>JAUTXW010001243.1:0-2530000 GCA_030620095.1 Kuschelorhynchus macadamiae | reverse complement strand
TAAATTAAATTGTTTAGTAAAACATGAATATCATATTGTTTCATTCATATTATTGAATAAAACATTTCGTGTAATTATCTTTTTTAAATAGCATGTTAACAAATAAGTCATTTTCAAATATTGGCATGAAATCTTATCTCAAAATATTTTTGCAACCTTTTTAATACTCTTCAAGCCAAAATAATTTTTTAACACTATTTAAAATTTTCAAACAATTTCTTTTCTATATATTTTGGAAATCGTTCAGGACCTTTATCAGAAGTTTTAAGCGATTTGCTTTGTTTTTCACCTAAAAATATAGAGAAGAAATTTGGTATTGCTTAAGCTGTGTATAGAAATTTTCAAAAATAGTTTAATAGGTATATTTTTCAAAGTAAATTTTTGGCCCAATTATGGTTTTCTTTGGATTTTAATGTTTAAATAATTAAAAACGATAGGGTTTATGATATTCTGGAATCAGTTCTTACACTATTATGAAAATAAATACTGAAAATATCAGAACTGAAAATAAAGTTTACAGAGTAGAGTCATAATGTTCGCAACATAAAGGGGAAAGTTCTCTATTATTGGTTTTTGTTTTTGACACCGTGTATTCTGATCTAAAGTTTAACACTGTTAAAACTAGTTTTTCTCCATGCACCAACTTTTATCAAGAAAATGTCGTGGGTCAGATTAAGTCGTCTTTGATATACCTATTAAATTGCTATTAATAAAGCTTTTTATTGCATTTTTTGTAAACATTTCTTGGTAAATCAAAATATAATAGACTTGTTACAAGTGTAAGGTAGCTAATCTCAGGACATAAACATTTTATTTATTAGATGTACTTGATTAAAAAAATTAAGACATAGAAACATGGAACTATATCTACAGAAGGTTATGATTGTTAATACAGGCAAGACTAAAGGATGGGACCGAAAGGTCTAATAAACAGAAAAATAATGCAAATGTATTTTTGAGCCATATCTCCAAATTTAGGTTTCTCTTAGGGATAATTTTAATGCATCTTATTTATTTTCTTCAACTATAATATGGTATTTGAAATACCCATTTTCGAGAGATAATCCCTTAATAACAGGGCTAGGATTTAGGAAATTTAAACTATACTCTTTATGTGATTTCCTAATCCTGTGTAAGTTCAGTGGCGTCCAGTGAAAACACCCAAGGGTTTCAGAGTGGTAAAAAGGGCATCAGTATTGTATTTCGATGAAAACAAATAAACCTATTATCCTCCTTTATGGAGATACACTACCGGAAAAAAAAAATAAAAAAGTTCGTCGCTTTTGCGCTTAAAATATGTCGTCAATAAAAAAATACAGTTCTTTCAGCTAGGGTAGGTCACTGGTTGGTTGAGGCGTATTTTGTAACCTTTTTTATTGGAATTTCGAAGTTCTGTTTGTTGTAAATTTTCAGCAATTGTTTTAATTGAAATTAATAATTGTAAATTAGAGAGTGTAGTCTATTATGTCATTCTTCCGTACTAAGTGATAACACGTTTATGATTTGTTAAGATGTATATGAACAATTGTACAGTATATATAATTTTATTTTTTTAGATCTCGTTTATCACCAAAATTTCTGGTAGATTGATTCCACTGTAATTTGAAAACAAGTATCTAGTATTATTAATTTTTGGAACAGTGAGTTATTGTGTGTCAGTCCTTTCCATTTATACAAAGAGTAAAATAAAATGTAGCTTAAAAAATATTTTATGTGCCTTCAACAATAATGGTTGTATGTTTCATATTATAAATTTGTGTTAAGTATACATTCATCTTTTAAGTTAAGAAGTGTGTCTACCATGAATTTCACAAAAACTCTGATATTTATTTTATGCTGACTAAAATATGATTTGATATTCTTTCTTTCATTCTTTTATGAGGTATTAAGAGGATTGAAACTGACTGAAGGTCTTTGAGGATTTTCAGCTGGATTTTCATTAACAAATTTATTAAGAATAGAAATAGGTTAATAAACAAATTTACAAAAAAAGTCACAAATAAGAAGGTGTTTAAATAATTTATATAGTTTTTTGTTTAAATATATTTTAAATGAAGATATAAATAATTGCCAATGGGCGTTTTTGTTAAATATGAAGCCATTTTTTTATAACATTATTTAGCCTTATTAGTTTGCAAATAAAACACCTAAGTGCAAGAAACAATTTAATCTTTATGATGGTCTTCAGGATACCGATAAACACTTTTCATAAACCTTCTCATATAACCTTTTTAAGTCTAAGGATTCTTAAGAAAGTTGTTTAGTATGCCACAAAGCTAAAAAGGTTGTAACTTATGAGTTCTTTAAACACATTTGTAAATAAGTCCTAAAGCCAATACTCTTAAGGAACTGTAGGCTTCTCAACTTCTAGTATATGTATCCTTTTAACTTACACTTTTGTCTTCTACATGAAATACCTAATAAATCCCTCATAAGGTTTAATTCATTTGAAAGTTATCTAGTTAAACTCAAAAACTCTTAAGGATCATTTGTTAAATCTAATATTGCAAAAACAAGGCCGGTAACGTGTACTAACAAAGAGAAATGGTAGATATGACATCTTAATATCAAGATGCTCCAAGGAACATGTTCTCTGAATAACCCTGAGCATTAATAAATGTGTAAGATACCATTTGTGTTACAATTTTTTTCTGCGCATCCAGATTTATCAATATTTTAGGAATATAAAACACACGCGTCTCTAAAATTAGTGCTAAATTGGAGAATAACTTGAAATGTAAGTTTTGGTTCTTCGGCAAGAATATTGTTTTGTAACAAAAGAGATGTTTGCTTTATCGAAGAGAAGTTATAATCATTTTTGAACAATATTTACATGTACCCAAGTCGATTTAAGATGTCGTAGTTGCTGAGTATGATGTACTAGTTCTAAATTTGAAGGGACAAATTTGATTAATATCTATGCATAAACATGCATATTCTTTAAGATGTTTATGAAAATACTTTATACCTTTCTTTTGAAATTTCCGCTTTTTGTTAACTCCTAAATAACTCATTTTGCAGAAAAAAAAATCTTGTCTAGGTCTGAAACCTAGATCGTGAGCTTGATGAATAAGATTTTGAATGTTTACCCAGGCCAACCTATTATTAATAAAATATTTAGGAGGTGTGTTTACAAGATCTTTATTTCTTAAAAGATATGTTTCTTAAAATGTATTTTTGTCGAGACATCTTAAAACCAATGATTGATAATAAACATGACAATATTTATAAATTCTCGCTAGTGTAAGCATAAATACAAGATAAAACCTAAATGCCTCGGTATAAGAAATCTTAAAACCTATTGGATGCCACAGCATTTTCATGGAAAGAAAGGTTTAAGGTGGAGTTTATGTAGAAGCTAATAAAGTTAAATTAAAAATAAAAGCCCTTATGAGTTACATAGTTTTATAATAAATACATTTTTAATATTGATTTAAAGTAAAAATTTTATTTTCTAATAGCTGATAAAACAATAGGATTTTATCAACGCCATCATAAAACTACTTCTAAGCAAACTTAGATCCAAATGGATTTTTATCATGTTTCTTTCTGGAGAGAAGAGGAAAAAAAGAACAATATTTGAAGCAACAGTGGACACTTAAGACTTTTTAGTACAATTTAGTAACATTTATAAATAATCTTTTTTTGCGTTATTATTTCTTTTGGTAAATATATTTTACAAAAAAATGCCCAAGAATTTTTCATCTAAATTATACAAACTCGCAATAAAATGTCTTCGAACCCTTTCTGGAATATATATAATATATAATTACTAAAAGTCACTAAATGTCAATGACTATTCTAAACATTAAGATATAAAAAAAACTTCCATGAAAATGAGTCCCGAAACACTTTAGTTTTTTCATGTGACTCGCATATTTCTAGAGATATTTAATTTAAATTTTGCACTCAATAAATTATAATTAATGGCTATAATACATTTTAAAAGATATATTTAGGGTGGAACTTTTTTCGGGTCACGACCTCTTTATATGTTTAAAAAAGGTGAGAATTTTAATGTTTTTCTATTATATATAAGTATACTATATATTAAAAGCTACAACCATAAAAACTGTCCATGTTGTTAAACAAATTTGTCTATATTTTAAAACATACACACCCGTATTCACTAAAGAGGGACCAGGTCTAACTTGACAGTTACAGGTTTAAGATGACATTTTCAACAATTGAACAAATAATTTTTCTAAATGTCAATTACAAAATGACAGTGACATAGGCGAAACATAACTGGCTAAGAGTTTTAACTACCATGGCAACTAGATCTGTTCTAACTCTTAAACCTTTTTATTGAATACGGGGGTAAAAATTGTAATAAAGCAGAAAACTTGATTTATTAAACCGCCCTGGCCACACTAATGTTGCTAAGTTATAGAATTCACATTAATAACTTACCGCTATTCTCCAACGTAATTAAAGTTACTGCCTTAAACTGAAGCTCATTGCACTGTTGCCGGATATCTGGTTATTACCAAAATTTATGGTAATTTGGTAATTTAAAATTTAATCTGATGGGTAATAACCTAATCTATGATAATTTTTTACTAGCAAGAAAAAAGTTTTTCTTTTTTCTTGTTCTTATATAGCATATATTTTAATCCAACTTATTACATAAGCTCGCGACTTCAATCGCCAACGATCAAAAGAAAACATCGATACGATCCGTACTTTATAGGCTACAGTGTTGGCAGACGTCTGAAAATTATTAGAAACTATAATTTAGGCACTTTACTGATAATTAAAATGTAATTCTGATAATACCAAATTCTACTATACTTTTTGAACTTAATATATTTAGTATTATGTATTTATTGTTAATATAACATACACAATTTTACTTAAACTAAAATAAATGAAATAGGTATAAAGTAAAGGATCACAATAAGTGAAGACCTTTTTATTAGTCGTCCATGTCTATGATGAAGGTCGCCGATCTAGAAAACTTTTATCCCCCGATGCAATATTTCATTTTTTGTTGAATATCTGGTAATTTTAAAGCAAATCTGTTTTTAATTTCAATGTACATTTTATGATAATAGCCTATTTATGTTCTGGCAACATGGCTAGGTTGATCAATACACAAAGGTTAGGTTAGGCAAAAAAAGGTAATGTAAAAAAGTGTCTATTAAAACAAAGAATTTTTTTAAAAGAAACATATGATTGTAGGTGAATCCGTCCCGTTAGATTAGAACCAGGTTCATCGATAAAATCATCATTAAAGCCCTAATAAATAATAAAAACACAATTCTGTTGTACAAGTAAAAGACCATGGGAACGTTGGTGCTGCGTAGGCAGTATAATAAAAACTCGATAGAACTGTCAAACTACGTCAGTGTCGCTACTAGATTTTTTTTATTGAAAAAGGGGTCGTGGTCCGAAAAAAGTTACGCCCTGTATAATTTTCTAAAATTTAATATGGTCACTTAGATATTAATTACGGTTTATCATGTGCCCAATTTAAATATATTAGCTTTAGAAACGGAGGAGTCACATCGAGAAAACTAAAAAATGTTTATAATTTTAATACTCTATATCTTGAAAACGAACCTTTTCAGCTCTCAAGGGGATAGCCCCTTCAAATATTGGAACGGGAATTTCTGGCCACCCTGTATAAAACAAAAAATATTCAACTGTTACTGTTCGGCTGTTTACACAGATTTAAGATTTTTCGTTAAAAACAATATGCTAACATAAAATTTTATATGATTATAAATGCAGATGCTATGGGTTATGAAAACAAAGGATAGTTGCCAGAATTCTCTCTTACTTGGTTCTGATAGATCCATCTGGCCAATCTGTTTTTTTTAAATCCCACTTGATAAAGTTATTTTCACTGAATTGGTGCTAAACATTTCCAAATAATAATGCGACATGTGGTAAATGAAATGTGTTGTTTTTTGCAAAATATTTTTAGTATAGTAACATAAAGTTTATAATTATTTATTTTTAGTGATTTAGGTGTTATTAAAATTTATAAATTTTGTTGTACAGTTGAATATAAAGTCGTAACTATAAAATGTAATTGTTTTAACATATTAGAACACAAATAAAAAGCTTAAACATTTTTTTGTTTTATTACTACCTTGTCAAAGGTCACAATCAATAAGAATGTAATTACTGTTATTTTATAGAATATATTTTTTTGTTTAAATATAAATTAAAAAAAAATTAACTCGGATAGCTATTTCTCCAGGTCAGTATTATTCAAAACTTAAAACGTATTTTTATATAATCTTCAGCTCAAAATTACGTTGTTGTCTGTATAGTGTATTAATACAATATATTGGCTGTTAAATGGGGACATAAAAAGGAAGTAAATACACATTGCGATATAGAACTGGGTTATAATTTTGGCGTTTGAAGCAAATATACCCTATATTTCAAAAGCAACGACGAAACTTCTAATTGACAAAACACGCCTAATAATTATGGCTTTTTAATGTCATTCACTTTGAATAAATATTTCAAATTAAGTCCTAAAGTTTAAAGTCAAATTCAGTAATTAGTTATGATTATTATAATTGGTGAATTCGACAGTACAACTAATAAAAATGTTTTTAAGCTAAGATTTATAATCCTATTCTTCTCAAAAGAAGTAAGCATCAATAATCATCTCTAGATGGCAGACACAAGGATTTAACTTTTACTTTGTCCTAGATTATCACTACAGAGACTAAACTACCATAATTTCAGAATGTGTATTATATCAATTTATTTAACTGTTTGAACTGTTTCCTCGAAGTTCGCGTAGAGATAGCTATAAAAATAAATTAATCGATTAATCAATCATTTGATTAATCGGTTGATCATGATTATTCAATTGATTAAATTGGCAAGAAATAGCGGATTAATCGACCGATGATAATAAGTAACAACCATCCTTCATAAATTACTAGAAAAAAAAAATGGTTTATATTGCGTTGCGGTAATTTGGATACGATATAGGTAATTTTGCTTGTTTGGTAATGTTTTTCGTAATTTGCCACCGAATAGCTGGCCATCTCTACCACAACTTAGCCAACTGCTCTAGGTATTTAGCATTTGTCCTTGTACAACACGGGATTTCAGTTTCTAGTACAGTTGTTTTTATATAAACTCGAAATCGTATTGGCTTGCTTTCTTTACTGCAAACATAACCAATGCTAAAGACCTAATCTGCATTTCTATTAATTATGAGCTTTGTTTAAAAAAAGTCATCCGCCTGAACGGGGATTCGAACACATATGCGCCACATCCAAACCCGAATATCATATCGACAAGCTAGTACACTCATGCTGAAAGTTCAACAAAAATTGTCCATACTCCGCCTCTCGCCTAGAGTAATAACCAATCATATCGCAGAATTTAACTTAGCTTTCCGACTGTATCAGGAACTTAAATCTAGTCTCGGTGGGGAGTTGAGGCCGATTTGACTTATATAGAACGAGCGGATAACCTCGAAATAATATTAACAATGTTTTGTAAAACCAATTTTTCTTGTCTAATGATAAAATAATCGGAACTGTTACCTTTTTCCAATAATCGATTAATTGCAGTGAAAAATATATGATTAATTATAACCAAATAATCGATCATTCTATTAAAACTATTGTCAAAAGCTTGTGGCTTCAAGTTGCGTCAAGATATGTATCTCAATACCACTGTGTAAACCACAAGAATTCCTTCTTCAAGTAGTTTTCTTTCAGCACATGCTTCATTGTTATATACAATTCTTACAGACAAAGCAATATTAAGATTACAAGATATGAAGTTTATAAACTAAGTGGAGTGTTGCCAAAATAAATAAGTACAGATTTTTTTTTGACTAACAGGGTTTTAGAAAGGCAACATTACATTCATAATGCTCGTTTTTAAAGAACAATGATTTAATAACTAATTAAATATTAAATTTCAAGTTACCAAGTTTTTTGTAACATTAGATAAATGTATGAAAAATATCAAATTTTAAAGATATGAATATAAATTAAATTTTTTTAAAGTGACACCCTGTAAATTTTACTCTCAGCAGATAGATCCCCTTTTTTCTGATTCTAAATATAACAAGTTTAATATCTTTAAAAATAAACTAGAAAAAATAAAAAAGCTGCTTCATAAGACCAATGCGTATGACAACGGTTCTCTTTCTCTTCGCCACGTTTGCTTTATGACGAAGTTTTCCGTTTATAACCCGGAATATCTACAATCCAAAAAAAAGAGACTTAAATTTAATGGGTATCTCATTTAAAAAAAAAACAGTTTATATGTATATCTTTGAAACTGATAGTTTTCATATTTTTCTAATAACGTTACAAACATTTGGACCCTAGCCACAGAATTTCTTGTTTGGATCAATTTAATATCTCAAAAAATAAGAAATTTATAGCAAATTAAAACGTAAACAAGATAAAGTGACCACACTGTATAGGATTTTGACACTTACAGCTTAAACTATATACAGGGGATACAAAAAAGCTTAAAAGGTAAAAGTTGTAGGATTTTTATACAAAGGTGTTTTACAATTTTCTCGGTTGTAAAGATAAATCATTATCTTTTAAATGATTATAATCGTAATACGAGATCCATTTAATGAAATAATAATGTCCATGATCTTATAGGTTATTTTAAAAAATTGATTTTTAAAAATGTTTGATATAACAAACAAAATCTTATAACTTTTGTATTTAAAGTTTTTCTTGTATCTCCTATAGTTCAAGATCTAGCTGGTGTTAAAATATAAATGAAAGCCCTGTACTTGTTTATAAAATAAATAAAAAATAAAACAATTTTCTCAATAAATTTATTACGTAAATATTTTCGTACTTACTATTGAATAGTCAAATAAACTTTAAAACTTTCTGACAAAAGAAATATTAAACAAATGGCGTATAATATAGGACAAAATATAATATACCAGTTTTAATACAATTACATTTTATTTTGTAAAGTTATAAAATGGACGTATGTGACTTATTTCATAATATTATTGGACTTATAGGGTATGATCCATAATTTTACAAAATGCTCTTTCAATAAACTGCTTACTAGACGATATAAAATTTTTAACTGACCTTTAAGATTAAGAAAACATTTTTTGTACAATTAAAATTTTGAGAAAATGTCTATACAGTATTTAAAACCCAGACACATATTAGGAGCTCCGCAATAAAACAGCGCTGCACAAAAGAGCGTGTATTGATAAAACAGGGCCAAAACAGAACAGTGTGGGACGAAATAACATAAAATCCTATCAGAGACCCTAGACAAAACGGTAGTTTTGTCTAGGGACGGACGATATTAGATTTAACTTATCGATAGTTATTTGATACCTATCTATATATTTGAGACAAAATTAGTGAAGAGCAAAAAAAATATAGCATAGTCGATAGGCGAACCTATTGGCATTATTATTTATGTACCTATTATTCGATATGTTGCTAACCTATCGATAAAACGCCCATCACTAGTTTTTCCTTATAAATCTAGAACTGCCACTCCAATTAACAATTGCTAGGTAGATCCGCAACGGGTTAAAGTACATTTAAAGCCAATGGTACACATAATAGGGTTTCACTGGGAGGTCATTTTCTTATATTTCTTTTTAATTCATAGAAAACGTAGGCAAAAAGATTTGGATATAAAATTACTGTCGCTTCTAGTCGTTTAATTTTTTTTATCTGTTCATCAATGTCCGTGTCAAAATAATATTGTCCTTCATTCGAAAATGCCGCGATATAATCAGCAGCTTAGACAAGGGTTACCAGTTGATTACATTAATGTACTAATGAGGGCGTCGGCGGCATTAACAGTAAGTCTACTTTGTCTCCTAAAAAAAATGGAGTTCAATCAGACGAAACATATTCAAGCAAATATTAGAAAAAATAACGAAATACAGAACCAAAATTTCTGTATGAAGAATAAAATTAGAGATATAATTTATATTATGTATGTTAAAAAGGAATACCTTACAATGGCCAGTTTATACAAGAAGTTAAATGAAGATCTCTGCGAGAATGGTGCCGTAGTATCGAATTCAGATGGAAGAAAACTAGTACTGATAATATTTAATGGAATTACCAGACATTCAAATGAACAGAATAAAATTTTTGCGTGAATATGCAAGAAATATCGAATCGCATGAACCTTATACTCCAATATTTTTAGATGAAATGTCCAATTTAGCAAAGAGGTCCTAGATGGCAGAATGATACTCCTTCTACCAGTTCTACACAGACAACCGAGTGCTGTAATTGGATAATTTTAGATTATTAGAAATTTATAGAAGTTTCTTTTTCAGGTCACCGTTATATCGTCATTCACGCTGGCAATGAGTATGAATTTTGGACTATCACGACAGCATGAATAGAAAAAATTTTTGAAACATGGTTCAAAACTAAATTAATTCCAAATTATAAAATTACATATTTATTAATGAATTGTAAATCGAATAAAACTTCAATAGGTTGAATAAATTATGTTTTCACAGTACTAATGTAAAGTTTGAGAATAACAGCTTTCGTTGATATATGTTCCTCCATCTTCTACTTTTTTTCGTGACAAATAAATAGTAAGAATCTTTTAGTAAAATAAATAACAGTAATTCATTTTCAGGATTTGTTGCGCTGTTTCTAAATTAACTCCACTGTTGTGACTGTAAACCATTTTCTTATACTTATGTTCTAATACTTTGGAATTTATTTAAATAATTATTGAATTTTTTACCTAACAAATCGTTGTTAAAATAAGTTTTATCTTTTCGACAATATCTATTATCTCAGTTTGCTAAAAAAATTCTTACTGGTTAAGCTCAGTGTAAAAGAATCTAATTTAAAGCAAGTAGAGTTATTAGCAGGAAGTTAAATGCATGCAAAATTAATACATATATTAATAAACAAAGGTATTCTAATTCTGAACTTATTTATAAGAAATGGATTTCTGAAAGCATTCATCACCTCTTAATAAGATGCTTATGCACCTTAACGTCACTACAATGTTGATGACGAAATTTTTCCCAGACATACGTCCTTTTTAACCTGAATTACGTCACAATCAATTCCAATTACGTTTGCTTTAGCACCAGATTAGTCAATAAAACCATCGTTAAAGCCGGTATAGTATCAGTCAGTTTTCTTATTCACCTTTTTGCCTTAATATTTAACAGCCTCGGCCATATTTCTATTTTCAATTTAACGACGGTTTTATTGACTAACCCGGTTCGGATCCACTTACTACCAACTATTAATTTGAATGGCAGTCCTAGTAAATAATAAATTAAGCAGGGATATAATAATGACTGCGCGCTTTTTCATAGCGCACTATTTTGTATCAGTGTTGTTTTGTTAAAAGCGCCTTTTCTCTTACAGCGCTGTTCTTTACACGCGCTTTTATTACGTGCTATATTCATACAACGCTCTTTAGGATTAGCGCTCATTTGTGCAGCGCTGTTTTATTGCAAAGCCATATTTGGAAAAGAAATCTACCACAGATCACGTGATCATTACAATGCGTCATATTGACGGCACATCACCACGCATGCAGAGACATAATTTTTTGCATATTTGTAACAGTGAATTTACTAAAGTCACGCTTTTCTTATTTCAACTAAAACTTGTCACGTTGACAAATCCTTAAGTGTGACGTTTCGAAACGTTAAAATAGTTTATCTAGCGTCATAACAAAGTCAATATCGAAAAAAATTGGAAATATACGACTAAGTGAGCAAAGCCAGCGTATTATTCTTAATATATTAGCTTTTTTTGAGCTAGAAAAACAAGTAGCTGAAGGAATTGCCTTGGACCTTCAGAATGTGGTGCAAAGAACAGCTTCAGCAACGAAAGTAAGTTCAAGATCGATATTTAATTTAAGAAAAAATGGACTAAAATCGGACAAAAGATTCAGAGAATTATTATCAACAAGAAATAAACAGCATATCAGAATAACCGACTACTTAAAAAGTAAGATATTACCATAAAATCAGAAACTAAATTATGATATGGACGTATCATTTCAACTATTTTATTAGTTTTCTGCGAAAATGGGTAAAAGAAATTAGCTTTCGATGGAAGAGAACAACCGCAAGTATCTCGTATTCACTAAAAAACGGTTGTACTCCACTCTTCCTTGATGAAACATGGATATTCAGTAAAGGGTCTAGGTCTAGAAATACCTGGCAGGATGATACAAAAGCTACAAGTTTTTCAAAAAGCGGTGAAGGTAAACTTATGGAGCATTTTGACTATATTTGTATTTTTTTAAATTTTGTTTTCTTGTGCTTTTACTTTAAGAGCATCGGTGGGCTTAAAATTTTTGCTAATTTAAGGTGTTTTTTTAATCCAAATCATAAAAAACCCAAGTTTATTATAGACAACTTTTTAACGATATTTCAAAGATAAATAATATGAAAGTGTGGGAAAGTTATTATTTTTATTAAATATCAAAAAATAGAAAGATTACAAGCTGTCGAAAACGGCTAAAAATCAGTATAAATAAACCGTTTTTGGCCGCGAAAAATATAAATGTTTATTTTTTGATATCTAACAAAAATAATTACTTTGTCAAAATCCTATATTATTTATCTTTTAAATACTGCTGAGAAATTGTTAATATTAAACTTAGTTTTTTTTTTATAATTTTGATCAAAAGAAAATTTTGAATTCGTGTGATGAAATGAATCCATGTTCGTAAATATAATAGACTTCTAAATTATATATAAAAAAAAACAGATTTCTTTTAGTTTGTTCCAGTGTTAAAATTATTGATTTTTTTTAGGTTATAGATACATCGTCGTTAGCACCAGCAATAATAACGGGTTTATCAAGGGAGCTAGTTTAGTTTTTAAAAGCGGGACAAAAAGTGGGGACCACCACGATAGTATGAACCGTCAAAATGTCGATAAATGGTTTAAATATCAACTTGTTCCTAATTTGCCGGCCAAATCATTAATTATCATAGACAACGCAAGCTACCACACTGGGCTAGTAGAAGACATACCCCGAAAATCCTGCACCAAAAGATTAATTTTATGGCTTTCCGAAAAAAATATTGTCTTTCCAGAGGCAGCAATGAAGGACCAAATCTGGAATTTGGTAGAAAAAAAATATTTTCTTGACGAATATGTAAAACCTTTTGGTCATATGGTTCTCCACCTCCTCTGATACCACTGTCAATATTACTCCATCGAAATGGTTTTGGTCAGAGTGCAAAAGAAAATATGACCAATATATTTTTGATTTATATCGTTTAATGTTTTATTTAAAAATATTTTTACAGTTTTTAGGTATTAGTTTTAATAATTTAGCTCCGCATTAAGTTCTCTATTGTTACAATATTTTTTCTAAAATTAGTTTATATTGCATTTAAAATATTTTGGAATGTCCTTTTGCCCTTGTTAATGATACTTCTTTGAATATTTTGTCCGATTTTACTTAATTTTTACTTAAATTAAATATCCATCTTGAACTTACTGTCGTTGCCAAAACTCTTTTTTCGAACGCATTTTCAATGTCCAAGAAATTCATGCAGCTTTTTGTTGTTTTTCTAGCTAAAAAAGAGTATTTAGAATTATAGGCCCTTTGCGTTTTAAAATGCTGCCGCCGTGGGGGCCAAGTGACAGCATAGGATCGCCACCGTGATTGCTGCCGAGAACGTTTTGTGTGTGCGATCCTTAAATAACTTGGGATATTAACCGTTAACAGCTAAGAAATATGTTCTTTTTGTGCTGTCGTTACGTCAATACATATCCGAAATAATTCTACCATAGAATCAATTTTAATATAAAGGTTACAAAAATACCATTACTGCAGACTTTAAATTTGTAAGCAATTTTGTAAAATTAATGATTATTTCAGTCTATGTTTGTAACCACAGTCAGTTTTATATAATATATTTCGAGCTAGATTTCTTGCTTTATTCAAAGGAATAGACCTATGTAGCCCATTCATTATTGCATAACCATGAGTTATGATATATTTTTGGTGGTCCAAAATACATTTCAACACTTATAATTAGCAGTTTTGTGTTTTTTTCTCTGGTCAATTACATTAAAAAAATAGTATTACCTTTGTAGGTAAATATCAATCTTAAGCAAACTTTGTAGAAAATTGATAATATCAACTTTGCTTTATACATAAACATGTCTTTTAGAAAACAAAAAACTGGCCGGGATTTTTGATTATTTCTTTGTCCATTAATTTATTACCAAAAACTGCGTTTTTTTTAGATCATTTTTATTACCTAGATTTATTTTTCTTTACAAGAAACGTATTGTCAATAATGTGCCAGCAAATTAAATAATATTTACAACATCTGTAGTGCTTTCGAGAAAAATACAAGACGGACCAATATTTTTATGTCTTTATACTTTTGTTTTTTATTTTGTATTAAGCATTTTTTTGTGTGATGTAAAATATGACAATTTTAAAATTTCGATGTTTATTTCATTGGGTTTAACAAAGAAGTAGTCATAACAAACAAATAACCCATCTTTAAACATTGAGCACTAATACACTATTTGGTTATGACATCTGAATTAAAGAAACTAAGGAAAAAATGTATTCTCACTATAGGCATAATAACAGGGAGACTCAACGTCTTATGTTCCTGTGTTTTTTGAATCTACATATAGTGGTCTTGTCTTGAATGTTATGTATATTATTGGGTAGATTTAAGAAAAAAAGTGCCGATATGTAATTCTGCTGCCTAAAGAACGATAAAATAGCAATTATAGGTTCTCAAGTAATTAATCATATTTACAAATTAATAAATATTATGAGGAATCTAGTATGCGTACCCCAATTAATATGGAAAAACAATAATATTTTCACTTACCTAAATCAAAAATCGCCCAAAAACAAAGCTTTTACACAAAGTAACAGAGTTTTGTAAATTTGTGCATACTACGATTCAAAAGTGCACTGCGGTGTCGGTTTTTAAATAGTGACATTATATGAAAATAATAGGTTATTTAACTAATTATTTGTCAATAATAACAACGTGTAGCTAATGAAATACTGCAGAGGTTACTATCACAGTATTAAAACCACCTTAAAAATCAATTTTAAAGTATAAAATGTATTCTATGCATAGACATATATGTCTATGTAAGTTAGTTAACAACACCCTTTCGGATCGGATAGACAAAAGAATAATTCAAACACATTCATTCAACATTCAAAACAATTCCGTCTCTCTGTTATTATGTCTATGATTATCACCCACCCAGTAAGTACACTTATAAGCAAAAAAAAAAATAGTAATAAACTACATTAATTTTTGTCTCTATTAAATACTCTCCATCTTCTATTAAGTGCACCAGTTTCTTCAGTGTTAAATACTTAACTACGTGTAAACCTATCATCTACACTTTGGTAAGGCTGTGGGATTCATTAATAAGTTTGTGTTTTGATGACGATCTACTGTCATTTAATGACCTGTCAGATCGGCTTGAATTGGCAGACTTCGATCGGACCGAATTTCTGCCCGATTGTGGCCTCTTCAATTTTTCAAGTTTTCGTTGGCGATCTGACGCGATCAGCGCCATTTGGTCTGGAGTTGACAATTCGAAGAACACTTCATGGAAAGAATAAAGGGCTGCTGACAACTGAAATCAGAGAACATCTCTAAGTATAGCAAAAAACATGTGAAATACTACTAAATCCTGATATAAAAGGTTATAATTTTATTTTGCAAAATGAAAGTAGATGTCATATGAAGGCGCACAATCGTAAAATTTAATTTTATATTTTTCAATATTTCAATACGCATCTTCGCTCCACAGAAATCCGACAACATAATGCGTGTGACGTTAAAAGTCGTAATGCTTTGGCGACAGAGAAAATCTTATCCTAAAATTTCAGTCACCGATTGTTGAGGTTATTGTTAATTTTATTTTTATATCAAATCTATAAAGCGATGGAAAATGAGGTGGAGACGAAAATTAAGCGTAATTTTGTGGAATATTACAATAAGACATTGGGAAATTCGTCAGAAAATAAACTATCTTTGCTCCTAAAAGGTAATAAAAGATCGTGATTTGAAGCAATTAGAAGAGAATTTCCAAATAGCAAAACTTTACTTTACTGTTGTGAGGATCTTTTTAACGTGAGCTCCAGAACTTATTTTTATGTATACAATAAATTAGTTTATTTACTCTAAATTCTTTAATTTTAATTTTTGAGGTATCTTTATATATAATATATGTGATACGAAGGGATATAAAAATCAAAACTGAAAATTGTTTTATGGCTTTCTTTAAAGCGTTTGTAATTTTTCCATTATACACTTTAAGGTAGGACTTCTTCAACGTGATAATAAATATCTTAGGTAAGGTTTCACAAAATTATTATATAAATAATATTTCACATTATTAATCGAGGCATGCTCAGAAAAAAACCTCGAACGCCGGTTACGACACTTGTATTTAAATACGGATATCTATTCCTTATGAACAATATTTCAAAGTTAAAAGTTTTATTAACAAATGATTGACCATAAGTAGATTAAAAAACTATTGAGGCTAAAAATGGGGGTACAAGAACGTTCTTCAAGACTTAGATTTTCATTGAAATAATAAAAATGCATTGAAAATAATTGTTATTAAAATTATAATAACCCTGCAACAAGAGCAACAAATCAGTATTAAAAAAAGTATGGATTTCTTATATCTAAATTTCGAACACTTTTACAATCAATTGGGGTTAAATTTAAATAAGGAATAAACACACAATAAATCAGAACCATATTAAAAAAAACTATTAGGTTTGTGCTTAATATGTATGCAGGTTGGGGCATCCCAAACACGTTCGTCTCTAGCTATTAAAGGTAGGTGATACATTTTAAAATGATTTGAAGACATACAGGGGCATCAAAAATACGTAACACATAAAAGTTACCTTTATTAAACAGAGTACCCCGGCTTTGCATATAAGAATTCTCCATAAAAAATGTTGTTTCTTTTCAGTGTGAATGAATGACTGAATGAATGAATGAGATTAAATTTTTATTAACTTCATTATTTTAAATAAGACTCCCAATTTTCTGCCAAGAGAGATAAGGGAGATGGGAAACAATATAACGTGTGTGGTCGCCTTTATATTGTGTTTACGTGTTATAAAACGGTCGTGATTAAATCGTTAATTTCAGTAACTAATACTGGTACCTTTTTAATAATGCCTTGTCCTAGGGCTCAAAATAATCCTGCTACCGACTGGACTTATTTATTTTCTTAAAAAACGGGGATTCCACTCCGGTAATTTCGTTAAACCGATTACGACTTTGTTCTAACCTCCAAAGTACTGAATCAGCTGTTATGTTGTTTCGTCAATAAAGGTGTCCATAAACGACAAAACTTTTCAAATTTTCGCGTTCTAAATGTCTGCTCAAGAGAATTGTGCTGTTTGCAAAAAAATTATCAGATCAAACCAACATGTGATTGAGTGCACTCGTTGTTGTGCCTGGTTCCATAAGGGATGTTCAGGTTTGTCGAATTCTGAATTTGACAAAAACTACTCCCAATGTAAGAAGAATGGTTCCCATGACTGGTCTTGCAAGAGCTGCAGCGGTGTTCAAACTAAACGTATATCGTTCGGAGGCACGTCAGATAACTCAACTACCTCGAATAATCCCACTTCTAGTGGAGGCAAACGAAAAAATCGTGCAACCCCTCTCCCTACTCATCCCACTCAGAACATCACACAGGAATCTGTATTACGGAGTCAAATTAACAATTTGGAAACTGCAGGTAATGCGACCATTAATGATGTGGTTTCCCTCATTTCCCAGGTATTAACACTGCTTTTAGATCAACAACAAAAGACTGATAGACTCCTGACTGAATTAAGAAATACTGAACAACAAAAAATCGATAAACTTGAAAAGGAAATTATGGAAATTCAAAATCAACGATCTACTAATAACAGTCCTCCCCCCCTGTCATCCACTATGACCCCCACTCCACTCTGCAGTCAGGAGGTCATTATACATGAAACCTATGAAAGGCAGTTAAGAGCTAAAAACGTTATTGCATATAACATTCAAGAGAGCACATCACAGCTTTCTGCAGAAAGGATTGACCATGATAAAGCCCGCTTTGTGAGTGTACTTGGAAAAATGGATTTAAATACAAATGTGGATTTTAGAGCATCAAGGATTGGGCGCATATCAGATAAACCGAGGCCCTTAAAAATAACCTTTGCTAACACAGAATTAGCTAAAAACTGCTTAAGAAATAAACACAAACTTAACGGCTGTAACATAAAGCTAAAGAACGATCTTACTCAACTTCAGCGAGATCAAGTAAAGAATTTATATAAAGAAATGGATAGAAGAAACAGAATCTAGCTGTAAGGTTCAAACGGGGAATTCCGTGCATTGTCACAATAAATAACAACAGTAATGACAGCAATATTTTAGTGGGTGGTGCCATAAACTGACATGCGAGGTACATTCCATTGAATATATACTGTCAAAATGTGGGAGGCATGAAGACTAAATTAAATACTTTTAAAACAGCAGTTCTGAATTCTGGATACGAGATCATAATAATTGTGGAGTCATGGTTGGATGGCGATGTTGGTGATTCGGAGAAGCAGATTGACGGATATAATATCTACCGAATAGACAGATCAGCGGAATCTAGTGAGAAAAAACGTGGTGGTGGTGTCCTAATTGCAGTTCGTGCAAATTTAAATTCGAACTTAATTCATAATGATAACCCCTCAGTTGAGTAAATTTTTGTATTAGTTAAATGTAGGTTTAAGGACATCATTATTGGAGGCTTGTATATACCTCCCAGTAGTGATGTTGGTAAATACGTAGCACACTGCACAACTGTGGAGTCGTTGCGTCAGGAATATCCAGACACTAAGCTGCTCGTTTTCGGAGATTACAATCTACCAGAAGCCACATGGTATAACGATAACTTAGGGACTCTAGTTAATTGTCCAGTGGGCTCTTCGGCTGTCCACGTAAGTGAATCATTTGGGTTCCTTAATTTATTCCAAAATGTCACCATACCTAACAAACGTAATGTATACCTTGATTTAATTTTTAGTAGTTTTGAATCTTTAGATGTGCGTACATCAGTAGATGCTGTACTCCCAGATAGTCTTCATCATTCTGCCTATGAATTTGTTATAGAAATTGTTCCTTGTAATAATATATTGAAGCAGGATGAAGAGTACTGGGACTTTAGGCAAGCTGATTTTATAGGTTTAAATGGTTTCTTTGCATCGGTGGATTGGGATGGTATGATAAATCACTCTTCTGATGCCAATGCCGCGACACCTTTTACGACATTGTTAATCAGGGGATCCAACTGTTTGTACCGCGCAGACGATTTGTTTCAAGCAATTTTCCGAAGTGGTACTCTACAGAGTTAAAAAAATGCATTGTTGATAAAAAGAGGGTACATAAATTATATAAAGAATCAGGCTTATACCACCATTATTTACACTTCTCCGAGTTAAGAACAACATGTAAAAACCTCACTACTCTATGTTATGCCCAACATCTTGCGAGAGTTGATGCTGACATAAATACCAATCCGCGCAATTTCTGGTCATTTGTAAATCAAAATCGTTCATCATTTAGTTTGCCATCTACAATGTTTTTGGATGATGTGAGGATTTCAGGGGGTGTAGACATAGCTAATGCTTTTGCAGCATATTTCTCAACTGTTTTTGCTAACCAGAACACTCCTGTACCCGATTATATATCAAATCCTCATGTTAACATAAACTATCGATTATTTTCAGTATCTGAGATTTTTTGAGCAGATCAATGGATTGCCTGATAAATTATCTTCGGGAACGGATGGGATTCCGAACTATCTGCTGAAACGTTGCGTCTGCACCTTGTCTCAGGCTCTCACTATGCTTTTTAATGTTTCATTAAAGTATGGTCAATTCCCGGATACATTTAAAGAGGGTTTTCTGGTCCCAATCCACAAAACCGGTGATAAGGAATCTATTAAGAATTATCGTAGTGTCTGTATCCAATCTAGTATTCCTAAGTTATTTGATGCACTCATGTATGGGCAGCTTTCGTGGTTATGTAGAGAATTAATCTCAAATTACCAACATGGTTTTGTGTTGGGCAGATCTACGGTCATTAATTTGGCTGCCTATCAGTCGCGTCTGCTGAGCGCCTTGGAGAGGAATGTTCAGGTAGATTCTATCTACACGGATTTCTCCAAGGCGTTCGACAGAGTTAATCACAAGCTACTATTGGCTAAGATTTCAGCTTTGGGTTTGGGTGAACATCTTGTTCAATGGATCGAGAGTTATTTGCAAGGGCGGACGTACAGGGTCAGAGTTGGTGGCTTCAGGTCTAACCCAATCGCAGCCGTCTCGGGGGTGCCTCAAGGCACACACTGCTCTCCCTTATTGTTTAACCTTTTTGTTAATGACGTTTATAATTCTATACTGCTTTCTGATTTTTTGATGTTCGCTGACGATCTTAAAATATTTAAAGTGATTGAATCCACTGTCGATTCGGATGCCTTACAGTCGGACCTGGACCGATTTGTGGAGTGGTCGAGAGTAAACGGACTAGCTCTTAACACTGGTAAATGTAGTTACATTAGCTTTTTTAAAGGACAATTAAAATTCAAAACATATTATAATATTGCTGGTGTGCCTCTGGATAGAGTTAACACAGTGAAAGACCTTGGAGTGATTTTTGATTATCGTCTTTCATTCAGTGACTATATTAATTCAGTGACTGCTAAATCAAGCAAATTGATAGGTTTTATCCAGAGAACCAGCGGAGACTTATCTGTTCATTAAGACTAATTTATTGTACTCTAGTAAGATCTGTACTAGAATATGCCTCTGTGATATGGTCGCCAAATTATGAAGTTTATAAGTATAGTATAGAAAAAGTTCAAAACAGATTTCTCAGGCTATGTGCCTATAAATTAAATATTATCATTGTTTATCATAATTATGAACACATCCGTAGTATCCTTAAGTTAGATAAATTAACCAACAGAAGAACTGTTAACGATGTGAGCCTATTGTTTAACCTCTTAAACGGCCGGGTGAGATGTCCAGCTCTTCTACGGCTAATTAACTTGCATCTACCATATAGATCGCTTAGAAGAACTGAACTTTTTTATATTGAACACCATAATACCAATTTTGGTTTCCATTCACCTATTACAAGGGCAATGAGATTTGCGAATCAGCATGAAGAGCTTGACTTTTTTTCATCTGGCTTGAATTATGTAAAAAGAAAAGCCTTACATATTTTGAGTATGTCACTGAGATGTGATTTGCTCATCGCCACATAATGCGGACTTTCTGTTTAAATAGGTCTCAAATAGTTTCTAAGTAAACATAGATACATAGTACTTTTGTAATAAAATGGGATGTACCCGTAAAATTTGCAAATAAATAAATAAATAAATAAATATATTTAGATTAAAGCTTAAATCGTTTCTCTTGAATCACGGCTTTTATATAGTTGAGGATATCTTTTAACGGCCCCTATGGTGAAAATATGTCTCTTCTTCATTGATTGCATGTTTTTGTCATTTGATGTATTTCTGATCTCTTTTTATTTAAAAAAAATTAGCGTAGTTAAGTAAATAATATTAATAACAGTAATAAATAATTTAAACACTGGCATACTTGATTTATAAGCCTTCTGTGCAATTCGACATCCCTTTCGTCAATATTTTCTGAACTGTGTAGTTCAAGTGCACATACAAGGACGTCCTTTACAGTGGCAATCAAAGATTGAACTTTCTCCGTTTTTATCAATCTTCTAGTCAAATAACCCCTGACATGAGCACCTATAATACTTGCAGCCCATTGCTAAAATCAAAATGTGGGTAAATGGGTGTGTTATGGATATTTAAAATAAATGGTAAACCATTTGAAATCAACGTAATTAGTGTATGAATTTGTGTATCTAAAATGTCACAGCTTATGAAATATTTTTACAAATTTCTCAAGATATAAGCATTTGAGACAAATTTATTAAAATTGAAAAAAACACTGCCTTTGCTGGAATTCATATCCTACCCAGAACGTCTCACTATCTAAGTGAACCCCTTAACCAACTAGGATATGAAGATCATTACTTTAATATTCAATTTCAACAATTTAACTCAATTTTTTGCTACTGAATTTTTTACGGCGGCTACAAACGGCGGAGGATGTTAAAGGGGAAAGGAACCTATTTATGATTATTAATAATTGAGTCCTATCTATCTTATGAACGCATTCTCGGTTCAAATCATAGCGAAGACAAGTTTATTTTTTAATTTTAATAAATTTGTCTGAAATAATAATAATCGTCTTTTATTGATTGATTACCAAATCCATACAAAAATACGTAATATTTATCTAACGAAATATTGTTAAAAATAGTCTAAATGTAAATTAAACAACAAAAGTTTAATAAAATAATATAATGCACTTGGTTGCGTAAGACATCGATTCGTTAAATCTCCTGAAATTGAAATAAGTTAAAACGACCATAAATTTTCCTCGTTTAAGAGGTTCTCCCACGTCTAATTAATTTCGGAATAATTTAAAACGCAAATCATTTTCGTAATTTCGTTAATCAATTTTTTTCCATTTTTCTTTTGTTGACAGGCAAATAATTCTAAGATTTACAACAGGGTAACTAATGTCCCATAGGCCTTTTTGTAACAAGTGAGGCATAAATTTAAATTAAACGTAAAAGTGACAATAATTAATAAGACTAGCCCTAAATAGCATCTGTAAAAAGCAATGCCCTATATAGTAATATTAGCGGTCATGTATGCACTGATGTTATAAAAAGCCTGCTCAACTAGCACTTTTGAAATTTTAAAACAAAATTATACAGAATAAAAACACTACATGTAAAAGCAAACTAACAAAGTGCCTAACTTCTCAATTTTCAGTTGAAACTCCCATAAGCCTTCAAAGAATTAAAGCTTTTAAAAATAACTGGATCAATGTGATGATATTTATTATTATAATTTGCTAACATCTTATCCACAAAAGAGTTAAAACCATAAGTAGTACGATGTGCATTCACATGAAACAGCTGTCTAGAATGAGTGAGTGGCTCTCTGAGGTACTCTTAAGTTAATTTTTGATAAAAGTGAGGAATCATTGCCCCCCTTTATAATCTTATATAAAAAGAATAACAAAGCATTGTCACGACGCTTCTCCAAACTTTCCATTCCCAATAGTAGGAGTCGAACTGAATAATCAATGTTATGATATGGAAAGTGATGTTTCCGCCAGTAACATTTTAGCAAATTTATTCTGCACCTGTTCCAAACCAAGGATATGTATGTTATATGATGGAGACCACACTACTGAGGGCAAGGAAAAGTGTTTTTATAGCCTTTGTGTCAGATACATATAAACAGTTGCGCCTGATGAAACCTAATATTCGAAATGCCTCTATGATAATATTATCTATATGTTTGGTAAATGTTACCCCAGAATCAAATAAAACTCCTAGGTCATTAAATATTTCAACAGACCCTAACACTGAATTTTCTATTGAGTAATAAATTAACTATTGGATTTTGATATCCAAAGCACATGATTTTACACTTATTAATATTTAGAGTTAAATAATTCCCCTTACACCACAAAACAAGACTGTCCAGATCCCGTTGCATATTGAAGCAATCCTCTTGTACTTCACAAAAAACTTAAGGCCATCTGCGTATAGCAAACACTTACAGTTATTGAATTTTAAAACTATGTCATTTATAAAAATCAAGAATAAAACTGGTCCCAGATAAGATTCTTGTGGCACCGCCGAGGTGACTCCAATCTCACTTGAAATTGCTGCTCATTGACCATTAGATGCTTGAACGTCTCAAAAAGCTCATCAGTTAAAATTTAAATATTTTCGCCATTACAGAAAGTAGAGATATCCACCGATACCTTTTAACATCATTCTGGCTTCCACACTTAAAAATGGGAAATTTTTTTCCAAATTCGAGGGAAACTCACATTATCAACTGAAGTCTGAAAAATAATTTTCAAGGGTTCTAGCAATGTATCTTTACATGTCTTGATAAATATTGGGGGAATCCCATCAGGCCCTGCTCCTTTATTTACATCCAAAGTATCAATTCTTTTGCGTTTTTTTCAAGAGTAAAACAGTCATGAGAAAGATTCCTGACATTAAAGTCTTTATAATTATCACAGTGGATTGTATTTAGATGATGTTAGAAACATGACCTAAAATGGTTAGCAAATGCCTCAACAATCTCATCTTTATCTTCTATATTTTGACCATCATAATACATTGTTTTAGGTAGACCATTTTCAGCCCGAAAAGTTTTAACATATGACCAAAAATATTTTATATTTTCCAGAATCATCTGTTAAGTGTTCGTAACGAACAATAGGTAACAGATCTCTATAAGATGCTTTGTCTCTCTTCTAACCTCTGAGTATCTATCACAATCAGATTCTAGCTTCGACCATCTAAACCTTAAGATAATTTGTTTTTTCGACTTATCAACACTTTAAGATCAGAGCTGTACCAGCTAGAGAAGTTATTTTCTTTGATGGTTGTTTCTGGAACATAATGGTCAATTATCCCATGCAGTTCAAGATAGAAACTGCAACAAAACGTCAATATCAGAACATTCTTTCAAGGGCCCCAATCTTGATTTCCTAAAGCTTTGATTATGGCATTGTAATTTGCTTTTTTAAATAGATACACAGTTATACTAGTTTTTTGATTTATTAATGGTAAACCCTGAGGGCAAAATTCGACTTCCAGTGGAGGATGAAATGGGTCGACAGAACTAACCGGATCGACAGACTGACAAACAGCTAGAAATTGGAATTCGTCGAAAAGAATCAACTCTAAAGTTTGATTCATATTATTCTTATGGTGGTTAACTTGTTCTAACTCGAGGTAATAGATGTCAGTAAATAAAATTTTAACTGCCTCTTCACTAAGATTGTTTGGCACCAGATGGTCATCCTCCTCAATTCACTGCATCTTTGGCAGATTGAAGTCCCCAAACACCATTAATTTGGCCGTAACGTGATGGCGTTTAATCGTTTCCATCGTATCAAGATTCTGAAAAATGATCGGGCGACAATTAGGGGGGATATATACAGCACCAAGAATAACACTTTCTTCAGCAAATTAAACACGAACCCAAAGATCCTCAAAATGTGAGTTATTAGATGACGTGACCGCATTAGGTGCTAGTTCAGACGAGATTGCGATGAGGAGACCACCGCCCCTTCCACAGTCAAGGATTTCGTAGTCTCGGTCTTTACGAAATACAGCATACCTACTGTCAAACAGTTCAGAGCTCATAATATCAGAATTCAACCAAGTTTCTGAAAATATAAGTGCGTCAAAATCCGATGATGTGACATTTACCAGAACGTCCCTAGTTTTTGTTCTTAAACCTTTTACATTTTGACAGTATATAGTAGAAATTGGTCGTTCTGCTGGAGCAGCCTCAGTTAAAGGATTGGTGGCGCCTGACGTCTTCTTAAAAAATTTCGTTTCTGGGCAAACTTTCTGATTGTTGGTTTAGTTGAGACTCCCTAACACTAACCTTGAAAAAAACAATATCATCCTCCTGTCGAACACTTAACATCAAATATGCCCATAGTTTACTCAACATGCTCCTTCACAATATTTGTAGTAGTTTTCGGATCACATCTCCCAACATAAATCCATTGACGCATCTCAACGGAGCTAAATGAGGCTCCCAGGAGGGTACCAGTTAAAGTTTTTTTAAAAGAACCAGCCAAGTCTGCACCCGGTGCGGTGGATAAACCAGTTTCGGCCGGATTACCGTCATTTCCAATGCAGCGGCTCTTGACCAACATTAAGCCTCTTTACAATGTGCTCAATAATCGTTCCCGACAACAGCCATTTTCCCCTTAACTCATAAATATTTGATGAACATATATTTAGAACATGAAATAAAGGTACATTCGTGTATTGCAGAGCTGTCGAGTGAAATACTATCGTTATAGATGACAAAAATTAAGTTATTATCATTGACATATGACCCCACTAAAATAAGAGGAGTAGTAAGCGATAACTTTTGAATAAATGAGTCAGCCAATGATGGAGAGATTTTAAGTGGCCATAGAATAACATCTGTTATCAGAAATTTTTAGAGTTCCGAACAGCTGTTCCAATGTGCTCAGCATCAGAACAACCAAGCTTCAAAATCGCCTCTGCACAGAATAATTTATCTTTTGTCTGTTTATTTAGAAAATCAGCCAAATTTCTGCCACGGTTACCTGCAACTATCAAGATTTTTCTCTGAGATGGGGAAATTAGATAATCTAGCATATTTGTACTGAGGAAGAAAACACAAATCAGTCAAACTTCCCTGTATAAATAATCTAAATATTTTTTGCACAAAAGTATACCTATAAATTAAACCTTTAGCCACAGAATGGACACAAAAGTTCAATTTTAAAAAAATGTTTTTACTAAACAAGCTTTGTCAAGCTACTCAAAATAGTGCTCAGTATCAATTATTAGAGAAACTCACCTGTTTCAATGCATTTATGGTTACAGGATCAAACTCAGGAAAAAGCTCTTTATTGCAGCCAATTTTTTGGGCAGTATCGTGCTTCATAATACCTTCCCAATAGCCATTTTTATCACGTAATATTCCTATTTCTAACTTTTCTGTGCTGTAATTACTCGCTGCCTCTAGTATATCAACAGGCGGGCTTAACCGATTAGTTAACGTATCACTATCGCTAGTGACACTATAGTACAAAGAATTGCTAGGCGACATGGAAAAAGTGCTGCTACGTCTTAACTTTTCACTAGATCTGCTGCTAATTTCTGTTGTATTTGGTCTAGAGCAATTTGGAACACTATTGTCCGATTGTTTTATTAAATCCGTTTGATCAGTAAGTGATGTGAAATCTATTAAATTTTCAAAATTTACACTTTTTGTAGGCGATAATTCCTGTAACTGCGGTATGGGATCGTTTTGTTTTGCAGCTAGGCTGAAATAAAATAGTTTTTAACATTGAAACCAATGCAAATAGCTATACAAGGTTCTCCAAAAGATCTGTACAAAATACTACCCCTATTGGGGCCAAAACAAGGCGATTTAAAGTAACTTACCTTAGTCCGAAAATGATTTGCTAGGGGGTTAAGCCATTTTCGACATCAAAATTGAAACAAGTCTTATTATTTTAATTTTTTATTTATTATTTATTTATTCTCAAACATACACTACAGAATTCAACATTCCAAATGGTATGGCCTATGACAGTTGTAAAATTAGAATTAGAGCCACATAACATATCCTATGCTAAATAAAACAAAAAATGTACAAAAAGAAAAAAAATGTGTCAAAGCTACATAATACATCATATGCTAAAAAAATGTATATAAAAAAAATTGTATTAAATCTATTGTGTACATACGTGAATCTGTTCAATTCAAGTGTAAATCGAAGAAAAAAAAACAAACATTGGGATTAAAGCACGAAACAGAAACTCTAAGTTCTCGGATTTCGTTATTATTGGGGATTATATAATAGGAACTTTAGTTTTCTTTCAAAAGTGTGTGTCGTATAATTTAAGTCTAGGTCTGGTGGGACATATGTGTTAAAATAAGTCATTATCCGATTCATGATACTGTTTCTCCCAATGTCGGTGCGACTCCTATTAATCAAGAACATGTCATTTAAACGAGTGTTACGGGATGGTACACGGAAGTTCATCAATGTCAGGAGGTCAGGGCAGTATATCATGTTATTAAGTATTTTAAATCCAAACGTTAATGTTAAGAAGATTCTTCGAGTTTCAAGACTACTCATGCTCAATAATTCTAGTCTCTGATGGTATGAATAGTTGTTTTTGTCAATTCTCAACCTGTATAGGAGAAAGTTTACAAACTTTGATTAGACCCGCTCTAATCGTGTGGTGTGTTCTGTAGAATGGAGACCAGATTGTACAACAGTACTCTAAATGACTTCGCACCAGGGAGTAGTAGAGGCACTTCAAAACGGTAATATTAGAGAAGTCCCAACATTGACGCATAACAAATCCTGCCATCCTGAATGATTTTCCCAAAACATAATTCATGTGATCGTTGAATATCAGTTCGGTGTCAAAGATAACTCCCAGATCATTAATCCGTTCAACTCTTTCAATGGGTGCATTAGCGATGGAGTAATCATGAAGAAATGGCGTTTTTCTCTTGGAGAAAGATATGACCTTACATTTCATTATGTTCAATTCCATTTTGTTATCTTCACACCAAGTCACCAGCTTGTTAATTTCTGATTGAAGATGTTGGCAGTCGTCAATGTCATATATATGTTTAAAGATTTTTAGGTCATGAGCATAAAATAGGAATTAGCAGCCTTTGAGCCTGCTGAGGTCATTAATATAGATTAAGAACAAAAATGGACCTAAATGTGACCCTTAGGGTACACCAGAAGTGACTACTATCTCTTTTGATAAGATGTTGCTTATTTTAACTTTTTGTGTACTTCCACGAAGATAACTGCGGAACCAAAACAGTAAAGGGTTCATAATGCCTTAAGACCTTAGTTTTTCTATAAGAATGGAGTGATCTACCCTATCAAAGGCTTTTTTAAAGTCGAAGTAAATAGAATCAACTTGAACGCCCGAGTCAACAGCAGTAGACAAGAAGTTAGAACATATTGATAGGTTCGTCATACACGAACTACCTGGAAGGAAACCATGTTGATTCTCAGAGAGAGTGTTTCGTGCACACGCAAATTGTCCATAATCAGAGACTCAAGGATTTTGGCCATGCAGTCAAGTCCGGATATTAGTTGATAATTACAGATGTCCGCCCTTTCCCCATCCTTGTGAATCGCAGTTACATAGGCTTGTTTCCAGATAGTAGGAAACTGACCCAACGAAAGAGAAAGTTGAAAAAGATATGTGAGCAGCACTGCCAGAGTTGGGCTGTAGTGCTTTAAGAAAGTAGGAGAGATATCATCAGGTCTAGCTCCTGTGATCGTCAATGTCAACCAGCTTTTCAAAGACCATAGAACAGAAGATAGAACAGTTGATGACAATATTTGAGATATCCAAACTGAGAAAGCTATTGGTACCTACATATGTGGAGTGACCAGTGTCGATAAAAACTGACCGAAAAAAGTCTGCAAATAAATTCGCAGCAACCTTTGGGTCGCTAGATTCAAGGTCAAGAAACCTCATTTTTGATGGATAACCTGACGTTTTACGCTTTGATTTGATGTAGGACCAGAAGGCTTTTATATTATTTAATATGTTACTTTGTGTGGACTGAATAAAATTATTATAGTCTTCCTTTATTGATGTTTTCGAATGAATCCTAAGTGCCTTGTAATCATATTCCTCACTGGGTAGTCGTGTATGTCTGTACCTTTTGAAGGCTTTGTTTTTTTTATTTATTAGTTTTATGGTCTTATTAGAAAAGTAGTTGGGGTAGTTAGTAATATGGATTCGAGTTTTCGGAACATATAGATCCACGGCGATATAGAGAACAGCATAGAACATGTCAGTGGTAGCATTAATGTCATTACACTTTAAGAAGTTCCAGTCAATATTTTCAAACTAGTCATTCAGTTTATTGTAGTCAGCCTTAAAGAAGTTGTATTTAATCTGTTGTAAGTCCGACACTAAATCTGCTGTATTATTTAAGAAAAAATTAATATGAAGGGCTGGATGATATTTATCAATCTTCATCAGTGGGGTCTAATTTTGAGAAACTGATATATCTGGAAAGTTCGAAAAAATTAAATCCAACATGACGTTATTTGAATTAACTACATTGTTAAGTTGTACTAAATCATAAAAACACATACAGTCAAAGATGGTTTCTTACTTGTCGTTATTAGATGTAAATATAGTGTTCCGATTACTATCAGTAAAAAGACCAAAATAATAATCACTGTTACTGCTTTCAATGTTGTCACTTGAGTTAATTTGAATAAATGAATTAGTTTAGTTTGGCAAATTGAAGTCACCCAAAATCAAGATCTTACTATTTGGAAAGTGATCAAAGACATAACTCACAGACTGTACATATTCGTCGTAAATTGAAGTGCTTGCAGCAGGTGGGATGTAGACAGCATTCAGGATGATGGGGACATCACCAATCCGGACCTGCACCCAAACCTGTTCCACATCACCATCAAGAACCTTGAGGATCATGGAATCCAAAGAGTAGTCGACCGCAATAAGCACACTACCACCTTTCGACATCTTACAGATATCTGGGTTTCTATCTCTTCTATATACAATGAAGTTGGTGGGAAATATCTCATCATTCAGCCATGTCTCAGTTACGACTATAATGCGGTAGTTGGAATTTATTACTTCTTGTTGAAAGGGTATAGTCTTAGTTCGTAACCCACGGACATTCTGATAGGTGATCAGCATTTCGGCATCAGGCAGTCTCACATTTGCAGAGAACACCTGTCTGCGCCGTTCAGGTTGAAGTTCAGGCGTTGAGCAGGAAAGACGTGCTAGGGGAGAGTTGTTGGCCTTAGCCTCGACGAAAAATTTTCTTCAGAGTTTTTGTTTAGGATGAAATTTTTGTTAATACATGCGACCAACTCTCCTGTGGTTTGAAAATCCAGAGTTTCCTTTCTGTTTGTGTAGAAGAGCGGCAAGTATACTATTGCTTTTGAGATCAGAGTTGACATGATTAAGTCATTTGGTGGTGAATAAGATTGTTCAAGACTGGTCTATTCAAACAATAGTTACAGCCCACAAATAAAAAAAAATATGTTGTCTCGTTGACTTTTTTTTAAATAACTGTGAACAAACTTAAAAATATTTATTTCAGAGGGAAATACCGCAAATAATAAAATAGTTTTGTACACGATGTACCCACAGAGTGAGTGTATCCTGATTTGTTCTATATTTCTATATATTTTTTTAATAACGTAAAGTCGTAGCCGATGCAAGCATCGGACAAGTGGTCCTGAAACATACCCTACAGAATGCTAAACATTCCAAATGGTACAAATTCGTAAAAGATAATGATAAGAGTACAATAAGGTTAAAAAAATAGCATGTCAAATAATAAAGTAAAAAGGAAACAATGAAGTAGCAACATATTAAATAATAACACAATGATTAAAAATAAATATCAACTAGAACGTAAACGAACAGTAGATAATTACACAACCAATCAATTTATCTGCCTCCTTAATTGAGTCTGAAAATGTAATCCGAAAAGTAACTATTCTAATTGTATACTAGTCGAACAACAAATTCACTAAACCCTAATTTGTATGGTGATTGTTGTTCTAATAGAAATTAATAACGAGACTGACTGCAGCAGTATTTCACAGTCAATCCCCACATTTATTAATTTGTGCAAGAAAACTAGAAGTGCCTTTTTTCTCCGAAACTCAAGGGTTTGTAAGCCACAAAGAAGAACTCTTGTATTATAAAACAATATTTGGCAAATTTATTTTGAACTTTTTCGATTCTGTTGATGTGACAGTGGTATGAAGAGCTCCATATAGTAGAGCAGTACTCTAATACACTCAATAGAGACAAGCAATTGCTTTAGTATTGGTGACATGTTTAGTATATCATTTAATAAAGCCTAGCAATCTAAAACCTCACGTATTACCTTTTCATCGAAAATAACGCCCAAATCGTTGAAAAAAGTAACAACTTCGAGACTATGTTTATACAGTACGTAGAATGTGCGGAATTAATGCATCCATAAAACCAAACAATTTTCATTTAGTAATATTAAGACACAGGTGCTGCACCATTTGACGAGTCTTTCAATGTCTGACTGCAGTTGATTGGAGTCAGATCAAATGGTGAAAATAATTTTAAGTCGTCTGAATATAAAAGAAATTTAGACACTTTAAAACAAAATACTATGTGGTTTATAAAAAGTAAAAAGATAATAAGACCGATTCGATTAATTCGATTAAATAAATATTACTTGATCTTCAATCAATGTAGTTTCCAGAGAAGCCTATTGCTCTAATTACATTTCTGAAAAAGAAGCAAGATTACAACGACTACAACTACTAACATCTTTTCAAAAGAATAGTAGGGATTCCATCTTGGAAAAATCAAGGGTCTCTATTTAATTACAGATCTCTGCCTCTGTAAAATAATGTGTGAATAGTGATCTTCTTATAAAATTGCCTGTCAGAAAAAAAGCTCTAAGGCCACATATTTTTAACAAGGTGACCTTTCTTGTATGTAACTAATTTGAAGCTGTATAAGGCCTTAACGAAGCACTTTTAAACTAAGGTAATAAAACACCCTAAATGGCCCTATTCTGGTCTCAGGAATATGTGCTAGCATTTTGTACAGAGCTTATAGAGCATTTTCTAGATTATCCTTGGAATTGTCAAGGCAGCATTTTTTGAAACACATATAAACATTCTTGACAAATATTTTTTCAAATGAAAGTAGTTACCTGCACTATAATATTAAAAGCTTTTCATCAAAGAGGTAAACAAATATAAGCTTTCTTGTATGTGATGGAACAATGTTTGAAAACTTATGTAACACTTACCATCCATATAAAATTGTCAAAAAAAGTTCTTATACTAATTCATGTACTAAATTTCATCATTTCCACTAAAAGCAACATTTTTTATTGAAAATAATTTTATTTCTTAAATTCATACTTTTGATAACGCACTAAAGAAATACTTTCAGACTAAGGTAAGTTACCTTATATCACCATATTTAGGTCTCAGGAATACATGTAGCATTTTGTATATGCCTCTAAGAGTAACCCTGTATATTGCTTGATAACTAGTTGTATGGGTGAAAATAAGAAACTAAACAATAAAAAACATGTTATATTAATTAATTTCCTTTGTACTTATTTTTTCAAATAATATTCAATATTTGTTGGAAGTGTCTGTGACGTAGCTATACCCCCGTAGTACGGGGGGGGGGGGAGGGGGAGTCGACAATGTGTAATGGAGCCTAAGGAAAACTGTGGATGATCTTTTTTTTTAGAATCTGTGGGTGGTATTTTTATTGGTTACCAATAATGATACCAAATTTTATGTTTTTATATGTAAAGAATGGCTGAAAGCTGCAATTCAATTTGAAAATATAGAATCTTCAGCAAATTGGTCCAACTGAATATTTTTTTTTAAGTGATGGGTTTTATAAACTCTTTAGAATGACACTGAAAAACTATTTATTGAATAAGGAATTCTATCATAAAAAGGAACCTTTCATGGCTTTGGTCTTTCTATTTAATTTCTTAATTAAAAAATTTGGTGTGCTAATTAGTCACCACAAAAAGTATCTTTTCACAGCATTTTTACCAAAATTCATTTAAAACAAAATAAATTTGAAAAAACACGAAAATCCTTTATGACTGCTAAAAATTCCATAAACATGGATTTCGGTCGTCATGTCATATAATGCAAAAACTCAGGATTCCCTTCCTCTATCACTATCATTTTCATAAAAAAAAAACTCGAAAAATGCAGTTCTTTCTTCAACATTTAAAAATTCCTATATGCTCAGCATGGTACTACGCCATTAATACAATGGAGAACAATCCTACCCATCTTTTCACCATTAAGAACCAATTGATTCTCAATAAGCCATTTTTCAGCCTGTTGCAATCACTAGCGACATACAGTACAACAATAACCTAAGTGACAATTGTTAACATATTGATATGAGCAAAGTTCACAACTGAGCAATTTTGATTACAAAGTCAGAGAAAAATCATTTACCTAAAATACAAAAAGTAATGTACCTACCTTACTTCAATGAAGGATGCCTACCTCAATAACCTTTTTTTTTTAATTCAGATCTTCTACCTATGCTCTAACAGGTTCATATATATTCAACCCAATGTTGAGCCTCTAACATCATATTTTTCCTTTTCCTTAAACCTTTTCAGCATAACCTATTTCAATTTATTTCAGCATGATAAATGCATAGCTCTTTTTACATTTGTGAAATAAAATTGTGTAAAAGTATTATCCTAGGGACATATACAATATATATAAAAAAACAGATTTAAAACAGTTTTGATAATATATTGTCACTTAAAAACCCATTTATAGAGTAATAGGACTTATCCAGGCATATTTTTTTAATCTCGTTTTTGAAACACATTAATGTCAAGTTTTAAAAAGTATACCATAATGATTTATAGAGAAATTTGAATTTTTTAACCAGTATTTATTTTTTCCTAAACTTCAAACCATTCTTGGCATGCATAACTCTTCTTTGATACCCAAAAATACTATGTAGATATGTTCTATGACCCATATGAGTAGACCATAAATGGTTTGAAAAATAAAATGATGCACTATTTTTAAATTTTCCTTAGATAGTCTACCATATAGTTGGCGAAATAAAAAAGTGTATCTGACAACTTACTTGAAATATTTAATAAATGCGCCTCCACTTAATTTTTTGTCAATTTTTAGGTCTAACACCTTAATTGAGTTTTGATGTACACACTATATTTTTTAGGTAAAAAATTATTTTTTGCATTTTATCCTGATTAAGGGATAAATTATGGGCTGAAAACCTTTCGACAGTTTCAACTACACCTCCTCCATGTCCTCTAAAACTCAACATCATTTATATGCAAAAGAAATGCAGTTATAAATTATTAAGAGTGGGAAAGATCATTTATGTAGATAAGAAAGAGCAAGGGCCCAAGAATACAGCCCTGTGATATCCCCAGCTCCATTCCATCCACACCTGACCCCCCCCCCCCACTGACCTCAGTTATTATTTTATATTTTTCAATATAACTTTTAATCAAATTTATCAAAACCATAGCATAGTGATTTATTTTTCAGTCATCAGAAGCACCAATTGCTTCTATTTGAGAGACTTCCACTAAAGAAAAACTGTTTGTTTTAAGATTTTGCAGTTTTATATAATTTATAGGGGCTTCATTTGATTCTGGCAGGGCCTTGACGAATCATTTGTGATTTTACTGAAATAATTATTTAACTTCTCTGCAGTTAAGTAGTTTGGAATTAAGTAATTTTTTTTTATTTGTAATGCTTTTTTTTATTTATTAGGTCCCAGGCCACACAAGATTTGTTATATCACTTTTTATACAGGTAATTGTCATTAGCTCTTTTTTTATTATTCTTTATTTGTTTCTTATATTTAAGTTTTGCTAAATTAAGATCAAGTTTTTATCTGCAGACTTGGATAACTGTCATACATTTTAAAAAATTACATAAAAAAGTTACCCAAGTTCTTGTTGCCTTTAAATCATTTCTAAACCACCCTCTACATCATTTATTTTGACAGAATCCCATGAACATTAACATTTTCTTACCTACATGCAAGAATTTGTCAGAAATAAAACTAGTCTTTAAGCGGCAACTTTTAATATAAACTTTTTAAACCTCTTTCTGTCACAGGGTGGTGTTTCTTAATAATATTTTTCTGGTTATTAAGAATTGGTATTTTAGCTATAAAGACAAAATGGTCACAGAAACCAGTATATTTATCAAATCAGTATTAACGTTTATACTACAATGAACAAAAAACATTGTCAAGTGTATTCTGTTTTCTTAAAGAATTAAAAATTTGAGGTTATCAATTATCAAAAAAAATACTAACCTGTTAGTCATATCATCCAGTAATATAATTTAGAAATTAAATTTATTTAGTTAAAAACTTGCTCTATTATTTCAAGAAATTTATTCACAATATTTTTGTCATCAGCTGGGAGATACTGTAATGTTGAGTATTTTATGAGAACGAAAATCAGCAGTCGCAATTTGACACCATAACCATAACTTAGACCATCACATGCCTTCAATAAATCAAGAAAAATACCCACTATTCTTCATTCTTCCAGGCACTCACAACTCTCAACTAACTCATACACTTACTCATATGCTATATATAAAATAGTTATTTATAATACTGTAACAAACTAGTTGGTTTTAAAGAAATAGTAAAAAAGTAAGTAGCAAGTTTAATTAGTTATACTCATTATTATGAAATTGTGTATAATTGTAATAAATTATTTTACAGTATACCTTCAATAACTTTGAATTTATTTGACATGTTTTATAAAAAAAATCTTATTTTACCTTTCTTCTGCATACTTTTGTTCATCAGACAATTTGTCATGCATATCAAGTTTATCATATCTCAGGAGGCGTTCCTTTTGTTCAATATGTTGTTTCTTTAGCAGCTCTATTATTTGATTTGCATATGTGTCTGGAATGTCTTTAAGTACTTTAAATAACTCACTATCTGCTTCCAACACACTAAAAGGATCATTAGAAAAAAATGCTTCTCTTTTGTTTTCTATTGAATCCCCACTTGGAGTCACTGTACTGGTGTTTACAGTTATTTGTTGAACAGAGATGTCTGTCTGATATACCTCTATTGTAGGAGATTTAAGTTCCTCAATATCTTTTGCAGATTTGTCAGGGCTGCTGTTAGATTCACTTTTATTATTGGAATCATTTTGGACAACCGTATTCATACTGCTAAAATTGCTTCTTTCAAAAGGTGCATGGTTGTTTTCTAGTGATGTCCAGTTTCGAGCACTAACTAAGCTAGTACAACTTAGATCATCACTCTTATGACAAGAAGCTTTTTTTAAATGTTCTAATAATATAGGACTAGGACTTTCTAATGTGTAAGAGTTGCTTCTAATCAGTCTAGGTTTAGGTGAGGTGTGCGGTTTCTGTAATACACCTTTTTGGGTTTCTCCTCTAGGTTCCGATATGCTTCTACATCTATGATGATCAGCCTCAGAACTTGGACTAACAGTATGAGTAAAATTATTGCTACTGCTTTGCCTAGCTTCTGGATTATCACAGGTTAGTTCACCTTTGGTATCTAAATTCCCAATTATTTTTGAATTTGGACAAATAGTTTTCAATCCACTTGTATTGTACTGTGTCACTTCAATGAGATCTTTACTTAAATGTACATTTTTATGTTTCCTTTGAATCTTTGGAGTATCAGATATATCTAAAGCTTCTATATGGCTACTGTCACCAAAAGTAAGTTGGGATAGAGGTCTTGTATTATTGTGTTCGGCTTCTAAAAGTTCCTCCAAGTTACGTTTTAATTCCCGACACTTTTTTAGACGTTTCTCCAATTTTACTGCCTGCTGTTTGTATCTGAGGAGTTCCTTCCTAAGTTCTGATGTAATCTAAAAACAAAATACATCAGTGCAATAGTTTAATTATGAACAATTTAACTATTTAACAGTTTACTTCATCACAATGGCACAAATACAGTACTAAATTTAAAAAAACTAATACTGAACCCTAATTTATCTTTTAACAGTTGTGTACAACAATTAAAACATGAAGAATATAAGGCTTAATCTAGAAAGTGAATATGATATTTATTGGTTGATTACTAATCCCTGGACTAGATCTGTACATTCATATATGTAATATTAAAACAGAGTTTGAAACCAACTTATTACCAAGTAAAATTAATTTAATGATAATTTAATATGTTGGCAAAAAATCTGCATTCACTGCAAAACATGTCAAGGAATTATTCTTATTCGTAATTTCAAAAAAATGAATTCTATTTTTTATTATTTAAATACACATATATTAACCTGCAATAACAATCAGAACAAAATGTAAAGGAATTTAATATAAAATGTGTTAATTGTGCAGTAGTCCATCTGAATTCTAATTTGTATTATTTTGTGAAAAATTGTTATGCATCCATGCTTTTTTTGCTTAAATGTAGTAAATTTAAGATAGGCTTCCTAAGAAAACCAAAAAGGGTGAAAAATCGAGATGTATTAAATGGTACCAGAGCCAGTATTTTTTTTAGCACAGGCTGGAAGAAAGTTTTTAAATTCATAAAGAGATTTCAGCATTAAATATGACCTCTGAGAGCATTTATTGACACAACTGTTGAAAGTTAATTTCTGATCCATGTATAACCCCAGATTTTTCACTTCATCCATCCACTCAATAGGGGTGTTATCCATTTGGATAAACACATTATCAAAATCTGTTTGAGACAACATTATTGCTTGCGTTTTTAGACGATTAATTATGAGTCCAAGTCTTTGCACACTGCCAAAACACTATGCTCAAACTCCTCATCTGCATAAATGGATAAGAACAGTTTTTGAAAACATCATGAAAGTTGGAAGTAAAAAGAGTGAGATGCATGTACCTTTTTTAATCACGAATCAGTGCAAATATTCTGAGCTGTACATATATTTATTAGATATGTAGGAAAACTTTGTTTTAACACCATAAAACAATTTTTGGTATGTCATAAATAAAGAAACATGAGATTTAAGCTTTATTCATGTAACTAATTATACTATTATCAGTATTAATATTCATGATAATGGTATAGTCTTACAACATACAAACCTTAAAGCTACAATACATTTAAAATTTTATTCCTAAAGGTAATAAAAGAACCAAATATGAATATGTGACTTGCAAGTGAGTTTGCAAAACATAAAAAAGTAATAAACTTACTAAAGGTGGTAAAATCGGATTTCCGTTAATTTTAATCACAGACACATAGGGCTTTTTTGTATTATCACACATTTTAAATTCAATAAAACACTACAAATAAAATAACAGATAAAACTTAGGAAAACTTTTTGTTTATATTTTGAAAGATTTTTGAAAGCTAAGAGTGAAGTCTGGGGTATGTCTGCTGTCAAAAAGAACTAAAGTAACTAAAAATCCGCCGAGTTCCGCCGTTTGCAGTCTTGGCTGAAAAAAAAAATGTGGTTTAAAAAGCGTATTGCGTTTAGATTAGCCCTGGTTAGGTTCTTTTTTTTCCGGACGATATAAAAAAGCGTATCTATATAAAAAGTGTATCTATATTACAATAAAGATTGTCAAATGAAAGACTCGGCAAGCGCCAGCGGTGGGATTCGTCTGGGTGTTTAAGAATAAAAAACGTGCTAGTCGGAACAAAAGTCAATGGCCGCGTTCACCCGCCTGATCGCTCGTTGGCTATCGACCATCAAAGTAGCGCTCAAATAATACCAATGGTTTGAACGGTTTTTAGAGATTTGGAACGCAGAAAATATTTCTTGAACTTAACCTTGATGAGAATGAGAATATGGTACAAAGGGAACAAGGAAGGGCTGAAATTAAAAGAAATATGATAGTAAATGTGTTTGTATAATATATTTTGTATTTTGTGTTAAAAAAAAAAAGATTAAAAAAATCTGTTATCGCTCTGGTGTATTTTTATATTATACAATTATTGCGGATAATGTTTACATTACATGCCGCCATCTCGTTTGTTATGTCAGCTGATCGTTGCTCAGTTAAGTAGCAAAAATAAAATACGATACAAAACATGGCGTCTGCTCAACGACCCGCTATCAAAGTAGCAATAATAAATAGCTCGTCCGCTTTTACAGTACAGGAGTTTTCATTCTACTGACAAAAGCATAAACTCAGAGTCAATACCACGAAAAACTTTTTATTGTTACAGTTGACTAAGGTGACGTACTGGATAGAGCAGATGATGGAATATAGTTTTAAATATATAAAAAATTTGTCAGTTTCGTTTTAATATATAGAATTTATTTTCTAGAGAGAGTGCTTTTAAAATTTGTCTACAAAATCGTAACGTACATTTGGAGAACCATTTTATTTCAACAAAAAAAACACAGTTTTTAATAGAATGTATATGACCGTGAAGGAGCACTTTGTTGACTCTAACAGCATGCCGAATTTTGCTTATTTGCCCGAAGTACATTTTTTGTCAGAAGACAACATTAGTTTTTCGTTTTTATATTTTCCCTAAGCAGTAGACTTATTAGTATTCTCTTTTCCTGTTTGCTATAATTACTTAATCTCCTTTTTTAAAATTTTTCATTTACAAGATCAGTCCAACAAATAATTTGTGATGCGGATATTGGCGCGCGTAGGCATCATCGGCGAAACGACAACAAAAGAAGGTTTGGGTTACCGCTTTAAGGATGTTTCCGCGTTTTTGGTGCTAACCGATTTAGCTTATGCCTCCGCGGTACCACACTCCAATTTTTAAATGGTGCTTACCTGGTACAAATGTAACAAAATATCGGTAATAAACCACTTCAAAACAGTCAGTAAAATTTTTAATTTAAATATTTGCCACCCCCCTTCTTTTAATGACAATGGTCACCACTCAAAAATAAGAGAAATCTATAATAATTCCGTATTTCATTTCTGTATTTAAGTAATTTACTGCAAGCACAAAATTACTACTTACGAAGTTATAAAGAAAGTGGGAAACTGTGGGTACAAGAGTGTAAATTATGACGAAAGAAACGACGGCGAAAAATTTAACTTCAGATTTGTATTCGAACCAGTGTTGCCAACCAGTAGAAAATAAAATCGTACAAATAATCGGAAAGTGCCGTGTTTTTAGGAACTACGGCCGTGTCAAACGTAAAATTGTTTATTTTTTCTACCGTAAAATACTTTTATTAGAATTAAATTTACTTTCGATACTTTTATTACTTTTTTTAAATCTTTATACTCTTTTAACAGAGACTTTAGAAAAAATAATACATACCATTTTCTAGGAAGAGGAATTTTAAAACATCATTAAATGAAAAAATTATATTTACTACACATCATACATGAAAGTATAAAACTAAACAGTTAAAGTTAGGTTTCCTTCTTTAAATTCATAAATCCGAAAGTCATCATATTCTTCTGTGACTGATATATATGACTGGCATATTATTATATCATAAATAACATTTTTTGTCATTTTTTTAATCATACTTTTATTTGTCCTAAATGCACGAATTATTTTACAATTTCTTTTTTCGACATTAAATGCCTGTTTATTGTTGACGTAATTAAAAGATTTCTAACTTATTACAACCAATTATCTCTTTATTCGAAATGAAACGAGCATCATCAAGGAAATCACCGACGTTTATATCAAAAGTTCAGAAGTATCACCAACTATCTTCGCTAAAAAAAAGAAAAAAGTGGTTTGAAATCTAATTGGCGACGAGTTGATTGTTTAGAAAATTAATTAGCACTTTAAGTTTAAATTTTAATATTTTTTCCTCTGTAAATGGCCATATAAGTATTCGGAATTTTCAACAAAGAAAAGTTGTGCTTCTGCTACACGGCAGTAGAATAATGCCGTGGCCTTAGGTTGAAAAGCCGTAAAAGCTCGGCAATTGCCGTGTCGTTGGCAACACTGGATTGAACCCTAAACTGTTTCATAAAACACAGTGGCGTGTTTAAAATGGCTAAATAAATAATATCTTGTTTTTTTGTTACAACAAAACTATAAGAAATGAAAATCAGCGAGTACTATTTAAATAAAATTCTTAATTTTTGGGAGTTAAAATTTGTGGCAATGTGGTATAATTAGCGGGAATGTTGAGCTAGGTTGGGTATCTAAACTTCATTTTAGTTTTCAACATGTAGTACAACCGCGGAAACGGTGGAATACATACAAAACCTCCATCTGTGAAAAATATTTTGAGGTTGATAGTTATGTTTGTTACTTTTAATTACATAAAATAAAAAACATCCAATTCTTCTGTACGTAGTGGAATTCTGTACAAGTTCTGAGTAAAGGGAAATGTATCTGGGGCCAAATAAAGAAAACTAAGGTATTTATCGACATTTACAGATTTTTTTTCATGTCTTTTATTTTGTTCCAATTAACCAAGACTAGCAAATGAAGACTTTGTAGAAAAATGTTTTGAATAGGTTTAAAAAACCTAAGAGATTATTAACACATAAAAGAAAGTAGCGTTATGACTTAAATATTGCCTGCAATTGATATTTGTAATTAGGGTAAGGGTCGTGTTTCTTTGTTGTTTCAATACTATCTACTGAAAATTTCCACCTGCAAGTAAACGGCTTTAAAACAAATTGCAATACCGATGTAATACATACATTCTACGACGCGCCATTTCTCTTTTTGATGTTGGGCGCCTTATGAAACATACCGTTTACGAGTCACGGCGGAACGGTTGATATTCCTATTTTGCAAAGAGAGGTTATAACAGTAGTGGTAAACGCACCACTTCTACTTCTTGAACACATATTTAAATGAGCAAACAAAAACGTACCTGATTTAAAAATAACAGAGTATTTGAAATCCTTCACAAGGATTTGAAATACTCTTCGACTTATTGATTTTGATAGCACTTCAATTACTTTTGTATTTTAAGAAAAAATCACATATTATACCTCATATAATTTGTTGAGAAATCAAGTACCAAATAATCTTTAGGAAGTAATCGAATTTCAAGCACAATTACCATAAAATACAATGCTTTTGAAGTGCACCATTTTAAGTAGCCAAATGTATTTGAACTGCTTATTTCAAGTAACATTGGTTGCACCGTCTATATGTAGTATTAGTTATTTGTCTTTGATTACGTCAGACTATGAATATAACAATTCCTGACCAATAGCAGCTTTGCAATTTATAAGTACGACAGGTTCAAAGACTTAGAGTACTAGTACATACACAAACTTCTATCTATAGATACATGAATTGAGCTTAGCTTTTCTTCCATTCAGCAATTTTTTAGAAGAGAAATGGTTTTTGTTCCACACAAAAGACACCTAAAAGTAGAAGAATCAGAAATTGAATAAAGAAGAAAAGAAGTTGATTGATGTGTCAATGGAAGTCACTTGTTTTGACGTCTAACCTATTTACAAAAAAAAAATTCCGGAATCGGAATTTTTTTCAAATTTTGCAAAAATTTCTGAACAATAAATTTTACTTTTTAGTTGATTTTCAGGCCTGCATTTTCCAGTACTGCGTAAAAATGCGGACCAAAGCTTGTTTTTATCAAGGTTTTTAGTTTAACCTCCTACATCTGGCTGAGGATTCAACTTTTTTTTTAATCACGAAATTAGAAATGGATTGCCTTCTTGCTTATTATACCGACAAGTTTACGAAAATCGACGGGAATATTTTTGAATTGTTTACAAAGTTTTACAGCCTGGATTTGTAAGTAAAATATTTTTGGTGCCACTTCTTATTACTCCCATGTTATTTTTAGATCTCCAGTAGATTCCTGGTTGGAAACGCAGTTCAAAAACAAGGTAGAGAAGGATGACACGTTATCAACTTTTTATCGACAAGAAGGAAATAAATGCTATGCTCGAAAAGATCTCCTTAAAAGCTTAGAATTTTATACCAAAAGTTTATGTTGTGCCACACCCCATGGGAAGGAGTATGGTCTTGCATTGGCTAATAGATCAGCTGTTTCGTTTGAAATGAAAGAATTTGAGGTACCTACAGTTAATTTTTATTTTTCTTTAAATTATACTTTTTTATTTACTTAATAGTCAGTGAGTGCTTTTACAGCCATCACAGTAGAGTTTGAAACTATATCGCAAAATTACCATATTTTTGTATCAGTAGGTAGTATTAAATTAGTCAAAATTTTGATTTATCTTTAAATAATAATAATTTATTATAATAAATATATTCAATTCTGGAAATTTGACGCCATTTCATTAAGACAAATGTTAAAAAAAACAAAAAAAAATACTATAGTCAAAATATAAATGTGACAAAAAAAAACAGATTAAAAATATACAACTAGAAACAAACATGCACAAGTAAATGTGATTAAAATATTATAAGATAAAATAAAATTCATATAAATTTAACAAATACTTCACTAGATATTCTAATCGTTAAAATAATCCTCTGACCTCGTACCTTATATACACTTTAGCTGTCAAATAACTATTTACCAGATAAACAATCAAGCCTGTTATCTATAGGATATCATATATACATATTTTCACACTAAGTTGTCTATTGTATAACAATTCAATGGATAAAGCATTAGACCCTTCCTGGAGTAAATGTTATGAATGTAAGGTTTATATAATAGAGATGATTGTTTGCAAAATGTCCACAGACAGACATAAAAGTTCGTTTCTTCAAATGAAAGACTGAATTTTAGGTTAGTTTTAATATGTGTCAAGTTGTGAGGAAGTATTATTATTTTATTAATGAATTATGCTTTTTTTATTGACTATTGTGACTTTGTTAACCGTGTAAGAATTGCTGCCGAGTGAAAGTCTTGTCAAATGCAGGAGAAAAAAAGAGCAGCTAATTTTAGTGCTGAAGAGGTTCATTTGTTGCTAAGATTGACCTTAAAAGAGAAGCACATTTGGAGACTTGAAAATTAAGAACAAGAACTTGGGAAAAAATTTCAGACATTTTCAGTGCCTCTTCAGGTAAACTTTTATTCCGATCACATATAATTTTTTACATAGTGTTTTTAGTCTAATGCAGGTAGCTAAAACTTAATATTTGTATATATACTCTATCCCTTCGCTGATCTGTTATTATTTTGCGCTTCTAGTTTTCTAAAAAAAATATTATTTTTAGGACGGACTCTCTGGTCAGTTGACATTCTGCGCCAGAAATATGATAGGATGAAAAAATATTTAACAAAAAAAGTCAATGGAAACAGTACTGGTGGAGGAAAACCAGAATATATAATAACTGATGGACCAGGAAAAGAATGATTAGAAGTGCTTACTCTTTTGGTAGCAAGTACATATTTTAGTGATAAACTGTAATATTCACATTCATAACAAAATAGTGATTTATAATAATATATCCAAAGTAACCAAATGATATTGTTATACAATATTGTTTCCCTATGATCTGTATGAGACAAAAATTAATTGTGTCGAAAAATAAGTAGTGTCCAAGAGAATTGTATAGCAAGCAATAGATAAATTCATAAAAAGTACTGATCCAAAAATCAATTCTGCTAGGAAAAAACTTTATAGAGATACGGTAGATAGATAGATAGCTTTAGTAAAAAGTTACACAAAAGTGCCTTTTATCAGAAATTCAAATTTAAAATATTTATACATTTAAGAAAAGAAGAAAATTAAAAGCCTTTAAGGGGGTCAATTAGTAAAATATGTATATGTATAGTGTATACATATACATAGACATATTTCACAATTATACTAAACTATATAAATTTTAAAGTTAGTAACAACAAACTAAAAAGTCAACAATACATACATTGCACAACAGTACTAACAAATAAAAAATATTTGTGCAAATGTAACTTTTGACAAGTAGGCCAAGGAAAGTTTGTTCTATTTTTAATTATTATTTTTAGCAATATCTGCTTCAAAAAAAAAATATGTTAATTATTTGATTGTACCTAAATTCTGTTTTTAAATGCTACAAATTAATTTATTTCTCAGTACATTTATATCATTTATTCAATTCATCTGAAAGCTTCTGTAATATTTTAAAACATTGCAGTTGTACTTATGTTTTAAATCTGTATGACTGTTATTTTTTTCCAGGATGACAAAGAGAAAAATGAATACAAGTCATGGAAAAATTGGTCAGTCCAATCTTTAAAAACTAGGAAACATCCAAGTTTACATCAAAACAAAAGAAAGACAAGTCAAAAAAGCTTTACATAACGTGAAGAAAAACATGGCCAAGAAAAGTACAAGCCATAGATAAAACTTTTAGACTTTGAAATTAAATTAAAATTAAAACGAATGTCAAAGGAGTAGGTAAATGAAATAAATATTTCTAAGAAAATTTTAAAATGGTTTTATTGTTTTTTATAGTTTTCCTTTTCAATATGTTAACTTCAGCTTGAAATTGATTCAAATTTTAAAGAGAATTATGCAGCTTACTGCTTATGTTATCTAATATAATAAACTAAGCAATTACTTTTTGAAACTTCGGTAATAAAATTAAAACTCATTATGAATTAAAGAAAAACTAAGCTTTATATTTATAAAGTATTTTTTTGACATAAAAAATCTACCTATCCAAGTAAAATGAATTTTGTAGGATTGAAAAATGTTACATTGCAAATAAAAGTGAACATACCAAAATGAAAATACACCAAATGAGGAAATTAATTTTATTGTTAATACTAAAGTTTTCAGGTATTTAGTTAAATTTGAAAATAATCTGTAAAAGGCATATCAGCAGTAAGATCTTCATATTCTTCTTCATGTATACCATTTCCTTCAAAGCTCTCAGGACTGTTAACAATTTCTAAGAATTCTTCATTTTGTTCCACTGCTTTATTATTATCTAGCTTCCATAATCTTTTGTGCTAAATCTAATTTACATCTAATGCCCACTGACCGTATAGGAAATTTTCTCTTCCATACTTTACATTTTTCATTCCAAATTTGTGATTCATCTCGGCTCGGCCTCATTTTGGGAGTTATTTAATGGAGTAACAATGTAAGGATTTACTGCGTAGCCGTGATCAACCACTAAGGATCCAGTTCCCATTTCCCTGTTTTTTAATCTAATTTTTAATGATATGCCTGTCACCTATCAATCAAAAGCTTTTGTACTTCTGCATTTTGTCCTCCATGTATATGTGTACAGTCTATGGCTTCTTTAACTCTAAACTCAAACTCAAAATAGGTTAAAAAGTTATAAAATACAAACATCCAAGCAAATAAACAGAAACAAAAACAAACAATATCTAAGTCAAAATACAAAAGTCAAAAGTCATAAAAGAAGATGCATAAAGTCTTTCTAAATCTAGCTAAAACTAAAACAAAATAAAGTCATGGTTAAAAACATGTAAAAATAACAAACAAACAGGTAATATGACAATAATAGAATAGCGGACAACATGCTCGCATACAGTAACAAAAAAATGGGTTGCACCCCTAATGTTACAACTCGTCAGAAAAATATTCCTTTAAATTGTAATATACTTTTTGTTTTAAATGTCTAGGAAAATGGGATAAATTATAAAAATCTGTTGTTGCTGGTTTTTGTCCTTCTTTTGTGTGAGAGATTGGCACATATTGAGTTAAAGTGTTACATAGAGCATTGATTCCTAGTTTTATTATTAGTTGCTTTATGCACTCCTGCAAAATTTCATATGGTTATATCGAAATTACCAGTGATATGTACAATCTATGGCTCCTGTAACTCTAGGAAAACTAAAACAATTATCAAAATCTATTTTTGCTGCTTCTTGCCTTTCTACTGTTTGAGAAATATGTTACATGGATCATTCATTCCTAGTTTTATTATTTTTCCTGCAGTTGTTTCATTGACTCCTGCAAAATCTATGGTTATATAGAACACCAATGGCGGAAAATCTTGTCCTTTGGATCACAAAGCACTTGCTGATGTTCTTGGCATTTAGTCATTGGATGACAGAAGGTTGTTAGATCTTAGTTTCGCATATAAAATAGTAAATAATCTCATGTCCACCTCTGCTAACTGAAATCCAACGGTTCCAGATTATAACTTAAGGAGAAATTATGTATTTTTTGTTGATGTTCATAAAACTCATTTACCATTGGTAAGATCCTTGAACTTTCTGAACAATAACCCTTCCATAAATTTGTTTGGAGGTTCAGTGACCTGTTTCAAAAAGCAGGTTGTTGGCTTGTTAATATAATCACTGGCATATTTGCTGTCTAATAGTTGACAGTGATGAATTTTATATTATTTTTTCTGTGTAGATACACTGGTTTTCTGTGATTTTTATATTGGGGTTATAATAATAAGTAGCATTCTATCTACGGTACTGGCAAACCAATCTAAATTCCTGAAAAATAAAATTTCTTTCAGCAAAACAGAATTTAAATGAAATACATTTTATGCCTACCATTCTGTTTTGTTTTATATACTTCCATTAATTTGCTGTAAAATGAGTGTAACAGTAGGTTTTTAGACAGAACTTATTGTAGAATGCTGTATCATTCCAAGAATTCATGTGGTTAATTCTTGGTCTTAACTGGTACTTTCGCTGAGGATTTATCTCATCATTCATATCAATTAGCTCAATATCAGAATCATTCTGCAGCTCAAAATCTTCCCATATATCGAGTCTTAAAAATAACACTGTTTATAAGTGAAAACATGCAGTTTTTACTTATTCTATGAATTAAATTTATTCTGTGGAACAAATATGGTTATCTGTAGCTAAGGATATTTTAGAAACAAGAAAATCTACCTGTTCCGTGAATTGTAAATTAATATTGAGTACAATCCTAATTTTTTTTTCTTGTTGATTTATGTATACTTTTCCATCCATACTTATGTAATGCGATCTTAGAAATAAGATTGGTCCTGGTATGGATACCTGTGGTAGTCCTTTGTTAACAGATTTATTATCTGAATAGTACTTACCATGTTCAGAGCCAAAGCAGGTAATCATCTTTCTGGGTTCTAACACTTAAGGACTTAACATGACTTCGCGGTCAACGGAACAAAACCTTTATTGTAAGTACTGTACAAAGATTAGGTTAATAGCAGCAGATATTTGGTTTCTAAAATCATGCAAGTCATGCAAAGGGACTGAAGAAAAATGTTTGAATGTTTTTATTTAAAAGCTGGCAAAGGAAATAAGGTTGTTATACTAGACAAAACAGATTATTTTGAAAGAGTAGACAATTTGATTCAAACTGGTCCTTACCATTTAATTGAGAAACACCTGTTACCAAAATGATAACAGAAATAAAAAGTACCTTAAAACAGTGTAAAAACCTTGTGTCTGAAAAACTAAAATTCAAACTAACACATAGTAACCCACAGTTATTTTAACTGTATTGCCTTCTCAAAATCCATAAACCTGGGAAGTCCATGAGATCTATTGTTTCAGCTGTTGGATCACCAACGTACAATATTTCAAAATGATTAGTTGAAGAATTCAGCAAATTAAATATTTCTTACGATAACTTTGAGGTTACTGACTCATTAAAATTCTTAGATAAAATTAAGAATGTTCACTTAAAAGAAGGTGAAATTTTAATATCTTTTTATGTAAGTTCATTGTTTCCTAGTGTACCCATACCACTAGCAAGAAATTATTGACGAATATTTGCTTCTCACAAAATTATGTATGAATCAAAATTTTTTTCAGTTCAACAATAAATATTATAAACAACTTGAGGGAACTGCTATGGGCAATTGCTTATCTCCTTTCCTTGCAAATTTGTTTATGGGCAGATTAGAAACCCAATTCAAAAAAGAACTCAAGAGTATTTAAAACCGTAGGTTTTAGAGTACCCTACAAAACGGAAAACAGTTTGAAAAATCTCCTTGGAAACACCAAAGACAAAGTCGACTTGAGGGAGAGGAGTGGCATCTATGAACTTAGCTGTAATGGTTGCAATCTAAAATATGTTGGGCAAACTAAACGCTACATAAACATTAGTTTTAAAAAACACATGGCACATTTAAGATACGGAAGAAAAGAAAATTCAACCTTTGCTCAACATGCTTTGGAAAACAATCACCAAATAGGAATAAATAATCTTAAGTTTGAGTATAGAAACAGTTAAATGTGGTAAGAAAGCACTAAATAAAGATAGAAGGCCTATTCCATATAGTCGGGTGCAACCAAGTGTGACCACATTTACCTATAAGTATTCTCGGTTAGGATAAGTAACTTTAGTTTATATCATCTGCTGAGGATGCTAACTTGGTTAGCGAAACGCGCGTCCAGAACGTAACAAGTTGTGGTGTAGTGTGGTTAGAACTCTTGTATTTTGATCAATCATCTTTCATCTAGTTAGGTAAAAGCACAACAGTTTATTGGGGAAACCCCTCATACCATAGTGCTCCAGCTTATTCAGTCAGAATTATACTACTCTCACGAAAATTTAGAAAACGTTGGCAACTAAGAAATAGGTCTATAGTTAGCCATGTCTCATTTGTTAAAAACAGGAGTCACTCTAGCTACCTTAAGTTAATCTGGAAAATGGCCAGTTTCAAAACATTTCATCGTTTATAATATTGACTAAAGGCGGAGCTACAATATCTGCTACACTCTTTATCAGAGATGCAGGTATATCATTTACCTCTGTAGCATTCTTGAATGGCAAATGACTAAAGGTATGTGTGATCTTCCAGAAAGAAAAATGAGAAGTGTGCATCATCAACTATATTATATTAATTTGCAGCGTTAGGGACTTAGTATTAGAAACAAATTCGCCTGGGTCTCAGGGTCTTTAATGACATTATTATTTACAGTTTATTTATTTTATCCACTATTAATAAACGTTATAAGTTATGTACATAGAAGAAGAAACAATATACAATTCATCATCATAGTGGTTCTGTAATTCGCCAAAAACTTGCCCCTTGAAGCCAGACTGCAGGCCTCCAAATGGATTTGTGGAATTATTATTGATCAGAAAGTTCAAGCATCTCACCAATGGTGAATGAGAACCGTATTTAGTTTTATGAAAAATTGACAAAAAGATATCATTTCTCATTAAGTTACGCCCTGGCACCTTCAACTGAATTTGCCTTAACAGGGCTGGGCAGTCAATATGATCATTTACTATTTTATGTATGAATCTAAGATCTGACAACCTTCTTCTGTCGTCCGATGACTGCAGGCCAAGCACATCAGCAAGGGTGGCATGATCAATGGGTAGGCCAGGTTTAATGAAACAATACCTAATAAACCTAGACTGGATGCGTTCTATTCTTGAATTGTGTATGTTATAGAACGGTGACAACACTGTAGATGTATCCTCAAGGTGAGACCTCACTAAAGACCTGTATAACATCTCCAGTAAATATGTAATATTATGTAAGAATCAACTGGTAACAAAATGGCGGCTTAATAAAATATATAAGAATTCAGCCTGAAAAACTATTTAATGGATTGATTTCAAATTTTGTGCTACTAATTCAAGATGGCTGAACAAAATGGCGCTCAAATAAAATGTTTGTAATAGTGAAAAAAAAATCAGCCACTCAGGTTTTACTTATCTTCACGATTTAGCGTCCCTATAGATGCCAAAAAAATATGTTTTATCAATTCCGTGGGTCCGTCTGACGGTCTGTCTGTGAGTTCACGGCATAGCTTAAAAACTACTTACTAGATTAACTTCAAATTTCAGTCAGAAATTAAGAGTCACATGAGGATGATGTGGTAATATTTTGGCAAAAATCCAATATGCCAGAACAAGATGGCGGCCTAGTAAAGCGTTAAAAAAACTACTTAAAAAACTAATTATCCAATTTGTCTCAAATTTTGCACAAAAATCAAGTGTTACATAGGAATGAACTGGAACGTTTTGGTATGAATCATGATAGCAAAACAAAATGGCGGCCTAATAAAATATATAAAAAATCACCCTGAAAAACTACTTATTAGGTTAATTTCAAATTTTGTGCAAGCATTAAATGTGGTAAACTGGTAAAGTTGTGGTATGCAATTCAAGATAGCAAAACAGAGTGGCTGCCAATAAATTTTTTGAAAAAATTTACGTAAAAATTTTTTATTCAGTTGACTTTAAAATTTTGCAGAACAATTAAATGTGATATAGGGATAAACTGCTTTTTTCTTTTATCTTATAAGTTTATTGGTGTTGTAAATTGAACGTCATCTCTTTTTTTCTTTTTTTGTTGGATTAAGTTTATTTATATTTAGTTTAGATTAGATTAGGTGGGTATTTCACACCTTTGTATGTATTAAAAAAAAACCAAAACGTACAGGGTTTTCTATTATATTTTGTCTTCCAGTTATAGGGTTAAATATCACAGATAGAAAAAATTTAAATAGGAAAGTTGTAGGATTTTACCTGTATTATCTTTTAAGAATATCAAAAATGTTTAAAAATCATTAAAAAGTTGAAAAATATACATAACCTTTATTTTTTAAATGAGACACTTGTATTATTTCATTAAATGGGTCTCATCTTACCGATTATAAATATACCAGGTTTGATACCTTTATCTTTAAAGACATCCGAGAAAATTGACAGAAACCGTGCCTTTCCAACTTTTTAATGATTTTTAAAAATTTTTCATATTCCTAAAAGATAATACAGGTAAAATCCTATAACTTTCTCATTTAAAGTTTTTTCTAACAACCTTCTAACTGGAGGACAAAATATAATAGAAAACCTCATACATATTAAAAATGTTATGTTAAATGACAAATAAATATATATCTACAACCAAATTATTTAGCTAAGAAATGGAGAGAATGAGACTTAACTATCGTTATTTACTAAAACATTTAGTTTATATGGTGGCAAGTGTGCACAAACATTTGTTATTGTTTTATGATATTTAAACATATAATCGAGAAGATCGAGAGATAATCTAGAAATAGTTATATTATTATGACAATATCAGTGTATCATAATGGCTAAACAGAACAAGAGCTCTATTTTACTTGATTTTCTGATATTAGAAAAATGTATTAGTACTGTTAAGAGATTGTAACATATCCTTAGGTAATCGAAATATATCAGATATTTTGTGACTTTGTTAATGGCAATTACCTTGGGTATATCCTAAATGAACTTGTTAACCAAGAACATTGCAATTACAACAGGATATTTTTGTAGAATTGCTTAAGAGATATAGAACTTTGTTTTCAAACCAACTACCCCAAGGACTTAAGGCCCAAAATCTACTTGCGAAAGGCAGAATGTTACTGTGAGATTGGTCAGCAAGAAAGCTTAAATAAGTGTATCAACGAAGCATTAAAATTCTTAACTGTGGAGAATATAGCTGATAAAGGTTAGTTTCTAAGTCACATAATTTTATGGCATATAAAATGGGTTATCGGAACTATTAAATGACTAAGCGAATTTTTCTCTTTTTAGATAAACATGTTTTAAAATTGAATCAAATAAAAAAGTCTACAGTAAAAATGAAAAATAGAGAAATTTGTAGGGAGAATTCAAGTGATCTTCCAGAATTAGGTGATGGGGAAAATGAACATTTTGTCTATGCTTCAGCAAAAGTGAAAATGTGGTATGTATCTGACTAACTATTTTTGGAGGTAAACAACCTTAAATGTTTAAAGGTAAAGCTGCTAGAGTTTTGATAAATATAAGTCAATGATGAGGAATATTCTATTCCAGATTGTTATGAATGTTTTCTTTGTATGCTGAATTGTGACCAAAACTGGGTGTTTTAGTTTTGGCCTTTAGGATATTTATTTTAAGTAATAGTAAACTTCACATCTTTTATAAGCAACTTAAAAAGGTAGTATAATAAGTTACTATTAGAGCAAATTATTGACTTTTTCAATTTGATATGTTCAAATGAAAGTAACTAAATAAAAGATTTGATTCAAGAAACCAAGTATATATTTTGACGATGAGAAAACTGTAGATGAAACTACTTCTTTCTCTCCTGTAACAGAATCGGTGCTTAGGGCTCCTCTAAATACACCTTTTTATTATTTTAATAATGTTTATTAGTTTAGTGCCCTGAAAAAGACTCTTAAATACAAAAATAAAATGGAAATAAATGTAAAATTTGAAACCAATATTGTTGCTAAAAAAACATGAAACTAATTCTGAACTTTACAGTAACGGAACCAATCATAAGGAGAGCCTGTACATGGACAAAATAATAAATTATGGTAAATAGTGAACTTAATTATCAGGATAATAGCACATGCAATATTTAGTTTAAGGTTTAATATATCAGCGTGTTTTTACCAGGTGCGCGCAGTCCATGGAAGCAAGGGAAGCAGTGCTTCCACAAAAAACATTACAAAACATCTTCTAAAATGTAATTTTTGAAATAGAAAACCATTAATTTAGTTTATATTAAACATGCTAAAATATTATCTTAACTATCAAGCCCATAGTAAATGCGGCCTTGACTCCGACCGAGTCACAATAGAAATCGAATAGAACCTAGGCGGGCCGCTAGCTTCTCTGCAGCCAAGTCCTGTATGCTTGATTTCCTGTGAATCGAGCCAGAGGTTGTTGAACTTTTCACCGGCTGTTTGCAATTTTTGCATTTTAGTCGCGTTCTTTAAGTGGGGGCGGAAGCTATCGTTGGAGTAGGTTCTTGGTTTGAACGGCTATCGTGTGTTGTGTGATACGTACATGGCGTCGTGCATGGTGCGATATGGAAGACAATAATACGTACGTGGATATGCAAATACCGTCAACTTCGGCTGTCGGTAATAACGTTGAAAATGTTGGAGAATTTAATAAGAAGAGTTGTGTGTGAATGTGTGGTGTGTGTCTTAATAATAAAGGGATTTTCAATATTAAACTTCGCTGATAAGCTTCAAATAATTTCCAAAGGAAAGACAACATCGCCTTTAAAAAATTTAACCACAAAAATGAAAAACTGTATTAGACATTTTTATCCAAAAAAACAATACGAACAATTTAAATGGCTAACAGAGTGTGAAAAAATAAGTAAATTATTTTGTTGGCCATGTTTACTTTTTGAAAATGAAAAAGGAGTCTGGAATAAAACTGGTTTTTCCGATTTAAACAATATCCATAAAGCTGTAAAAAGACACATTTTGTCCAAAGCGCATTTGCAGGCCGTCATAAAAGAAAAAGTCTTCGGCAAAACCAGAATTGAACACGCCCTTAATAAACAGTTTGAAATTAGTCACCGCCAACACAATGAACTAGTCGATAAAAATAGGCAAATATTAAGAAGACTTATCGATGTTGTTTGTTTTCTCGAACAGCATGAATTGGGATTTAGAGGTCATGACGAAACAAGGGTTTCTTCAAATAGAGGAAATCTTCAAGATTTACTTAGTTTAATGGCTAAATATGATGATTGCTTAAAAAATCATTTAGAGCAGTCTGGCGTTTTTCGCGGAACGTCGAATCGAATCCAGAATGATTTAATATCCGCTGTTGCAACCATTATTTTAAAAAGAATTAAGCAGGAGATTGGCGAGGCGCGGTTCATTGCTATTGTTCTCGACGAAACAACTAATATCATTAATTTTAGCCAATTATCTATAGTAATACGCTACGTTAAAACAGACGGAAGTATTCAAGAGCGATTTTTAGGTTTTAAGAATGTGTCCGAAAATTGTACAGCAGATGCATTATATACCGTAGTTTATAACGTTACTAAAGAAATTAATGGAGAGATAGAATTAGTTGCTCAAAGCTACGATGGAGCTGCAGTGATGGCAGGACAATTAGGGGGTCTGCAAGCTAAAGTTCGAGAAACTTTCCCAAGTGCTGTGTTTGTCCATTGTTTTGCTCATAAATTAAATTTAGTTTAATCCCACTTCATCAATCACATTAAGGAGTGTAAAGTATTTTTTTTTACTTTAAGTGGCATGGCTGCTTTTTTTTCCAAGTCAACAAAACGTACACAAGCTTTGGACTCCATTGTCCACAAACGATTGCCCAAAGTAGCTCCTACTAGTTGGAACTATAATGGAAGACTTGTGTTAACAGTATCTGAAAATCGTGAATTACTGATTGAACTATTTGAGAATATAATAGAAAATAATGAAACGTGGGACTCAGAAGCAATAAATAGTTCGAGGGGGTTTTTGGACTGTTTGAAATGAGATTTTAATTTTAATTATTTGTTGAACATATTTTCAGAAATATTCCCATTCACGGACAATGTTTTTAATATATTACAAACTAAAACAAATGATATTGCTTTTTGCCTAAAAAAGTGGATGATTTTAAGTCCATGTTAAGCCAAAAAAAAATTGACTGACCTATTTTGGGAGAAAACGATGACGTTAAATGTAGAGCCACAAGCCAAGCGTCTTCGAACAGACAAGGTCGGAGATGTTCAAACATCATACAGACGCCTCTTTTATGAAATAATCGATCAAATTCAGCAACAAATAAACTATAGATTTAACGGTTTAAATGATTTTAAATTCCTCGAGCTCTGCAATTTTGATGCATTTAAACGAAAAACTTTTCAGAAGATGCGTTTAAATCTTTTCTTCTTCATTATGGCCAGTTCTTCGACCGAGTGTTACTGCGATCTGAACTAAAAGTGATTTACGAAACTGATGACATTAGCGCAAAAAATAACGCTAAGGAACTAATGCAATTTTTAAAAGACAAGGAGCTGGAAGATGCCTACACCGAAGTGTCGAAATTGTGTGAATTAGTATTGACAATACCTACCACAAGTTCATCAGTAGAACGCAATTTTTCAACACTTAAACGTATAACAAATTTCATGAGAAATACAACGGGGCAGGAGAGACTTTCGCATACTGTTGTCCATTGAAAATAAACTTCTCCAAAATTTTTATGATGACGTCATTGACGAATTTGCAAAAAATGATTGAAGAATCGAATTACATTACAAATAGGTAAGTTTCTAAAAATTGCTTCCCTTTAATAACGAGTCAAGAGTGACCTCTAGAAATGTTATGGATTCTGTAGCAAGAATTTATTAATTAATTATTAAGTTTGACAAGTATTTGTTCTTGTTTCTTTAAGAAAACACCAATAATCCAAGCAAAGAGTAATTTATCAGATGTGCCCTGGGGCACCCCTGTTTCAGTTTTACTGTATTTGAGAAATAATTTATTCCATCTTTTATTATACGAACAGTATGGGCTTAGAATATTGGGGAGACTTAAAGTCCTTTAACAGCAAGGCAGTGGCCTATCGTGAGTTGCAGCCTTAGTCTTCCGTCGGAGCGTCCCTCTTTCCCAGTCTCATGTGCGAGTTAGGGGTATTTTCCCGTGATCTACAACCTTTAATTTCCTTGTCTGCCAAAAATCATATTCCCTTATTAAAATGTATGCATTGAGCGTCGCTAGTTCGTACACAAGTTTCTAATAACTTTTGTAGAATTTGAAATAAGGCATTTTCTTACTTTGGATTTTAAAAATATTGTCATTTTTTGGATATGGGTAGATTTCTTTCCATTTTAAATTAAGTCGTAATTTATCTGTTGAGATTTAGTTCCTTTACTAGTGTTTATTCTTGTAATAAACAAACGTTATTGTGCTTGCAATACGCTCTTAAATAAAGGTGGCCGATTATGATATTCACTTTTAGCAAATTATAGAATTTTAGCAAATTTTTAAATGCGTATTTCACCGACAATCACTTTTGTTTACGTGCACTCTATTTTGAATTTAAATAGATAAATATATTTATTCAACAACTAAAACACTCGGCTATTATTAATGTACAACTTTTGGTAAATTATAATTGTGACGTATAAACACCGTTCTTCCTGTAATTCCTGCGAATCTCGTGTTACCCACGTAAATATCGAACGGGTGAGTGGCATGGAGCCTCTCTAATGTTTACGACAGAAGTGGGGATGGACTTTTTCTCTTTTAAAAAGTTTTTTAACGTTTAATTAAATTTTACAATATGTTAAAACTTGATACTAGATATTTCATATCATACAAAAATATAATATTTATTTTAACTCAGTAAAATATATAGATAAATGCTATTTGAAGGGTTCATACAGAACTAGTGATATTCTTTTTAGCTATGACAAAAGCAGAGGCAGACATGTTTTAGCCCGGAAAAATATAAGAAAGGGAGATGTACTGTTTGTGGAAAAGGCATTTATATTTGCTCCAGTATTTAAGGAAAATAAAGAGTTTTATTCATTTAAGTGCTATAACTGTTTAAAGGATATCATAAGTAGTATTCCGTAAGTATATATGCCTGGGTTTATGGAAACTTATATATTGTTAAATACTTAAATTTTTTTTGTTGTAAAAAACACATATTACAATCTATTATAGGTAAGCTGTGTTTATTTGTAAATAATCCTGTTAATTTAGAGACGAAACAAATGAATTAAAAGAAGTCCGAAAAACAAACATTAAATAGCTTTGTTTTTATAAATCATTCAAATTAAATCATTTATTTATACTTTAAGTCAATTGAACATTGGTTTGTATACAATAAAATTTAAAATTATAAAACATATACATGGTGTCCCGAAATTAAGTGTATTTTTCTTGCAGAGTAATGTATGTCATAAAAGAGGACTAAAATGTCATGTAAACATATATCGAAAATTGCTTTGTTAGAAGTCTACAGCTCGAAGAATGAGCCCCTTTGAAGATGAATTTCCTAAATAGTTTTTTGCAAACGTTTAAAGACTACACTACGAAATTTTGTTTCCCCTATCCCCATCCAAATTTTGTATATAAATGATATTTCATCAATTTTAAAACATTGCCATATTCAATTATTTGCTGATAACACATTAATTTATATACAAGATAGAAGCATATTAGCAGCACATCTTAATGTTTTATCAAAATTGCTTAAAATAAATAAATTAAAATTAAATCTATCTAAAACAAAATGCATGGTTTCTGGTAAAAATTTAAACACTAATATTATGTTATATTTCATTAGAAGGGTTAAATTTGGAAATTGTGCAATCCTTTAAATATTTAAGCATAAATTATAAATGATAGATTAAATTTCAGCTTACATTTTGAAAAGACTATTAGTAAAATTGCTGGTAAATTGGATATTTTAAAAGAATTTCTCCAAATTTAAGTTTTTTTCTCCAAAAAAATTATTTATAATACCATTATCTATCCACATTTTCTATATGGTTCTACATTTATGTATTTAGCAAACGAAGAAATATTTGAAAAATTACTAATTTTACTGCTTACTAAATTGTGATAAATATACCAAAATTAATTTAATATTAGAAAATAAGAATAGTTAAACGTTCGTAATTTATTTTTTATTTAGTTAAAATGTTTATTTATAAAGTAAAAAATAATTTATTGCCCGAAAATCTAAGAACATTTATAAATAAAATCTGTGAAGAACATAATTATCAAAGAAGACAAAACAAAGACTTACATTTAAATTGTGTTTTTAAACGGGTTGCTTATAAGTCAGTTTTTCATAAAAGTCGATTCAATATAATAAACTATTATTTACTTATAAAGCCTCAGAAATCTTATAAAAATTTTAAAAATAACTTAAGAGATTCTTTATTTAAGGATTAATTTTAAAGGCTGATAAGGAACATAAAAGTATGGTTTCTGAAGCTAGTTTAGAGTAGTCTATAATATTTAGAATTTTATGCTTAAAGAATGTAAATTGTAGTATTTATTAGTCTTGAATAAATTCGCTGAATACGTTTTCGAGAAAAATTGTTCGGAAAATAGCTTTACATGGCTTTAAATGCACTACTGAACTCAAAATTATTAATTTTTAATGTAAGAGAATTTTCAAAACAATTTTTCTCGAAAACGAATTAAACCAAGAGTATCTTTCTTTTTTAGAAAACCCTAAATTTTTATATTTACAAATTAAAATCATTTATAGCCATTTTATAAATATAACATTGGGTCGTTAAATTTGGAAAAACAAAAATAGATAAAAATACTAACACTAACAATTAGAGACCAAGACAGAAAATAACACAAGGGACTGGAATTGTAAATTGAAAAAATCTATGCTGAACAAAGTTTTTCCCTCTCCTCCTCACATTTAGTATTGATACAATTGATTTCAGGACTTGACTTAGCATATAAAAATTAACATATTTCATAATCTAATCTTTAAACGACTTTTTAATCTTTTATGTTTATGTTACTCTGTACACATATTCCCGTATTCACTAAAAAGGTTTAAGAGTTAAACTAGGTCTAGTTACCATGGTACTAAAAAACTTAGTTTGCTAGTTGTTTCGTTTCGCTTTTGTTACTGTGATTTTGTATTTGTGTCTTAGAAAAATTATTTGTTCATTTGTTATAAATGGAATCTTAAATTTATAACTGTCAACTTAGACTTGGTCTAAATTTAAACCTCTTTAGTGAATATAGGTGATTGTGACTTATTTCAGAACTCCTTGTATATACTGCCTGCATGTGATTTATTTTAGAATAATCAATAAAAGAATATTCGATAAGAAATATATGCTTAATTAATATTTGAGTACCTCAATGAATGGAATTGTGTCTAGAATATTTTGGAAGAAGAGTTTTCTAGGGAAAAGCAATAGTTTCGTGTTCATTCAACCAATGTTCTGCTAATAGAAATACGTCTGGAAAGTCAACACTATCCAGACAAAGAAACATATTATCCATCTTATTTCTAGAAGACTGAATATTTAAAAGTAGGAGAGAAAAAGTTTACGTTTTATTTGTTCTAAAAAATATCTTTGGCTTGAACAGGGTCCCTCTCTAGGAGGATACTGTTATCCTCCACTATAGGAATGAAATTGTTAGAGGCTGAAAGTGCTGTGATGATGTAAAAACAAAGCAATTTCACAGCGGATAATAGGCTAAGTCTGTATCAGTGTCCAACTATAGTATTATCAACAATTCTTAACCATAAGTTACATAAGTTAAGTAAATATCTCTAAATTATTAAACATTTTTAGATGTCGCTCTTGTACATTGTGTGTTTACTGCAACGAAAAGTGCCGTGTTTCGTCGTGGGACGATTGTCACAAGTGGGAATGTGAAGGCATGCAAGCTAACATTTGGTATGACCTAGGCATAGGATTTCCCGCCTTTAAAGCTGTACTTAAAGGCGTTAAATCAGGCTTTAAAAACATAAAGGGGGGCTACGAAGAGGATTTGAAGCATTTCGGAAGTAAGGAGGACAACTATCCTTATTTCAATAGACTAGTTTCAAATATTTATAAGAGTAAAAACGCTGCTCCGTACATTGTGGTAAGTAAGTAAAAATTGATTGTAAATTATGATATATAAATGTTTTTTTATTGGTTAATCTTAAATGTTTACTAATATTCAGTTTTATTTGTTATTTCTTCTCTTTTTTGTTAAACATATAATGTTTTATTTTTTGAGTAGATTTTTTCGCTTATAAGATATGTATTTCAACTCAGCATTGTACTGTTAATATTTCATTAGTGTAAAGTTAGCTTCAAGTTATTTAGTTATTTATTAGTAAACTCGGAGGAAGCGACTGGTTATGGTCATTAGGGTCTAGGGAGAGAAAGTCATCTTCCCTGTCTTTTTGTAGCTTTTATATATATATATATATATATATATATATATATATATATATATATATATATATATATATATATATATATATATGCATATCGAAAGTAAGAAAAAATTTACGCGGCAAGAACTAGTATATAGTAGAAAAAGGATTTTTTTTGGGATGGCCACTAAAGTAACGAAATTTGCCCAGCTATAGACATGTGTTTTTGACTTAAGGGCTTCATCAGTAAATTCAGCTAGTAAGAAAATAGGAGTAAAACTAGCTAGTTCTACTCGTCTTTCAACTAGTTGACTGTACTGATGAAGACCTTCAGTCAGCAACATGTGTCTATAGTTGGTAAAATTTGGCTATCTCAAATTTCATTGTTTTAGCCGTCATCTCAAAAAAATCCTTTTTCTACTTACTATATACTAGTTCTTGCCGGGTTAATCTTTTATTTTTAATTTAATTACTCTTGAGTATGATTTTCCCACGGGTCCGGCGAAAATTTCGGATGCTCTCTTGGTAACTACAAATGCCTGTTTTGCTCCTATTGGTGACTCTGGTGTGGTTTTGTGTATTACTTCTGGAACTAGATCTACTCGCCTTTCAACTAATAGACGTGTTATAGTTCGCCAAATTTCTTTGCTTTAGCGGTCCTATCAAAAAAATCCTGTTTCTACTACCTTTGAAAAAAAAGATTTTCCACAAAAACTTTTGAAAAAAATTAGATTTTCCACACAATTGGGTAAACGAAGGTTTTTTGAGATGAGAAGTCATAATTTGGTATTAATTTGTATGTAGCACGTAGAGGACGCTATGTATGCTATTATTATTTACTTTAATTTACCGTAATTTTTTTTAAGTTACCGTAAAGTTACCTAACTTTGACTCCGAATATAACATTGACCACAAATTCAAAAAATGTTTTTAACCGAATTTATGAAGCAGCAAAAGTAGATACCGTTGCGATTTTGGTCCTGATAAGTAGGGCAGTGCATCATAGATAGCCTTTAATGCGTTTTCAAACGTGCGCGAAAAAATAGTCCCGATAGAAACTTTGTCCGCCATCCCGAAAAAGTGCCGCGAAAATATTACCGGTAAACTTCTCATTGCTGAGCAAAAACTAATTCGTTTTAATCATTAGTATTACGCAGGTAAGTGATTTAAACTATTAGGAAGTGATTGTGATAACGTGAACTGAACTGGTCACACATTTTTCTATATTTAAAAAAAAATGTAAACATAACCTAAAATTGCAACTTTTGTCAATAACTTTGACCGCCGGTCAAAGTTAATGGCACGGTCAAAGTTGAGTTTTATTTTAATAAAAACTTATTATTTTTTTCTCAGAAATGCCGAAAAGAAAGTACAGCCAGTACGACATAGGGGAAAATCGAGTTAACCTTGAAAGGGCATTAAACATGATAAGGTCGGGACAAATATCAAAAAACCAGGCAGCGAAAACATTTAACATACCAAAGGGTACATTAATTAATAAGTGTAAAAAAGTACACTTGGGTAAGGTCGGTCGCCCCTTCGTGCTAACACCCACTGAAGAAGAAGCTATAGTTGCACATGCTATAAAAGTTAGCGAGTGGGGGTTCCCTTTTAGCCGTAAAGACTTGCAACATTTAGTAAGTGACCTTTTAGATAAAAAGGGAGTGACCGCTTCACAATTTAAAGAAGGAAATATGCCAACTCTAAGGTGGACGACAAAGTTTATAAATCGGTATCAGGCACTTAGCCATACAATGAGTCAAAACCTCAAGGTTTCAAAAGGAGAAATATCGCCAGATACAATAATGCAATATTTTAATGCATTGAAAGATACATTACAGAATGATGGAGACTTTATTGACCCCGGCCGAATTTATAACTACGACGAAACCAACCTAGCCGACGATCCGGGAAGGAAAAAGTACTTATTTAAAAAAGGTACGAAATACCCAGATAGGATTCGCGATTCCACAAAAGCCAGTGTGTCCGTTATGTTTTGCGGATCCGCAAGTGGTGTAATGTTGCCGCCATACGTGGTGTACAAATCTGAACACATTTGGTCCACATGGACAGAGGGAGGACCCCCCCACACACGATACAATCGGAGTAAAAGCGGCTGGTTCGACTCTGTTATTTTCACCGACTGGTTCTGCAACCAATTTGTACCATTCGTTAAAAAACAACATAAGGATGGAAAAATCGTAGTACTTGGAGATAATCTAGCGAGTCATTTTTCATAGGAAGTTTTAAAAACTGCACATGAAAATAATATTATTTTCGCATGTTTTCCTAAAAATTCGACCCATTTGTGCCAGCCACTGGATGTCGCCTTCTATGCGCCATTAAAAAGGAAGTGGCGGGACATATTAGATTCCTGGAAAAGTAACCAACAAAGAAAATCCCAGGAAATTCAAAAGGACCAGTTTCCGCGCCTATTAAACAATCTTTGTAAGAGAATTTCTCCAAACAATCATTCTACTAATTTGATTTCTGGCTTTAAAAAATGTGGAATCGTTCCGTTTAATCCACAGGAAGTGATAAATAGGCTTCCTCGAACTAGCACTGAAAGGACGACAGAAGATCGCTCAGTTGAGTTAGTTTCTGAAGTCGTAGTAGGAATGCTAAAAACTATGAGATATGGGGATCAAGAAGCACCTAAGAAGACAAGAAAATCGAAAATCAACGTCCAACCAGGTCAGGGAATCCGATTAGAAGATCTCACTTCGAATGACAATGACGTCAACCCAACTCCAGGTCCATCGAATCAGAAGACAGCTATTAAAAAGATATTCGAGAAAAAGACGCAAAGAATGAGACTAGCCAGCGAAAGTTCTGACAGTATTGATGAAGGCAATATAATATACGCGGACACTTTAAATGATAGCTGTTTTGAGACATGGGCAGCTAATGAAAAAAAGGCTTTAAGTAAAACTACTGAAGTTCAACTCGACGATGAAGATTCAGCAGAGGAAAATACGAACCTAGCAGATTTGAGAAAGACCTTAATGAACAAAAAAGAAGAGTGTGCTACAGATGACTATGTAGTAGTGTCCCTAAAAACCCTAAATAACCAACCAAAATATTATGTTGGTCAAATAATGACTTCCGAGGAGCAAGAATTTCAAATAAAATTCATGCGGAATAAGAATTCCAAATTTATTTGGCCCATAGCAGATGATATATCACTAGTTTCTAAAAAGGACATAATTTTGAAACTAAACAAACCTAGTGATTTCAAACGCGGGTTGGTATTTCCAGAAGTTGACAATTTGCAACTAAAAATAGAACAATATTTTCTTGTTCCGAAATGTTAAACATATTTATTTCGTTCTTAAGTTTAATTTTGTTTGTTTTTTGTTTTATGTAGGTATTTAGGTACCTACTTATGTTTGATTTATATGTTAGTTTGTTTTTACTAAATCGAGACTGTTTTAGTACCTGCATATTTTTGATTTTTTGTGTTTTATTCTTGAAAAAAATGAACCAAATCTTCTCTAATATTTTTTAAAAACGAATCTGATGGTCAATGATATTGAACAGGGTCCCTAAATTTAAGATATCATACATTTTAAGGGGTCAGTCAAAGTTAGGTTCATCGTCCCTAACTTTGACCACCAAGGTTTTTTTTAAAAAAATGCCTTATGTGGCTTGCTAACAAAAAATTTGATGGTGCAATTTAAAGGGTTACTTGAAGCCCCAAGGTGGTCCACTAAATGAACAAATTAGCTAAACGCCAAGCAAAGATATTCACAATTGAACTTCAATTTCGGTCAAAGTTAGGTAACTTTACGGTAACTTCATTTTTCATCGTTTCTTAGAAAAAAAGTTATACTTGCTTTAACAACGCTAGAGGTGACTGTTATTACAAAAACTGAGTATGTGATAGATCTGGACAAATTAAACAACTTTTTTCCTATAAAAGTTACTGAAAAATAATTCGTTCTTGTAATTTTTTTTTTGTTTTTTTCTCATATATCTCAGAGATAATTATTTCCAATTTGGTACACATATTAGTTTTTTTGAATCTCTACAATAAAATGTCAAAATTGTCGAATTCAGTGTACAAGATGTTATTATTTTGCACCACCGGTAATTCCACTCTCCTGTACTTTTTTTTTGGAAAATCCTGGATAAATACTATATTATAATTTGGCTCTGCTATTAGATTTAAAAAAATAATTTTGGGGTTTTTTAGGGGTGGGGGAGGCTTTAGCCCCGTAGCCTTCCATAAATCCGCCACTAATTATTACAAATCGACAATAAACTTTTTATTTCAGTTTGATTTTATATATTTTTTTTAAAGCTGTGAACATTGCAGACATATTGGTTTCAGATGGCGGCAATAGTAGTTACATATCTCAAGAAGTACACAGATTTTTTCATGTGGTTTCTGCAGCAGCAGAACTGTCCAAAAAATGATTCTAATAATCTGATCAAGTACGTCGGTGGCCTTATAACCAAACACATCGCTCAGCTCTCGTGCAATTCAAGTATTATAGAACACTGGACTTACTCCTCAACCGACCTTCTCTTTCCCGACATTCTGATTACGATTGCCTGCGGGATGTTTCCATCAGTTAGTATTATGAACCACTCCTGTCGGCCGAATGTGACGAATTTGTAAGTATATTTTTTTTAAGATTATAGAAAATTAAGTTTTATTCCCTCGAGAGTGTTAAAGTTTATTACAGGGAATGAATAATTTATAACACTAAATTAATTACAAATGCAAATGTATCTGATATAAGTAACAAATAATATATTATTAATTAATAAAATAAAACAATTAATACATACAATTAATTTATAAAAATACTATATTTCCAAAAAAAAACTTATTTTGTATATTTTTTAAATTTTAAAATATTTTTGGTTCTTTTTATTGCATCTGGTAAATTGTTTATTCAGCGTGTTCAAAAAGTTTTAATATAATCTAATATCTTGCGTATTAGTAAAGATAAAAATATTAAATTTTTTGGTTTTGCTTTTTTTTACCCCTTCTAGGAAGGGAGAAGAGGTTGAACTTTTAAATTTTAAATGCAACCCTATATCAAATGTTACCTTATTTGGGAGACCTCTAAAAGATAAAAATTACTGGGCAAACCGGAAATCTTTATCTCTACCAGTTTTCAAATGTTAAGGTATCAAAATAAGAATTCCAGCCGTAGAGTTAAAACTTTAATTTTATTTTGTAATAATGTTGAAAATTATCACTTAACTTCTTGGCAATCTAAAAGCAAAAGTCTACTTTCAAATTTCCTTCTAATGATTTGGAGCATTTCAGACGTCACACTGAAGCAAACATCATTTCCTTTTAGTAGTTTTTATAAATTGGTGTATTTTAAGAACCCCAAAGAAGGAAATCAAGTGGATCAAGGTTTAGCCATCGTGCTGGCCATACAACAGCTCCTTGATGTGCAATCCAGTGCTCAGGAAATTCATTATTCTCTCTGACAAGTGTGAGGACGCTCAATGCTGCTAAAAAATTGGGTCAATATCGTCGTCTTCAATAGTTGCTACAATTTCTTGCAACAGTAGCAAGTATAAGGGTCCGGTAAGAGATTCATTAATAAAAATGGATCAGTTACCTTATTTGTCATTATTCCAGCCCGTATGTTTAGTTTTTAAAGATGCTGTTTATGAGCCTCTTCAAATCAGTGAATATTTTGATCAATCCAGTAACGATAATTATGTATGTTGACTGTGAAGTTTAGGAAAAAAGGTACTTCATCACTAAAACCAAATTATTTACAAAAAATAAACCCCTTTTCTTAAATCTTAATTTGTTAATAACTTTGAAATTGTTTATGTTTGTGTTTAAACGTTTTGCACGTTTCTGGATGTCGTTTTGAACCCAGTGAGTCTCCAGTCATATTTTCACTAGCAGTAGCAAGAATTAACGCCATTTTAAGTTTGTGAACTAGGCTAATAGTTTTACCTTACACATGTTATATAAAAATACTTTTTTCTGTAGATAATACAAATTTAGTAAAATATAGGTAATTAGGTTTTAAATAAGAAAAATGCTGATTTTTATTTGATGTTTAATTGTTTTCTTGAAAACAACTGTTTAACTTTTTTTTTTATGTCAATGGGGATATAGAGCATTTTTCTCTCTTTTGGATCACAATCACCTTGTACAAAAAATGGTGTGTTTAATTGATAAAATATTTATCTGTTAAATTTCAGTTTTATCTGTGATACTATCGTGGTAAAAGCACTCGAAGATATACAAGAGGATGAAGAGGTTTTTAATTGTTACGGAATAGATTATCGGGGGATGAATAGGGAGCAGCGGCAGATAGCATGTAGGAGTTTGTATCACTTTGAATGCAAGTGTGTAATATGTAGTGACCAGTCCAAAGAAGTGGTAGGTATGCAAAAGTAAATATTGGCATTCTGGAAACGTATTTTTTCTAATTAATGAGATTTGGTGTGTTCAGAATTTTAAAACAACAAAGGATATATTAATTAAAAAAAATATTTTGAGAAAGTATGCATTTTAATATGTAGACTAATCTGGCTTATATGGTGATGAATAGGGAGCAGTGGCAGATAGCATGTATGAGTTTGTATCATATTGAATTAGAAAAAAAAGTAAATATTGGCAATCTAGAAACATTTTTTTTTCTAATGAATGAGTTTTGTTATCTTTAGAATTTTAGAAACTTTAGAAATTATCTGGCTGAGATATTTTTAAATACAACACATCAGAAAGATCACTTTAAGCCAAAAAGAAATGAAATAAACTTGAAACAAGTTTAAATGTCAGTAAAAATATTTGTTTTTCTGTAATTAATTATAATACCTAAATGTCAAATTTTGATTATATTAACGAATATCTTTAATTTGCAATAAACCAAAGCATATATTTTAGCAATAACTCAGTTTGAACGAGTGGGTTAAAGGAAATTTGATTTAATTAATATGTTGTAACATGACAGTTAAAATCTAATGCAACTATTAAAACACACTTTATTTCAGGACATGTTGGATAGTTATATATGCCCAAAGTGTAAAGGTCTAGTCCCAGAAATACCCAATGTGTCGTTTATGTTTTGTCTCAGTTGTGGTGATGAGTATTCACTGCGGCCGTTTAGAAAAATAAACGACGAAGCACAGAAATATCTTGAAAGTAAGTACAGTTTTAATTACGATGCTCCACAAATTTCTGGTTCAACCCAAAAACCCTCAAAAATAACAAAAACTAACCCAAGCTAAATTTTAACTAAGATTAGTCGAAATGCTGCGTACAGGGTATTTTTTCTAAAGAGATAAATAATTTCAATTTTGACACAAATTATAACAACTTTATGAAATGGCTCTATAACATTTTAGAAAAAACTACAAGACTTTACCTTTCGTAGGTCGCGACTCATTTAACACGATAACAGTGTTTTAATCATAATTGATAAGCCACCAGAGACAAGAACTTACGGAATTAAGGCAATATTTAATATTTTTGATTTTCTTGTCTGGAAAGTACTTGTCGATAACTTGTTATTTGCTTAGCACATTCAGAGAGTCCAAACACTATTTCGTGACTTTTCACTGCATATAATCTTCTGCCAGTGATTTTAACAAGAACTGAAAATCTTTGTTTGATAATTAAATACCATTGACTTATGAAAAGTGTTTCTGCAACTCTAGTAGAAATGTATTGGCAGAAGGAAACTAACAATTATAGAGACAAAATATTAGGAACAGCTTCCAGTAAATATGGTCTTTCTTTCTTCTAGAAGGAATGTATGGACTATTAACCGCCGTTTTGTTGAAGAAGATTTGCAATCCTTGCTCGGGGATGCGACTTTTTTATTGAGACAACAAATGTATTTCATGCCCGACGGTATACTACGGCAAATGTTGGTATTAGTTCTCAATATTGGCCTGTTAGTCGTCCGATTTAAACAGTTTAGACTATTTTCTCTAGAGGCAGCAAAAGGCATTATATACTGCACATTTTTACACTGAATGTATTGAGCCATCGAATTATCGTTTCTTGGGTTAGTGGTTCTATGAGAAACGAAGTTGAATCTTGCATTCTAGCTGAAGGAGGACATTTTCAATAATTCTTGTAATTTTATGGTATGCATGTTAAATTTGGTGTTAAGTTTGGTTAAAAGTTACAATTATATTTCTGTCTGAGCAAGCATTATAGTTTGGTGAGTAATTAACTAATATTTTCTGCTAATTTTACATGTGTTTGTATGTCATTTATGTAAAATGTTTGGTTGAAATCCCAAAAAATAAAAACAGAAAAACATTATATTAAATTCAAGTCTAGAGCATACTCCACCAAAATATTGCACGTCTAAGCGGTACAAAATATCGAATTGTAGTAAGAAAGCAAAATCTAAAGAACAAAATGCGGAAAGTAACATCCTGTAGATTTTTCTAAAATGTATTATAGCCATTTTGTAGACATTGAGCATAGTAGTTAAATTGTAATGATTAAGCTTTAGAAATGGGCACACGAGGTCGAAGGAAAAAAGAACTGAAAAAAAAATGAAACTTTAACACACATCGAAAAAGGGCTTTGGGGACAAGTTTATATGAACTTTTAGTTCAAAAATGAAGTCTAAATTTTTTTCGGTGCGTAAATTTTTTTAACATTTACTAATTTTCTGCTAATTAACTCAAAACTACAGAAAAGGAGGAGAATTACCTGTCACCAAATCCAATAACTAAAATAAGTGAATGATACAGTTACGTACTTTGCATATACCAATTCCCCAAATTATAATTATTCCTAACAATTTAGCATTTGAGATAAAATATTTTATGACATGAATTTTTTTAAATGAATTATTTATTTACTTTCAGGTGAAGACGCAAACCAGTTGGAGATTTTAATTAAAAGTTTAAAAATAAGAGAGAAAATATTATATAAGCATCATAAGGACTTTGAAGAAGTTTATTATAGGTTATACAGTTATTATGTAGAAATAGGTGAGGATTTTTTATTCTGGTATTTATGGAATCAATCTACCAGAAATTTCCGTGAAGAAAGAAAATTCTCGTGTTTTTGACATTTTTTTTTTACAAGAGCTACTATCAGCTCGATCCCATAAAATTGCGTCGGTATTAGGGGTCTATGACCAATATATACCCTACAAAATAATTATTGAATTTTTTTCAGAACATTACATGCATTTCTGAACATTGATGCACACTTGCGAGCAGGTACTTCTAGTTATCACTAATAAACATACCAAATTTTAAGTCTGTATCCAATAGAACGGCTAAAAACTACAATTAAGTTTGAAAATTGAATCGCCTGTAGTTTTTTTGGCAATTCAACCAAATTGAATGTTATTTTTGTCAATGTAATTTTTTATTCTCTTCAAAATTGCATTAAAAGTTGTTTTTTTTAAATTAAAAATTAACCTTTATTTTTATAATAAAATTTAAAGGGAAAAGCGATTACACTCAAAAGAACATATAATAACAAAAACATTTTTAAACGAAAACAAAATGAACTAATACAGTATATTTTATTTAAAAGTAAAATATTATTACTTATAATTAATTTGTTTTTGTTGGAAAGAATAAGCTTTTTTATTATTTGATTTTTCCTTTAAATATAAAAAAATCTCAAAATTTTGATTTTTTTAACTAAAGAGATTATCGGGTCCTATCGGACCAATAGAAGCTGGTATACTAACCCCTTAAAAAAAAGTCAAAAACACCATTTTTGACAAAACTTAAAAAAAAATGTCTTTTGGTCGTCATGCAGTGCCAAAACTCAGGATTCCCTTTCTCTCTTTACAAAAAAAAAATCGAGAGGAAGAGCAGCTCTTTTGCCACAATAATTTCCGCTAGATTGAGTCCACTAGATATTAATGTTTAATGATTAGTGTAAAAGATAGCAGGGTTCTTTTATCACATTGGAGATATTATAACAGGAAGATTTTAAAATCTTTGAAATTATCGAGCACATTAAAGAATTTTCAATAGGATGCGGGTTACGTACTACATCATGAGTGCCGTGAAAAAGCATTAATTAGTTTCCGAGAGTCTCGAAAAACATCAATTTGTAGAGTATAAATTTGAAACTTGGTACAAATCTGGCTTACGTGGAGCTAAGTCTGTTTCAAAGTATTTACCCTGTGAATTCATTTGTTAAGGAGTTTTGGGTATTTATTTATTTATTTATATTTATGTTTAGCTCTAAGTGTTAATAATTAAAGCGGCAGTTAGTAGAAAACAAAAAAAATCTATATTTCCAATGTATGTATCACAACAAAATTTTTCTTAAATACGCAGAAAAATATCAGCTACTTGAATATCAAGTCGCAACATTTATAGTTGAAATTATATAAACCAACTAATTTTTTTTGACGCCATTTTTGACGTTTTATTTTGTAATATTCCACACTGAGCATAATTGTATATTGTAGTGTCAACCATGGAGAACAAAGCGAACTCTCGTAGATATCTTGGATCTGCTTTCGTTTGCAGCAGATTTGTTGCTTAAACAACTTCTATCTCGGAATTCTGACTTGTAACTCGGAATTCCGACTTCTATCTCGGAATTCCGACTTGTAACTCGGAATTCCGACTTCTATCTCGGAATTCCGACTTCTATCTCGGAATTCTGACTTGTAACTCGGAATTCCGACTTCTAACTCGGAATTTCGACTTTTAGTAGTGTTTTCACATAAATGTTCCAATTTTTGCTTTGGATGCATTGTCCAGTGACTGCACATTTAATAATTATCCTTGTGATAAATACATCTATGACTTGTGTAAAATATTAATTGCTGAAAATGTCTAGAAATAGTATCTAGTATGATAAAATCTAACCCCTGAAGGTGTAGAAGACAAAGAAATTTTAATAAATAACTTAAATAGGTTTTAATAAATAAGAAAAAAAGTAAATTTTGCCCGAAGTAGACTCCCTCGAATGGTAGTGCAAGCCAACATATTTATAGGGGGCTATTACCCCGATGTCTGGAAATAATATATATTATGAATTAATGTAGCAGTGGGTTTCGGAAAGGGTAGAAAATTCAAATTAATTTTAATAAAGTAGGAAAGTTTCAATTAATTTAATTACCAATGTGTCTAGAAATAACAACTCTATGAATAAAAGTGACAGGATTAGAAAACTGAAACAAATTTTATTGAATGAGAAAAGTCATATTTTCATATTATGTCCCAGGTCCCGGACAAAACTAGGTAGTCAAAATAATAATTGGAAGTTGTTACCAATAGGTCTAATAATAATATATAGTATGCATAACAGTGGCAGTGAGGTCCTTAAGGGTAGAAGGTACACATTTTGATATTTTGGACAAATTAAAAGAAATACCTATTCCTTTTGTTGGGTGTGATGAACACGAAAAAAATCTACGATCATTGACTTGTACCTTGTCAGTAGAATGCGCTTTATATGTAAAAAGGTTTACCGAATAGATAAAGAAAGAAAATAAGGTGCTTGAAGAAACAATCAAAGTTATATTTAACTTTTCGCTGTGTTCCTGTAATCTGTTTTGATAGATTGATGTCCTTCTACAAAGTTAGAAATACGACTTACAACGGAAACTTGATTTATGAGGATGTGATTTGCTAACAATTTTTTTTTGCTGAAATCATGTTACAGATTTTTGTTTTCAAAATTCATAAAATACCAATGTCTTCATTTGTGGAGGAATTCTAATAAATTATAGTTTAAAAAACTGAAAAATACGCTTTAATAGTAAACTGAACTAAAAAAAAAAACCTTTAGACGAGAATAAAGTGATTAACAAGAAAATTAATGTCATTGTGAAAACAGCGTGGGTCTGATATCAGTTATAAATATTTATCGGTATAATTTCTGAAAGTAAAGACAGTATTCATGTATGGCATAAAGGCACCTTACGCTTTTTTACAAAAGTTATTTTTTTTCTTTTTAGTTCAATTTACTATTAAAGCGTGTTTTTTAGTTTTTAAACTATAATTTTTTTTTCTTTTTAGTTCCGTTGACTATTAGAGCGTGTTTTATAGTTTTCTTGTCAAACTATAATTTATTCTTCTTCGCTACCTCCCGGTGCCGAAAATGGGTAATTGCCTTCCTTTTATATGGTAGCCATTTCCTAGGGTCCCTCTCCGACATGAAATTTTTTTTATCCTGACGATCCTGTTTAGGATAATGGTACAAACTTATCAAATCATTGCATGGTCATCGATTGTAATCTGGCGTTATAAAGTGGGTGAAAATGAAATGAAACTAATAAAAGCGTTTTAAAACAAGTAAATTCCCTCGAATATTATTTTAATTAACAGGTATCAGGTAAATTTGGTTTTTCTGACTTTATTTTAGTTATTATGTTTTGTATCATACATAGAATGTAACTGATTAGTTATGTTCCTGTCCTTACTTGAAAAAGTCATCTCTTATACTTTGATGAAATTTAATCTGAATGAATAATAACCGAATTGAAAAATAAAGATTAATGAATAATGGTTTAACGAAATATAAGTTACTTTAATAGAGGATGCATAAACCTTTTATAGGTGCTAGTTATTTACTCTAAAAAAGATATTTTTTTAAACAAATATATTTCTTTTCTCCTAAAAGAAAAACAATAATAATTATATTTAAATTTTATGTATAATAGTAAATAGTTGGTAAATTAGGAAAAGAAAAGTACAATACTTGGGAGTAAATGGCGATAAGCCTTGATGAAGAGCGAGGAGGCATATGCCCCCACACTACAGTGCATATATTAAAATCTGAAAAAAAAAATTATATAGATAGAAGTCGGAATTTTGAGACAAAAGTCCAAATTCCGAGTTAGAAATCGGAATTCCGAGATAAAAGTCGGAATTTGTTACAAAAATAAAAAAATTGTGGCCCTTCTACGCTTTCGTACATTTGCAAAAAATTTCATCTTTTTTTTCGTGATTTTCTCGGAAATGAATGAACACTTTTTCACCAGGCACATCTCAAAAGATAGAATTTTGAAATACCTACAACTTTTAGAAAAAACATAGGACCTACATATTTTATTTATATTTATATATATATATATATATATATATATATATATATATATATATATATATAAAATGTATATAAATATACATTATATATGTATATTTTCCCCAATTACTTTTTGAATGTAATTTTGTAAAACAACGTTATTTAGATGCATTTAAAGATTTCTCATAGTTATTTTCCTTATAGGTGTTTATGAAAAAAGTTCCTATTATATTTACCAATTTCGTGGTCTATTAGAGGTTTAGGAAATTGCTTGTAGTGTGAAAGTCAGTTTAAGCAGCAGTTCATATGAATTAATTTTTAGGAGATGCCGAAAATATGTTTAAGTATTTTCATTTATGGTTGGAAAACGAGAAGGCGAGAAGGGGCGAAAATTCAAGGGGTATCGGAACCAAACTATATGAGGCAGCTTTAGCTATTTTACATTGCTTACAAAGTGGACATCCCAAGAATTGTAGCAATCTTAAGTAAGTACTTACTCAGAGCTTTCACGAGACATTAGCTCTCAGAAGTCATTTTGAAAAAGTCACAAATAATTTGAAAAATAAAATTTAAATTTTAAATCAAGGCGTCTGGACCGTAAATCAATTATTTGTTTAGAAATACAGCTCATAAGTGAATACAATAAATAATTGTTTGTTTACTATCAATTTATTTGGAAAGACCACTGTACCTGATTATCATACACATAACTCAAAGGTTGGTAATTCTATAGGAAGCTAGTTCTAGTAATATTTTGCTCTTTTTAGTAAACTAGTAGATTCTTAATTTAACTTAACTAAAAGTTAACTTTTAGTAAAATTATTAGACCAAAAAAACACAACTGTTTAAAACCCGGATTGTTATACTGTCCTCCTAAGAAAACTTGTTCCAAGTGTAAAACAGTAGTTTTGAGAAATTTTAGTGGTTTTATATGCTTTTTTACACAATTCAGGGAAATGTTTTTTTCAAAACGAAAAATTATCATACATGAGTACAATATGTGATTATTTATTTACAATTAAAAAAAGACGACTTTGGAGATTTCTTTTAGTAGGGCAGTATATTGTACATCATAAAAAGAAAAATTAACACAAGTTAACAGTAACGAAATAAATTCCTTAATATTACTCAATCATTTGTTTACATTCAATCCATTAATGAAACAAATATCTAGTAATATGACAAATATTAAGTCAGAACCACACTATGCAGGGTGTTTTTTTAGGAGGCTAAACGTGAAGGACGTAAATCTTTGCCTTATTTTAAGGCAAGCAAGTGTTCGCAAGGTTTTGATTTTTGAGATACAAGGTGTCTTTGTTATCTTTTTTTTTCAAGTTTTTTCTAGAAATAAATAATTCAAATTTACCACACCCTATACTGTAAGCAAAGTCTACGCTAGTAATAATACATTTTATAAAAATCTATTAGGTGTTACTTTTTTCTAGGTCGTGATACATTTTACCTCCCCAAGATGTTCACTGCGACGCCTCTGGCTGTTTTTATTTAGAAAATCAGATTTCTCATTTAATGTTCTGACTTCTTGGTTTCTTACTTTATTTCGATATTTTGAACCGTTTAAAGGTTAGTTAGCAAAATGCTCTACACATTTAAAATTTTATGTTATTTCAATTTTTATTTGGATCGTATTTGAATTAAAAAAGTTGACGATCGCTCGAATCCGAAATAAATGTCGAATTGAAAAACTAACTTCACCAATTTGTAGAGGAGAAAAAGTGACAATGATGAAGTGAAAATTATTTTCATCTGTCATTTCGACTAAGCTTACAATTTTAGAAAAACCATAAAAGTTATTTTTTGTTTTTCTAAAATTGTAGGCTTAGTTGAAATGACAGATGAAAATAATTTTATATTCATTCATTGTCACTTTTCCTCCTCTATAAATTGGTGAGGTTGTTTTTTTTAATCCGACGTTTCGGATTCAGGCGACCATCATCAACTTTTTTAGTATAAATACGGACCTGGATTTTTTATTTAATTATTCGATTCCTTTTATAACCTTAAATTAAATTATGACAAAAAAGCCATATTCCAATTGATTTTTTTGAGAAAATCCGTATTATTTGAAGAATTACGAAAAAATGCCATCTAGTGGCCATTAATAGAATCATTTTTGTACAGTTAATAACTCTACATGAAGGGCAAAATAAAGATCTTTTTCAAGAAATCTCTTTAAACCAGTGGTGTCCCGTCGTTCTTTAAATAATATGGCACTCCTTTTTAACTATACGCAGTTCAGATAATTAAAAAATGTAACTATGCTTAATGAACCTTTACCTATATTTGTCTGCTTTCTTTCGTGTACCGCACTTCTATATCTCTTGTGTTGCAAAAACGGCGAACTCTGGAATTTAAAAATTATTTAATTTTGATGTTTCTTGATCGATTTACCTATAAATATATTTTTCCTTGAGTTCTGTCATTAACGGTTCCCGGGCTGCTGCCTACGTCCACTATTACTGGACCACCCAGTATAGTGATACACGATTTACAAGTCCAGATTTTACTAGGGCAGCCAGCATCAGATGCAGTGAACGAGATTTATCAAAATTTTAATTTATGCAGTTCGACTTTGGGCTACTCGGGTTTGCCAAAAGTGGCCGTCTGTCTCCGTTTGTCATATTACTTTATACAGGGGCCGTTATTTTGAAGTACTATACAGGGCGTTTCCTAATTGCGTGCTGATGTTAAAGGTTTTTTTTTTATGTTCTAAAAGCCTTAACTTTTGAGATAGAGGATGGTAAAGTTTAAAAAGAAAACATTTTTTTTCATCCCAATTCTGATGCTATAACAGCATGAAATTTGATACACTTCTTCTATGCATTAAGGAGCATACGGATTTACCCAGGTTAATTACATATGCACGCCACTGGTAGAAATTTCAAAAATTGATTGTTAATAAAACATGCCCTTTTATGCATAAAAGACATGTATCAAATTTCACAGTTATTTATCTATAATAGCATCAGAATTAGGTAAAGTAATATGACAGACAAAGTCGAACTGCATAAGTTAAAATTTTGATAAATCTTGTTCACTGGAATCAGTGCTGGCTCCCCTACTATAACTACATTGATGTGTTAATTTTGGAAAAATATGAGTTCTGTAGTTTTTCAAATATTAATTGCAATATTAGATATTTTTTGACACCCGGTATTGAACAGAAAATTAATTATTTTGAAGCAGTTTATTGACAGCTACTTTATGAACAATTTTACAAAATATATGAAAAAAACTAAGCCATTTTTGAAGTTGATTGCTGTGATTCTAATGGTTCGATTCCTTCTAAATCGTTGTCTTCCTCTGAAAATGATGAGGTTTCGTCGTCACTACTTGAAGATCCCAGTGTGATAACTAAATCATCAATAACCGTTTTAATTTTGCCATCTATTTCCCAGTATTTATCTTCAACAGAACGAACATGTTTAACAAACGATTTCCAATTTTTAGCCGATATTGAGTCAATCGCTTCTAATGTTATTTTATTTAAATCTTTAAGTGAAAGTTCACCGGTGTGGCGCTCTCGAATATATTTTTTTATTCTTGCCCATGCAAGTTCAATAGGGTTGAGGTCGCACATGTATGGAGGCAGCCTTAAAGATGTATGACCGAGGTTACGTAAAAGACCGTCAATTTTATACTTTTTTTTCTCTAGGCTTGTTGGCTGATATTACTTCATATAATTGATATTTTCTCCATGTTGGACCACATACAAGATTGTTCGATTTAAGCCACGATATCGTATGAGCTTTTATAGAGTATTTAGTTGGCACTTTATCTTCTACGTGAGAATGATAAGGCGCGTTATCCATTACCACGACTGATTTGGGAGGAATGTTAGGTAGAAGCTTCTCGAGCAACCACTTTTCAAAATTATCTCTATTCATCTGTCCATGATAGTCTCCAGTTGTTAGTCCCGAGAGAAAAACTAAAGCAGCACCTGGAGCAAATCCGGGTTCTGAACCAGCATGAACTATAATAAAGCGACTACTAGAGCGGATTCCCTGAACAACACCTGTAACACTTTCACTTTGCCAGCATTTGTTCACTGTCATATCATTATTTACCCAGGTTTCCTCTAGATACACAATATTGCGTCCTTCTTGCCTATATTGCTTTACAGTTGATAGATATTTTACCCGCCAGTGAAAAATATTTCGTCTCTCAACGAGCAATTTTCGTTTATTTTGGCACTTGCGCCAAACAAAACCATTTAATCGTAAAAGCCGATTTAAGGTTTGGTACCCTTACAGAAAATCTATTTTGTTCTTTACAGCACGAAGTAGGGGTTTGCAGGTCGGAACCTTCTTCAAGTTTATATAAAAATCCTCTATTGTTCGTCGAATTACTTGAAAATCACCATCGTCAATTTTCTCTTTGTATGATAATCGGGGTCTTTTTTTACCAGGATATTTTGAAGGTGAAGTAGAACATGAACGATCATTATGTTCTCTTTGAATTTTTCTTACACTACTTTCCGAAACACCACTGTAAAATGCAGAGCGTTCTGTTCGATTTTGAATTGGAATAGTCAAACTATTATTTTCAGCTTCTCTAGTACAGGCTTCTATAACGCTCGCAATAACTTCACGTGCACCGCTTCGAATTTTTTCTCCTCTTTTGCTCACCATCGTTACTTCGAAATAATAATTCAAATTCAACGCAACGCATTTACAGATAAATGAAAACAAATACTCGAAATGTATAGGCGCCATTGGAAATAGCTAGAACCGTCTAGCTGCAAGTGCATGGAGACTCTAGGCACATCCCAATTACAAGTGGACCAGTGCGAAATTTACTAAAACCTCGATTAATTTTCCGTACCGCTTAGCTGGCGCACTTTATAGGTGAAGCTGCAAACTATTACAACAAATGAAATAACATAAAATGTATTTGCGTAAAATTGTTGTTCCACTATAGCTATTTAAGAACACTCGCGCAGGTCGACGTCGAAAATCAAACTTGTGCATGTTCGCGCGATCTCCTTTAATTTTGCTGTACGAATTGCGTCATATCGGTTTAATTTTCTATCGTGTCCCTCGAGTCGCTCGACCGACCGAAATTATTTGCTGATTAGGACCTGAAAAGTCATTATTTAAAATAATACTTGATTGGAAACAATTTTTTTTATTTTTCGAATACTCTGTAACATAAGACTTTTTCAAAATGACTTGTGACAGCTCTGAATCTAGGACTGTTGTTTTCCATAGTAAACTAACACAAAATTCACTACTTCCTCAAAAAAAAAATATATATTTTGGTACAATAACAATTAAATAATATATTCCAATTACAAATTAAAAGACACTGGGCGATGTCGACGGCCGACACCAATTAAATGATATTTGGTTTAGTTTTTATTATAAAGATATTACCTAATTTTGAGGTGTCGTATTTCGGGAATCGTATGTTTAGAGGTAACTAAACATTATTATGTAATACAAAAAAATATGCCCAAGTACCCTATTGCGTATGTTGTGTAACTACATAATGTCGAAATGAGAAAAACATGCATAAAATTGCGGTTTTCGACATCACGTACTTAAAAATTTTAAGACAAATATTTCATATTAAGACGCAAAGTTTAAATTGATGATGATACACCATTATCCGACGTGCTTTTTGGCTAGATATAGGTTAATTCGTCAGTACATTTAATAAAAGCTTTTTATTGATCTAAGGATTATAACCCTTTGTTTCAATTCAGTGAACTCTATACTACGGTTCTTGAACGGCCCCCACGATTCTCGAGATCTTCCAAAAGTGGACCAGTGACAGCGACAAAGATAGCATCGGGTTGGGCCCTCGTATCTGTAGATTCACGGGGCTGTTCCAGTTCCGTAGTATAGAGTTCATTTTTAGGTATAAAATGGTTTTCATTTTTTTCAGGTCATTTCTGCAAAATGTTGAACATATGATCAGAGAGGCCAAAGTGGTTTTGAATTTGTATTATCCAGCTTACATCACTAATAGACTGAGTAGAAAAATACAGTTTATCTCGAATAAGTAACTTTTTTACAATTAATATATATAATTTTACTAACTGTCGCAGTATTTATTTATATGCCTTTCTGAACTTTCGGAATGTAGGAGCGAAGAAACGAAAAATTAAAAAAATTTCAACAACTGAAAAAAAGGTTCCCTCCTGGGGGAGGGGGATTTAACCGCCGATCACGAAAAAAAAAAGGTCCTTCCTTTATTCTATTTCTATCATTTTACCTTAAATAAAAGTGGCTCTGAGGAGGGGGGTTTATAACCCCACCTTTAAATACGTCACTGTTGATACAGATACACATGATAGATTTTTGACACTATCATAGTCGTTACGTGGATAAAAATTAAGGTGTCTACTTCATTAAAATAACAAATAATAATTAAATTCATCTAAAACTTAACAAACCTATAACTAGGGCTAAATTCGGAACATTATTATTATTTATTTACGTAATATAACCCTAACTTCTTTTGGTAATATTCGCCCCTGCCCTTACTATATACACCTATTTATCTTTTAAAGTTTTCCGCGTATTCGTGTTTGAATATTAACATAGCCTGTTCGAATGGTGTACTTAGGATATAGTAATCAGGATCCTATCTGGGAAGACTGCCCAAGAAGCAAGATAGCGTTATTTTTACGTTGCTACAAAGTTTTTTAGGCCCCTAACATTAATGACCTAAGATTAAGTAGTTAAACGTTACATTTTCAACATAACTAAGGTTTGCAAACGTTGATGTGACGTTAATTTTTTCGAAATTGTTCGAAAAAAATAAATGAAAATAAGTTAAAGATAAGCACTCAAACAAAACTAAATTTGTCCTGGTTACTGTTACAGAAAAATAAAAAGACAAAGAAAATGTCAGGTTACATGAACCAATCTTAACTATTACCTGATATTTATGATTTATTGATTAATAAAATTGTACTGCGAGGTGCTTCATCGCCTATCAGTGAGGCAGCGGAGCTATAAATATAGATATCTATCCCATGCATGTACACTTTAAATGAACGTTATTTTAACGTTGCTTAAAAGTTATTTTGATGCAGTGGCGGCTCGTGGTCACGAGCGTTGAGGAGGCTAAACTAAAAAATGTTAAAATAGCGCCTCAGTCGCGCTCACCTAACGATATACCCTTGTAAGAATAAAATCTTTTTCCAGATTATTTTTAATTATCACCTACTTCTAAACTGAACAGTCAGCATAAAAAATAAAAAATAATAATAAATAATAAAAAAAAATAAATAATAAAAAATAATAAAAATAAAAAAATAGCGAGGTTAATAGGGTCAACTCTTGTTAGTCAATAAATTATACTTTGAGGGTGCATCACAAAAAAGTCGGTCAACTATGTTTTAACTATGAAATTATCCAAAGAAACATAAAGTATGTTTTACTGTCCAGCAAGAACCACCGGGGAGGTGAGAGTGATATTTTGCTAGGAGAGGAGAGGTAAGAAAGGATATCTGGATAAAGGAATTATAACAGGGGTAATGGTATGAAAATAACTAAAAGCATAAAAAATAAAATAAAATAAATATCAAATTCTAAAACTGAAAACTTAAATACCTATTTCTAGATTCCTTGGCCAAATCTTTTTAAATAACGACCTAAATAGTAAAATACGTGTCAAACTAAAATACCTATTTCTAGATTCTTAGGCCTCATTTTTTGTAAGGGTTAGTATTGTAGATATACCTAATTAGGATATCAGTTTTAATAAGTAATATAAAATGATTAAAACAAATATAAACAAAATATAAGATTCTAACTAGTATCGACTAAAATAGGGGTCATAACTTAAATACCCATATCAGATTTTTAGCAAAATCTTTGGTTTGATTTAATAAACAATAAAAAACATAAAAAATATTAAAAAAATATTATGTGAAAAAATTTAAGGGTATTTACTCTGCTTTATATATAAGAGGTATTCGCCGATTTTTTGAATTTGCAAAATGATTTATCACGTTTTCGTAAAACTGTTGTTCCATGCACATTTCTTTAACTAAGTCTTTTTCAATTGAAATCAGTGAAACATTGCTTAATCGGCTTTGATTCATTGTATTGCGACTATAGTTTTTAATTCGCTTCAGTGCAGAAAAATTTCTTTCGACTGATGCAGACGATACAGGCACAGTAACAACAATACTAACAAATTTATATAATTCCGGCATACAACGGTGCAAATTGTTTGTAAACATAAATTTTAATAGATCAAAAGGAGTTTTAGATTTATCAAACATTTAAGGGTCACTGTACACCACATTTAATTAATTTTTCAGTTGGATTTGGTCAAAAAATTGATATTGCACTAACAAATCGTCCAACAAAGTTTGGGGAAAATCCTTAGAATACACAGTAAATTTTTCGAATGTCAAAAGATCAAAAAATTTTAATTTCTGCAAATCAGCAAATCTAACACCAATTTGTACTATAATGGTATCCAATATTTCCGTAAAAATTTGTTTGTACGATTATTTCAAGTCGGGCAAGTCAAGATTCGATTTTCGTTTTTTTTGTAACGGTTCAAAATTTGACACGGTCGATTCGTAAATATTATCAAAATACTGATCAGTATTTCGATAATTTTGGAGCGTTTGTTGCAAATTAGTTAGTCGTTGTTTTGAATATGAAATATCTGTTAACTTACTTTGATGAATTGAAAAAACCACATCGGTTTGTTCAAAAATTAATTTAAATGTTTCAAGTAAAAATCAAAACTTTGATTAATTTAAATATTTTTTTAAACCAACCGACTCTCTGATAGAGTGGGCGTCATTTTTAAATTCGTCGTTATTAATTATAAAATCGAAAACTGCAATTAATTTGTCTCTGTATGTGGAAACTGTAAACACTGACTTAAACGTGAAATTCCAACGAGTAGCAACGAGTGCGAGCATTCGTTTACCGCATATCTCATTTAATACATTTGTCCGCTTAGTAGATTTAGTAAAAAACTTGCAAAGCCAGATACACTAGAAAAAATACGCGACAGTCTTTAACAAGCTTTGCTCAAAATTAAATTTAGTGAGTGAGCATGACAATGCGTAAAAAGTGCGTGGGGTGCGATTGACTTAATTTTACTTTGTAAGCCGTTTAAATGACCGGCCATAACAGCAGCTCCATCGTACGATTGTGCAACTAATTTATGTCTAAAGTCATAATTATTATTACATTCATGAATTAGAAAATTAAACAAATCTTCCGCTGTCCTGCCAGCCGAAACATCATAAAACCCCAAAAATCTTTCTAGACCTCAGCATCTTTAACATACCTAAACACAATAGATAGTTGAGAAGCACAAGAAATATCTGATGTCTCATCAATCTGCCAAGCGAAAAATTTTGTACTTTGAATTTCCCTATTAATGCGTTCTTTTAGTATAAATGATACACAATCTATTAAATCATTTTGAATGGTTTTTGATATACCAGCAAAAACGTTGCTACTTAAAAAGTTATTTATGCTTGTATCGTATTTACCAAACAACGTTAGCAATTGTTTGTAATTGCCGCGATTAGATGATTGACTGGTTTCATCATGCCCGCGAAATGCTAATTCTTGCGATGATAAAAAAATTGTTATATCTACAAGCTTTTTTAAATTAGAACAATTTCCTCTAACTTGATTATTATATAAAATGATTTGCTCTTTTTTGGCGCTATCCAAGGCAGTTGCAATGTTTTGCTTACCAAACAGATTAAATTTACAAGACGACGCAATATGTTCCTTTGATTTAAAATGTCTTTCGATCGAACGTTGTAAATTTTTCAAATCAGCGTATCCCGTCTTGGACCAGGATGTAGATTCGGTCGGTTTTGAAAATAATAAGCAGTACCAACAGAATAATTTTTCCCGTTTACGTGAGCCCGTTAACCTTACGCATTTCTGATACCATTCTACATTGAAACCACGATTTTGACGACTATCTGATGATTTTAAACAAATTAAATTTGGCCGGGGTATTGGTAAAGTTTTAATAACGTACAACTTGGTTTCAATGCTTAACGTACCAAAACTATTATTTAAAACCCAGTATACAATATCCTCAACCCCATCCTGAAATGTGTGATTTCTTGTAGTTTATCCGTTATCCATCACTAACAACACAAAACACAACACTAATGTCACTTCCACTTTACTAAAATAAAAATAATAAAAGCAACAAAACTAACCCGAATATACAAAATGTATACACACTCCACGGCACAAATATAAAACCGGAAAAGTGAAATCAAAACAAACATCAAATCGACCTAAGTTAGACATGCGTTACGCCGGGGTTGCCATAATTATATTAAAACACTAGTTATGGTAGAAACGTTTCTCATTTAATGGTACACAATACATTTCAACCTAATGACAAAGACCAGTTTTTTGGGATTAGTAAAATTTAAAGGCAAGTTTATATAGATATAAAAATTATTACACATTTATTTTTAAATCAAAGTAATGCGAATTAATAATTTTTATTTTTAATAATTGAGGTCTGCCATTCTAAAATCTGAAATTGTTATTTTTTTTTTAATTTCACAGAAGAGTATTTCCTCATGAGTTTTTAACTAGATCTTGACATTTTCCACTTTCTATACTGAGTGATTTACAGTAACAGAGACATGTCACTTTTTACTACATATACAAATTTTACAAAGCTGAAGGCTGTTACTACTATAGTGGACACGCAGACTTGCCACTGGAAAAGCAGTTGCAGTTAAGTAATTTTTTTTCTTAAACACTATATATATTGTAAGTTTTTAGAGTGGTATTTTTCCGAGAATAATGTTAGTGCTCGGTGTTTAAGATTCTTAATGATATTAATTTTCTGCCTAAAAGGATGCTCAGATGAATAATTTAGAAAACTCATTTTTAGTTACCAGGACGTCTAGAAATGCTATACTATTATTTTGTTCCCTTTCAATAGTGAATTGCAGTTTGTTATGATAACCTTTAAAAGTATATAGCAGTGTGTCATGCTCGTTTTTAGGGATAGAAGTTATAATATCGTACCTTTTGTAAAAAGGTACCTGAAGTTTTTTAATACAGCATTCCTGAAGGTCCTGCATGATTAAGTCTGAACACACTGGAGATAAGCAATTACCCATTCCCAAACCAAAGGTTTGTTTATAGTAATCGTCATTATATTGAAAATAATTATTACACCACACTATGTGCCCTGAAATTTAATAAATAAACGTTACTAGTGGCAACAGTGTAACTTCTATTTCCAATCAACGATGGGCGACCTGCCGAGGTTCCGAAAAGATGACACGACCGTAGCCAATGAGGGCCATGAGGTTAGCCTCAAAACTGCAGTAAAATCATATTTAGATATGATATAAATAAATACGTCTGTCTGAGCGCGATTCACAAATCACACGGCGTTAGCGTAGAGATTTCAAGAATCGCGGAGCGGTAGCCTCCGGTACTTTTGTTAAGGTAAATCGTTGTAGCGGTTGTAGTCTTGTGCAACGCGCTAAAGCGGCTGACTAGACATATTTAATAGACTAGGAGCGTTGATTGAGGATATCTAGAAGCATCAAGTATGAAGGGTGGTATTAATTTAAGCTATAATTTTAAATCTATTAGGATTTTGTATGATAATTCTATCGTAAATTAAAATTTATTATTCAAGTTGATTTGAGAAAAATAAAATTAAATAAAAAAACATAAAATAAAAGTAATACCTCCCCAGAAAATGGTGAGGAGGCTTAGCCTCCCTTGCCTCCCCTGACGAGCCGCCACTGTTTTGATGTTACTTTTGTCGTCTCCCGACGTTATATTTTACCGTCAATTCAACACTGATATTTGACTTAAATATCAACTATGTCTTGTTTTAACGATCCAATATGATAGTTCTTCGCTGTGTTTTTTAATTTGGGGTAGGGATCCAAAAAGAAAAGTCAAATATTCAATGAAGTCTACGTTTCGCAATTTATTATTGCATCTTCAGGACACTAAAAGATATACATAAAACGATATAGCTCTACAAGACATCAACTCAATAAATAGTAAAGTAGAAAAAATGCTATACTGACTATGAAAAATACTATATTGAATGTGAAAATCTGACATAAAATAGTGAATATTTTTTTTGGAAATTATTACATATAAAAACACATAAATTACGATAAATACATAACCAAATATTTTATTCTTTTTTAAACTGAAAAACAATGCGCAATAAAATTAAAAACTATGTACTTACATTTTAAGTATTTGACTTAAATTACTTAAAAAAAATACACGAACAACACATAGGTAAACAAAGTGAAAATCACATACATGGGTTACAACGATAAAATGAAATACCACAACTAATAAAAACAATTCAACCTAGCTCGTTCAACGGTTGTTTGAGATTAGCAATATACCAAATATTCTTCCGTGTTATTGGAAAAAAAAATAGTAATATGGTTTTTTACTTTTTTTATGTATTGTAAATAGCCTGCAAATAATTTTAGCATTCGGATATAGTTATTTGATTTTATCAATTATATTGAGATATGCAGTACTGAGATTCTCTAAATGGGTTTTTTATTAACTGAATTTTTATTCTGTTATATATGTATCATTTCTGAGATTGATCTCTTTTTATAGTTAGTTTGGGTATCCAGTACAGATGTATTGTCAAAATCGAAACTATGTCCTGTATCTCTTTTATGTTCTACTAAAGCTGTTGGATTAGTTTTTAAAAGAACATTCTTTTGATCATTTTTATGTTCTCTAATCCCGTCCTTGATGTACCTACCCGTTTTTCCAATATAACATTTCTGACACTGTAAATAAGGAATGTGATACACAACATTAGATTTTTGTTCCATTTTTGTTTTTGTTTTATGTTTGGAATAAAAGTGGGTTTTGAGTGTATTGTCACTTTTTAGTGTGTTCTCATTATCTCTGGTAGTATGGTTCGAAACAACATTTCTTATTTTTTCTGATAACCTGTTGATATACGGAAGTTTACAATAAATATCTGTGGTATTATTATTTGTTATTGTTTTCACCTTTCTGATATTTTTACCCCAAAGAATCTTTTTGATTATTGAAAGAGGATAATTATTTTTAAGCAGCATACCTTTGATATATTGTAAGTTTTTAGAGTGGTATTTTTCCGAGAATAATGTTAGTGCTCGGTGTTTAAGATTCTTAATGATATTAATTTTCTGCCTAAAAGGATGCTCAGATGAATAATTTAGAAAACTCATTTTTAGTTACCAGGACGTCTAGAAATGCTATACTATTATTTTGTTCCCTTTCAATAGTGAATTGTAGTTTGTTATGATAACCTTTAAAAGTATATAGCAGTGTGTCATGCTCGTTTTTAGGGATAGAAGTTATAATATCGTACCTTTTGTAAAAAGGTACCTGAAAATGAAGTTTTTTAATACAGCATTCCTGAAGGTCCTGCATGATTAAGTCTGAACACACTGGAGATAAGCAATTACCCATTCCCAAACCAAAGGTTTGTTTATAGTAATCGTCATTATATTGAAAATAATTATTATCAAAAACAAACGTCAGAAGATTCAGAAAAAATATTCAGTGAAAATTTAACATTGTCTTCTATTAAATACCATTTTTAACCATACTGAGATAATGAGAACATTAAGATAGCACTAAAAAGTGACAATACGCTCAAAACCCACTTTTATTACAAAGAAACAAAAAAGGAACAAAAATCTAATGTTATGTATCACATTCCTTGTTTACGATGTCAGAAATGTTATATTGGACAAACGGGTAGGTACCTCAAGGACAGGATTAGAGAACATAAAAATGACCCAAAGAATTTTCTTTTAAAAACTAATCCAACAGCTTTAGTAGAACATAAAAGAGATACAGGACATAGTTTCGATTTTGACAATACATCTGTACTGGATACCCAAACTAACTATAAAGAGATTAATCTCAGAAATGATACATATACAACAAAATAAAAATTCAGTTAATAAAAAACCCATTTAGAGAATCTCAGTACTGCATATTTCAATATAATTGATACAATCAAATAACTATATCCGAATGCTAAAATTATTTGCAGGCTATTTACAATACATAAAAAAAGTATAAAACCATATTACTATTTTTTTTTCCAATAACACGGAAGAATAGTTGGTATATTGCTAGTCTCAAACAACCGTTGAACGAGCTAGGTTGAATTGTTTTTATTAGTTGTGGTATTTCATTTTATTATTGTAACCCATGTATGTGATTTTCACTTTGTTTACCTATGTGTGTTGTTCCTGTATTTTTTATATGACTATAAAAGTCAAATCCTTAAAATGTAAATACATAGTTTTTAATTTTTAATTTTATTATGCATTGTTTTTCAGTTTAAAAAAGATCAAAATATTTAGTTATGTATTTATCCTAATTTATATGTTTTTATATGTAATAATTTCCAAAAAAAAATTCACTATTTCATGTCAAATTTTCAGTCAGTATAGTATTTTTCATAGTCAGTATAGCAATTGCGAAACGCAGACTTTTTTGAATATTTGACTTTTCTTTTTGGAACCCTACCCCAAATTAAAAAACACGGCGAAGAATTAAATATCAACTATCTGACGTTAATTAGGTTTTAAGACTTACGTTAAGTCAACCTATTCTTGTTTTTTCTACGTCATGACGCCTAAAACAAGGTTCTGATTTGGCGCCCTCTCCACAAGGAAATCAAAATCCTCTTTTGGTTAACCTTACACTACATGGAATTAAGATATATTTATAAAACGAAAATCAGGGATTTGAGGTACGAGAATAGAATAAGGCGCTAATTGCGCCACTGGCGTGGGCCTCTGTTGCTCTTCCCTAGATAAGACACTGATGGTAATATTGAAACGTGTATATTATGAAAACTTCAAAAGGTAAATATATCATACTATATATTTTCGAAATGAGGGAAAAAAGCTCCATCGAACTATGTAAAATTTTTATCGAATTTTACAGGAAATCTTTGTTTCCGATGTCTAAAACTTAGAGACACAAAACCATTCCAATTTATTCCTTACGTTGGGTTTTCCTTTAAATACGTAGACATGATTAGTTTGTCTTATTAAAATAACGATATGAAGCACCAGTGGCGTATTTAAGGGGGGGGGACGGTTTGGAGGTTAAAACCTCCCCCCAGAGCCACTTTCATTTCAACTACAATGATAGGAATAGTGTGAAGTAAGAACTTTTTACTTTTACTCATAGCTAAAATATAGTAATGAAAATTTTCTTCCTCTCAAAATCTTCCACAGAAGCCATATCTATATACGCCAAAAACTATACCAAAGTTTACTGAATATTACTACATTTACTACAAACTTTGATTAATATCAGGGGTCTTGCAACTCGAGCATGGTAAAGTGGAAATACTTTCCAAGGTCTGTTAATTGAAAATAAAACATCAATACCGTATCTAATCGGTTTTTATTTTATGCAAACAATATTTCTTTGTTAGTACAACAAACATCTTTAACAGCAGGTAACCTATGTATAAAATAACAATTATGGCCACAAAAGCTACACCAGCAATATCTAAAAAGTAATACTGATACCACGGAACAATGACGTCAGGATTGCTTAGCAATTCTTGCTGTCTTTTGTTCCTAATAGCATATTCTACATGCCAGACAGCCCTTTCCAACCCCGTCATTGGTTGATCTTTTAGTAATTCTGATGCTGCTGTTACCCTTTGTTTATAGCTAAAAGAAAATAAAAAGTGTGTATTAAATAGGAAAATCCGTCAACATGCATGCCTGTTGGTGTTCAACCGTGTGTTTATTTAGGTAAATCCCGAATCCTCGGTTAAACAGGTTAAGAACGTTTCTTTTTTGTTTGCTCCTAAATGGTATTTAAATCATCGGTACGCCGAATTCTATAGATTTTTCCATACAGTGTATTCCAACTCGAGTTACGAATGGAAGCTTTTAGAACGAAGTGCGGGAGTTCAGTTAGTGAAAGTGTCTTTTCCTTCTTAAAAACGAGGGTGGATAAGTCTTCTAATGTCTATTGTTTAAACTTATTATATAGTGTACTTACCGATGATTGCTGATTATTTCCATGACAGCGTTTTTTAATTCGTCCTTGGTTAATGTGTCTTTATTTAGGTAAATCCCGAATCCTCCGTTAACCAAGTTACGAATGTTTCTATTTTGGTCGCTCATAAATGGTATTCCAATCACTGGCACGCCTGCTTCTATGGATTCTTCCATAGAATGTATTCCAACTTGAGTTATGAAAGCTTTTACATTTGGATGCCCTACAATGACAATCGATCTAGTTAGTCTTATTTCTAGTTTAATCAGGTTAAACAGCAAATAAAATATTAGTAAGAGCTATTCTTGTAATAAATGTATTATATATATATATATATATATATATATATATATATATATATATATATATATATATATATATATATATATTGAAAAAACAGAAAATCGTTTTTTTTTTATTTTTTCAGGTTGCATTTGAAGGGATATTACAAAATAAATTTGACATCTGCTTAGCCACATTTAAAATCGTTTCATCTTCGAGGTCTTATCATCAACTTCATTTTTTTAAATGCGGACCTGGATTTTTTATTTCATTTTTAAGAAGTCCTTGAACTCCCAAAACCAATGATATAATGAACTCGTACTTTTAGAGTATTTAAAGTTCTCCATTTGAATTTGGCCAAATTCTGATTTTTCGTCTCTTATTGCAAAAATTTTTAGTCTTCTGTTTAAACAATAAGTGTGATACTTTAGTTCTGAGAGGTCGAATGCTTGTGAAAAGTGAAATAAATATCCAGATTTGTGCTTCAAAATATTAAGTTGATGATGAAACTTCGAAGTCGAAACTTCACATTTTAAAATCTTAAGGCTCCATGTTGAAGAAGAGGCTATAATGACGTAAGATTCAGACTCGAAAAAAAAATATATATATATATATATATATATATATATATATATATATATATATATATATATATATATATTGAGTGATCCTGAAAAGTATACAGGTCATTGTCTGCGTCCAACATAGGCAACTCTTCTGGTAAAGGCTGGAGCCAGTATGACCATGTTGAAGCGCTATGGTGAATGGAATAGTGCATCGGTTGCTGAAGGATATCTATTTAGAGGACAGTATATCTTAAAAAAAATGAAGTTTCTAGGATGCTGGCAGGCATACCTTCTGGATCTGGCTTTTCCTTATAGAAACTTGATACCCAAACAATGAAACGTAACTCAACGTTTGCTGCAGGCAATCTAGCTATCATTTTTCCAGAATTATGTGAATTCGACTAAGTGCATTTTCCGCGGAGAAATTATGTTTACCCTTTTTTCCAGTTGTAAACAAAAGGTTGCTATGGAAATTTTTCAGTCTAATATAGACAAGGGAAATATTCAAGAGAAACAGATCAGCGCTCTTGGAGTGCCACAGACCAATTTCATCGGGCTGAATAAATTCTATAAAATTGTTCATATGTTGATGATCAAATATTTAATGATATCATTTTTCAAATGGACGGTGCTTTATGTTACAGTGCCAAGGAGATAAATCAGTTTATCCAAAAATAAAATCTGAAACGTTAAATTTACAGACCTATATTAATATACAGGGTGTCCGGTAAGTATGTGGCGAAGTCCTGGTATTGTACAAGGTCGGTCAAAATAATCCTAACCCCTTGAAAGGGGTACAGGGAAACGAAGTTTGACCTATTCAAGTACCTTTCCGGTTCTAAACCGACTTGTTCATTTTAGTAAAATTTTAACTGCATATGGGCCATCTTTTGCATCATTAGGGATGTCCGCATATACAGTAATAGCACGCGGGCTAGAAACATCGTTTAAGCTCGGAACCCCGAAGTCATAATTAGTAATAGCACGTGTGCTAGAAAGTAGAATGGGAAACAGCACGCAATCTATGTATGGGTATTTGCCATGTGGAGAAATATACAGATTATGTTTTTGGGTTATTTGTGTTTTATTTGTTTTTGACGTTTTGTTTGCGTAGTTAAAAATATAGACGCGAATAAAAAAAAATTTCCTAATTCGTTTAAACCTAAAATAATTAGTGACAAGATTTTTAGGCTTCAATTAAGAAACAAAGCCGATTTTGTAGGTAGGTATTATAATAAAATTATTTAACAGATTCATTGATATAAACTAAAATACCGCCGCAACAATGGCTTTTTTATTTATTAACGTACAGGTAATAAGCTTATAGAAAAAAAATTGTTGAGAGTAGTTTTAATAAAACTTATTCTTAAAATTATATTTTCAATACTTAGGAGCCATCCATAAATTACGTCACTTAAGGGGTGGGAGGGGATCAACAAAGTGTGACATTGAGTGACAAGGGAGGGGGTTATAAACTTCGTGACGTCACATGTATAAATATATTAAAACTCTAAACTTTAACTCTACTCTAACGAAAAACTTAAACACAGTGTCCACTCTTATCACGATTATTATAAGGTTTAAATTGTTTGAAACACATTCACTTTTTAGAACGTGGTAGCGTCGCAAATCAAGGGCGATTTTACAGGAAGGGAGGTTCAAATATTCACATTATTTTCTGTGTAATGCTAGTAAGTGTAGCCTCGGGAGCGTTTTTTTTACTGAAATTATTAAAAATTTGGCTGCGAAACAGTATGGCACAATTAGGCGTTAATGAACTAAAAGCAAAACATAATATTTGGTGCATAAAGTTAAATAAACTGCTGACCTTAGACAAGTAGTACATTTTTACGTAAAATTAAAAGTTGTATATTTCTAAAACGAAAAAAATATTAAGATGCGGTTCTTAGCCATCTCTTGTAAAACGTATGCTTATTACCGATTATAAGTGTATAGCTTACCAAAGATAAAAATGTATTTATAAAGGATGGTAAACAAGACTACAAAAATTCCCGAACTTAAACTGTTCCGAAAGTTTACAAAAACCATTTTTATTTTCTAATTGCTAAATCAGCTTAATCTAGATGTATATAAAATCGTTTGTCCTAAATGACTGATCTATCAATGCATATCCCAAACTACTAAGTCGAGAAAGCTGAAATTTGGAAAATAGGTTTATTTTATAACGGGGGCATCCGTTTAGAAAGGATCTTTCAAAACTCAAATTCAAGGGGGTGAAACCAGGCCTTAAATATTACAATATTTTTTATTGAGTAGGTTAGTTTTCGGAAAAAACGCTAAAACGTGTATATTTTATTTTATTTTTTTACATATTTTATATTTTTTTTAGTAATTTGTACAGGGAGTTTCAAAAAATAGGGTCCTACTCAAACCGCTTGCCGTAAAAAGCTGAATTTTTGCACACAGGTTGATTCTAGGGCGTAGAAAACCTTAAATCTTAAGGAATTCCAATATTTCAATAATTTTTATTTAAACAATGGTTCCGTTTTCGGAAAAATGCTTGAATACGGACATTTTATTTTTTACATATTTTAGGAATCTATAATAACTATATTAATTTATACAGGGCATTTCAAAAATCGGATCACTGATTGTTTAAAATGCTGCTCAAACCGCTAACGCAAAGAGCTAAACTTTGGTCCTTAAATAGGCTGATTGTAGGATGTAACGATTCTATAAAAAGAATTTTTTAATGTAATAAAACACTGCTGTATGTACTGTATGGGTGTTTGTTTTAATATTGTCTGTTTATAATTATTTACAGCAAGAGTAGTCTTTTTGATTATCGCCCGTAGAACGAGTGCCATTACTAACCAATACTTTAGGAAATCAGATTTTCTAGCCCGCGTGCTATTACTACATATGCTGCTAGCATAAGTGCCGTTACTAGCCACAACTTCGGACAGTCCGATTTTCTAGCACACGTGCTGTTACTGTATATGCGTCCCGGATTGACTTGCTACCGTACTACGAAAATTAAATTTTTCTCAAAATTGCCTCATTTTTAGAAACAAATGTAAAGTACCTTTCTTTTTTTTTTAAGAAGAATGACAAACTGTAAAATTATACCTGTCATAATTTTGGGTCAACGAGTGTGGTTGCAAGTCCCCTGACGATGTAACAGATTCCCTGTGGTAGGAGCTTTTATGGCCTACGTAAATCCAATTTTTTTGTTTGTTGAAAATTGTATGTATGTTGGACCGGTAAAGTATCCTTGAAATCTTGCCTGTCGTTCTGTGTATAAATGGAGAAGAACTACATTTTCTGTCAGTAACTTCTTATTAGTTTCATTTCGTGGATTATTATATTTTCTAAATGACCGTTTAATATCATCAGTGCAATATCCATTCCCTCTTAAAGCTCGTGTCAGTTGACGTGAAATTGAAGTAAAAAATTTTGGTCACAAATTGCGAGGACTCTGTAATAAATAATTAATAACTGATGCCTTGGTCCTTTTTTACAAGCGCATCTAGAAAGGGAATCGTGCCTTCTGATTCAATGTCGATTGTCAAATTAAAATATTAGGATGTTATTGATTCAGATGATCAAGAAACACGGGAAGGTTTTCTGCACCATGCGGCCATATTACAAAAGTGTCTATATATTTCAGCCACAATTTTGGTTTTGATGGAGACGACTCTAAGGCTTCCTCCTCAAAAGCTTTCATGAAGACGTGCCCTTGAGGTTTGTTCATTGAAAAGCAAAGTATATTGAAGTGAGACATGCTTGAATTAGATCTAAAAGTGAGTTGTCAATATATTTTGTGATCAAAATTCTTTACAGTCGGAAACAGAGAAACTGACTCAACCTTAAGATGGAATGGATATGGCACTGACGATATTAGACGGTCAAATAGAAAATTTTAATAATCCTACTCAAAACTAATATGAGTTACCGATATGAAGTGTAGTTCTTCAGTTTGTACTCGGAACCACAGACAAGATTGCAAGGTTACTTTGCCGGTCCATAACATACGAACAATCTTCAGAACACACAAGAAAATCGGAGAATGTTTGCGATGGCCAAAGGATTCCTTTCCAAACGGAAGGAGTATTTGCCATTCCTTTTTCCTGTGGTGATGTCTGTATTGGAGAAACTGGACGATCTAGATCAACTAGGCTTAAAGAACATGAACAATGTATTAGAAAAAATGTGCTGTATCTCAACGCCGACGTTCCATTGTAATGTAAAAGAAACCAAAGTTCTTGTATCGGTGTCGGGATTCTATAAAAGGAAAATTCGAGAGTCTATTGAAATCTATAAGCATCCTAACAATTTTAATAAAGATACGGGCTTCAATCTACATCATACGTAGAAACCGACCGTTACGACCTAGGTCGACTATAAATACCCGACCTAGGTCTCATTCAGTGTTTCAATCTCGTGAAGTAAAGATCCCTGAAGATGCCTCGTGCTATCGAAGGCGAAACGTCATAAAGTCATTCCATTTTGACACTGTCTAATCCCAAGAACCATAATTTCTTAATTTAAACATTTTATTAGGCCGCTATATTCTGTTTTGCCATACCGAATTCGCACTAGATTACTAGGTCTAGAGACCCGAAAACGCAAGGATCTGCAAAAATCTCGGAGAGTGATTTTTTCATGATTAGAAATCCAAAATAGTTATTATTTACCTAATTATTGCGGAAAGTGATACTTTTCCGCACGCGACTGCAGTTTACCGAACGACGCGTACCGGAGTTCGGTAAGCAGTCGAATGCGGAAAACTCACTTTCCGTACGAGTTAGTACATTATTTTTCCTATGAGCGTGCATAAATTACGTACCTATGTATTAGCAAATGTAGTTTAGTGAGGAGGGTGAAAAAGGTATGTTAAATTTTTATTCATTAGAATTGATTACTTCAGATTCGATTTGATCACAAATTAGAAGTTTGAAATATGTCAAATGTGATTTTCAGAATTCCTAAGCTGCATTTGCTTTTAGCGATACATGTTACATTTATTCTATTATAAAAATAACGTAACGTATTGCTAACCAAGGGCGTGAAATTGTCCGGAATAAACTTTTGGCTAAACCAATCCTGGAACAACTTAGAGGAGAGGTGCAGCTTGAACTTGAGAATGAACGCGTTGAGCCCATAGCTCCGCCTACAACAGAGAAGGAATTACGAAATCAAGAAAATATAGGCGAAGACGAAATCATTGACAGAGCCAACAACACCCAGGACAACGAAAAAATAATATTATACAACGAACTCCCAAAAGCTGTTGCTGAGTTTAACGGCCTAGATCCAACTCAAAGACATAAGCTCCCGGAACTTAGAACTAGTCGAGAGACCCATAGCATCCTCAATAATGTCAACACCACACTAGCAGAGTTTAGTTTGGAGTATGACACTCTTGAGAAGCTCCATACACTCATCTACTGCTCTGCTTCTTAGAAGAAAACAGGCAATGCTACACACCATCAAAAACCCATATGGCAGAAAAGACTTGAGAGGGCAATTGACGACTTGAGACAGAAACTAGGAAGACTCACAGAATTTCATATGGAATTTGGAATGGAAAAATGTAAAGCCTTAAACATCGAAAAAGGCAAAATCATTAATAGTTATGTAGTCCTACCCAATGGAGAAATAGTCCAAGCGATGAACCAAGGAGAGACCTACAAATATCTAGGATAAGCAAGGAAATAACAAGACGAAAGATCAGTACATTCTAAGAGTGCGAGCTCTTCTGATGACAGAACTGAACGCCGGAAATCTTATTACAGCTATTAACACCTATGCTGTGCTCTTGTTGATCCACAGTTTCGGAATCTTAAAATAGACTAACACGGAGCTTGAGGGATTACAGCGAACTACTCGCCTAATGATGACCAAGTACAAGTCACACCACCCTAGGTCATCAACTCTCCGAATGACCCTACCACGAACAGAAGGTGGAAGATCCCTTAATGACTTGACCAATTCGCACTCCCGACAGCTGCAAAAATTGACAGATTTCTTCACCAACAAGGCACAAACATCAAGCCTCCACCGCATAGTGACCTTAAGTGACAACTCGTACTCTCCTCTCAATCTCGCAAGTGACAACATCATTCTAAAGTCAATTTCAAACCCCGAAAAACAAGCACAGTGGCCTCAAATGGCACTGCACGGCCGACATCACAATGACTTGAATCAGCCACACATAGATAAGGAAGCATCCAACAGGTGGCTCAAGGATGGACAACTGTTCCCAGAGACAGAAGGATTTCTAATGGCAATACAAGACCAAGCTATTAAGAAATTATACTAAATTCATCATCAAAGACCGGTTCGTTGAATCCGATAAGTGTCGAAAATGTAGCGAGTAATCAGAGACTATACATCATATAACATCTGGCTGCACTTACCTAGCAAACACTGACTACCTCCAGCGACATAACCAGGTGTGTAACATCATACACCGGAAGCTTGTGAATAAATACGGGCTACTTAACACCTTTGTACCCTATTATAAATACCAACCAAGTTCAGTGCTTGAAAATAATGCCTTCAAACTATATTACGACCGGGCAATTATTATCGACAGACGGGTGACGAATAATCGGCCTGATGTGGTACTATTAAATAAGAAAACAAAAACAGCTTATTTGGTAGATGTACTGTACCCAACAATTACAACGTGCTGGATAAATATCAAGAGAAAAAGGGCAAATATGCGGAGCTGGCCATCGAGATACAGCAGATTTGGAATAGGGTTCATGTGATACCGATCATCGTATCATTAACTGGATTAGTTCCAAAGACACTAGAACTGAAACTAGAAGAGAACCTAAAAATCATAGGACTGCATACCAACACCTTCATCGACATCCAGAAGGCAGTCCTGCTCAGCACTTGCCACATAGTTGGTAAATTCTTACAGGACAACACATAGAACTAATAGAAACCAGCCCACTCCTTTTGATGCGTGAATCCGGGATGGGCTTGGAATCCAACATTTGTTGAGAAATTGATTGTCAATTTCGATAATAATAATAAAAGGGTGAAGCCATTGTTTAATATTAAGAGTTTATTAAAAATATGTCTTAATCTGGGACAATCATCCAAGAAGGGTGGAAGGCCCACGATAGAGACATATTTTTATATGCCAAAAACCAATTGTTTTTGATAACTTCTCCGAGTTCAAAAAAAGTAAGTTTATTTAGTTTTAAAGTCATAAATTGTTGTCTTTAATTAATTACTTTAGTCTATTTAGGCCTGGCTAAATATGTCATAATTTAATTTTTGAGGTTTTTGCAGCATGGTCTAGTGTCTGTCGGATTGTTTACATTTAGAGGAGATGTTAATTCTAAACACTGTTCATTAAAAGTTATACTACTTGTTAATCGAAATGAAACAGCTTCGCCTTGAACTTTTTTTTCGGTAAAAATGTTATTTTCAATTTGTTTTTTGTTTCCTATTGTTTTCCAAATAGCCTTCTGCTACGGTAGTCGATTTCTATCCGCCATGCCTCTTGATATTAGTTATATTTTCTCCTGAATCAGCTAACATTATGGCGGAAGATCGGCGAAAACTGCGGCCCGTGTACATTTCCGGATGTGGTAATCCCAGGTATCCGGCAATATTGGATTGCATCGTCCCAAACGTGTATTAATCCCCACACATTGTATTGTGCATTTTCCCGGTTTGTAGTTTACAAAAAAAAAAACGACGATGAGGTGTATTCGAAGGACGTAGAACTACTTATTTCCTATGAACATAAAGGTGCATCCCTACAAATGTTCTGGAAATATGAGTTTTTAAATCAGGAATTTTGTCTTCAATGTTATCAATGGTTAATTAAGTAAGATCTTCGCGACGATATGCACCAGCCAATCCAATAATGGTTTCTACTTTAATCAACAAATAGACACCAGGTGCCTCGGAAAAATGTTTCCGTTTTTGAAAAACTTTAAATTTTTTTGGACGGTGTCCTACGTTTTTCCGTTTCAAAAATGCTGTTAATTTTGAATATTTTCCTATTTGTTTTGATGATCAATTTGAGCATTGAAAAATTGACCATAGCGTAGAAGATTTGTAGGTTTCATATTTTTCGCCAAAATAGGCTAGAAGTACTTCTCTTTGAGATTTTACATGTTTCTTCTAGCACCACTGTGTAAAAACCTTATATTCTTTTTCATAGCTATGGCAGGATTTTTCGGGCAATACGGGCAATACCTGTAAGCTGACTGCTGCAGCTTCTTCCAAAATACTTTTAGGAATTACATCTTCGTCTATGTCTTGCATGATGAGTGGCGAACCCATCTTTTAAAAGCAAAAAATCACGTACAGGCTCATACATTGTTGTTACTGCTTTTAGGTGTCATCGCAACCTAGACTTGTCTATTAACACTGTTGTTGAAACAATTGCAACTAACCATTAAGATAACTGGAATGATATGGATTATAATTTTTTAGGATATTGAAGAATTGCAAATGTAGATGTGAAATTGCTTCTTTCTGTTAAGCGGGTTTTTTAATAATTTTTGAAAAAAAATATCTGATACTTTTGATACACCTGAAAAAAAATTGTCTTTTTCAAGCACTAGTGCGGAAAGTAGTGAATTGAAGAAAGTGATTACTTTCCACACGATCATAGGAAAAGGGTATTTTCTTTACTAACCATAGAAACAACATTTTAAATATTATGAAATTCCTGAATACTTACTTAACAAATCCTGTTGGGGAAGCCATTTAAGAATTTTCACATTTTTTGGAAGTTCTGGAACCTCATGATTAAATTTCCATATAAATTGATAGGGAAGTTCCCTGAAAGCTTCTACCGTTGTGTTTAAAAAATGTGTAGGGTATTGCTGTATTCTAACATTTGTACCTAGACTGAAGTAAACTACTCCTTGGGGACTTTTATCTAGGAGAAGTTGTAGATCCTAAAAAAAAGTTTTTACATAATAAAGATATATAATTTTTTTATACTTAAATCGAGACCTGTGGAATTGTAGTATTGGAAACTACAGGCTTTTGAAAGTCTGTAGGGTAATTAGGGTTGCCAGATTTTGATTTTCAAAAATCGGCACAAAAAAAATTCATTTATCGCGTGGGGAAAAATCACTAAAAAAAGGTCATTTCTTTCCACTTACACACAACTAACTCACCTCAGATATTTTTTAAAAAATCATTTAGAGCACTCTCGCGTTTTTCGCGGAACGTCGAATCGAATCCAGAATGATTTAATTTCCGCTGTTGCAACCAGTTGCACCAACAACCAGGCGCGGTTCATTGCTATTGTTCTGGATGAAACAACTGATATCACTAATTTTAGACAATTATCTATAGTAATACGCTACGTGAAAACAGACGGAAGTATTCACGAGCGATTTTTAGGTTTTAAGAATGTGTCCGAAAATCGTACAGCAGATGCATTATATACCGTAGTTTATAACGTTACTAAAGAAATTAATGGAGAGAAAAAATTAGTTGCTCAATTAGGGGGTCTGCAAGCTAAAGTTCGAGAGACTTTCCCAAGTGCTGTGTTTGTCCATTGTTTTGCTCATAAATTAAATCCCAGTCTATCAATCACATTAAAGAGTGTAAAGTATTTTTCGTTACTTTAAATAGCAAGGCTGCTTTTTTTCCAAGTCAACAAAACGTACACAAGCTTTGGACTCCATTATCCACAAACAATAGCTCCTACTACGTGGAACTATAATGGAAGACTTGTGTTAACAGTATCTGAAAATCATGAATCACTGATTGAACTATTTGAGAATATAATAGAAAATAATGAATCGTGGGACTCAGAAGCAATAAATAGTTCGAGGGGGTTTTTGGACTGTTTGAAACATATTTTCAGAAATATTTCCATTCTCGGACATTGTTTTTAATATATTACAAACTGAAACCAATGATATTGCTTTTTGCCTAAAAAAAAGTGGATGATTTTAAGTCCATGTTAAGCCAAAAAAGAGATGACTGACCTATTTTGGGAGAAAACGATGACGTTAAATGTAGAGCCACAAGCCAAGCGTCTTCGAACAGACAAGGTGGGAGATGTTCAAACATCATGCAGACGCCCCTTTTATGAAATAATCGATCAAATTCACCAACAAATAAACTATAGATTTAACGGTTTAAATGATTTTAAATTCCCCGAGCTCTGCAATTTTGATGCATTTAAAGGAAAAACTTTTCCAGAAAATGCGTTTAAATCTCTTCTGGCTTCATCTAGTTCTTCGACCGAGTGTTACTGAGATCTGAACTAAAAGTGATAACAAGGAGCTGGAAGATGCCTACACCGAAGTGTCGAAATTGTGTGAATTAGTATTGACAATACCTGCCACAAGTTCATCAGTAGAACGCAATTTTTCAACACTTAAACGTATAAAAAATTTCGTTAGAAATTCAACGGGGCAGGAGAGACTTTCGTATACATCGCTGTTGTCCATTGAAAATAAACTTCTCCAAAATATGTCGGAGCATCGACGTTTTTATGATGACGTCATTGACGAATTTGCAAAAAATGATCGAAGAATCGAATTACATTACAAATAGGTAGGTTTCTAAAAATTGCTTCCCTTTCTTAAAATTTCACCGCACGCCCCTGGTATTCGTTCATACAGTTAAGATTAAGGCTAACATTGAACTAATTTTCCTATCCAGAGATGGTAAGTCTTGTTTATTTTACAAAATGTATTAAAATAAAGTGCTGTTACGTATGCTTTTTAATAGAGGGATAAAAACAATTTTAACGGGTATTCGTTATAGTCGAAATACGAGCCATAAAAACGTATTAATTTAAATTTCTAACTAAGAATAAACAACCTAGAAAAAATTATATCTTACACTCCTACTTCACCCATAGTAATTGCCCGATATTAATTACTGTAAAAAAATACAAATACATAGTTATTTTGATCGTATTGAAGGTAACCGAGTAGAATATGTGTTATTAACTTGTTTAAGTGGTGAATTATTAGTGATAACGTTTATGTTATATTTACCTTTGGTAAGGACTTTGGTTTCTCAATATGGGTACCTCCTCCAATCATTACAAATTTCGCGCCTAGAGGTCTATTACTGAAAAGGGGATGCATATTGACGAAAACAAAACGTATATTTTTTATTAAGTCATCAAGGGTAGGTACTTGCGGTCCAAAATATAGTTGTAGAATCTCTTGCAAAACTGGTTTTTGTCGAGCAGTACTGAAAGCAAAAAACAACTTTACATTGTAAAATAAACAATGTCTTTGTGCATATATGCTAAAATTATAGGAAAGAATAATGGCTCACCAAGAAAGAAAACACCTGTAGGAGAGGACATAAAGTACATTGTTAGTTGCATAATTAAAAATATGTGTACTGATAATTTTTGCCGTGGTATTTAAATAAACAAAAATGTTCACAACTGTCAAGAAATCTAAATGTCAGATATATTTATAATATGTTTTCATTTTGTTTGGATTCTTTTATTAAGCCCGCTACTCACTATTCGGTTCGATTCGTTGATTCGATTCGTCCATTCTTATGAATGAACGAATGGGCGAATCAACCAATGGACGTATATTTCATCGACACTATTCATCAATTTTTATTTAATACTTTCGCATGAATTTCAATGTTTGGATATACGCAAAAAAACAAATGATGATTATGAATGGTCAAAGTTTACTTGATTATCCGCCCAAAAGATGGAATCGCCGCGCAACGTATGGAACGGCTCAACCGGACCCTCCACACTATGCGAGCGAATGAACGAATCAACAAAAAGTGAGTAGAGAGCTTTAGTCTTTTTTATCTTGCTTTACAAATAATAAAAAAAAAACTAGGATTTTGGTTAATATGAATCCTTAATTATTAGGGAGGTATATGTCTCCTATTAGTAACAAAATAACAAAGTTCAAAATTTTTTAAACAACTTAATATATTATAGACCTTATATGGTGGAAGTAGAATTTTTATATACTGGAAGGGCAAATTTGAGTGAGAAGTTCAAATTCTTCAAACTTATTTTTTCGTTTTTATTTTTGATATCTTCTTTAACAGCCCAAGCCGCCTAAGTAATATTAGAGATTTGCTATTCCTAGTTAGTTAACTACACGCTAGATTGACGCTAGACACCTAAAGAGGACGATGACTCCGGTAACAGAGGTCTAACTGCATTTTTGATTAAAGTAACCTCGGGACGTATTGAGGTATTAGAGCTAACCAAAAGTACTGTACGATATTTAAAATACGATCACGACAAAATTATAGGTTTTGATGAAAAAAATCTAAAAAATCGGTTAATTTAAATCTTTCCTATTTATACGTTTCATATATATATATATATATATATATATATATATATATATATATATATATATATATATATATATATATATATATATATATATATATATATATATATATATATATATATATATATATATATATATATACAGTGACCGGCAAAGAGTTCGCAACAAATTGGATTTTTTTTTCTTATTGATTCCTCAGAAAATTTTATTCTTGATAAAAGTTGGAGCTTAAAAAAAAAACTAATTTTGACATCGTCAGATCTCAAGTCGGATGTACACGATGTTCAAAAATTTTAAAAATTAGACTTCGTAAAATTTAAAAAAATTCACTACAGCAGAGTTATAGGACACAGAAAGTTACAAAAAAAATTAAGTAAAGATTTTTATATATAGTTTATTTAAAGAGAAAATTAGACTCAAAAATTGAAAAAGTAAGCATTTTTCGATTTCAGAGTACAAATTTTCTCTTTAACTACACTAAATATAAAAAAACTTTACTTAACTTTTATTTATAACTTTTTGTGCTCGATAACTCCGCAATAGTGAATTTTTTATTTTTAAAAATTTTAACCCCCAGGGGGTGCTGGTGGGAGTCATCCTTCCAGCTACGGGTGTGACAAACCCGGTGCCTCAGTCATGGTGTGCTTGTCCAGTGTCGTCCAATATATGTCCTTTTTATTACCATGGATTGTACAACCATATGGAATAACCTTACGGAACAGGGGGTCGGATCCCCAGTTCCGGTCGATGCAGTGGGTGGTCGCGTAGGCCCCTCTCGACCGTTAGCAAGCGCCTGCGCAGCATCCTCGGTAGGAAACCAGGCCAGGTTCCTGTTACTGGAATAAACAAGAATCACGGGTCCAAGAGACCGAGAGTAGAGTCACCAATAAATAATACATATAATAGATTTTTTTGTTATCAAAAGGAATGAAGGATCCTTCACGGAAACTTCCCCCTTCATCATTTCCAAGTCTCTCTAAGGATTTTTCGGCACACTCAAGAACACCTCTAAGTTGAATGATGGATCGCTCATGATTGAAGTGTATAACGAAGCACAAGCAAACATCGCCCCGAAATTCAGTACCCTCCACACATACGCCGTTACAACCCAGCCACATTCGTCGTTAAATCTTGTCAAGGGAGTTATTACGAGCTCAGATCTTGCCAATTGTACAGATGAAGAAATCTTGCTAAATCTCGGTTAGCAAGGAGTTAGAGCTGTATTCAGACTTCCCCCAAGACACCCAGCCACAAATTCCAACATTTTTGTCCTGTCCTTTAACACCCACACTCTTCCACCCACTATTAAAGCTGGATATCTCTCAATCAGGGTAAGACCGCGTATCTCCAATCCCATGCGGTGTTACAATTGTAATAAATTTGGACACACATCTACAACGTGCCAAAACGCATCAACACGCCCCTCTTGTGATCATCCAGCTCACCCCGAGATTTCATATACTCTTCCCTCCTTTTGTGTTAATTGTAGTTAGTGAACATCATTCTCCCAGATACAAAGCCTGTGCGATATTCAAGAAAGAAAGCTCCCTAGGGCTCTGTGCTCAGTCCTCCCTTGTTTATAGTTGCTCTGGATAATATTCGCCACCAGATGATATAGTACTATACTACTGTAGTAGTAGTATTAGAACTTCAGAAAGACTCCTACAAACCGGTCTTAGTCGCCTTAATCAGTTCTCTCTCCTACACGGTTTTATATTCTCCCCTTCCAAATCTTCTGTCGTTCACTTTTGTTGTAAGAGAAATTGTCCAAAAATGAATATCTTGTCTTTCCAAAACTCTAAAATACCCGTAAAGGAAAACATTAAATTTCTGGGGTTAATTTTCGACAACAAACTAAATTGGAGGGATCATTTCAAATCTCTCCGGTCCAGGTGTTCCAAAGACATTCGTCTGCTTAAAATGCTTTCAAACTCTCATTGGCGTTCAGATAACCACACTCTACTTAAAATCTACAAATCAGTTATAGGATCAAAAATAAAACATGGCTGCATAGTTTACTCCTCAGCGAGAAACTCCTACATTAGAACTCTGGATTCCATCCAAAATAAATGCCTTCGCATGTCCTGTGGCGGCTTTCACACTAGTCCAATTCCCAATGCATAAATGAAACCATCTCTTTACAACACAGACGTACTTTACTTCTATTAAAGTATGCTACTAATCTCTGGTTTAAGCCTGACCTACCAATTCATGACCCCTTCCTCAATCCCAGAATCCCTTTGACTCTTTATGCGAATAGTAATCTCATGCATAGCAGTAATATCCTTTTTTTAAAATTCTCAGCTGAATACAACTTCTCCCTCTCTTCAATATTTCCCCCCCATCCTAACAAATTCCCTCCCTGGACCCTTCCCCAAAATCACTAACTTCGAACTTTCACGTTTTGATAAAAACTACAACCACAGACTCATTATCAACCAGTTCGAGGGACTTCGAAACACAAAATTCATTAGCTTAAACCTCATATATACTGATGGCTCCAAAACGCCCTTGTACTCTGGCTCTGCTTTCTATTGCGCTGAAGGCTCAAGTAGCTTTCTTCTTAATAAACATTGCAGCATATTCACGGCTGAGCTTTTTGCCATAATGCAGGCACTCACTTTCATAAAGAAATCACTCCATAGGAACTGGACAAACCCCTTTTCCTCACACCCTATATGCCAAGATATTCATGAGTTACTGGTGGATCTCGACCGTAAGGAGATTGCATTGTCTTTCCTTTGGATTCCAAGTCATATTGGAATTAAAGAGACCGAACTGGCGGACGCATTGGCTAAGGACGTACTTTATAACGGCACTAAGTACTTAAAAAAATTATTAATAATTTTGTACAACTACGAGACACTACGGTCCTTACTAGATCCATGATTGGACATACAAAGCTCACTAATGAATACCTTCTGAATGCAACTTGTTAAACCCATTTAGAACTGCCTGCAACTTAAACTTCAATAGTCTTAAAAATATCTTTGATCCTACCCCTACCAACTTAATGAACGTGAAGGAGTCATCTTTATAATCTTTATACCATAAGTCATAATATGTAAACAACACTATGACAGACGCTAAATGATTTATAGACGTCGACGCGCCTTTATATTAAATTCTCTCTCTCTCTCTTCAAAATTTTACGAATCTTAAAGTCTAATTTTTAATTTTTTGAACACCGACGCAGTCAAATTTAGTTTTTCTTAAAGCACCAACTTTTTTCAAGAGTAAAGAAAGAAATCAATAATAAAAAAAAATCGCATTTCTTGCAAATTCTTAACCGGTCAATATATATATATATATATATATATATATATATATACATAAATATCCCCTGAAAATTTCATCTAAATTGGTCAAACCATCGTGGAGTAATCGATATACAAACAAAAAACCAACAAAATGGCCGCCATTACGCCATTTTTAACATTTTTGTAATATGCTTGCTATGGGATCACTCCGGCAATATCCTGAATATCCCCTGAAATTTTATTCATACCGAATATTCATTTTTCGAAAATGTCAAGAAAATTACTAGATTTTGAGATTGCAAATTTTCATGGTCACCTGTATATATAAAATTACATAACGGGATAGCCAAATAGATACCTTTTAGCAAATGGGGTTTTATGTCTATTACACATCTCAATGCTTTAGTTGGAAAAGGGTATTTAAAAAAATGTAAATTTAATCATAAAACTCGTTGCCTTTATCGCCCTTATACTTGTGTTTTTTTAAATATTACTATTACGAAAAACGGGTGAACGGATTTCAAATCAAAATATATCGGACTACCAGAGAAGCGCCCTCTACAATTTGGCGTTTGATTCATCAAAATCGGCCAAGCCGTTTAGCAGTGGCGTGCCGTGTAGGGGGCGAATGCCCCCTCCGCCCCTAGACGACCGGCGCCCACGGCGCCCTTCATCTACGAAATAAAAAAACTCGCGGCAACATTGCTTAACTGTGGTTGGGGCGCACAGTGAGTTAAATCGGCCGTCTAGCACGACATAAGTCCCAAATGTAATTTTGCAATATTCTTAACATATTCTAAAAATCTATATTTAAGATAGTGTTAATAATAGAAAAATGCAATTGAGAAACAAAATTATAATTACAGTTCTCGGAGGGGAAGCCTTAAAGTTAGTAAATATTTTAAATCTGAAATTAACATGTTTCTATACATCATTTTCAAAACAGAAAATATGATACTAAACATAGCAAATGTTTTTCTAATTTCTTACATGACTACGGTTTATAATTAAAGTTTTCTACGGTATCAAAACTTTTTAAATATTAAAGCCCTTACCTCAGAAAATTTGGGTCTTTTTAGGTATTACTATATTTAGGTAGTTTTTTTTAACTTGTAGAGCATACAAAAAAAAGTTTGTTGAAGTTTAGTTTAATTTTTATATAAAAAATAAGAAAAAGGATCCCTTTTAACCAAAAACCAAAAAATTAGCTGCTCATAGATGCCCATTCGGGATTTATATAGCTTTAACTATGGCTCCTTAATTACTACTGACTGCACCAAAAAAAACTGCACGATGTTTATATGACCAGAACTTTGCAAATAATCGTCCGAGTGTAATAACGATAAACATTTTGCAAAGACTAAGGTACAAAATTTCGGAATTTTGTATTACAGCTGTCATCTTTTTAAAGTTCAAGATGGCGAACCCATTTTAAAAATATGGATATTTTATCCCTCGGTAGAAGTTTTACATGCCACATCGTGTTAAAACTAAATTAACAGTTATAATGCCACATTATTTCCAAGCAAAATGATAACACTTAAAATTCGATAAATAACTAAGATATAATTTTATAAAACCACACTCCCTTCAATTCTTTTAATATTAGAAATGAAAATTTCAAATAAAAAACTAATCAATTAGGTAAATTTTAACGACTTTTCTACCTTTACAAAAATAAATCTTAAACGAAGATATCTCCTAAGCTACCAGTTCAGTGCCAGTAATTGGCATTTTTGTAAAGATAATTTCATAAAAATATAAAAATATATAAAGTGCAATATATAAAATATAAAATAAATACAAAAATAAATATAAAAATATATTAAGTGCAATATCTAAAAAATATCGACTTCATTGTATATGGCAAATAACAAAAACAATTTATTTATCACGAACAGTATACCTAACTAATTAATTTTTATTTGAATGTTTTATTACCAATATCAAAAAAATTAAGGAGTGCTTGGGTGCAGGTGCATACGTAGTGGGCTTTTCTAAAACATTATCTGTTACATATTGTTTAGTCTAAAAGTTCTTCTATTGTTTATGTAATGAATAGAATAGAAACTCAATGATATTTTGTACTCACAATTCTACATAACCTAAATAAAGCAATATTTGACAAGACACCTTGTATTCTATCTTAATTTTATATGCGTCATATAGCTATTAGTTAATAATAAGTTTAAAGCAATGATTCATGCATTTTGACATCAATTGTGTTTTTAAGTTACACAAAACATTACATTTTTATTAAAAACTGAAGCCATTTTAGTAACCCGCATCTTGTTTACATTTTTTTTTGCAAAACATTTTGTTACCTATCCTAAAAAAGTATTATATGAAATTTAAAAAACGTTAAAACAATGCTTGAATAATTATGTCGTACTACATGGCCGATTTACCACACTGTGGGGCGGGACGACAAGCGCGAACGCGCCAAAACTTGAGTAGGTACGCCCCCAGAATCCAGATAGTTCAGTCCCCATAACCGAAATTTGCTCTATAGTGTATGCTCTAGGTTTCCTTATTATAAACCCATTTATTTTTGGTGGATTTTTGTTTTTAAAATATTAATCGTGAACAGTTTCGCTTTAATTCTTTAAAGTACTTGAAATGAGCAATTTAAATAGAACTAAAATGAAAAAGTCAGGAGCTGCGTATCACAGAGAGAAACGACAAAGGTTGCTTCTTGCTTCTGGTTTAGCACAAAGAAATGATAAAAATATTCTACAAAAATTTCTGTTACAAGAAAAATTGGAGTAAGTACCTACCTTATGATTATTGTAAGTAATTTTGATATGTTATAATAAATTGAAAGCGTACCTATTTTGTTTTTCTTTTTTAATCTTTTATTTGAATGCAATAACGTGAAACATTTTATTTAAATGTTTTGGTTTTGTCTAGACCCACACCCACAAATCGAGAGCAAGATTCAAGTTGTTCTTCGAATACTGATTGAATTGTAAATATGGAAATAGGAAACAGTAGTAATAAAGTGGAGGGTAGTTCGGCGGATAGCGTTAGTGGTGATGTAGAAATAGAGATGGAGGAAATTGCTAGTGATGATAACACCAGTACGAGTAGTAGTAGCAGTAGTGCCGATCCTGGTGATGGTATATTCTGTATAGTGAAACAGTAGAACTACTTAGCACAAATTCTCGAGTTTAAAATATGAGGATCTTTAGAGTTAAAGTTAGTAAACACAAAGCTCATATTTTTTAAACAAAATCAGTCAAGAATTGACGATTATTAACTAAAAATTTGAAATACGGAGGTATTAAAAATTTACATAAAAACTATTAATAGATCTAGATTTCTAATACTACAAAATTCTCAAGTTCGTAACAAATGTTGTGCAAATCGTTCTATAATTATTATTAGGAAAAATATTTATAAAAAGTTCTTAAAAATAAGAAACACTTGGGATTTAAGAAATTGTGGATTTTTAAATTGAGGTAATTTGTGTCAACATTTTCTACAGATTTTTTAAAGACACGCTAAACAAAAATGAGTTAATGTATTGTTTTTAAATAGTGGTGTTTAAGTACTTTTTTTTATTTTAGATTCCGTTTCGCCTTTAAATTCAAAAGAAAATAAATCTTTGGAGTCAGAATATAAGTATCACAGTGATCCATACTTGTTTAAAGATGTGGTTTTGAGTAATGAGTTAATTCGAAAACTGGTGTCTATAGGCCTCTGTCAACCAGGTCTTAACGATGGGTTTACATTATTTCTGACAATTGACAATCGCCGATTTCAAATTAGTTGGTATAAATTGGATGGAAGCATTCGACCATTGCTTATTTATTCTCCTAGAGCAAATTGTCTGTTTTGTCATTACTGCTGGCTTTTAAGTGGTTCTAATAAATCGGTCAGGGCTGATGCACTTCGAGGATTTAAAAATTTCAAAAAAGGACCCGAAAAGATAAAGCAACACGAAGAAGACGAATTACATAGATCCTTTACTAACAAGTTTTTTGTGATGAAACTGCGTTTACATCAAAACTCTACCGTAATTCAGAAACAATTGACATTAGAAAAAAGTGAAATTCTGAAGAATAGAGAAGCTTTAAAATGGTTCATAGATATAATATTGTATCTTGCGAAGCAATGTTTACCCTTACGAGGCCACGATGAGTTGGATATAAGTAAAAATAAGGACAATTTCTTGGAACTTGTCTATCTTCTGAAAAAATATGATGTTATGCTCGCAAGTCACTTAGAAAATGCATCCAAAGTCTCGAAATATACCAATCATCGAATACAAAATGAGCTATTGGATCATCTGGCTCTTGGGGTCCTAACTGACATTGCAAATGATATTAAACAGGCAAAATATTTTTCTATTATCATAGATTCAACTCTTGACTATAATAAAAAGGAACAGTTATCTTTATCCTGCCGATTTGTCAATAAATTTGGTATACCAGAAGAAAGGTTTCTTAAATTTATTGATATTCCTGATGGATCTGCTGAAACTTATTTCCTTACAGTGACTGAAGAACCTTAATATTGACATAAATGTCTGGACATTTAAATGGGCTTCAGTCTAAAATTAAGAATATTGTTCCAGAAGCTGTCTATATACACTGTTGTGCGCATAACCTTAATCTCGTTCTCATAGATCCAGTAAGTTCTAATACTGATGTTAAGTTTACGTTTTTTTTACAGAAAGTTTTCCTCGAATAAATCTTTTCAGAAAATCCCAAGAACAACACAACACAGAAACTTTGGAGGCAAAATTATCTTTGAAAAAACTTTCAACCACTAGGTGGGTAAGTCATTCTAAAGTTTATTCACTCTATGTTAATATTCATATCATTGAAGAAACTTGTGAGAAAATTCTAACCGGCGAACTAAAAAAAGTTACTGCTCAACAAACAGCAGACGCATCGGGAATATTAAATATTATACAAACTTTCGAATTTAAATTTCTGTTCTCTTTTTGGAAAACTCTTTTACTGAAAATTAATATATTATCAAATTATATGCAATCAGCTGATATGAATATATGTGCAGCGGCGGCAATGATTGTATCTACAAAAAATGATCTAATGAGTATTAGAAATAATGAGAATTTTACAAGATTTCAAAAAGATGCAACTACTCTTGCAGAGAAATGTGGTACATCAACCACATTTGCTAATAAACGTATTAGAAGGTCCAAAAAGTTTTTTGATGAGGTTCCACCCGATTATGTACATGAAAGTCCTGAAGACAAATTTAAAGTGTCAGTATTTTAGGCAACTTTAGACGTTTTTGTTCAGACATTGGACCGTCGTTTTGAAGATTTTATAAAATTATCTCAAAAGTTTAGTTGTTTTAACTAATTTGGAGGGTAATAATGAAAATCGAAAAAGTCTTACGGATCTACAAATATTTTATAATAATGATATCAAGACATCTATAGTCGATGAATATAAACATTTTTCTGCCTTAATAAGTAAAGTAAAGGAAGAGCAAGCCATAACATACCAAGAATATCTGTCTTTCTTAATTTCCCATAATTTAAAACCATCATACCCATCTTTGTGTAACCTTTTTAGAATTTTTTTTACAATAGCCACTAATAGCGCTGGTGCTGAACGCTATTTTAGTAGACTTGCGAGGATCAATAACTATCAAAGATGTACCAGCAGCCAAACTAGATTAAGTAACTTGGCATTATTAAACATCGAAGCTGAGAAGGCACAACAACTTAATTTCGATGAAGTTATTGATTCTCTCAAGTCCATAAAAGCTGGCGCTATAATTTTTAGTTTACACACGTAGGATTTGTATTACGTATATGTATTAATTTTTTTTGATATTCGTGTATTTATTATGTATGGGATTCCTAATATATTTTACGATTTGTTATCTTATGACACACTATGATGGCACCTAAATACTACCGTGGGTACCCATCTGGAGGGATGGAATATATAGCTGATCAATGCGGGTCAATGCCGCCCTAAATTTCGCTAGCCTCCCCGCCCCTAGACCCACGGCACGCCACTGCCGTTTAGACAATATGCGCGAAAAGACATACAAAAAAGGTACATACAGGTCGAATTGAGAACCTCTACCTTTTTTGAAGTCGGTTAAAGAAGAACTTGATTCATGGAATCCCACTTACTTCAAAATCGATTTTGAGATTTCTGCCATAAGTGCATTTCGCATTTTTCCTCATTCTGTATTAAAACGTAACTTTCATTATAACCAATGTATTTGGAGGAAAGTTCAGACGGAAAGGGTTCGGCAAAAAAGAATATTGACAATTTTGGAAGACGACTGGAACAAAGATCGCCACAAATTAGCGCAGTGCAAAATTTTAATGACTATTTTGTTAAAGAGTGGCTAGTAAACAGTGTTATTAGAGATATGTGGCTATGTTATAGTGATAGGACAATAAAAGCATTACAAGGTTGACATAATCGTTTGAACCGCTCTATTGGAACATATAATCCTAATATTTTCGAGTTGCTGTCCTTCCTTAGAAACGATTTTTTTCTGAGCAAGTTAATTTCAGTATGACGCCCCGAAAATGAAAAAAAGATGTTTAGATTTATTTATTAATAAAACATCACAAAAATTTGTAAATCAACAAATGATCCAGGCTGAATATTTAAATAAATTTAAATTTTTAAAAATAAAAATGATTTTTAATCTTCCATGAATATCATTACGTATTTGTTTTTTTATAAAACGCATTTTTATTGTAAAGTATAAAATTTATTTTTTATTACACCTGATTAAAAAACTACGATTTATGTGTGAAGGGTAGTGGGGTCAGCTGGCACGCAAAAAAAATGTTGCAGACATAAGTTTGAATGCCGTGTCGAGTTGGCACATGGCGAGTTGGAATAATTCATTTTTGATACCCTGTACATGATTATACGGACGAGGCAACTAGTCGTATTTTGGTTACCGCAACATAATACATTCGTTTTAAAAACTTTTTAAAAGTTGTAAGGTATTGAAATTTCTATACACACATTTCTAACGCATGGGTTACTATTTATTAAGTATTTTTGTCGCTTAGATATTTGTCATTTATTTTAGTTTAGTGATCTGTGAGTTAAATCCTTATCGGATGGCACTCTGGAGTCACTTTGACTTAGGTGCTCGATTCTTTTTCAGAGGTAATTGATTAGTTAATAAAGTATCTTAGTAAGCAGTGTGTTAAAAGCTACCTATGTTACCCTTCGCGCTTTGAGTTAAAAATTAAACGAAATTTTGAACGATTTGCTCTTCACATTTCAAAAAATCAAATTCTGTACTTTGATAAACTTGCTTTTTACCTGATCATTGCTTGGATTCGAAAGTAAACGGCCAGAATCCTATCAGAAAACCCTAGACCAGTGGGCTGGGTGAATATTTCTGGGAATAATATAGGATGAGTTGGGTTTCCTAAAAATGCAAATAAAAAGTTTTTTTACTCCGTTGTATTAGTACAATCTATAAACATATAAATGTAATAGATAAAACTATATGTAATAGATAAAACTATATATATAATACGGTAATTTTTTTTTACCCAGATCTTATAACTACATACAGATGTATAATAATTTGTGTAATTATTTGATAACAATTTTATACAAATTAGTTAGTTCCTATCACTGGGGTTCTGTACGAGGGAAGTTGAGTATAAAAGCAAATTTACCGCTTTTTTTTTGCTTTTAATTTATTTTTATGTTATTAATACTATAAAAATAAGATTTTCTTCCAGAATACGGAATTTTCTATTTATCCCTGTTGGGTATAAATTTCAAAAGTCGATTATACAGGTAATTTTTAGTAATAAATTTTTAAAAAAATTATTAGGGGGCTGTTTAGTTCATCCTTATATCACACTTGACTTTTGTGCAAAATTTGAAGTCCATCATCCAATATGTAGTTTCTTAATCGTTTTGGGATACGAACCCCCGGAAAGGAAATTGTGTTTCACCATGCTGCATTTTTACTGTTTTTGGGTTAGATCGCGAGAATTGATTCCACTGACGGCCACAGTTGATGGAACAAAAATACACTTTTTTACATCCACCCAAAAACGGCTTAACTAGGGCTAATCAAGATTAAAACACAACTACATACAGAATGATAGGTCATGATAGATAAAAAAAACTAAAAAAAAAACACACACGGGGAAGAACACACTACCTCTGTATAATGGATCCCAAATGTCCTACCGACAAGCTCGACAGCAAAGAAGCCTTGTTTATATTCGATATTTCAGGAAAGACTTACACAGAAATAAGTTCTCGCCCTTAGATCCCGAAAAAAATGATCTCCCATTGGTCTGTCGTTCTGTCTTTGGTAGGTATCTAACGCAACATTTTGCGTTAGCTATCATTTTCTTCGACTTATCATTTTCTTTGCTGAAACCAACGCGGCCCCGCGGTAGCGGTCACGGTTCTGGAAAATAAAAAGAGGTCTACTCAAACCAATGCGGGACCGCGGGGCCGTTCCACATGAAGCGTGTGATCAGTTCTGATCGCCAGCGCGAACCATCAGCGCTGATGGCTCGTACAACCATCACACTATTCCCTCTTAATTTTGATCGTCCCGATTAGCTTCTGTCCATAATATTTCGTCAGTCTGTCTCCAACTGTACTATCTTCATCTTGCTTTTACGTACTTATTTTTTTATAAAAATGTTTTTCCAATATCGGTGTCTTCTAGCTGACCTCCTTTCCATTCTTCTGCTGACCACTCATGATCTGGCTTAATCGTAAATCGTTTATGGATATATCTCTCTCTTTGATCAATCTTTCGACAATATTTGTAGCCTTCTTTACGTGGACAAAACGTTCAGGCATCTGCTTTTTTATGTTGTCTAATGAATCGATGTGACTTTTCTATCCTGGTGATGAGGTTGTATTGCCTTGGTCTCTTTGGTGACCTGGAAACAGCATTTCTGGTAGGAGAACTGGATATTTTCACATGACATTCTCTTTGCATATGTAAAATTTTGTGACAACGGCAACAAACCATTTGTGTATGCTTTGATGGGCCTGTATTTCTATAGCCTCTTTGGCATCCTGGAAATCTGAATATCCTCCCATAATAACCGTGGCAACGGAAACATTCTGTTTGTATGTTCTATGGTATATTAATGTCTTGACTTTTTCGTATCTAATTTAAAACTGCCTCAAACCCTTTCCTGATATACTGCCACATGCATTGGCGTATCCAGGATTTTGGTTTAGGGGGGCCTTTTCAGCGCAAAAAAATGCAGTAAAATACCGTAAACTTCCAGGGAATTGGGTTTTAAATATTGTAAGGCAAGTAAAGTTAGCTTGGCGATGTCAAAAATACGCAGAATTACAGAATTTAAGTAATTCAACGGATTCGCGAGTGTATTCCCGAGGTTTTTCTCGCGACATCTTTGGGTATTTGTCGCAAACGATTCGCAAAGGTTCAAATTCAAGCGGTGTTGTGGTCGAATTATGTTTTGTTAATTACATAGATAATAACTAAACAAAAAATAATACGTAGAAAGTAATATATAAAATAGAGTCGTAAAATCGTTATCAGCTGGATCTTCTACAGTAACTGATCTAACTTTTAGCTTTGGAACGTTGAACACAGCTTCAAACTTTAAAACATGAACAAGTGCGTCAATACTCTTGCTATATTAGTTATATAAAATATATATTTTTTTAATTTTCATGAATTGGGTTCATCCACAAATGCAGAAACTGCCATTCATTCTTTCATGTCCTCATCTGATGTAAGAGACGCCAGTCTTGTTAATCTCTTTATGTCGGACCCAAATTTTTGGGCTGGGCTTCTGTGTGCATGTTTTCAAATGGGTTCTGTTTATTTCTTGACGGTACTGATCTACACATCGAAGTTTCAACGAATTAACAAGGTGCTGATAGTTTTGTTTATGACTCGCAGGATGGCTTTACCATAAATCCAGTGCTAGTTCTCTTAATGATACTATTTAAGAATTAGCCTTTTCTTCGTCGCTCCAACCATTGTTGCTTTGGCCTCAAACTGTTTCATGTATATAGTCTAGGAATCTTTGTTTTTTTTCAGTTTCTTCATTTCTTTTTCAAGATCTTATACTTTGTTGTCAACCTGGTTTATATAAACTTTAACTTATTTTACTTCTTTTCCAAGATCATCTTTCACTTTGTCTATGCTCTCTTCAATGTGTTCCTCGAAATAACCTATTTCTCTTTTGAGATTATCGAAGATAATGTCGATTATATTGTTCTTTTTCTAGAGCATCCTGAATCTAATCCTGCATTTGATGTTTTTGAATGGTGTTGGTAGTGGAGAATAATTTGTGAAATATAGAGAGAATATAATTTATTATTATCCAGCATTCAATCACTTAAAGTGGAACATTTTCATCTTTCTTTGAATTATTCAGCTTTCCATTCACCTCTGGCCATATCAGTATACGTGGCAAAAGAAAATACTCTACACACCCTAAAAACCCCGTATGCACTAAGAAGGTTTAAAAGTTAGACCAGGTTTAGTTGCCATGGTTCTTAAGACTCTTAGTTCGTCAGTTATATTTCGCTTATGTCACTGTCATTTTGTAATTGTGACATTTAGAAAAATTATTTGTTCAATTGCTAAAAATGTCATCTTAAACCTATAAGTGTCAACTTAGACCTGGTCTAAATTTAAACCACTTTAGTGAATACAGATGATATTGTCATTAAAAGTTAATTCAGTTGTTTAACACAATGGTTAAGAGAAGACTCCAGAGCTCAGAACTGCAGGGAAAAGTATTTGGGAAAGAGTGTAGTAGATATTTCTTAAAAGTATGTCTTAAATAAACTTACCTAATAATGCATGATATTCTGTCAAAATATCGGTCGATGAAATGCCTATTAAAGGACACCTAAATCTATGTGCAAATCCAAACATCAGAGGAATATGCATTTCGGCTATCACAAGGTCAAAATGCTCACTTTTGTTTTTTATTAAATTTTGAACTTCCATATGATTCAGCTCCATTAATGCTATATCTTTGAACATATTTTTAAACGTATCTAGGATCTTTGGCCAGTTGGAATATGTCCAGGTTAAATTAAAGATATCATTTTTCCTGAAACAATTATTTTAAACAAGGATTAGTGCGATTATCACATAAAGAAAAAATCGGTAAATTTTCTTTACCCAGATTTTCCCTCGTTATGATTCTTTCATTTAATTAGGAATAGTGAAGTGTGACCCAATTTAATTCAGTACATTGTCATTTAAAAACATTTAGTATTTAATGTCTTTTCAAATATGTTCGATGGGCGCAATTTTGTTTCATTATATCGGATTCCTACCAATATTTTACTAGTTTCTACCTATGCAATACTCGATTTTTGGGTATAATTTATTATTTAGTTTATATATTGGCACATACCGCCCTTTTGTTACGTCATGATTCGTACCAGTTTATCCCCTATATCAGAATTAATTTTCTGCAAAATTTAATGTCAATTGAAATTTTTTTTTTAATTTTATAAATTTATTTGGCCGCTAATTTGTTTCTCCATCCTGAATTCGTATCACAACTTTACCAATTAAGAAATCATGGTTCTAGGGATTAGACCGTGTCAAATTGGAATTACTATCCGACGTTTCGCCCTCGATTGCACGAGGCATCTCCAGAGACCTTTACTCCACGAGATATGAACACTGAATTCATTTACTCATTTAGTGTTCAGATCTCGTGGAGTAAAGACCCCTGAAGGTGCCTCGTGCAGTCGAAGGCGAAACGTCGGATAATAATTCCAAATTGACACGGTTTAATCTTAAGAACCATGATTTCTTAATTGTCCAAAGCCGTGAAAGCTTCCGTTCTATGATAACTTTACCAGTTTACCTCTATATCACACTTAATGCTTGTACAAAATACTAAATTAATTTGGTAAGTAGTTTTTTCAGGCTTTTTTTTGCTAGCTTCGATTCATATCAAAATGTTACCGGTTTATTCCTATGTAACATTTGATTTTTTGTAAAAAATTTGGTAATTAGTTTTTTTAGTAATAATTTTTTTAACGTTTCACTAGGCTTGTTCCCGCATACTGGATTTTTACCAAAATATTAGCAAGGTCATCTTCATGCTATGCAGTGAACTGACAGAGAGACAGGCTGACATGTGAAGATGTGTAAAACCTGATATTTTCCCGATTTCAAACATTTTATTTGGCCGCCATTTTTACATTACTACAATTAGTTATGGAACATAATTTGAAATCAATCCATTAAGTAGTTTTTTCAGGCCGAATTTGTAAACAATTTATTAAGTCGCCATCTTAGATTCATACCAAAATGTTACCAGTTGATTCCTAAATAATACTTGATTTTTGTGCAAAATTTGAGATAAATTGGATGAGTAGTTTTTTAGTAATATTTTTTTTACGTTTCACTAGGCTGTCATTTTGAATTTTTAAAAATATCTCTCCATATGACCCTTCATTTTTGGAGAAAATTTGAAGCCAATAGGGTAAGTAATTTTTAAGCTATGCCGCGAACAGATAGACCGACAGAATCGACAAAACATATTTTTCGGCGTCTAGGGACCCTGAATCATAATATATATCATTTACCGGTCGTTTCTCAAATGTGGTCACCACTGTAAAATCTTTAATTTGTACAGTCGATAATTGACAGCATTAAACTGGAACACCCTGTATCTCTCGGGGTATTTGAATGTTGGGCGCCATTCTTAATACAAACCACCCTCACTTATCATTTTTTAGGAAACAAGTACATTTTATTATTAAATCTCATGAACATGAACCATCAAATTTCTTAAATTATCAGTTAAAAGTGCCTAAAAGTTACCGAAAATTATGAAAAAAAGGTAAGTTTTCTTTACCTGGAACTTCCCTCGTTATGATTTTTTTCTTTTGTTAGGGTAAGTTAAAATATTTATTTACTAACACACATACAGGGTGTTACAAACTCGAGGTAGGAATACTGGAATCTCAGAAATGGTAAGAGATATAAAGTCGATTAAATTGGGGTAAAGTTGCACATTTAAATGCTTATTAATATACCGTCGAGTAATTTGCAACATTCCGAGTATTTTCTTTACCCGGAACTTTGTTTTCATTAGGAATAATGAAGTTGATTTTGTAAACATTTTTATTGGATGCCATTTTGTTCTGCCATCGTTTCTACCATATTAGATTCGTACCACTATTTTTTTTACCTATGCCACACTTGATTTTTCAGTATAATTTAAAGTAAATTGAATAACTAGTTTTTATACTATTTTTTAAGACCGCCATTTTGATCGGTAATGTTGAATTCCTGCTAGTTTACCCCTATATCACAGTTAATTTTTCTGCGAAATTTGAAATCAATTAAATAAGATGTTTTCTAACCTGAATTTTTAAGCATTTTATTTGGTCGCTATTTTCATTTACCACCTTGGATTCGTACCAAAATATTGTCATAGTTCAGTCCTACGTAACACTTTTGTTACGTAGTTGTTATTTTTGTACAAAATTTCAGGTAAATTGGAAAGTTAGCTTTTTATTAATATTTCATTAAGCCTCCATTTTGTTGCGCTATATTGGTTTTTTATCAAAATATTACCAGCTTATCCTCATATAACCCTTAATTTTTGACCAAAATTTAATAAAAGTTAATCGGGTAAGCAGTTTTTTAGCTACGCCGCGAACTGTCAGACATACAGACAGACCGACATGTTTTTTGGCATGTAGAGACCTCGAAGGTGGATATCGGAAAAATCTCGGAGGGTGGTTTTTTTTACAAATGCGTGGGAAGTAATAATGAATTTTGTCCAAAACTATCGTTCAGCGCTTTATACCATTTTACGTTTATCTATCTATATTATGTTTGCTTTATTGCTTTAAAATAGAACATTACAAAAATGCAAACTCTGCATTCTTTATAATTATTATATTTCAAAACATATATTATAATCGTTTAAAGCTCTTAATTAATTTTAAATCATTAGTGCAATTTTAATTTTTGATCATTATCTACCATATTATATGATACCTATAATTAAAATTACACTAATGAGTTAAAAATATTTCCGATTTAAATACTTATATGTGCCGGGCTTTTATTCTTTGTATATTCGTTTTTGCTTCCCTCGTAAATCCAAAAAACATGTTTCCTTAATTCCGTGGTCTGCCCGTCTGTCTTTTCACGGCCTAGCTAAAATATATTTTTCTGATTGACTTTGAAATTTTGTTCAAAAGTTAAGTGTCACATGTGGATGACCTGGTTACCTGAAATTTTTGCACACAAATCAAGTATTACGTAGACATCAATATTGGTGCGAATCCAAGATGGCGAAACAAAATGGCGGCTTAATAAATTATTTAAAAAATCAGCCTGAAAAAACTACTTATTAGATTAATTTCAAATTTTGTGCGAGATTCAAGTCTGGTTTAGGTCTGGTATAAAATATTTTTAATCCTGAAAAAAATTATTCTCCCAGATTTTACATATATTCACGTTTAGCGCCCCTAGATGCTAAACACATGTTTTACTGAATTCCGTCGGTCTGTCTGTCTGTGTCTGTTCGCGGGATAGCTAAATAGCTAAAAAGCTACTTATCCTATTGACTTAAAATGTTGGTCAAAAATTAAGGGTCATATGGGGATGACCTGGTAACATTTTGGTGAAAAACCGATATTCAGGAACAAAATGGCGGCCTGGCGAAATGTTAAGAACTTAGTACTAAAAAACTAGTTATTCAATTTACCTCAAATTTTGCATAAAAATCAAGTGTTATACGGAGCATTTTAAAATGTCGGCCTAATAAAATATTAAAAAAAATCAGCTTGAAAAAAAACTACTTATTATATTAATTTCAAATTTTCTAAGCATTAAGTGTAATATAGAGATAAATTAGAAAAATTGTGGTACTAATTCAAGATGGTGGAACAGAATGGCGGCCAAATAAAATGTTAAAAAAATCTTCTTATTCATTTGACTTATTCAGTGTTGTACAAAAATTAAATGAGATATAGGGCTAAACTGGTGTGAATTCAACATGACGGAACACAATGGCGGTCCTAAAAAATCAGTATAAAAACCGATTATTTAATTTTTTTTTATGTTATGTGTTTTTATCAACTGTGGCATAGGTAGAAACTGGTAAAATATTGGTACAAATCCAATGTGTTAAAAATGGCGCCCAATAAAAATGTTTGAAAAGATAGTATATGTATGTACAGGGTGTCCGGATTTGGTTGCAAAAGCGGGGTATCTCGCTTATTTTTAAAGATAGAACCTTGCGGGTTTCACGAACCTTAGGTAATTTTTTGTGAAACTCATGAAGCCGTAAACAAAATTTTCATAGCCTTCTAGCCCAAAATGCAAAATAGAAAATTTTGCATTTTGGGACCCCCCTCGTATCTCGGTTATCCTTTAACTTAACGCAAAGGGAAAAATTGCTGCTTATGCAGTTTTTTACGCTGGATCCAGTGGGGTAGTCATATTTTTCATTTGAGTTGTTATTTTTTAGATATGACCCAAAGTTGTGTTTTTTTAAATAAGAGACCCTGTATATTTGTCCAGAAATTGATTTGTCCTATTAAAAGCTTCTCAAAAATATATAATAGTATGGGTCTATTTTAATAAACAACAACAAAAATCCTAATTTTTATAATTATCATCCCAAATTTTGCAGTAGGCCATGCAAAACAATGCTGCCTTTTAAAAATATGTATGGATAATTTCGAACCAAAAAAGTACCACCTACCTAGATTTATGTAACACAAGAACAAAACAGTAATAAATTATTATGTAACAAGCCTTTCAGCAAAAATCAACTGTCGTATAAGAACTACAGTAACCAAGGAAATCAAAAGAACTGTTCAAACTGATTTCCATTTTGTTCTATGCATGCTTCGCACGATTTTCGGATTCGTTTTAGGGAATTAAGTAAAATAACGGGATGATTTTGTAAATAGCGAAAATTTTCTCCTATTGCATTTCCTAAATCTTGGACATTATCATAGTGGTCTTTGTAAATTCTATTTTCCAGATATCCCCATAGAAAGAAATCTAAAATCGACAAATCTGGGGACCTAGGGGGCCATCTTATAGGTCCATTTGTTCCGATCCATTGATTGGTAAAATTATTGTCCAGAAATAATCTCGTCATTCCAGAATTGTGAGCAGGAGCACCGTCCTGTTGAAAATAAATTTCGTTAATTTGCGCTAGAGGAACATCGTCAAGTAATTCAGGTATAGCTGCCTCTAAAATTTCTATATAGCGATTGGCTGTTAGATTTCCCTTAAATATATAAAATTTTATATGTGTTCCTACTATGAAGCGGACACATTTAGACCAAACCTGCCCTGCTGTCTTCTGGGAAATATTTGGTGTTGATTTTCCTGGGGACCAGAATCTACTATTGTGCCTATTGAGTATACCAGAATTACTGAAATGTGCTTCGTCTGACCATATAACCTTCCTTTCAAAATCTCTAACCATATCGCATCTTTCTCGAAACCAATTGCAGAAGACTACCCGACGCTCTGCATCCCCTGGCTGTAAGTGCTGCACGAGCCTAAATTTGTATGGGTGGTATTTGTGCTTTTTTAGAATTTCTTGAAGTCTAGTTTTTGGAATCCCTATGCTCTTTTCACTGGCCCTACAAGAGTTTGTAGGGTAAGCTTTTGCTTTAGCCAAAACCGTAATTTCCTCAGCCTCCCGATTTTCTTTATTATATGTTTTCGTACGAGCAATGATTTGTTACATGATCCGTGATTAAGAAAATTCTTTTTTATCCGATAAAAAGTGGATATATTAGGTTGCCTCCTTTCTGGATATCTAAATAAAAATTAAGCAATAGTATTTCAATATACCTAAAAATTAACTATTTACCTGTTAAAATACATCTCAGAAGCCGCTTCAACATTTTCATTACTTAATATAAAACAAGCTAACATATCGTACTTTTCATAATGTTCGAAAGTTTTGGTTTGGGTATAAAAAACTACAAAAAAATAGCGCTATATTTTATATACGCGTACAAAATTGGGAAATGTCATTTGCTTCCAAGAAAACAAAATAAAACGGCATCGTTTTGCATGGCCTACTGCAAAATTTGGGATGATAATTATAAAAATTAGGGTTTTTGTTGTTGTTTATTAAAATAGACCGATACTATTATATATTTTTGAGAAGCTTTTAATAGGACAAATCAATTTCTGGACAAATATACAGGGTGTCCCATTTAAAAAAACACAACTTTGGATCATATCTAAAAAATAACAACTCAAATGAAAAATATGACTACCCCACTGGATCCAGCGTAAAAAACTGCATAAGCAGCAATTTTTCCCTTTGCTTTAAGTTAAAGGATAACCGAGATACGAGGGGGGTCCCAAAATGCAAAATTTTCTATTTCGCCCTGTATCTCATAAACGAAAAAGGCTATGAAAATTTTGTTTAAGGCTTCATGAGTTTCACAAAAAATTAGCTCAGGTTCGTGAAAACCGCAAGGTTCTATCTTTAAAAATAAGCGAGATACCCTGCTTTTGCAAACAAATCCGGACACCCTGTACAGGGTCATCATTTATATTTTGCCACCCATTTTCAGGGTTTATTTTTGTAGATAGAAAAAAATAATAAATACAAAAGTTGAATGGATTTCAGGAAACTTCCTATAAAAAAAACTTTGAATTTACAGGGTGAATCAGAAACTAGTAACATACCAAATTTTGTTTTTTTTTAAACGAAATGCCCCGTATATTTTCGATTTTTTAGATTCTCCTTATTATTCCCTTTTCAAAAATGTGTAATATGTCTGTACTTGGATCGGTAGTTTTTGAGATATTCGACTTTAGAGTTCTCTCTTATCCTAGTTGATTAACGTGAAATATTGTCTAAGGTGTCTTGCTGGTACTGACATTGTCAGATTTTCACTATCATTGAACTTGTCTTAAGCGTGTTGTTATTTTTTACAGGTAAATTATTGTTGTTGGTTTTCTATCCTTAAAACTATATCTGGTTCATTTATTGCAACGTTCAAATCCTGAACGATCAATTAGTGATGCAGCGATTTATTTTTAAAAATCATCTGGCAAAATTCAACAAACTCTTCATAGTTTTAATTATCACCCATATAAATTTCTACCCGTTCATGGTCTAACTGAAGAACATAAAGGACAAAGATTAATTTTTTGTCAAGAAATTTTAAGATGTTTGTTAAATCCGCTCTTTTTGCACAATATACTTTTTACTGATGAAGCTTCATTTACTACTAATGATATGTTTAACTATCGCATTAAAAATTTCTGGGCGATAAACAATTCTGACAAAATTCAAGTAGTCAAAAAGGACGACAACGTTTTAATGTTTGGTGTTTGATTCTAAAAAATAAGGTTACTCGACCACTCTTTCCGTGAAAGTCTTACTGGTGTCAGATATCTCCAATATTTGGAAAATGATATAGAACAGCAGTTACATAACATTCCTTTAAATCAAAGATTTATATGCGTTTGGCAACAGGATGGCGCTCCAGCGCAAACTGTTTTAAATGCTACTTAATTTTTGAATCGGAACTATGATCTGTGGATTGGACGAAATGGACATAAGATGGCCAGCAAGCAGTCCAGACCTGACGTCGCTTGACGTATTTCTATGGGGTTATCTTAAAAAGAAAATTTACTACATTAGGCTCGAAAATATAGCTGTAATGGAATAGAGAATTAGGGAAGAAATTGCAAGATTACACGAAAATCACTCTGATTTTATTTTTAACTGCATTAATCGCAGTGTTCCAAAATTTTGAGAGATGCTTCGCCAACCAAGGAGAACTAATAAAATATTCAAAATTTTAATTTGATTTGCCATTTTTCTCTTTCATTTTATAAATTTTCATTTAGTATTTATTGTTCATAATAAAATATTTCTTTACTTTAAAATCATATTAATCATTTTCAGTTAATGGGGAATTTTGAAGTCGAACAGCTCAAAAACTACCATCCAAGTATAGACATATCACACATTTTTGTAAAGGGAATAATAAGGAAAATCGAAAAAATCAAATATATACAGGGCATTTCATTTAATAAAACAAAATTTGGTATGGTACTTGTTTCTGCCTGACCCTGTATATTCAAAATTATTTTTTCTAGGAAATTCCCTGAAATCCATACAACTTTTTTATTTGTTATTTTTCTCTATCTACAAAAATAAAATGGGTGGCGAAATATAAATGATGACTAGGCTTAGGATAATTATGCATTTAAAAATCTAAAAATATGCATGCAAATAAGCTCCTAAACAAGGGAAAATATGCACTTAAAATTACATTTATTATCGGATCAAAAAAACAGAAATGAAGCGAAAGTATAGCAATTAAAATATTATATTATTTACACTTCAAGGTATCGCTAAGACGCTATTTTTACCAGTAATTATTACATTATTACAACAATATAATAAAAGGATTTTTATAAATAAAATTTTAATATATAGTTAACTAAACAAACTAACTAAAGAATAAACCTGTTTAAAATTTATTGTTTACGCTATTCAACAAGTTGCGGTTACATTTTATAACCATATGATGTAATAAATTATCAAATTCAAACTTTCTTTTATTATCTGACAATAGTATTTTATACTCAGAAAATACTCGTTCAACATCACAAGAAACAATTGGAACATTTTCAAACAAATTCAAATCACTGTTTATTAAAAATTGTTCATTATCTGGATTCAATATCTCTTTATTGTCCAAAACTGCACTAATATTTTTCAAATTTTTGTAACCAATATTTTTTTGAAAAACCGTAGCTAATTTTTGAGAAATTACTTTATTTTTAATGTTAGTTATAGTTTCACTCACTTTTTCTATCATTTCTACGCTTTTTGAAAAAGAAAGTCCTTTCATCTCCAATTTTTTTATAGTATCAGACAAGCAAGAAAAATTGTTTTTAATGTAAATTAAATCCTCACTTACATCTTCTTTGCGCAAAACGTTTTGTGCTTCTTGTATTCAATGTGAGTATTCCGCATTAAATTGGTGGATTATATTTTTAATTGCCTTGAAATGTTCTGCGTAAGAAATGTCAGCGTTTATCCAAGTACCCCATCTAGTTACAATTGGTGATGGGGGCAGGTGGATGTTCCCTGCAGTTTCCCTAAATTTTTCTACCCGAGTTGGAGCTTTTAGGAATAATTCCTTCATCAAGGAAATCAGATCGTTCACTGGTGGATAAAAAGCACGAACATGTTCTGCAACTCTATGAAGTCCATGGGCAAGACATGTGGCATGTATCATTTTAGGGTACAATATTTGTAGACCACTCATTGCTTTCTAAATGTATGGAGCAGCATCTGTAATCGCAACTAACATACTATCATATTTAAAAACCACCGGGACCATAAAAGAGTGAGAGAGTCGTTGATGTCTTTGTGTACTGCTCTAAATTCAGGGCAGGATTACTTAGTTTATTCAGTGGAATATCCGCACTAATAAACGCCTTGCACAAATCCTCATTAAACTTTGATTGTTTTGGTCCCGGTCCTGGTGAAAATGCTGTGGTGATTAAAACTTGTTTCCGAGCACACTTTTTACTTTTTTGGATCTGATGCTTTGTAGTTCCTATGTGTTGTGTCACTTGGAATTTCTTGTTCGCAGTAACAGGAACATCACAATATTTACAAAACAGCACAAAACCGTCAGTCATAAAATCACGAAAATCTTTTACGAATTGATTTAATGCCGCACTTAATGAACACTTTTCTTTCAGTATATTGGACAATGTTCACGCCACAATGTGTAAACTAAATTGAATTGAAAAATTATTTCTAACATTCTTAAAACGTGCCTATTTATGATTGTAAATCCGCGGTAAATCCATAGTTTTTAAAGCACAGTTGTTTTTATTGGGTACCTATAACAATTTTAAGAAGGATGGCCTGCCAGCAACCAGAAATTTTTTATTATTTTATTATTATGGATTATATTTGAAATACATCAAATTTGTCTTGGGAAATAAAAATATATTCAGAAAAATTAGAATATATGCATTTTTCCTGTAATGAGAAAATATGCATTTAAATACAAAAATTGCCAAAATATGCATTTGCGTATGCTTTATTTTTGAATTCGGGTAGAAAATGGTAGACCTTATTGCCTTATGGCCATGCCTCAATATCCATGTTTCGACGTAAATTTTATTTGGACTTGACAATAGCAATATAAAGTGACTGGTAAGTACCACTGTCTTTTATAATGTATTATTTAATGGTAATATTAATATCTATTATGATAAAATAAAATCTGCAGGTAATTTGCTTCTTTCAAGTTTATTTTCAAAAATGTTAAAATGTTTTTAAAATATGAGATAAAAAATATTTTTTACTGATTTGATTCTAAAAACAAAACGGTTCAAACATAAGAAATTGCCGCGGATTTTTTGTTATAGTCTATTCTAACAAAGTATTTTATATAGGTATTTATGGCATGGCCAATAAAACTCAAACAAAACAAATGCATATACATCCTTAGTTTTTTTATCCGATTTAAAAAATCTAAAAGCAAACATTTAGAACATGCTTTTTCTGAAGACGCCACTTCCCGTTTAAGCGGAGGTGAACAAAATTGTCAAACATAGGTTAAAAGTTGACTAATAGTGAAGAAAAAACAGTTTGTGGTCTGGCGGTTTACTTCCAAAAAAAAACCATTCCTCTAGCATTATAACATGTGTTTAACAATATATTTTTTAAATAAATTAGTCCTATAAATAAATTAATAATAAAGAAACCCTAATACTAACTTACCTTTCATATACGTAGCCCAGATCTATCTCGTGTATATTTTGATAGGGTGCATCCATAGGATTGGTCGTCAAAACAGTAAGGTGGTGTCCTCTGTCGGCTAGAGCTTTCCATATGGGCCGAAAAAATACGTTATGGCTAAAAGTGGGCACTGAAGCTATACACAAAATTCTTGCACCATAACATCCATCAATAAAAGGAAATATCAAGGGAAACATATATTTTAGACGCCACATTTTTTAGCTTAACACTCTAATACTCGATGTTATAAACAATCGATACTCAATAGGCCCGATTTTATATTATTCTTTTCGATCTTGATGACTTCATAAACTGATAGTTAAACGGGCTCATATTGTTTTCTTATGGAAATGGGGTTACTAAACGATAACAATATTTGCATTGTTATTGGAAAGTCATTAACGAGATTAAGATGGAACGTCTTTCTGCATTTATTAATACTACAAGAACATCTTATATCTTTAGGGTAATTTTAATTTACATATTATAGACTTATATATAGGGGTATAGAATTTAATTTTAAACCTTCGTAAATAAACCTTGAATTTTCAGGGGAGGATCCCGAGGTTGGTTTTAGGAAGGGGGCGAAATTTTACAGATGAGGATAATAGTAGGTTAACATATTTATCTATTACAAAAATTGGGCTTGCGCATGCCACCTACATTTATGTTAGCTCCATAACTGTTTTCAAATCGACATTTTTAATTAGGATATCCATTCTAGTTACCTCTTTTTAAATGTTGACGAACCATGGAAGTAAAGGGGAGTTATTTATGACATATTAATTACAAACTAGAGGATACTGGCTACATTGTACAGGGTGGCGCTTTTTCGACATACATGCGGGGTTTTCAGTACAAACTTATTTTCGCCTACAAGACTATTTTGATTTGGTTTTGATACACAGAGCATTTTTCAAATTTTGTCGTTTTTGGGTACCTACCTTCTGTATCTCGATTTTGATAGAAAAAAACTTCAAGTCAATACATTTTATAGATTTTTACGTACAATTCAGTAGCATAAAGGTTTTTTATCATATATAATTTCGAAAATATGACTCAAAGTTGGGATTTCCTAAATAGGACACCCCGTATACTTTTCTACATTTCAACTATAAATTAATTTACGTTTTCATGAATACCATATACCTTTTTTCTCAAAAATTAAGTTAATATTCAATATTTTAACTTTTCGTAACGATATGTTCGGTAAATTTCTATTACCCGGAATTTTCCTCGTTCTGAATTTTTCTTTTCCTTCAGTTCCGCATATGGTCATTAAAAATACTTATATAGGTCCCGTCTTTTGACATTTTTATTGGGTGCCCTTCTGTTCCACCATATTGGATTCCTACTAAATAGTTTATTCGTATACCACATTTTGATTTTTAGGCATAATTCAAAATAAATAGAATACGTAGTGTTTACTTTGATTTTTTTAAGACCGCTATTTTGTTCCGTTATGATGTTGAATTCCTACCAGTGTATGCCTATCTATATCACGTTTAATTTTTGGCAAAAATATGAAATCAATTGCATGAATAAAAAAATATTTTTTAAATATTTTATTTCGCCTCCATTTTGTGCCTCCAACTTGTTCCTACCACAATTTCACCCGTTTATATCACACTTCATGCTTGTACAAATCTTGGTATCCATTCCAAGTACGTTTTCTTTCGGGTGATTTTTAAATATTTTATTAGGTCGCCATTTTGCTTTGCCATTTTGGATTAGTATCATAATGTTATTACCAGCTCATTTTCATGTAACACTTAATTTTGTGTATATTACCAGGTCATCCCTATATGACATAATTTTTGACCAAAATTTGAAGGCAATCGGGCAAGTAGCTTTTTATTTTTGGCGCAAATAGACAAACAGGCAAAACCTGGTTTTTGGCACCCTGAAAAAAGAAGAAGAAAATATCAATTATATGAAGTAATAACAGCCAATAAGCCTAGAGAAAACAAGTATAAAATTGACGGTTTTTTACGTAACCTCGGTCATACACCTTTAAGGCTGCCTCCATACATGTGCGACCTCAACCCTATTGAACTTGCATGGGCAGGAGTAAAAAAATATATTCGAGAGCGCAACACCGGTGAACATTCAATTAAAGATTTAAATAAAATAACATTAGAAGCGATTGACTCAATATCAGCTGAAAATTGAAGATAAATACTGGGAAGTAGATGGCAAAATTGAAACGGTTATTGATGATTTAGTTATCACACTGGGATCTTCAAGTAGTGACGACGAAACCTCATCATTTTCAGAGGAAAACAACGATTTAGAAGAAATCGAACCAGAATCACAGCCGTCAACCTCAAAAATGGCTTAGTTTTTTTTTCATATATTTTTTCATTTCATTAAAATTGTTCATAAAGTAGCTAGTCAATAAACTGTTTCAAAATAATAAATTTTCTGTTCAATACCGGGTGTCAAAAAATATCTAATATTGCAATTAATATTTGAAAAACTACAGATTTTTCCAAAATTAACACATCAATGTAGTTATAGTAGGGGAGCCAGCACTGATTCCAGTGACCAAGATTTATCAAAATTTTAACTTATGCAGTTCGACTTTGAGCTATTCGGGTATGCTAAAAGTGACCGTTTGTCTCCGTCTGTCATATTACTTTGTAGAGGGGGCGTCGTTGTGAAGTACTATACAGGCGTTTCCTAATTATGTGTTAATGTTAAAGGGGGGTGATTCTTGTACCTTTTTAAGAAAAAAGTTTAATATGAACCTAAAAGTCTTAACTTTGGAGATACAGGGTTTTTTTTAAATCCTAATTCTGATGCTATTATAGATAAATAACTGTGTGAAATTTGATACACGTCTTTTATGCATAAAAGGGCATTTTTTATTAACAATCAACTTTTGAAATTTCTACCAGTGGCATGCATATGTAATTAATCTGGGTAAATCCGTATGCTCCTTAATGCATAGAAGAAGTGTATCAAATTTCATGCACTTATCTACAATAGCATCAGAATTGGGATGAAACAAAAATGTTTTCTTTTTAAACTTTACCATCCTGTATCTCAAAAGTTAAGACTTTTAGGACATAAACACACCCCTTTTAACATCAGCACGCAATTAGGGAACACCCTGTATAGTACTTCACCATGACGGCCCCTGTATAAAGTAATATGACAAACGGAGACGGACGGCCACTTTTGGCATACCCGAGTAACCCAAAGTCGAACTGCATAAATTAAAATTTTGATAAATCTCGTTCACTGGATCTGATGCTGGCTGCCCTTGTAAAATCTGGACTTGTAAATCGTGTATCACTATATTGGGTGGTCCAATAATAATGGACGTAGGCAGCAGCCCGGGAACCGTTAATGACAGAACTCAAGAAAAACTATATTTATAGGTAAATCGATCAAGAAAAATTAAAAATTAAATCATCTTAAAATTCGAAAGTTCCGGTTTTTGCAACACAAAAGAGATATAGAAGTGCGGTACATGAAAGAAAACAGACAAATATAGATAACTGTTCATTAAGCATAGTTACATTTTTTAATTATCTGAAGTGCGTATAGTCAAAAAGGAGTGCCATATTATTTAAAGAACGACGGGACACCACTGGTTTAAAGAGATTTCTTGGCCGACCTTCCTAAACCGATTGACTCCGCCCGGTTTTCTTTCGTGTCCCGCATTTTATCTTAGGCCTCCAACCTACGGGGTAGACGCTTAATCGTCATCAGCGTCATTATAGAATCGCCACTGGGGATAAACTAAAACATTATAAACTATAAAATATTGGTAGGAATTCAATATGGCAGAACAAAATGTTTGCAAAGAATATGTTTTACTAAATGACTATGTACTGAACTAATTTGGGTTACACTTCCCTATTCCTAATAAAAGGAAAAATTCCTAACGAGGGAAGTTCCGGGTAAAGTATATTTACCGATTTTTTACTTTAAATTTGCTATATTTTAATTTTGAAAATCAAGCTGTCTTGTATCAATTTTAAGAATAAAATTAGGCAATAGACATAGACATAGATGGGGAGCCCGACAAGGGCAACACTTAGGCTCACTGGGGCCCATTGTGCTATCCCCCCAAGTAGGCGTGTCAGGCCAAGAGCCCACTCCTTTTTAGAAAGGAAAGGACCGTTTCAGGTCGCGCACGTCCCACAAGCTCGGGTTCCACATAGGTGTCACCCAAGCAAAGCAGTCTGGCGTTGACTAAAGCGTCACATCGACAGACTAGATGCTCGGTAGTTTCATCTACCTCAGCACAAAACCTGCAGTATGGATCGTTGTCGAGTCCAATCTTATGCAGGTAATATTTCACTAGCCAGTGTCCAGTTAGGACCCCGGTAATAGTTCTAAGTTGACTTCTGTTTAGGTTTAGAAGTCTATTAGACTCAGAACGGCTATAAGGGCCTGATATGAAGACCTTAGACTGTCTGAGTCCTGCTAGCTCGTGCCATTCAGCACGGAATTCCTCGACAGTGCGATTCTTAATCCTAGCCTTGACAACTGAAGGAGCAATTCCAAGAGCAGGTTCCGGCCCAGTGAAAGCAGTGTTGCTACCTTTCCGAGCCAGCTGATCCGCCCCTTCATTACCCCCAATGCCCTGATGGCCAGGCACCCAAATGAGGCTAACCCTATTGGACTCACACAGCCTCTCTAGGGCTCTCCTGCATTCAAGCGTTAGCAGCGAATTGACTCTGTTCGAGGACAGAGCTTTAATCGCGGCTTGACTATCACAACATATATAGATATGCTTGTCGTGGTATCCTCTGGAGAGGTTTTCCTGTACGCAGTCCAAGATTGCTGTAATCTCAGCCTGATATACAGTCGCATACCGTCCAAGAGCAAGACTAATTCTTGCCCTGGGACTCTCCCCATAAATTCCCGCCCCAGAACCCTCCTTCATTAGAGAGCCATCTGTAAACCAGACAAGGCCCTCCGGTTTGAGGAAGGATGGAGAGGAATCCCTCCATTGTTCTCTCTCGGGAACAATTACACAAAACCTTTTAGAGGCAATTGAGACCGGAATAATGGCATCTCTCCTTGCTAGGAGAGGGTCTGATCTGATCATTTCAGTCCAAACTCGCGTATGCCCAAAATTCCAGTCTCTGTGTATCCAACGACCCCAGTCGTTTAAACGAACAGAAGCTTTCCGAGCCTCCTCCTCTACAAGCAAGTGCAGAGGACTTAGTCCCAGAATAGCCTCCATAGATCGGGTCGGTGTGGTTCTTATGGCTCCAGTTATGCCCAGACACGCCAGTCTCTGGAGCTTGTCAAGCATCCTTCTGTATGTGGTCTTGCGAGTGGCGGGCCACCACACAAGAGCGCCATAAGTGATCATTGGCCTTATCACTGACGTGTAAAGCCAATGCACAATACGAGGTTTTAAACCCCAAGTTGATCCGAAGGACCGTCTGCACGCCCATAGACACGCTGTGGTCCTTTTTGTGATCCTTTCAATATGATCCCTCCAGGTCAGTCGGGAGTCTATTAAGACGCCCAGATATTTTACCGACCCGGAAGGTCTCAGCTTTTTCCCAAAGAGGGTGAGCCTTTCAAGGTCCACTTTTCTCTTATGGGTAAATGGTACCATTTCGGTCTTATCCGGATTAACAGACAGACGTGTTTTTGGCACCACTTTTCCACCATGGCCAAAGCCCTCTGCATGAGCCTTATAATGGTGTTTGGGAACTTGCCTATTACTATAATGGCAAGATCATCAGCGTAGCTTTGAGCATAAACTCCGCTCTCGTTGAGAGTATGAAGCAGCCCATCCACAACCAGACACCACAAGAGCGGAGAAAGAACTCCGCCCTGCGGACATCCTTTGACCACGGACGAGCATACTGTCACGCTCCCAAGAGAAGATGTTATGATTCTGCTTTCAAGCATGACGTGAACCCACCTAATTACAGCCCTATCCACGCCAAAACTCTCAGCAGCCTCACTAATGGAATCAAAGGTGGCGTTGTTAAACGCCCCCTCGATATCCAAGAACACACCCAGAGCCATCTCCTTGGAGTAGACCCCCACTTCCAGTCTACTGACTAGACTAAGAAGCGCCGTCTCCGTCGACATGGCTGTCCTGTAAGCGTGCTGGAATGGGTGCATGGGATTTCTACCCAGTGCGCCGTTTCTTATATAAGCATCCACGATCTTCTCCATGGTTTTCAAAAGAAAACAGGATAGACTGATGGGCCTAAAGTCCTTAGCAGTTTCGTAGCAATTACGACCCGGTTTAGGAATAAACGCTACCCGAACCATGCGCCAGCGTTCGGGAATATATCCCAAAGCCAGACAGGCCCGAAAAAGGCGCAAAAGATGTGGGCTCAGTAGTTCCTGACCCTTCTGAAGAAGCGCCGGGAATATTCCATCTGGTCCCGCACTCTTAAATGGGCAAAACGAAGATATTGCCCACTTAATAATGTCTACTGTAACGACCTTAGCGGCCGTTTTCCAGTCAACCGAGCCTGCCCAGTAACCTCATCATTAGATTCCGGACGAGAGCCAGGAAAATGAGTTTCCAGGAGCATTCCTAGAGCCTCCTCTGCAGTGGTAGTATATCCACCGGTCGGAAGCCTTAGAGCCCCCACGCTCTGTCCTCGACCTTTTGAGAGAATCCTTTGAAATCTAGCGGCTTCCGGAAGACCCTCTAAGCTTTCGCAGTAGGTCCTCCAGGACCTCCTCTTTGAACTGCGTATCAGTTCTTTGTACCTGCGTTGAGAATTCCTATGTTCTTCCCAATCAGCAGGTAATTTCGATCGCATAGCCCTGTTAAAGAGCCTGCGTGTATCTTTACGAGCCTTTTCAAGATCCAAGTTCCACCAAGGTGTTTTCTTGGTACCTCGATAGGTCCGCAATGCACAATTCTCCTCATACGAGTCTATTATGGCTTCCTGTATAGAGTTTGCCACATTTTCCGCTTGCCTTACTCTACAGCATGGCATTAGTGGCATATCTAACCGCACTTTAAGCGACTCCACATAGTGAGCCCAGTTGGTTGTCCTCGGGTTTCGAAAACTACTGAGCTCCGTGTCATGCTCAAGGTTTATCTTAAAGAGGATGTGTCTATGATCCGATAAAGATGGCTCATCAGACACCCTCCATTCCCTAACAACCGGAACCAGCAGAAATGATGTCAGAGTTAGGTCAATAACCTCCTGCCTTCGTGACGTGACAAAAGTTGGAGTGTTTCCCCGATTTAGAATTTCTAAATCAGTTGTACTGAGGTACTCTAAAAGACTTGCGCCCCTCGAGTTGGTGTCAGTGCTGCCCCACACAACATTGTGTGCGTTGGCGTCGCATCCAACAACAAGAGGAAGCCCGTTGTCCCTACAGTTTCCTATTAAGTCGATGAGTTCCCTGGTAGGTGGGTCCTCTCTTGAGTCATAGGGAAGATAGGCTGAGCATACTACAATGGGTTTGCGATGCCCTGCCTTATCCTTAAGAATCAGTTTCAGAGCCACTAGGTCCCTGGAACAGAATTCCGGTAGTGACAAGGACTCAATACAACTGTCAACGTAGATGCATGTCCTTGGGTTCAGGTGGATGTCCCTTTTATAATGTAGAGAACTTTCTATCTGCCCCAGACCTCGCACATGCCCCTTGTAAACCCAAGGTTCCTGTAGGAGGTAGATGTGTGTTTGCCCCACAGCTATGTGACGGCCTATTAATGAGGTCGCCCCTCTGCTGTGCTGCAAGTTACTTTGTAGGAAGAGCACCCCTTTGCCCATTGGAACGAGCTAAGGGTGATCCTCCGTCATCCGGGAAGTTGTGTCCTTCGACCCAGACGCCGCGCTGTGCACGCCTATTTGAGACAGAAGCTCAGCAACTTCCTGTTCAGCGTCAGACACGGGGTCTAACCGCTGAGCTGGGTTTGACGGGGAGATAGGTCTCCCCGCTGCTCCGGCTTTGGTGTCGGTGGAAGTTTCAGTCGAAGTTAGAGCCTTTACCTTCGTCTCAAAAGTGACGTGGGAGACCCCAGCATACGCCTTAAACTTTTGACGTGACAAGGCCTCAAAGGAAGCCTCATCAATGCCAAATACAAGAATGAGTTTCTGTTTCTCCTCCTTGCGATAGTACGTCCTCCAGAGATTAGTTTTTAGTCCTAAGTTCTGTCTCTGAAGACGTTTTAAAGTCACGTCCGTACTGTCCGGTGGTCCATGGACAACGGCCACAACTTTTATTGTCCTGGGAACGTGTTTCTGAATTCTCAGAGATGCATTATCCCATGGCTTAATGATTGGAATGGTCCCCTCCAACCAGTTCAGGGACCACTGATCTTCACAGTTCACCACAATGGCTCCCTGTTCCATCAGCCGGAAACCGCTTAGAAAATTAGGCAATAGTCATTAAGAACGTGAACGTGGATACCCATTTCGGGAAAAGTTGTTACTAAAGTTACCGAAAAAACTGAAGAAAAGTTACATATACCCACCTTAACAGTTTTAATTGCTATGACAATTAGATCTGGTTTCACCCTTAAAACTTTTTACTGCATATGGGAGATAAAATCTTATCAAAAAGATAAAATCGTTGGTTAATGCACTGTAGAAATAAGATTATCGGCTTTTAATAATTTGTATTGACGATTAAAGTGTTATAATTAATTAAAAAACGATATGCAGGTATATATATACATTTGTGAATATTATTTGGATAACTAGTAAAACACAATGACTGGACTTAGTAGTGTATATTCTTATAATACGTTCATGTTGTATATGTGACTTAGACTTCTATCAAGAGAAAAATAAATCCTAATACGAAGGTAATACTTCTTACATAATAGGTGTGTTCAGCGAAATGCAACTTATTCGCTCTACCCTAGAGAGTAATTCGCGTTAATTGACAATACTTACTAAAGTTGTCGCATTATTTTTAATGGAAAATGGAATTCTTGACGTGAGAGCGAACGTACTTAAAATATTGGTCAGTAAACATCTTAATCTGTCAAATACGTTTCCTTACAAAGTAGATTTGTTGCCGATGAAGTTAAAAGTAATGAATCATTATTTGTTTTTGTTGTTAGTAATAATAATATATTTTAAAGCTTTCCCGTCATAATAGAAATACGATTTATAATGAGTTCATTTTAATTTTGCGTAGGGGTTTGCCATGTCAAAAATAAATACCCAAAAGCCTAGAAGTAAAACGTACCAATATAAACAAAAAAGCATTGCTTACTCTATGAAAATAGTTAGGTAATCTATTTTGTCAGAATTCTCTTAATTATTTCAAATTATTATGGCCTTTTTTCAATAAACTTAATATAAAATCCACCATATATTCAGCAGCGGCTCGCGGGAGAAAAAGTAAGTGAAGTGCAAACGGCAAGAAAATATCGCAATAATTTTTTTTCCAGAATTTTTTTTATATGTGGAAGAGGTAGAATATTTTTTTACGACTTACCTAAATTTTGTATACTAAATGAATTCTCCCATCCTTCATAGCAGCAAAATTTATTTATAACATCCTAATAAAATAGATGAGTTGCCCTAATCTCCTCCAGACATGCCTTCTGAATTGAGATATCGCCTAGAGAAGTAAGTCTTTTTTGAGATATTGTATTTCTTTAATAAGTTTTTACACGTTTGAGGCAAGAAAAACTTCTTTCCACTGAAGCACTTGTCGACGGTATTGTCAAAATAAGGGAAAACACTTTATATGGTTAAAATATCTTTATTTCCCTAATTTTTTTCACTTGCACTTGCAGCGATATATTCCAATTACTATCATTGGCAAAAATAAGATATTTCTTCATATAAGTGTAACAAATTTTCAAACGGGCCAGTCGGAAAATTTAAACTATATTCAGAAAATTCAGCAAAATCTGCCAAACATAAAAATGTAGGTTTTTGAGAGTCTTGAAAGCTTAGTGTCATTTCCATTAAAATATGGTTCTAATATTTCATAAAAAAAGGGTTCAATACTTAGCCCTAATTTCTTCATGTGAAAGCTTAGCAAGCTCGCGTTTGTAATGATTTATGTCTGTAATAGAATTTGCTTTATCAAACATGCTATTAAAGAAAATGTTCATTTCTTTTTTTATAGAGCGCCTCACGACAGCGTTTTGTATTGGATATGCAAAAATGAATGTCAAACGATTTTTTTTGAAGAACGCAGCTTAAACAATCACATTTACTAACTTCGAATTTGAAGACCAACGAGTTTCTGTAATTGTTAGTATAGGCAATAAAGCATACGTTCGTTTGGCTGAGTGATGAAAAAATGAGGGAATACCACTAAGGCTTGCAAAAAAATTCGACATTTAGATGGCCAGACACACATGTTTATAGTCAAATTGATCCAAAATTTGATCCAATAGAGAACATAAATTCTCCGACGTTTTATCGGAGCTGACATTATAAAGTCCTAAGAATCTCTGGACTACTGAACCTTCTGAATTAACGTATCTTAAAATTACAGAGTACTGGGAGATTTGCGTAATATCAGTGGTGTCATCCAGTTGCACAGAAAAAAACTGTGTGTTCATTATTTCATTTTTTACATGATCGTTTAAATAATCAGAAATAAATTCAATTAATAATTAATTATTTCGTTTTGAATAGCTTTCGAGTCACCAGTAAAAACATTTTTAATTTTTTTGTGATGATCTTTTAGTTTTGGGGAACTTCTCGATATTAATAAACCTAAAAGCTTTTTAAAATTCTCCCTATTTATGGCCGCGAAAGACTACCTCTTGTTTTGCAAGGTACAAAACTTCGTCAATTACCAAGCATATAAATAGTCTATTTAATCGGACGTTTTAGTTAAAATGTATTTTATATAGTTTAGCATTTTCTTTCAAAGTGTCAGCTATAGTGCTTTGATTTTTTAAGAATGTTTTTAGCATTAATTCGCATTTTAAATGCTTCGCCGAGTCTTCATGTTTATGTAAAGACCTTCATATATTTAACATACCTGCAAATCCTTCCTTATTCCACACTGAATATTTATTGGAAACTAGTAAACAAGGCCAGCAAAACAATTTTTGTAATATTTGACTACTACATAACCATTTGTACGCCAAAAACCAGGATGACGATTAAAACTCTGATCTTGTTCCTTCCATCGATTAAATGGAGTTTCCAACAAAATCCAAACCCGACACCAAATAAAGTTGTAACAACACCATAAATAAATATAACACAAAACACTCCAAAGGAACTAACCGGTTGCAGTGAAATCCGCGAAAATAAAAGTAAACAACCACCCCAAACTGAACGACACGAGGGTGTAGTGTACTGCGTTAGCAATTCACCGAGAGCGTTGTATGGCGCTAATTAACATTAATCTTCCATGCGGTCGACGTCATCGCGTAAGCGTTGAGCAATAGCAACGTAGTAGGAAAATCGTAAACTAAACATAGCACCTCCAGCAAAGTCGAAGCGGTTTGCGCAGCTGTTATAGTTGTTATAACAAAGTTCGATTGAAAGTTTTAAAAAGACATGCCGCCAAAGGTCAAGTAAAATATTTATTCGAGATGTTTATTTTTTGCCAATTAGGTGAATAAATGAATGTAAAAACTTAAATTTTTAAGAGATATATAATAAATATAGTTAAATGTTTGCTTGTTTATTTTTCCTGGTGAAGTAGCACTTCACCTACTTCACCTGAATAACCGCCACTGCATATATTATTAAATATTAAAAAAAAATGTCGATCCACTTAAAATCATTCCAGCACAAAAGCAACACACCAACAAGAGCCTATAGGTAAGCAAAATTCGATCGCTATTAAAAATCTTACGGGAACCAAAAACCGTGCTTTTGTACGTGTGCGACAAAGTTATTAAAATAATCATAGGCATAGAATAGAAAGAAACGCACGAGCCGAAATATGTCGTAATATTGAATATAATTGCCATACTGCTGGGTCACAAAATGGATTATTACACCAATAATTGGTCAGTTTGGTCTTTCTTTCTCACCCTGGTATGTACTTAAATAAATTGTAAAAATGTCTTGAAAATGTTTTAATTGACAGACTGAAATATTAATTTAATTGTTTAAATTTTTCGTCCAAATATTCTAAACTTAGTCCATACGTAATGTTAAATTTTGTGAAGATAAGAAAATATTAGTTTAACAAGTCGCACTTCTTTCCTAAACACATGTTTAAAGAGAGAGAGAGAGAGAGAGAGAGAGAGAACTGAAGATATGCTTAATGAAAATTTAAGATCACAAAATTAACAACAAAATTTCGTATGCTGTTTATTTACCTTAAGAATACTTAAAATTTGAAGACACAATTTTAAACTATTGTACAGAAAGAAAAGATACATAGCTTGTTGAAAATTTTCGATAGTTAACGACTTTTTACTTCCCTCGTAAATCGTGAAAAAATCACTCTCCGAGATTTTTTCAGATCTTCATGTTTCAGGGTCCTTAGATGACGAAAAACATGTTTTCTCAATTCCGTCGGTCTGTCTGTCTAACTGTCCGTCTGTCTGTCTGTCTGTTCGCGGCGTAGCTTGTGGTATAAGGATCAACTAGTAAAATAGTGGTACTAATTCAAGATGGCTGAACAAAATGGCGGCCAAATAAAATGTTTGTAATCGTGAAAAAGTTACCCTCTCATTTACGTTTACGTTTTAGCGTCGCTAGATGCCAAAATATATGTTTTATGAACTCCGTCGGTCCGTCTGTCGGTCTTCCTGTTTGTCTGTCTGTCTGTCAGTTCGCGGCATAGCTTAAAGACTACGTACCCGATTGACTTCAAATTTTGGTCAAAAATTAAGTGATGGCCTGGTAGGATTTTGATAAAAATCAAATATGGCCAAACAAAATGGCGGGTTAGTGAAATATTAAAATAATAATTATTACAAAACTACTGATCCAATTTATCTCAAATTTGGCAAAAACATCAAGTATTAAATTGGAATCAAATGGTTACATTTTAGTATAAATCCAAGATGCGTAACAAAATGGCAGCTTAATAAAATATATAAAAATTCAGCCTGAAAAAACTGCTAAATGGTTTGCTTTCAAATTGTGTGCCATAACTAATCGTGGTACAGGGATCAACTAGTAAAATCATGGTACTAATTCAAGATGGCCAAACAAAATGGCGGTCAAATAAAATGTTTTTAAGCTTGAAAAAAGTCAGCCTCTCACTTTTACACATCTTTATGTTTTAACGTCGCTAAATGCCAAAAAATATTGTTTTATCAACTCCGTCGGTCCGTCTGTCGCTCTTTCTGTCTGTCAGTTCGCGGCATAGCTTAAAGGCTACTTAACCGATTGACTTCAAATTTTGGTCAAAAATTAAGGGTCATATGGGGATGGCCTGGTAAGATTTTCGTAAAAATCCAATATGGCGAAACAAAATGGCGGCCTAGTGAAATGTTAAAAAAGTTATTATTAAAAAACTACTCATCCAATTTATCTGAAATTTTGCATAAAACATCAAGGATTATATTGGAATAAACTGGTAATATCTTACCTACGAATCCAGGATGGCGTAACAAAATGGCGGCTTAATAAAATAGTTAAAAATTCAGTCTGAATAACTACTTAATGGATTGATTTCAAATTGTGTGCGATAGCTAACTGTGGTATAGAGATCAACTAGTAAAACTGTGGTATTAATTCAAGATGGCGGCCAAATAAAATGTTTGTAACCGTGAAAGAAATCACCCACTCTTTCAGGTTTTATATATATCTTCACGTTTTAGCGTCCCTAGATGCCAAAAAATATGTTTCATCAATTCCGTCGGCCCGTCTGTCGGTCTGTCTATCAGTTCGCGGCATTGAACTATCTCGATTGACTTCAGATTTTGATAACAAGTTAAGAGTCATATGGGGATGATCTGGTAATATTTTGGTAAAAATCGAGTATGGCAAAAACAAAATGGCGGCCTAGTGAAATGTTATGAAAAAATATTATGACAAAGCTACTTGTCGAATTTATTTCAAATTTTGCATAAACATTAATTATTATGTTGGAATCAATCAATTGGTAAAATTTTGGTACGAATACAAGATGGCGGCACAAAATAAAAAACTAGAAACTACTTACATCTCTTTTTTGGCTTAATATGGACTTAAAATCATCCAATTTTTTTACGCAAAAAGTAATATCATTTGTTTTAGTTTGTAATATATTAAAAACATTATCCGAGAATGGAAATATTTCTGAAAATATATTCAACAAATAATTAAAATTAAAATCTCGTTTCAAACAGTCCAAAAACCCCCTCGAACTATTTATTGCTTCTGAGTCCTACGTTTCATTATTTTCTATTATATTCTCAAATAGTTCAATCAGTGATTCACGATTTTCAGATACTGTTAACACAAGTCTTCCATTATAGTTCCACCTAGTATGAGCTACTTTGGGCAATCGCTTGTGGACAATGGAGTCCAAAGCTTGTGTACGTTTTGTTGACCTGGAAAAAAAAGCAGCCATGCCACTTAAAGTAACGAAAAATACTTTACACTCTTTAATGTGGTTGATGGACTGGGATAAAACTAAATTTAATTTATGAGCAAAACAATGGACAAACACAGCACTTGGGAAAGTTTCTCGAACTTTAGCTTGCCGACCCCCTAATTGTCCTGCCATCATTGCAGCTCCATCATAGCTTTGAGCAACTAATTTTTTCTCTCCATTAATTTCTTTAGTAACGTTATGAACTACGGTATATAATGCATCTGCTGTACGATTTTCGGACACATTCTTAAAACCTAAAAATCGCTCCTGAATATTTCCGTCTGTTTTAACGTAGCGTATTATTATAGATAATTGGCTAAAATTAGTGATATCAGTTGTTTCGTCCAGAACAATAGCAATGAACCACGCCTCGCTAAACTCCTGCTTAATTCTTTTTAGAATAATGGTTGCAACAGCGGAAATTAAATCATTCTGGACTCGATTCGACGTTCCGCGAAAAATGCTAGACTGCTCTAAATGATTTTTTAAGCAATCATCATATTTAGCCATTAAACTAAGTAAATTTTGAAAATTTCCTCTATTTGAAGAAACCCTTGTTTCGTCATGACCTCTAAATACCAATTCGTGCTGTCCGAGAAAACAAACATCGATAAGTCTTGTTAATATTGGCCTATTTTTATCGACTAGTTCATTGTGTTGGCGGTGACTAATTTCTAACTGTTTATTAAGGGCGTGTTCAATTCTGGTTTTCCCGAAGACTTTTTCTTTTATGACGGCCTGCAAATGCGCTTTGGACATAATGTGTCTTTTTACAGCTTTATGGAAATTGTTTAAATCGGAAAAACCAGTTTTATTCCAGAGACCTTTTTCATTTTCAAAAAGTAAACATGGCCAACAAAATAATTTACTTATATTTTCACACCCTGTTAGCCATTTAAATTGTTCGTATTGTTTTTCCGGATAAAAATGTCTAATACAGTTTTTCATTTTTGTGGTTAAATTTTTCATAGGCGGTTTTGCCCTTCCTTTGGAAATTATTTGAAGCTTATCAGCGAAGTTTAATGTTGAAAATCCTTTTATTATTAAGACACACACCATACACATTCACACACACTCTTCTTACTAAACTCTCCAACATTTTCAATGTTATTACTGACAGCCGAAGTTGACGGTATTTGCATATCCATGTCCGTATTATTATTTTTCATATCGCACCATGCACGACGCGACGTACGTATCACACAACACACGGATAGCCGTTCAAACAAAGAACCTACTCCAACGATAGCTTCCGCCATCACTTAAAGCACGCGACTGAAATGCAAAAATTGCACAGCTGGTGGAAAGTTCAATAACCTCTGGCTCGATTCACAGGAAATCAAGCATACAGGACTTGGCTGCAGAGAAGCTAGCGGCCCGCATAGGTTCTATTCGATATTCTATTGTGGCTGGGTCGGAGTCAAGGCCGCATTTATTATGGGCTTGATTATTAAGATAATATTTTAGCATTTTTAATGTAAACTAAATTAATGGTTTCCTATTTCAAAAATTACATTTTAGAAGATCTTTTGTAATTTTTTTTGGGGAAGCACTACTTCCCTTGCTTCCATGGACTGCACGCCCCTGCTAATGATCTTGTTAGAGTGGTGTATTATTTGGGATTAGGAAATATCTGCAGACCAACGGAGTAGGTAACGACTGATAATATGGGTTTCATGTAGGATATTAAATATGTGTCTTGAGGATGCAACTATGCGAAACGTAGACATTTTAAAAAAAGGTTTTTGTTTTCTTACTGGATCCTAACTCCAAATCATACACCACTTTAACATAACAACAAGGGGATCAATAACGAAAACCAGTTAGAAACTTAATATCTGGGAAGTATCTGCGGACCAGCGGAGTAGGTAAAGACTGATAAGATGAGTTTCAATTTAAGGTGGCGAAACAATATGGCGACCAAATAAAATTTTTTAAAAATCAATTGATTTTGTAGAAAAAATAGATGTGAAAATGGCCTAGAATGGTACGAATTCAATATGACGTAGCAAAATGGCGCGGTATGTGTCAATGTAAAAACTACTTATTAAATTTATTTTATTATGCCCATTAGTCAAGTGTAGCATAGGTAGAAAGAAAATGGTAAAATATTGGTAGGAATCCAATACGATGGAACAAACAAAAAATGAAAAGACAGTATATGTTACACAACATATATATACTGTGACTATGTACTGAACTAAATTGGGTCACATTTCACTATTCTTAACAAATGGAAAAGAATCATAACGATCATAAGTTCACGGTAAAGAAATTTACCGATTTTTTTTAAATGTAAACAATAACGGACTCAAACAATAGAAGCAAATGCAAATGTGTGACTGATAAGAAGAAATATTTATCTCATTTTTAAATGTTGGAACTCAATATATTTCAGACTTATTACTAATAGTTTTCTTAATTGTTATAACAATAACGTTATTTCTGGGACCATTAATACAAATAATGTTTTTTTTTATTTCAGAGTAACAAAATTAGCTATTTTTAAAAAGTTGTTATTAACAAACAAAGTAGACTCTACGATATTATACAATGCTGCGCGTATGTGTTAGGAAAAACACAAAAAAACAACACACGTGTGTGTTATCATTTATTTATGCTCCTACCTTGTTCGATTGTTAGAGGGTTGTGGGAAAATATAATTATTTAACATCCTGACAGGCTCGATAGTACGCAAAATAAAAGTGAATTGTGTTTATTTAATTACTTTATCGCAGTTGTTGTAATCACTAAATATAATAGTTAAGGCACAGACATACAAAAAATAAACAACTATTTAGATATCATTCTTATCTTGGGAAGAAAAATAAACAGTTTTTATTTGTTGTTTAATATAATCATTTAAGATTTGCTTTTAATTGAAATACAAATGTTTTCTTTTTCTTAAGCTTTAGTACGATTGCAAGATGATGTTATGGGCCCAACTATGTATGGTATTCCATTTACTCAACAATTTTTATCAAAACTGTGAAGCTGCCAAAATTCTAGTGTATATTCCATTACCATTTTATAGTCACCAAGCTGAATACAGAATACTATGGAAGGAACTGGCAAACAGAGGTCATCATATCACATTTCTCACAATGAATCCTATGGAGCCTCACGAAAACATTACGCAAATCGATCTAAGCGAGATATATAAATCATTAGAAGAAAAGCATTTTTTTGAAATACTTAGTTCTGGAGAACAAAACTTCAAAAATGTACTGAATATCTTCGATTTAAGTCTGGAAGCAGCCGACATGCAGCTCAGTCAGCCGAAGGTAAGAGACCTGATTAATGGTAGCGGACATTTTGATTTGGTCTTCACAGAGTATTACTTGACCTTCGGAGCAGCTTTTGCGCATAGATACAATTGTCCTTGGATAGGTAAGTTTATGACAGATTTACTATTCAATTAATTTCATAGAATGCTTAGAGAAAATTAATTTGTTAAGTCCGACTTTATCAAAGGGATCTTTAAAATTAATTTTTTGAGTTATGCAGATACAGGGTGTTTTTTAATAAATGTTGGATATTTCACAGCACAATTCATCAAGCATTTCTAAGATAAAAATTTATATAAAGATGTAGTAAAAAACGCAGCAATTTCAAGATACAGGGTGTTAAAATCTTATTTTTATTTATTAAGATGGCGGAACAAAATGGCGGCCAAATAAAATTTTTGTAATCTGAAAAACTCACCCTCTTAGGTTTTACATATCTTGCGTTTTAGCGTCCCTAGATGCCAAAAATATGTTTTATCAAGTTCGTCGGTCCGTCTGTCGGTTTGTCCGTCTGCCTTAAAAACTACTCATCAGATTGACTTCATGTTTTAGTCTATGATTAAGGCTCATAGGGGATGACCTGGTAATATTTTGGGTAAAGTCCAATATGCCGGAACAAGATGACGGCCTAGTGAAACGTTAAAGAAATACTAAAAAAGGCAATCATCCAATTTATCTCAAATTTTGTACAAAACTCAAGAATTATGTTGGAATCAACTGGAAAAATTTTGGTATGAATCCAAGATAGCGGTACAAAATGGCGGTTTAATAAAATATTTAAACATTCAGTCTGAAAAACTACTCAATGAACTAATTTCAAATTGTGTGCCGTAACTAATTCTAGTATATAGTAGAACTAGTAAAACTGTGGTGTTAATTAAAGAAGGCGGAACAAAATGGCGGCCAAATAACGACGTAATCTGAAAAATCACCTCCTTAGGTTTTACATATCTTCGCGTTCTGGCATCACAAGTTTTTCAAATCCGTCGGTTTGTCTGTCTGTCTGTCAGTTCGCGGCATAGCCTAAAAATTGCTTATTAGATTGACTTCAAATTTTAGTCAAAAATTAAGACTCATATGGGGATGCTCTGCTAATATTTTTGTAAATATCCAATAAGCCGGAACAAGATAGAGGCCTAGTGAAACGTCAAAAAAATATTACTTAAAAAACTAATTTGCACAAAAATTAACAACAATTATGTAGGACTCAACTGGTAAAATTTTGGTACGCATACAAGATGGCGGAACAAAATGGCGGCTTAATAAAATATTTAGAAATTTAGCCTGAAAAAACTACTTAATGAACTGATTTCAAATTGTGTGCCATAACTAATTGTAGTATAGAGATGAACTATTAAAATTGTGGCACTAATTTAAGACGGCGAAACAAAATGGCGACCAAATAAAAATTTTGTAATCTCAAAAATCACCCTAGCAGGTTCCACCTGTCGGTTTGTCAGTCGGTCTGTCAGTTCGCTGCATAGCTTAAAAACCACTTATCAGATTGACTTCAAATTTTGGACAAAAATTAAGGCTCATATGAGGATGATCTGGTAATATTTTGGTAAAAGTCTAGTATGTCGGAACAAGACGGCGGCCTAGTGAAGCGTTAAAAAATTATTAGTAAAAAAAACTAATTTACCTCAAATTTCGCAAAATGATTCAGTTGTAATTGAGATTTCGAATTGTTAAAAACCTAACATTGACAAGTTTAAAGTTACCTTAGTTACGATTGTTAAGTATAACCAGTGTCTACCTTTGATACCGGTAACCTGTGTTTTGAATAAAAGGACTGCATTCAGATTCTTCGTGTTTGTGTACCGACCAATCCGGAACAAAATAACAGCAAAACAAAATGTCGACCTAATAAAATATTTAAAATATATATTGTGCAAGCATTAAGTGTGATATAGAGATAAGCTGGTAAAGTTGTGTGAATTCAAGATAGTGGAACAAAATATTTTGTTCCACTATCTTGAATGAAAGTTTGAATTTGAAAATCGCGGTGTGCGTCAAGATAAAAACTACTTATTGGATTATAGGATTTTAAATTATGCCCAAAATCAAGTGTGGTATAGGTAGAAACCAATAAAATATTGGTAGAGATCTAATATATTGGAGCAAAATGGCGTCCTATAAAAACGTTTGAAAAGATAGTATGTGTTTCTAAATGACTATGTACTGAACTAAATTGGTTCACACTTCACTATTCCTAATAAAAGGAAATATTCATAAGGAGGGAAAAAGATATTTACCAATTTTTAAGAAAAACAAACTAAATTTGGTACACCCAATAATTGTTACAATATCTACAATGCAGCCTTATTACCATTTCATATGATCTACAGGACGATGCGATGGGTTTTTCGGGGCCATGACAGGTTTTACCTTTCCAAACTTTTTTTACGGTGACAGTGACCGTTTTTATAATTAAGTTCCTAGTCCTCTTAAATCGTCTTGACATCTTGTAGTTTTTTTGTACGTATCACCGTTTTCTAATTATTTGAATGAATTCTCGAAAATACTAATCAGACGTAACATTCTAAGGCAAGGTAAAATTTAGAAATTTCAAAAATAAAAAATTGTCAATTTCCTTTTACCCAGAACGTCCCTGGTACAGAATCTCACTACGTCCATATTAACAAACAACTGTATGGATTCGTAAAATGTTTTATCTATGTGTAATGGAATTCTGTACGAAGTAAGTAAGTGAATAACACGAACTTAACATTTTTTGTCTGTTTTCTTTATTTATTTTCCATAACTTTATTTGTATAGCCTATAAAAAATAAAGTATGTATGTCATTTATTATTTTCTTCCATAAAAAGAAGATTTTATTCCAGGAATTGGTATTTTACCGAATATTTAAATATTTTATTAGGCCGCCATTTGATTTTGCTATATATGATTCGTATTACCAGTTTGTGTTCTTTTATATACTACAATAAATTAAAAAAAAAAACAGAAACAAATAACAAGCAATAAATTCTAACAACGAGAACAGCTCAATATGCATATTCACATACCTAGATGTGTAAGAAAAAGAAAAATTAGGTAAACATTACATCAAAAATAAAATAATAAAAAACGCAAACAAGAATACACGATTGATTTTAATTTGGGAAAATACATAAAATATGAAAATTCTCACCAACACTATTTGTAACAAGATATCTTGCATTAAGATGATTTATTATTTTTTAGATTATTTTTTCTGCTTATAATAACACCAGTTGTGATAAGATAACAAATGTAGTCATCATCAGCTATTGTTCTGATGTGGGATAATTTTGGCTCGAAAGGTTTTCATATATAGTATATTTTAAGTTTAAAAATGTTGACGGCCATGTTCTATGAAGGGGACGTTGACAAAAGTGGTTAAAAGAGCTGTTGATGTCATCGCAGAAGGCATCTGCAGTCTCTGGGTTATTTGTGACCTCAGAGAAAGATGTATTAGTATCCAGTCCATTAATATTATTTTGATTTATTAAGTTAATTTCCCTCATGCAATTATACCTGATGAAGGTGAGAAAACCCAACCGAAACGTCGTTTTTAAGGCATCCTGTGGAGAAAAAATGAGATTGTTCCTTGTAGTCTTATTTGTATTTGAATAAATCAAAATACAAGAGTTCTAACCACACTACACCACAACTTGTTACGTTCTGGACGCAGATGATATAAACTAAAGTAACTTATCCTAACCGAGACGTTGCGTCCGACTGCACCGTAACTGCACAAGTAAACAATAGAGGGGACTATAGGGAATAGGCCCTCTGTCTTTATTTAGTGCTTTCTTACCCATTTCTATACTCTCAAATGCATCCAATAATCTATTATTAGATACATTTTTAATCAACTTAAGATTATTTATTCCAGCATGTTGGGCAACGCTTGACTTTTCTGTTCTTCCGTATCTTAAATGTGCCATGTGTTCTTTAAAACGAATGTTTATGGAGCCTTTAGTTTGCCCAACATATTTTAGATCGCAGTCATTACAGCTAATTTTATAGATGCCACTCTTCTCCTTCAAGTCGACTTTGTCTTTAGGGTTTCCAAGGAGATTTTTCAAACTGTTCCCCGTTTTGTAGGCTACTCTAAAACCTACGTTTTTAAATACTTTATCTAGACCTCTCGTATATCTGGGATCATATGGGATTACTATGAACTTATTGGGAGCCTCAGGTGCTTGAAGAGTAGTGGCATCTTTTAACATTTTCTTATGCTTATGTCTGTTTACTAATATACTAGACAAAACAGATTATCTTGAAAGAGTAGACCATCTGATTCAAACTGGTCCCTACGATTTAATTGAGAAGAACCCGTTATCAAAAATGATAACAGAAGTAAAAAATACCTTAAAACAGTGTAAAAACCTTGTGTCTGATAAACTAAAATTAAAACTAACACATAGTAACCCACAGTTATCTAAACTGTATTGCCTTCCCAAAATCCATAAACCTGGGAAGTCCATGAGACCTATTGTTTCAGCTGTTGGATCACCAACGTACAATATTTCAAAATGGTTAGTAGAAGAATTCAGGAGATCAAATATCTCGTAGGATAACTGTGAGGTTACTAACTCGTTAGAATTCTTAGATAAAATTAAGAATGTTCACTTAAAAGAAGATGAAATTTTAATATCTTTTGATGTAAGCTCAGTGTTTCCTAGTGTACCCATACCACTAGCTTTAGAGTACCTAAAGGAATTACTTGAAATCAATAATTTGAAGAAAGAAATTATTGATGAATATTTACTTCTTACAAAATTATGTATGAATCAAAATTTTTTTCAGTTCAACAATAAATATTATAAACAACTTGAGGAACTGCGATGGGCAATTGCTTATCTCCGTTCCTTGCAAATTTGTTTATGGGTAGATTAGAAACCCAGTTCAAAAAAGAACTCAAGTATTTCCCAAGGGTGTGGTATAGATACGTAGACGATATATTTGCTATTTTTGATACTAAAACAGAAAATCTGGACACTTTCTTAGAAACATTAAACAATAAATATCCTTCTATTAACTTTACGTACGAAAATGAGAACAATGGGCAATTACCTTTTCTCGACACGTTAGTTATTAGAAATAAGGATAAATTAGAATTTGATATTTATAGGAAATTTACTAATACTGATAGGTATATAACATCCGACTCATTTCATTGCCGTCAACACAAAATGGCAGCATTTCATTTGTTAACTCACAGATTAGTCAATTTTCCATTAAGTAAAGAACGTTTTAACAATGAAATGAATCGGATTAAAAATATAACTAAAGTAATGGATATAATGGTAATTTTGTACATAAATTAGTAAATAGACATAAGCATAAGAAAATGTTAAAAGATGCCACTACTCTTCAAACACCTGAGGCTCCCAATAAGTTCATAGTAATCCCATATGAGTCCAGATATACGAGTGGTCTAGAAAAAGTATTTAAAAACGTAAGTTTTAGAGTAGCCTACAAAACGGAGAACGGTTTGAAAAATCTCTTTGGAAACCCTAAAGACAAAGTCGACTTGAAGAAGAGGAGTGGCATCTATGAAATTAGCTGTAATGACTGCGATTTAAAATATGTTGGGCAAACCAAACGCTCCATAAACATTCGTTTTAAAGAACACATGGCACATTTAAGATACGGAAGAACAGAAAAGTCAAGCGTTGCCCAACATGCTTTAGAAAACAATCACCAAATAGGAATAAATAATCTTAAGTTGATTAAAAATATATCTAATAATAGATTATTGGATGCACTTGAGAGTATAGAAATAGTTAAATGTGGTAAGAAAGTACTAAATAAAGACAGAGGGCTCATTCCCTATAGTCTCCTCTATTGTTTACTTGACAACGGCGCAGTCGGGCGCAACCAAGTGTGACAACATTTACCTATAAATAGTCTGGGTTAGTATAAGTTACTTTAGTTTATATCATCTGCTGATGATGCTAACTTGGTTAGCGAAACGCGCGTCCAGAACGTAACAAGTTGTGGTATAGTGTGGTTAGAACTCTTGTATTTTGATCTATCGTCCACCATAGGTTCCAGTGTTAGGACTCTATTTGAATAAGTTGATCTACGGCAAAGATCCATTATAGCTTACGCTATAGGTAACTCATTTAAATGGGACGCCTTAAATCGGTCCGGAGACGGGAACGAGACACGGCGTTTCCAATCCTAAATATTGGATGAAATATTTTAGTTAAGAGAGGAATATTGAATTTGGCTCTTAATCTTTGGGGTTGAAATTTGATACAGGTTAGCTTGAAATAAAGTTTAATATAGCCGCCATCGAAAAATATATACATCGGGAGATAGCTGCAGAGTATCGTTGGCAAAAGTCTGCGGTTGCTACTCTCGTCTGCCGGCTTCCTCAACACACTTGACACCATTGCGTGTTAATTTTTCGGATGGATGCAGGCGAACTCTGACTAAGAGATTTATAACTTGCATCATAATTTTGGTTCTTCTTTATTTCAAGTAAACTGTCACAAAAAATTGGTTGCTGGGGACAGCGACGTCGTTAGGCAAGTGGTGGTTTCATCATGTAAAGTTTCCCAACTGGCCCTACATGAATTGTTTGATTGAGATTGTGATATCTCCTCTACGGGAGAAATTATTTGCTATGTCGATCAAGCTATTGTGTTTATTCAGATATGATTATTGGGGCGGATTTTCGTTTTGTAGTGGTTTTATAGACGGCTTAAAATTGTGTTTTCTGATTGTTTTATTAAAGTTATTTAAACATATTTAGCATTGGATTATAGATTGGGACTGAAAGAATACACTACATACGTTTAATCCGCCGCGCGCCGGAGCGATGTTCCTATGTGTTAAAACTGTTCAAATGTTACGACTTTACGACACTATCTTTCTTCAAGATGACATTTTTAAGTTATTTTTTTCTACTCATAATAAATTTAGTTTTTATTAAACACAAGTTATGTGTAAGAGTGTCAAAATTAATTTTTCTTATCATTTACAAATAAATAAACATAATACATAAGACATTTTTAATATGTAACCATCACAATAATATATAGCTCTTTTTAAGTACCATTCACGTATACAAGCATTAGTAAAATTGCCAGTTTATCAATATTAGTATAACAATATTGCTATATACACGTATACCAGTGGTGTATAAATATGCAATATTGTTTAGTGTTGGATGGTAAATTTATATTTAAATTATTTTCTTTTTCAAATACTCAAATGTTAGAATATTTGACTATTTGATTAACCAAATGTTAGAAATGTTAGATTAATCAGATATTTAAGTATTGATATATAAGAGAATATTTGACTATTTGAATAACCAAATGTTAGAAATGTTAGTTAGATATTTAAGTATTGATATATAAGATTGATTATTTGATTAACAGCTAACTGTTTACTATTCATTCACAATAGTAAGCTTTTCAATCGGTACATATATTGTGTATGTAGGGACTCAGATATATAATACTAATTATAATAGAAGGAATAATAATAATAGTATTGCCGACGGAAACAAATACTATAGTGGATATCCACAGAGTAAATATCTTTTAGTCTAGTTACGTTTATTTTAAACTTGGACAGCTTTTGAAGGTTTCAGTTTACAAAGATTTAACTTGGTAGGGGTGCGAATTTAAGGAATATGCAGGGTCAATTCAAACCGTATTTTAAAGATTTTTATCAAGCATCTTTTAAAATGCTGACCGCTTGCACTAAGTTTTATCAAAGTATATTATAAATAATTTCAATGTTATAAAGAATTAAATATTGTTTATGATGTTCCAATTGATGGCCTTTTTATTAATGTATTTCAGATTTTGCTTTGCATTTGAAATGTGATATATTCATAAAATATTTTTTTTCTTCACGCGTGCCCGATTTATTGTTTTCCCACACGCATTTTAGTTTAGAAAATATTTTTCTCGCACGCTGCGCTGGTACAATTTTGCTTCAATATGCTTTACATTAAATTACATCTAAAGCTGTGATTAGCGGCTGTGGGCCTTCTTTATTAGATCAGCTGACATCGGCAATCAATTTCCAGCACGCCATAAATTGTAATTTTACTACAATAAATAGTTACTCTTTATAGATTTTTTAGTTTTTTATTAGCTTTTTCCCTAACAGGAAAATTGGTTTAGAAAACTGTTGATAAAGTGCCAAAATCTTTTTAACTGTCAGAGAAACCGACATGTCATTGAAATTATGTCAAATTATGACCATGTCATATTTGATTAGAAAATTTGAATATTTAATTAAAATATATATATATATATATATATATATATATATATATATATATATATATATATATATATATTAGGATTGTGTTTTGACATTCTCTTTTTAGATGTAATCGAAGATTTTTTTACCGCTTGTAGAAAAAATTATGTTACTAACTCTTGCGGAAATAGTTACTTAACTAGTGCGGAAAGTGATACTTTTCCGCACGCGAGTTCAGTTTACCGAACGACTCGTAGCAAAGTTCGGTACGCAGATTGCGGAAAACTCACTTTCCGCACGAGTTAGGTACAAAATGTTTAAGGGTGAAATAAAGTATGTTACATTTTTATTTATTAGAATTCATTATTTCAGATTAGATTTGATCACAAATTAGCCTTTAGCGACTTTCAAAAAAGTTACAAGTTCAAGTCAAAATCAAAATATGCTTTATTGTCGAAAGAAAAAAAATTCTCAATGACAAAGCTCTTAAAAGTAAACAATTAAAATAAGCAAACTAAAATTATTAAAAGGAAACATTAATGTCATAAAACGTCACAGAATATAAAAATCTTGAAAACAAAACAGCACACCGAAAAATGATCTTATCGTCATAGTAAATAACAGAATTTATACAATACACAAGACTAAAATATAATAAATGACCACATATACACCCCATCTAAAAGAAGTTCAATTAAAAATAAAAAGACAAATTTGCATTACATATTTGCACATTCTAAAATATATATAAACACAATACCCATATAGACACTCTTAATTAAAATTTTTTGCTAGAAATTTTTGAACATTGTAAAATGATTCAGAGATCATTAAATTTATAACCTTAGTTCTAAATACTCTGTAACTTTTAATTCTTCGAATGCTGACTGGAAGGTTATTAAACATTTTTTTTTGAATTATAAGAAACAGAGTTTTTAGTTAGGGCTGTCGAAGGTATAGATAGACTAATAATTCTAAATGCTTTCGGTGCATCAGACATACGGATTCCAAAATAAACAGACCTGCTAAAGTCAGAATTTCTTTTGACTTAAAAATAGGTCTACATGAATCACGTGGCTTTAGGCCGTATAGGTATTTTATTGCACGTTTCTGCAGGACGAAAACTGATCGAAACAAGTTACCGCTGCACGAGCCCCAAAAACAAATTCCATATCTTAAATGTGATTCGATTACCGAAAAATAAACATTTCTTGCTACTGTTTCGTTTAGCTCAGTTCTAGTTATTCGAACAGCATAACATCCAGAACTAAGTTTCTGGCACAAGTTATTAATATGTACATTAAATTTTAACTTATTACCGAGAAACATTCCCAAGAACTTGTTTTCTGTCATTTTTTTAATTATTTGACCATCAAGATAGATTTTATTAATGTAACATTTAAAGTTTAAAATGTTGGTTTTCCACACATTAAAAGACAGACGATTCGCATTGCACCATCCCTATATGTTATGAAGATCAGCATTCATCATATCATAATTTGTTCACAAATAAAAATAATAATATATTTTTAAATTACTATTTTATTAAACAATTATTTATTGTTGGTTATAACGTTTGGATGTACAGTTTGTCGGATTTTTTACATTTAGAGGAGATGTCAATTATAAACACTGTTTATTATGACCATCAAGAGAGATTTTATCAATGTAACATTTAAAGTTTAAAATGTTGGTTTTCCACACATTAAAAGACAGACGATTCGCATTGCACCATCCCTATATGTTATGAAGATCAGCATTCATCATATCATAATTTGTTCACAAATAAAAATAATAATATATTTTTAAATTACTATTTTATTAAACAATTATTTATTGTTGGTTATAACGTTTGGATGTACAGTTTGTCGGATTGTTTACATTTAGAGGAGATGTCAATTATAAACACTGTTTATTATAAGTTGTACTACTTGTTAATGGAAATGAAACAGCTTTACAATCTACTTTCTTTTCGGTAAAAATTGTATTTGCAATTTCATTGCATCCGCCATGCCTCTTGATATTACTTATATTTTCTCCTGACTCAGCTAACATTCTGGCGGAAGATCAGCGAAAACTGTGACCCGTGTACATTTCTGTATCTGGCAATCCCAGGCATCCGGCAATATTAGATGGCATCTTCCCAAATGTATTAATCCCCACGCATTGTAAAGTGCATTTTCCCTGTATCTAATTTACAAAAAAACGATGATGAGGTGTGTTCGAAGGACGTTGAGCAACATATTTCGTATACAGTTGATGGTGAACTGCATCTCCACCAATCACAAATGTTCTGGAAATATGAGTTTTTGTATCAGGAATTTTGATGATTACTAGGGTCTCGTTGTCTTCAATGTTATCAATGGTTAATTTAGTAAGATCTTCGTGACGACATACGCCTGCCAATCCAATAATGGTCGCAACTTTAATCAACAAATAGACATCATCAGGTGCCTTGAAAAAGATTGCAATTTCCGCTTTTGTAAAAACTTTGGATTTTTTTAGACGGTATCCTACGTTTTTCCATTTTAAAAATCCTGTTAATTTTGAATATTTACCTATATCCACATCTTGATCAATTTGAGCATTGAAAAAATTGACTATAGCGTAAAAGATTTGCAGGTTTCAGATTTTTCGCCAAAATAGGCTAGAAATATTTCTTCTTTAAGAGATTTTACCTGTTTCTTCTCGCACCATTGTGTAAAAACTTTGTATTATTTTCCATACATATGGCGGGATTTTTCGGGCAAGTAGGCTGATCGCTGCAGCAACTTTCAAAATACTTTCAGAAATTACATATTCGTCTATGTCTTGCATGTTGAGTGGTGAAACACAGAAGCACAACATTAGAAATAACTACTCAAACTAAATCACGCACAGACGCATGAATTGTTGTTATTGCTCTTTAGTGACATTAACATTAAGCTAACTGGAATGGTATGGGATTATAATACAGAGCCAGAGATGGAGGAAATCATTATGGACTAAAGTTTTTTAATAAGTTACCTGAATATATTAGGTTATTACCAACAAAACAATTTAAACTTAGAGTGAAGCAATATCTGAAAGATTGGGTCTTTTTCACCATCAGTGAGTTTTTGTTCAGTAACTGCTGTTCTGCTATGTTCTTATTTAAAGATTTATGACTTAGAGTCCGGCTGACCTCGACATGTTTTTGTGGTGACTTATTTGAATTTGTTATTTCGTTGATTCTTACTTATATATGTTTGATATCAAGATATTTTAATAGACTTTTTAAAATATCATGTTTTTTATAAATGTACTTTTGAATGTCATGCCTTTAATTGTATTCTCTGTTTGTCAATATTTTTTTTATTGTATAGTTTTATATCAATGTTGTTTATTTTTTACTAAGATTTGACTTGTGGAAATGCTATTCTACATCAATAAATATTTGTATTTGTATTTGCTTAACAATAATTAGACTCGCCCTATAACATAAGCAGTCACTTTGGGATAACCAATGAATTTTTTAAAGCGTGTTGCGCTACACCTTGTCCAAGAGCTCGTGAACTCTCTGGGTAACGGTCTTTCTGGATGGCTGGAAATTTTTAGTGATGATTCATAGCACGCTAAGTATGATAATCACGACCTGGCAGGCATCAACACTGAACGTCATCATACCTTATATTTTTGAAAGCATAAAAAAAATTAAATAAAACTTCGCCGAAGCTTGAAATTTTAGTATGATTTAGTTCATTTACTTTTAAATATAAAAAAATTGCCAGACGATTTCGATGAGTAAAAGTATCTGCCAGGCGAATTGAAAGTTGCGCAGTACAGGGTGAGTTAACGATTGAAAAAAGTAAATTTATGTTGAACAGGTTAAATTTGGAAACAAACTTTATCTGATGTGGTATACATATGTAAGTTGCGCACATTTTAAAAATATTTTCAATTATACGGAGTGCGTCAAAAAAGTTTTAATTTTTTTAAATGGGACGCCCTGTATTTGACTTAATTTTCAGATTCTATATGATACTGTAATACTTTTTTGCACAACATGTTATATGGTTAAAGTTGGTTGTTTAGAAATATAAATATCATCCATTTCATGCTGCATGCATGCAACCGAGGGTTCAATGTAGATTCAGGTTCAGATTTTGAAGAACGTGTTAAGTCTTGCAACTTGATGATAAGTCGAATAGGACCATTTTCGAACTTTTTTGAGAATATTATATTTTAGGATGCCGTGAACAAGCATAATATGCATTATTACGCGATAACAAATCCCCAGTGGGTAAGAAAGGTACAATATCAAAACTAATGGGCATAAAATGTTTGGTGGGTACAGGCACGTAACCAGAGGGAGATCCAGGTAATCTAGGCCCCTCCCCGAAAATATTGTTTGGTATAGGCATGCCTCTTCCTACCTTTCCTGAAGTTTGACCGTTTGGACTCCTTCGAAATGAATTTCTGGCTTGGATCCCCCCTCTTTCCTCCGAAATGAATGTCTAGCTACGTGCCTAAGTGTGGAATCATTTGAAGCCATAGTATAGGTCCGTATTTTTTTAACGAACCAATTAATGGACCAGATATTAATATTTTTTTAATGTTACCTATATTAATTTAAATGTATTCCTATCATTAAAGTTTATTTATTTACTAATTTGCAGAATAGATAAGCAGACCACATTTTGTTGTCAAAATGATCAAAGCATTTTATTATATTATGCCTGTTCACCGTACCCTTGCTTCGTACATTCATCCTAAACATAATTTTCTAACAAGTTTGAAAATGGTGCTATTCGCCTTATCATTAACACGCTTTTCAAAATCATCAGAGTGTAACCCTCGGTTTAACGTAATATGAAATGGATGATATTTATATTTTCTTGTAGCCTTGTTTACCGTAGATTATGATGTTCAAATCTTAAGTTACTTCATTTGTAGCAATTTTGTTAATCCATTTTAGGTGTATTTTGTTTTATTATCCTACCTTCTTTGGATTCATTTTAGATAATAATTGTTTTTGTATTAAATACTTTTGTTTTACTGACAGCTACCTTATATAGTTTCTAGATACTAGGAACATTATGCTACACAACGATACAGAATATAATAAACGTAGATGTAACGAGGTGAAAGAAAATTACTCCGAAGGAAAAAGAGAGAAATGGAAAACCGAAAAGTGGAAGAAATGTAGCTAAACTCAATTCAAAAAAATAAATACGATATCTACATTCAAGAGTGGGTATAAACCAAGAATAGGGACTCTCCTAAAGAACGATGAAGACGAGATCATTTCTATTCAGAACAAGGTTATGAATCCATGGAAAATTAACAACTTCTTAACTTATAAGAAAATAACTCGCCATCCCAATCTTAGTTAACAGATGATTTTGCAGTTAATGTGCCTACTTTGGAGAAAGTAGTTGTTACAAGACCTAAAAATGGAAAATCTACAGGACATAACAACATAACAGCAGAATGCCTGAAATACGGTAGTCAAGCCCTTGCACCGTAACATTCATGATCTGATTTCAAAAATATGGAACAACAAAATTATGCTGAATGAGTGGCAAGAAAGTCTCATTGTTCCTATTCACAAAAAGGGTGACAAAATTCGTTGCCAGAACTTTAGACCAATGTCACTAATAACCGTTGCATATAAAGTGATATCAAATCTCCTACTAGACCGATATGCAGAAAATGTATAAGAGAATATTAATTCGGTTTTCGGAAACAGCGGTCTACTACTGATCAGATATTTAGTATAAGGCAAATGCTTGAAAAGTGCCTGATATCATAAATCGATTAAAACTCTAGGACGCATTGGTAGAGGTAAGCGTTCCCAGAAAACTAATTAATGTTACACGTATATGCGTAAATAGCTCTGTAAACTAGGTCAAAATAAATAATGGGCTTAGGCAAGGAAATGAACTTTCACCTACTCTTTTTAACATCGCTTTAGAAAAAGCTATTCGTGAAGCACAAGTTGATATGAAGATATTTAGTAACGACGGTCCTCATCTTTTCTTGGCGTACGCCGATGATATAGATATATTAGATACCTCCATGCTCAAAGGAAATCTTCACGATAATAGAGAAGAAGGCAGCACAAGTGGGATTAAAGGTCAACGAATGAAAGACGAAGTATGTGTATTAACAGAACGCTTACCGAAACAGAATAGGGTAAAACCTTACGATGGGAGTAGAAAGATTTTAGGATCTGGCAGCAACCATAATTGACGAACATAATATCTCGGAAGAAATTAAGACCAGAATTCAGAGCGCAAATAGGTGCATTTATTCCCTCAATAACAGGCTTTTCTCGAAAATTCTTTCTAGGCGGTCGAAAATACAAAACTATAAGACAGTCATCTGACCAGTAGTTATGTATAGTTGTGAAACATTGACAATAACAAAAGAAAATGAACGAAAATTAAAATGTTTTGAACGTTCTTCGGAAGATTTTTGAACAGGGGTGTGATCCGCGCACGAAACTGTTTCGGCACAACGCTGAATTAGCCAAGCTGAACAATCAACCAAATATAGTCAAAGAAATAAAATCGCCGCGTTTAAGATGGGCCGGACATGTCCAACAACAGCCTAACTCTCGGCTTGTTAAACTTGAAATATTAATATATTTCGGAAACTATTTAGGTATATAATGTGTTTAGTAAAAGTTGTACAATTGTTTATGCTCTACAAGAATAAATAAAAGTGTACAGGAGTGCCATTTATTAAAATTGAAATGAATTAGTTCCGAGATGTTGTTGCGTATTTAAATTTGGACGCTCTGTATGTAATATCATGAATATTACGAAAGGAATCATTTCTTCCATGCTTATTCTGTGCAGAAGCAAACTATTTTATTTTTAGTCGCTTAAATAGGCGTTATATTGCTAACCAAAGATTAGAGGTTCTAACCACACTACACCACAACTTCCTACGTTCTGGACGCGCGTTTCGCTAATCAAGTTAGCATCATCAGCAGATGATATAAACTAAAGTAACTTATCCTAACCGAGACTATTTATAGGTAAATGTGATCACACTTGGTTGCACCCGACTGCGCCGTTGTCAAGTAAGCAATAGAAAGGACTATAGGGAATAGGCCCTCTGTCTTTATTTAGTGCTTTCTTACCACATTTAACTATTTCTATACTCTCAAATGCATCCAATAATCTATTATTAGATATATTTTTAATTAACTTGAGATTATTTATTCCTATTTGGTGATTGTTTTTCAAAGCATGTTGGGCAACGCTTGACTTTTCTGTTCTTCCGTATCTTAAATGTGCCACGTGTTCTTTAAAACGTTCTTTGAAGTATTACAAAATGGTTAGTAGAAGAATTTTGCAAATTAAATATCTCGTACGATAACTGTGAGGTTACTAACTCGTTAGAATTCTTAGATAAAATTAAGAATGTTCACTTAAAAGAAGGTGAAATTTTAATATCTTTTATGTAAGCTCATTGTTTCCTAGTGTTCCCATACCATTAGCTTTAGAGTACCTAAAGGAACTACTTGAATTGAATAATTTGAAGAAAGAAATTATTGATGAATATTTGCTTCTCACAAAATTACGTATGAATCAAATTTTTTTGCAGTTCAACAATAAATATTATAAACAACTTGAGGGAACTGCGATGGACAATTGCTTATCTCCGTTCCTTGCAAATTTGTTTATGGGTAGATTCGAAACCCAATTCTAAAAAGAACTCAAGTATTTCCTAAGGGTGTGGTATAGATACGTAGACGATATATTTGCTATTTTTGATACTAAAACTGAAAATTTGGACACTTTCTTCAATATTAAACAATAAATATCCTTCCATTAATTTTACGTACGAAAAGGAGAACAATGGGCACGTTAGTTATTAGAAATAACGATAAATTAGAATTTGACATTTATAGCAAATTTACTAATACTGATAGGTGTATAACATCCGACTGATTTCATTACAGTCAACACAAAATGGCAGCATTTCAATTCTTAACTCACAGGTTAGTCAATTTTCCATTAAGTAAAGAACATTTTAACAATGAAATGTATCGGATTAAAAATATGGCTAAAATTAGTGAATATAATGATAATTGTGTATATAAATTAGTAAATTGACATAAACATAAGAAAATGTTAAAAGATGCCACTACTCTTCAAGCAATAGGCTCCCAATAAGTTCATAGTAATCCCATATGATGATATACGAGAGGTCTAGAGAAAGTATTTAAAAACGTAGGTTTTAGAGTAGCCTTCAAAATGGAGAACAGTTTGAAAAATCTCCTTGGAAACCCTAAAGACAAAGTCGACTTGAAGGCGAGGAGTGGCATCTATGAAATTAGCTGTAATGACTGCAATCTAAAATATGTTGGGCAAACTAGACGTTCCATATACATTCGTTTTGAAGAACACATGGCACATTTAAGATACGGAAGAACAGAAAAGTCAAGCGTTGTCCAACATGCTTTGGAAAACAATCACCAAATAGAAATAAATAATCTTAAGTTAATTAAAAATGTATCTAATAATAGATTATTGGATGCATTTGAAAGTACAGAAATAGTTAAATGTGGTAAGAAAAAAAATAATTCCTAACTAACTATTTTCTATAGTCCCCTTTATTGCTTACTTGACAACGGTGCAGTCTAAAGCAACCGAATTTGACCACATTTACCTATAAATAGTCTTGGTTAGGATAAGTTACTTTAGTTTATATCATCTGTTAATGATGCTAACTTGGTTAGCGAAACGCGCGTCCAGAACGTAGCTAGTTGTGGTGTAGTGTGGTTAGAACTCTTGTATTTTGATCTATCTTCCAACACAGGTTTCAGTGTTAGGACTGGTCATACATTTTAAAAACTATCAGCTTTAACCATATAACATGTTATATATAATCTAAAAATCAAGTGAAATGCAGAGTCTCCCGTTAAAAAAAATACAACTTTTAGTTGCCCTACTTTCTTGCCGCACCCTATATAATTGAAATTATTTTTAAAAAATGCGCAACTGGCAGGTACTTGTGCTCATAAAAATCGCCTGGCAATTTTTTTATACCTAAAAATAAATGAACTAAATCATATGAGAATTTCAAGCTTACAGCGACAAGTAATAGCAGATATTTTGAATGTCGAATTTTCACATGAGCAGGTAATTATGAATTATGAATTGATTTTAGGTGTGGTATCAATGGACGCGAGCAATGATAAGCATGACATTGCTGGCAATCCCACTCATCCTGTTTTATATCCCACCACTAACCTAGGATTTACTGGAGAACTGAATTTTAAACAGAGGTTAATCAGCACTACCTATGATATTGGTTGGAATCTCTTCGTAAAATATTACCTGCAACATTATGAGGATCTTATTATTAAGAAGCATTTTGGAGACCATATGCCTCCTATCCGCGACCTCGAAAGAAATTTCAGCTTCTTTTTCATCAATTCAAATCCAGTTTTTCATACAGTGAGGCCACTGACCCCGCTAATAATCAATATTGGCGGAGGCTTACAACTTGAAAAACCTAAACCACTGCCAAAAGTAAGTTTGTTATTGTCTTTTTAATAAAATTACTTTCTATCTTCAATTAAGTCTGTCTCTAAACTAGCGCCAATAGAAAACCAACAAAATAATGTTCAATAAACCTGTTCCATATTTATTAAATAAATACTTTTTTCTTTTGTCGTTATTTGTTTTTTCGTGCTTCTCCTTAATTAAGACAAAAACACCACACTAGGATACGTAAAAAAAACAAACTTTTCCTACATACGTTTTTTTTTAAGTTTAGAATTAATTACGCATTAAAAATATACAGTCCACTTGTCTCTTCAAAACCAGAGCCAAGGTGATCGCTTTAATCCCCAAAATTTGTATAATTCGGATATGAATCAGCGACCTTTACTAGGTTGTACTAAATTTCTTAAAGTCCGTGACTATAGGGGGGGGGTTAGAACTGCACAAAACTATTTGTAAGCATGTAATCTTAAATTAACTTTAGGTTTGCGCTTGATAACGACCAGATATATTGTATTAGTCGAAACGCTGTGAAGAAATCAACAGAAAAGACAATGTAAATCCGAGAAGTAATTTCTTTTCATATCTATACGTTGTCTAGTACTTTAAAAAATCTTGTTTAGATATCTCTAATGCTCGAGGTCAGTTTTTTCTAGAAGACTGAATTCAATAACGAAACTTCGAAATTAATTTTTAATTTAAATTTATTTCTTTTAAATCACTTTGGGAATATTAGTACCTACTTTAATTTTTATTTTAGGATATTCAACATATTTTAGACCATGCAGACGAAGGCGTTATTTACTTTAGTCTAGGAACTAGTATAAGAAGCTCTCAGTTGTCGCCAAAAACAAAGTCTGTTATTATAAAGACATTTTCCCAGCTACCTTACACGGTTCTCTGGAAATTTGAAAAAGAAGAGAACGACACATTTTCTCTTTCTAAAAATGTGTATACGATGAAGTGGCTACCACAGCAAGATGTCCTAAGTAAGTAATATTTTAAAAAATAGTAAATATTTTAATTAACATTTTTAAGTACAGGTTGTTCACATTTTAATAGTGTCGAAAAGTTTTTTTAAAATACTTTTTAGTAAAATGAGATTTCTACTTGCAGGGTTTTTATGAAAAATTTTGCACTATCGGATACTTTGCTAAATCTCGATTACTTTGTAACCATTTTTTGGCTTACCACATTAATATAGATGCTTCTATTGGCGTATAACCTTTTTAGGAGTATTTATAAGTTGTATTAAAAAGGTCAGGCACAAAATGTTGGGCGTTCCTAATAAAATAATCAAAAACTGAGGTTCATCGTTCTTAAAATTTTACTAACAACACTGTTACTAATATTATATTAAATTATCATACATATGTATATATATTTATAAAGAATCAAAAACACAAATTGCCCAAAATGAAAATGATTAGTAGAATTAAACTAGAAACCCCGTAAACTAGATTAAACAAAATGGTTTGGATTATCCCCTTCTTTTAATTCAACCGTCTTTCCCACCACGTATCTCAAGTTAATAATATAAAAAATATTTTTTGTCCAGAATAAAGGCGTATAACATTACTTACATATATTAAGATTTATTGTTACCTACCGAAGTAGCCTCACGAGAAAAAAATTTGCCGCTTTTCCGAGGCATGAATTTTCTGGGTACTGAATTAGACGTCCAGAAATTGTTGAATTCCCAACATGATCTCCGGACCTTGTTCTACTTAATTTCTTACTTTAGGATTACTTAAAACGACACGCGATTTTGCATTTATAAGCATTAATATCGAAAACGCCCTACACACGTTGCTATAAATCGTACTTCATGTAGTACAACAGGAGCCGTACAATATGCAGCATCGGACTAACGTCGACGGATCGCCAGCTGTCATTCGTTTATGGTTAGATTTAATATTTTATTCCCGGCATAATACAATTTATTGATAATAATATATGAATAAACACAACCCCTAGTAATATAAATACCATGCATATTATTATTTAAGTACTTGCCACTCAAATTAAAATCCGCTTGCCAACAAAACACGCAGGTTGTCACCCTTGATTTTCTCAAAACCAAGGTGTAAGATTGCTACGCTCTTATTTAATAATTATTATTACTGTTTAATTTTAAATTATTTCGATCACAAAATGGTATCAAGATTACAGCTCGTGGTCAACAGAGCGTGCAATGTAGATGCCCTAGCTCAATTAACCCGGAGAGTAGGGTGTGGGAAAACTTAAGAAATCTTAAACGAAAAAAGAAAGAAATGAGCGCCACCAATTTATAACGGCTTAAATTGGAAAGCCCCTTGATCTTCGCGGCACTTGCTTCCTCTTGATACTTTAAAACAAAAAGAGTGAGCTAAATAAAACACACACATGAAGTTAAGAAAAATAAAAATCTATTTATCTGTTACTGTATAAAAGAAAAAAAATATATAAACAATAAGTATGTTATCAGTTACGGTATAAGGAAAAAGGTAAACAATAAGTGTCACCAAATCCAGCAGCACCTAGCGCTCCTAACTTCAAACTAGGCCCGTGACATGGGATTAGTCCCGAGTCTTGAAGTTAAGTTTGTGGCTTGAAATTGTCTGTGACTTGCAGTTGCAATTAGCCCCTGACTGAAATTAGGACTGTGACTTACAGTTGGCCCCTGACTTGAAATTAGGACCGTGACTAACAGATGGCCCCTGACATGAAATTAGGACCGTGACTAACAGTTGGTCCCTGACTTGAACCCTATGAAAACAAAAATTTTCTAGAATTTTTCATAGTGATTCGAAGTTTATAACGAAAACCCAAATAATTTTAATTAACTCAAAAAAAATCCCAAAAGGTTTCTACTGATTCAAAATGAACTGAACAGTCAGAAGAATAATTTAATTTTAAAAATTTAGTCCTACCGAGAAGTATAAAAAAATATTTAATTAATTTCAAGACACTAATCAGAACTTTTCTTTAAATAAATTAAAACCGCAAGCAACAAAAATAAAAAAAATACAATAAAATAATTTAAAATGAAGTCACTAAAGATACCATCAATAAGCACAAAATGCCCTCATGGGTATCGAAAATTCAGTCGAAACGTTGTCAATAAATCCAACAAATCCACAAATACAAACTAAGACCGGAAAGGAAAATTCTAAAAATTTACTTTATCAAATACAATCTCAATAACCAGCGTTAACACTAAAATAAATACAAGGTTTCGACTGAATCCGAATGATTTAAATTAGAAATACATAATAAAGTAGAAATAATTCTAATACTTAAAAAAAAATATGCCCTGATGATGACCTAAAATTAATCGAAACGTTGGGTAAGAAAAATATAAGCACATTATTATAACTGACTCCAATAACTAAATTCAATTTACAATAAATAAATTTGTAACAAAATAGATTACTATAACAATTTCCAGTATAAAATAAATAGAAAATTTAGACTGACCTCGGCCAATTTAAACAGAAATGAGAATAAAATGAAAAAAAAAATAGCAAAATCTTAACAAAATAAGGTATGTATAGACCTGATAAATAGCAAATATTTAAGCGAAACGTTGTGAGAATACTTACAAAAAATATAGATATAATAAGGCAGCAATAAGAAAAATCAAAAGGCACAAATATATTTAAATTTTAATATAACCAGCTTAAAAAAAAGGGTTTTATTTAACTAATTATTTTCCAGCGGCAAATCAAAATGCAAAAAAAAAATACCATAAACTAAAAGAAAAGCAATTTACGTTATACTTAATTGTTACTGAAAACCTCTGCAAGCCATTTATTAATCTGTTTATTATCTATTAAAAAGAACGAATGCATTAATCAAATCACACTATGCAAGCTGCTTAAATATTGTGGTTTTATTTTAAAATAAAATAGAGCCAATTTACGATCCACAAAATATGGTTAATATAATAGGAAAATGAATCAAATTACTGAGGTAAAAGATGTTCGACGAAATTTAAACTAAAAATGTATCTTCGTATGAATTCGTTACACTTGCATTTAATATTTAAGATTTCAAAAAAAATGTATAAAAACTAGTCCCTTTTGCATCAAAAAAAAATAATCGTCTCACCCGAGCAAAAGTTAATTCCAAAAAAAAAATGAGAAAAAATACCAAATTACGAAAAGCAAAATTTAAGAAAAAAAAAGATACCCTTTTCAGGATAAGATATTAAAGCAAATTACCTATCCAATAGGGTCACTCAGTTCTAGTCAAAAGGTGGTTTCACGTGCCAAGTACAAGGGCATGGAAAATGGCGATCTGGTCCAATCTTCAGGTCAAATCCTCTCTTAGAGAGATTTTCTAGCACGAAAAATAACACTCACAGTGCAAACTATAATGTGCCCGAAAAACTAATGCGGTGTTGAGGAAAAATCCCGCTAACGGATTTCCAAGATTTTCCTGGATTGTTTCCTCAGACCCGCGCTGAAGACCTGTGGTTTATCTGCAGGTGACCAGAAAAGTGAAAATAACATAAAATAAATAAAATAAAATATAATATAAATAATAAATAAATAAAATAAATAAAACAAGGATATGATTAACATGTTAGACAAGAAAAACGACTCTCCATTGGTTGAGAAAGATACAGGAAATAATGCAGGAATACACTTGGCAACAGCGAAAAAGATGCCTGCGCTCTTGATAGGAGGAAGTACCAGATGGAGGGTTTCGAGACGACGCGCGACGCGACGCAATAATAACATTGACAGAAACAACTAACCTGAAATTTAAAAGCAACGCCAAGGCGAAATGGAAATGTAAATAAACAAATACTATTTAATTAATTACTCTAGTACTAATGGAAAAGGACCACTCAGAAAAGCCAAATATTAGTCCGGAGTAGAGTACCAAAGAGTCAAAAAAATGATGTGCTAATGCAGCAGTAGTTAAATGCCATAAAAATGAAACGTAAGTTGAGTTTAATTTAATAGAATTTTCTTAACTGTATAAACTCATTATTTAACCATAAAACAGGAATTTATTCACACAATTATTAACTATTTATTTTAGGAAATGCATCAGACGCAGACGTAACGAAATTTCAGTTTATAATAGGCTCCAAGTAATTATGCAACTATGGACAAAACAAAAGTCGATCTGAATTTAGAACATCAAACATTGATAGAAATTATAAGAAGACTGTAGTTTATATAGTCTCAGAAAAAAAAAAGGTAAGAATATTAATATTGAATCGAGAAATACCTTTGGTTTATTTATGTCTAACTTAAATGAAAATATCTTTATATGTTACATATTCACAGCAAAAGGAAACACGAATAATAAAATGTAGATTTAAGAGAAAGTATGAAGTGGTGTATATATAGTATCTATAGTCTAAAAATAATCCTATGTATATCTGAAAAGAAATATTTATCAATGCAACCAATACAAGTATTTACAGTTCAATATTAATACATAATATCGACTTTATATCAAAGAATTTATTGGGGTACTAATGATTTGGTTTTTTTTACAGCGACAGAAGAGTTATACAAAATACACGCTCGAATCTAAAAATGCAGCATATCTAGCCAAGGAAAACGAAAATCCCAAGACTTGTATAAAGGACTAAATTAAAATTAATAAAATTTAATTTATATGTACTCTGTAAAATATATGGGAAATAAATAGTTTGTCTAAAATGCTATTTGAAGTTTTTCTTATACAGTATATAATTATAAAATTCGGCAAAATTAAATAAATCCAACAATTATATTTGAACTGATTTTTTTTTGGCGACATCTATGAACGAACGCTAAACTTATACCATTTACTGAAAATTATTCCTTTATATCTTGAGTTCAGATATAGGTACAAAATTAACTACTTATCGAGAGGTGACACTGTGTGTACCGAAATTTGCTGCAAAAGGTGTTGAATTTATATTTCGCTTAAATATGAACAATGTAACCGCTTCTAATAAGAAAACTACTAAAATCTAAGTAAATCAAACCAACAAGGCGTACATATTAATCACTAAACTTAATACTAAAGTAGTAGATTATAATATTAAATTAATCATACAATGAAATGCACTTATAACAAAATTAAACTGTTACAAGGTATAAACTGAAAAACCTTCTACCGCTTCCTATAGGGACATGGAAAACAAAACATAAACAGTGGCCAAAAACTCAAGTTTTAAAAAACTTTCTGAAAAGTCGCAATTTTCTTTTTTTTTGACAGGAGTTTTTGACTTTGTTTCGTCCGTTTGATCGAAAACCAGCGTTAGAGGGACAGTGATTCTTAAGTAAAATGTTCTTTTGAATATGGAGGCTAAGTATTGCACTTTCTTATTTGCAGGATGTTCTAATCTATAGATAAATCCACTGACTGATTAATTGATCACGATAAATTTCACACAAATCTTCTTTCTGGGATGCAGGTGTGAAATAAGAAAGATTTCTGTGGAATTTCATCCTTAAGGGGGCGAGATATGTTTTTAATTGTTTGTTATATCTTTTTGACTAAATGATGATTTAAAACAATTGTTTCGCCAATGCTTTTCTATTAAAGAACCTTCAAAGTTTTCTTGGATTCAATTGTAATTTTTGATTGTTTTAGTCGATATAGTATTTTTAGTTTAAGTATTTTTTGCTTTGCCAACAAAACGTGTTTCTTTGGCCGTAAAACTTATTTTGAATTGATTCAAGCTCGGCTGTCGAAGCCGAAAACAATATCTTTTACAGTCAATATTTTCACTATAAAAAAAGCAACACTTAGTCCTGTACCCAGCGAGTTACTACAGGTTATCGTGGTATTGGCAAAGTTGGAAGCTGTCCTCGTAAGATTGGATTCATGCTGGTCTCTTACGGGATAATTTTTGTAAATGTGCAATTTATTTACATTTCCAAATGTGTTTTGAATTTCTTCACATACATGATGCATTCCGTACTGAAATTAGTTGTAATGAATTAAATTGGGATACAAAATGTAAAGGGGCTGCCCATTCTTAATCATGTACAACATTCAAACAAATAAATTTGCCATGTAACGGCCTCATACATTCTTAGTTTCATTGGCGGAAATCTTTTCCTATTTCATTCCGTATTTATTTCAGCACATTGTGTTAATTTCGCGTTAAAAAAATTTAGAAATATGCATAAATAACCAATACGTTTAAAATATGCAAAAATAGCAAAAATATGCAAATGCATGATTGGTTTTTAATATCTCTTTATTTAACAAAACATGAATGGATTTTAAAAATAAGGTCCACAATATGAGATGTAGTGTTATTTTATATTTCTCGTGTATTATGGCAGTATTACACGTGGGTACAGTGTGCCTACGAACGAAATTAGAAGGATATGAAAAATATGAGAAAACGTGTCAACATGCTCAATAGGAAAAAAGTTTTTAAACAAAAAGGCAAACGGCAGAACGTTTCTACTTTCTGAAATGTATAATGTAAAAACAAAAAGAAGGAAAGAAGCTTATATTACCATGTTCAATAGAATACAGTTTCTGACTGCTTGAAAAATTATATCAGTGAGAGGCCAAAACTGTTGCAAATTTGTGAAACACACAAAGATGACATCAGAGATTTTTCAAAAAGTATCAGATATTCATATTAAACGAATGGCTCGAGATTTTTTAAAACTTCTAAAACCAATTTTTATGTTACTGGATATGGTTCAACAAAAGGGTGACTCTTTGTCTAATGCAGTTGAGGCATGTAAAAAATGTTCATGATAAAGTTGAAATGAAAACTCAAATTTACATCAATATCAGCTCTCCAAAACAAGATATAATCAAGCTTTAACACCTTTTCACTTTTTGGCGTACTTACTGGATCCAATCAGAAATAAAAAAAGCGAAGAAAAAAGCTGCTTTAGATATTGCAGATAAACATTTCTCAAACAAAAGATTATGACCATTAATAATCAAGTTAGAAGCCCTTTTGGAAAACAATGTTTTCTAGCGAAGTATTTCAAAATTTCACCTCACTACAGTTCTGAAGATCTCAAGGAGCCATTCCAGAAATCAATAAGGTACTACACATAATTGTTTCCATTATATGTGCTTGTGCATCTTCCTCCGACTTCCGTTTGACTAGAAAGATGCTAAATTTATGTTTGGTTTTATTATTACGAATAAACAAATGCTTAGAAAATTTCCGTTTATAATGAATTTCCATCAAGTAATAGCTAACTCTATTGAATTTTTATTGCAAGCTTCTACAAGCTTTCTAGCTGTATGGTATTTTAAACTGATACATAAATCCAAAATTTAACGAGTGCATCAAACTACATGAAATTGAAGACAGACAATAAGGCCGAATTAGCCAAAATCGCACAAGGAAGAACTTAAGAATAATATGGTGGTAATTTTCTAAACATATGTTTATTTGTATTTGTATATAATGAATTTCCATCAAGTAATGGCTACTCCATTGTATTTTTATTTTCAAAGAATTTTTAAAATATAATTTTCGTAAATAGACATTTAATCAACAAAAAAGGCAGTTTTTGTCGAAAATTTTTAAAAAATCATTATTTTCTTTATTAAAAATCGTTTGATTACAAACATGATTTTAGTTATTTCAACCTTAACATAGTACGGCTGGAGTTGATTAAGAGATCATAGCTCTTGGGTTTAGACAGTGTCAAATTGGAATTACTTTCCGACGTCTCGCTTGTGATTGCACGAGAATCCTCTGGGTCTTCACAGCACAAGATCAACACATCGTGCCCCTCGACGCGTTACTCACTGTGATGACTGGTTTCCACGCACGATGTAGCACGTAGCCCACGTTTCTATTAAAATTTGCAGGGTGCTTGATTATTTCAATTGATTTTCTAATTTTTCTTTTATAATAACCCGAGACTGATGCAAGAACCTTGGTATCTTTTACATTAATCATGTATCCTGTTGTGCTGCTGTTCAGCGATAGCGGATTGAACAATCTGTATCTTACTTATATATCTTTCATGTTCCTTAAGTCTAGTATACACAGACCGTCCACCTATGTACACTTTATCGCAGGAACAAAGAGTTTTATAAATTCCTTCAAATTGCAAATCTTTTGGTGTGCTCAATTTTTTGTGTGTACTAAAAATTGTGTTAATGTTGGATCTCCCCAGAATTCTTCCAATATTATCTGTGGTACCCTGAATAACAGGCAAAACCGCACTACTTAATGGTTGATTATCCAATACTTGTTTAGGACTGGGATTATTATAATACATAATCGAAAACCTAATATCTTCAGTGCAATGTTTAATTTTAAAACTTCAGTCAGTTTTTTTGTTTCATCAAGTAATGTCAGCATCTGACTCATTCACCATTTCGGTTGTAAGGAAGCGGAGCTTAAAGCAACTTCCTCGAAAGCCTCCATAGAGATGTTCGCTGCCACAGGAGATAGAGGAGATCCCATCCCATGGCACCACACTAGGTTTGCTCATAAAAGGTCCCTTGAAAAATTAAATACTAAATAAAGGTTTTTCTGTTGAAATATGTCAGAAATGATAGAAATTGAATAGACACTTTTGTATACAGGGATTCAAAATCAAAGCTGACTACAATATCACCGGGATCTAAAGTAAAAACTTAAAACTTTTTTACGAAATCTTTAGAGTTTTTTATAAGAATTAGATCGGGGGTTTAAGATATTGGCTAAATATTTACCTATTTCGTAAGATTGCACTGACGATGGGACGTAACGGGAAGCTTCAAAATGAAACGTTGCATTGAAGATATTAGGCGTTCGATTAGGTATTATAATAGTCTCATACCTAAATAAGTATTGGATACTCAATCATTAAGTAGTGCAGTTTCACCTTTTATTCAGGGTACTACAGATAAAATTGCAAGAATTCTACATAGATCCAACATTCGTACAATCTATAGTATGCACAAAAAGATTAGGCAATGCTTTAGGACACCAAAAGATGTAATTCCTTTGAGTTCCTTTGAAAAGTTTATAAAATTCCTTGTTCCTGAGGTAAAGTGTATACAAGATGTATAAGTAAGAAATAAATTGTTCAACCCACTATCGCTGAACACAACAACAGCACACGGATCGAAGCTCTTTCAGTGTTTTGCTCTCGTGTAGTAAAGATCCCTTAAGATGCCTGGCCAAATCGTAGGCGAAGCGTCCGAAAATAATTTAAATTTGACACAGTCTAAACCCAAGAATCCTGATATCTCAACCCTTCTCTAATTGATAAGAAACTGGTATAAAACTATCGTTTTAACTAGATGTTTTTATAAAGAAAGTATAAGCATTTTTCAAATCCCTATTTGTCAACATGTTTCTACATAAAAAAATACGTTGGTACTGATATGGTGAAATAGAAGTAGGGAAGGGGAGCGGGAGTAATAATGTAGATAATTGCGCTGCCGCTAAACTTAGCGACGTTAGTGATACTTAATAGTAAACTCCATTAGCAGGCTTTTTTATAAAATGATTTTAAAGCTGCTGTCGAATTTTCAATTGCACTCCGTAACAATACTAATATTTATAATCAAATGGTACATGTTCCTTTACATACCTACCTTCTGTTTCAGGACATCCTAAAGTGAAGCTGTTTATATCACAGGGAGGACTGCATTCTCTAGAAGAAGCTTTGTTTATGAGTGTGCCAGTTTTAGCTTTACCGTTTTTTGGTGATCAAATTATTAACTCCAAGAGAGTCGTCGAACATGGATTCGGCCTGCTGTTAGATCACAACAACCTTGAAGTTGAGGAATTTAGGGATACTATTTTGGAACTTATAAGATCTAGTAGGTAAGTGGTTGCTACGTCTTCTCCCTCATCTTTTTTAAATTCTAATAGTATTGTAAGGTATTATCAAAAAGAACATTTGCATACAAGTGTAAATGTGCAATGAACTACATAGCAATGTCGAAGAAAACCTTGCGCTTTGAAGTATATTTGATTATACCATATAGTTTTTTGTTTATGTATAATTATCTATAAAGTGCACAAACAAAAATCTTTTTTGAGATAACAGTATTCTGTGATTCCATTTTGTAGACATAATTTCTTATGCTTGTTTAAATAATATTGTTTATATTATGTTCATATATTTGCTTCAGTTAATTTAAAGTTTTTTTTATTCAGGCAATAAAGCTTTTTGTTTGTCAAAAAATATATAATTATATATAAAGTTGTTACCAAATATTGAAGTATATGAGTATATAGATTGTGTTATATCTACACACTGGAATTACCAAGGAAGTTGTTGGGAAAGTCGAAATTACTGATTTTTCCTTTTGGATCCTTATCTCAAAATAATAAAACACAAAAAAACTATTTTTGCTTTATTTTTTGTTGCTAGTGAAAAACGGGAGTAGTCGCAATAATATGTGAGTTTATACTTTTAGGTATAAAGATTCTGCAACAAGATTGTCCAGACAGTTGTCGGATAGATCAATGTCTAGTGTAGAGCTGGCAGCATGGCACACTGAGTATCTCTTGAGGAACCCAAACGTTGACATACTGAAACATCCACACCTCCGGATACCTTTATACCAGTATTACTTTTTAGACATTATATTGTGCTACTTGTGTGTTTGTTTAGTTATAATGTATTTTGTTAAATTCATTTGTAAATGTTTAATTCAGGTATCATCTTATTTATTAAGCATTAAGCGAAAATTTAAAAAGGAATAATATAAAATAAAATAGATTAGTAGACTTCGGTTTTATAGTGATAACCAAATAAGAAAAATAGTGTTTTTTTGTTAGGTTGCTCTGACTATTCAGGGTGTTTCAAAACAAATGCGATAAACTTAAGGGGGTGATTCTCGAGTTCATTTTAAGAATAAAACTTCATATGAATATATGTTCTAAACCTCACAACTTTTGAGATACAGGTGATATACTTTACAGAAATTTTTTTTATAATATTTGGGATACCATCCTAGATATCTTCGTGAAATTTAGTACACGTTTTCTACGCATCAAGATACATTTTCTGGTGCACAACATTTTTTTAAATTTTTACCAATGGCTTCCGTACGGAATTTGCATTGCATATTTTTGAAGAAAAAAATAGTACACTACTGATATTTTTTTCATTTGGATATTTTTTTGGATAGCTTAGACATTTTTACATAAATCACCTCTTGCGTTTTTCTCGTCAGATGTAATGTTTAGAAAGACTAAAAAGTTAGGCAGTAGAATAGGGATTTTGAATTTGATATTCATTGTTCAAAATAAAGGGCATTTTGTTATAAACGTTGGGTCAAAAGTCACAATTAGGGAGACATTGCGGTACAATGGCTGAAAAATAATGTTTTTATATTTGATCTCAAAAACGAGAAGCGATATAATAATAAAATTTTATGGGATTATTACTGCTATGAAAACAAACTATCTGCATATTTTTTCACTTTTTTAAAATGAGTGGAAGGGGTTGAAATAGACTACCCCTATTATTCTTGTTAACTAAATTTAAAGAAAAACTTACGCAACGACTTGGAAAAAAATAATTTGGTTTATTTAAAAACTTTTTTACCTCTTGGATTTTTGTCATAAAACTTACCGATTTCAAATTAAAAAATAAAATGTAGATCATTACGTATCGCGACAGGGAAATTTTTAATTGAAAAAATCTAGTGGACCGCTGTAACTTTTTGTTATCTGATCTATTTAATTGTACAGTAATAAGGTTTTAATTAAATCACAGCATGATTACGTTACATGAATCTGTTTCGTTTTGATATAAAATATTTTACTGTTAATATTAATCAAAAATTTGTTATCTGACGCATCAACTGTTAATTGAACTACAGTTATATCTCTATAAGGTTTTAATTTCGAATCAGAGATTTTTGGTTTCACCGAATGAATACCGTAATCCCTTTTTTTGTTTCTTTTTGCATTATTGTATCTGTGGATATCAAAACTTTCCTAACAGACATGTATGGTCTGAAGATAATCCACATCCAATAACAGAATCTAGACATCAATATCAGTTTTCCGTTAACGATTGGATAGAAATCGTCGATGAACATTTAATTGGGCTACATTTTCTACATCTAAGATTAACTGGTGAGTCATATTTTCACTTTCTATAAGAAAAATTGCCTCCTCTACTAGAACATTTACCTCTGAGAATTAGACATGTATTACATGAATGATGGTGCCCCAGCACAGTTCAGCTTAAATATGCGAAGGTATTTAAATCATACTTATGAAAACTGCTGGATAGGAAAAAGCATCTTTGTATTATATCCTTTGGATTATTTTATTGGGGATATCTGAAAGAATTAGTTTACACTACCCCAGTACAGGATTCGAAGATCTAATCTTGTGATGTCATAAGAAAAAATCGTGGCATATTTCAGCGTATTACAGGCTCAGTGATGCGTAGAATAAATGCATGTATTATATCGCAGGGCAGGCATTTTCAATACTTACTATAAAAAATGCACTAGCTTCTGCGTAAGACGTTGTGTTTTTATTTGAGTTGCAATGTTTAAAACATTTTTTTAAAGAACGATTTTATTCATAGTACATGCATTAATACATAGATGATTGGTTAGTTTGAAACATGTTTGTTAATCAGTTATTTTTAAAATGCGATTGTTCAGAAGAAAATTTAACATTACTACAAAATAAAACTGTATTTGAAAGCAGGCGACTAGGCTGTTTTTCTAAAATAAATTTCTTTGTCCCGTAATGCTTTACTTTTTATTTTTTAATTTCAAATCAGTAACTTTATGAAAAAAATATAACAGGCAAAAAAGTTTCTAAATACTTATACCAAGCTATTCAAATTTATTTTTTTTCAAGTCGTGGTGTAAGCTTTTCCTTAAATTTAGTTAACCAGAACAATAGGGGTAGTCTATTTCAACCCCTTCCACTCATTTTAAAAAAGTGAAAAAATATGCGTATAGTGTGTTTTCATAGTAGTAACACTCCCATAAAATTTCATTATTCTATTGCTTTTCATTTTTAAGAAAAATAAAAACATTATTTTTCCGCCATGTTTGAACCGCAATATCTCCCTAATTGTTGACTTTTGACCCAACTTTTATAACAAACTGCCCTTTATTTTGAACAAGGAATATCAAATTTAAATTCCCTATTCTGCTCCCTAACTTTTTAGTCCCTCTACGGTTTAGAAGTTTTTTGGCAAGATTATTATTCGTGCATAGCAAATTTTGCTTAACAAAACTCATAAATTCCGACATTTTGCTAAATAACTTTTAAACGGTACAACTGACGAGAAAAACGCAAGAGGTAATTTTTATGTAAAAATGTTAGTGGCGTACCTTTTTTTTCTTGAAAAATATGCAATGCAAATTCCGTACGGACGCCACTGGTAGAAATAAAAAAAAATGTGTCTAGATGCGTAGAGAATGTGTACCAAATTTCACGAAGATATCTAGAATGGTATCCCAAATATTATAAAAAAAAAGATTTTTTTCTGAAAAGTTTAACACTCTGAATCTCGAAAAGTTATGAAAGTTAGGACATATGTTCATATAAAGTTTTTTTCTTAAAATAAACTCAAGAATCACCACCTTAAGTTTTTCGCACTTGTTTTGAAACACTCTGTATAACTTTTTGTTTAAATTTAATTTCCCTATTACATACTAGAATTGAAGGGCATACGTAAAGAACCGGCTAAGTAATATTTTTCAAACTTTGAGAAAACACTTTTTGCGTATAGTGTGTTTTCATAGTAGTAACACTCCCATAAAATTTCATTATTCTATTGCTTTTCATTTTTAAGATAAAAAAATAAAAACAATTATTTTTCGCCATGGTTGTACAGCAATATCTCCCTAATTGTTGACTTTTCACCCAACTTTTATAACAAACACATGTGTTTTCTCAAAGTTTGAAATTTTATCATAAGTTTAAACTAAGGTCAAACATTTTTCGTTAAAAAGTTATATTATCTTGATATCATCAGTTTCATGTTTTGGTTAATTCATTCACTTTTCACACAAAATGAGATTTTATATATAAGCTAAATAAATAACAAGAAAAAAAAACGAGTTAAGCCTTAGGTTAAGCCTTTTTTCCCTGATCATAGTCAGAAGTATGCAGGGTGTAAATATACTTCGGAAAAAATACAGGATGTTAAAATGATATATAAGGGACAAACGTCTAATGTTAATAAAGCGACTAAATACTAGCTGCTGCAAAGTGTTAACGTAACACATAATTTAAATTTTTATAAATTATTACGAGCCGGATGTCATATTTTACTCCGTATTGCCGAGTTAAGCCGCGTATGACGTTCATGTAGAATTTCGACTTCGGGAGCCAGTTTACGAACTGTCTCATCGATAATCATTGATTTTCCGACCGAGTTATCTGTGATAAGCCGTGTATGTGTATAATTAAAGGTGTTACAATATGAATACCGTAAATTATGAAATTTTGACAGTTTTTCATTAGAAGATAAATTAAACAGCTAGGCATGCCTAGCTGTTTAATTTGGCTTAAATCACTTTATAAGCAGACTGCTTTTTATGTATACTTCGTAATACAAATTTCAAGATAGTGACTGTGTGTCATTGATGAAAACTAAATTTAAAAGTTGATTGGTAATCTTTTAAAAGCCCCTTTGACAAACCATTCATCCATAAAATATAGAGTCATAACATTTCAAACTGGCGATAATTTGTAATGTGGCAAAATCTAAATATTTGGAATGTAGAAACTTCTTAAAATCTTACGAACCTGGCAAGCCTACGATTGGCTGCCATTTTGAATTGGGTAATTTTAAGGTGTCCATATTTTGACGATGAATTAAGGTTAAAAAAAAACCTTTTAAAAGATCGGTCCCCTTTTACAGTTAATTTGTTTTTAATGTGTCTAAATTGGTTGTTTCTGGTTTGCGACACCTCTAACGTTTGCAAACGTTTTAGTACCACGACCCTGATCATTTTACGACAAAGTCGAATTCCTTATTCTGTTCTGCAACTCTTTAGTTTGTTAGGTTTTCTGTACCATTTAGAAGTTCATTCATACATAGCTAATTTGAAGGTAATTAATATTACAATTTAACCACTTTTCCCATTTTAAGTTTTCTGATGGTTTTTGGACTGGGATTTTCATCTGAGGCGTATTCTGGGAAAATACACACTTGCTCCCGATGAGCTCTGCTCTCGTCGGAATCCCTGTTAATGTCTAACAAAAAGTGCAAAAACCGACGAGTTAGTTATACCATGAATGGATGTTGTGCTATAAATAAGAAATGTCGAATATTATGAACTTCTCAAATGTTAAAAACAAACAGGAAAAGATTGCTTACAAATACACAGAGTGTCTCGTTTTAAAAATGTAACTTTATATGTACTCACATAAAAGTCTATAGTATTTATTTATAAAAAAGGCTACATTATCAGATTATATTAAACATACATATTATACAGAAAAAATTTCACATTTTGGCCAACTGAGAACAAACATGTATTCCTTTGAGCCGAACAAGGGAGATTTGGGTTCAGTGTCTTATGTTTAGTTCCCAGTTCAAAAATTAAAAATGTTATTCCGATGGTAGACTGACTGCAAACCGATATATGGAGATAATAGAAAACTTTATACCTGAAACATTGAAGGGGGAGGGTACCCTTAGTACATGTAAATAGTATTTATGGAAAATACTTTTCCTGACCAGTGGATTGGGGTTAATGAAGCAATAAAACTAAACTTAGGTAACCAGATCTGAGAGTTTTAGATTTCTTTTCTGGGGCTACTTACAAGGCGAAATTTACCGTATCCAGCACAATACGTCGGAAAGAACATCTAGGGACTTACAGGCACGACAGGCAAGTTGTTATTCTCACAGTAACTCATAAGATTATAGGGCCCAAGAACTAGTGATAAAAAACTGCAAGAGTTTTGTAATGACTCATATTTCAATATGATAAAGTATTAAGGATATGAGTCAGCATCCGCTCACAAGGTCAGGTAGTGAGACACCTGGTGGTGGCGCGCTTTGAAGTATGTTAAATCATTACAAGCCCCATTACAAGTGTTTCGTAATAGTTAAAAATTGGCCCTCAAACTTGCTTATAGTATAAAAACGTGAGAAAATGGTCAGACCATGCAAGAGCATTGTAATGTCTGAAAATTTGTTTACTACTTAATTATTAAATAGAATTAAATAAAATAAACAGTCATACCTCAGCTTAATGGAACAGACACAGTCAGCAGTCGCTCGAAGTACGGATATCTAGGGTACGCCACTTCGTTCCACTACCTGATCTTGCGAATGGGTGCTGACTCATATACACTCCTAACACTATATCATATTGAAATATGAGCGATTACAAAACTCTTGGGGTTCTATGTCACGAGCTCTTCGGCTAGTACTGCACTCGTTTTAATAGAGCGACAATATCATGGTGGCAGTATTGTTCACAACTAAACTTAACTACTTCCACGAGATACTGAGGAAGTGTTCATCCTAGTTTTGAGTTGACAGAATTCTATATTTTCATATTAATAACGCGTATTTAGTCTTGTAACGCAAAAATTACTTTATTGGAGAAAGTTTTTTTTTTGTTACTTTTTGGAGAGCAAATGACCAAGTTGGAGCTGGTCAAAAAGTTTTAAAGTTAGCTCGGCTAGTGTGGATTACCTCTTATTTTATTGGCCAAAATTTATATGGCGCCATCTCACAGCAAATAAAAACTACTAAAAAATATATAAACAGTTTAATAAAAATTATACTAAAAGCTATAAATAGATTTTAAAAGTTTAAGGATTTTATTAGTTTTTTTTTTGTACTCTGGTCTTTACATCTGCTGACAACTGACTACTTAACTGCCTGAACTGTGTATTAGCCTCTCCGGAACCTCTTCGCCTGTAGGCTTTGGATTGTCCCTTGGTTAGCCTCTTCTGTCTTCAGGACTTCAATGGTATCTCGGAGGACTCAACCACAGAACTGCTTGGCGTGGTAATCTGTCAGCCTCAGTGATTACATGTAAAGATGATTTAAAGTTTTAGACCAGAATAGTGACTTTCAACTTCAGAAATAATTACAAACTTTTTTTATGACAATTAAATCCTTAAAAATAACTATGTTATAGTGAAGTTAAATACCATATCAAATAGAATAAACTAAAATTTAAAATTGGTAACAAATTTTAATTTTCCTGTTACTCAAGAACAAAATCACAAAAGAAAAAGTATATCTATGCACTAAAAATCAAATCAGGTGAGAGGGATAAAATCAAAATAAATCTAAAAGTAAGAATAAAAAACAATATTTTGTACTCTAATTACAAAATATTTTAAAAAAATATAATCCATATGGCCTTAGCCAGTACAGGTAAATATCAATATAACATAGATATGAAATTAACAATAAAAATGACTTTCAGCGACCATAGATGTGGTGAGTGTTTCGATAAAATTATAAAAATATGAAAAACTAGAATAATAATTTATGGAATATTGAGGTTAAGCCTCCAAAATATTGTGGCAAACGCCTAAAAAAAACTTAGAGAACTCAATATTAAATTTCCTTTCGGATATTACTCAGTTTAAAAAAAAAATATGTATGAAAATGCAAGTTTAAATCATCATCTTTCAATCAAATATGAAAATATTTAGCTAAACCAACTCCTGATATTAAGGTATATCAGTGATATTGAACATATGATAAAATTCGAAAGGATTACTTACATTTTCATGGGTGAAATTTTTAAGAAATTAAAACACTCACCTAACCACTATGGCGGACCCAGCTGAAGTGGCTGTACCTTTTCGGTCAACTTGTCCACTTCTATCGTCAAAAATTGATGTTTTAATCCCGGTAAAGTACGCTGTTTTACAATTTAACATATTAAAGAAATCTTTAATTTGATTCCGATTTAAAAGTCGGTAACTGCGAAATTATAACTAGATAATAGAGTTCTATGCCGAAAATCGACAATCTATAATTGGTACAAAAGCGTCAGTTACCAGGTCGACCGAGAGATGGCGATACCCATCTTAAAATATCTTTTTAATTTATAAATGCAATCCAATTATAACGAAATGACTGTTTATTTCGTTATAAACCCCTTCAACCCGGTAAGAAAAATTTGGTAACTTGTTAGCAAATTTTTCACTAATAAGGAACCTAAAAAATTTTATAAGAGAATCAAAAAGTTAAAGTTAAATGCAAAGTGTAATAAAAACTCTGTCTAATAATTGTACTATTATTAGAAAGGTAAAAATTGAAGTAAATCCAATGTTAATAATACAAGAATTTTTTTTTTTTTTTTTTAAAGAAAATTCTGAGGAAACTTTATATAGAAAGTTATACAGATATTTTAAATTTGTCACTTCTACAATGCTTAGGTAGCTAATATTTATGATTAGCGCCCGAAAACAAAATAAGTTAGCATGGTTATCCACCAGGTCAGGCCAATGCCTCCCCCAAGAATGAAAAAAGCCTATGCCTCATTTCGCGCTAAGGCATATCTATCCCCAAAACAAAACGGGTGACACTTTCCCACAAGGTTTGATTTCCATCAATCCAAAGGACTAACTCGGTATACAAGCTTACTTTAAAAGATACACTGCAGAAATGACTCTAATCAAAAACCTAATATGCAAGAAAATATCCCAACCTTAGGTTAACTAGAAATTCGATAATCGACAAAAATAAAAACAATTCTATGCCGACAATTTTGTGTCAATAAATATCTGAAAAATAAGAAGATACTTATAACTAATACTTAAAGATAAAACATAAGTTAGCCTATTATGAGATAACCAAGTCACGATCAGCTGATACATAGCACAGTAATGTACTCACAAGTTATAAGAAACTTCAAATATTAAAATGAGCCTAGCTAGAGTTGCGTACAACCTCATAATGCATAGGAAGACCTCGTGCTCTAGCCTTGAGCAAAGTTACAGCTAACAGATTCCTGGAACAATCACAATAAATCCAACCAATGTGTCCTAAAACTAGAGAGTCCAAATGACCAAAAAAAAAAAAAATAGGATATAGCTCCACCAGGCTGAAATTAACTGAGTAATCTGATTTAAACAAAAATACTTAGCAGGTGTTCCGTAAAATGTTACTACCAGCGACCTGTCAGAGAGATACGTAGGGAAGAATGAGCTACAGTAGTCAGCCCCCATAAAGGCAATCCCTATGTGAATGGAACTGTAGAAATACAGCCCATTCAAACCACCGGCAAGTAACCGACCCCCCATAAACTCACCCTAGCCGATTAAGGTACCATAAAATGGAATAAATTAAGGTTCTGGCACTTACTAGCACCCAACATTACACAGCCTGGAAAAAACAAAAAAAAAAATAAATAAATCAGATTACTGCCAATAGGCAAGTCTACCTTAGAGAACTTCCTATAATCCAAATTAATAAGCTCATGTTTATTAATTCAAAGTCACCATCGAGATTTTCAAACGTCAAAATCAGGTAATTGAGAAAAATCTTCTATATGAATATAGACAGAAATCAGATAAGATACACAAATTCGATAGAAAATCGAAATTGTCAAGGTACACAAATTCAATTAGAAAATCGAAATTTTCAAGATATACAAATTCAATAAGAAAATCGAAATTGTAAGATAATGGTTATATCCAGGCAAGATTTAAATTTTAGGTAAATTTTCTCAATAAAGAAAAGTCAAAGATATAGATATATACATATATATCCATCAAGTTTCACCAAGTCATCAGATAGCTATATCTAATCAAATACAAAATTTGTAGATCCATATATAAGAAGTCAAATTGTAGAAAAAATGATACGATAGAAATATCCAAAGAAAAGTCAAAAAGTTAAATGTATACACCAGTATTTTAAAAGTTGAATAACATGTCACTTTAAATTAAAGTAAGAAAATAATATGCAATAAATCCATTAAGAAAAGATAAATTAAGTAATAATAATATTGCAAAATTTGAGAAATCATTATTGGATTTTTATAAATATAAGGTAAATTAAAGATAATTTCGAACAATCATGTACTGGTCAAAAAGTACAGGATGTCCTAGAAGATATGAAGATAAGATATAAGGGTCTAAAAATGAAATAATGAAAATTATATATAAGATATAAAAAGTGACATGTACATATATGTGTGACAAGTTCTTATTTGTCATTAATATATTCTGGAATAGTTTTACACAGAATATTTTCCTTACGCTGAAGAATCCAAAATGTAAAGAAAAACGATGCGAGCCCACCACTAACCCAAAGTATCGTATTCTGCGATAAGGTGTAGGGTGCAGAAAAACGATACACCAAAATTTAGGTGTATACAAGTAGAATTATTCGGAATCACTAAATGATTCTTCGTCACTTCCACAAAAATTTTCTTTTAAGTCATTAATATGCCAGTTACCAAGGTCATTACCATCCATGTCTTTTAAGTTATAAGATACTTTTGAAATTACTTTATTTACGACACAAGGTATGTATTTAGGAGCAAATTTAGCGGTATAATCATTAGGTGCATTAGATAATGTAAAATTCTTTTTCCACAATTTATCACCGACTCTAAAAGAAATATCTCTTTTTCTAAGATTATAATGTTTAGTATTTTTCTGATGATAACTTTTAATTTTATTTTGAATGTTAGAGAAAAGAGTAGGTAATTCTTGCAAGTCTTTGACATACTGGTCTTTATTAGATACTGAGGGTAAATTATTGTCTTCTTTAGGAATTTTACCATAATAAGAACCAGAAACAGGAACATTTCTACCAAATGTCAAAAATGCTGGAGAGTAACCCGTGACCTCATGTACAGCTGTTCTAATGGCTTGGCCAATTTTATATATACATGTATCCCAATCTTTATGATTTTCATGAATGTAACTACGTATACAGCGTACAATATCACGGTTTACTCTTTCAGTGTGATTAGCTTGCGGATGATATCTAAGATTATAAAATATTTTTTGAACATCATAATTATTTAAAAACTGTTTAAATTCTTTGCTGATAAATTGTGGACCATTGTCGCAAGCAAAAATTTGAGGAACACCAAAAACAAGAAAAATTTGATTTTCGATAAATTTAATAATACTCTTTGAAGTAGCATTAGACATGGGATGGACAAAAACAAATTTAGTAAACCAATCAACCATAACTAAAACATAGCGATTACCTTGTTTAGATCTGACATAAGGACCCAAGAGATCTGCTGAAAGCATTTGAAATGGAAAATTTACATTTCTGCAATCACCCATGAGGCCTGGTGTTGCTTTATTAGGAGCTTTATTAGCTTGACAGACTGTACATCTACGTACATATCGATAAACATCCTTACGAAGTCCTGGCCAGTAATATAAAGATAAAATATGAGATAAAGTTTTAGATATTCCAAAATGTCCAGAACATTCATCGTCATGATTCAGTTTAAGAATTTCTTTACGATTCATAGTAGGTATGACTATTTTCCATTCATTAAGATTACTAGATATTCCATAAGAATTAAATATATGTTTATACAGGAGATTATCCTGAACACAAAATGTAGGAAACAAGTTAGGATTTTTAGAAACTTTAGAAACCATATCAGTATACCATTTATCAGGAATCAAGGTAGCTACGTCAAAAACAGAAATATCAGAATCACTTTCATGAGGAAGAGATCGAGATAGAGCATCAGCGACAACATTTAGAGAACCTTTTCGATGTACCACTTTGAAATCAAATTGAGATAATTTTAATGCCCACCTGGCCAATTTCCCAGTAGGATTCGAGATATTATGAAGCCAAATTAATGCTGAGTGATCTGTGTAGACTGTGAAAGTTGTACCCTCTACATAACTTCTAAATTGTTCAATGCCAAAGATTAAGGCAAGCATTTCTTTTTCAGAAACAGAATATTTACGTTGGCATTTATTCAGGGTTTTACTAGCATATGCTATAGGGTGTTCGAAACCGTCTGGTTCTTGAAAAAGAACGGCACCCATGCCAGTATCGCTTGCATCTGTCTGAATGAAAAAAGGTTTAGAGAAGTCAGGGCTAGTCAAAACAGGAGCATTTGTAAGCCTATACTTAATCTCAAGGAAAGCTTTATCAGCTTCAGAAGTCCATGAAATAGATTGACCCTTTTTCCGGCCCTTTAAAAGATCTGTGATAGGAGAAGAAATAGAAGAAAAGTCCTTAATAAACCTTCGGTACCAACCGACTAATCCAATAAGCCTTTTAATTTCAGTTGTATTTTTAGGGACAGGGTAATTTTGAATAGCTGAAATTTTTTCTTCATCAGTGTGCAATCCGTTTTTATCAACAACATAACCTAAATAATTTAAAGATGGTCTACAAAATTTACATTTTTCAAGATTTATTGTTAAGTTAGCATACTTTAAACGATCAAAAAACTTGTTTTAAAATTTTTAAATGTAATTCGAAAGTTGGAGTACTTATTATTACATCATCCAAATAAACAAAACAATAAGGTTCCAAAGCTGGACCTAAAATAATATCCATTGCACGCTGCATAGTAGCTGCAGTATTAATCAAGCCAAAAGGCATTACTTTATCCTCGAAAAGACCAAGACCCTGTACTGCGAATGCTGTTTTTGGTCTAGAAGATGGATCAAGAGGTATTTGATGAAAAGCTTTACGTAAATCTAGTGAAGACAAATATTTTGCATCTCGTAGTTTAGAAAGTATTGTATCAATTCTTGGCACTGGATAGGAGTCTTTAATACTGACTAGGTTAATTTTTCTTGCGTCGTATACTACTCTGTATTCCCCTGACTTTTTATCAACTATCCAAAGATGACTACACCAAGGAGAATTAGAAGGTTGTATTATATTTAATTTTAACATCTCATCAACTTCTTTTCTAAGATGTTCTTGCATTTTTGGAGAAAGTGGATATTGTCTTTGCCTGATGGGCTTAGCATCACCAGTGTCAATTGAATGAGAAATGACATGTGTTAGTCCTAATCTATCAGATGAGTCTATGCTCTTAAACATATCAATTACAATATTTAATTCATTTCGTTGTTCTAAAGTCAAATCATTTAAATCCAATATTGAATTAATTGTGTTACATTCAACCACCTTGCAATCATAAGATGAGTTATAGAAATCAGCTTTTATTTTAAACATTTGTAAAAAGTCGACACCCAAAATTAATTCATGTATAACACTCGGTATAATAAGAACTTTAATTTCATGTAAAATATTATTTAAATTTATAGGTAAATTAACATATCCCAGATAATCTTGTATTTTTCCATCTGCAGTTGAAACATTTAAAATTGTGTCATAATGAATTTTAAGATTTAATTTTTGTAAGAGAGAAAAACCACCAGAACCAAGAATACAATTATTTGAACCAGTGTCTACCAATGCCAATATATCGATATTATCTACAGAAATTTTTAAGTAAGGCCTAGAATCATTTTCTTTTTTTGAAAATATAGGAGATATAAAACTTTGAGAATTTTTAAGAGAAAAGAAATTTTTTATATAATTCAGCCATTCTGACCATTCCTCATTTGAAGTTTTAAAAGTTATTGGTTTTCTGAATTCTGTGTGTTGCTTTGTGTTAGATGATGTGACTCTGAAGGGATTTGATTTGTCGAATTGGTGACGGCATGTACTTGAGACGTGTCGCCACCCCGCTTGAAGTTTTTTGAACAATTACATTTAGATTTTATAACACCTTTTTTCCACATCCATAGCAAAACAAATTTTTTGGAAAACGACAGTCGGTATAGCTATGACCATTTCTATCACAATTCCAACATACTTTAATTTTATTAAAAGTAGATACATTACTGTTTTTAGAAAATCTATTTATAGCTTTTAGTATAATTTTTATTAAACTGTTTATATATTTTTTAGTAGTTTTTATTTGCTGTGAGATGGCGCCATATAAATTTTGGCCAATAAAATAAGAGGTAATCCACACTAGCCGAGCTAACTTTAAAACTTTTTGACCAGCTCCAACTTGGTCATTTGCTCTCCAAAAAGTAACAAAAAAAAACTTTCTCCAATAAAGTAATTTTTGCTAAAAGCTATACGCTTTTCAAAGAATAACCAATGATTTTCAAGTGAATGGAGAATTCAAAATTTTTACCAGCATTTTATTTTTTAGTGGATATATTCAGTTACCACGAAGGCGTTGTAGTACCATCAATGTCCAGATATAGATTTCAAGAGATAAACAAATTATACATTTTGTAGAAAATTCAAAATTAGATAAGACTAGAAGAGATGGAGAGTTTTTCATAAAAACCTTTTACTCGACGAAGGTATGGCAAAATATTTTGGCCATCATCCAACTAAATAGTTTATAAGAGGGAAAACCAATCCCGTTTGAGTACAAAGATGCAACTCCATCAATTGAAAAGGACAAATGTTTCCATTACGAGGCATGAACTGCATGAAAAAGTAGGTATTTAGAGCAACTAGTAAGGTACGAGATAAACGAATAAGGAAATATCCCTCATTCTCGATCAATTAAATGAAAAAGAAATACCGAGGTTATTATTAATATCAGTATTACAACAAAAATGTATTACTTTCCATCAGATTGAAAGACTAATATTAAAACTATCTTTTCTTGGAAAGACTTTTTTAAGTGAAACATTGAGGTTCTTTAGCAAAGGCAAAAATTGATGTACAATAATCATTCCAATTTTCTAACTATAAAAGTTTAATTTAAATAATCGGTGCAGTAGATCTTTTAGAGCAAGCGGTAAATAATTGTACGATAAGTAATCAAGGAAAAAATTGGTGGTGGCCCCTTTTTACACATATGGTCAATTTGGCATCCTTGGCTCATAAGTGAAAACTCGACGGTGGATCTATTAATTTTCAACGAAGCGTAGCTCGACATTATCTAACAGCTTTTAGTAAAACGATTTATCATCGAAAACGTCCATTGGTTCAGTACAAAAATTATTAGAAATTATGGTAGCCACTATCCAGAGAAAAAGAAACAACTTCATTGAGATATTGAGGAAGTCTATCGAGTGTTATAATACATCATTGAAAAATTCCAGAACGCCATAATAAGCTTTTTTGAGTAATTTGCATTAAGAAAAGGTTTAAATGTTTTAATATTATTCAAAGTTGACACACTCTCTTGTAGGTGGTTGAATATCTTCCTACCCGTATAGAATATTAAGCTTTTAATTTGTGAAGTGTGAGGTATGGACAGTGGCAAAGCTTCAGTTTGTCTTGTATTATAATGATTATGACAGTCTCGATTTTTAAATTTTTTAAACGTCATACAAGCTGTCTCGAAAATAAAAATACAAGTTAGAGTTAGGATTTTGCGACTAATAAATAGTGGTCTTCGAGAATCTCTACCACTTACCCCGCACATATACCTCACTTCCCTCTTTTGTAAAACAAAAGCTGAGTTTATCAGATATTGGCTCGAATTACCCCGGAAGCAGACTCCATAACTCAAATGGGATTCTATCAAGGCGGAATATACTGATTTCGCAATGTGTAAATCTCGTTTGATACAACTCTCAAGGCATAGCATCCCGATGCCAGACTATTGCATACTTTCAAAATATGATCCTGAAAGGCTAACTTAGTGTCAATGGCTACACCCAAAAATTTAATATTTGATTTTATCGAGATTTGTTCATTATCAAGATAGACATCATCAAGCGAATACACAAAATGCATAATGTTGGTCTTAGAAATGTTGAAAGAAAGAGAATTAGCATTACACCACCCATTAATTTGATCAACATAATTTTCGATTGCATGAGTTAGTCCCTCAGGATTCCTGGAATGCCACAAAACTGAGGTATCATTGGCAAACATTGTGAATTCACCCTTGATTTTCAGTGAGGCTAGATCATTTATATAGACAAGAAATAAAATTGGTCCTAGAACAGAACCCTGAGGGACTCCCGAAATAATTTCTCGTTTAATAGAGTCAGCCTCATGCAACCTGACCCTCTGACATCGTCCGGAGGGGAAACAACCTAAACCAGTGAAGAGCACTTCCCCTGAAACCATACCACTCTAGCTTCCGCAACAGTATTCCATGATCCACGAAATCGAAAGCTTTAGCGAGATCATAAAAAACTACCGCAGCCACCCCGCCGTCATTAATGAAAAGATACAGATTATCAAGAAATGCAAAAATTGCATCTCCTGTACTCCTACCTTTCTGAAAACCAAATTGATCAACAGTTAAGTTTTTGTGCTTCTCTAAGTAAGAGATAACTCTTTTTTTCCACTAGTTTAGCAATCGTGGACAACAAGGAGATTGGTCTGAAATTTGCACAGGTGTGAAATATTTCCGGTCACCTCCTCCCAAGCCCTTTTTGTTTTTAATGTTAACAACTTTTTTCTTAATCTGACTATGAATATCCTCCCCCTTCTCGTTTTTTTTTTTCTTACAGTCGTTTTTTTGTCGAGCCTTCTGTTCATTATATGGTATGACACACAACACCGCTTCGTGGTCAGAAAGACCCGGATTGAAAGTAAAACAAGAGACATTACTGACACCTGAACACACATAATCTAAGATAGACAAAGAATGTTGGGTAATTCTTGTAGGGGAACCAACATACATATTGAGATTAAACGATTGAAATAAGTGTTTCACTGCAAGTGTATGACAATTATCCTTACAGCCAAAATCAATATTAAAATCATCTGCAAAAAAATGACATCGGACTGGGGACAAATCTGAAGCAACAGACCCTCCAACCTTTCCAAAAACACACGTTCACTACATCGAGTTTTGAGAGTATTAAGATGGTTACTATATCAAATACTTTATAACAGAGGAACGTATCTTCCATTTAAATTCTTTTGATGATATGCCGCTTTATTACGAAACGCTCGATATATTACAATGTAATGTAGTTACATCAAAATGGCAATCTGGGAAATTATCTCTATGTCACACGGTATAGGTACTAATTAAAAGTACGGCAAAAAATTATTTTTCTTACAAAAAGTAGCGACGTAACCGATTCAAATTAGGAATATCATAACATTTCCTTAAATTTCATTTCGTTTTACCTTAATAGCCTTCGAACATATATGATTATTCGAATTATACAGCAAAAAAACTGTCTCCATTCACCACAAAACATTTCAGTAGAAATCAAAACTGCCCCATTTTCTCCGCATAAACATGTGTTTACGATTGCTAATTGTTGGCATTTAACGAATACCATAGGCTTTATCCCTATAAAGCCATTGCTTATACTTAATCGCCAAGTGGATATTTATATATTGAGTGTCTCCAAACCTAATGCCTCATTTACAGAACGGAAGCTTTCACGGCTTTGGCCAATTAAGAAATCATGGTTCTAGGGATTAGAAATATTATCAAATTGGAAATGTTATCCGATGTTTCGCCTTCGATTGCACGAGGCATCTTCAGGGATCTTTACACCACGAGATCTGAACTCTGAATGAGCATGAGAAATTTAGGCGGGCTTTTGCACCCGACTTGTGCTCATCGACACGTGTCACTGTGTTAAGATCGGTTTCCATGTGTGATGTAGACCCGTATCTCCATTAACGTTTTTTGTATGTTTAAAATTTTCAATAGATTCTCTAATTTTTCGTTTTTAAAAGCCTGGAACCGATTCTAGAACCTTGGTTTCCTTTACATTCATAATATGGCCAGTGATATGCTGGTGTTCAGCTACAGCAGAAACAATGTTTCTTTTATCGTTCATGTTCCTTAAGTCTAGTTGATGTTGAGCGCCATGTTTCTCCCACATACGTTTCTCTACAGGAGCAAGGAATTTTATATACTCTTTCTGTTTGAAAAGGTACACAATATCTTTCGGGGATCGCAATCATTGTCCAATCGCCTTCATCGGCTTGCTCCACTGGTAATCTTCTGATTGCGGCTTCGACGGATGATACTATGTCTTCTACGGGAATGCTACTTAGTACTATTGCGAAGTTTTGGCCCTTGGAAAGAACAGAATGTTCTGCTTCGGTCAACGGCTTCGACGACAAGTTAAAACTGTAATCGGCTGTTTCATCACACGGAAAACCGATCTTAACGCAGAGTCACAAGTCGGGTATAAAAGCCCGCTTGAATCTCTCTGAACTCATTCAGTGTTGAGTGGAGTAAAGATCCCTGAAGATGCCTCATGCAATCGAAGGCGAAACATCGCATAGTAATGCCAATTTGACGCGGTTTAATCCCAAGAACAATGATTTCCTAATGTCTATCTACTTTTTTTATCAGTTTTTTCCTAATTAATATTTTGAAAAATTGAATTTTTAAGAAAGAATAAACGGTTATTTTTTACTTTTGGTTAAGTTTTTTTAAGCCATTTTTATTTATAATTTTAAAAATCTCAGTCTTTATAGCTCTATTTAAACGAAGTATTACTTCAAAGGTCAGCTTCAAAGTTTTTGGTGCTTAAACCTAGGTTAAAATATTTCTAATATATCGTAAAAAAACAAGTAGGAGATGAAATACGGTGTAAAAATAGCCTCTTTATCTCGACTATGACTTTGTAAAAGAGTAGCGGTTATTGATATTCTCAAATTATTAATTAGTCAAAGCTAAATGATTACTACAACAATTAACAATTTTTTTTAAATAACTTATAATGGTTTATTGAGAAAATCAGATTTTATTGCAATGAGTTAAAAATATTATATTTATTATTTAGAGATTACGTTTGACACTGATGTGAATATAATACGAATATGACTATACAATGGTACATATCCCCTTTATTCTCCCCCATAATTAGGCAACTTCACGTATTTTCATGATATAATAGTCAGGTGCAGTGTACTGATGAAACCATCATCATCGAAAGATAATTTTCAAGGCACGCTCTCTCCCTAGATCTCGCCCAAATCGTGTTGCAGTAGTTCAAGACAAAAACAAAATAAATATATCCATTTTTCTTTAAAGCACCAGATATTATATTAAGTTCTTTTTGCCTCGTTTGCGTATCAGTTAATCGCACGGATCTAGATGTAAAGGTATTAGCTACAGCTTAAATTTCTGCTGTATGATGGTCTATTACATTTAAATACTTTTGGTATGTGTTGGTTTTCTATAAACGGTGTATTCGATATGTCCGTTACACAGTTTTGTAACTAGAACATATGAGTGTATAATTAGGTATATTTTTTTATCTATCAGCAGACCACGAAGGCCGAAGCTTACTGATGCGGGATTTGCAAGAGGGAAAGGTATTTGATGATAGTTCTATAATCTCTGGTTTTTGGTTTTTATAGTTGGACGGTAAAGGAATGCATCGTGGTCGACGCTCATGTCTCCCTGGCAGGAATGACTAAGGAGGGCATAATTGATCAGAACAAAATCCGTGTTGCAGTAAAACATAGATAGATCGCCCACAATTCGACCCAATTGGATCGTCAGGCTACTAGCTCTTTCTTAGACAGAGTCAAAGATATTGAGGATTAAAAAAGTCGCTGCTGGCCATATGTGTGAGCAATACTCAAGGCTGGGTGTGATTTAAAAAGTGTAGAGTATACAAGGAGACAGAATATATATATATATATATATATATATATATATATATATATATATATATATATGCTAGAAAAATAATTAATAAAACCATCGAGTCTTGGGTCCGACAACTTCCGAAAGCCCCGGAATGAGTTGAAATATTGACATCTTTTGGAGATCCCAGAGAAGAAAAAAAACCATAATGATCACAATCGATAGTTCTTGGGCTTCATTTTTTAAAATTCATGCTATTGCCTGCATGGAAATTCATCGTATTATATTCACAACCCAGTTGCATACATTTGTTTTTACTTATTTTAAGAATCTACAAAATATTAATTTGTCTTCTTCATTTTGGTAGCTCTGTTACCTCTCATTTTAAAAATAAATCTTAAACCTTTGAAAAATATTCTAATCATATAAATTACTGCTAAACAAACTGAAATTATAACTCCAAAAACGTCTAACATGTAGATCTTCCAAAAGGGCATGTCCAGCATAGGATTCCTGAAATGTCTTGCCCCTTTGTGTCTAATGACATATTCCGTCCACCATACTGCTTTTTCTACGTTCGGCAGTTCTACATCTTTAAAAATATCTCCATATTCTTGAGCCTTCTGGGTATATCTACAATATGAATTGTTAGTTTAATTAAAATTGAAGGAAAAGTTGAAGCCAAAGATTTTGAGATACAAGATATTCAAATGTTATTATCTTTTTAGTTTTTTTTATACATTTCGTATATTTGCAGAATTTTGTAGATGACATTTAGTACACGGTATACTATTACTAACAGTCCAAGCAATGGTGACGACAGGGTTATACTGCGAACATATTTTCAGATATTTCTCTTGACAAATGTCGTTGGAAAAATGATCAAAGACTAAAATGACGAGCTGGTAAAAAAGTCGAAACATTGGCGTTTAAGGTTCCAATATAGTCATTACTTGTGAGCAATCATTTCGGTTTTTTTCATCTCGTCACTGACCAACATAATTCAGTGGTACGTTTTGAAGTTATTGGGTATTTTTTTCCGAAAGGACATTGATGTCTTGACTTTCTGGGGAAACACAGACCCTATCGGTTAAAAACGAAACAACTTTCTAATGTATTTATTTTTCTCACAACGAACCGAAATATGAGGAAATCTGATTTGAAAAAATGTGCGTACATTTTAAGTGCTTTTGATCTTTCAAAAATGAATGAATAAACATTTATATAAATTTGATTTACTTTTAGCGGTTTGAAAACTACTCTTTGGGTATTTACAAGATTAGCTGGACTGAGTAGAGTTAACCACATTTTGGGATAGAAAGGTCTCCTTAATTTGGAAAGTCTTGATTAAGAACATTTTATTGACCATCATAGCCTATGTATGGTAAATGCCTATACTGCGGAATAGTGGGAGTATCAACCCCTTGTGTGTTTGATTTACATTGAAAAGTCGTTTTTTTTTAATATGTGTACTTAATAATATAGCTAAATAAGGTTTAAATACAATGTTGAACAGCGGTGTTCATATAATAAATAGGGTTTAAATATTGCAATATCTGAAAATGCTATAAAGAGAATTTCGGAACTGCCTATAGTATCGCTGAATGCAGTTTATGTAAATTTTGGAGTTGTTATCGACCAACCTAAAAAAGCGAAAGAGGGACGATCAGAGATTTAAAGGTATCGATGAAGATTTCAAACAAGATATTCGAAGAATAGTGTAAATATTATTTTATGGGTTAAATCAGGTACCAATTTTGTGGAACTATAGATAGTTTTATATCAAATGCATTGCTATTAGCTAATCATATTAGCCAATCAAATGAAGACTACGATGAACACATTATTCACTTTATAAAAGCGTGGCTCTTGAATGTTTTTATCACCACGTTTGTTTTATACCTTTTTTAGTCTTGGACTATTTCCGGAAGTATTGTAATGATGACTAAAATTTATAATTTTTCACTGCTAAAACCCCCAGATACTAATTTTTAGTCAAATCTACACATATGAACAAAAATTTGTCCATGTTGGCCACGCATGCACATTTTTTTTCTTAAATATCCCGCCGCCTGCCGATTTTTTCTTGTGACAATCCTAACCTAAACGCAATACGCTTTTTAAAATACAATATTTTTGTGCCAACAATAAAGAAAGAACATCAACCAAGACAAGCGGTGGGACTCGTGCTGATGTTTAAGAATAAAAATGTGTGCCCCGCATTTCTAAGTTTTAAATGTTTAATAAAAATGTATAAGGTCCGCTCTTAAATACCCCCAGACTCTGATTTTCAGTCGAATCTGCACACATAACGAAATTCGATCCATGTTGACGCCGCTATTTTGAATTTGGAAATATCGGCTACAGATTCATACTTTTTACTTTTAAATATTTGAAGAAATCGATGTACAGTTGGAACTGCACAAATGGCAAAATTCGTCCGTCATGTCAACACCGCCATTTTAATTTGATAAATGTTGATTAAAAAAATCATCATTTTCGCTCTTAAACACCTCCAGGTACTGTTTTCAGTCAAATCCGGCCACAAATAACAATATTTGTTTACCATATAGAACCGCAATCTTCAATTTTTTTAATGCAAAAGTGTTAGATTGTATTGGCACGCGAACTGTATACGCATGTTAAATTTGCGAAAATTCCATTACAAAATTTTAACCAGCCAAATAAACTAACACATAGAGAAATGATGCATAGCAAAAAAGATATTTCTTCTACGGCCTTGCGGAAAGCATCTTTGTGTGGACAATTTGACTTATGCACAAAAAGGTAAAATAAAAACAAATGCAGAACTATATATAGGGTATTGCTTTAAAAAGTCTAAATATTAGCTGATTCAGGAGTGGACATTTTACATTTAAAAGGTCATGTGTGATTTTGTTTTCAATGCAGTTCGGTCATAGGAAAAATGTTGTTTCTAACACCAGCGGGAAGTATTTTTTCCATGCTCATGTGCTTTACTACACTCTGCTTCGCGTCGTTAATTAAACGGCACACTCGCTTGAAAAATGGAGTTCCCACACTAATTAGGAAAATAACTATATACAAAAAGTGCCTACTTTCCGCCAGCATGGGTGGACAATTTGATTGGCGCAAAAAGGTAAAATAAAAACAAATCCAGAACTATATATAGGCTATTGCTTTAAAAGGGCTATGGTGACAATATTAGCTGATTCAGGAGTGGACATTATGCATTTGAAGAGTCATGGTAGCTGGAAGTCCCCTACAATGGCTGAAAGCTACAGAGAGGTTCAGGTGAGAATAAGAAAACCATTTCACAGAAAATTTTAACCAAAAATAACGCCACTTCTCATCACATCTGCAGATTTCAAAATGTTTCATAGTTTTTTTTGAGAACATGCTAGTGTGCTTGAATGTGTGATTTTTTTGCAATGCAGTTCGGTCATAGGAAAAATGTTGTTTCTAACACCTGCGGGAAGTCTTTTTCCATGCTCATGTGTTTTACTGCACTCTGCTTCGCGTCGTTAATTAAACGGCACACTCGCTTGAAAAATGGAGTTCCTGCACTAATTAGGAAAATAACTATATATTCATTTGGAAAAAAATTTAACCTCTTATCGCTTCTGTATAATTGAAAAGTGAAACTCAAGAGCCAAATAATATATAGTAAGACTTTGTGCAGAACAATCTACATAAACCTAGTTCTTCAATTTTCGTTCTAGGTTATTATTAAAAGAACAAAATCGAGTAACCCTGCAAGGTACGTGAAACAGTTTATATACACAGAAAAACTTAAACAAAACATAATAGTATTGTTTAACAGTTATATCATATTCTTGTAGGATGCATCCAATGAATAAAACATGTACATTGATTACTCCGCGATGGTTTGACCAATTTGGATGACATTTTCAGGGAATATTCGAGATGCAACCGGAGTGATCCCATAGCAAGCATATTGAAAAAAATGTTAAAAATGGCGGAACGACGCTAAATTCTACTTTTTTCTCTATGTTACATTGAACAATATATGCGTTCACTTTTTCGGCAGGAAGAACAACTATGTATGTTATCTTTGTATATTGTATAAAAAAACATGTTATTATATAATGATGTTACATAACATGCAGGGGATCCAGTGGCTATTTGTTAAACTTGACATGTATAATTATATATATAATAAATAAAGCCAATCATGAAATTAATATTTTTAAAGAAACAATACCTAAAAAATCACCAAAAAATGAAAAATATTGATTTCACCCGGAAAATTTTACTCTGTGAAGTCAGCCCCAATAAATACAGTAAGAAATTATACTATATAAAATAAAAATAATAATAAAGAGATAAGAATAAAGACAGTAAGAAATTATGTGCGATTCTATTATGGCTATACATTTTTTTATTAGAATGTGAACTTTATATGTATGTATAATTGCATTTAATTTAGTTTCCAGATAGAAAAAAGTCTGTTTGAACAATGAAAGGAATAAAATATATTAACCTGTTTTTTGTAAGTTAAATGTTTCTGAGTGTTTTTCCCAGGTTCGGTTTCAGTAAACTATGTTGACACTCTTAAATCTCGTTTATTTTTGTTTCTTTTTGTTTTTATCCACCATTCTAGCAGTCCAAATTGAGAAAATATGTGGAAAACTCTCATCAGCACTCAAAACTTACTTTAAGATGTAATTATTATACAAATCAAAGGTAATTTTGATTTCAAACATCTTTCCGACTGTTCCCATCGCCATGCTTGTTTTTAATTTGATGTGCGACGTTGCCATATTCATAATTAAAGAAATACCTATAAGTTATTTACTTGTAATTAATAAAAATGCAGGTTAGGTTAGGTTAGCATTGGTTAGGTTTTCTGTAAAGAAAGCGCGCGGTAGTGCGCCAACTGAATTCCGAGTCTAAATTGAAAGGGGCATGTTTCGGTAACAAAAACTATATTGGTAGGTGAATCTGTCCCGCTAACTTTAGGTTAGTCCAGGTTCGTCAATAAAACCTTCATTAAAACTATAATAATAACAATAAATAATTACAATTCTGTTGTCCAAATAATTTTCAATTGGTCATTTCATTTCCTTTAACAAATTGGTACATCTAAAGTCTGGCAACATTGCTAAATTTTTTGTTTTAAGGCTATTTAGTTGTGGTCGAGTGAGACTTTTAATTAATTTTTTTTAGGAAAACTTTAGCATATCCCACAATTTTTATTTTTGAAATGTAATATTGCAAATGGGTATTTTCTGTAAAAAAAACAAAATATGCAAAAATCGTCTGTCAGGATAGTTTACCGGACCCCCAAGTTCCTCATTACCCCTGTTTCCATTTATCCCCACTTCACCCTAATATTTTAAGATACATTAATTAGTTATAACATGCTATCGACACTTACACTTGATTCGTAAATATTTCATTAACAGCCTCTCGTATAGATTCCTGGGTGATGTTGTGTCTGCTAATTGCCACTCCGTATCCCAAGTGGACCATGCGTCTAATATTCATGTGCTGGTCACCATAAAAGGGAATACCGATCATTGGTTTCTTGGCATATACTGATTCCTGCATAGATTGTAAACCTCCCTGCGTTATAAACACTTTTACGTTGGGGTGCACTGCAAAAATTCAATATTTCGTGTTATGTGGAATACTATGGTGGATGCCTGCACTAGCTTTTTCTTTTTATCAAAAAATCGGTAAACTTCCATCACCCGGAACTCCCTTTCTTGTATTAGAAATAGTAAATTTAGTTTAGTTTCGCATATTGTCATTTAGTATTTACATACAGGGTGATTCAAGGTCGATGGGAGGTTAGAAGTTTACGGAAAACGCGTGGTAGGATTATTCCGAAAATTTGGTTTCTTGGGTAAACGGACCTATACTATACAATATTGCCGCTTCTCCCTAAAAGTCGTAGCAATTTTATTATTTTAAATGGAATACCCTATTTATTGTTACATTTTTGGAATGGCTGATAAACTAAATATTTTCCCTTTATACTTTCCTATACCTATTAATTAATTTTTTATTTACACGATGAAAAACATGACGTTAATTAAACTTTGATTTTACTTGTACTTTTACTCCATATAAAATTGAGATTTGGGTAGTGGCTTAAGTAAGTCTAGGGTATTTAGTTTCAATATGCAAATAGAACCGATATCATACAGGGTGTTCCAAAATTATTGCTAACTCCATTACTTATAAAAGAGGACAAAAATGCGTTTTTTTAATGGAGCATCTTCTATATTATTTTAAAAACTGCAAGACAATTAAATTTGCTTTCAAATGATATAGCATGTTCCAATACCTAAAATATCAGGTTTTTCTAAAAAACACGATTTTTGGTGAATTTATGAGATTTGACGTTTTTGTCATAGGTAGCCATGATAGTTCGTTGCTAAGAGTCTTAAATGTGTAAATAAATCTGAATAATACGCATTCAAATGAAGTGGTTTGTTTTACACGAGCAGTGTGATCAAATAATAGCAAGAACTTGCAGAAAATTTAACGTAACATAGCTTGAGTTATCACAAATTAACAAAAGGAAGTTTGTGCGAATAGAGAACCATTTCATAAATTATACTATTTGAAAAAGTTACAATAAAATTAATATGTCCGAGAGTCAAGAAAATATTATTTATGTTTCAGTAAATGTTGAAACCGTTGGCTATTGGACTCTAAACATTTCAAAATGTGGTTTTCCACACGATGTGTAGTGGCTCTTCTAGTTTCACTGACATTAAGTTCTTCAATACCCTGAACTACTCGTTGCTGTAATTCTTCCTTGTTTTGTATCGCTGTCAAATACACCTTTTCTTTCAAAGTCCAATAGCGTGAGGTCCAGCGACTTCGCTGGCCAATCCCAAGGTCCTAATCGTCTAAACCAGCGATCTTCGAATACAATTGAAATAGTTATATTTCTTTAGTGTAATGAGCCGGTGCTCCATCAAGTTGGTACCAGCAATTGTAATATTCACCGAGAGTTAAATTTTCGAGGACGCCACTTACACTAGATTTCAATATTTGTAGATATTTTGCAAAAAACAAAGGTTCATCATAAACTTGGAAACTAATTTTTTCATCTTTTCACAAACTTATTTTAAAACCCCATTTCTTTGGCCGTTTTGATTAGCCCAAAAGTCTCTTCTTTCAATAAAAAATCCCTTCTGGTTTAAGAGCTTAAACTTTAGACAATTTGAGTGGATGCATATTATACATGGACAAAATTCGCTGGATTGATGAGTACGATACACCCAAATCTAAAACTGCCGATTTGCATTAAAGTTTCCCAAGACATTTATAATATTTTCTTTTTCGGCAGTCACAGGTTTCGTTAAATTATAAGTCTTTAATCTGGAGCCATAATTTCTGAAATTGTTGTGTATTCTCACAAACTTCCTTTCCTTCAGTTGTGGTAAATCAGGATATATTGCTTTAAGTTTTCTGCAAGTTCTCGCTATTATTTTATCACATTGCCCATGTACAATAAACAATTTCATAAGAAATTCATTTGAATACGTATTATTCGGATTCATTTTACACTGTTCGGACCATACCATTTACTAAACGTCAGTAATGATTCACATGTCTATTTAATTGTTTTAAGACTCCTAGCAACGAACTATCATGGCTACCTATCACAAAAACATCAAATCTCATACATTCACTAAAAGTCGTGTTTTTTTAGAAAAACCTCAACAATTTAGGCATAGGAGCATGTGATATGATTTGAAAGCAAATTTAATTGTCTTTAAGTTTCTAAAATAATATGCAGGGTTTTCCCTTAGAAAAAAACGCATTTTTGTCATTTTTTATAAGTAATGGAGTTAGCAATAATTTTGGATCTCCCAGTATAATACCGATTCGATTTGCATATTCAAGATAAATACCTCAGACTTACTTAAGCCACTAACCAAATCTCAATTTTATGTGAAGTTAAAGCACGGAAAATTCAAAGTTTAATTAAGAACCTGTCTTTCATCGGGTAAGTTAATTAGCCATTCCCAAAAAGTAACAATATACGGGGTGTTCCATTTAAAATAACAAAATTGCTACAACTTTTAGGTAGAAGCGGCAACACTCTATTGCTAAAAATATTTTAGAGCGATAGAGCAAGTCCGTCTATCCAAGAAACCAAATTGTCAGAACAATTCTACCACTCGTTTTTCGTAAATGTTTGTCCTACCATCGACCTTGATTTTGTGAATTACCCTGAATAAATTGTGCTATGTTCCAGGGACTCTTTATGAGGGAACTTTAAGGCAGTTGGGTAAAACCAAAGTGTAAAGGAACCTTACATTTTTTTGTGATCTCTTCCTTTGGTCTACAAGAGTGAAGGAAGACACAATTGTTATTTTATAAAATGTAAAATGTAAAATATAGGCTACTTCACTATTCCTAATAAAAGAAAATATTCAAACGAGGGAAGTTCTAATTGAAGGAAATTTAGCGATTTTTTCTTTCCTGGTAAGTTGCAGTTATTGTTATCGTGAAAAAATTACGCTACGAGATGTTTTTAGATCTTCACGTTTCGGGATATCTAAAAATGCTAAAAAACATGTTTTCTCAATTTCGTCGGTTTGTTTGTCTGTTCGACGCTTAGCTAAAAAACTACTTAATCGATTGATTCCAAATTTTGAAGGGTAACATGGGGATGGGATGGTTAACTTTTTGGTAAAAATCCAATCTAATCCAAGATGGCGAAACAAAATGACGACCTAATGAAACGTTTAAAAAAATCAATCTGAAAAACCACTTATTCGATTAATTTCAAATTTTGAAATTAGTTTAGTGTGTTATAGAAATTAATTTGTAAAAATTTGGATAGCAGAACAAAATTACAGCTAAATAAAATGTTTGAAAATTGGCATAGAAAAACTTTCTTTTTAGTTAACTTCTAATTTTGCACACAAATTAGTTGTGACATAAAAATAACTGGCGGACTAATAAAAAAAATAGTACTGGAAAAAAACTAGGTACGTAAAAAATTGATTTTAAGTTATGTCCAAAAATCAAGTAGGGCATAGGTAGCCAAAGCAAATAGCCTTTGCCCTACTCGCTCGCTCGCTAGTCTATGGCGGCCTGATGAGCTCTAAAAAGAACGAAATCGCGATCGACATTTGGCCGAGGTATTAGCCAGTAGTGCGGTTGTTCCTGTGTTATTAGTAAATGAATACTAATTCAGTTGGAAACCCCGGTGTGACATCATAGTGAGAGAAAGACACTGTTCCAAGAGATGTAATTAAAACCCGGCTTGACAAAATTGGTTAAAAGGGCATGTCAACTAGTAATAAGAAAATACATTGGAAATAAATGACTGAAAAGGTACAGAAAGTTACAATAAAAGTATAATGCCAATAAACTACACCAACTGTGAGAAGCAACATAAATGTTGCCAAAAACCATTGTGGATAAATGCAAAATAAACCAATACATCGTATTTACAAAGAATTGGTGCAAATTATAAGAAAACCTGAAGCAAGCGCTTCCCTTGCGGGAATTTATTAATGTTCAGTACAATAATTTGAAAGGATGTTCCCTAGTAAATTGTTACCAAAAGGATCTGAAAATCAGTATCTAAGATGCCTAGAAAACGTGTAAAATTTTACTGACTTTCTATAGAAGAACAGCTTGGGTCCATAACTACGTAAAATTATATATAAGTAGGTACTAGAAATATATAAAAATAAAAAAGGGGTTTAAGTATATATATAAGAGAATAAATACTTTAATAAGCGTTTAAGTATAAAATTGGAATTATTGTAACCAGTTGGTTTTCAAAGAGAAGGAGGAATATCACAAAGAATGTGGTATTTATTTTTGTTTAAGGTAGAAAAATTGATACATACTATCTAAGAAAGAGGGGGCCGGAGAAGTTTGGGTAGGAAAAGGGAACACGGAAGGTGGGTGAAAAGAGTTGCCAGAGGAGCAACGTTTTGTGCAGTGTGTGTGTAGTTTTTCTGACAAACGGTGAAATGGAATATTTACCTTTTTAAAGTAGGTTTTTTTGAACAAGAAATTTTATTTAAACCCCAGAATAAAAAAATTAAAAATCTAAATTACTGTTAACAATAAAAATTAAAAATTAATTTTATTATGAAAAATAGAGAAACATGCGATTATACTTAAACAGAAAGCCAAATTGTTAAACAAAATTATTTCTAGACTGAACAAATGGGCTTAATACTATTAATGTTTAAATATTTTGTATAATTAATATGATTATTATTAGTTTTTTTAAATATAAAAAAAATTAATTTTATTTAAGGTTTAAATTATATTATAATTCCTTTTTTACTTAAAAATAAGCTATTGTAACTTTTTAGTTTTCCTTTTAAGTATACACGCTTTTTTCTCTACATTTAATTACCAAAATAAATATTTAAAATATAAAAACCCAATTATGTCAAAATTGTATTTATTTAAATTAAAAAATTAAATGGAATTTCTTACTTACAAAATTCAATTTAGCCGCTTTTCACGAAAATTTTAGACGAATAAGCTTTTAAATTGATTTGCAGGTGTTAAAATTATGAAGAAATTTTGTTAATAATATATAATATACGAATTATAATAAAGAATAATAAAGGACTTCACACAGTTGTTATGGAACACCGCAGTATTTTGCAAACTTTTCTAATTTTTGGTACTAGTACAGTTTTCCACTTCCTGATTAAAATGTGTCATTGGCACAACGTGTTCTTATACCCTCATAAAAGAGAAGTATTATAATCGAGAAAAAATAACCCTTCGGTGTTACTCAGAAGTACTCAGGCTGAGAAAGCCTCTTGAAGAGCTCTATTTTGTGCATTTTATAGAGCAATTGTTGAACGGGTTATGTTTAGTTTGTAAAGTTTCTCTACGATGTAGTAATTTAAATTTTAACAACACAATTTATTTTTTAGTTACTTAATGACTATTATATTTTATTATTTTCTTCGAAAAATGATGGTTAGCGTAAGTATTTTTAATATGGGTTCCTACCAACTTAACAGCTTTTAAGAATAATCAGTTATGCTGGAGTGTTCAACACCACCAGTGTTGTCCATTACCATGCCTTTTACTTACTAATTTTTTTTCCATAAACCGGACTCCAACAAATCCAAAATTTAGAAAAATCTCGCTATTTGTTTAGTAAAAATTGAAAATTGAAATATTTTTTTTATTTTCAACATTTCTGTATTTGCTATAAATATTGCTGCGCCATTGGTTTAGCAAAAAAAAATTGTAAACCTTTTTGATATCTAACATAAAACCAAATAACAACCTAACATTTTGTTTAGTAAAAATGGAGAATTGAAATAATATTTTTTGATTTTTTTTTACTCTCAGTATTTTTGTATTTATGGAAAATATTGCCCCTCCACTTTTTTACCAAAGAAATATCGCAAACCTTTTTGATACCTAACAAAAACTAAATAATAACTTAAAACTGAGCTCATTTCATTTTCCCAAAACTGGTTAAATGTCTTCTCTTGACCGGGTCGCTAAAAAAAAATTTTAACACCCTCTATCTCAAAAATCTGGTCATAGGATCAAGTTGTGGCAATAAAGCATTTTAATTAGGGAGACAAGAACTGCATTATATCAAAAATCATCCGAAAACCATTTTCCTGTGCGAAAATTCCTTTGCTTACTAATTAAAATGTTCATACCGTTCAATATTCGAAGGTTCATACTTACTTAAAATGTCCTGTTGTGATTTAAACCATTTCTTTATTTTAATATTTGGGGGCAAATTTTCAAAATTTTCCTCAATCTTCCAAAGCACTCTGTAAGGCAATTGAGATAGAGCTTTGACCATTATCTGTTTCACACTGTCGTTCAGATGTCTGCCCTGTATGTTGCTTCCCAAACTAAAATATATTGCGCCCTCTTTAGCACCGTCCAGAAATTTTTGGATATCCTAAAATATAATTTGAAACATCCTATTATCTTGATAGACCTAGTCCTATCCATATTATCGCATTATCAATATTCAGTTAAAATTTCGACTTAATTTCCGTAATGCCGTCATTTTACATATTCTGATGTAATATTTTACCAAAGAAAATTAGGAGAAAAAATAAATGGGTCTTTTACGCAATTTTGATGTTTAGTTATCTTAAATGATAAATCGGAAGGTTCAATTGTCACGACAAATTCCTCCCTCTAAAAAAACGATTCGGATTTCCTTTCCTACGACAAATCCCATCAAAACCACATCACAAAACAAAAATACAACCAGCTCCCGTTTCCCATAATCTATTTCATGTTCTCCAACCATCATCCATCCCTCCCCAATCACCCAAATTATTCCCTACATATTTTGCCTATTTCTTCACCTATCTGAAACAGTCCGTCTCCTATAGGGACGAGTCCAGTAATATTTAATCACACAAGAGTAATCTGATCGCTTTCTATCTTCTATTTCATCAAAGAAAGGCACACAGTCTTCTAATTCTTCCAAAAAAGAAATAATTTATAATTATATAATATATAAATAATTTAAACCGTCAATAAATCTATCCCCTGACAAAAATAACTCCTTTAACCATTTTAACACAACTAGAAACTAGCATACACAGCGCTAAATTTCCATAGCTGCTGATGCGCCCATATCAGTGAACTTCACACTATGTAACTGGAATGACCCCCCCCCAACTGATAAACCGACTAAAAAGTGAGGCAGGGGAAACCGGCAGAGAGAAAACGATGAAGAGGTATACACAGAACGGAAGCTTTTACGATTTTAATCATTTAACAACTCATGGTTCTTGAGATTAGACCATATCAAATTGGAATTACTATCCAACTTTTCGGCATCGATTGCACGAGAAATCTACATGAATCTTTACTTTACGAGATCTGAATCCTGAATGAGCTTGGAGAGATTCAGGTGGGCTTTTATACCCAACTTGTGCTCACCGAACAGTGACCCTGTTTTAAGATCGGTTTCCTCGTGTGCTGTAGATCGTAAACCGCATCTCTACTGAAGTTTCTTGTATGTTTGAAAATTACAATAGAAATAATCATCCTGTTGTGTCTGTAGTGTAGTACACTACCTACCGGTGGCTACTTATTATTCTCTTTTCGTGGAGTTGAATCTTCAGTGCAATAACCATTCCTTGAGAGCTTCGGTCAGTTTCGCTGTTTCCGATGTTAGAGAATTTTGATCGGAAATCGATATGGCTCCAAATACTAGTGAGTTAATAAACGATTTCATTTGTGCTGGATGGTGGAGGGAATTTGCATTTAAGTATCTATTTGCATGCGTCAGTTTTCTATACACAGAATGTCCTAACGTATCATTTTCCTTCCTTTGAACATATACATCTAGAAAGGGAACCGTTCCATTTGGTTCAATTTCCATTTTGAATTTAATATTGCGATGTTGTTGATTAAGGTGGTCCAGAAATATATGGAGATTTTCCTTTTCATGAGGTCAAACAAGTATCATCTACATACCTGAACCACTGTTTTGATTTTAGTGGATCGGATGTTAAAGCAATAACCTCAAAGGCTATAAAGATATATGCTACCACAGATGATAGAGGAGATCCCATAGCTGCCCCTGAGGTTTGTTCATAAAAAGCTAGATCAAAATACAAGAGTTCTAACCACACTACACCACAACTTGTTACGTTCTGGACGCGCGTTTCGCTAACCAAGTTAGCATCATCAGCAGATGATATAAACTCAGTTTATATCATCTGGTGATGATGCTAACTTGGAGAAGACGGAATATTCTCCTTCGGTTAACGTTCGACGACAAGTTAACAACTGTATTCTGCGGAGGTTTCACTCAATTTTTATTTGTTCACGAGTGCTTGAAACTTCTTTTGTAGCTTAAGTGTAACTTCTTGATGTATTTTTTATGCTACGCATTGGTCTAGCAAATCTATTATTGCGTATTTGTATCTAAATCACGACGTATTGTCTTAATCCTTTCTCTAACCAATGCGCTGCTGGGACGCTTGTTGAGTTCTAGAAGCAACGTGTGTGTCACCTGTGTGTCACCTGTAGTAACTTCGTTACTCATCTTCTTCTCGACAAACTGGCAGAGAAACTTTTCCTTGCTGTTCTGGAGATCGTCAAAAGTTTTGCCATCCTTCTTGGCGTCCTCTCCATAGAGGTTCGCTAACATAGAACGGAAGTTTTCACGGCTTTGGTCAGTTAAGACATTATTCTTGGGATTAGAACGTGTCAAATTGGAATTACTATCCGACGTTTTGCTTTCGATTGCATGAGGCATCTTCAGAGATCTTTACTTCACGAAATCTGAACACTGAAGGGGCTTGTAGAGATTCAGGCGAGCTTTTATACCAGACTTGTACTCGCCAAACCATAACCCTGTGTTAAGATCGGTTTTCACGTGTGATGTAGAACGTAACCCATATCTCTATTGAAGTTTTTTGTACATTTGAAAATTTCAATAGATTCTCTAATCTTTCGTTTAAAAAATCCCGGAGCCGACGTTAGAACTTCTTTTACATTGGTATGCTGTTGTTCAGCTACAACAGATTAAACAATTGGAGGACTTCACACAGTAAAATTTTCCAGATTTATCACTTTTTAGTGCATTTTTTTGAAGTCGGTTTTATGTTTTTATAACAATTTTTATTTCGTCCTTTTTAGTTCTATTTATACGAATTTTATTGTAACAGTCAAGTTTAACAAATAGCTACTGGGTCCATTGCATATTATGTAATATCATTGTATAATAATATGTCTTATTATACAACATACAATGGCAATATACATAGTGTTTTTACCTGACAGAATGGTGAGCGCATTAGTGAACGCATATATTGTTCGATGTAACATTGATAAGAAAGTTCAAAATGGCATCATTCCTTCATTTTTAACATATTTTTCTTTATACTTGCTGGTGAACCACGGTAACATCTTGAATATACCCTGAACATCTCAATTAAATTGGTTAAACCATTAGAAAGGGTCATTGATGTATATACAAAAAAAATACATAGGATCAAATTGATAACATCCTCCTTTTTTGAAGTCGGTTAAAAAACTAAAACAGGCTACTACCAGTTAATCATACAGAGAGTTATATATGTAGTTTGGTTTTCTAATTTAAGCAGGTAAGAGAAACTGTTTTAATAACTTTTGACTTCATAAAAGTTATACAGTTATTGAAATATAGTTATGGAATATATCAAAAAATTTTTAGCATAAACTTATTAATTATGTTTAAAATTCTTTTCAATTACCTCTGGCAAAGGTTGTGTATCACCCATATGCATGCCGTTACCAAGAGTAATGGTGTTGGGCATCAAAGGCCTCACTGGTTGAAATATCGGATTTGTGGCGATGAACAACATACTCATATTATTTTGTATTTCAAGAAGGGTGGGGACATTCTCACCAAAATAGTGCCTAAGCATCTTCCTCTCCCTGGGAAAAGTCAACAACTGGATGAGTGTCCTAAAAGCGGCAACGAAGAAAAAGCTGGTTAGTCTTTCCCAAAATGTTGGATGTTTGATGTCTTCTATCGGTAAATTTGGATCAGGTGTAATCACAGGATGCACTAGATTACCAGCTGTGTCATGATATTGCAAAGCACAGTCTAAAGAACTTACTCCTAAAATGAAGTTAAATAGATAATTTTGGAACATATTATACACCTAACAAACTACAAACATTTTAAGAACTGCATGCAGCAACATTTTAAATATGAATTGATAACATAAACCAATAGATGTAATAAAAAAAAATCGGTAAATTGGTTTTTACCCGGAACTTTCCTAGTAACGGTTTCCAGCACTCACATATAACACAGTTATATTTATAGCAACAGAGTTAATCTAAATTAAAACCAACTGTGATCGGTTTGTGTTATACGACATCCATTTCAGAAGGCAGAAAGAAGAAGAAAACACCGATTCAGTTTATATGGTTAAAACACCTGTGTAAATATTTACAAAATACAAACAAATTTGAAAATGATCATAAATCAATTTTTTGGGCATAATCGAAATTTTGCTAATTGATACATTTTCAATATTAGATTTCACACCCCTTTGGAATATCGTGATTTAAATATTTATTTAATTGACAATATACAAATAATTCTAATATAAAATATAAAATAGTTTTTCGTTTCTTACCAATAAACGGAATCTGGAACCACCAACTGAACACCATCATGGCTGGTAACTGCGCTTCGGTGATTAACAGATCGAAGTGATTATCTTTGTTATGTATCAAATTTTGTCCATCTTCGCTTTGCAGAAATACGTTGTTGGATTCGTTAGTGGCCTTCCTCACTGCTATGACCTGTTCGAAGAAGCTGGTCGAATCATTACTGGCGATTTCTGGAAATTTGGCATATTTAGTTGAAATACCCTTTGTTAGGTTTTCTAAAAGTTGAAGTTGGATAGTTAAATTTATGTATTGCAATCATTATACTGCCAGAAGTAGGCAGCGGCGTAGCTAGGAGGCAAATCAGGAGTTACACCTCCCGTAACGCCAGCTAAAAAACTATTCCATAGATAAGTTCACTTATTTTCTAAGAGATAAACATAACAAAAAGCGTAATATAACATATGATATAATTTCTAGCTTTTTCCGGTATTGTGCGAGTACGGGTGAAATACATAGTGCCTGTGTAATAAAAAAAATAAATCAATTTTGTTGTTATATTTACCCAATCTACCTACAACCTATTTTTTACTCTATAAACACTGAACTCCTAAGAACTACATTACCCGCTAAACTTTCTTTAGTTCAGTGCTTGCCCCAAACCAAAATCCTAGAGACTGGATCGTACTTCCGCCTAGGCGTACAACGCACTCGGCTAGGGCACAAGCCGAAGGCTGTGCGAAATGTTTGTTTTTCTGTTTTATTAATCAAATAGAAAAGTATGAAAATACAAAAGTAATTACATATTAATTGAAAACACAGAAGAAGACGAGTTATTTAATATTTCAGTAGCCAAAATTGGATTATTTTATTAAGTCCAGTATTAGAATTTGCAGCTAGATAGTTGCCTTGAATGCTGTTTTGTACACCATGGTCGAACTGTTCAGCAAAATGATCATTTTCAGCGCTAAAGAGAGTAAAGAATTACTTATATTCTACCACAGAAGAAGGGAGACTCTTTCTATTGTTCACAGAATCACAAATAATGCAGTCAATTGACTAAATTGGCCTAATCAATTCCTTCGCAGAGTTCCTCGCGTGCGCAGCACTTAGACAAATTTCGTATGCTTCCTATATTTGATAATAATAAAAATAATTAGTAAAGCTAGTATTTTTTTTATTGTATTTCTAGGTCTGCTTGTCCTATTTATATTTTAAATTATAGAAACGTTAATCAATTAAAAAAATAAAATAGGTTATTTTGTTAAATTACCAAAAACGAGGTCCGGACTCTGTAATTGCCTAGGAGTCTTGAGTATTGTAATTTATAATAAATTGTAAACAGGTATTGAGGGTTTGTGTGGGCAAAATAGTACTCCCGGTAACTAAATAAATAATGATTTTACAAATCCTCAATCTCAAATTTGCATTTTTTAATTTTTTTTATTTAAAATTATAAGAATTAGGTAAAGAAATAACAAAAAAGGGGAACATTTAACAAAAATGAAATAAATCTAAATATACAATATTAAAATACAAGACTAAATGGAGATAAATTGTCGTATGTACGTGGTATCCAAATAAAAGTGAACAGTCCTTATAACTTTCTTTTAGTAAGATAGAAGAAAATGTTAAATATGGAAGTTTTCTTTTTGTTATTCTAATTGTATCCTAATTGTACTCTAAAGTAAGTAATAATCTAAATATATAATATAATACTTTTTAAATATACCTAAACATGGGTGACAGTTCTAATTTTTTGTTCTTACTCTGAGGTTTTAGTTGCTTATGTTCAGAATCATTATAAATGAAATTTGTTAAGAATAATGGGCGTTCTGTGTACTTGTTAACGTTTGATTTAGATAGGTGGTATTTAAATTTGCATTTTTTTACTTTTATATTCCGAGTGTTTCGAAATGAATAAGTATCTCTTTTACGTTTTCTATTGTTTAGAGCAAACTTTATGTTTGTTATTTAATATTTTAAAACGTGTCCGCAGAGGATATATTTTAAGACATATATATATTTTTTTTAATATATTTATATAATTGTTTGTAGTGTCCCGATGTTTGACAGAAAAGTCTCGATTTTTTGTTGTTAATAAAATTCCCGCGTACTGGAAAAGAAAACTGGCGATGCTGCGCGCTGGTGCCAACCTTTTTTAAAGCAGGCATTTTTATTCAACAGCAGTTCGCAGTTGTCAGCAATCGATCACGATTGAAGACGATCCTGTGGTGTGAATACTCTCTATTCGAAGTATAAAGGATCTTTGCTAATAGTAAAAAAATAATATAATATTTAAATTTTCTCTTTATTGCACCCCAGAGGATTCTGTTTTTTTGAACTACTTACGACTAAATCAGTACAATGTCCCTTAAACAACAACAAAATAAATGACATTCTTTTTCCTTTAAAAATCTCCTAAAAAAAGATATTTTCCTTTCGTTGCCAATAGATTTGAAAAAGGTTTATAAATCTGATATATTTTCTCAAAGCTTTTTATGTTCAGTCTTCAAAAAGTTTATTAAAAAAAAATAAACTAGAACCTTAAACATAGAATTACGATAGAGGTTTATTTAGAAGAAGGAAATACAGAGTGGATTTTTAAACGGAAACACTTCTATTTGTTAAGAATGGCAGTTTCCTTAAAACCAGCTCTTACATATTTTTCCTACGAGAATGCGGATAAGTGCACTTTTTCTCACGCATTTTAGCTTGGGAAGTTGTACTTTTCCGTACTAGATCAGAAAAGTAAAATCTCCTATTAGTTTAATGTTTTAAACAATAAACAATATACTATTGCATAAACCACTAATTCTTCATATCCCATTTTTCTTTTTGCGTTACAGCTTAATATATTGCCATAAACAAAGTTTTTCTACCTCTTTTTATAGTTTTATTTTCCTGGCAACATGACTAAATTAAAATTTAAGTTGAAAGACTTTCATGACGATTTTTCTGACGGTTAGCGTGAAAATGGGCTCGTGCGATGAAGAACTGCTGCAGTCCATCCTGCAAGCTGCAAAAGACGTTGAGTTGCTCTCTAAAAAATCCAAGAAACGGTTTGAAAAAGAATTCTCAACTTTTACTAAATGGTGCCATCTACAGAACGTGAAAAATTTAAGAGTCTTTTTGGGACATTTCATACATCTAAGTAAGACCTGCCGACTCAACATATTGTGATCCAATGTGATCCAGAAATCCAAAAAAATGTGGAAAATCGAATCAAAGAAGCCAAATATTTTTATTAAAGAGAACATTTTAAAACTCCTTTTGGAAGTACCAGATGAAATATATTTCATAATCAGAGTGACAGCTATTTTTGTATTAATCGGCGAATGCCGTGGCGATGAATTCGCAAAAATAATCACTGATGATATTACGCAAACGGGAGACTTTTTGATTGTAAAGATACCTAACTCAACAAATCACACTAGCAGAAGCAACTCAAATGGGGTAAACAATGGAAAATATCTAGACCTCTACGAAAAATTCGCAAATCTACGAAAATCTGCCACTCATCACAACAGATTATTTGGAAACTACAGGTGTGTATTTTTGTCCATTATTGATTCCTTGTAAAAAATAAAAATTAGTTACGAATTTAAACTATAATCGCTTTTTTTATTTGATTCCTTGTAAAAAATAAACATAAGTTACCAATTTAAACTATAATCGATTTCTGCGTAGTTTCCGAGAAAATTAAAGTTATGTGTGATTTTTTGAAAACTGGAGCTATTTTTCAAATCACTATAAAAAATAACAAAAATCTAAAATTGTTTAGGTGGTAATTTCCAGTTTATAAAACATCAATACATATACGGAATACAAAATTTTGGTCCACACCTGTACAGGGTGGACATACTACGAAATCAATCTTGCACCTTTTTAAAGTGAAAAAAGTCGATTTTTTTTAAATAGAACAACCACTATGTTTTTTATTTATGCAAATGATCATAAAATACCTACTGTTTCATAAATATATATTTTCTATACCTAAATTTAATGGTTACAAAGAAAATCTCAATTTAACAGAAAATCTCAATTGTTTCTTGAATATTGTGATGCTGCATACTCAAAAAAAACCTAAGGAGGCCCTAAATTTTAAATTTAAAACCATTTTGAAAATTAATATTAGAAACAAACTTTTAGCTATCAGCATAAAAAACATATAACAGCAGATTACATGGAAACAGAAAAACAGGAAAAATTAAAACAAATGACTATATAATTGATTTTCCACATACTGTTCGTTTTCTGCTATACACAGTGTATATCGCACTTGAATGTTTGCTACAGTGTTTCGAACGGCGTCACTATTTTTCCATAATCTGATTTCTTAAAAGAGTTAAAAATGTTTCTCTATTCAAATAGTGGTCAAAAAACACAGGTCCTATTATGCGGGCGTTTATAATACCAACCACACTTCAACACTTTGATGTCCTTGCGTTTTAATTTGCTTCACCAAATCTTTATTTGTCTCAGAACAGTAATGATAGTAATGAGTATTTTTTTATTATGCATTCCCGCAGTGGAAAATATCGCCTGATCTGTCCAACGGATTTTATTTAAAATCCGTCTCTCAAAATGCAGATCCATCATTTGCATACAAAAATCCAGTCTGGTGTGATAATCAGCTTCACTTAAAAATTGAACTGGAAGAAACCTATATGGGGATATTTTGTTTTCTTGTAATACCCGTTGTATGCTGGTCATGGAAAAATTCAAATCCCTTTGTAGGCGTCTTAAAGAGTTGGTAGGATATTAAATGAAATGTAATAAAACCTCCATTTGAAAATCTACAGAGATGACACAACGGGATTTTTCCCTTTTTCTATATTTCAAAACTTCATGAGTTGATAAACCACTACAAATTTTATCAAAAATTTTTATGTTTGGTGTCCATACCATGGGAAATATTCGGCAATACTCTCTTAATGCAACTGCTGGACTTTTATTATTTTCAATGTAACAGTTGTACAAATTTCGCTCTTGACTTGAATAGAGAGCCATTTTTTAACAGTAAACTCCACTACAAGGAAACGTTTTTAAGGTTTATTATTTTAAATTTAAATGATTTCAATAAAATAACAACCACTAGAAACACAAATAAATTGAAAAACTGTCAAATTTAAAACAAATAGTTATATTACACAGGTCTGCAAAAAGAAAAAAATTGAGAGCTGTTTTTGTTACTTTATGTTTTCTTTATGTTTTTGGGTGTGCTGAATCCGAAAATGATTTCCGTTTTGTCATGAGACGTCACGTTTTCTAACAACTAGGGTCGCTATGTAAAATGAGACCTCTAAAAAAATAAACAGCAATAGACTTAAAAAATAACTTTTTTATTACAAAATCATTTACTAAACATATTTTTTAAGTGAAATAAACCTACTAGAACTCACTAAAATCTATTCTTTTTTCCAGTGAGGCTTCTCTTGGTACATTTACGCTTATGGGTAGCGTCTGGAATGTCTCTCTGAAGCATCCAACAGTAGTCTGCCATCATTGAAACGTTCCATCTTCCCTGGTATCTTTTTTCCATCTCTTTGATATCCTGATGGAATCGTTCACCTTGCTCCTCACTTACAGCCCCCAAATTTTCCGGAAAGTAGTCAAGATGGGACTGGAGAAAATGCACCTTAAGGCTCATCAAGCAACCTAATGATTTAAATGCTTCTAGCATTCTGTCGACGATTTGCTTGTAGTTTGGATCTTTATTATTTCCTAGAAATTTCTCAATAACTTCCTTAAATGCAATCCACCCTTCTTTTTGAGGATCCGTCATAGAATTGATAAACTGTTGATCAGTCATAAGCCTTCTAATGTCTGGTCCGACAAATACACCTTCCTTTATCTTTGCCTCCGAGAGGCCTGGAAACTTGGCGACCAAGTATTTGAAACAATCTCCATCTCGTGGAAGTGATTTTACGAATTGTTTCATTAATCCCAACTTTATGTGAAGAGGTGGTAAAAGAACTTTATGGCGTGGTACCAATGTTTCTCGAAGAACATTCTTTTCACCAACTTTGAGCTCCCTTGGCGGCCAACTCTTCTTAGTCCAGTGATTTTGTCTGTCTCGACTGTCCCATAAACATAGAAAACAAGGGTATTTAGTAAAACCACCTTGTTGTCCAAGTAACATGCACAATACTTTAAAATCCCCACACACTTGCCAACCGTAGTCTTCGTATTTTAGTTTCCGAAGAACCAATTCCAAGTTCTCATAGGTTTCCTTAAGGTGTACAGAATGACCTACAGGAATGGAGGCATAATAACCGCCGTTATGAAGCAAAACGGCTTTAAGACTTCTTTTTGAAGAATCTATAAAAAGACGCCATTGTGAAGAATCATATTGAATTTTAAATTTTTCCATCAAACCTTCAACATTGGTACAATAAACCAACTCCCTCTCTTGGGCAAAATAAGGAACGAATTCCTTTTCGCGATATCGGAACCACGAAAAAGACACTCCTGGCAACAATAAATTTCTGCTTTTAAGTCTTGATCCAAGTAACTCGGCAGCATCTTTGGGAAGATTCAAGTCTCTCACCAAATCATTCATCTCTCCCTGGGAAAACAATTTTGGACTTGAATCATCTTCAAAGTCAGAACTTGACTCCTCATCTTGTTCAGGTATCTCCTCGTCAGACATTGGAATCTCTTGCAATGTAGCAGGGGCTTTGGGTACTGGGATTTCTCCGCCATGAGCAATAGGACGAATCGCAGACTGAAGGTTGGGGTAAAAAATGGAACGTTTCCATTTTGAATTATACCCTTTCACATCGATTGAACAAAAATAACAATCGTCACTATGGTTCTTTTGCTCGCGCCATACCATAGGAATCCCAAAACGGAAAGCTTTTTTCTTACCCTTGAACCAGTTTCGAAGGTCTTCAACACAACGTTTACAGACTTTATGAGGTGCCCAAACTTTATCTTGATCCCCAAGTTTTAAGCCGAAATATGCAAAATAAACCTTTTTAATAAAATCTGTGATATTCAGTTGTTGCTTTAAAACTGTATATTCACCACAAATATAACAGAAACTGTCAGGCGAATTCACACACTTCCGTACAGACATAGCACTTTATTTAAGAAATAACCGAAAAACAATTACGAGCGACGAACTAACACGTGCTAGTGCCGGCTTTATACTAGAATAATAGAAACGGTTAATGAAGCCACGTGCTCGGGTATCCGAGCGGGTGCTGCGAACCGGTCAGTGGCGTAACCACTCGCTAAATTAAATAATACAAAAATAAAAATGCAATGCAAACGGGTCTGGCAAATACTCGTACGTTAATGAGTAAAAATATTAACAAAAATAAAAATGCTCTCATTACCATAGAAACTGTGCATTTTGCTAAATATCCTGACGTCTAGGATTTTTTTCAATATTTTTTTCGTGTTTAGCACAACAAAATACGTGGAAATCAGTTGAAAGTAACCAAACAGCTTTTTTGTTGCAGACCTGTGATCCATTCCATGGCCTCCTATAGTTTTTTTGAGTATGCAGCATCACAATATTCAAGAAATAATTGAGATTTTCGGTTAAATTGCAATTTTCTCTGTAACCATTGAATTTAGGTATAGAATATATATATATATATATATATATATATATATATATATATATATATATATATATATATATATATATATATATATATATATATATATATATATGACAAATAGGTATTTTTATGATAACTTGTATAAATAAAAAAATGGGTGTTCTATTTAAAACAAAATTTCACTTTATAAAGGGGCAAAATTGATTTCGTAGTATGTCCACCCTGTATAGGTGTGAACAAAAATGTTGTGTTCTATATGTGCATTGATGCTTTATAACTGGAAATTGCTACCCAAATGCCCGATTTTAGATTTTTGCTATTTTTTATGATTTGAAAAATAGCTCCAGATTTCAAAAAATCGTACATAACTTTAATTATCTCGGAAACTACGCAAAAATCGAGTATAGTTTAAATTGGTAACCTATGTTTATTTTGGATAAGGAATCACCGGGTGTCCCATTTAAAATTTTTTAGTAGTCCCAGCAAAATTGGGACACCCTGTATACATGGAAATATGTTAAAGGAACTTCAGATTTATTAAAGAAACTTTTGTATCAACCTTTTTTTCGTATCTATTACGGATATCCAGATAGAATCATCATCAAGAGATAGAATCAACTTTTACCATAAATTCGACAAGCATCCCTATTGCTGGAGTCAGCGTCAATCTGCAGAATGCTTCAAACTTCACCTTTTCCATTAATATAAATAATGGAAACTAGGATAGTTATTGTAGTTTCTCTTCATTGTGATAAACATTAATAATTTCTAATATCCAATGACCATAAAAATCTATGACAGCAAAGTGGGACCTGTTTTGTTATGAGCCATATCATTTCGATTTTGTGACTGTCAGTGTTAAGAAATATTAGGTGTATCAAAATTTTTAGAAATGTGTGGAGTGTTTCATGCAAAACAAGGTTTACGTACCTGGATTTTCTAGATATCCTAGATCATAAACAATATTTTCAAAATATGATTAGAATTATTAAAATGTGAAATTTTTATTATCTCTATCGGAGAATTTCACTCTATACGATATTCTGGTAGAGTTTAGCACAAAATACAAGAATTTAAATTAGTTTTTTACGTAGATACATCGCCCTTCCTCAGAAGATATAAGATTCATTTGTTCCTTTCTTAATAGTCCTTATTCCTATTTTTATTCCAATTTAATTGTACTAAAAAACGAAAGTCGGTTTTAGAACTTCGGATGGACTGACTTAAATCACATGGTTAGATATTAAAAAAAATGGAAATGGCAAATAACAAAAAACTTTCGTAAATGTTTATGCACTTCATATTAATGCTGACATTAATGTATTTGAGGTACTTACCTACTATTCTATACTTTCGAAAATGATCGTATGCATAGCTTATATCAATTTCTTTCACGTTTTTCAGACTAGGATCTCTCATGGGGTCCGTTGTCACTAAAGTGACATTGTGTCCCCTTTTCGATAGTTCCTTCCATAGCGGCCTGAACGGTATTTGATGGCTGTAAGAGGCTGTGGGAATTATAGCCAAAATATCTGCCCCGTAACAACTCACATATAAGGTAAGGAATATCACCAAAACTATAAGGTTGTCTCGAGTCATCTTGACTGATAAAAAAGGAGCAATTCAGTCGCGCTGAAGTTCATTGTGAATCGTATCAAAGATTAATTCGTATCTATAAGTTGTCGACAGGTGTTATTAAGTATTTGCTTATGCCTTCAGGGCCGGACCTGTTCACATTTATTTACATTTTATAACAAAAATTAATCACAGGTGCACAAAAACATCTGGTTTTAATTTAAATTCTGATAACAGATATTAGATAAACTTAATATTTAGCTTCTACATTCCGATAAGCCGAAATTTCTGAGATATATGACCTTGAATGGAAAAAAACACATCGCGCCTACTTAGATTTTTTTTACATTTTAAAATAGTGTGTTTGGGATCAATATTGTTGAACGGAAGCTTTCACGGCTTTGGTCAATTAAAAAATCATGGTTCTTGGGATTAGACCATGTCAAATTGGAATTACTGTCCTACGTTTCGGCTCGGAGAGATTCAGGCGGGCTTTTATACCTGACTTGTGCTCGCCGAACCGTGACCCTGTATTAAGATCGGTTTCCATGTGTCATGTAGACTGTAACCAGTATCTGTATTGAAATTTTTTGTATGTTTAAACATTTCAATAGATTCCCTAATTCTTCGTTTATAAAATCCTGGAACCGATGCTGGAATCTTGGTTTCCTTTACATTTATAATATGGCCAGTATTATGCTGGTACTCAGCTACAGCAGATTGATCAATTTGTTTCTTTTTAATACATCGTCCATGTTCCTTAAGTCTAGTTGATACTGAGCGTCTTGTTTCACATACATACACTTCTCTACAGGAGCAAGGAATTTTATATACTCCTGTTTGAAAAGGTACAATATCTTTCGGAGATAGCAAGCTTTGTCCAATCTTCTTATGTGTATTGAAAATTGTACGTATGTTGGACCGCCAAGGTAATTGTCTTATTTTGTCTGTAGTGCCATGTATGTAAGGAAAAACAACAATATCTAACGGTGGCTCCTTATCATCCTCCTTTCGCGGAGTTGGATTACTGTATTTTTTAAATGAACGCGTAATATCTTCAGTGCAATAGCTATTCCCATTACGGGCATTTGTATCTAAATTACAACGTATTGTCTTAACCCTTTCTCTAACTAATGCATTGCTGGCACGCTTAGAAATTCACCTGAAATTAGCTTTTAGACTTGAAAGAGCCATATTCACAACTTTGGACAACATCACCAATGCACAAGCAGAAAAAATCCATCAAGAAATTACACTTAAGCAACAAAAGAAGTTTGAAGCACTCCTGAGCGGAAAAATCCAGTGAAACCTCCGCAGAATACAGTTATCAATTTGTCATAAAAGCCGTTAACTGAAGCAGAACAGTCCAAAGACCAAAATTTCGCCATAGCATCAAGAAGCATTCCCGTAGAAGAGACAGTATCCTCCGTTGCAGCAGCAATCAGAAGATTACCAGTAGAGCAAGCTGATGCAGTCAGATATGAGATCATTAAAAACTCAAAACCACCGAAGTCGAATCTCTCTGCAGCCGAAAAAATAGCAATGAAGACCTTAAATGAAGATGAAAACACTCTGGTCCTTCCAGCAGATAAAGGCAACGCTACAGTCGTCATGGACAGAACGGACTACGTGGAAAAGATAACTCAACTTTTGGACAACAACACATATAAGGTTATGCAGACAGACTCTACAAGTAGAATAGAAAGACGCATCGCCAATCTGATTAACGCATCCAGTCTACCACCAGCTGAGAAGAAATCATTAAAACCAAGCAGCTCCAAGATACACAAGAACAATGTCCTATCCGACCGATCGTCAGTGCAATAGACTCGCCCACATACAAATTAGGTAAATATCTTTCAAACTTTCTTAATCCATTCACTGCAAAAACAGATTCTTTTATAAAAAACTCTACTAATTTCATGAAAAAACTTAAGGAAATCCATTTGGATCCCGATGATATTTTTGTAAGTTTTCGATGTAGAATGTTTCTGTCGAATCAAAAATCATATTGGATCATAATAATCTTGATAAGAACCTAATAGACCTAGTGGAAGCTTGTCTTACATTTACTTATTTAATTTTTCAAGGAACTTTTTATGAACAAACTTCAGGGGCCGCTATGGGATCTCCTCTATCACCTGTGGTAGCGAATATCTTTATGGATGCGTTTGAAGACATTGCTCTAACTTCCGCTCCATTAAAACCAAAACACTGGTTCAAATATGTAGACGATACTTTTGTAGTATGGTCTGATGGACAGGATAATCTCCCCATTCAACAACATCGTAATATCAAGTTCACAATGGATATTGAATCTAATGGAAATGTATATGTTCAAAGGAAGGAAAATGGTACATTAGGGCCACTCTGTGTATAGAAAACCGACGCATACAAATAGATACTTAAATGCAAATTCCCACCACCATCCAGCACAAAACAAATGAGTTATTAACTCACTAGTATTTAGAGAGATTTCGATTTCTGATCAAGATTCTATAACATCGAAAACCTCGAAAATGACCGAAGCTCTGAGAGGGAATGGCTATTACACTGAAGATATTACGCCTTCAATTAAAAATTATAGTAATCCCTCTCAGCGAAAGGAGGATGATAAGGAGCCACCTTTAGGTATTGTTTTTCTTCCTTATAAACCTGGCGCTAGACACAAAATAGGACAATAACTTCGGCGGTCCAACATACGTACAATTTTCAATACACCTAACAAGACTAGGAAATGCTTGCGATCCCCGAAAGGTATTGTACCTTTTCAAACAGAAGGAGTATATAAAATTCCTTGCTTTTGTGGAGACGTGTATGTGGGTGAAACAGGACGCTCAATATCAACTAGACTTAAGGAACATGAACGATGTATTAAAAAGAAACAAATTGTTAAATGTAAAGAAAACCAAGGTTCTAGCATCGGTTCCAGGATTTTATAAACGAAAAATTAGGGAATCTATTGAAATTTTTAATTATACAAAAAATTTCCGATTGTTTCGGCATATTAGACACCGACAGAAGGACCGACGGAATTGATAAAACAGATTTTTTGGGATCTAGGGACGCAAAAGCTGAAAATATGTAAAACCTTAGAGGGTGATTTTCCCACCATTACAAATATTTTGTTAGGCCGCCATTTAGAATTAGTACCATAGTTTTATTGTTTATCTCTATACCACAATTACTTATGGCACACATTTTGAATTTAGTCCATTAAGTTATTTTTTAAGGCTGATTTTTTAAATATTTTATTAAGCTTCTATTTTGCTCCGCCATCTTGGATTCGTACCAAAATTTTATCAGTTGATTTCTACATAATGCTTGATTTTTGTGCAACATTTGAGTTAAATTATATAAATGGTTTTTTAGTAATTTTTTTTAACATTTCACTTGGCCTCCATTTTGTTCTGCCATATTGGGTTTTTACCAAAATATTACCAGGTAATCCCTATGAGACCCTTAAATTTTGACTAAAATTTGAAGTCAATCGAGTTAGTAGTTTTTTAGCTACGCCCCGAACAGACAGACCGCCAGAGAGACAGACAGACCGACAGGCAGAGAGACTGACGGAATTGAGAAAACATGTTTTTCGGCACCTAGAGACCCTGAGACGTGAAGATCTAAAAAAATCTCGGAGTGTGATTTTTTCACGATTACAATACATATAACAATAATAATTTTGACTGTATACCACAAATTATGTTCCACCATATTGGATTCGTACCAAAGTTTTAACAGTTTCTACCCATGCTACAGTAAATTTTTGGGCATAATTTAAAATAAATTGAATAAGTAGTTTTTACACAGACACACATCGACTAGTAGTTTTTACACAGACACACATCGACATTTTGTTCCTTCATGTTAAATTCGGGGGGGGGGGGGATTGTGAATTTTTCACTATTACAGAACAATACATTTTGTTCCGCCATCTTGAATTCGTATTAGAATTGCACCCATTCATCATTATACTACAGTTAATTATTGTACAAAATGTGAAATCTAACTTCTTCAGGCAGATTTTATTAAGCCGCCATTTTGTTTCGCCATCTTTATCCAACCAAAGTTTTACCAGTCGATTTCTACATAATGCTTCATTTTTGTGGAAAATCTGAGGTAATTTGGATAAGTAGCTTTTAGTAATATAATTTTTTTTAATTTCATTAGGCTGCCATTATGTTTTGCCGTATTGCATTTTTACCAAAATGTTACCAGGTCATTCCCATATGACCCTTCATTTCTGACCAAAATTTGAAGTCAATGACAACCAGTTTTCTAGGTACATCGCGAACAGACAGACCGATAGACCGACAGACAGACAGACGACGGACTGAGAAAACTTGATTTTTGGTATCTAGGGACCATGAAAAGGCAAATGATCACTACCAGTAAAAATCAAGGAATGTAAGAAAGTGTTTGAGGGTTAGTTAAATAATAACATAGTTAATGACAGATCGGCAGTAATGTATTAAATCAAATAAGCTGTTTTAAACTAAAAATTATTTTTATTCAAATAAAATTATATAACAAGTTTCATTTTATTTCCATATTGCATATTATGTACATCATTTAATAGAGAGAATAATCTTGGTCTCAGCGGTTGGTCCTTTTCACGTTCTGGAGAATGACTCGCAAATTTCCTTGAAATTTCTAAAAATTAAAATATATAGATAAACAAGGAATTTTGATAGTGCTAAGACTGACGATACGAATAAAATCTACAAACTAACCAGTTAATGCTACCATAATTTTTCTTTATATATGAAGGTAATAAATGAATTTACAAAGTTTCAGACTTTGTAAATTCATTGTATTACCTAGGTACTCAAGACATATTTGACAGCACACCAGTGACCCCTGTCCTAATAAGAGCTTGATTTACCATAGTATGTTCGTGTATACCACTGGTATAATTGACTCTTAAAATGCCATCCGTTGATATTTCAAAGACCTTTTTGGATTTGGGCTCTCCGACTATTATATTCATATCAGAATAAATGACATCATTTTAAACATTTTTATTTATTCAAAAAGAGTGTTGATTATGCGGATGATTTCTTAAAAAGAAATGAAGAATCGTGGACAATCCGGAAAAAAATGTAGTATGGTAACCATTCATCACGTGTTTCTGAGTTATTAGACTTCATAAAGTGAGTATAACCAAGTTGAAAGATGTAAGAAACTTAAGGAAAAATCTTAAAAAAAAACAGACGTGGATTCACTGACAGGGGCCAGCCACACATTTGTACATTCGGCCAGAAAAGCTCAAAATTTAGGTTCAAAATCTGACGCCTTTACGGAGGTAGCCTCTTTACCATCTAACGTGACATCCAAGCCCAGAAGAATTAATCAAAAAGAAAGATGATTGTGCGGATGAATTCTTAAAAAGAAAAGGAAATAAATCGTGGGCATTCCGCAAAAAAAAGAAGTATAGTAACCACTAGACATATTTTTCTGTCTTATTAGATTCCATCAAGTAGCAGTATAGCCAAGTTGATATATGTAAGAAACTTGCAGAATAATCTTAAAAAAAATAAACGTAGATTCACTGATAGGGGCCAGCAATCAGGCTACCTCCGTAGAGGTCTCAGATGTTAACCCTAAATTTTGGACTTTTCTGGCCGAATTTACAAATGTGTATCCGGAAAGAAGTCCTGGTGTATCAAAAGATTCGGCAAAAGTAATACTGCATCGCAATAGATTTAGACACTACCGCTGTAGAAAAGGGCAACATTTGAGGCCAATTGACTACGCAAAGAGAAGGATATTTTGCCGTTGGCTTTTAAGGCCTCCGATGGCAAGACCCGACCTTTGTAAAAAAAATATGGTCGGATGAAAGTTTTTTGCAATAATGGTTGGTTCAACCGCACGTGTCTATAAACTGGGTAGCTGGCGCTAGTAAATTTATTTGAATTTTTTAGAGTTTCTGTTAAATAAAGTATTCGGATACTGTTGTCTATTCTTTTAATTTAATAATATATAATTATATATTAATATTAATTTATAAATGCCAAAAACATAGGGCTGTGCAAAGGAAATTTTTTTAATTCCCCGATGATGGATTTTCTGGATAGAAACGTAGGGGATCATATATATGTAATACATACATGTGCAGCAAATTAATATTTTTATTAAAACCTGAAATAAAAAATCCAAGTTCGTATTTAAATAAAATTAAGTCGATTGTGGTGTCCAGAACACGAAATGTCAGAACTGAAATTTGAAGATACCATATTGTAGGCAGGAAAAAATTATGAACTTTCAAATTTATATTGTGTCTATCTCAGGAACTAAAAGGAATTTTGCAACATGGTAAAAGGATTTTGAATGGGTATCAAAAAGAGCAACTTTTCTCTGCTTTAACCGAACTCTAGCACTTACCTTTTCAGAGATAGCAATAGTGGCTCACGCTATTTAAGACACCTGTAATATATATATATATATATATATATATATATATATATATACAGGGTGTCCCACGACGAACTGCGGCGATCGATTTCTCAGAAAGTAGGCTTTAGAAAAATTTGAAATTTTGGCAGCTAACTAAAGTAGATCGAATTTTTAAATTCCTCCAAAAATTCTAGGTATATTTCATGTATAATATCCTATACCTAAGTTGAACTGTTTTTGAGATATTTTCAATTTTATGTAAAAAATGACGTTTGCAGGTCTAGACATAACTATAAATATCTGCTTATCGAAGTTTTATTATTTATTTGCGGTTGGCTTCCTTGTCCAAAAAGATACACTTTAGTGGCCTGTGCTGATATTTTTATAACAAATAAATATAGGGTGATCAAAAACTGACATTATAAATATACTTTCAAAAATCGTTAAAAGTTACTTTTTTCAAATGAAAACTCCCAATGTTTATAATTTTATCTTATTTAACACTTAAAATAAGGGTGACTTTGTATAAAGTTGTCTATTCCAAAAATTTGTAGTTTTTGAATTATTGACGATTTAACATGTTTTATTCTAATAATACCAGACGGCAGGAGTTTTCTCTATATATATATATATATATATATATATATATATATATATATATATATATATATATATATATATATATATATATATATATATATATATATATATATATATATATATATATATATATATATATATATATATATATATATATATATATATATATATATATATATATATATATATATATATATATATATATATATATATATATATATATATATATATATATATATATATATATATATATATATATATATATATATATGACGTTTCGCCAAATGTGATTTTGGCGAAACGTCAGCAAAACTGTACAAAACGACAGTTGCGAACGGATGTACACCCGGAATGAAAACACATTGTATTTTTCCATCCGTGAAGGACTAAGAATCAATATATATATATATATATATATATATATATATATATATATATATATATATATATATATATATATATATATATATATATATATCTTTTCAAAACGACAGTAGTGAACGGATGTACACCCGGAATGAAAACACATTGTATTTTTCCATCCGTGAAGGACTAAGAATCAACATATATATATATATATATATATATATATATATATATATATATATATATATATATATATATATATATATATATATATATATATATATATATATATATATATATATATATATATATATATATATATATATATATATATGTTGTCGTTTTGAAAAGAACAGTTTTGCTGACGTTTCGCCAAAATCACATTTGGCATTTTCGAAGCTTTTTTTGTCGCGTCCGAATAGAGACTGAAGTGTTGGTGACTGCGACGCTTGCTTTTATGCCCCCACCCGTGGCCGAAGGTTATATCTGCGCGGCCATTGGTTGTTATTTGTATTTTCCGGATGGTGCTGTTGTTGTTGCGCTAATTGCGCTTGAGTTTTTGCGATTTTAGATTTGTCGATTATTGTCTTCCATACTGTTGGTAGTTTTAATGATTCGTCCCTTTTATTCAAATCACCTTGTTTTTCAATTTCTATGGCTTCTCGGATTATTCTGGTCGTATAATGTTCTATATTGGCAATCTCTCTACACCCATCGAAATTTATTTTATGGCAGGGTGTGTGAAGTCAGAAAACCTTGATTGGAACTCTTTTTTGATTAAATCTAATGCCGCGACATATTTATCCACATCCGTACATTAGCAACTCTTCGTTTTAGGAAAGTGTGTAAAATCTTTTTTCAACAACTGATTTTTCCATAAATCCAGTTTAAACTTAAATGCCTTCACAGTGTCAAGTAGGTTGTTGATCAAATTTTCTTTTCCTTGTAGTTTGATGTTCAAGTCATTGAGGTGCAGCGTGTTGTCCTTGAGAAATCCAAAGTCGCGCAGCCAGTCGGGTTCACTAAATTGAGGAACTAGTTTCCCTTTGGTTTCCATAAAGGAGGCGATTTCCTTCTTGAGTTCGAAAACGCGTTCACGGTTTTTACGACCACTTTAATCACCTCAACAATATTTGAGGTTTTTGCACAAAGATTTTGCTGATGAATGATACATTAGTAATACACCAAAGGAAGATCTTTCTGTTGTTTTTGCATCAAACCCACGAGCCCTTCATTGTTTCCTACCATGGATGGTGTACCATCTCTTACAACTGCAGAAAGGTTTGTCAATTCTAAATTATATCGTTTCAGTACTGTCACCAAACATTTATAAATATCACATCCTTTTGTAGTTCCTTTAATCGGAAAAAGGGCAGCCATCTCTCCAGTGATTTTAAAATTATTATCAATGCCCCGAATAAATATAGCTAATTGAACGGTATCAGTTAAATCTGTGCATTCGTCGAGCGCAACAGAATAGCATACGAACTGCGATGCATGTTCTTTTAGTGAATTTTGAATGTTTGCCGCTAACTCTTCGATCCTTCTGGTGACAGTCACACCGGACCAACTTTAGAAATAATAGTTCAGCGGCGGCCTCCATACATTCCTTGATAAATTTACCATCAGTAAAAGATTTTGATTTTAAGCTATTTTTTCGGATATAATGTAGCTAACCTTCACGCTTGCTTCATTTTCAATGTTCTGCTTTTGAAAACTTCTTGCTGTTGTTGAAGCTGACTTTTAAGAGCTTTCACTTTATCTTGCTGTAATTGTCCTTTGAATGTCTCAAACTTTGTGGCATGCTTTGTATCGTAATGTCTTTTAAAGTTGTTTTCTTTCAAGGCTGAAAGGGATTCTTGACACACCAAATAGACGGGTTTTTGATGAACACTAACAAACAAGTGCAACTCAGTTTACTTTTCTTGAAAGATGTGCTTTTCTTCACTAATTTTTCGTTTTTTACCCGAAGTAGAAGCCATTTTTAATGTCAAGGTAGCAGAAACGAGTTTAATTCTCCGATAAAAACGTTCACGACAAAACTGAACTTGCGCGACTGCACGCCACAAGACAGTATCCGCCTTACACGCGTCAAAACACACTATACCTAACACACTATTATTACTTATCGCACAGGTAGCAACTTCACTGCAAGTTGGCATTCTTTCGCTTGTATCGCTTCGTTCGCTCTTGGAATTAGAACTGGCCGCTGCCGTGTGTAATCTGAGCGCGTCAACTTTGAATCTCTCGAAATTTCGAGCAGTTACGAGACAGGACTAGTAGATCCCTCTAGTGGTGATCATTTTTAGAAACATTAGAAATATTCAATAGACATGCAATGCCATCTAGTGGACTTGTGGGTAGTCGAGATTGCGAGTTCACAGAATGGGTTTCTTCTAACTAGGCGAGGCTAGCGATACGATACGATATCTTCTCTAGCCTCTGGGAGCAGCAAGAAATTAGAAAACGGGCCGCATGCGGCTCAAGGGCCTCGGGTTGAAGACCTTCGGGCACAATAGGACTGACCCAGGTATCTTTATTGCATTAATTCATTCAAAATTATGTATCGTGAAATGTGGAGAGTTATAACGGAAATGAACTTTGGTTACGAAAACTGCAAAATAGAAAGTACCTTTTGATAAAAAAATAAGCTATTATTTGCTGTCGAAGACGATATTTAAGAGCTTTAAATATTGGGTAGATAATCTATTGGATATTTAGACTTAGAGGAAACCTGGGTTAACGAGGGATACAAGGTTGATAAAATAGGTCTGGGCTGAAATTAAAGGTTTTGTTACAAGGCATAACACCAATTTGAAAATAAAGGTTGTTAAATGAATTTTTCTAGAGGCTTTAAAGTAAATCGATTTCCAAAAGTGGATCAAATATGTAGATCATGTAATTAACGAAGAGGAAAGAATGTGGAAACTTGATGAAATCAAGATGATATTGCTTTTTGAGCCAAAATATTGATATTAAACAAATGTCTTTTTTATTTGTCCAGCTATATTCGTAATTGTAATAAATCTAAATTACGACTTGCCTCTAGAAACGCCGCTGGCATATCAATTTGCTTCAGAAATCATACATTCTATTTAATGCAAATTAGTTTTTACCATCTTTAGAAACCATTTACAATACAATTTAGTATTAGAATTTACGATAACATTTTTTAATTTTCTCTGTAAAAGCAGAGTTCTCCCGAATTAACATAATTTGCAAGTCCATGTCTTGGAATAAAATATAGACTTACACAATATAATTGGGTATATTGGGATCCGTAAGCACTTCATTATGACCATATCCATACTCTGAAGGAAACATGTGGAAGGTAACATTGCCTTGTCGGGTTAAATCCCTCTCGGATCTTGCTACTTCAGCCAACTAAAAATAAAATAAATAACTTTATTACTAAAAATCCGTTTCGAAATTACTATACTGCCTTAACTGCGTCATAAAAAAGTCTTCGTTAAGCCTGTCCACCACGTTTTCACTTCAGTCTAGAAAGTTCTTCTGGTATTGTGTAAAACCAGTATTACTACATTACTTATTTCTTGATTATTATACTGTTTAGAATTACAGCACTTAAGCGTACACATTAGATGTGTGTGTGTGTTAAAGCTTAAGTCTTGAGTCAGTTTTTTCGTTATACATACACTTTTTAGAATAAAATTTAAAAATATTTCAAAATTGTTTACAAGCATCACACTAGTCATCAAATTTTATAAATTTATTGTTTTACTCACATTTATACTTTGAATTCATGGCAAACCGATTTTTTTTACATTTAAATAAGACAAAAACTTATTTTTTACATTTTCAAAAAGTATGATTATTTATTCAAAATATAATACAAAATTTCGAAAATAATACAAAAATATGATTAAAAAATTTCTATTTATAAACTAGATGCTTGAAGTATTTTACCTTGGTAGGAAACCTGATTTTTTTATTCACACCTATAAAACAAGATTTTTACGGTTTTCTACTTAGGTATTTACCTTAGGTTTTCCACTGATGTAATCCTGCTTACAAGCGATAGTCATCAAGATGTCAATATAGATATCCCAAAGAGCCGGGGGCTGTCTCCACCAAAGCCTCAATTATTGGAATCACCAGTGACATTTGTGCCTGAGGAGGATAAGTCAGTCATGATTGGCTCTGACAGGGAGGCCATAGCAGCTTGTAGGTCATTGGCACTGGAGGGTTCTAAATTAAGCATGGAGAAAACTGCAAGGAAAGATGATTTTTTGCAGTTTGATCCAATGACTCCACCAAGAGTGCGGCTGTCCCAAGATTCGGATAAAGCAAATGGTCGCTATATATTAGCCAGATTAAGGGATCCTTCCTTACTAAAGACCTTAAGGCTATTTCTTGCTTATCTACACGACCAGCCATCTAGTGTGTGTTTTGAGTGGCATACAAGTACTAGCATTAAATTATTGCTAGTTTCAGAAGGCCTTCCCAGTGACAAGGACTCCCTGCGCAAGTTGTATTATCGCTTCCACGATGCCTATGGGATTGGTTCATCTGAAGTGGACTCAGATCTTGCAGCGTATAGATCTTTCTACTCCTCGGAAAAAATTTTACGGCTCCAAAAAATTCGTGAAAGTACTGGTAAATATTATTCTAGTGGTTCACCATCAAAAAGTAAAAATTTTTAGTCAATATGACGCGAAAAGAGGATCTAGCACCCTCTAGAAAATTGACCAATAGTAATTTTAATCTTTTTTTTTCTTAAAATTCAGTCCTTAAGACATAAAACAGACGAATTATATCTTTTGTTAGAAGAGCTAAATTTTCCAGAAGTCATTGCCATCACTGAGCACTGGCTAAATATCAATTAACCTGTTTTTATTAAAAACTATACCACAATTGCCAGATTTAATAGAACTAATTTAACTCATGGAGGCACCATGATAATGTCTTTAAACAACGATTTTTCCGAAATATTAAAGTATAATCATTTATTATCTGAAAAAGTATTTGAATTTTCTATCGTTTATCACAATACTTATGACCTTTATATTATTTGTATTTATAGAACACCTGATGCTGATGTGCAATTATTCTGCCATAACCTTCTAAGTTTGCTCGAGTCCCTTCCTGTAAAAAGCAAATTAATCTTATGTGTCGATTTCAATATTTACTTTTCCAGTGTGTGTGCTGCTCAGGAATTTCTTCAGTCCATCTTTGAGTCATTAGGAATTGCCATGCACGTCAACTCACCAACCAGAATTACTAAGACAAGTGCCAGTACTATAGATTACGTTGTGTCTTCTTTCGATCCTAGCTCCGTCGAATGTAATGTCTTAAGTCCAGGTTTCTCCGATCATGAAGCAATTTTCACAAAATTTTCAATTACATCCAAAGCCAAAAATTCCTCTAGACAACTAGGCCGTATTTTTTCGGTTAGAAATTTCATTAATTTCAAACACCTATGTCAAATAACTGACTGGGACTCTCACACTTATGATGTCGACACTGAATTTTCTCGTTTTATAAAAACTCTAACTAATATAGCTTCTGAATCTTTTCCTCTTAGGCCTATCAAAAATAAAAGAAGTAAACCCTGGTCCACTAAAGGATTACGTATATCTTCTAAGAACATGCGGTCACTATCTCATTTAAAGAAATTTTCGGACAGTGTCTTTTTTCATAATTATGTAAAATCATACAGAAAAATTTATCATAAGACTATTAAAGCCGCCAAAGATATTTATTACAATAATAGACTTTCTAACGCCAAAAATGTAGCTAAAGAAACCTGGTCTATCGTAAATGATTTAAGAAACAAAACTCCTTTATCCAACACTATCCTTACCTCTCCTGAGGACCTAAACAATTATTTTGTAAATGTAGCCAAAGATTTGACTAAATCCGTATCTCAATCTAATGACCCAATTTCATATCTCTCTAATCATAGGGTAAACCTGCACAGTTTCTTCTTTTCATCAGTAGTTTTATCAGAACTTCGCAGTAAAATTAATGATATCAAAAATAAATCTTCCTCGGGAATTGATGGGCTTACTTTAAGAATGTATTCAAGTCTGCCGGAGTGCACTCTAGAGCATCTGACTGCTTTGATAAATATGTCTTTCCAAAATGGTACTTTTCCAAGCTGCCTTAAAACTGCAATAATCATACCTCTTCACAAAGGAGGTGTTTCAGAAGAAGCTTCGAACTATCGCCCAATTGCACTTCTCCCTACGCTATCTAAGATCATCGAAAGACTGGTTAAAAAAAGGCTTTTATCATTTCTGTCTAAATATGAAATACTTACAAAACATCAATTTGGATTTTTAAGTAACAAATGCACAAGCGATGCCATGTTTTCCCTTCTTAATAGAGTTTACTCCAGCCTAAACAACCATCACGGTACGGCAACAATTTTCTGTGATTTTTCCAAAGCTTTCGATTGTGTGAATCATAATATACTAACTAACAAGCTGCAGTACTATGGATTTAGAGGGGCTCCTCTCGATTGGTTTAAGTCATATCTTAGCAACAGAAATCAAGTTGTGAACAGTTGAACAGTGAATCAGTTGACAACAGGATGTCTTCTTGTAGGCCAATGGAATATGGAGTGCCTCAAGGCTCGGTACTAGGCCCTATCTTGTTTCTTCTGTTCATAAACGACATGGCTAATTTAAACATTAGTGGAAAAATATGTCTCTTTGCGGACGATACCAGCTTTACGTGGAGCCACCCAGATGTCACGGACCTACATAGGATTGTATCTAATGACCTAATCACCATTAAATCCTGGTGCGATTCTAATCTCCTATGTTTGAACATCTCTAAAACGAAAGTCTTGTCTTATAAAAACACGCTGCAACCTTTTGACCTTAATGGCACCACTATTGATGTCGTAAACTCTGTAAAATTTCTAGGGCTTCTTGTAGATGATTCTTTAAAATGGGATCCACATATCGACGCTTTATCAAGGAAGTTGGGTTCTGCTTGCTTTACGTTAAGATCTGTTTCCGAGGAGCTTAGCTTTTCTACCTCTAAAACTGTTTATTTTGCTCTTGTTGAGTCGCACCTCAGATATGCTATTCAATTCTGGGGTACATGTTGTGCGACTCAATTTGATCGAATTTTTATACTACAAAAAAGAGCTGTTCGTTACCTACTGAGACTTAACAGTAGAACTCACTGCCGAGATTTCTTTAAAAGATATAAAATACTAACCTTGCTTATTCATTTTGGAATCGGTTTGCTTAATTCGTAAGCATGCACCTGCTCTATTAGAGAGACCTTCTCACAACTACCCTCTCAGAAACACTGAGCACGATCTCTATCTTCCAACCCCACACTCAGAGTTAATTAAAAGATCAGTAATCTACAATGCAAAAAAAATGCATAATCACCTGCCATTTAACATCAAATCCATAATATCTCTGACTTCATTTCGCAAGGCTTTGAAGTCATTCTTACTGGAAAGCGCCTTCTACACCGTGAACGAGTTTTACAACACATAAATTTATCCTTATGAACCCCTAGTGTGATAGTTGCCATTACCAACCATTTTTACCGAATTTTGTATATGTATTTTTTTAATTGTTTCGTACTTTTTTATTTTTTATTTTTTACTTTGCTTTTTTATTTTTTTTACATTATATTTATGAAAATGTTTATAACATAGTACGACTGACAAAGTACATTTCTAATGTACTTCTTTTAGGATTTTATTATATTAATATTCTAAATTCTTGATTTAAATATTATTTTTCTATAATATTTATGATGTGTTTTTGTTTTGTTTTGTTTGCTAATTTTGATGTTTGTAAACTATTTTTTTTTACAACAGCTTTGTCCACAAAATTGTAAAATTTTTTTGACAATAAAGCATTTATTTATTTATTTTATTTTATTTAGTACGGTAGTGGTGAAGATGGATTAGTTATTAGCCGGAGGCCTGTAACGTGAAGGCACTGTGTGTGATACCGATACACACAGTTATTGTTTTTATTGCCCACTAGGGCAATAAAAACAATAACACAAAAGATCAAATAGCGCAACTTACCTTAATTAATACTCTTTTAAATAAAATGGTCCGGAGATAACTCTATTAATAGGCAACCTAAAATACAGAAGTGTATATTTGGAGTAGCCTTTGTGGTGCCAGTAGAAAATTTGTCATTCTAAAAACTTAAAATAAATATCTCGAAACTATGTATTTTTGAAAAGAAGAAGTGTCAGGCTATCCAAGACCATACAAATATATATGGTGTCCCATTTAAAATAAAGCAGTAATTTAGTCCCAAAAATAGGTATTTCTCCGCGATCCTAGGATAAATGGGAAAAATTGGCAACACTGACAAAAAAAAACTCGGGGCAAATCTAAGCCATTCGGTGAAAAACGCATTTCGATATCATTTTTCGTTTTCGAGCTATTAAGTCGCGAAATGTGTTACTTTTCCGTGGGACACCTCGTATAACCCACCATACTACACAAGGTATAATAGGCTCAAATTTACTGATTTTTTTTCTGAATGTGTCTTTTTCAGAATATTATTTTTTCAAGAAGAATGATATTTGGTATTTTACAATATTTTGCTTAATTTTTCAAATCCTGCTTCCTGTATTTGTCATTGTTTGTCTATATTTCGCTGCCACAAAAGTTTGGACTCGTCACATGTTTCTATCTCGGTAAGATTTTTGAATGAATAATTTCCGGTTTGATTATTTGGTAGTTTTTTCTTAAATATCCAAGCAACTCATGTTTTATATTTTGTTCATAATCAATTTTACTAAAGTGCCCCAAAAAAAAACCAACATGGGCAATATTGGAGTCTTCAATCAATACACCGTCAGAAATGTTGCATTCTTTTGTCCTTTGGAAAATTGAATATCTTGACGCCTTCTTTTTCGATGAATATCAATAGTACAGTAATACGCAAATAGGAAAAATGTAGCCAACTATAATGTAAGCAAAGGCGAACTTTTTATATGTGACAACATCCTCGTGTATACAAGCTCCGGCTAGTCCCCGCACTACCTTTGCTGCTACCTACCATGACAATCATGGTTATTACACCATGGTAACGCTACACGTTAAGGAAAAAGGTTTAATATTTTAGTACAGAATATTAAGAAATTTCAGGTTTATGTCATGCTTAGAAATAGAAATATGGGTAAGAAATCAAAAATTTGTAACTTAGTAACTAATTAAATCCAAACGTTATTTTTCTATCGACTCTTAAATATTGAAAGCACACTTAGAGTAAATATATAACATATATACACTGTTGAAATCGGGAGACTATGAGGATTCCCATAAAAAAGATAGTATATTTCATTAAAAAAACACAAGTTGGTATTTTTGACAGCTTTGCCATGTTTATTTATTTATTCTGATAAAAAATCCTGGCGGTTTAGGCAAAACCTTACCTCTTTAAAATTTAAAAGTTTTCCTATCCCTAAATTAAAAGCTGTAGAAGAGGGGGGAGCAAAATATAAATAGACACCCTGTATATAATGACGGCTGGAACTAAACCGGGTCATATTTCACTTCAGATAGATTGGGTTAAAGTTAGAAAGACTGTTCTAACTATTTCATTAATCTGTTAAAGTTAGTATTTTAGTAGTTTAGATACTCAGAGCTACAAACCAAGAAATATTACAAGTAGTTACATCTTTAGTCACGGCTTCAATAATTACTCGCAAGGGTTTAAATTTTATGATTATTGAGTTTGGATTTCAGCTCTAACTTTAATTATTTTTTGGCTAGCGCGCCATATATCAGCCCGTTTCAAACCCCAGCTTGAATAAACGCTATTCTCTCCTTGTAGCTTTTCAGATTTGAAAGGATTTGAGGTAAAGTTACTCTTATATACTCACTTTTGCTCCAAGAAATGAGGGAACCATTTGATCATCTTCTGCATGAAGAATCATAATAGGACAGTCCACTTGCAATATGTTTGTAGTTGACTTGAAATGGAAGCCGTTGTTATCCAGTGGTTCCAGAACTGTTGCACTAAAATAGGCCAGCCAAGTGAAGATCTAAAATGTGTATCGCTTATTATATTTCAACAACAATTTTGTTAACTTATTTATTGTAAGCAAATTTAAATATATCTACTGATTTTTTCAACTAATTAAGTTATATATCTAAATTCGAAAAATAGATAAAGATTTCTATAATTTTAGTAATATTTGACGTCATATTGCAAATACAAATAAAAGAGGAAAAATTAAAAAAGGAAGTTTTGTTGCATTGACGAAGTTATTTTTTTTTGTTTACAGAAACAAAATTATACTTTCAAAATCAATTTTTTTAAAGGATAGTTTTTTTTTGGTCTTATGAGCTAGCGTAGTTGAACTAAGGAAAATTGACAGAAGATATTTTTTGGTGAAAAAAATTGGTATTTTTTGCAAAACTTTTTCTTTAAAATAGTATTTTTATGTTTAGTTTCCAAATTAGATAACATTGAAAGTCGAATATTTTTAAAACTGGATCCGCAAATTTTATTTATATTAACGGTTTTAAGCGTAAAACTTATCTGAGGTAAAAAATCGGTAAATTCGCTTTACCTAGAACTTCTCTCGTACATAATTCCGCTACGTAGATTTAACATAACTGATGTGTATTTAATTTTTTTTAATCATTACCAAATAACTATATGAATTCGTATTTAATATGTTGTCTCTGTATAGTGGAATTCTAGACCACCCTCAATGGAAGTTATGCTAACTTTTTAAAACTGTTTTTAATTTTTTTTATGTTATAATTATTATTTATTTTTTTAAAAATTTACTTACATAGTCAATAAAAATAAATTATATCGCTTATTATTTCCCTCAATAAAACGAAGATTTTATTTCACGAAAAGGAATTTTACCGAATATTTAAATAATTTATTAGGGCGCCATTTTCTTTTGCCAAATATGATTCTGATAGAATTTTACCAGTTTATCCCTATATTACACTTGATGCTTGTGCAACATTTGATTTTGAAAAATAGTTTCTCAATCACGAATGTCTGGCCGCCATTTTGTTCCGTTATATTGGATTTTTATCAAAATATTACAATTTCATCTCCACATGACCCCTAATTTTTTACCAAAGTCAGTCGGATAAGTAATTTTTCTAACCGCGTGCAGACAGAACCGTAGACCGACAGACCGGAAAAAATGTGAAATTTTTTTTTGGGGGACTAGGGACCCTAAAACGCAAAGATCTATAAAAATCTCGCAGGGTCGGAGGGTGATTTTTTACGCTTACTACTCTCTTATGAGGGAAGCAAACATTATTTATACAGGGTATTAAAAAGACAACATTTTTTATATTTTATTTGTTCCGAAATGTACACAAAACGATTTTCATTTTCTGATTGCCAGAACAACACAATTCTTGGCCAAACTACACAAAAGAATTTGAATTTTTTTTAAATTTTAAATATTTGCTATTTTAAATGGGATTTCTCTTGATTATTAACCTGTAACTTTTTGTCAGCCCCATGATATAAAGTTTTCTTACGAGAGAGCCCTTAAGTCTTAATGTTTTAACAGTTTGTAAGGTCTGGAGTACCCAGAAAATATAGAGGTTGTTCAAAATTTATTTTAAGATTAGTTAAAAAACTAGCTATCTTAAAGAACTTTTATAAATATTTCAACACTTTGTAAGGCAAAAGCCAACTTAAATTTAAAGGTTTTTATTTAAGTTTTATGGAGTACTGAACATTCCCGAAACAGGATTTTTATTTTTTCTTTGACATTGTTATTACACAAAATGCAGGTCTTGCTTTTAGAATAAATATGCCAAAATATATGTCCTTTACCTTAGATAAATTCGTTTATAAATCACATATTGTAGGTTTAAAGATTTTAAAATGAAATTATATACTAAATATTTACTAAGCGATATTTAAAAAATATGTATGTTTATACAGGGTTTCCCAAAAAAAACATTTCAATTTCTATAAGTGGGATTTTTTTTTCATATTTTTTGGATTGAAGCAATCAAAAATCATTTTTTAGGTTAAAAATCAAAATATTGTATATTTTTCCACAAAGCTATAATATTTTAAGCTACAATAATGTCTGTAGACACAGGGTGTATCAGAACCCATTTGCATCACACAGTTTTTTAACGTACTCCCCCTATATATTACACAGGTCAACACACATTTTCGTGCCTGCGATTTTTTAACTGTTCCTGGGTAATTTTTGGATGCAGAATGTAAAAAAGTTCTCAGATTTTGTCTATCAGATCTAGTTAAAAAAAAATTGTGTATATATTTTACGTTATAACTGTTATAATATATAATATTACTATTGCCAGTTAAAAAAACAAAGACACATGGATTTAAGTATTTATTGCAAAAACTTAATTTACATAATTACATTAGTCACTAATCACATAAAAATTTTCTTTTATACGACTTTCTAGAATGGAGTTTAGTAGGGCAGTTTTGCTGAAGGCTCCAGCAGTGGTCCGCCATCATGTGGCTATCCCATCGTCCTTGATAACGATCTTCCATAGTTTTAATATCCTGATAAAATATTTTCCCCTGTTCTTCACTACAATCACCTAAGTTTTCTCGAAAACGATCTAGGTGGCTGTGGAGGTAGTAAACTTTTATACTCATGTTACAGCCGAGAATATTAAAATTTGAAAGCATAGTTTCCACTAATTCTACATAATTCTCTGCTTTATGATTGCCAAGAAAATTTTGTACTACTTGAACAAATGAACACCAAGCGTTAGATTCAGTCTCGTTCATTGATGTGGTGACTTGTGGATCTTTAACAAGTTGCCTTATTTGAGGACCATCAAATATACCCGCTTTTAGTTTTTCCGTGCTAATGCCAGAAAATTTACGTGACAAATACCCAAAACAATTTCCATCTCGATTTAAAACCTTCACAAATGGCTTTATTAGGCCTAGCTTGATATGCAAGGGCGGAAGTAAGATTTTTCTCTTGAAACCAAAGGTTCGTTGAACACGTTTTGTTTTCCTTGAATCATGACATCTCTTGAAGGCCAATTTTTGTTAACCCAGTGCTCATTTTAGCTCTGCTGTCCCAAAGGCACAAAAAACAAGGATATTTTGTATAACCACTCTGCTGTCCAAGGAGGACGTTAACCATTTTTAAATCAACACAAATTGCCCACTGCCCCAATTGCCCAATTGCCCAATAGGAATTGAGCCATATTTGTTACCGTTATATAAAAGAACACATTTTAAACTACATTTTGAACTGTCAATAAAAAGGCGCCAATCATCTGGAGTGTATTCAGGCAAACCCATTTTTTCTAAGAGCCCTTTTATATTGTTACAGAATACCAAGTCATGTTCCTGTGCGAAAAAAGGTAGCAGATCCTTATCTCTTTTACGATAAAATGTAATATTAGTACCTGTACAAAGTAGATTTTTTTCTTTTAATCTGAATGTAAGTAATTCAGCGGATTCCTTTGAGAGATTCAGGTCTCTTATAAGATCGTTTAGTTCTTCTTGATTGAAACACTGCGGAGTTGCTAAATCTAAATCTGAACTTCGTCAGACGTTGATGTTTCTGTATCATCTTCTGTCAGTTCGGGTAGACTGCTGAATGATGGAACGGGTATTTCTTCCGAATGCGCTACAGATCTAGATCAGGATATATCCATTTATGTCTATTGTTTCTATTTATGCCTTTAATATTAACGAGACAAAAATAGCACTCGTCATGATGGTTTCGCGGTTCTCTCCAAACCATTGGTACACCAAACTTTAGGCACTTCCTCTTTCCAGTTGTCCACTGTCGCAAATGTTTAACACATATTTTACATATGAAATGTGGGCCTAAGATTTATCTTGATCTCCTAAATGAACGACAAAATAGGCAAGATAAGCTCTTTTCAGAAAGTCAGAAATCGTTTTTCTGCTCTCTTTCAAAGTGTATTCACCATACACATAACAAAAAACATAGGGATGATTGACACAGGTACGTCTGCTTGTGGATGCCATTGTTTCAGTTTAGTGTCTTGATACTACAAAACGACCAAAATTTACACAAAATGATAACACAACTTTACTTGGGAAAACTCAGTAATATACTAAATCGAGTACAGCCAAGCAGGTATAGAAGGATCGGGTCATAGGCAATTATAGGTATAAAAGTAATTAAGAGCAGTGTATTGAGTAGTTCCTAGTATAGGAACATTGGGTCAGGAACAATTCCAGGTATCCATTTGGTTAATTAGATTCTGGGAAATTTCTATTTTTACGATTAAGTACATATTTATCTCTTTATTTGTTGTTCTTTATCAGAAAAAAATATCAATTAACCTGTAATCTGTATCTCAAAAACTAGAGCTGATGGAAAAAATCTGGTGGCATTTTTGGAATCAGCACATTAAAAACATCTAAAATCAGATGTTAGATTTCCTGCACCAAAATTTTGTTTTCATTTTGTTACCCTATATTATCAATAAAATGAATAAAAATGATCCTTTTTAATGATATACTATACAATTATACTTATCACCCAAGTATCGAAAAGGATGGATAACACCGATACACAAAAAAGGTAATTAAAATGACTGCAAGAATTATCCCTGCATCTCGGTAACAAGCACATTCAGCAGACTCTATGGAAAATTATTGAATACATTAGTTTATGATGAATATGAATCAATAGAACTGGAAGAACAGGCGGGATTTAGAGCTGCCCGGTCATGGATTGACCACTTATTCACTCTTGGGTGAATGAAAAGAAAATAGTCAGACAAACTCATTTGCTCTTCCCGGATCTGACAAAAGCATACGACACCGTTCCCATTAATAAATTATATCAAATACTTGAAAATTCAACTATTGGCATTACATTACTAACAGCAATCCAAAAATTGTTCATAATAATGAATCAAAAATTAAAATTAACAACCAATTTTCAGATAGTTTTATCGTGATCAGAGGCTTAAGACAAAGCTGCAGTTTAGCCCCAACGTTATTTAAGATTTATCTAAACGCAGCTTTGTAGAAATGGAGAATATTATGTTCTGGAGAGAGCATTCAACTAAATGACCAAATAAGTCTAAACACGCTCCGTTTTGCTGATAACCAAGTGGTGATTGCACAAGATCGGAAGACCTAGAGTTTATGATAAATCGGCTAATGCGCGAATACGAAGAGTGGGATCTGAGTGTCAATATCACGAAGACTAAATACGTATACATAGGAAGGGAAAACAAAGATCTAAATATCGATGATGGAAAAGTAATTTTCCCGTGTATCGAATATATCTACCTAGGAAGAAAAATTGAATAACATAGACGAACCGAAAATGAAATCGAAGAATTGCAAAAGGAAAGAAAATAATGGGACCCGAAACTCAATACTATCGTCAAAAACAATTTCGAAAAACAACTGTATAACAGTACCTTCAAAAGCGCAGTGCTCTATGGATGCGAAACTTGGCAGCTAAATAAAAGAACAGAACAAAAACTACCAGCACTAGAAATGAACTTCTCGCGGAGATCGGCGGGAATATCCAGAGTAATGCGTATAACCATAAAAGACTACTAGATGTAATGAACAGAACAACAGCAATAATCGACGAAGTACAACAAGAAAAGTTCAGCTGGTACGTTCAAAGAATGAACAATAATAGGCTACCCAAACAAATTATAACAAATCATGGAATGACAACCCTCTGAAAGAAGAAAAAAAAGTAGACCAAAGATCACTTAGATTAGCGGAGTTCAGAAGGCAATGTCCGAGAGAGATTTGTACCCGGAATATGAATAGACGCGATTGGAAATTGGCGAAAGACGCTATAAACCGGATATTATATATACCTAATTTTAAAGGTACCAGAGGAATGTTTTTTTTTTTTATAAAAGTCGTATATTATTATATGCGAATTCAATCGGGAACACTTTGAAAAAACTCGCCTCCGTTTATAACCACGAGGACATCGCGGGCCGACAGCCTTGTAGTCCAACGAAAAGAAACCTTCGGAGATCGCTGTGCGAGGCATCGATAGGGTGGATGTAGCGGAATCAACATGAACATTCAACGAGTTTACAGGCTTAGAACAATAGAAGGAATTTTCAAATTTAAAAGAAATTAAAAAAATATAAATTATTTATTATTTGCTGTTTGGAAATACTTATTGGGGGGTCATTGACCATATGACCTAATGGGGGAGAGCCACCATAATAAACATCGATCTGAGTTGCGAAAATGCCAAAAAAGAAATTTGTTTAAAATTACATTGTCACTGGAGAAGTGCGACAAAATACTTCGGTATTAATCGGATCACGTGGGATGATATTCGTTGTGGTGCCGTTATAGCCTGTATTATTCCCAATGTTTTCTCTACGTTGGAGCACCCGAATCATGTTTGAATATGCTCAGGGGTCAACGAGGACGGATAATTAAAGATAGGAGTAGAAGTATTATGTTGAAATTGTAACCTTATGTTAATATTAATAATTTATAAGAATTGAAATTGCCTGTTAGGTCAATAGTCAATGGGCAACGCGTCACCAACATTTCTGAGCTATATCTGTCTTTCAAATTGCTTATAAAATAAGGAAGACTAAAATATCACTGTTGAACGTTGAAATACTTGCAAATATTCGATTTTGTGCGTATTTACTTACCCTTCCAACAATCGAATATATTACCTCTTCTTCTAAGGTGCTAAATCCCGACTCTAAAACTAGTCCTTTGGGAGTTACGTTTCTCTGTTCTTTCAGCGCTCGCACTGTGTGACAAGTTATCGCTGCTCCCAATGAATGTCCCCAGTAATAAATATTTTTTGTAAAATTTTTGTTGATTATCCAGTCGTGTATCTGTAAGTGATCATTGATGATTCCTAGTTCTGTCATTTCTACGTCTAATCCTGAATCTCCATATCCTTAAAAAAAGCTAATTTCATTATAGGTATGTTCTCACAATAAAACTAGAATAAATAGGTAAATTAATTAATCTAGAAATCTCTCTTTTTTTTTATTAAAGAGGGTGAAAACACGCCAAAAGTATGTTTAAATATAGTATTCTTAATGTTTGGACAAACCATGAAAAGTTAAAAAATAAACACTGTTTTAGTCATAGTCGGTAAACTTAGCGCAAAGATATTTCATCTCTCAAAAAGTAGAAAACCCTGTATTAGAAATATAAGAACTACACTGCTGGAACTTCGAAGCGCCCAAGGAAATTTTTACTGGAAATTCAATATGAAATATTTTCAATACGGATGACGATTTTGAGTTACGGTTTTCGGTCTTTGTTTGACCAACTCCTAGAGTATATTGAAGTTGGTAAGGACAGCCTTAGGACTCCAGCGCAACCGTCTTATACAGGGTGTTATATAGAACACTGTCATTTTTTGAAAAGTTTGTTCAACCAGAACTCTTAATGTGGAATTTTTTCATACCTTCCGACATGCAAGGTTTTTAAAATGGTCTGCTGAACAAAGCCCACTCATGGCGATCAGATTCAGTATGGTCTATCAGATTATGAACAAGGTTGGTGCCCTTAGGTATTCCAACATGAATATTGTATACAGGGTGTATCAAAAACTCTACCGATTCTAAACTTTAACAATGTTGAATTTCTGCTCCGCAAGGTAGGTAGTATTCCAGACCTTCGTTACCCACTATATTAATGGGACATATTCTCAGTTAATTAGAGATAATGGGTAACCAGTTTAAGCAAGTCTGTATAAACAAAAATAATTTGTAAAACTGTATTTTATTGGGATAAAGAGAATTATTTCAATGATAAAAGGCGATTTTTCATTTTTTATTAAATAAACTGTTTTAATTTAAAGGCAATATCTATATGTAAAAAACTGTTTCGGTAAAAATGTATATTATTACTAAAACTGACATTAGAAGCAACATCGAATTCAAGATTGATAAAAAAAACACTATTTAACGTCCACCTCTTAGTTTTTGGTGAACCAATATTCATGTTGGAAAATTTAAGGGTACCAACCTTGTTCATATTTTGATAGATATACCTTTGATTACCACAAGTAGGCTTTGTTCAGCAGATTATTAAAAAAATATTTTTTTCGAAAAAACCCCGTATGTCGGAAACGAAGAAAAATTTCCAAAATCGCTAGAAATTATTTTTTCGTACTTAGCTCTAGATTAATTTGGTTGTATAAAGAGAAAAAGAAATCTTCCATAGTAAGAATTCTGGTCGAATAAACTTCTAAAAAAATGACAGGGTCTTATATAACCCTCTGTATAAGACGGTTGCTATAGTGTCCTAAGGATGCCTTTACCAAGCTGCATATTATGAATATTGATTAAACAAAAGCCGAAAACCGCAACTCAAAATTTGCATCCGTATTTAAAATATTCATTTTAAATTTCCAGTAAAAATTTCCTTGGTGCACTTCGAAGTTTCAGCAGTTTATATTGGAGCTTTGAAGTTTCAAAACTGTGCACAGTGTTCATTTTCTAAAATATCGGAATGTAATAGGGAAAAAACAGAAGGGATGATGGTTTCCTGCCTGATACTCACAACTGTCATAACAAGTCGATACCAGGTTCCTCGATAAAGTCAATCATTAAACCCAAAATAAAAATATAACGGTTTTTTTGCCATTTTAAGATATTACTACCACTGAAATCGAGTATGTGATTTTAACGATACTTTTCACAAATTACTTTTAGTGGTATCAATTCACCTATCTGACATCCATCTATATAACATTATATAACACAAAACTAAAGGAGTACCAAACATTTTTCTTTTAGGGTATTAACTAACATCGTAGCGTGTAAAGGGTGTTCAAGTTGACGTTCTTGTAGTAAAAATATCGCGGAGTTAAACAACCCGTGTTTTTAGTGAAGACTTATTATAAATATGGAGAAAGGGTTGGTTGCATAAATGGTTAGAAAAAATCGTACGTTAATTTGGAAGAAATAATGCTTCTTCAAAAACGTCTGTTGGAAAGTTAATAAAAAAATTGGAGGAAATTGGTACCTTACAGGACGCTAGAAAGCGCGTTTACAATCATAGTGGTCGTTCTCCAGAAAATATTGCTAATATAGCTGCTGTAAGAGAAAGTGTTGCTAAAACCTCGAAAACCTCAATTTGCCACCGAGCACAGAAATTCCACTTCAAAAATACGACTCTGCATACATTTAAAGGCCTACAAAATACAGTTAACACAATAATTAAAACCAATTGATTATGAAGCACGGCGTATCTTTGTTAATTGGGCCTTGCAAAGAAAAGAAGAAAATGGTGATTTTTTTTAAACAGAATCGTCTTCAGTGATCAAGCGCATTTTCATCTTGGGGGATATGTAAACAAACAGAACTGCCGAATATGGGGTGAGGAAAATCCGCGGATGATACTGGAGAAGCCACAGCACCTCCAGCGAGTTACTGTTTGATGTAGCTTTTGGGATAGGTGTGTTATTAGCTCATACTTTTTCCAAAATTAAGCCGGTCTTGCAGTAAGTGTAACACTAGATCGGTATAGAATGATTATTCAAGACTTTTTGTGTGATGTATTAGATGAGGTAGATATCCAGCGTATGTGGTTTCAATAGGACGGGGCCACGCCATATACAATCGAGTTGGATAACATGCCATTAGCTGCAAGAAATGTTTATCTACAACAAGACGGTGCCCCAGCCCATAACAGCCATATGGTAAGGCACTTAATTTCGGCGAAAATTGGCTTGGTACATATGAACCAAACAACTGGTCTCCGCGTTGCCCCGACCTGACGCCACCAGGCTTTTATTTTTTTGCGGAATTATCAAGAATATAAAACATGAAGTAGTACTTTAGAAGAACTTAGAGCAACTTTTATTAATTGCATTGGAAGAGTGCCAAATATTCATATTTATAACGCCACTCGTTCAGTTGCGAGTCCAAAAATACATGGAGCAGAATGGATGACAATTTTAGCACCTTTTGCGATTAAACAACTATGATAATCATTTTGGTTTATCAAAGTTTTAATGAGTTTTTAAGATACCTATTATAAAATAAAAAAATAATGGTTCAACTAAAAAAAAAATGTTTTTTTTTGGTATTTTGGCTAATTAGAACAAAGAAAAATATTAGCTATCATATATTGTAGCAATCTCAAGAAAAAATGCAATTTTTCTAGTTACTTAGATAGAGGGTGTCCCATTTAAGAAAATGTTACTTTTGAAAATATTTCAAAAATTAAAACATCTATATTTTTTTTAAGTACGCCGCTGGATTCTATGTAAAAAGTCATAAAACTTTTGTATTTAAATTTTTTTTTAGGTCTATAAATAATCGAGTAATAGAACATAATAAGAAACGAGAGATTTTGACAATCACCCTGTATTTTCTAAACCAATTCAGTTAGTGTAGATCTGACCGCGCCAATAAACTAAACACTAAAGAAGAGAACGAAACACGTATCTTAGTTTTTTTGTATCTCTTACCTGTTCAGCCTATAATCTATAATATCAACGAAAAAAAAACCACCCTGTACAACCTAGCACCACAAAATAGTTCTCCAGGAGCCACCACTGCTACCAAGTACTTTTGGCTTTCGTGGTCTGACCAACTACAGGTTAAGAAAATTTTGAACGAATTGGTTACAGGAGTCGTTTAACATTATTAGTAACTAAAATATATATTATAGAATGGGAGGTGAAAGCAAGTGAGTATGCAAATCAAGAGGTTCGCATTCTTTCAGTGGATATAAGTTTTAGAGACCCTAACATTTTATATTTGTGATGTAGCTAGAATTGAAAATCATAAATTTTTTTCACACCCTCTAAATATCAAAGAAAACAATATAACAGATGTTAAAAAGTCTTGAAATATTTTCTGTAGTGGTACCTGCACTATTAACCGGCGTCACTAATGAGATGATGGTATTCTACTTACCTCTGTGGTCGACAGCTATAATTAAAAAGCTTTTCCTAAGAACCCCATATTGTGTAATAGGCTTGACTCTGTTGGCAAGAACCCCATGGTGGTATAGCAAAATATCGGATTCGGACTCTCGAATAATTTCGGAAATATTTGTCGTTGCGGTGCCATTGTAGTCATCTGGTAAAATAAGCCACGCCCCTATTTTCGTGATTGTTCTGTTATCATGGTAGTCACTTACGGCAATGTAAAAGTTGTAAACTCCACTAATGTTGTAAAGGTTTGGATTGTCAAAATCTGGATTCCTCGGTGACTCGACTAAAATATAATAGAAAAGTAAACCAAACACTTAAAAAAATTAAAGCATACAAACAAGAATCTAGAAACTTTATTTTTTTGCATCCTTATACTTTACCAAATACCTTTGCAAACTTACTGTGTTACTAGTAAGGATTACTTTATGAAATTTCAGTCCGAATGATTGCAAAAAATATTTATAAGGGGAAAAGTTTATATATATATATATATATACAGGGTGAGTCGGGAGGATCGCCCCAAACTCCAGGAGTGTGTTCTATGAAAGATACTGATTTAAAAAAACTCATATGTTCTTATTCGATTCTCATTTGTTTTCAACTTACAGCATAAATTAGAATATAACAAATTAACGTTTCAATCATTAGATTTCATCTAACAAATTAACGTTTCAATCATTAGATTTCATCATATTAAATGTTCAAAAATGCCCCCATTGAGCTCTAAACATTTTCGGCTTCGTCTACGTAGGGCACCTGTTGCTCTTCTAATTGCCTCATGCCTTTTTTTAATTTCATCTGCAATATTTCTGATACGCTGAATAAGTGCTTCTCGAGTGTCCACTCTCACTTTGTACACTTCATTTTTTAACCAGCCCCATAAACAGAAATCGAGTGGAATGAGGTCAGGAGATCTTGGAGGCCAAATAATAGGACCACCGCGACCAATCCAACGCCTAAGTGTTGTCTGACTTGATGTGCGAAATGTGCTGGAGCTCCATCATGCTGGAAATACATTTGCCTTCTGATGTTTAGGGGAACATCCTCCAGTAGTCTTTGTAATTCATTTTCGAGAAATTCACAATAGTAGTCCCCTGTGAGGCGATTTTCCAAAATAAAAGGGCCAATGACATAACTATCTATCATACCACACCATACGTTTAACGAGAACCTATGTTGAAAGTTGCTCTCGACTGTTGCATGCGGATTTTCCTCTGACCAGACATGGCAATTCCGACTATTATTAATATCGTCACGAGTAAATGTTGCTTCGTCCGTGAAAAGTATGCGCGATATAAGATGACGATTATTGTCTATCCACCGACAAAACTCCATACGTTTGGCAAAATCTTCTGGCTGTAGGTGTTGGATTTTTTGTAAGTGGTAAGGATACAAACCTTGCTCGTGGAGCGTATTTATCACTCTTTTTTGTGAAATGTCCAACTGAGCAGCCATTCTGCGTGAACTGATGGTTGCATCTTCTTCTACTAGGTCCAGAATATTTTCTACTTCTTCTAAAGTTTGCTGAGTAGCTCTTTCAGAAGTTGTGTTGGCACTGGGAAGTGTTCCGCTTTCGCATAGTTTGTTGAAAACTTTCATAAATACTTTCTTATCAGGATGACGTTGAAATGGGAATCGTTGACGGTATTCTTCAGCAGCAGCTGTAGCATTCCCATTGCAAAAACCATAAACAAATATCATATTCGCATACTCTAAGTGTGAGTAAAAATTCGGCATTTTGGAATATGTTCAACAGCTCGAATTCAAAAATGACACTGACAGGTATAGTACCAGTAAATGGAACATTAACTTATTTTGATTTCTAAGCACCCTATAATTATTATGTTGTATGGAATTATGCTTGAAATCCTATTTTTGTTGTAAGTTGAAAACAAATGAAAATCGAATAAGAACATATGAGTTTTTTTAAATCAGTATCTTTCATAGAACACACTCCTGGAGTTTGGGGCGATCCTCCCGACTCACCCTGTATATATAAATATATATATATATATATATATATATATATATATATATATATATATATATATATATATATATATATATATATATATATTATTATAACTGTGCACATCATACTTACTAGGTATGAATATCATTAATCTTTGAAATGCTATTGACAACATAAACGTTACTGGTATTGCCACCCATATAATCAGAAATGCAACCAATATGAATATGAATCTACAAAAAAAAACATTTCTATAATATATTAATATCAGTGCAAGTAATAAGTAATACTAAAAACATCAAGATTAATAAAGATCATAAATAATTTTTATGTTTCTTTTAGATATAAATGCAAAATAAGTGGATTTCTACTTTCCTCGCCAATGGGAAGTATGGTAATCGTGAAAAAATCACCCTACGATATTTTTCAGATTTTTACATTTCAGGGTCACTAGATGGCCGAAAAGAGTGTTTTCTCAATTTCGTCGGTTTATCTGTCTGTGTCTCGGTCGGTCTCTCTATTCGCGACATAGCTTAAAAACTATTTACCCAATTGATCGAATCTAAGATTGCAGAACAAAATGGCGCCTTAATAAAATATTTAAAAATTCAGCCTGAAAAACTACTTAATGGACTGATTTCAAATTGTGTGTTATAACTAATTGTGGCATATAGATGAACTAGTAAAATTATGGTACTAATTTAAGATGGCGGAACAAAATGGCGGCCGAGTTTGTAATAGTGAAGAAATTACCTTCTCAGGTTTTGTGTATCTTCACTTATCACATTGACTTTAAATTTTAGTTAAAATTTAAGGGTCATATGGAGATGACCTGGTAATAGTTTGCTAAAAATCTAATATGCCGAAACAAGATGGCGGCCTAATAAAATGTAGAAAAATAAGTAAATCTCACAAATGTACAAACATCAAGTGTTACATAGGAATGAATTGATAACATTTTGGTATGAATATAAGATAGCAAAACAAAATGGCGTACTAATAAAATATTTAAAAAGTGAGCCTGAAAAAACTATTTATTAGACTAATTTCAAATTTTGTATAAGCATTAAGTATGATATAGAGATAAACTAGTGTCGTGGTATCAATGCAAGATGTCCAAACAAAATGGCGACCAAAAAGTTTCTTTAAAAAATCTTATTTAATTGACCTTTTATTTTGCAGAAAATTTAAATGTGATTTAGAGATAAACTGGTACGAATTCAAAATGACGTAACAAAATGGCGGTGGGTGTGTGTCAATGTAAAGGGAAGTAATGTAATCATGAAAAGTAATCCTTTGTGATTTTTTCAGACCTTCACGTTTGGGGATCCCTAGATGCTTGAAAACATCTTTTCTCAATTTCGTCAGTCTGTCTGTCTGTCGGTCTGCCTGTCTGTCGGTCTGTTTGTCTGTTTGCGGCATAGCTAAAAAACTACTTACACAACTGACTTCAAATTTTGGTCAAATATATCATATGGCAATAACCTGGTAACATTTTGATACAAATCCAATATGGCAAACTAAAATGGCGGCCTGGTGAAATGTCAAAAAATACTAAACAACCACTTATTCAATTAACGTCAAACTTTGCCCAGGTAGTAATTAACTAGTAAAATTTTAGTACGAATCTAAGACGGCGAATGGGGGCTTAATAAAATATTTAGAAATTCAGCCTGAAAGTGTGCAGCATTAATTGTGGTATAGAGATGAACCGTGGAACGAATTCAAGATGGTGGAACAAAATGGCGGCCAAATGACATGTTTGTAATCGTAAAAATTACAGGTTTTACATATTTTTACGTATTAGCGTCCCAAGTCTTTCATTTCCATTTGTTTGTCTGTCTGTCAGTTAGCGGCATAGCTAAAAACTACTTAGCCGATTGACTTCAAATTTAGCTCAAAAATTAAGAGTTATGTGGGGATGACTAGGTATATTTTGTCCTAACACTGGAACCTGTGGTGGAAGATAGATCAAAATACAAGAGTTCTAACCACACTATACCACAACTTGTTACGTTCTGGACGCGCGTCTCGCTAACCAAGTTAGCATAATCAGATGATATAAACTAAAGTAACTTATCCTAACCAAGAATATTTATAGGTAAATGTGGTCACACTTGATTGCACCCGACTGCACCGTTGTCAAGTAAACAATAGCGGGGACTATAGGGAATAGGCCCTCTGTTTTTATTTAGTAGCTTTCTTACCACATTTAACTATTTCTATACTCTCAAATGCATCCAATAATCTATTATTAAATACATGTTTAATTAACTTAAGGTCACTTATTCCTATTTGGTGATTGTTTTCGAAAGCATGTTGGCCAACGCTTGACTTTTCTGTTCTTTCGTATCTTAAATATGCCATGTGTTCTTTAAAACGAATGTTTATGGATCGTTTAGTTTGCCCAACATATTTTTGATCGCAGTCATTACAGCTAATTTCATAGATGCCATTCCTCTCTTTCAAGTCGACGTTGTCTTTTGTGTTTCCAAAGAGATTTTTCAAACTGTTCTCCGTTTTGTAGGCTGCTCTAAAATCTACGTTTTTAAATAGTTTTTCTAGACCTCTCGTATATCTGGGATCATATGGGATTACTATGAACTTATTGGGAGCCTCAGGTGCTTGAAGAGTAGTGGCATCTTTTAACATTTTCTTATGCTTATGTCTTTTTACTAATTTGTGTACAAAATTATCATTATGTCCATTATGTTTAGCTATATTTTTAATACAATTCATTTCATTGTTAAAACGTTCTTTACTTAATGGAAAATTGACTAACCTGTGAGTTAAAAAATGAAATGCTGCCATTTTGTGCTGACGGCAATGAAATGAGTCGGATGTTATATATCTATCAGTATTAGTAAATTTCCTATATGTTATATATCTATCAGTATTAGTAAATTTCCTATAAAATAATATATATAAATATCAAATTCTAATTTATCGTTATTTCTAATAACTAACGTGTCGATAAAGGGTAATTGCCCATTGTTCTCCTTTTCGAACGTAAAATTAATGGAAGGATATTTATTGTTTTATGTTTCTAAGAAAGTGTCCAAATTTTCTGTTTTAGTATCAAAAATAGCAAATAACCTGCTGGACACTCGAACTGCATAACGTAATTTTTTGGGGTATTTTTAACGTTCGATATTTCAAAAACGGTAAGCTAAATTGAAATGCGGTTTTCGACGTCAGCTAAGGTTTGTACGCGGTGTAAACTAAAACTCTGCATTTTTTTCCAAATTTTATTTAACGATATTTTTTACAAAACAATATTTTATTTATTGTCATATACACCAAAATAATCTATGATTAGATACAAAAAAACAATTTCTCCCGTTTTTTGAAATTGCCATTTTTTCGGAATATACAGGGGATTTTCAAAAATTTGTACATGGTTTTACAAAAAAAATCCTAACTCACCAGTGATAGCTCACATTAAACTGATTGTTGTATTATTCTCATTATTTACAATACTGCCATCAGGAAAAAATACAATTATAATATACAGGAGTCTAAAAAAGCTTACAGTTGATTTCATTCCTAAAATATCATGTTTTTGCATATTTTTATGCTTTGAACATTGAAAACTACAGAAAGTATAATAAAACGTAAAAATTTTCAATCTCGTTACTTGATTTACATAAATTAGAGTCTTTCACCGAAACGGTTTTTTATATTCCATCCTAACCTCACTTTGGGAGAAAGTAGCGGCACAAATGGACAGTGTTGCTTTTTGACAATATTGTAGAGTGTTTTTTAAATCCATTTGACTTTTTAGAACTGAATAATTATTATAATGAAATTCTAGCATTATTATACCTATAAAACAGGTACCAGTAGCGTTTTATAGGAATTTCGTAGTTTTACAGAGTGTCTCAGGGTGATGGTTTCTGGCGAACTAAACAGCAGACCTTAGTCTTAGTAAGAATTTGGTTACTCACATAAGGAGACATGTTCTATCAGGTCCGCTTCAATTAAAAATTAGCGGTAAATTCTAGATTTTTTATGAAGCACCCCGTATATTAAATAATATTTTTATTCCTTCAACGATCGAAGAGAATTTATGAAAGGTGCTTACTTGAGGTATGTAGGACCGAGTTATAAATGAAAGCTGTTAGATACCTGTCTACGTTTCGCTTTATTTTAAGGGATCTTCAGGACATTCAAAGACGTTAATAATAATTAGTGTAGTAACCAAGGTAGTAATCGCACCTGGATTACTTTTAAATTAATTAAAAAAAAATTAAACAATTTTGAAGATCTTATAGTGTCTTGAAAATAAAACGAAACATCGACAGGACTATAGCTTGCTTTTATAACTTGATCCATAACCCAACTAAGCATCTTTCAATACCCTGTATATTGTAACATATTGGATTCCACTCAATATTATAATACCCATAGGTATAGTATAGTATACCTGTATTCAACTCTAAAATTCTAAAATATAATAAACAATTATTTGTTAACCTAATTCAACTACAGCGAAGAAAAAGTTTAGAATAGGAAACAAAATCTGATGGTCATGAAAGTCGGTACCAATGGAGGTATTTGATACTCGTGATAACATTCTTGGTACCTCCTTGTACAGTACTATCAGATGTGAAAAACCCTGGATAGTTTGAGTGTACCTAACTACGATGGCACATTTTTAGACACCTTAAAAAAACAAAAAATAACCCTTGTAGGATTGGGATAAGAGAAAGGAGAAGAAAGAAAAGAAACGTAACCATGTTAATATTTGGTTGGCCCTCCTCGCAGACGAATAACTTCACGGCATCTCCGAGACATGCTGTGCACTAAATTATTAATGAAATCTAGGGGGACGTTGTTCCATTCCTCTTGTATGGCTTCGGACAGCTCGTTCAAGGTTTCTGGGGCAACATCTCTTGATCTCACTAATAATTTTAAATGCGACCACACATTCTCTAGGATATTCAAATCTGGAGACTTTGCAGGCCAATTCATACGATTTATATTATTGACCTGCAAAGCCTCCGTTACAATTTGCGCTCGATAAGGCCGTGCGTTATCGTCGACCAAAAGAAAATCGTGTCCATAATTTGCGGCAAATGGCACGACAATGGGAAGTATGATATCGTCCCTATAGACTACAGCATTAACTGTTTGTCTGGTAGTGAAAATATCAGACTTCCCATTGTATATTACCGCCGCCCAAACTGTAATGCCTCCGCCTCCAAAGGCTTCTTGAGGTGCCATGTTTTCCTCGTCATACCTTTCATTCGGCTCTCTCCAAACAAGAATTCTACCATCCGAATGAATGAGGTTGAACCTTGTTTCGTCGCAAAAAAAACAGTTTCTCCACTCATTGATGGTCCAATCTCGATGTTCTTGGGCCCATGCTAACCGTGCTGCACGATGAGGTGGTAGCAAACGAGGACACTTCGCTCTACGTCGTGCTCTAAAAAATTTGTTTGATTTTATTTTTTAGTTCGTACTTGTTGACCTTTACTTGTAATAATAAATTGCTTTCGATGTTACAGATATTTCCATATTACTCATGGTTTGGGAATTTCTTGAATAAGATTTTTTTAAATGTAGATAAAAATTGGACCTTGCAAATTTAATGCTTGCTATGATAAAGTTTTACCTCAAATTGTTTCTGTTTAATGTCCTCCTTACAGTACGATCAGAAACATGCACTTCAGCTGTACGACGCAGCTCATCGTTCAATTTCCTGGAACACTTCGTTCTTTGTTGGCGCGTATTACGTACTAAATTTATTTCTGCCCTTCCTCTAATTTTCCTCACCCAACCACCACCGTGCCGATATGCGTCGTTTCCCGTATTTTCAAATCTTGTTTTTAGCCGCGAAATTTGACTTTGGTTCACATTATATAAATTTGCGACTTCTTGCTGAGACATGCCTTGGTCCAAGAGCCTAAGGGCATTTTGCCTTTCGGCAGCAGTTAGTCTCCGCATCGAGAAGATATGAATTAAATACACAAAAAACAAACAAAATAAAAATCAATAAAATCACGAAGTAAAATGTAAAAATATGAGTTTAAGAAACAGTACGTCAAAATGACAAACAAGGAAGATTATCCAATTAAGCATTTTGTCGTATCCATGGAATCCATGACATTTTTATCGCAACGCCAACTAAGATTAGACGGTGCACAGGCCATAAACCTTCCATCTTACAATTTAGCGGAAATAATAAAAAATCCAGCGAAAATCGGCATTTCTATGTATTTTTCATTTGCTGTTACGCCCCCTAGCGGTCATCTTAAAAACTCAAAAAATTTTTCCAGCATTTATTTGGCCACTATAGTTAAAAAAAATTTTACAGAAAGTTTCTAAAATCAGTAGTTTCCGAGATACAGTACATTGCACGCTTATTTGGCCACCCGGTATAATTATGAAATTATTATAAAACGCTACTGGTACTTGCTTTCCAGGTATAATAATGCTACAATTTCGTTATAATAATCATTCAGTTCTAAAAAATCGAATATATTCAAAAAACACTTTACAATATTGTTGAAAAGTAGCGCTATACATTTGCACCGCTAATTTCTTTGGAAGTGAGGTTAGGATGGAATTTAAAAAACCGTTTCGGTAAAATACTCTAATTTATGTAAATCAACTAACGGGATTGAAAATTTTTACGTTTTATTATACTTTCTTTAGTTTTCAATGTTCAATGCATAAAAATGTGCAAAATCATGAAATTTTAATAATTAAATCAACTGTAAGCTTTTTTAGACCCCTGTATAATATTATTGTATTTTTTCCTAATAGCAGTGTCATAAATAATGAAAACAATACCACAGTGAGCTTGATTTGAGTTATCACTAGAGAGTTGGGATTTTGTTTGTAAACCCATGTACAAATTTTTGAAAATCCCCTGTATATTCCGAAAAAATGGCAATTTCAAAAAACGGGAGAAATTGTTTTTTTGTATCTAATCATAGATTATTTTGGTGTATATGACAATAAATAAAATATTGTTTTGTAAAAAATATCGTTAAATGAAATTTTGTAAAAAATGCAGAGTTTTAGTTTACACCCTGTACAAACCTTTTCCCATCATATCTGGCGATCCACCAGTCGAGTTTGTAATCTACACACCTTGAGTAAGCTGACGTCGAAAACCGCATTTCAATTTAGCTTACCGTTTTTGAAATATCGAACGTTAAAAATACCCCAAAAAATTACGTTATGCAGTTCGAGTGTCCAGCAGTTTATATCGTTTACGTATCCATACCACACCCTTGGGAAATACTTGAATTCTTTTTTGAATTGGGTTTCCAATCTACCCATAAACAAATTTGCAAGGAACGGAGATAAGCAAAACAACTTGCGGGAACAGCGATGGGCAATTGCTTATCTTCGTTCCTTGCAAATTTGTTTATGGGTAGATTGGAAACCCAATTCAAAAAAGAACTCAAGTATTTCCCAAGGGTGTGGTCTAGATACGTAGACGATATATTTGCTATTTTTGAAACAGAAAATTTGGACACTTTCTTAGAAATATTAAACAATAAATATCCTTCCATTAATTTTACGTACGAAAATTAGAACAACGGGCAATTTCCTTTTTGTCCACACGTTAGTTATTAGAAATAACGATAAATTAGAATTTGATATTTACAGGAAGTTTACTAATATTGAAAGGTATATAACATCCGACTCATTTCATTGCCGTAAGCACAAAATGGCAGCATTTCATTTCTTAACTCACAGGTTAGTCAATTTTCCGTTAAGTAAAGAACGTTTTAACAATGAAATGAATCAGATTAAAAATATAGCTAAAAATAATGGATATAATGATAATTTTTGACATAAATTAGTAAATAGACATAAGCATAAGAGAATGTTAAAAGATGCCACTACTCTTCAAGCACCTGAGGCTCCCAATAAGTTCATAGTAATCCCATGTGATCCCAGATATACGAGAGGTTTAAAAAAAGTATTTAAAAACGTGGGTTTTATCACTATAAAGAAAAAATCAATTTATCTTAACTCATGCCCCAAAAAATAAATGTGGCATAGGTGGAAACTGGTAAAATATTGATACTATTCCGATATTGTGGAACAAAATGGCGCGCTATAAAAATGTTTGAAAACACAGTATACGAAATTACTATGTGCGAAACTGAATTGGTTTAAACTTTATTATTCCTAATGAAAAGAAATACTCATAACGAGGGAAGTTCCGGGTAAAGGAAATTTACCGATATTTTATATGTGGACGAATTTATTTTTAAAACTAAATAGCAAAACTTTTTTTTATTTGGTATTGTGATACAAACTAAATTATAGTTCTAACATTTATTTTGAAATAAATCAGAAATAACGAAATTATCTGCAGTTTTTATTTTACTCCACTACGACAGTTCAAAATCTTTGGATTGCTAAAAAAAAAACACCTCACTTTTTATAAATATTTTTATAGTCTACATAGCCTAACGTGTGGCGACATAAATGTGCGTTGGGTAATCTTTTAAGGGATAGTTAAAATGTTTCTATTAGTAAAAATATTTTGTATAAATCTGGTTTTTAATCTATAGCCGTTCAAAAACAAGATTTGTTGTTTCATGTGCCATTGTTCCAGTTCAAAATATTTCAGAAAGCTTGTAATTGTTTATAACACACAAAATCTCAATCACTAAAATTTATTAGATTGACTTTGCGAGACTCAAAAATTAACTGTTTCCAGTAATGTAAAAATGTTTTTACTTATTTTAATTTTTTTTTTATTTTGACAACAAGGATGCAACCAGCTTACTAGATCAATGGCCAGGTCATAGTTTTGCCAGATAAAAAAATAGAAGAAAAGAAAAACTACATTCAATAAGAGTTGGATGATCAAAAAAGAAGCACACCTCTAACACCAGAGATAGCAGAAGGCCCATCCATAACTCATGCAGAAGTAGAACATGCGATTAAGTTGTCAGAAAATGGCAGGGCAGTAGGACCAGACAAGATTCTAGCAGAAATATACAAAACTTTAAGCAGTAATAGTGCACTACAAAATATTAGGGACTTCTTTAACGTACACTTTGCCTAGCTATTGGTTAAAGTCTACATTTATCGCACTGCCAAAAAGACCAACAGAAGGTCTCGTAATGAATATTGAACTATCAGTCTTATGAGCCATCTCCTAAAAATACTCTTGAAAGTCATACATGCCCGATTATATTACAAGTGTGAAGATTATCTTGGCGAATCAAAGTTTGGTTTTCGAATCGGTTTTGGCACAAGGGAAGCTTTGTTCTGAATTAATGTAATAGCTCAGAGATGACACGACGTGTCCGTTAATGTGTATGCTAGTTTGATAGATTTCACAAAAGCCCTCGATAGCATTAAACATGAAAAATTAATAGAAATTTTACATGATATAAAACTAGATGAAATAGACATGCGCCTTACAGTAAATCTGAACTGGAACCATTTAGCTGCTATAAGAATAAATGACAAATACCTGGGTCAAAATGATATCAAACGTGGGGTTAGACATTAATTTTATTCACTATATATTTAGAGAAGCACTGGCAGGAATTGAAGAAGGGACAATGAATCAATAATATACGATGGGCACATTATACGTTTCTTTTGGCATTATCTGTTGAAGATCTGCAGAGTAGTCTCGGCAGTGTCCAAAGGTATAAAGAAGCAGAACATGATCTTAACATTAACAAGACTTAAGTACTTGTAATAATAAAGAAACCAAACACAACATTAAGATATAGGACACCATCTTAGAACAGGTCGATAACTACATATATCTGGGCTGTCAAGTCAACAAAAATTGAGACAATACAATATACATAAGAACACGCGTCGAGCAAACAAAGGGTGGTTCTGTAAAGATGAATACGCCTAGTCTTATGTATTTTTTTTTGTTATCAGGACTGGAAGCCAAGACTCTGATTAAAAACGAATTGAAAAAACTAGAAGCTTTCGAGATGTGGTGCTATAGAAGAATATTGAAAATTTTATGGATGGATAGAATAAGAAACCCTGAGGTACTTCTACGACTTAAGAGAGCAATGAAATCATTAACACCACAAAAAGAAGAAAATTAGAGAACTTAGGACATCTCATGAGGGGTCAAAAATACCAGATGCTGCAGAAAACAATGCAGAATAAGGTAGAAGGCACCTGCAGCCCGGATCGATCCAGCACATCATGGCTGAAAACCCCCGTGATAGGTCCGGCCAGTGGCGTCTGGTGCATAAGAGCTGCGGAGGTGCAGAATATACCTAATTTTGACGATTCGTATTTTTTTAAATATTTGTGTATAACAAATAAATCTGAGAATAAACCTCAACAATCCTATGGATTTTTTTCTCTAACAGCAACAAGAACACCGCAAGTTTCACGACTGAAGATCTCCAGCGTAGGCTCGCGATTTTTGAAAATCGCACGTCTGATTGGTCTAGCGCCGCACGGGGCTTAATACGGCGATTTATTACTGGTACTATTTAGTTGCATAAATATAAATTCAATCGAGTAACTCATAGTTTTAGCTCTTTGGCATCCGAAGACAAGATTAAAATTAAAGAACTTGGTCGATCGACACTACAAATAAACATTGAAGTTAGTGATTCAAGTAGATATAAAAGCCTCAGTTGAATGATAGAGTTTATAGAGGTCTTATGTCGTTAATAATATGATAGCTTATTGTGTATATAAATAAAAACTCGTAAGATTTTCCACTTTTTTCCTAAAAAAAAATCGAAGGACTTCGCAAATCTCACTACTTTTCCGCGCAAAAACTCTCTATTATGGTGATTTGGACAAAATCAAGAAACAAAGTCATGTGTAGTGTTGTCAAACTCACTTCATTTTCAGGAAATATATACAACAGGCTTCAATGATGGTTTTATTGACGAACCTGAGCTAACCTAACGCTAACGGTGCGGATTCACCCTACAATATAGGATTTTTTCAAAAAAACCATGCTTTAATATACACCCGAATTAGAGGTTCGCGAGATCGAGATTGAGACTGAATCAGTCTCGGTCTCGGTCTCGGAAAATGTTTACGGTCTCGGTCTCGATGCTTCGAGACCGAGACCTACTTAGTCTCGGTACCGGTCTCGAAAGTCTCGGTGGTCTCGAAAATAAAATTTTAAAAATAATAATTGTTCGCCGAGATGTTATTTAGACTAAAGTACATGGAAACCTACGTTCGAAACCCAGACTTTTTCCAATCTTAAAAATTTAATGTAAAAAACCCCAATGTTTGAACATTTCAGTAAAGTAGAAAAAATGTAGGTATATTTATATAAAAAATTATTCCAAAAATCTATAATTCGAAATGATGTTGCCAACAAATGGAATCAGTAATTGAAGATATACGGACAACAGTAGGTGTATCAAAATAAGTATCACATATCCTCTGTTCTTTGGACATCAACAGAAAGGCTACACATCACTAGAGTTACTTAAACAACCATCCACAGAACAATAATTATTTGATATTTCGAAAGATATACAAATAAAATAAGATATATTAAACACAAAATAAGGACACAATGTATAATGCTGCCGAACTCGTGCAAGCAACGTGCTGGGTATTCTAGGGACAGACGTTATAATTCAGTAGGTAGAAAACTATCAATGGATATCAGGGATAAATATTATATTGTGCCTGCTGAATCACGAATAATATCAAGTTCCTTAAGCAATAATAACTGTGACATGGATTATACATCACTATTTGAAAAAAAAGTGATTCCGAAAATTGGAGAAAAGAAATAATAGAATATTTGCAATTAAAATGCGCTCCAAAAGGTACAGATATTTTAGAATGGTGGAAAGCACACGATAAACAATTTCCAAATATAGCAAAATGGCAAAAGATCTTTTGCCTATACAGGCGACCTCTGTAGCAGTAGAGCGTTTATTTTCAAAAGCAGGGTTAATTAATACAAAACTAAGAAGCATTTTAAACGAAACTTCAAACAAATGCTTATTATGTATTCACTCATGGTATAAAAGTAACTTGAAAAATAAAATTATAAAATATTAGTTTAAATTTTCTGTAACATTTTTAGGTTTATTATATAGGTTGAAATAAAATCTAAAAATATGCTTATAATATATGTTTAGAAATTTAAATTTTTACTTTGTTATTAGAACAGTTCGTTATTTTTTAAGCGTAATAGTTGAATTAGCTTTATTGATCATCTATTTAAAATCATAAGCCAAATTCTACTTTGTGTTTTGTTTGTTGAAGATTTTGTCCGTATATATATGTATTATTTTTATTATACACATATAGTTAAAAATTTTATATTGTCCAATACTTTCAAATACAAACAAAATTAATACAAAAATATTGTTCTATAAAACACGTACCTTCTTTAATTAGGAAGCCATCGAAGCGATTAAAGAAGAAAATGTTAAGACAAATTTTCACTGATTTTTTTTTAACAATTTTTTGTTTATTTAAGTCGGAAAATTTTTAAAACAAAAATCACCACAATTACTTCGTCTGTTGGAGACTTTACTATATCTATACTATATAAGAATATGATATTGCGATGTTTTTAGTTGTTACAGTCTATCAGTTATTAATTATTGAACCAAAAAACTAAAATTTTTTGGATTTCAGTTACTTTCAATAATTAAACATAAAAATCGATTATAAATTTATAAAGACCACAATATCAAAATCCTATATAGTATAGTTGTGATAAAGTGTCTTTCTTTGAGAACAGGGTAGCAATTTACGGTTTTCGACATGTGGAGTGGAATTTCGCTACTAGAATTTCTAATTTTCTAAATAAAAATTCTCTTTTTATGGTTATTTATATCGTTTTTTAAATGACTATTTCACTAGTTTCGTTGTTGTAAGAACATATACAATGCTAGTATAATATAATTGATTACAGAAAAATTATTTTTTGCATCAATTAATTTGCCCCCAAACATATATTTTTTGAATTATTTTGTCAAAACAAATAATTTACGGACATTAGTTATTTTGTTACTTCACTTTGAGATCGAGACCGATAGTCTCGATAGGTAAGTCTCGGTATCGGTCTCGGTCTCGAACGGCAAGTCTCGGTCTCAGTCTCGAAATACCTTTTCAAGTCTCAGTCTCGTTTCGAGACCGAGACCGAAACCGAAACTAGTCTCATGGTCTCGCGAACCCCTAACCCTAATTTTTGCTAGCACCTTTTTGTACAGCAAACCTAGCCAATCCTAACCTAACCAACACTGTCCACATATGTAGCATTTGAAATTTAAGACTTATGTGAAGTAAAAACTGTTTTTAATAACTTGTAAAGGCACACAAGCATAAAACTTCCTCAAACACGGTAAATTTTAAATAAATAGGAGGAGAATAAAAAAATTCTTTTTGGTGATTATTGGTAAAAAAAGAGAAATGTTACCAGTTTTCACTTTTAATCTACTTTATACACCATAGGCTATCATTTAAAATTAAAAAACCACAAATACGTGGGTTCATTAACGACACAAGAACCGTTTATAGTAATAAAAAGTGGTTTTTTGCTTGCTTATTTCTAATGCAGAACACACCCTTGAACATCTCACTTGCCGCCAATGGGTCCGGCGTATAAAATAAAATATAATAAATAAAATTATAGAAGGGCAGTTAATGAAATCCAAATCTCATCACCCACCTCACAAAAACCTCTTTACTTTCAGTTAAAAAAGGAAAATCTACTTTATTAAGCTTTGAACCACATGAGTTAAACGCTCTTTTAAATCAAGAAGTTAATACTTTACTTACGTTATTTGTATTGAAAATGCCATTTTATTTTGTGAGAAGAGAATTTTGAGACATGAGCGTAAGCAAGTAGTTTTTCGTTTTTATATTTTATTATGTTATTTAGGAATATCCACAAATTTAATATTAAATTTAAAAAAAATCAAGAGGCGCACCAATAGTAATCTTTATTCCTTATTGTTGATCAGCGACATAGTTACACACTCTTAACATTAGTTAGTTTAAAAAGTTAAAAAAGGCTGTAAAAATGCGCTCTCAAACTGTGGTACATCAGGTATTTGTAGGTAATAAAAGTTGTACTTACAGGGCGACCGTACTCCAAACTAAGATTTTCTTCCATAGAGGCCACTTTTTCTGTTCTGTAGGATAATCAGTCACATCTGTTTCAGAGGATAAACTTTCTTCGGAATTTCTCCTTTTCTAAAAATAACATCGCCTAGATATAGCCATTTATTTGTAAATGAGCTGTAGCTAAGAATTCGTAAATCTAATCCCCCCTAGACATTGGCTTAGGGCCTAGAGACACTAATATTGATCGATGCAATTAAACATATCGGTCTGACCATTCTCAACTTATCGTTCGACTTAAGTCTTACTTCAATATAATTTGAAAATTTTGGTTCAAGATCAAAACAAGAAAATCTCGCCGATTTAAATATTTTTATTGACTTAAATTTTGAATTTGGTAAATTAAGTTTTTTCCTTTCTAAGAATCCAATCAGATATCAATATTAAGACCAGTGGCCAATTTTTTTGGTAGTTTCCAGAATCTTTATAATGTTAAATAATATATTGAATATATATTTTAATGGTATTAGTATTGTCCGAGTGGTATTCCTTGTCGGTCACGCCTCCAGCTCTGTCCAGTTCAGTCGGTCCTGGATGTTGAGGACCGAAGGAAAAACTTTAATTTGGATGATGTGTCCAGGGTTTGGCCTTGTGTTTTCTCGGATATAAGGTTGCCGTCTATCATGGTATCCTTGTAACTATTCATAGTTACAGTAATTTGTTTAATTGGGCGACAGTTTATAGTTCAACAGTTTGAACTAGTTCGTGTTTTGTTTCTATCTTTTGAAGCACCCTGTATGTTTCGCGATTGAGTTAAAGGTAGGTAAAGTAGGAGTATATATCTGATGCTTGTTTTTATCGTTTTGTAAAATAAAGTATACGCCCTGACTTTATTTTGACTTAAATTAATTCCTAAGACTTATGTCATTACCTTGACCTAAGTCATTAACCGGACTAAGGTTTTTCTATCCTGACTGAAGTCTGTGAGAAAACGTATTAAGTCAAATTTTCTGAAATGATTTAAATCTTAAATCCTTGAGTTTTTTAAAAAGTTACTTAAAATGAAAAAAACTGAAGTCAATAAAATGATTTAAATTAATAAATAAATTGAAACGAAAGTTGTGACTTTGGTCAATTAAGAAATCATGGTTCTTGGATTAGACCATGTCAAATTAGAATTACTATCCGCTGTTTCCCCTTCTATTGCACGGGTCATCTTCAGGGATCTTTACTCCCATTTAGTGTGAACATTGAGGCGGGCTTTTATACCCGACTTGGAACTGACTGAAGCTCCGAGTTTATGGGTTACGGTCTACATCACACGTGGAAAGTAAAGTTGGGTATAAATGTGGGTCCTAATCTTTCCGAGCTCATTCAGTGTTCAGATCTCGTGGAGTAAAGGTCCCTGAAGATGCCTCGTGCAATTGAAGCCGAAACGTCAGATAGTTATTCCAATTTGACACGGTATAATCCCAAGAACCATGATTTGTTTAATAATAAATGAATTAAATGGTTTTAAGTCTCGACAGCTCTGCCACACGCATACACAGATCGTATGTTTTTCAAACATGTTAATTCAATGATCAGGACTCCAAAATGTTGAAAAAACACATTTTACTTATTACAAAAGTTTTCGTGATCACAGTAATTTCTCTATATAATAGTATTAACAGCTCATGCCCCTATAATATAAAAATAATATATGGACGGGTAAGTAAAAAATTAGGTCTGTAAATGATTTTTTTTGTAGATTTCAGCAGCAAAACTCGATGTACAGGATCAGTGTACTGACTAAAACGCATTTACCGAGTAATTCGTAGAAGCTTTTTTTTATAATTTTATATATACAAAACTTTATTCTCATTAAAATCGGAACGAAAAATGACAACACTAATAGTGCAATTGAGTTTGCATTCTCAAATATTTCGTACAGAGAGAATTACTTTTTACGTTTTTAAAACTTTTTTATCATTTTTAATTATACGAATTTACAGTGATGTACTTACCCGACGGTCACAGCAACATTTTAAGCCCATTCGATAATTTTTCTAAAGATGTCATATATACACTAGGAATAACTGCAGTTACTTTAGTTTTGTTTAGAAGAAAAAATTAATATTTCACTCCTTAATCCCTTTATCTTGTTGGGCTTCCGATTAAATCTGATAACGTCAAGGAATTAAGATAACAGAATTACCATATAAAGTTTTACACAGTGTCTAGGAGAGAGGCATGTTCTAATATAATTATTTTGCGAAAGTATTATATACAGGGTTTTCCGTATATTTTGACACCCACTTATAGAGTTTATTATTCAAAAGTTATTTGGTTTTACCTATCAAACACAAACAACAGTTTGTGTGTGATGTGTATGCAATTATACAAAGTGACATTTCGGTGATTTCAATATGAAGTATGTACACAATATTGATAATACATTATTTGCATACTGAGGATCTGGTAATACACAAAACTTCGAATTTCTGTTAGGTCAAACAAATAATTTATTAAAAATAGGCTTAACATTTGTCTGGGTATATAAAATCCTACTAAATTCAATAAAAGACGTTTACTATGCACACGGGCTTTTAGTACAGTAGTTATAAGTTCAAATAAAGCCAATTCCTACAGGTAATTAAATATAACGTTTCTTTAGAAAAATCCTTCCAAATTAATTATTTATCTTGATATCTAAATAATATACGGTACCGGGTGTTCTATAACTGTCACTAGGATTTTTGAAAATGTTGAATTGCATATGAACTATATTATAAATATTAAAGCAATTTTATTTACTTACTACAAAATTACCTTTTTATTTTTGGTCGCGCAGCTTTTTGCTCTAAATTTATGTATACAGGGCGATGCGGTTACACTTGTTAGGTCTAAATAATGTTGTTTTTTACTAAAATGAGAAACTATATAATAGAAAAATCATGAAATACGTGATGCGCATTTTTTCACACAAAATGTATGTATACAGGACGATACGGTAAAACGTGTAACAGCTGAATTACGATGTTTTTAATGAAATTGAGAAACAAATAGACAGATGTTCTCTAACTAAAATCCAATTTTCTAGAAGGTCATCTGACGGTCTCATTATAGTTTTCTGACCTTTGACCCACAGGGTAAACATGTTTACAGATCAAAAAGTCCAATCAAAGAAATGTATTTTCATATTAAAGAAATAAAGTATATGTAGAGAACACCGGCCCTAATTACATAGATAAAAACATCTTAAAGATTATCTGTTTTTTTATTGTAAATTTTGTCATTTTTCTAGTTAGTTTCCTCTCAGAATTTTTAATAATGATTTTTCCTATTTAAATCCCAAAACTGAATATAAGTTCTTGTTTTACAGACACAAGAGTTCATTTTTGTTCCGCCATCTTGAATGCATACAACACGTTTATTAATTTGTTTCTATATCACACTTAATGCTTGCACAAAATTTGAAATCAATCAAGCGGATTTTTGAAATATTTTATTAGACCACCATCTTGGATTCGTAGGAAAATGTTACTAGTTCATTTTTATGAACACATGATTTTTGTGCAAAATCGTATGTAAACTGGATAATAATAAGTTTTTAGTAATATATACTTTTTTGAAGATTTCACTAGTTCGCCATTTTGTGTTAGGATATTGAATATTTACCAAAATATATCATCACCATATGATTCTTAAGTCAAGTTGGGTAAGTAGATTTTAAGGTATACCGCAATCAGGCAGATCGACAGACCGACGGAGTTGAGAAAACATATTTTTTTGGCATCTTGGTACCCTAAAATGTGAAGATCCGTAAAAACCTGGGAGGCTAATGAGGAGGGAAATAAAACCAAAATAATAGATTCAATATGATTAGCCTAACTCATTTACCTCCTTGTCCTAAAGCCTAAACTCTTAAAAATAATCTGAACATTAATTAGCATGACCTATAACACGTGTGTCAAAGGTAAAGCTGGTATCTCAGACTGTTCCAAACCAGAAATCATAATGTTCCACACATTATGATTCCTGAATTATAAAAACTCTATTATTTAAAATATAATCCCACACTCTTTATCATGTCTAACGTTGTCGTCCATCACTTTATAAAAAACAATACACGTATGTGGCAGATGTTATAATCAAATTTTAATTTGTAGCCTTACATTAATTATATTTTAAAAATATGATATATGCTAGAATCAAATATAGTAATTGTAAATTAAAGGTACGCAATATCAAACCAAATTGTTGTTAACTTTTTTTATATTTATTTTCTAATTTCATCGACAAACAACCAATGTATTGCCAAGTCTTTATTTAAGGGAAAACAATAATACTTTATATTTGTCCGTTCAATTTTTCACGTATAGTATAAACAACCAACAACATCACCAGCATGCATTTTTAATTTTGAATAGTTTAAAAGATAACTAAAACTATTGTTGAATATTCAAAAACACACCAAAAACAACTGAAGCCATCAAGTTGGCGGAACGCGCTGTTAGCGGAACAAACATAATCTGTTAACAAAATAAACAAAAAACAACAACTGCATTAAAAAAAATTAGCATCGACTTTGTTGTTCTAAATGCAACACATTGTATATTATTAGTCTCGGTTGTCTTTAAAGATAAGAGCATTTTTATATTCAGCATTTCATCTTTATAACGTTGTTCTTTCACCATAAACGAAAAATATACCAGTTTCTCCGATTTCCCTAATCTGCAACCCGCTGTCATCCATTCGACCTATTTTTACTAGAATCATATGTATCAAGAAGCACCAGAAAATTATCACTTTCAATCCCGAGGCTATTAGCTCCTACCCCAGATTTTGGCAGCGAGTTACTTTTGGTCACAGTTAGGGCATTATTCCTTCTACAGCACCTGAAAATTTCCAGAAATTAATATGTCTGGCACACCCACACACAAATAACTGATGTCAGTGTAATCGAACAAGCCTATATAAATATCAATTTCTAGCACGTGCCACCGCTATCCTAGAAGTTGGCAGACCTTCAAACTTAGGCAATAGGCAGAGCCTTAGACTTTCTTAAACCCCCGAAAGAGAATAAAGTGGCTGCCATAATCCCAAACCCAAGGTTGAATAGAATGATGTCAACATAGTAACTTTTAAAAACCCCAAGTACGACCAATTGCCACCCCCACAGGACAGCCATTAGCTTTGGTGCTAAACGGAGAGTATATAAACCCTCGAAATTTGAGGCGCATACATTTGCTTCCACACCTGGACCAGAGAGATGGACCTCCCAACTAACAGGCTGAGCTGTAAACCCTATGTGGCAAGGTTGCCGCACCTATTGTAACCTACCTATTGTACATTTTAGCATTTACAACCTTCCAAATAGTGATTCCGGCATCAAGTCGTTACAACACTGTAGTATCTAAATAGAAGCGCTTCTTTGCATCTGTAAAGGCCTCAGTAGCCTGCTGCTGTAATATTTACAATAAAGCTGGAATTTCCCTTTAACATGTACTTTATAGCTAATTTTCGCTGTGAAGGTCCCATTATAGCTGCATTCTGGGTATTAAGTAAACAATACAATTTTCAAAAACTTAGTTAATTCCAGGTCATAGCTTTAAGTGCAGCTAATACAACATACTCAGAAGAATTAAAACTTTCAAGCTCGAAGTATGAAATTATTAAATATTATGTTACCGCACGCACATTCATGCCAATGAGTCAGAAATATCTCTATTGCTTTTGTTAATGGAACTATTTTCTGTTATTATATATAACATCAGTCCAAGTGCGAAAAAATGTTTATTGGTAAATGTTGATATTCATCTTCGATAAAACTTTGGCACCTTAAGAAAAATGAAATTAAACCCAATCTATTTTTTCATAAGTAAAATAATCTTAAGAAGAAATGTATTTTTGCTAAAAAACATTAATTGCAATTATTCTTTATGTTTTAAACTATATCAAAAAAGGTTCGAATAGTTGGTATAATTTCATTTTTTGTAGATAATAGTTACTAAAAATATAACGAATGCAATCCATGTTAGGATTGTTGGCCATATTTTGAAATCAGTCATATTTTGTGTCGTAGTGTCTGCACATGCACATGCACATTTATAGGTCTAATTCGTTCCCAAATTTGATGCCACGGTGCGTTTTTGTGATAGAATGGACAAAAACAACAAACAAAATCCTAACCTGGATTAAAAAAGTACAGTCTGATACAAGAAAAAATCGATCTTATTTATTTCTTCATTAATATTCTTTTAAGTGAAGGTGTAGTAGAAGTAACTTAATTACTTAATTAACTCTCTACTCCGAAATCATTATTTCTTTTCTGTGCACTGTTGTAATAAATTTCTAAGTCATTTTCTAAAATTTTTTACGGCTTGTACTAAACTGGGTGTAGTCGATCTTTTCATTTAAAGTTAATTATGCAGCCAAAAAACAGAATGTTTTATAAAAAGCCAGAAAACAGGAAAACGAAGTTAAAAAGTATAAAAAATTACTTGATTTTGGCTACGACAAACATAAATCTCAAACCGTGTTTTTTGGGCTGACTTAAGATGCATTTTGAAGATAAAATTATATCGCCTGGCTCGAAACGCACTCCTGCTACAAACATTATGCACAACTGACGAATATGAGACGAAACGTGGAAATAGCTGATTTCCACCCCTGAATACAGACACAGTTAGCCAGCAGCTTTATATACACAGTCGGACCTGGCACTCTGGACCAATTATAACCATGCCCTTTTTCGTGCGAGGTTTGTGTTTTTTTTATGACAGTGCGAGTTTATGATTCTTATTGAAAGGATTTTGTTCCTTAAGTGCATGCTAAAATTAAGTTTAAGAAAGGTGCATAATTTGGATCATGTTAGTTAATTAAATTACGACTAGTTTACTTTCCTTTACACACATGATGTTAATGCAACTCATTAATCGTCGTTTTAGTTGTTAGTTTTGAATATAGATAATGGATATACGTTTTTAATTCAGCACTTTTTGTGACTTATTGATGTGTATGGGACGTATTAGAAATTTGTATCGGTTTTAGTTTTTTGGTTCGTAAATGACTACATCAATTGTTTAGTAGTAGTTTGTTTTAGTTTAACAAGATATTATCTATTTTAACTAATACTTTGATTAATATAGATATTTTTAGTTATTTTATATTATTTTAAGGGTAAACATTTTCTAATTTAAATAGTCGTAGTGCGAAGTAGTGTACCATGTTCGGTTCTCAGAAATTCCTGCTAGTGTAGATAAACGTATTAGTTTTTGTCACTTTAATGTGCGCTCACTTTGCTCCAGTTTTGATCATTTTTCCGAGTATCTGATTCAAGAACAATTAGATATTGTTGGACTGTCTGAAACACGGCTTAACCGGGGAATTAGTTGCGATGCTCTTGAGATTGATGGTTTTTCAATTTTAAGGGCAGATCGTAACATTAGGGGTGGTGGCGTAGCATTCTATCGGTTCTTTGTATAGACCTCCTACTGGAAATCTGATTAACTGTTTAAATGGACTTAAAAGCAGTTTAATTTCTTTTCTACCCAATTTTGATTTTTTTGTTTTTGGTGGAGATTTTAACGTGGATTGCCTTTCCATTCACAATAGTTTTTTGACATTAAGTAACTTTTTAAAAAAATATTCTCTCTTCATCAGATAATTACTCAACCAACCCGGGTCACTGAAAATACCAGCTCTCTTTTGGATATTATCGCTACATTATCTTTAGACCTGACTAATGGTAGCGATGTGTTTAGGATGGACGGAATATCGGATCACTGCTTAGTAAAATGTAACCCGATTTGTGAAAAAACCCTTAAATATATAAAATATAGGACATGTCGAGATTACTCTAATTTTAATTACGACTTATTTATTACTGATCTGTATAGTATGGATTGGGATTATTTATTTTCTATCAATGATGTGGATGAAAAGATTATTTTTTTTACTAGGGCCATAAATGATCTATTTGGCAGGCATGCTCCATACAAAACTTCACGTCTTACTAAGCCTCCTGCGCCGTGGATAACTCCTAATGTTAAATATATTATGCGGCTAAGGAATAAAACTCACATTAAATATAAAAAACTCAAAACAGAGGAAACTTGGAGTGAGTACAAACAACTTGTGAACTTTGTTACAACGTCTACACGCAATGAAAAAAAGCATATTTAAATCATCAGTTTAGAGTAAATCCCAAAAGCCTTTGGAAAACTCTAAGATGGCTAAACATTAATCCTGGTTCTGCTGGTGATGCGGATGAAGTAGGAAACTCTGATGATTTTAACAAATATTTTTTGGAGAGTATACCTTCACGAAACGCCCAGATTAAAAATAATGACGTATTCCTAAATCGGTATAAAGATTTAAGTGCTTATAGTGTTCCCCCTAACTTTAAATTATCTGAAGTAAGTTGTGACCAGGTCGAAAAAATTATAAATCAGCTGCGTTCTAGTGCCCTTGGTGCGGATGGACTATATCGTAAAAATGTATTTTTAATAGTTCCTCATTTGCTGCCTCATATTACACAGATTGTGAATTTCTGTATTTTTAACGGTAAAGTTCCAATGTAGTGGAAAACTGCGAATATATTACCTATTGCCAAAAATACTAACCCAAGTGAATTGTGTCAGTTTAGACCAATTAGCTTGCTTCCTATATTTTCTAAAATATTAGAAAAAAATGTGTATATGCAATCAAATAACTTCTGTTCGCAACGTAATATTATAGCACCATCACCGCCCTTTCGAAGGTCTCTGACGACATAATTAGGGCTACCGATAAAGGTCAACAAACTTGCTTACTTCTTCTTGAATTTAGTAAGGCATTTGACACCTCGGATCACGATATTCTGTGTGCTAAAATAAAATTTTTTGGATTGGATAGCACTGCTGTTAGTTTCTTTAAAGATTATCTTTGCGGAAGGTGTCAAAGGGTTCTTTCAGGGGGTCAGAATTCTGAGACTTTAAGTTTAAATCGAGGTGTGCCTCAAGGTAGCATTTTGGGACCTCTGCTCTTCTCGCTATATACATCGGATTTTGAGAATCATTTAAATTACATGACTTCGCACCAATATGCAGATGACTTCCAACTTGATTATAGTTATTGCTCTAAAGATGTCAGGTTGGCTGAGGCTAGTATTATTCATGACCTTGATACTATTAGAAACATCTCAATATCAAATCAATCTAAAACTCAACATTTGTTTTACGGCAAGGATCGGAATGTCCATTCTCCTAATATTAATATGATTAAAGATAATATCAAAATAAATGTATCGGAGTCAGGAAAAAATTTGGGAGTATTCTTTGATTCAGAACTAAGATTTAGGAGCCACGTTTCGTATTTATTGCATAAAGGCTACGGGAAACGTAAAACTCTGTATATGTGTAAACACTTTCTTTCACCACAAATCAAGCTTAAATTGTGTGATTCCGTAATATTATCTTTTCTATCCTACAGTAATATTTTATATTGGCCTGCATTGCTGCTTTCGGACAGACAAAGTCTGCAAAAATTACAAAATTGGTGCCTGAGATTTTCGTATGGTCTAAGGAAGTATGACCACTGTGTTGTTTCAAAGATCATTTAGTTTCAATGCCGTCAAATATTATAATGCAATTCCCCTTAACATTAAGATATGTTCAAATATTTTAACGTTTATAAAGGAATTAAAATCTCACCTCAAATCTGTAGATGCAATTGGTAATTAAGATATCGGCTACAATCCAATTATGGCACTGTTGACTGTAATGGTAAATCGAACATACTTACAATTATTGTATATTTGGTTTTTCTATTGTAGAAATTATTCTAAATTATTCATTGAAACGGGTGGTTAGATGAGTAGCGTTGCTAAAATTTGCCAGCCTCGTTGAAAAATGTTCACGCTATTTTGTAAATTTATTAAATAAAGGCTATTTATTATTATTATTATTATTAGTTTTTAAAGGCCGAAATTTTAAGAAAATATGATTTGTAAAAAAATAGAAATTTGGCCACCTATTCAAGTCAGGGTATAAATCCAAATACCTATATTCATAATTAAATATTTTCAGGTAAACGGGCAATATAGTGATTATTGATCGACTTTTTCAGAAAGAGACCTATGACATAAATAACTAAAAGTGTATTTTATCTTCTTGTATAATATGTATACTGATTCCATTTAGAAGTTTCAGTCCTAGTACATTGAGAACTACCTGTATCTGATAAAGGAAATGCGTAGGTGTTATTAAAAACATCTTATATTGATATAATGTGTTGCAAAAATCGGTAAAATATAAAATGTTATTCGCAGAATCAGAATAATAAACCTGTCAATTTTTAAAGCAGATAATTTTGTAAATGAAGAGTGACAAGTTATCGTAAATTGTGTCTATAAATTGATGTTTTTTTTCGATAAAAGTAAAAAGAAATTTAAATAACTATAATAATTGAACGGCGATCAACTTAAATATTTTAAAACAATGTCTCGTAAAAATAAAGCTCTGACTACTCTTCCGGTTCCGGTGTTCATACTAATTCCGACTGAAGTCATGGTTAGCCGCTATCTATAAAAATATCGGTCTTTGTCTTAAGGCTGATAAGGATATATCGTATCGTTATATTATAAATATACTAGCTGACCCGGCGACCTTGTTGTGCCTTTTCCGTTAGATAGGACGACGAGTTTCCAGTGGAACTATAAGAATATGGGGGGCATTCACCACATCGTCCAGAAATGTTATTGAAGAAAAACATATTGGTTTTGTAGAAAAAATACGCAAGGTCTCTTTAACTAGAGGATTATTTCAAAAAAAAATCATGTAGATTGATGCAGTACAACTCTCTCACGAACTTGCTGAAAAATCTGGTTTAGTGTTTTAAATATATAGATTATACCGGGAGTTCGGTATATCTATAAAAAATATCGATATTCCAATATATCGGTGTCATTAAAAATATCGATGTTTAATATAATATTTTAATTAACTATATAATAATGACAACAGGAAGCAGGGTAAATTCCAGTTGTTTTGATAGACTATTTTCCCATAGTAAATAATCATTAACAGAATGCTTTGTTTTTAAATGACTGGCCAAAATTGTTTAGCAGATCTTTCGCCAGAAATAGTAACAGCAACCTCCAGAATACTAGAGTCATTTTTTGCAGGGCATTGGATGCCTCATCCAATTGTGAGAGTTTTTCCGTTAAACGTTTTTCCGGCCAACGTTTTGACGTTTAACTGTTAGCCGTTATCTAGAAAGCGCATTCAGTTGAAGCTTGTTAGAGTACCTCAAGTTACCAATTTGAACCAATCCTTAACGCTCGTAGAGCAAAACAGAAAAAGTATTGTATTCGACAGTACAAATTTAGTATCAATATCTCGATATATCCGCTTACAATATATCGTTTAAAAATATCAATATATTGTATGAAAAATATCATTCATTTGACATATCGATATTTTTTCAACATTCCTAGAGTAATGGTGGGACGGACACTTTTGTGTGTCTTGATAAGATTGGTGTCAGATAGGAATGTAGCCTTATATATTATTTTACAAGCTAGCATCAAACTAAATTTTAATATTTATTTGTAATGCAAATTTTAAATGTAATGTTGTTCATTAAATCAGAGCGCCGAACCAGTGAATTTCCAATTTTTTTTTCAAAAAACTAAGACTACAACATATACAAAAATTGTACAAATTCACCGAACCCGTTTTTGAATGTATTGTGCGCGTGGTTCTTTGAACATAATTCATTAACATAACCATTTTGTAATTGTTCTTGACTTTTCCCTCGCATTTGACTTTCAAAATTGCTATGCAAGGATGGAAAATTTGCTACACCTTCTAGACGGCGTAGGATATCGAAAAACCCTAAAATTTTAAAACGCTACGGAAGAGAATAACGAATTTGATTTTAATGTAAAGATGGTCAGTGAGGTGGTGGATAAAAGTTCGAGAGGGTTAAAATGGTCGCAACCAAAAGTAATATCATCCTTTTTTAAAAATGTATTTAGTCTCATGATTAATATTAGCCATAGTATAGCGCGTAGTCAACTTTATTTAAAAATCTCTAGAAATGTACGAAGTGTATAAAAAGAATATAAAATATGTTTTCCTGTGAAAGCTTTATATTGCTATCAACGATGATGCATTAATGTGAATCAAAAGGGGTCGTTCTTTTTTTAAAAATAAATAATTGTTTTATACAGCATGTGCGTGGTTTTATGTAATATATGAGAAACTTTTATTGATTTTAGCAGAAAAAGTTATTGTTCATAAAAGTTATATAATATATATATATATATATATATATATATATATATATATATATATATATATATATATATAGATAATAAAATCAATAAAAAAGCGCTTTCACACACCTTTATCAAAAGTTCTTGGCCGGAAAAGATATATGTAGAATAGCAGAAATACATAATTTCTGCAGGTGCAAAACGGCCTACAAGAAGAATTGCTTTCAATTATGTCACAGGGTACCCTCCTGCGATCATGATTTCTGGGCCTTTACCCTCATTAGGCAGGCTTGTACCGGGGAGATCTGATAAAGGTGTGTGAAAGCGCATTTTTATTGATTTTAGTATCTACTCTCCGCATGATGGTGCTAGTGCATACTTTGCCAAATTCCTATGGGTTTGCAGCCGGAAACCACCGGAGCCCCAATAGGTCGCGCTAAGTGTTATACTAAGCATGTAGTACTGTTCCAGTATGATAGACGTTTCCTTTTCATAATCGCAGGAGGGTACCCTGTGACATAATAGAAAGCAATTCTTCTTGTAGGCCGTTTTGCACCTGCAGAAATTATGTATTTCTGCTATTCTATATATATATGTTATATCCTTTCTCACGAGCAATGTCACCTTCAAGTACGATGCCCTTGGTTCCCACCGTATCGGATGTCGGTTATCTCAAGGAGACGGCGAGTACCGAGACGCCTCGTCAGCAGAATCTGCCCAGCAAGCAAGTTCCCACTGACGCAGCATTCGTCTTTCATATAAATAGTGTAAATTGTAAATAAAATTATGATTCGTTTTTAAGCTTCTATACTGTTAGTTTAATTTTGATTTTATAAATAAAAATATTTTTTAAAAAGTGAATTTTAGGTCGAGTGATATAACAAATTGGCGCAGTCGTGGTAGGATCTGGCAACGTTGGCAGAACAAGAGAACTCTAACTGGCAACGGTGGATCCCAATCCTTCATCCAGAAGAACAAAGAAGCCCCATTTTGTGCATTGTGACGTCATCAACTTGGCAGAACACGCATCTACGGAAGGAACACATAGTGAAGCCCCTGGTAGAACTAACTGCTAAGAACACGACGAGCGATGTTTCTACTCTGTTTGTAAGTAACGAATCATCACGTTTATTTTAAAAAAAATAATATTTTATTAAATACCTGTTCGACTTTTCAAAATCGATCTTACATTTTATTAATTAGTAAAATAATCAATTATTCTGTTAATTGATTTTTCGATAAACTAATCAATTATTCTGCTAATTGATTTCTGTATTTCTAAGTGTAACAACGTATAATTTGTGTCTAATCAGTTATTCTGTTAATTGATTAATTTTAAAATATTTTTTGGACTTATTTTGACCAGTTATTCTGCTAACTGATCTCCAGATTACATTTGTATTTTTATTACAACAAGAAATATTACACAGTTTTAATTTAATTACACTAACTAGTTAATAAGAACTGTTTATTTTACGTTGGTTGGCATACTACTTTACGTACTGTCTATCAACATAAAATTTCGTAAAATATTTTGTGTTTTATATCCTTTTTATATTATATTGTGCTAGTGTTTATTGTGTTGATATATTGAGCAAATATGACGGAAAATGAAAGAATAACTGCAGGAGCAGCGGTAGCAGTAATCGAACCTTATAAACTTTCCGAGATTTTTTCTATTATCCCCGAATTCGAAGGTGATCAAATATTTTTACAAACCTTCCTAAATGCCTGCGAATGTGCATATGATATGTCTACGGGTAACCAAAAAGATCTTTTAGTGATTCACATAAAAAATAGGTTGCGAGGGAGAGCAGCGCAGCTGATAAGCTCCCGAAATCCACTTTCTTTTCTAGAGATAAAGCAATTACTTAATTCTCACTTCGGAGATACGCGAGATCTATCTTCTCTTATTCAGGACTTACAAAGAATGAGACAACTGCCAAACGAATCTCCTTTGACTTTCCTTAACAGACTTCAAGTCCTAAATGCCAAAATGCATGCCAACATACAAAAATCCATACTCGCACCCAGTCAAAAGGCAGCCCAAATAACATTAATCGAATCCATGTCTCTAAATAGCCTACTTACTGGCCTGGAACCCCGAATTGGTCATATAATACGTGCAGGAAATCCACCTAATCTTTTGGAAGCACAAATTCGCATCAGACGCGAGCTCCAACTATCATATTTCGAATCCCAAAAATCTTCTAGACCCAATCCGCCTGCCAGACCTATTTTTCAAACTAATAAAAGACCTAATGTACAATCTTTTAAATGTCATAGCTGTGGTCGCAATGGTCACTTAGCAAATGAATGTAGATCGCAACAACGTCCTAATGGTTATACTTCCCAGAATTTTGGCAATTTCCAAAGGCCTAATACCAATCAACAATCAAATTCTTTTCAATCAAGCACCTCCTTTCAGTCGAATAGACCAAACAACGGTCAGCCAAGACCGCAGTACACACCCCATAACCAGTCAAACCAAAACAATTTCCAACGTCAAACACCATTTAACAATTTTCAACGTCCTTCAGTAATACAAAATAATCCCCAGCATCGTGCTCATGTTGTCAATTTCGACAATGACCAATATTCCAACAATAACTATAACCCCAATATGACGAGTATTGTAACCAATACGCAGGAATGTATGAAGATAACCCCAATTACGAATATCAAAATTTTGAAAATATTGATCAACAAGATAAAACGAATTACGATGAATATCAGGATTTTCTTCCCACTTCGAATCAAAACCATCCTCCTATTCGAACAATTTCAAATACCAATGCCGTGACGGAAATCCAAAATCAAATACAAACCCTGAATTTGGACGACATGAACCCGTCATTGAATTTCCCAGAACAACATTTTCTTTAAATCCCTTTCTTGCTGTTAACCCGAAAAATCTATATTACATAAAAGACACATCCAACACTTTTAAACTACTTATAGATTCCGGAGCAGGAATTACGATATTTAAAGAAAACACAGTAAAACAATTTCCCCAACGTTTTCCCGAAAACGTTACGATTCAAGGCATCACAGACCAAAAACTTCTTATCACCGAATCAACCCTAGTTCCTTTTCAAGCCGGAAACCCACATAAAGTTTACACATACGATTTAGATATTGATTTCTATGGTATTCTAGGACTCGACTTTTTAGAACACTATGAATGCACCATCGACTTAAAAAATAAACAACTTGTTACAAATTTTAAAACTTTACCACTGTTTAAGGCAGAAGAAAACCTCGAACAAAATAATAAAATAACTAACGTAAACAATTCTAACGAAATTAAGATTGAAGGTAGGGCCGAACAAATTTTTAAATTACGTTGTGATTTAGTCAACACCGATGCTATCCTATCTAGGCAAGAAATCGAAAAAGTTCATATCCCAAACGCAATTGTCCATGTCAATGAAAAAGGCGAATTTCTAACTTCTGTGGTTAACGCAAACGCCATCCCAAAAACCATTAATTTTTCAAATATCGAAATCGAACCTTTTTCTTCTCATTCGCTACTCAATTACAATTTATCTGATAAACAACTATCTCCTAACCGCATTCCCAACATTAAGTCCCAACTTCGTTTAGAGCATCTTAACGAAGAAGAAAAAGAAATAATTACCAATCTTTGCGTAGATTTTGAGGACATATTTTACCTCGAAGGTGACAATCTTACCTTTACCAATGAAATTAAACACCAAATTGACACCAATGGTGCAAAGCCTGTTTTCACCAAATCATACAGGTATCCCCATATTCACAAAGAAGAGGTAAAAACTCAGGTTAATAAAATGTTAGAACAAGGAATCATAAAACCCTCTATTTCACCTTGGTCATCTCCAGTTTGGGTCGTCCCTAAGAAACTTGATTCCTCAGGCAAACAAAAATGGAGAGTAGTCATAGATAATCGTAAATTGAATGAATCCACGGTAGATGATAAGTACCCGCTTCCCAATATTTCCGATCTTTTGGATCAGCTAGGCAAGTGCCAGTATTTTACAACCCTGGATCTGGCTTCAGGATTTCACCAGATCGAGATAGATCCTAAAGATATTCCAAAAACTGCTTTCTCTGTCGAGAACGGACACTACGAATTTATAAGAATGCCCTTTGGTCTTAAAAACGCCCCGTCCACTTTCCAGAGAGTAATGGACAACATCCTTCTAGGCATTCTCAATGAACGTTGTCTCGTCTATATGGACGACATCATTGTGTATTCACCCACAATCCATGACCACATCACACGCTTACGCGAAGTTTTTAAACGTCTTCGAAAAGCAAACCTCAAAATACAACCTGACAAATGTGAGTTCCTGAGAAAAGAGGTAGCATACCTTGGTCACCTAATCACTCAGGACGGAGTTAAACCTAATCCCACTAAAATCGATTGTATACAGAAATTTCCAGAACCAAAAAATTCAAAAGACATAAAATCCTTTCTGGGTTTAGCTGGTTATTATCCTAGGTTTATTCCAAACTTTGCGAAAATATCAAAGCCCCTTACCAGACTGTTGAAAAAAGATATCAAATTTGATTTCGACTCAGATTGTCGTCAAGCTTTCGACGAACTAAAACAATTACTGACTTCTGACCCAATTCTCATCTATCCAAATTTCGATGAGCCTTTCCTATTAACAACGGATGCAAGCGCATTTGCGATAGGCGCTGTACTTTCCCAAGGTCCCATTGGCAAAGACTTACCCATTGGTTATGCCTCAAGAACATTATGTAAAGCCGAAACCAATTACTCGACAATAGAGAGAGAACTACTTGCTATTGTATGGGCCGTGAAATATTTTCGTCCATATTTATTTGGAAGAAAGTTCATTCTAGTCACAGATCATCGTCCCCTTACTTGGTTACTTTCTATTAAAGACCCAGGTAGTAGATTAGCACGATGGCGGCTAAAACTAGGAGAATATCAGTACGAAATAATTTATAAACCGGGAAAAATTAATAAAAACGCTGATGCTTTATCTCGAATAAAAGTAAATCATTTCCAAGAATGCGCAAAGCTTCAAACAAAAATATCTGTTTTTGCATCGAATGAGACAGAATCCGAAGAACCTATCGAAGAACCTAAAACCTATGACGACGATGAAATAGCCGAAGAATACAATAAATTCGTAAGCCTTTACGAAATCAGATCCCTGATCGATTATTCTAAAATCGAAACAACCAACGACCAGCTGTTGGATAAGTCACACAAAAATATTATAACATTCTTTCGACAAAATAAATTAGAAGAACTACATCATAAGATTCTTGACGATATTTTCGAGGAAAACATGGAATTTAATCCAAAACAAATAAATATTTTCTCCAGTAAATCAACAAAAAATCGTAAATATTTCATTATTCCTCTCCCGTTTAACCCAGAAACTGTCACACAACTTCTCTTTTACATTCTCTATACCGGTCAAGACGAACTTGACATCTCTTGTACCTATTTCGTGGAAAACACACTCGAACTTCCTATCCTTGAAATATTTTCGTATATTTTTGCAGACAAAAATATAAAATTAAGTATCTGCCAAAACATCACAACAACCCCTAATGAAGACGAAATACCTCAGATCTTAGATCATTACCATCGCGGAAAAACCAACTTACATCGCGGAATTAACGAGACGTTAAGACGCATAAAAGAAAAATACAATTGGCCAGGCATAATAAAAGCCGTAGAAAACTTTATTAAAAGTTGCGAAACTTGCCAAAAAGTAAAAATCTGTCGTAAAAATCTAAGCAGTCCCCTAGTCGTAACAGAAACGCCCAAAACACCTTTTGAAAGAATAAACATAGACATATTTGAATACCCAACTCGAAATTACGCCCTAACAGTACGTGACGAACTAACAAAATTTACACAAGCTTACCCTATAGAGGATAAGACAGCAAAATCTGTTGTTAATACACTTCTTGTATTTTTTCAACATTATGGAACTCCGTTACGTATACATTGTGATTATGGCCGAGAATTCAAAAACACCTTAATGAATGACCTCTGTGAGCTTTACGATATCAAACTAACTTTCTCTAGCGTAGGGCACCCTCAATCAAACGGCTCTGTTGAGAGATTTCACGCGACACTTAGTGAAATGATACGAGCTAATCAAACTGAAAACCCTGACGAACACCCGTTTAATGTTCTTCCTTATGCAACTATATGTTATAACAATACCAAAAACAAAACGCACGGTTTCACGCCTTACGAACTTATTTTTGGACACACCTCATCTAGACCACCCGAAATCCTATATAATGAAAAACGTCTTATTTCCAAATATATGCAAGATCTAAACAATCGCATGCAATATCTTTATAAAACAGCCCGAGCCAGAACATGTCAACAAAAAGAAAAAGCCAAAGAGCGCTTCGACCAAAATGTTTCTGCTCACCCCTATGAATATAATGTAGGAGATAAGGTATACATTAAAGAATCACAAATCAAGGACAAAAGCCAAAATAAATTTAACGGTCCATTCGAAATAATCGAAATTTTACAAAATTCAGCAATTCTGATAAACCCCGAATCTAAACAAAAATCTAAAATAAATTTTGACAGACTGAAACCATACTATGAGTAATTTTTCTCTTCTAGGTTCTTGGCACTTTCAACAGCCACTCAGTCCCAATACACTCTAACACCAATAAACAACACCTTAGGAATTTTCTTTCATGAAGAAGCGACCGTAAAAATCTCAAATGATAAATGGACCCTCCTTGTTTACAAAGACCTCGGACCAATCAAAGAAACAATTAGTAATAATGACAAAATATTAGAAAGCTTATTAAACACTATAGACGAAGACGTACCGCGAATGAAAGCCTTTAAGCCGCAAGTTCAAACTCATGTTAGTCTCCTTAAACAAATATCAAACGCCGTTAACCAAAAGTACACTGAAATAATGGCCGGCACTAAAAAGTACATTTTTAGAGAAAAACGTGGTATTCTTAATGGTATTGGAACCATTTGGAAATCAATAACTGGTAATCTTGACGCCTCCGATGGTGAATATTTCAACGAGTGCATCGAAAAGTTAACCCACGATGAATACCAAATAGAAAATCTTTTGAAAAATCAAATATCTGTAACTACCTCTGTTATCAAAAGCTTTAACGAAACCATTCAAAAACTTCAAATTGACGAGGAAACCTTTAATAATGATATTAAAGAAATTCGCGAATCAATTATGGATATTTCCGATCATCTCAAATTTTATCAATCACAACTCGATATCCTAGACTTGTGCGAATCACTAACAGAAAGCTATTCATTTATCGAAAATACTTTGAACGATGCTATAAACGCTGTTACATTTGCACGTTTAAAAATTTTGCACAGTTCAATCATTACTCCATACGATTTAGTAGACTCATTAAAGCATATATCGCAGTCATTACAGAAGAATAATCTTCCCTTGCCGATATATTATTCAAGCGTAGCTCAATACCTCGACATAATAGAATTAAAGGCATATCAATTAGATACTAGAATAATTTTTGTACTAGAAATACCTTTAGTCGAACCTGAAAAATACACTCTCTATCACTTATATCCTATACCGATTCTGGATAATAGAACAGGCCTTCATCACATTTTGTCAATAACTAATAAACTAATTGCGCGAAATGATGATTCTTTACTTTATACAACCATCCGCAATATGAAGTCCTGCAAACCACTAGGCAACCGTATGTTCATCTGTTCCAACATCCTGCCATACCCAATTGATACTGATGCAGTCTGCGAGGCTCAGCTTCTGAAAAGACTTGATCATCTACCCAGAACATGCCAAGTTTTAGTCATTCTTGCCAAAGACTATAACATTCAAGAAATCAGTCAGAATTTATGGTTGATAGCTGTTGCAGACCCTCTGCCCGTCACAATAAAATGTGGATCCAGAGATATAGAGACTCAGATCATCAACACAAATACTTTGATGAAACTTCAACCCGAGTGTAGTGCCTTCGTTGGGAGTACAAGAGTTCGTGCCCAGAAATCAGTTGATGTTTACGACAACGTAACCTACAATTACCACCCAGTCAACATTCCTTTTGACTGCTGTAACCATATGCCAGAGAATATTCACTTACCAGATTTGAAGCCTCTCAAGCTAAACAAAATAGATGTAGAGGACCTGAACATAGCCCAGCACAAGTTAAATCAGTATGCCGATCAGCTGGATCAATTGGTAAATCAGCCGTTCGTGAAAAAACACATAAGTTGGTTCACGATTCTTACAATAACACTCATTATCACACTGATTGCCTTATACATCTTTTGCAAATGTCGAAGACGAACACGTAACATCAAGATTGGAGTAGCTACTAGCAACGATGACAATCCACCCTCTCCACCTAAAAGAGGATCTAACGTTATACAATGGAGAAGAATAATTCCCAGAAGGAGACCGAGCATCCGCCTTGGCGACCCGATTGAAGAAAGTGAAGAGATTGAACTCAACCTCAATAAGCAGAGGACCTGAAAGTTGTCACCACGCGTCAACTTTCATCTTAATGGGGGAGTTGTTATATCCTTTCTCACGAGCAATGTCACCTTTAAGTACGATGCCCTTGGTTCCCACCGTATCGGATGTCGGTTATCTCAAGGAGACGGCGAGTACCGAGACGCCTCGTCAGCAGAATCTGCCCAGCAAGCAAGTTCCCACTGACGCAGCATTCGTCTTTCATATAAATAGTGTAAATTGTAAATAAAATTATGATTCGTTTTTAAGCTTCTATACCGTTAGTTTAATTTTGATTTTATAAATAAAAATATTTTTTAAAAAGTGAATTTTAAGTCGAGTGATATAACATATATATATATATATATATATATATATATATATATATATATATATATATATATATATATATATATATTAACAATACACAAAAAACAAAAGATTTGACGGGGACGATTGGTTCGTTGAGTCAAAGTGGTATATTCGCCTAAAAGACGGAATCGCCGCGCCACGAATCGCATGGACGAATGGAACCCTCCACATTATGCGGATGAATCAACGAATAGTGTGTAGCGGGTTTAAGGAACACAAAATCTCACTGCGACAATGCTGTTTTATAGTTGATAACTACAACGTGTGCTTGGATTTAAGTAACATATGGGAAACTTTTTTATTATTGGTCTTAGCAAAAAAGTTATTCTTTATAAAAAGTTTTGCTTGTTTCAAACATATCTTGAATATTATATACAAAGTGCTTGAAAAATTAATTGTTACATGGTGTTTATTGAATATGTAGACAAGCCTGAAAGTATAAATTTTTGCTTTATTTTTAAACAAAAAGTTTAAATAAACATATGTCTTAAACAGATTCGTTTTTGAGATACAGTGTCATAAAAAAACTAAAAGAATCGTTTTTTTTATATGACAAAAATACTTAACTAAGACATAGCACAACCTAAAAGAGATTCAAATATCAAATAACGCAAGATATTTCTCAATTCAACTATAAACGTAGATATAGGTAATCTCAAGCTTTTTTTACAAAATGACATTTTTTTTTTCTGTTTGATAATTTTGGAAATCCATCGTTTTTGAAAAAAATGTGTATAACACTTAACAAATGTTGAAAACGGAAGTTTCCGAACGAGGAGTTATTCTTCAGGTTTCAAGTTTGAAACGCACAGCTTTACATAAGTAATGTACACTATTTTTCCTATGACTATAATGAATCTTCAGTAGGAATTTTATTTTTATTGACTCGAATACTAGTGTTGAAAAACTGAGCAATTTCTGTTATTAATAGTAAAAAAAATAAGTTAAAATTAGATTTTGCTTTCTCAACTCTCTTCGGACTTACCATTTTCAAATGGTGAAACGTTCAGGAATACCCACGAGCAAGTTTAACCAGACTTCAGGAATCTCTAGAATTGAAAATTAATTTTATATGGAAAGTTTTAAAAAAGTAAAGATATAGACCATTTAAACCCAAATTTATTCATCATCTTTTACCAGAAAATAGGGATATTAAACTCGATTTTTGTTTTTCGATTATAGGCCGTTTTAACGACGATCAAATGTTAAACTACGTTTTCTGACTAAGCGACAAAAACGTGTGTTGTGCTATTTTGAGAAACCAAATTTTAGAAGTTGTTTTTCTTATACGCATTTGAATGGGGGTAATTTTCTATATTTTTTTTAAAGAGGAATTTATGGACTTAATTGAAATGTTGCGCCTAGCGATAAGAGTAGAATTCATTTTTTAATTAAATGATGGCCAGGACTTTTTTTGCACAATTAAGGCACTTATCTAAGAGAAATAATTAGTTTACATATGTATAGATACTATCGTTAAATTAAAATTAAAAATAGAATTTAACCAATTACAAAGTATTGAGATTGAAGATTGTGTACGAAAATTTAGGAATAACCTTATCGCAAATAAACAGTAAATAATAGCTGATAATTTAGAATTAAAACCCAATTTTAATACACTTTTCCTAATAACATATCCTCACATCTTCAATTAAAATCGCACTTTACTATTAGCATAATTTCACGTTATATTTTTTGTCAACTTTCTACGTTATTTTGCAGATTTTAATATATTTCTAGATTTAAAAAAAAGACAAAACTAAAATAAATTTTTGTTCTAAAAACCAAATAAAAATTTTTATGCCAATACTATTTTTGAAAGAAGCTATTCAAATTTTGAAACCTCGAACTGGTATTGTATTTTTAACAAATATTATGTCAAACTGACAAAAGTTATGTACGTGCAATTTAAAAAAAAAGCTTGAAAAGTTTTATTACGCTGATGATTAACTTTTAGGTTCAGTATGTCTTAGTTTAGTAGTTTTTGCTATATGGAAAAAAGAGACTTTTTTATTTTTCTAAGACACTTTATCTCAAAAACGAAACCTTTAAAGACCATAAGTTTATTTGGACTTTTTTTTGTTCACATATTTAATAATGTAACATGTAACCTATCAATTTTTTACGGCAATCTTAGTTTGAGACGAGCAAAACTTTTATGAAGAATAACTTTTTCTGCTAAAATCAATAAAAGTTTTTCATATGTTACATAAAACCACGCACATGCTGTATAAAACAATTATTTATTTTTAAAAAGAGAACAACCCCTTTTAATTCACATTAACGCATCATGGATGATAGCAATATAAAGCTCTCACAGGAAAACATATTTTATATTTTTTTTCGTACATTTCTAGAGATTTTTAAATAAAGTTGACTACAAGCTATACTATGGCTAATATTAATCATGTGACTAAATACATTGTTAAAAAAGGATGCTATTTCTTTCCTTTGCGACCATTTTAACCCTCTCGAACTTTCAACCACCACCTCACCGACCATTTTTATATTAAAATCAAATTCATTTCTCTTTCGTAGCTTTTTGGATTTTTAGAGTTTTTCGATATCCTGCTTTTAGAAGGTATGTAGCAATATATATATATATATATATATATATATATATATATATATATATATATATATATATATATATATATATATATATATATATATATATATATATATATATATATATATATATATATATATATATATATATATATATATATATATATATATATATATATATATATATATATATATATATATATATATATATATATATATATATATATATATATATATATATATATATATATATATATTAAATATGAAACAAAATTTCGGGTATGCGGTCTGTGACTATAAAAACACTCTTTTGGTTTTTAATTCTCTATATTTCGTCAATTTTTTGTCGACTTCATCAGGAGAAAGAAAACTTAGAGTTAGTCCATTTTAATTTTTTTTCATTAGATTTATTACAGTACGGTCGATAACCAAATTTCTTTATATATGTATATATATATATATATATATATATATATATATATATATATATATATATATATATATATATATATATATATATATATATACACACACAGTGATTTGCAAAAGTCTGCGTGCATTAACGCTTTTATCAATTTGCCTGAAATAAATTACCTAGTAGGCGTTGACTGCGTGTAGTGTATTTTTGTTTTGCGATCTGTTAGTTAATTAAAAAGCCATTTGACACAATAGAGCTTCAGTAAACTGTTTAAAAGTAAACTTTAAACTGTAACAGAGTTATGGAGCACAGAACAAATAAAGAATTACCAATTGTTGAGAAACAAATTATAATAAAATTAAGAAATGAAGAAAAATCATATGGGAACATAGCGGAGACAATTGGAAGAAGTCGATCAATTGTGCAGCGCGTTATAGAAAATTATAGAAGAAATAATACCTTGCCAAAAAATGTTTATACTACGAGAAGTACGTCAAGAACCTAGTGTTGGTCTTTTCAAATTATCGACAAAGCTGGAGAATTATTTGGATACATCAGTACATCCTTCAACCATTTCCAGGGCACTCCAGGATGCTAAATATAGGAGCCGCGTTGTTAGAAAAAAACCCTACGTTTCCGAAATAAATTTGAAAAATCAAGGATTTTAACTTTTGGAATAAAGCAATTTTATCTGATGAGAGTAAATTCATATTTTGATTCCGATGGAAAGAAGCGGGTATGGAGAAGAAAACGTAAAGAATTTTTGGCGAAAAATCTAAATTGTACTATGAAACATGGAGTGAGTGGGATACTTGTAAGGGGCTGTATGTCTGCAGCCGGACCAGGAAATCTGCATTTGATTGAAGGCTTATGGACAAACAGGTTTATCTGGATATTTTACAAAACAACTTAAATCAAAGTGCAGAAAAGTTGGGATTGCAACATGATTTTTATTTTCAATAGGATAATGATCCAAAACATACAGTAAAGAACGGTTGAGAGAATTATTGATATCGGAATGGAATAACATTAGCCCAAATTTTACGAGAAAACTAGTAGAATCAATGCCTCGAAGGTTATGGGCAGTAATTGACTCGAAGGGATGACCTACGAAATACTAATTTAATAATAACCTTAATTAAACTAAAATAAACCTAATTGTAGACTTTTGCAATAGCATTATAATATGTTGTTAGTATTATTAACCATTAATTTTCTTGTTAATAAACAAAAACTTTTTTTTTTTGTATTATTTTAAAATAGGCTAATCATATGTTATAATATTAAAATTACAAGTTTAGTTTTATTGTTTTGTTTTTGGTAAATAAAGTCAAGTATGGTTTCATATAACGGATGTACGCAGACTTTTGCAAATCACTGTATATAACAAAATCTGAAATTGATACTTCTCTGGATCAGCAAACAGATTCCAGGACGAGCCGTAGGCCAGGCCTGGAAGTTGGCGAGTCCAGGAAAGACAGTTTCCGAGTGTGTTACGTACATTTTTTTTCGTTGACCATCGATTATACATTTTTAATTCTATCTTAATATTGTAGATTTTCTTGATTTGACTGATTGATAGAATCTAATTTTAATAAAACACCTTTCTCAAAGCCGACTCTTCGAATAATATATATTCTTCCTCAGGGCCAATTAGCGTGGGTTTTATACGTCAAAAAAACATCAATTTTTAATATAATAAAGATCACAGGACACGAATAGGTACAGGATAAACAAAGAAGCACATCTATATGCAAGTGTATTGGTCGGAATAAAGTTGGCTATCGTATTTTCGATAGCTCTGGTTAGGCCTTTTATTGAAAACCAAAATCACTCACATACACTATTAATTATTATTATAACCAGTTTTCATTGCAATGATATTTAACAGTTTGACACACGTTGATAAATTGTATCTGTTTAGTAATATTAGACAATAATTTTTATTTTCGAAGCGAATTGAATCTCTATTCACATGTAAAACTATGCTCATTTCGAGAAAGTTGATATAAGGGTTTTGCAAAGGACAAGGGGGTCAAAGTGTTAGGGTACACATGGCGGATATCCTAACCGGAGTGCCAAATCACCAACCACTTGCCAATATTGAACGTCATCTTTGAGCAATGGAAAGCTTTGAAGATAGGAGTCGTATATAAACCAGACGAACTGTCGAAAATAAGGAGGAAAAGTGTCCGTTGCTTAGAACGTGAATTGAAAATTTATAAAACAATTATTATATCCAATTTATTCAAAACAAAAAAATGCGTGATCCATCTCCATCCAACTTGCACAACGAACATGTTTATGCGAATGCAAATCCAGATGTCATTAAATTTGTGCAACATTAGCATCAGTTAATCTGCTGTTGTTCGGCAATATCTGCATAATCAATATCCCAACAGTTAGATTAGAAGATAATGCACTAGCAACCTGGCTACCAAGTTCCCCGGAATTATATAAGTGCGAGTTCTTTTTGTGTGGCCCTTTCGAAAGAGAAATTTAAGTCTCATCAACTTTAGACTCGCGACGATTTATTGGCGTGAATTTTAAATTATTATACCTTTTTTAGTAACCCTCAGACATTAGATAAAATTCAATTTTTTTTAAGGACTATGTTCAGCAAAATGGACGTCATTTTAAACATTTCTTTAATGTTTTCTTCTTCCTTAGTTTTTCATGTTTGAAAAATAAGTCTATGTATACTATTTATTTGTTCACTGCTTTATTACAGTACCTATTTAGTGTAATAAAATTGATGACATAATAAATCAGAACGTATCATTAGATAAGTTGTCCCCTTTATATTATTTTCACGATATTATACCCGGCCACTATACCATTAGAACGCGTCATTTTATAGTGTTAGACTATACACCAAAAATCAATTCACACGTTTCCAAGAAATTAAAAAAAAACTATTTTTTTAATCTTTGGCGCTCTCTGCAGGCTAAACGAAGAAGTTTTGGATTTAATTAACTTAGCTTAAATCAGCACTTTGACGACAGTAATCTGTCATTAAACGTTAAACATAGATACCCTGTATATCTGAACAATCTGGAGATAATATTGATAAAATAATAAATAAAACGACTTTTTATATGTTAATAATTTATTATACATTTATATTACCATCTAGATTCGAAAATACAGTATAAACAATTTGTAGTCAAATACAATTATTCCTAAAATATCATAAGGAAATGTAACAAATAGGTAGTTTAAATAGTTTTGTAAAATATTTTCATCAAACTAAATTACAAAACAAATCAACATTGATATGAGGAAATCCGTTTTAATTTTTTTGACATATAGAATATCTAAGCTAATATTCAAAAATCACATTTAGCATTTTTAGTCACGGATACCTGACGTTTTAAATAAAATATATATTTTAATAAAATATATATTTTAAATTTAAAATCACAGAACACTGTCATTTATTATTTAATGCAAATTTTACGTTACTAAAAGCCAAATGAAAAATTGATGAATATAAAATGCGAGGTAAAATTTAATAGGTGACAATTCTGTGGGGAAATGCTATGAAAAATGTATTTAATAGAGGGATCAGAGCCCTCTAATAGGTACATTTAAGCTTCAATTGGTGGAAAAAAGTTGTTATCGCCTTACATTACCAATTTACTTGTCTAAATTTTTGTTTGTTTTACTATCTTAATTAATTTTTTTTCTCCAAAAAAGCCATAGTTATGAAGGACTGTAACAGCTACAAGGGATCTTAGGTTTCGGTTGATTTTTCTAATTTTCTTACATAACTATCACAAAAATAATTGAGAGTTTGTGGTAAGCCTTTAGTGTGTCTCAAAAAACTGATCCAGATTGACATGTAAAATACCCTAATCATAAATTTAGATATGAACTTGTGTGTCTGATTTTGAGGAATTTTTGACATATTATTGAAGGCGTTTTATCAGGTTTGGCAATTTTAGACAAATTTATTTTCTTATTAAACAGAAAAAAACATATATCCAGTGATAAAGAGTTTTATTTAGTGCTAAATCTAATTATTAGTAGTTCATATGTCAGCCTAAGGTGGCTTAAAAATATTTCAAACAAAGCATGGCTCTATTTTGTCTATTGTAGAGTAACCTGACTTAATTATACATAAAGCATATATTTCGTAATATACAAAGTGCTTTTCTGGGAACTAAGGGGGATGTCAAAATTTATTTATTTCAAAAAAATCACTCTCTTTTATATTACTCAAATTCATATTCTAAAAGAAATAAACAGAGAAACCCACCGAAATCGATCAAGATTTGTTCGTACATTTTTTATGATGTTTCTCATGTGATACTTTTACATACATACATACTATTTTTTTATTCTAACTCTAGGAAACTCTCAACTAAGGGATTAATTAATACTAACAATCGGTATATAGGTAAAAAGAACTATTTTTTTTAAATAATCAAATTAATATAGTCTAAGCAAGTTTGTCTGTTTAGAGCCATTATCCATTTTTTTAGTTTTTGTGTATAGGATAGACATTTCGAATGTCGTCTGGAATAAATATTTTTCTACTATCTTCTGAGTTTTAGTTTTTTTTGTCATGTTTGTGTCTCGTGTTGTAATCATATGTTACGTTTAGTAGTTCGCCTTTTTTTTATGCTGCATTGTTAACATTTTAAAACAAAATATTTGGTGAATATCCAATAGGTTACTCCCTTTATACAATATGTCAATGGGATAGGTTGTCTTCCTATTGAACAAGATTTTGAAGAAGAGTTTTTGCATTATTTCTAGTTTTTTTGTATGTATTTCATAAGCACCTCCCATCCCGATATTCCATATTAAATATGAGAATAGACCAGACAGTAGTGTATTGTTTTTATTTCATCTTCATCCAATATTGGACTTATTTATTTAAACCTGAATATAATTGAGCTAATCTTAAATTTCGAATGCTGATTTCTCAGGAATTAACGGGCATGTTAAAGTTTGGCAAAAATTGGTTATTTAATTGAGTAAAATGTAATTATCTGAAGCTAAAAGAAAATCTCACGTCCTTAGTACAGGCATCGCGAAGCCAAGATAGAACAAAACACTTGCAAAAACCTTAATAACCCCTGTATTCACTAAAGAGGCTTAAAATTAGACCGGGTCGAACTTGAGAGTTATTATAGGTTTAAAATGACATAAGTAACAACTGAACAAATAATTTTTCTAAATGTCTAAGTTACAAAATGACGGTGACATAAGCACAACACAACTGGTAACAGTTTTAGTTACCGTATTAATTAGATCTGGTCTAATTCTTAAACCTTTTTAGTGGATATTGGGGTTGTTTAAATTTCAAATCTTTCTCTGTTTCTAAGACTTTTTTATTATTTTCACTAAATTGATTGCTACATTGGTTCTTAAGATATGGGAGTCTTTTAGTAGAATATAGATTTTATGACTGAGTATTTGTGTTAGAACATATTTCCTAAATAATTCTAATAGAAATTTTTAAACATTTCTTTATATTAATATATGATTTAAGTAAAGCGATCAAAGGTAGAAAAAATATTATTATTTACAAACATGTTTCAGAAATAGATGAGGATATAAAATTTAGACTTTTAAAGTTTTTAATTGTTTTTTTCTTGGCGTCGCCACGCCGATTTTGTTTCAGCTCTTAATAATTACAATTTACTCAAATAAAAAGCTACTTCTACCACATTTTGATAAACCTGTTAATTTGCGAAAGATCGATGTTTAAAATTCAAATGAAACACCCTATATATCTCAGTAACTAATAGAGTTATCAAGTTATGCAAATAATAAAAATATCTTAGAACTAGACGTATTTTAGAAATTTGAGACTCACACCCGTATTCACTCAAAAGGTTTAAACTTAGACCACTTCTAACTTGACATTTATATGTTTAAGATGGCATTTATAACAACTGAACAAATAATTTTTCGAAATGTCACAATTACAGTGACATAAGCGGCGAACTAAGAGTTTTAAGTAAACATAACTGGCGAACTAAGAGTTTTAAGTACCATGGCAACTAGATCTGGTTTAACTCTTAAACCTTTTTAGTGAATATGGGGGTTAAGTTTTTTCGTTCCTTATTGGCGTGCGACGTCTATTTTGATAACAGCGTCGTGTTAATAGCTGCCCTAAATATTTACATTTTTCCCCAATAAATAAACAGTTTTCACCAAATTTTGATATCGCCATTATTTCGCGAGAAAACGGCCATTGGAGTTTTAAGTGACACATCTTGTATAATGCTTACCATCCCAGCTTGATGAACTAGCACACTGCTGTTCCTAGGGAGGATGCAAAAGTGGTTCAATGATGCCTAGTTACTGAGGTTTCCATTTTCATATGATGCGAAATTTCTGGTCTGGTCGCACTTTGTATACATTTTCAATTTTAGAGTTTTTTATTTTGCAAACATGTGAATTGGATTACAGGACAGTTTGGATTGTTTTATTTAGACACTCTAAAGCTCACCAAAGATGGTCATAAAATTAATTAATCAATTCTCATACACTTTTCAGATAACAGGAGTCGTTTTCGAAAAAAAAAACTTTTTTATGCACGATTGTAGTATTATACAAATAGATTTAAATTTACGCATAACTCGAACATATCAATATAGTATGTTTCCGGTAAAAACAAAAAATAAAACTCTCAATATATGTTTCATAAAAATGTTTAATATTCAATACACAGAACTGTGGATAATAATAAAGAAAATGCAAAAAAATCACTAACCGAGTTTTGATTTTTTTCATAAAGAATTTTTTTTCACGAGCAAGCACAAGAGACAAATTTCGGACAAATCAGGAACACTTTGGTAGAAAGAAAAATGTAATGATCGAAATATCTGAATGTTTTTTTAACACACTGTATTTCTAAAGATCTGTATCTCAACGCTGTCTCTTACTCATTTAAATAAGTATAGATACGATACTTTAGAATAGTATGTATACCTTATTTACACATACTATAATTATTAACATTATGTTCAGCATTTCCGATAGTAATGGAATTCTTATGTAAAACACATTTTTGGGTGCATAATTTTTTGTAAATTTTTGGGAGATTTTCTTTCAGAGTTCAGAATGATTGGCAAAGCTTAACATTGTAGCATTTAATTTTACCACTGATAGATATATCGTTATTATTTTTATTATTAGTAACTTTACACTAAAAATATTCATAAATAATTTTTTTTACAAAATGCTTTTAGACTTTTTGAGTACTCACCAAAAAAATATCGGATTTTCCTCACAATAAAATATCATTTACCAATAATATCTGATACAGAACCAATAAAATCTCATATTAGCTTAGTTTTAATATGGTTTATTTATTCAGATTTACATTTAAAGCCTATACTGTTAACATTAAATATAAGTATTTATTGTAACATCACATATAAGAAAATCTACCGATCTAACAAGTACATTAATCAGCAATAAATTCGTTCTACCTAACTTTACAGATGTAACGTACAATTAAAAAAATATCTTTAGAAATCAATAAATATACTAAGATTTTCGAAATTCGATTGAATAATACATTTAGTTTTATAGAAAAGACTGACGCACATTGTTATATAGGTAACTGTAAGTTATTTGTCGTATAAATTTTAAATTAAATTATTACATAAAAGTATTTCCCAAGTTCTTGTCCTTGTGTTATGTATTCGGCAAAAAAGGACTACTAATAATAAATTTAATAATAAACATATATATATATACTCTTTATAACAGATATTAATTATCAGATAGATACCAGCTTTCTTTCAAATTGTTTAATCTACAAGATAGTTTTGTGTATGTACATATGCTGGTAACAGAGTTATAATAGTAAATAGATAACTAAAACTAAATAGTTTCCAATAAATTAAGTTCAATTTTATAATTTTAGGGTGAACAACAAGATTTAAAAACAGATAGATCAAATTTCTGAAACCCCTATATGATTTTGAAGGATAATAGCTAAAATACAATTTAAATATAAATTGGTCATCATAGCTGACTTTTTAATTAAACAGTTTTTTTTGCATTGTACGTATACAATTTATTTATATATTATTTCTTGTCAATAATTAGAAAAAAATATTTAACATATTTACCTATTTATTTACTTAACTTACTATAAACAGAATATCAACGAAAAAATTCTACCTGATTATTTTTGGTATGAGATAAAAACGGGACCGAATACAACTTAAGAAAAGGTTAAAGCAAATTTTAGAAAACTGATTTATTATACAAAATTAGATTTATTACAAGAAAAAATCGAAAAAAGCACAAGTTTCAGTTATTAAGGAGCAGGAAATCTGAAATACTAGTATTTATGGGTATTTCATAAGCAAATCTTTACTCTACCTCCTTAATATTTACTGTACTGGTTTATAACTTGATCAATTAGTTTGAAAGTACAATAATTGGTGACATGTAATATTTCTAAAATCTGTCTACTTTAAGATTATATATTTAGATCAATTAACTCATACCCTAATAAGCGGATAAAAGCGAACTAGACTGGGTATTAGTTTATACCGATGTGATAAACCAATAGTTATTACAGAAACATAGACCTTAACAGCATATTTTTAGCACAATGTTTATTATTTTCAGTACCGTATATCATACAGACTGAATAGACGATCCAACAACTCGCAAAAGGAAAAAAAAATTGAGTTGACAGTTCGAGACACACGACCTGTTGGTTTACGTTTTATGTACTTACGTCATTTTTAGGGGGATCTGACAAATTTATAGGTTCTACATGAAAACCGATTGCACATTTTCGAGTTCGATTTACAAATGAACTCTAATCGTGCTTACTAACCATGGCTAACTTGACTCGTTATTGAGCAACGAGGTGTTTTCCAATATCAGTTAATTTTGGTAGGGTCCTGTACCTCGCTTATTATTGGAGATAAAAAAAGTAAAGCAGTGATATATGAAGTTTTTTACTTACAATTCAGTGGCTTACTTTTTTTCTAGCTATTCCAGCTTTTGAAATATGACATAAAGTTATGTTTTTTTCATTGGGGCCCCCTGTATATTTTGTCTTAGTCAATGGATATTAAATTACCTTTCCGAAGGTAACAAACACTGGGAGAGTTTGAATTTTTGTAAAATAATAATTTTTTTATTATATTTTCCATGTGACTGCGGTAAACATACCAATTGAGCTTTTTGTTTATGTATTTAGAGGCGATTGATTAAACTTCATGTTTGAAAACTACAAAAACCACTTGATAACTTATCTGAAAATATTACACATAATTTTGGCAATACTTCACTCAATTTTTGGGATATTAAATTATTATATTCTCTCCTTATGTCTATTTCCTTTTCCCCAGAATCTATTTGAAATAATTTGAATTATAATAAAAGCTATTTCTGCCACAAAATGGCATTTATTAAAGCATATAATGTAAAAATAAAACATGTTCAAAGCCTGCTTAAAGTGAAGAATTGACAGTGGAGCTCACGTAAGGGCGTTTAAACTTATTTATATAGAGTAGGCGTTGGAAACGATTGCTTGATGCCATGTTTTACAATATTTTGATTGTTTGATTTACACATACGACAATATGCAAAAATTCAATATGATAGTTTACATCGAGTTCGCTAAAGATAGTATTGATGCGTCGGAACTATATTTTGGAAAGTAACCAGAGAGACGGCAGCCCCTTGATGATATTTTTAAACGACCAGAGAAAATTCTTAAGCTACATGGGTACTTCCAGAAGCCAAGGCTAAAGTCATATAGAAAGGAAAATAATGAAATAAAAATGAAAACTAATGAATTAAAAAAAAAAAAATCAGCACGTTATACAGAGTAGGGGTTGGAAACAATTGTTTGATGCAATCTTTTACAATATTCTTATTACAATAACTATATTTTAGAGAGTACCTAGGAAGAGGGCAGTCCCAAGCCGATATTTGTAAACAACTGGAGAAAAATCTTAAGGTGAATAATGCACGATTATTGTGCTACACGATTTTTGATGGAAATTTAACAGCTATATTGAAATTCTGGAGGAAAATCTAATACCGAATATCCAAGGCACGAATAACAGTTACTTCCAGCAAGATGATGCTCCAAGTCATAATGCTCGAAGAATAGCTGAGTTTCTTGATCGACATTTTGCCAATAAGTGGTGGGATATGAATAGGCCGGTAAGGTGGCCACCTAGGTCGCCTGACCTTACCCCATTAGTATTTTTTTTCTGGGAGTTTTTGCAGAATATTATTTACAAAAGAAAAGCAATACTATTGAAGAATTAAAAAAAACTCGTTTCAAAAGTGGCTTGTGAAAAGTGACACGATTACCTATATTCAGTGCTCTTCGGGGTGTCGAGAAGCGCTGCGGAGAGTGCTAATAATGGCCACCAATTCGAAAATAGAAGATAAGTTGATATCTTAAACTTTTTTGTTAGGACCTAGAATTATTACTGCTTTGGTATTTTAATGTTAATAGTTTATAAATTTATAGATTTTATTGTTTATTGTTATTTATGTTTATTCCTAGTTTTATGTAAATATTTGAAGTTCAGTAGAGAATGGCATTCAAAGCGTCAAAAAAAATGTATTTAGTTGTTCTGTTTAAAACGCACTTAAGTATATGGAAAATAATTAAATTAAAACATGGGTGTTTTGCAAAAAATCAGATACTAAGTGTTTAGTAACGTTCAAGAGGTAATTCAATTTCTAATCGAATAAACAAAAAATATACAGGGTGTCCCATTGAAAAAAAACTTTATGTCACATCTCAAAAACTGAAATAGATAGAAAAAAAGGAAACGCCACTAAATTCAACACAGAAAATCACATAAAACACAAATTTACTTTTTTACTTTATCACCAATAATACGCGAGATCCTATCAAAAAAGGCTAATTTTCAAAACGCCCCGTACCTCAATAACAAATCAAGTTAGCCATAGTCAGTAAGCATGGTTAAACTACATTTTTGAATCGAACTCGAAAATGTTCAATCAGTTTTTATGTAGTACCTACAGTTTTGCCAGAACCCCCTAAAAGTATCGAAACTGCGCCACCCTGTATTGTATTTTTAAACAAATAGGTAAACATAAATCACGCTACTGCAAAACTAAATCAAATATTGTTGCGTGCATGCTAATATTACGATAAACGGCAGCACGAGTGATTAATGTGGTGGATTTGTGAATGTAAATCATGGACTTTTTATTTGAAGTATAATCGGCTTTTGATTATATCTTTCATATTTGTTTTTTTTTTGACTTTCTATAACTTTGAGAATACAACAACAAAATTTGGCAATATATTATGTCTTAGAATATAAGAACTGAGAAAGGAATTTTAGAATATATAACAAAACTTAAAATATTCTCTTTGAACTTCCCAATACATTTTTTGTTTTTAAATTTCAAATATTTAGACTAATTTTGATATGAACCAATTTTTAAATTTAAGTGGGTACTATTAAAGAAACCTGGATAATTTTACTATTAAGCATTATTTTTGTACTCTTTACTTTGAAACAATATTTGAGATATTACCAAACTTATTTTCATTGACTACAATTTGCCAAAAATCTGGGATATGTTCCATTTGCAAAAACTAAGGTCTGGATCAATATGTCTTTTATTTATATTAATATAAAAAAAGGTTTGTATTTTTAAGTAGTGATGCATTTTGATAGTAGACAGATTTCCTTATTGATCGATTTATACAATGACATATACGACATAACGTATATTTTTGGCTAAAATCATAAATACAGTATATTCTAATTTACATTTTTATACCATTGGTAGTTCGTTTCCTGTTATGAAGTGGCTGGTAAAGAACTGTGTAAATTGTTTGTTTATAATGCATTCAATAATTAACTTTATCTGAAAATATACCTTAAACGGACATAGGAATGGGCTATCTAAAAACAAAAATACACAAGCGACTCCTTGCGTTGTGCATATCAGCACTAAAGGATAAAGCATATTATGGATTTTTGAATTCTTAGTAATAGTAAAACACAAAAAGTAATCTAAACCTGAAATATAATAATAAAACACCAAATCAAATGTGATTACAATGCAGTAATACATTAGAACAACATATATTTTTATTTTAAAATAGATAATCATTTTCACTTAATACTCTGCTTAAAATAAGCTATATGTGTCTTTTAAGGCGATAAACTTAAAGTTAATAAATAAATAAAGTTTTCTTAAAAAATATTAAATAAGTTTAACGAGAGTAATTTTTTAAATAGGCAGTGGTTATTCAATATAGAATATATGGTAACATGGTTTTTGCATTTGTTTTATAATATAGTGTCAAGCTATAAACTTAAACTCCCATTACCTTTTTGGTTTTTACCACATAATTTCTTTCAAGAAACTTTTCATAAATATGACATATAGTCATCTAAACCTGAAAATAACTATAGCAGAAGGATTATTACAGATAATACAAAACATCCATTAAGGCATTTTCGAGTATAGCCCTATTTTTCTAACTAGTAGGCTTTGGAATCGAAATCCTACAAGATTTTTGAAAAAGTAAATGTAAACAACAGAAAAAAGTAATAAACTAACATTAAAGTCCCTTTGAAAAATTACTTTTTTTCAAGCTGGCATCAAATTAATAGCTACATCACCGAAAAGGAGTGTATGTACTTTGTGTATTGGCTATATATGATATAAGATTTTTTCTTTGGAATTTAATAATAATTGTTTATTGTATTTATTAGTTTATTGCCAATTTGATATAAGTCATATTTTCAAAAAGGTTTAAACTTAATTTTTTATTAAGTAAAGTAAAATATTTCACAGATTTTTGTTATTAGTATTATTCTAAAATCTAAGTTAATTTTTTCCACCAGTGTTGTTTTTAACTATTCTAATATTAACTATTTACTTTAAACGGCATCTATATGTCGCACTTAATGGGCCATCTTGTTTTTTTTATTAAAAAATAACTATATATATATATATATATATATATACGCCAAGTGGATGCGATATATACATAAAAGAAAATCAGAAATACCCACTATTAAAAATGAAAACTAATAGTGAAATTAAACCCTCCAGCCTTACACCCACTTGACTAACCGACACTAAACATGTATTGTGCTCAGAAGAAAATCATTTGATTTTATTTTACATGTAAGGTTATAGTGGAGTAAAGTTACAGCAAATTTTCCTGAAAAAAAATTTTTTTTGCTTAAACATCTTGGTACGACTATAAAAAAAGATAATGGTGAGTTTTGAATTTTGCCATTTTAAATCGCCCCATTTCGCCATATTATTTCTTTTGATATGCTCCTTTTAGTACTTCCTGAAAAATTCGTTGTTTTTGGTCTAGTTAGTTCGGAGTAATCTGTGTTTTTGTCGCTTGATAATAAATGAATCAATAGACATTTTTGCAACAGAATTATTTGTCAAAGTTATGAGAGTACTCAACCGATATACTTCAACTTCCCCTGAACGGAAGATAAAAGCTGCCAGAATGACTCAAAGATAGAAACATTTTGCACAGGTTTTTCAGTAATACCAGGAATTTTCAATTATCATATTCAGCACCAAAAGGGCTTTAAATATCTTCAGATTATTTGTTACGTTTAGATTGACAAACAAAAGTCTTTTTTGACTTTTTCGCAATTGATTAAAAATATTTAACTTTAAATTAATTAAAGCAAATATTTAATAAAATTACATACCTCAACATGTAGACTAGCCTACCTACGGAATGTTTCAAGTATAAGAAATTATGTTATTTACCTTAAGTTTTTATAGACACATAGTAGTTGTACAAATACTTTCATCCTATCGGGAATTTGTCAATCTAAACGCAACAAATAATCAGAACACATTTAAAAATAACATTATAGATGGCTGCAAACTATCATTCTTTTCATTATCTAGGTTATATGTCAAACTAATTGACAAATTTTAAAATTTTGAAATCAATTCTTTTCTATTATTTAATGTTTCTCTCATACGATCGGCGCAGTGATGAGCCCTGATAGGATCAAAGTATTTGTATAACTACTATGTGTATATAAAAACTTAAGGTAAATGACATAATTTCTTATGCTTGCTTAAATAATATTTTTTATATTACGTATCGACATTCCGTAGACAGACTAGTCCACATGTTGAGTTATGTCATTTTATTAAATATTTGCTTCAATTAATTTAAAGTTTAATATTTTTATTCAGCTGCGAAAAAGCCAAAAAGGATTTTTGTTTGTCAACTCCAACTCTCCCCTTACTGTTAACATAACTAACAACAACAAAAAAATGATGTTTCTTCTAAACAGAAAAGCAGAAACATTTTTCTGGGCAATATACGGTTCGTTTGATTTCTCTTTTTCAATATTTTTATAGTTGTGATCGAAAAAATCATTGTATCGTCAAAAGACGTTTCTGTTGCTCGGTATGGATAGTGACGTGTTGTGAAGGTAGTAAAAAAAATATTGAGAATCAATCCAATTAAAAGTACCCACTACACTATCTGGTAATCGCTAATAGATACGAAAAAAGTTTCATACAAAAGTTTCTTTAAATTCGAATGTCTTATAAAATATAATGTTTTTATGTTTACAAGGTGTCCCAATTTTGCTGGGACATCGACTTTAAAATTTTAAATGGGACACCCTGTATTTTTGTCTATTATTTGAGTCCTCGTCAAAAGTAAACATAAGTTAACAGTTTAAACTATAGTCGATTTCTGCGTAGTTTCCGAGTTAATTAAGGTTATGTGTGATTTTTTGAAAACTGGAGCTGTTTTTCAAATCACTATAAAAGATAGCAAAAATCTATAATTGAGCGTTGGGTAATAATTTCTAGTTTAAAAAGCATTAGTGAATATACCGAAGACACAATTTTTGTCCACATCTATACAGGGTGGACATACTACGAAATCAATCTTGTGCTTTTTTAAAGTGTTAAAAAGTCGATTTTTTTAAATAGAACACCTACTATAAGTTTTATTAATGCAAATTATCATAAAATACCTATTTTTTCATATACAGGGTAGGCCAAAAAAATTTCCACATTTTTAAATGTTTAATAAGTTTTTATCATTGTTATTTAATAAAACTTTTGGGATATATTCACAGGTATATTGATTATAGAACGAGATATTCGAAATAAAGGAGATTCAATTCTTTTATTGTACAGGGCGATGTAAAAGATAAGTTTTGTTTAAAACGCTCGCAAAAAATATTTTTCATATTTTGAGGATAAGCATGCATAGCATCTTAAAGCCTTATATCTATAGCAAAAAAACTGCTATTCTATTTTTGTAATAATTTCTATTAATATTTATTTTATTGCAGATTTAATGACATAAGTCGTGTATCTCACATTTCATCAATTTGCGGCAATAATATGTTTTTTATTATAAGCTGGATTTAGAGACAATTATAACTTATCAGCAAATTTCAATAAAAGCGATGGGAAGGGAAATATCCCATATATAGCTCGAAAACTAGTACGAACATTTTACGGTCACCCTATAAAAAAGGCAATTGAAGCACAGTAATGTTCTATATGTTTGTCTATAACCTATATATCTAGGAATGTGTTCCTCAAATTTTATTAAGAAATGTTGAAAAATAAAAAAGTTATTCAAAAATTCAAACTGTGGACTTTTTTTTGGTCCACCGTGTATATATATGTTCTATACCTAAACTGCAAACTCAATGGTTACAGACAAAGTCGCAATTTAACAGAAAATCTCAATTATTTTTTGAATATTGTGATGCTGCATACTCAACAAAAACTATAGCGGTCCATGGAATCGATAATATTTCTATTTGCGTAACATATTTTCTCCACAGTGGTATGGAGCATTATCTTCTTGATATTCCAGGTCCCCACGAATCTGTTCCGGAAAATCACTGAGTTTTTCCATAATTTGATTTCTGAAAAGGTTTAAAAATGTTTGTCTATTCAAATAGTGGTCAAAAAACACAGGTCCTATTATGCAGTCGTTTATAATATTATACCATACTTTAACACTTTGATGTCCTTGTCTTTTAATTTGTTTTACCAACTGTTTATTTGTCTCAGAACATTAGTGAGTATTTTTTTTGTTATGCATTCCTCGGAAAATATCGCCTCATCTGTCCAAAGGATTTTATTTAAATTCCCTTTCTCAAAACGCGAGTCCATCATTTGCATACAAAAATCCAGTCTGGTCTAATAATCAGCTTTGCTTAAAAATTGAATTGAAACTTATATAGGGATATTTTGTTTGCTTTTAATACTCGATGTATGCTAGTCATGAAAAAATTCAAAACCCTTTATGCATATCTTAAAGAGTTGGTGGATATTTAATGAACTTTAACAAAACCTCCATTTGAAAATCCTCTGAAACGACTGAATGGGCTTTTTCCCTTTTTCTATATTTCAAAACTCCATGAGTTGATAAATCACTGCAAATTTTCTTGTTTGGTATCCTTGCCATGGGAAATATTCGGCGATACTCTCTAATGTTTAGTTATAAAAATTTATTTGGTCTTGACTTGAACATTAAGCAATTTTTTAAAATAGAACCAGTAAACACCGACACAAGGAAACGTTTTTAAAGTCCAACCATTTTAAATTTAAATGATTTCAATAAAACAACAATCAATTAAAACACAAATAAATTAAAAAACTGTCGAATTTAAAACAAATAGTTATATTATCCATTCCACGGCCTCCTGTAGTTTTTTTTTTGAGTATGCAGCATCACAATATTCAAGAAATCGGAATTGAGATTTTCTGTTAAATTTCGATTTTCTCTGTAACCATTGAATTTAGGCATAGAACATATAAATATGAAAAAACCGGAATTTTTATGATCATTTGCATAAATAAAAACATAGTGGGTGATCTATTTAAAAAATCGACTTTTTACACTTTAAAAATGTACAAGATTGATTTTGAAGTATGTCCACCTTGTATAGGTGTGGACAAAAATTTTATATTCCGTGTTTGCATTGATGCTTTATTAACTGGAAGTTACCACCCAAACGCCCAACTTTAGACATTTGCTATTTTTTATAGCGATTTGAAAAACAGTTCCAGTTTTCAAAAAATCACACATAACCTTAATTAGCTCGGAAACTACGCAGAAATCGACTAAAGTTTAAATTGGTAACTTATGTTTATTTTTGACAGGGAACCAAATAATAGAAAAAAATATAGGGTATCCTATTTAAAATTTTAGAGTTGATGACTTTCCAGCAAAATTGGGATACCCTGTATACATGGAAACATTATATTTTAAAAGAATTTGAAATTTAAAAAAACTTTCGTATGAAACTTTTTTTTTGTATCTATTACGAATTTCCAGATAGGATAGTGGGTAGTTTTATGTGGAAAACGGGTTACGTACGACAGTGTGGCTCCATACACTTAAATCAATAGTGGCTATTTATAGCGGGCATGGAGTAGCCGCGACATGGGAGACTATTATTATTATTTTATTTGTTCCTTGTTCCTAAATCCATGCCGACTAAAAACTACGAAATATGAAAAGAACAGTGTTTGAAGTGAAAAACCTAACTAATACTCTCATTTTTGTTTTGAGTTATCTGTAATATGTCCATTTATTACTATACCATGATCTCTAAAAATATTCCTCTCATAGAGAAAACAATACCTACGTTGAACAACCACCATATCAGCCATATATACATTTAAACACAGAATATTAGTCTCTACAAGAAGCCATACACCTCTAAATCTTAACAAAATAATATTTACAGTTCAGCATGATCTAAACTATTTGGCCGATAAACGTACCTATAATCATTGCCCTCATTATGCCCTTTCTTAGGAAACACTAGGTCATAGTACTTTTCGTTCTCAAGCTGCAAAGGCTTAGGTCTAGCCCTGCTTTCTCCATTCCTACTCCTAGATTTTCTAGAGTTGAGCGACCGTCTTTTGTATTTGTTATCGGGAGCAAGACTTTTGCCCCGAGAACCAACGACCATAGTCGATGCGTACGACCAGTTATCGTTCGGTTTGGGCAGCTCGTATCGATTAAAGCTATGGTATCGATTGTAGCCGAGCGGCCGTTCGACATCTATCATGGCGGCCATGTTGGTGTTTGTTTGGTTTGTGGTGGTGTCGGACAGGGAGTTGCGATGATGGTAGCGTTCCTCGAAACTAGTCCTACCATTGAATGTGTGTGTGGTGGGGGGATGATGCTATATATACATTTACAGCGTTGTTAGTTTTTTTGGGTTAGTTTCTTTACAAGGGGATGTCTTTGGTTTGATTAAGAATTGCTGATTTATTTATTAACATTTATTGTTAGATGCTTTGTTTGTTTACATATTAAAATTTAAGCTAACCTCGTAACAAGAATAATATCAAATTGTACATGTTTGTTTTTCTAAACTGACTAAGTTTTAAATATTTAAGAAACTCTGATTTTTTTGAAAAAGCACTCGGACTAGTCAAGTTTGTTTTTATTTACGTGTGCCTTATTCCCGAAATTTTCTTATAAATAAGAGTATCTAAGAAACTTTTTATTCTTTAAATTGATCTCTTTTTCTGCTAGATTTATCTTTTCATTGAGAGGTTAGATGCTTCTTATGTTTTTTGTTTGTAGTTTCACATATTTATAATGAGATATTTATAAGATATTGATGTTGGAAGATTGACAATTTTATATTTTTTGAATTTAGAAAATCCAGATTGATTGACGAAATGGAATGATTTTTTTTTTTTAATGGAGAAGCAGATTTCTCAAAATTCAGTTTAGATTTTGTAAGCTCTCCGAATCTGAGAATGTTAATATTCAGACGCCAATATTTCAGAGACAACTGAAGTAGGTGTATGCTACACAAAAAAAATGTGTAACATTTTGACGAGAATTTAAAACTCGAAAGGCAGTTGGTTGTTTAGTTTATAAAACAAAAGTTTACACATTTCCTGCTTTTTGGTAGTAAAAATAAAAACAAAATCGACACGATCGTGCATTTTTTAACGTAGGAACTTAAAATCAACTCATCATATTCTCAAAAATATCAGTTGTTAAGAAATAAAAAAAAAAATGCTTGGATTAAATAACGCCAATTTAAATTTAAATTAACAAATTTTGTAAAGAAGGTAATAGGTCAATGACGACGAAAAAAAAACGATAACAAATATAGTATTCCAGCCATCAAAGCTGAAGGTATGGACTACCTCAAAATATTGTCAAATATTATTTTAGTTTTTTTTTTTATTTAGAAAATGCACAAAATGTAAAATGGCTTAATCCAGCATTTCAATTTTGAAATGGATGCTTAAATGTGCTTTTATCATTCTATTTAACAAACAGTTTATTGATAGAAATACTGGAATATTAATATACAAACTATTTGAACTGTACACAAGAATATGAAATTGGTTTGGTTTCCCAAGATATTTCTAGAAATTAAAAATACAGAAAATAATATAATTGCATATGATTCCATTTCAATCAAAGAAATGATTTTTTACGAATATGTTGGTTATGTATTTGTAATATTTAATTTCATGAACATTTATAAATTTAGCGTGCCCAAGATTTCAAACATAAAAGCGCACTTGATATATCATTGATCACTAAATGATGTTTAATGTACTTGTAGGTTATAAACAATGTAATATTCTAAGTAAAATTAACATATCAGATTAACGTTGTTTCTATTTTTAATCATTCGTAACGTTTGATTCATTGATTTCTTTTTAATCGTTATGTTTTGTTGCAAAATTACATCTAGAGGGTGATTTATCATTTTACCTAAACAATACATTCTTTACTCTTAAAATGGCCTTAATAGGACCAAACATAATCTCATTAAATTCTTAACCAAACCACTGTATAAAATAGTTTTGATTGATTAGTTATTAAAACCCTATATCCAACAAAATTACAAAATAAACATACAATAAATTAGTAACTTCTTAACTACCTAAAATGGAAAGCATTCTTTTGCGAGTAATATTAATAAAACTAGATCGATTCTTGGTGTAAACCATAACTGCTCTTGTCAGATCTAGCATCTTCAGTGTAGAGCTACCGCCACAAATTTTGAACATTAAGAACAAGCATTAGATTAAATCCTGATAGATTTGGGGGGATGTTTTCTATAATTTTGATTTCTAAATAGACTGGATAAACTATGAAACCATGTTCTGCAATGTTTATTTTAGAGCTACATGTGTATAATGGTACGGTTTCGTTGTTAAACATGTGTTTAAACCAATAATTGCATTTAAAATTGTTGTTTTATATATAACAGAGGAAGCTGAGTTATTGTCAGAAAAAATGATGAGTGTGTAGAAGCAGTTCGCGAGTTTTGTAGAGGGTATCATTTTGTTTTGACCCACCTCTAAAAGCCTTTAACTCTTTTGCTTTTTGAGCTAAAATATTCATTCAAAAACCAGTTATAGAATTAGTTTAGTTAGGTTTTATGTATTTTATCAAGAGTGATCTACACTTTCAAATGTCAAAGTAACTGGCATACGTTAAAAAAGTATTCTATTCCTGACACTTTTATCTTTGGAAAAAAAAATCGAAAAGACTGACAAAAGGACGCGAATTCTTACTGATGGTACTTTCATATTTTGTTAATAGCTTCATATTGCCATAAAATTAAGTTTAAAAATAATTTATTCCAATAACTTTCACATCTAGAAGGTGATATCACTCATTAAACACACATTAAAACTTGACATTCTAAAATTTCTTTTTAAATGAAGTATTAGCTCAGAAAATAAAAAAGTTTGTTACATTACATCAGAAAAAAATAAAATATATTTTAACCCAAAAAGGCTAAGATGACATTATTTACACATGTAGTTTAAAATACATTTTCTGTCTGTACGATAGCTTTAGGCGTCCACACTCCCATTTAGGCGTCTGCTATTTCTGACATAACAGTTAATTGCCCACTCCTTATCTGATATTGTCAGATAATTTTAAGTTCCTTTTGCGCTACCAGTTTGACAACTAACTAAGCCAGATACGCTTAATTTCGTTTCAATTTCTGCACAAAACTGTTTTACCGATATATTAGGTTACAGTTAAGCTTATTATATAAATTAAAAATAAGAACGATAGCAGAAGGTAAGGAGCCTAAATGAGTAGAAGTGGGGGGCGCCCAAAGTACCGCCATACCTACTACGTTAAAGAGGATTACTATTGAAAGTTTATTAAAACATCCTACCAAAAACATGAATTTGTTTTTACTCTGCATATTTTGTTGATAGACTATGTTACATTTCTGAACGAAATTTAATACTATAAATATTAAGAAGAAGGGTTTTTGTAGAAACGTTTAACTGTTTTTACATTCAGCAGTATAAATTTGTACAGCTAGATCATGTTTCTCTATAAATAATACAGAATATCGATAAGAACCAATTTAAGTTATAAATTGTTCTCGCAAAAAAATGCCTTTGTGACCAGAGATGAAAAATGGGTAGCGTGTGATGCTGTTCTGTCGCGCTCTCGGCTGCCCCCAGAATCCAAAATGGCGGCGCTTCGATGCGTTTTTAAAATCAAGTGAGGTGGTTTGAGAAAGTGCTCAGAACTTGGGTAGTCTGTGTGAAAAGAAGAGTGTCAGTGTCAGTATCTGTGTATGTACAGTCGAGATTAAATTAAAACAAATTTGTCAGATAACGTAATAAGAATGCTTCGTGCTTGTTTAAAAAAAATTGGCGTAATAATACTAAGTTTGAACAGCTAAAAATAATTGAATGTTTTGATGTTGAATAACAGTAGTTTCGGGTAATAAACTAGGTGAAAACTAAACTGAATTTATAGCAAAACGCTTGTTAATTTTACTTATGTAAAATTAGATTTAGGCCCAGTGTAATTTAGAAATGTGTAGAAATATTTAGTAACAAATAACATATTCGATAATGCTAAAAATAATCTAGAAGTTAGTATCCCGATATTTAATGTATTATGTAATGTACCTGAATATATCTTGTTTGGTGTCAGCAATATTATTGATAACTAACTGGCTCGGAAGACCTTGTTCTGCCTTTTCTGTTAAATGGCGCAATGAGTTTCCAGTGAAAATCTAAGAATATAGGGCACATTCACCACATCGTCCAAAACTGTTGTTGATGAAGAAAAACATTGGTTTTATAGAAAAAATAAGCAATAAAACAATACAAAAAAGTGTTGTAAGGTCTTGGTAACTAGACGATCGTTTCAAAAAAAATCATGTAAACTGGTGCAGTACAACCCTCTCAAGAACTTGCTGAAAAATCTGGCTCAGTCTTCTAAATATATAGATTAATCGGTGACTGGTAACAGAAAGTTGGTATCATTAAATAAAAATTGTAATAATATGGCAAATTGGATAGATGTGTGGGAGTTTCAGAATAATCTCTATTTTATTGTGGGCCTACGATGACAGCAAAAATAGCTTGTAGTAGATCAAACATCGTTTCCAATGAGATACTGTTCTGCAGACATTGGGTAAAATAAACCTAAAAATTATTTTATTATATTTGTGGTTGTCGTTTGAATTGTCAACGAAGTTTTAGAATCAGCAGTTTTTATACGCAAATTCAATAGTTTTATAACATCTAGTTTCGACAAGACCCTTATCCTCATGTAACATTACCATTCATGACAGGCATCAGCAGACTTATTACTTGCCGGTTTGTTGCCTCCAGATTGTTGGACAGTATGATACAATGAAAAAGAGATATACTTTGCTAACAAATTATAATAAAGTTAAAAACTTTACAATTTGTTAATTCGTATATAATACTCTACATTACTGTTAAAGACAATTTTACCGAAGGAAGTTTCATTTGCATTATGTAGCTTAGTCGCAGTGCAGTATGGAATTATATACGTGCAAACAGTTTAACACAAATATTTAACATACACTGAACAATTTTTGAAAAGGCGATCTGTTTATAAATATTAACCCGAAAAATAATACACGTTTACCACATTACAATTTTGGTAGAACAATGAAGTAGCACTTAGATTCGCTTTTAACAGATATTTTGTAGAATAACAAGAAGCAAAATATTTTATAATAAGCATACCTTTACCCTCATCCAATTGGAGTAATTATTGGTTTTTCAGGTAAATATCAAATTCTCGAACGATATAGGCTAAGAAGATTAAATTGTCCCTTTAATTACCTTTAGTCTCTTACTAGTGATAATAATAATGACTACAATGGCAGCTATTTCAACCATTTAAATTTCACTGAATGTTGGAAAGCTCCAACAAGTTTCAGACAGTTTGAGACATGTTTGAAACTTCTTTAATAGTTTTACCTTTTGCAACAATTAGATCAGTATATTAGGAGTGGGATTTCACACATTCAATCATTTTTAGCTTAAAAAAACAAGTAAAAATTACTCGAGTGTATTTTTCTATCAGATTAAAAACATCGTTGTTTGTTTTTTGTCCTGAATAATTTTGGCGATAAACAAGTTTTTAAATAAACTGTCCCTGAAATAGTCATAATATCCAAGAAAGTCATTAGATTTAAAAATTAATTTGTTTTACTTACATCAGAATATCTCAGTAAGCATAAGCAAAATAGACAGTTAAAGCATGATGTACTCAGAAATCTGTAAGATACAAAGCAAACAAGACTATCTAAGAGTAAGAACTAAAAAGCAAACATATTTCGTGCCATGGAAAGTCTGAAGCAATTTTAGTACGTTAGTAGATGACAAATTTGTTCAAAACCTTCCACTATGTCCAGAATTTTATTTAAAATTACCTGTATCTTGATATGACTGTATTGTAATTCCTATAAAATAATGATTAAATAATTCAAAGCACTGGCCTTTACAGAAACGAATTCCTAAAATATGTCCAGATACCAAAGAATGCAGAACATTTTTAACCTTTAACTTTAATAAAAAATATATTAAGGCATAATTATAAAATAAATATAAAATTCAATAATAAAATAGAACTATACAGGATAATAAATGAGATAGTATATGAAAATACTCTGGGACTATTAATGAATCCCTATTAAAATATGTCTGTTGCGAAGGTACTAGGCATGTAAACGTTTCCAGTAATACGCAATTTTGTTTTAATTTCATTATATAATACAATATGTAAGCATTATTTAGCACTCCTGATTCTGAAGGTTTTAAAACTTTATTCATGCTTCATGTACCTAGGGAGGACGCAGAGATGTTGTCTGTGGTGCACGAGTGTTTTCGTATAAATTTTTTCACGAAATAACGTGAGATTTTTTGTAATTTCTTCTTAATTATATCTCTGCAATCATTTACTCATTGATCCCCATCAATATCAATATTGTGAGACTGATGGCTCCCTTTGGCGCTGACAAACTACTGCAAAATTTAAACTCAAACGAATTCAAAATGTTACGTTTTTGGAACGTATTCGAGGTAATGCGCCCTACAACGAGAACCTTGTTTTCTCCTATTGGATATTTATCTAATACGGGTGCTTATGACACACTTCCAATCCTAGAACACTTTTTTCACTTCCATTCAGAAATAAACTAAATTAGAAACTGAAAATCGTCAAATAATCACAAAAAAAGTAGAAATTGTAAAACTGTAAAATATTTCCACTTAAAAATATATCGCAACAACGATAATTCAAAAAATTAAGTGAAATTTCTCAAGTTCTAAGTCAGGGGAGGAAATTCCTGAGATAACCCGAGTGGACATTCTGAAGTCTTTGTCAGAGAGGAAATTACAGGGCATCTGGAGAGGATGATATCGTGATTGAGGCAATAAATAAAGGTGAAAAAATGTTGTCGAATACTGCGAAAAAATTGTTTAATAAATTTCAGACAGGGTCAACAACATCTACAACTAACGCAATTGTTTTTATGCACAAATAGGTAAACATTGCTGACCTCAAAAAATTATAGGACAATCAGCCCGCTCTCACACATCTTTAAGCTGTGCACACAAATCCTAATCAGGCCTCTTACTTCAAAACTTCTTTTTTATCAGCACGTAAAACAGGGAGGTTTTTGTTCCGGGTACGACGCGATTGAATGTATCAAGCCACTCGTGCTTATTTTTCTGGATTTCGAAAAGGCATTTGACTCCATTAAATATATCGCGCTTGATGACTTTCGAATAGACTCTAGGTCCTCCGCAAAACCCAAGATATATTTATAGAAGAAGGCAACATTTAGCTAAAGAGTACATGAAAAGTCACAGCGTGGTGTCCGCTTGGGTGACACGATCTCTCCTGAAATATTTACTATCCTACCCAAATACAAGTTTAAGAACATCAAACTGAAGACGTAGGTATTAATGTCGATGACGAGATTCTTAGTCATCTTCGATTTGCTGCCTACGACTTTTGTCCTGATCTCTCACAGATTGACACTACTACCAAAATCAACATTTGATTCTCATAAAGTCGTAACGCATTAAAAGACAGTCTTAACAAGCCTAGTTTTAGCAAAAATGTTCTAGTGGAAGGTCAAAATACAAGTATCTAGGTCATGAGATTAAAATTGGTAGAGGTAACCAACCTTGCGAGATAGAAGGAAGAATTGAATTGACGTGGACAAACCAGCGATTTTCAAACACGATTTCTGACTGGACATTGTGACCTAAGAAAACAATATGAAATGATGATAACATTTATCTATGCAGACGTTGTGTGCAAGATGTTCAGACATTTACTCAGTGATTTGTATGCTGTTTCATTAATCAGAGAATCTGTTTAAGGAGAGCATTGATCAGTTTAAGAAAAGTTACCCTAGGCAGCATCATCACCTATTTTATAACAATCAGCTGGATGAGTGGTGTTTAAAGAGAATAGGCTCAGTGGGGCCTATGAGTTATGCCCTGGAGGACCCTCGTCTTCTATTACATAATACAGAATACAGAATAAGCATAATAATACATTTTTTTTACGAGATGACGCCATGCAATTTAAAATGTCGTAAACTATTCTCTTTTGTGCCACCTATTTTAAAAGAATAAGTTGCATGAGTGGTGTTTAAAGAGAATGTGTTAAGGCCTTGAGTGTCCTTCTTCTATTACAGAATATAGAATACAGAACCGGCATAATAATACATTGTTTTTTACGGGATGACGCCATGAAATTTAAAATTCCGTAAAATATTCGCTTTGCTGCCATTTAAATATTTATCTTTTGGAGGAAGTTAATTTAACTATCTTTTTTGATGAGAGGATCATTTTTGACACAAATAAATAGTTTGATTTCAGTATCTGTACAATGCTATGCACTATTCCTAGGTCAGTAGGGCCAAACCTTATCAATGTTAAAAATATTTATTGATGATAGAGAATAAGTTTGTTTAAAAGGCTGGTATCTAACTAATCTATCTAACAACTCCTGTAAATACTGAGTTGTATAAAAAGAATTATGAAATAGTACTAAAATAAAATGTGCTGTCTGTAAATTAGGAGCTTGTAGTCTAAGGAAAAAAACCCTTTATAGTAAATTGAAAAAAACAACGTTCCCCTCTACCTGCCCTTGGTCATTAGTAAAACTGTGAAGCAAATATTACCATTTCTAAATTTCCTTAATGATGAGAGTGTCTACACTAGAAAATAAATACGATTGGCAATTTATTCACTAAAATTCTGGTCATAATTTCAGGGAGAATATATATATATATATATATATATATATATATATATATATATATATATATATATATATACTGTATATATCTGTTAGAAAAATTTATTAATGTAAAAATGACTTTTTAAATTGTCTAGCACACGTTAAATTTGTTTAGAGTGCAAAGTGCTGTTATGTACAAAGTGCAAGAGTGTAGTGCAAAATATTGGGATACCATAACTACGTTTAGTATTTACAATAAATTCATATTTTTCCAATTAAGTTCTAGAATTGGATATACAGGGTTTGCCATCAAATTGAACCAAACACGATATATTGTTAAAAATTCTGGGTAAAATCAACATATGTGTTATTATTGCATAAAGACTGTATAAGTCAAGGTATTACCAAATATGGTCATATTGCTATAACCCAAGTTTTACTAGTAAGATATAACTGAAAGTTTAGTCTTTAGTGGAAATAAGTTCTTGGCTTAAAAAATTTTGCATATAGAATATCCAACATTAATTACGAAACATATATGATGCTGTACGTGATATAAAAAACTTGTATGGCAAAAAGTTATTATCATTACTTTACTTCATTATTAGTTATTACTTATTACTTTCATTATGTATACGAGCTGCATCAGAAGTATAATTTTTAACAACAACTTTACCTTTTTAAGTAAGATACCCTGTATATTTTTGGCAAATTTAGATTACTCGCTATCAAAGTCCGTCAAACTAAAGTAGTATTTCTGCCTACTTTTTACTCATAATGATAAGTTGATATGCTACTTATCTGAGACAAGTGTACAAAAATAGTGATTTCCAGACCGTTCGCACTACTGTAAAAATTATGGCAAAAGAAATGATTAACACAGTACGAAACCTTTTACGGCTGGATTTAATTAACAAATCATGGTTCTTATGTTTAGACAGTATAATTCCTTTCCGACGTTTAGCCTGCGATTGCAAGAAGAATCTTCGTTGCACAATATCAGGTTCAGTGTTTAGATCTTGAACAGCGAGGATCCCTGAAGATACCTTGTGCAATCCCAGGCCAAATCTCGGAAAGTAATTCTTATTTGATACGGTCTAAATCCAAGAACCATATTTCTTATTTTCCTTATCGCATGATCGACTGGTAAGAAATGAAAATGGATTGGTATTTTTTGAGGACCTGTCAGGTGGAGAGATTGATTTCCAAAACTGACACCATTGAATATTAATTTATGGAAACATTCAAAAAATAGAATCAGTCATTTCTGTAAAAATTTCTGCAGAAATTAAAAATACTGCACTACCCAAATCTTTTTCAGTTTAAGAACTTTTAAGAAAATGTGTTCTTATTTTATTTTAATGACCCTTCAAATGTATGTAATTAATTAACAGATCGGAAACATTTTTGATAGAGCATTTAATAATAAATACGGGGTATTTTATTTAGAAACATAAAATTGATATTAATAATTATACTTAGGACGACCTGTATACATAAAGAAGGTTCTACTAAAGAACTTTTTAGCAAAAAACGATTCTATATCATGCATAAAATTGTGACATCCCGTGAATGGCTTAAATAGATTTAAAAATGTGTGATTCCTGGCATAATCTAGAGTTACTGCCTATATTTCTCTATAAAAATATTTCAGAGAGTATCAACGAATTTTTATTGTTTCAGTTTATAGAGAGAACTGAATTTCATGACAAGGTTGTTAAATATTTTTTGAATTTGTTATATCTATTTCGAAACCAATTTTAATTCTGTTCAGGTTATAGTTGCCTCACGCCCATACAGGAAATACTTTTAAAACTTATATCAAAATCAATTTCCTTTATTACGTTAAGGAGTTTTAAGTTTTCTGCAATAACCTCGTAACAGGTATATATTTTTTTTTATTTAAAATTTAGATTTTACCCAGAAATGTTAATAAAATATATATTTGGTGCAATATGTGGAGTACCCTCTATTTGATATTAATATAACTTCATTCACAATAGAGATTTTTCACCCTGTAAGATAGAAAAACACTTAAAATTATTGTCCATTTTTTTAGTCAATTAATTTATTTATTTCGTCTTTTTCTCCAACGAAAAATCTCCATTTTATTTGGGACTATTTAGTTTTCGATTTAATAAAAAATGTAATGTACAATCTTTGGTTAAAGTTACATACCGAATTATGTGGTTTATAATGTAAAAATTGAATTGATACAAAAAGGAAGTATCATTCTTCAATCGGTTACATAATGATCGGAATGCAGTAATGATGGTTAGTTTTCTTGCATTATCTAAAATAAAATAAATCTACTCTATTTGATAAGAACAGTGTGTTCCAAACTATAGATACTAGTAAAAAAAAATAGCATTTGTTAAGGTCTAAAAAGAATAATATGATAATAATATTAATTTTAATACTCGTAATAATATTTAATTAACATAACACATTTTATTGACATATAAAGTTATCTTAGATAAAAACTCAAAATAGTTGTTAAAATTTAGCCATAAAACCAGTAATAGAAACTGAGAGCACATTCTTCCTTGTTAAGTAAAAAGGTCTTAGCTGTGTCATTTGCAAAACTTGTAAGATATCTCAGGAATGTATTTGGTTCATTTAAAACACACTGTTCAAAATTAAACGACAAACATGAACAACCAAAAATAAAACTAGTATACAAAAATAAACGAAATTTCAGTTGCGTTTTGGCAGATGTGCAACAGGGTGACAGAAAAAATTGTCTGTAAAGCAAAATGCTTACTATCTTAAACTAGGTGACGTTTATTTCATTAAAAAAATGTGTTCGGAGTTGAATAAAAGGTTCAGTATTTTCGACAGCAGTAGCTGCATTTTAAACAGTATTTAAATTTAAATAATGAGTACTGCAGGTTATCGTACAATAATATATAATACTATCAGTATTGTTAGCAGCGAATATTTAGCAATATATTTAATCAAATATCAAATTTTGAAAACAATATGAAATTAAATGAAAATATTTGTTCTTTCTCCAAATTGTGCTACACTAGCTAGGAGTATTAAATAGTAGCCCAATGTAAGTAATTAATGTAAGTAAATTTAAAAAGCCGCAAGTAATTGATAGCTAAAGGATATTATAAATTTATTGTTTGTGATTCATGCTGTTTTTTTACAGAGTGGCCTTTTATTATAGGAAACCATTTCAGAATCTGTAAGAGATAGTACAAAAAAATACAAAGAACCACGCATACATCTTATGGATTTTTGGTGAACCGTCAGATTTCATGAAATTTTGGTATTTTATAGATCTTGACATCCTAATTAAAAGTCTTCATGTGTAGAACTCAAGTATGTGACTCGTTTCAAAAATACAGGGTGTCAATTTTTACCCAGATCCCATATAAAATCTATAGAGAAATCAAGATGATACTAAATTACGTTTTTTAAAATATTCAAAGTATAATACTTCCTAAAATAAAAAGAGAAGTTTTATATGCACGTTTACTATGTAACACCCCGTATATTGAGATATTTGCGAACATATGTTCATATAAAACTTTTTTCTTATATTGCGAAGTATTAAACGTTAAATATGCTGAAAAAAGTAATTTGTGGTCATCTTGTTTTCCCCATGTACTTTCTACCAGAATTGGACAAAGTTTAACATCTTGTATCTCAGTAACTAATTATAGGATTGAATTCTACCCACGAAGAGTTTTAATCAGAACGCCAAGAGCTGCTACATATTAAAATTTAATGAAATTTAAAGGTTCATTAAAAACCCATAAGATGGTTCTTTCTGAGATTCATATACCGGGTGTCCCAAACTCATTTAGCCAGGCTCTAGGTCTTAAATCCTTTGAGATATTTAGTTGCAACAAAAACTAGAATTTTTAGCTAGGAGGATGTTTTGAAATGACAGCAAAAAATGTTTTTAAAGAAGCCATTTCAAAAAATTTGACCCTAACCCAAAAATTTTAAATGACACCTTGTATATTTTTCCTACACCAATTTTTGGGATTACCACTTCTCTATTCAATATTTTTTTCAGATTAAAAATCGGTTAATAAATACATGAGAAAATTAACATTTCATCTTCCTTTCAAGTTAGCCATGACTCGATAAAACAAAAACATCTTTGATATTTGTCAAATTAAACTGAATAAGACACTGCAAGTTAGGTTTTTTATTATTCTTGCTAAATTCATGTTAAAATGCCAAGTTTGTTTACTGCAGAAAAATACGTTGATGTGATTGTTATTTATCTAAAGCTTAAAAAATAAAGTCTGACGCACGGATATTGGGCCGCGACATCTGAAGGGACCGGGCGGTAAAATGCATACAAAAATATCGCCTGGTGTGTTGTTGAGAAGTACTTGGTATTTCTCCGGTTCATTCGAACATTTAATATTTGTAATGAATATTTTTGCCCGAGCTCACGACTCTTCAGATTTTTAGCAGTGCTAGAGATTTATCCCGCATTCGTTTTCCTGGTCGTTAAACGCTTAATAAAATACATTTGTGAACCTAGAACGCATCCTGATTTCCCAGCTCGGAATAATTCCAGATCAGTAACAAAAGAAGAAAATATCGTGAATGTTTTAGCATATGTATGTGTCAATTCGACAACTATTTGAAGAACTTCATATAACCAATAGTTGCTTTGGACGTATCTTACAAGACTTTAAGTATCATCCTTATAAAGTTTATCTAATGCAGGGACTCTATCCAGGTAACGCTGACAGACACGTGCAATCTATTTCAGGCATATTAGTTAAACTGGAAGACGCACAGGAGCCAAGTTCCACAATAATGGTCCCATTAACAGACATAATTCCAATTACTGGTCTCCTGTTATTCCATATTGAGACTAGATTTCAATGCGTTTGGAGTGGATTATTTCATGGAAGAATCACTGGACCCTATTTTCATGAAGAAACTTTATCGGGAGAAATATCTGCGTTTTCTAGAGCACATTATATCTCAGTTTCTAGAAGAGATACAAGTGGGTTGAAAGACAACAAATATGGAGCATCTGCTCACAATGCACACATAGTTACCATAGCCAATGTTCTCGCAAATGGTTTTGTCGTAATAAGGTGGCCTGCACGTTCGCCTGATCTTTCCTCTTTGGATTTTTTGTTGTGGGGAAACTTTAAATAATGTGTTATATTTAACTAAACCCAATGACATAGAGGACCTAAAGGATACAATTAGAAATGCCTGTCGCCGAATAATGCCACACATGGTAATAACTCATTTAAGCAAAATTTGAGTTGCTGCTGCAGGTCTACAATTTGAAAGCTTATTAATATAGATATTTTTTAAAATAATTAAAAGAAATTGACATTGTTATTTTTGTTTTAAGTGGATTTTTAATTTGCCCAATTCTTCATGGCTAACTTGATAAAAGAAGATAAAATAATTTTTTCAGTTATTGTTAACAGATTTTCAATCGGAAAAAAGTATTGAATAGGAAATTGAAATTTTCAAAAAAATTATATAAAATATATACAGGATGTCATTTAAAATTAGGTTAGGGTTACATTTTTTGGAATAGCTTTTTTACAAATATTTTGGCAGTCATTTTAAAGCATTCTCATAGAGAAAAATTATACTCTCTGTTCCAATTAAATATCTCAAAGAGTTTAGGAACTACAACCTAATCAGCTAAATCAGTTTGGGAAACCCTGTTAATTTTTAATTCTGAATTTTGGTTTTTCCAAGAAAGAGACATCTGATACGTTATAAAGCTACTCAAGACGAACTTCAATGATATAACATTAAAATGTTGCTGTTCCTATTTGGCGTATTTGTAAATTATTACGTTTGCTTTTGAGTGCAGAAAGAAAACCAAGAGGACATTTACAAATTACATATTTATTAAACATGGGAGAAAAAACATAGGACTTATTTCCCTACCTTATTTAGGTAATAAGTTGGTACTTTCTTATTTTAATGATGCATCATGCACAGCAACCAAGGACACTTTGTTTTAATTTTCAGTCCTTACCATAGGCGTCGGTAGGTTTGAATTTAAGGGGAGGTGGCAAAATAAAATACTATAATAGGTGCATAAACATAGTAATAGCCACGCAATTAAAAAAATTTTTTCTTTTCGTAGTTCATCACATATATCTGGTTAGGTTAGGTTGCGAGATAATTCAACTCAATCGCCTGCCGGTATCAACACAAATAAATAATAAATCCAATATCAAAAAATTGGTTTGACTTAACCTCAAAATAGATGAAAATGGATGAAATAATGGAAAGGTTTTATTTATAAATTTTTGATATCAATCGTAAATTGCCTATAGCCTCTTTACTTTTTTAATAACACAATGTTCTCATTATTAATACATTATATCGATTCGCGCCATACTACTGATCATTATCTTTAGGTTATAATGTCAACTACAAACATACACATACATAAAATCCCCAATAGAGTTAGCCATCAAGCGGGAAATGAATTGGGCAAACTTCCCGACAAAAGAGATTTAACGTCAGGCATTTATCGTTAACGTCACTCACTTGTTGTGTACGTTGAATTTGCATCATCAAACAACACTTTATTTGGTCAAGGCAATGCCGTAACATCCAAGAGGTATATTATATATGTTGGCTTAAGAAATGATGTCTGAATATGTGTATTTTTGAATGCTAGTAACCATCCATTTTAAAATGTTTGATTCTAAATAAAGAATACAATTCTATTAGCTGTGCATATTTAAATTTTAACAATTTGCGACGGGCGGGAAGAGATGCTTTTTTAAAAAAGCACTAGCATTTCGTACTACAAAAATTAGTAGGTAAACGTTTTTCATACAACATTTTTATGTAAAAAAAAGAAAGTGTGTGATTTGGAAGACTATCGAAATATATGGCTTTTATTATTTCGAATCTTTTATGCAATGTTATGTTAAATTATGTTATACTATGCAGGATGCATCAAGTACTTCATACGTCACCTCAGGAGAGCTTTGTTATTTAAATAGAGCTCCCTCTACGATAGTCAAAGAAATTTATCTTTCAGCCTTCAAAAATATGTAGCTTCCTATTTCCATATTGAAAAATAAGGTGCAAATAAAAAATAAGCAATAATAACAGCTGATTATGAAAATCAAGATGATTAATTTTTAAGTCAAATGTAATAAACTGACAAGTGTCAATTTGCCTCTCCTATAAAAAATGTTTACTTTAGGTAAAAAAAAGTGTTATAAATTTTGCTTGAAACTATGTCCATAATTACTACTAGCAGACTTCCAGCCATGTTCATTAAAAACCTACAGATTGCAAATGCGCTCACTTCGACACAACTGCGTAGAAAGCAACGGAAAACCTCTACGTAGAGCGCATTCCCTAGTACACAATAATCTAGTGCAGTGCATTAAAGGAACCAAGATATATTGATAAAGAAAAATATTTTATGGCACATACTCTCTATCGCTAATGCTCGAATACGGATTCAGCAGTCCAAGAAGCAGAAAACAATAATAAAGTATTTCGTGTAGGTTTCTTTCTTTTCTTTCATTCCAAAATGGAGTCGGCTGCCACTTTTTTGCTTTCAGCGCCATTCTCCAGATTGTTCTCCGTCCAGGACTTATTCAGAGCTCAAAATCAAGATTTTAAGGCACATACTCTCTATCGCTAATGCTCGAATATGGATTCAGCAGTCCAAGAAGCAGAAAACAATAATAAAGTATTTCGTGTAGGTTTCTTTCTTTTCTTTCATTCCAAAATGGAGTCGGCTGCCACTTTTTTGCTTTCAGCGCCATTCTTCAGATTGCTCTCCGTCCGGGACTTATTCAGAGCTGGGGCGACCCTTCCAGATGATTAACAACTTATTCCGGTTTGGAGACGCTATCGATGGGATGTCCGGATGTCGAGCTTTATGCTCCCGGAACACCCCGTGTATTTCAATATCTTTCTTTTCTAATGCATCTTGGCTTTCACTACATGCTCCTTAACAGTACTACTGGTCTCACGAGATGACCTTTTCTTTCAAGCCATCCCCTCCCGCTACATAGCGGCCATTACGCTAATATTCTGGGTAGAACTGCGGCAGACGAACGGTATAGAACGAAGGAATAACTAGGCCTCACACGTTCACGGTATCTGCTTTTTTTCTAGCGGGGTCGTTAGTTTCCACACTGAGCGGTTGAGTTTCCCGCTTCTCCCCGAAATAAAGCAGCTAAACCGAACACGTGAAACCACTTATGTTAAAAACACATAGGTCTGCCTTCGACGAGGCGATTTGGAAAATACCTATATATAACCTTCCTTTGAGTCAATTAGTGACTGCAGTTACTTTATTTCAAGAAGGGTACTTCTAAAAACAAAGCTCTTGGGCTTCAAAGATGCGATTGGCTAAGGGAGGTATATTAAATTTGGTCCCGTTACAAAATTCTATACTTAGTAAGGAAAAGAGCAACAACAGCGTGGAGACCGACATTGGGTAAGACCTAAAAGTATAAAAGAGTAGGCTATTTCTCGGGTCTTGCTATAGTAAACAATAATGAAAAAAAAAAAAGGAAATAAAATAGATATAACTAAAACAAATATTTTGTGAAAATATAATATCGCATATCTTTCTTCTACAGTAATTTTATTTCTCACAAAACTAAAATAGAAAAACAATATTTCAAAAATATGTACCCACTTGGTTGAACTTCGTACAAGAAAATTTATACAAGCGAAATGTGATAACGCTGCCTAACGTGTTCAGTATAATGTAAACAAAATAAACTGCCCAAGAGTCGAATTTAGCCATCCTAACATTTATATATTTTTAAAACATGAAATTATTATACGGAAATGGGTAGAAAATTTTGTCGCTAATAGTATAGCTTATTAGAATTTTAAAAACAAATTCAAGTTTTTTATATAGAGGGTGTTAAAGAAACATCTTATAAAATCAACAAAATATGTAGTACTTATGTTTTTGCAAATTTTGATATTTAATTAAACCAACATATTTAATGTAAGTATACATTAACATAATTACCACGGAATATTTTTTGAAATTTTTAATCCACCAAAACTTGTCAAGAAGTTATACAAAAAATATCGAAAATGTGAAATTTATTTTTGTGTTGCTTGTTAGATAAAGAGATATGTTGAAATTTTTGGACCAGAACATTGAAACAATAAGAAATTAAATCTATATATTTTGACACATTAAAGTATATACAGAACAGTAATATTTTCAACTGACAAAGGTAAAATTTGCATAATTTTTATATTAATGCGATAATTTGTATATTAGAAGGTCTCTCGTATAAGAAAACTAAAATTATATCAAAATATAATCAGTTATCTCGAAACCATTTAAAGTTATTTGTATACAGGTGGGCTATAATGTTTGTTAACCTGTAGGAAACTTTTTTATTATTGATTTAAAAAAAATCTTAATAAAAGTTGGTTCTAACAATGTTAAATCTTGGGTCAAATATACAGGGCCTTGAAGAAAAATCGACATAACTTGGAATAAAGTGATAAAAGACGATAAAATATCGAAAAGTCCTATTTGGAAAAAGTGCTAAAAATATAATTTAAAGACCATTTACAAAAATTGAAACTTTAAAATAGGGCTAATGATTAAATTTTCATAGTTTAGCTGTAAAATATATTTAAATAATTTTGTTCTAATGTAGTGTTTTAGAAAAAACACAAACTGTTAGGAACAGACTTAACAAAGCACAATTACCAACCAGATTCAAAACTGTGAAGCTGTAGCGAACCGTAGAGCACCCTAGAGCGCTGTTAAATTTTTCCCGAAATAACCTGAGGGGGGAGGGGGGGTTGGGTTGAGGGCACGTTTTTTTACAAACTAGTCTATATTTCATTTTAATCACTAAGATCCGAGTGTGGAGATTAATAGTTCATTTAAAAAAAATCATCATATGGTCTAGATCAGTGGTCGCCAACCCGTCGATAGCGATCTACCGGTAGCTCGCGAACACATTTCAGGTAGCTTACAATATATCTTGTAAAATAGAAGCGTTTATAAATTTTGAAAAAAAAATCACAATATGAAAGCTAGCAGCGGCAACACTGCGGTGAGCACTCTGGGCAACAGCTGCTAGAATTACCCAGAGCGCCAGCATCGCGTGAATGTTTGAGAATACGAGAAGGATCTGGATTGCTTTGAATGCGATAAATGCGCATGTCCGGGATACAAGGCGTTCAGTTTAAAACTAAAAGGTATTAGATATGTTAGTACACAGCGTGAGCAATACAAAAAATATGGAAAGTAATAGTAAGAAAGTAAAGATATAAAATTTTCATTCGGCATGGGAAAAACAGTATTTTTTACAGAAGTTAAAAGTAAAAATGTATGTTTGTTGTGTAATGTTTGTGTTTCGCTTGATAATAAAAGAAAATATTGAGAGGCATTATAAAAGTGTACATCTGAATTTTGAAAAATATATCCCATTACATGCTGCCAGCAGAAAAGAAAAATTTAATCAATTAAAGAACTAGTTAATTGCGCAACAGTCAATATTTTTAAAAGCAGTTGACAAAAATAAGTCTACAACCGAAGCATCATACTGGGTGTTCCAAATAATTGCACAAAAAAAGAAACCGTATGAAGACGGGAGCGTTTTTAGAAGATGCAAATTCCTTATTTTCCAACTTTAAAAATAAAGACTAGATAGTTTCAGCAATAAAATCTATGTAACTTTCTGCTAATACAGTGATGAGCCGAGTGGAAGTAATGAGCAAGGATATTTTTTCATAGTTAAAAACTGCCTTAAATAACTGTGTTTATTTCTCTCTTCAAACGGACGAATCAACAAACGTGGTTAACACCTCCCAGATAGCCGTGTTCTTCATGAAGGTTTTTAGTTATTTTATGATTAAAGATCTTTTGAAGTTTATTCCACTAAAAGGATATATCACTGGACAGGAATGGTTTTCTCATTTAAAAAATTTTATATCGTCTGAGAAAATTCCAATTTCAAAATTGGTAGGCTTGACAACTGACGGGGCTCCAGTTATGGTGGGTTCTGATAAGGGTCTGGTAGCATTTTGTCGTAAAGATGAACGCTTTCCACAGTTTCTGTGTTACCATTGCATTATTCAACAGCAAGCATTATGTGGAATTTCTTTTTAAACCAACCGTCATGAAATTGGTAGTAAAAATTGTAAACAAGATTAGAGCTCACGCATTACAAAGATTATTCAAAATCTTAGCCGATAAAATTGATTGTCACTATGGAGATCTACTTCTTCACTCTGAAGTGCGATGGTTAAGTGAAAGACGAGTGTGACGTTTTATGAAGCCCTATCTGTCATAGTTCAATTTTTCAAACAACGCGGCGAACCGATTCAGGAACTGGAAAATTGAATTTGGCTTAGAGATATTCGGTTTCTTGTGGACATTACAGACAATATTAATGAACATAATTTGCAACTTCAGGGAAGAGATAAAGAACTGGCGGTATTGATTTCCGATATAAATGCATTCATAAAAAAACTTGACTTTTGGGAACAAACCCTAATCAACCATGAAATCAAGCATTTTCCTGTTCTTTCAGAGAAGATATCTCAAAATCCGATAGAAACCCTATGAAAGTAAATCTCATGTAGAAATAGTTTCTAACTTGAAGGATAACTTCAAAAATCGGTTTAAGGATTTCAATAAAATGGCATTAATGCCTCAATTTGTTGTTTCACACTTCATGGAAATTGATATCCAACAGTTTGCAATTTGTGTTATGCAGAACTTTGGCGAAGGCATCGCCGCAAATGAAATGGAAGTTATTGCATTTAAAAGTGATTTAGCATTAAAATCGTTAGTTTCAAGTACAAAATGTATCTGGCCTATAGTAAGTAAAGCCAAATATTCAATTCTATGTCGTGTTGCCTTAAAAGTGAAAGATTTATTTACTTCAACCTATTTGTGCGAATCTTCTTTTTTCAATATGAAGTTGCAATTGCCTTACAGATGAACATGTGGATAATACGAGTCTTCGAATGGCTGTATCAAATTACACTACGAGTATCAAAACAATTATCGATGAGTCCGAGTGTCAACCTTCTCATTGAATGCACGCATTTTTTATTACATGTTTTTGTTTAAAATTTTAATTATCACGTTTACTTTTATTAAGTCGTATGTAACATGCCATTATGGCTATATGAAAATTTTGTTTACTTTTTAAATATGTATTAGTATTAGTTAAGTATTTATTAACTACATAAAAACATGTATCTCAAATACAACTGTGCATTATTTCGTTTAGGCTGGCTTAAACGCTGGTTACAAGTAGGTAGCTCACGGTTTATTTCTAAATTAACGAAGTAGCTCAACACCTTGAAAAGGTTGGCGACCACTGGTCTAGATACTTAGATTTTTAACGGGATACGATTACAGGGTGCTATTGTCTACTCAGGGGGTACTTAAAAAACATAGTAGAAACGTATGTTAATACCATTTTTTCAGGGACACCCTGAGTAAGATAGAGGTATATGCTGGTGATATAACATGCAGATTCTGCGGTAGGGTAAATAAAATAGCTGTACATCTTGTGTGCCAATGTGAGTCACTGGATTGCAAAAGATATTTTGTTCCTCAGGCAACCGAAAGTCGACTCGGAGGAAGTTCTGGATTTTCCTATTATTGAGCAAATTTGCTCAGAATTTTAAGCTGGAAAAGTTAACTTAAATTTAATAGGGTTGACGATCGGAGCGGCAGCGTAAACGTAGACTGCTTCACACTGGCATAATGAGTACCGGGGGGTGGGTTTTGGTCGGTAAACGGCTAGAACGCGATACTACACAGGATCTTGAAGGCCATAAAAAGTTCGCCAATCATACAACTTTAGAGGGAGAGTGTGTTTTAAATCTGATTTTCCGTGATTCGAGATGAGAATTTATAGCTTAATGATAGTTTATGGCTTTATAGACAAACCTGAGTTAACCTAACGCTAACCTGACAGATCCACCTAACATTATAGGTTTTGTTAAAAAAGTCCTTGTTTTAATATGAACTTGGAATTCGGTTGGCCAGCTATCCTGCGCATTCGTTACAGCGAACCTGATCATTCCTGACTTAATCAGCATTTCTATTAACTACAAGTTTTGTTTAAAAGAAGCCCCAAAGAGTCATCCGCTTAAACAAGGATTTTAATATATATACGCCGCCTCCAAAGCCGAGTATCTTACCAACGAACTAGGAAGCTCATGCTGAACATTCAACAAAACTTGTTTATGCCATAAGCGATGAACCAATAGGAAGCACATTGCATAAGCTGTGTTGTGATTAGCGGGCTTTTTAAGGAATTCAATTTTACCTAGGGCCGAGCTAGTGGTGCCCGTAAAACGATTTTCCACCTCCAACGAAAAAAAAACTCTATTTGTAGCTGAAAAGTTTCGAAACCAATTTCCCGAATAGCATCTTCGCAAGTATAACATCGGCGTTTTGAACTAGCCACCTAATTCGTTAGATCCCAGGCAGAAATGCTCCATGAGGAATGGAATAACGTCTCAATGGAAATAATCAGGAAATTGATAGGATCCATGTTCAAGAGGTACATTTAGCTAGAAGAGGAAACATTCATTACTAGTTATTATGCTTGTTTACTTAAATAAAACAATTTATTATAAATTTTTAAATAAAAACCGTATATCCATTTTTATTCAGTTTTTTAATAATATCTCTTATATTCTTTATTAAGGAACATTTAAAATGCTATTTAAAATTAACATGTATAAACATTTTAAAAATTGTATCTTTAATTCGTTTTAACTAGTTATAAACTTCTCAACTCCAATAATTATTAGCATTACTAGCTTTTTGACGCTTGAAATCTACATTGCCCTTCACTTTTTTCAGAATATTTCATTCATATATGAAAATATAGAGACAAACTTTAAAAAGGAGGGTTCTGAAGGGTCTCCTAACTTAAAAAGCGTATGACTTTAATTCTTTAAAGAATTTTAGAGAGAGAAAAATGATAAATGCTGCTAAAAATATTATTTAAGCTACCAATCAAAATCTAAGCACGCCACTGATAAATTACCAGCACAGAATGCGTTTTCACGCCGCTATGATTGCGTAGAGTATGTCAAGATAAGCTGGCCATCTAGCTAAATAGAATTATGTATATTTACATTGTTTCGGTGGTAATGGTTATGTGTGCGTGGCGGTAAACGGTGAAATTGACATAGGTTTAACTGAGGTTTAACAGACCAATCAAAATGACAAGCGATGACGCGCCCTCCTACGTACCAGTTAATGCAAGGCATATATTTGGTTTGAACAGAATTTCGTGTAAAAGCGGTGGGAAGGAAATTGTTGTTAACCAAGACTTCCCGGAGAAAATTAAGTTGTATATACAATCGTGATGGACTATAATTTTTATATTTTGTAATAATTTTAGGTATGCAAAGTATTAGTGTCGTAATGGTCTTTTTTTCTGCCCTACTTTTGTTTTTCTCTCCAAAATTGACAATGCTAATGACTTCTTTTTAAATATAGTGGACAAAATAATATAAAATACTCCTTTCATAATACATTTAATCTCATTCACCCTAACTATAAAAGACTCGTGTTATAAAATCATGTCGTATAAAGTTAATGTTTTAATACAGTGTTAATTGATATATTGCATTTCGAAGTATCCATAAAACAGCACCAGATAAAATGTCATTTGATGTACAAAGGTTCATCGATAAATTAAGCCACATGTTTAAGCCAGCAATTTATAGTCGACCTGTGTTTACCGGTATGACTCGGTGTACGATCGGTTTCCATGTATGATGTAGACTGAAGCCCGTATCTCTATTAAAATTGTTAGGATGCCTGTAGATTTTAATAGATTCTCTAATTTTCCCTAATAATTTTACAGGAAAAACACATTCATATATTAGGAACTCTACGCATTTTCTAGAAAAACTAAAATCAATCCAATTAGATCCCAAATATATCTTCGTATCTAGTTTCGATGCAGAATCGCTACATACGAATGTGCCTATATATGATTCAATTTCTTCAATATCAGACTTATTTCATCATAATAATATTAACAACTCACTTTTAGATCTGACTGAAGCATGTGTTACATCAACATATTTTGTGTCTCAAGGAACTTTTAATGACGAAACGCCTCCCTGGGTTTGTTGATCATCTGAATCAACAACATCCTAATATAAAATTTACAATGGAATTGAATCAGAAGGCACAATTCCTTTTGTAGATGTTCTTGTACAAAGGAAAGGGGGTGGTTCCTTAGGACACTCTATATATAGAAAACCAACGCATACGAATAGGTACCTAAATGCAAATTCCCATTATCATCCAGCACAAAAGCAATCAGTTATTAATTCATTGGAAACTGACTCAAGCTTTAAGAGGGAATATTGCACTGAGATATTAGACGGTCAATTAGAAAATATAATAATCCTATTCCACGAAATTATACTAATAAGGAATTACCGATAGGAAGCGTAGTTCTTCCATTTATATATGAACCACAGACAAGATTGCAAGGTAACTTTGTCGGTCCAACATACGTACAATCTTCAACAATCACAATCAAATTGGACAATATTTGCGATCGCCAAAGGACATTATTCCTTTCCAAACGGAAGGAGTATACGAAATTCCTTGTTCCTGTGGTGATGTCAATAATGGAGAAACAGGACGATCCATATCGACTAGGCTTAAGGAACATGAACCATGTATCAGAAAGAAACAAATTGTACAATCTGCTGTATCTGGACACCAACCTTCCACTGGACATGACATAAATGTGAAAGAAACCAATGACCTTGCATCGGTTTCGGGAATCGGAAAATTAGGGAATCTATTGAAATCTACAAGCATCCGAACAATTTTAATAGATATTCAGTCTACATCATACGTGGAAACCGATCGTTACACCGATTCACAGTTCGGTAAACACAGGTCGACTATAAATACATGGCCTGGGCCTCTTCAAACTCATTCAGTGTTCTGATCTCGTGAAGTAAAGATCGCAGAAGATGCCTCGTGCAATCAAAGGCGAAACGTTGGAAAGTGATTCCATTTTGACACGGTCTAATCCCAAGAACTATGATTTCTTAAATATTTTATTAAATTTAATATCTTTAGTTCACCTATTTGTAGTCATTTGATAATTACTTCGCTCAAAAAGCATTGTATTTTTTTACTTCTACTATTACGCGATATTAATTATTAAAATGAGTACCAAAACTACATTTTCGTATGTTTTACCGCAATATAATGTTGCATGCCGTGCAGCTAACACTAAAGTAGGGACAATGTTAAAAGTGCATCGAATCTAAAATCAAGGGATTGCAAATAATAGTAACGAAAATTTAAATCATATCAAATGATCAAATTAGCATTATTATTATATATACTGAAATAAACAGAGAGAAAATAAAATTATTGAATTTTTTGAAACACAAAAAAAACATTTTGGAGATGAGAAAATTACCGGGACAGGGGTTCGATGGTACCGCTATTGTGAGTGGTGTCTATAAAAGTGTACAATCGCGAATTTGTGCCTTGTGCGGCACATAATTTGGATCTGGATCTATTAAATTACTCTGTAAAATTGGTTCCTGAGCTAGTTCAGTTTTAAAGTATGGTAGAAGGGCTGTATGTATCTTTTCTCGGAGTACTAATTTTCTTATTTTTTTTTACTTTGGAGCACAGATATATAAATGTATGACAAGAAATTTTGGGCAACAATTTGAAGTTAAGTCGGAACGCTCTCTGTTTCTTGAAAGCTCGAAAAAGACTGCCATGTTTAAATTGGTAATTTTTTTTGTGATTTATGCCGTTTGTGGCGCTCGACTAACGATGTTGGATTGATTTTACAATCTTAAATGATTTAGTTATGTTTTTCTATATGGGAGGAAAATGCTGTTTAAGTTCCTCTAGCTTATAAGCCAACATCAGGTAAAAGATTTATACAGGACGATATTTTGTACAGGCATAGCTCACACGAGGTTTTTCTTTCTTTCAGGCTTTTAATTTCACTCAAGGTATTTTAGTTATATTGAAGATTTTAGTATTTACTGAATGTTGCGTATTTATGAAAACTTTTTTTATGTATCTGTTGATGATTGAAGAGTCTGTAATACATGTGTCAGTCTACTCTATCTTACAGAGTTGCTAGACAATTCACGGAATATATTTGACATTTGGATATTTGAGATGTTGAGAAACAATTTTGCTTCTACCGTGTAGTGGCTAGTTAGTCACTACGCGGTAGAAGCAAAATTGTTGTTCTAATGGACTCTCTTTTTAAATTGGGACCTCCACTAACTTGGCTTGGCTGTTGTTTGAACCGATTGTGACCTCCACACGCTTTGATAATCTTCGAAAATTGCAACTTAGAGATAAATATTTTTCTTGATAATTTATTATTTTGACTGATGTAAAATTCATTAATTTTATATATTTTTTGTATTTTATTTTTACCTTTTTTTAGTTATTTTGAATATGTCTTACCTTTTTACGTCAAAATTAATTATGTTATTTAATACCTTAAGTATTGAGCTCGGGGTATACTGATATATACTTAAGTTTCACTCAAATATTTTATAATTTCATTATATATATATATATATATATATATATATATATATATACATATATATATATATATATATATATATATATATATATATATATATATATATATATATATATATATATATATATATATATATATATATATATATATATATATATATATATATATGCATATATGTAATAAATCACATTTGGCATTTTCGAAGCTTTTTTCTCGCATCTGAATAGAGACTGACGAGTTAGTGACTGCGAAGACGCTTTCTTTTATCCCTCCACCCGGTGCCGAAAAAAAAATATCTGATCACACCCATGCTTTGTGTCTTTGATGTTCCTTTTACATAGATATATGATGATGATTTACAACTTATCGCCGCATCCGATCGAGACTATTTGAGATGTGAACTAGCGTATTACTGAGTGGCCGCGCCACCGCCTACCCATTAGATGGCGAAAGCGTTAAAATTATTTGAAACACAAATTGGCTTTGACCAACACACAGCCAATGCGCCACGTTCGGTCTAAACTACTGCACGATTTAAGAGCAATTTTTTAAATTCAACTTCAATTGAAGTTGCCATAACTTTTAAATAAAATGATTTGCTGGCAAACGGGATTTTATATCTGGCAGGCGTATATTTTTTCTGGTTTCTGAGTTTTATAAAATGCTTTGAGTTTAGTTTCTCAAATTTTTGATATCTGATTTATTTATTTATATATTTATTTTCTTATTTTTTATGAGATAAATTACTTACCAGAGTATTAGAGTTTTATATTCCTTATGTACCTATATATCGGCAAACCGGAATATGATAATGAAAAAATATATTTTTTACTTAACGAAACAAAAATAATTGTTTTACCAAAATTCAGTTAATTAAAATAAACAAAATTACTCCGCCTATAGTTAACATTTGTACGAAACTAAAACACCATCTCGATCTTCAAAACCATTAATTAGTTAGCTCCTAAAACAAATTTGACAGTTTATAATGTACAGAAAAATATGTTTTTTAATAACCTATTTATTAAGCAGATATTTTTAAAGTCAAAGTTATTTCAGATTTGCCAATTCTCGCCCTTGGGCCTTTGACAAAGTTCCTGTAAAAAATTCTACTTTTGTTCTACCCCTCCTATGTACCAGAATAAAGCTACTCTTAAAACTCAGAACCCATAAAAAATTAAACAAAACATGCACCTGAAGTAAAAAACATTTTTAAAAAAGTTTTAAGATATTGCACAGTAGTTTAGTTATTAGATATTAGGAATTAAGACCTTGAAATATCCAATACTTACACAGCATTTTGAAAAGTGCAATGATAAAGCAATAAGCATTCAATTTAATAAATACTTGATTTAACAATTCAAAATGCATACGCGTGTGTGGGTCTATCATTTAGTTACTCAGAAATGTGATTATAAATTAAAATTAGCGTCTTAGCATAGGGGCAAAACCAGAATATATCTGGAATATCTCGACCTGTGTAGACTATCATAAATACTTCTTTTAACGAAGGGAAATACCCGAATAAACTAAAAAACGTCATACCCTTGAATAAAAAAGGTTACCGCCCAATCAGTATTCTATCGTCATTTTTAAATTTTTTTGAGAAGATTTTCTATAGTTGGCTTGTGAAATATTTTCTGTCAAAGAATCTGTTTCGAGCATGGCTTTTTGTAGGCTAGTTATAGAAACAGCTATTTTTGAATTTGTATATAAAGTCTTAGAGGCTCTGGAGGTCAGGATCATTGCAATGGGTTTGTTTCTCGATCTTTCCGAGGCATTTGATTGCTTAGGCCATGCTGACCTCTTGAATAAACTTTTAAAATATTATGTGAGAGGATGTGCTCTATCTTGGTGAAAAACATATTTAATAGACATGACTTAGAACGTCATTAATAACAAAGAAAATAATAAATTAAGATCCATATCCGCTTGCTGAAGCACTAGCGTTAAGTCTTTTTTTAAGTAAAAAAAAAACGGTTTTTACATTTCCCTAGCATCGACTGATAACTGCTTTTTTTGACCGGACCAAAGAACAGTCTACTTGATGTAAGCCTAAAATATAGAATTAGATTTTTTTTACTAAATTCATTTGTTTTGAGTAGAAACGGAATAATTTACAAAACCAAATGTTCCAACTTTGAAAATATGCTTTAACTTATTTAGTTTTCTTTGTTTAAATATTTGACCGAATTCATAATGGACCATTATAAATATTTTCAATGCATGGCAACTGTACATCATTGGTTTCCGCAAAAAATAGAAATTAAAAAGCCAAATCTGTATTAAAAGAATAAGTGATAGAGTGATACAAAACGTCGGATTTAAAATTAATTTAAATACAAAATTGACGCAAAATTTTACGGTAAAAGTTGTTTTGGAAGTGTTTTTTTGCTTTTGTACTTTATTGTCCTTCTGAAAATCTCTATATACGTATTGTAAGTATGGTCCATACTGTAGAGTTAATTATACATATTAAAATATAAAAATCAAAATCCACCTGGGGTTTTAATTCTAACATTGCAAACATTTTAAGAGATTTTTGAATAAATGAAATTTATTTTACCTATGGCCATATTTTCATCAAATTCAATTTTCGAATATATCGTACATGGGGGAAATACTGAACCCATTCATAAAGATTTATAATAATTGAAGTTTAAGATAGTTAGCATCGGTACTCGATGACAGTGGCGTTCCTGCCTTGAGACCGTCCAAGAGTGGCGACGGTATTCAGTTCGAGCGTGTGACGCTCGTGGACAACTCTGTGTTCCACTCCGTTACCACTTTTGGACCGACCCGTCAGCATCGTGCAGTGCTACACTCTAGTGGGCGGTTGAAGAACCATTGCAGCCAGACGTACCTTCATGGCGTCTGGGTGGCCGCCACCTCTGGGCCCCGTCGTGTAAATGGCGTCGGCAGGGATACCCCCAGGACCCATCGATGGTGGCTGAGTTTGATTGTTGGTAAGATGATGGGCAGTCTTCTCGATGTCTAGTTTTTGTCTGAAATAAGCAGAAAGATAAGGTAAAACTTTTTGTTGTGTGTTAGAGAAAAATTATTGAAACTAACTTTTATTTATGTTTATACCTCGAAAATATTGGCAGGTTTAGGTATTGCGCAATGTCTTTGTAACTATATAGCAGAAACATTTAAAAATGTATGTAGAAACATTAGATGTAGTAACATTTCTATGACTAATTCACCAGAGTGTTTTATACCGGCAAAATTATATGACAACGAGCTGTTTTCTACTGGCAAAGCACTCACAAAATCAGTATGGGATTACAGCGACAAAATTTTGTTGGTTTAGATTTTTTAAATTATTTCCATAGCAATTTATAAATGGTCCAATAAATATTTTGATATTTATTGTTTGTGTTTGTCGTGAAATAGTCATGTTGAATTTTATCGTATAAAATTTATTCCTGCAAAATGTTTCTCTTGTTTTTATTGAAGTTTCAACAAACTTCCATATCAATCGAATTAATTTGCTCTCTTAAGTGGCATCGTCTCAATCGTCCTGTCAAATAAACATGCATGCCTTAAATGACACAACTGGACGTTTAATCAAGTAAGATTTGGCCTCGGTGAACCATTCGTCCGCAACTAATCTTTTGTTTTTTGGGTATTTTCAAACATTGCAGGGCATGAAATAAAAATGATGATTATTGTGGATGGATACATAAAATCCATGTGAACATATTAAATAAAAATTGATGAAGAGTGTGGATGAAATATTCATCCATTCGTTGATTTACCTACTCGTTCATTCATATGATTGGACGAATCGAATGAACGGATCGAACCGAGTAAAGAGTAGCGGGCTTTAAGGCTTACGAATTCCTTAGTTTCGATGTTCTAAATTTGCGAAAGTAAGGAGTATCAGTATCTAATATAATAAGGTGGCCGTGCATTTGGTTGCTACTCAACGAACTGATGTCATTGTCACATTTTGCGTCAGTTTATATATTTCGCCACATAATAGAGCTAAACAGGGTTAAATATGTATACTATCCTGTGTTTTTGCTAATTTTATTTAATTTTTATTAATTATTTTTAAAGGCGTTGGAGCAAAAATGAATGTTTTATTCGTACAAAAAGCTCTTTTTGGGACTGCTGCCCGTCGTCCAGCAACATTTTTAATTAATGAAATGCACAAAAATCGAATAAGCTATGCTTCTGCCGATCCATCATTATTCTGTATGCATTTTATAAGGTTTTTTCGGCTGGGCAATTTCGACTGGTTGTAATTCATTGCAAGCTTGTCGAATTCTAATTTTTAGAACAGTAACGTTGGTTGGCCTGTATTTATAAACCATTTCCTTTACTCTTCCGCATAGACAGAAGTCCAGGGGCCTGAGATCAGATGACCTCGCTGGCCAGTATGCGAAATGAGAATTTTGAGGCGAAGCACGTCCGATCCACTTGTTTTGGATCAACCATTTCAGATTTCAGATCAACCATTTCCTTACGTTTGTTGTGAAATGGAAGGTGTTCCAAATAATTAAAATATTAATTCTTATCTCACTGCCAGTTGCAATTTGTGAAGCATGTGGCTGAATTTCCCTTTTAATTTTTGTAAAAAAAATTAGTCCTAAAATATTATCCTTTAGAATCCTACATGACACGTTGACACTCTCTGAATATTTGTTTTTAAATTTTACCGCCCAGTGAGGATTATCCATACTTCAGTAACGAGAATCTTGTCTAGGGTGGAGATAGACTGTTACCGAAAATGTTTCAATAAATGTGTTCCATGGTGTGAGGATTTAGAGCAAAATATATACTTTTGCCAAAAACAATAGGGTTCTTTTTGAAAAATGGATAAAACAAGTATGAAATCCAAAACTTGGAAATAAAAAAACTAGACGAAAAATCTATAAATCTTACAGGGTACACATGCCAGGAACGAAAAGAGGTTTAAGAACGACCTCTTTTCCAACAGAAAGTTTACCTCATTTATTTCGTACTGGTAGGTTCATTCGTTTTCATAAAATATCTGTTTATATAAGGCAGAAATGCCTAAATATCTACTAATATATTCTGATTAAACACGGCATTAAAACAAAAAAGTATTTTGAAAATCAAAGAAGCCAAAAACTAAATTTTCATGGTTCTAGTCTTGTTTTTCATACAGAAGATAGAAAGTTTTCAAGAATTAGTTTTGTCATTTATATAGGATATCAAAACTTAATGCCTTTATTCAATTATACTGATTTAGAAGGCTTGAGGTTTTCAATATGAATTCATGTTTATAGGCCAGCCATAGGGAACATATTATATTATTTTTAGAAACTGATGTATCTAGTGCAACATGCAACAAACTCAGTAGAAAAGGGTATTATTCTGCTGAAAAATGTGTTAAACATGCATTCATTTCCTAGAACCACAAATAGAATGTAGTGTTACCCGAGGAAATAATAATTGTTGTAGGAGGTAGGTATTACCTAATAGTTAATAACATAAAACAGGTACATCTGAGTGAAGTGCATAAAACTGTATACAATTGAATGATTTTACTAACACTGGCTTTTAATATTCATTTAGATATACTAGCTAGGCCAAAACTAGGAACTTCCAGAGACTTGTTTACCCTCATATCATGCAGATGCTGTAAAATGTAACTTAATAATTTATTGACTGAGTGTTAAGTTGGTTTGGCTAACAATAAGTCTGTCCTGTCTTTTCTAGATCAAAATACTATATTTAATGCATCAGAATGTCTTTTAAGCAATCCTCCTTTGAATATGTAAGAAACATTTACATGAAAAGGGTACTCTACTCAATGCATCATAGCTCTCCGACAGACATCTATTGATTCGGACTTGGAAGCTCATTCCCTGTAGAAAATCTAAAACGTAGGGTGTATTATTATAAATATTGTTATATTTTCTCGTTTATTTAAAGTTACATCTGTAAGTATATTGTGTATGATAGTATATATGGGAATGTACTTTAAAGGAGCTCATGACAAGAGAGATTAAGCAAAGATTAATTCAGAGAAAAGTCACGTAATTTTGTTCTTAATTACTTACATTTCTCAAAATGAAACTTGACTTATATTATAGTTAAAAATTGATCATCCCTAGAGCATTTATTGTTTCAGATAACATTTTTATTTTTAAAAAAGATTTCTAATTTTTTATTGCGAGATCAAATCATAGTTTTGAAATAAAACATTCAAGATAGCAATGAGACATTTGGTAGACCTAAAGAAAAAACGGCCTTCTTTCATGTATCACCCTGTATCTTTGTAGTGTATTATTTTATTACCAAATGATAATTAATACAGAGTCAGTAAAAATGACGAACCTTAGGAATAATATATAAATATATTATTTTTTAATTCGAATGTTTTCTGTTTATAGATGCGCAGTTTAAAATATTTTTTTTAAATTATGCCATAATTTTTTGATTATCTGGTTTAATCCTAAATTAGTTTTTTGAATTTAGGGATAAGTCAGGAAACAACATCAAGTTGAGGTAAAAATACTGTATATTTCTTTTTCCCTAGGAATTTTATGCCTTATCTCGAAAATTAAAAAACCGTTTTAGGTTTTTGAACCATATATTTAAAGAATTATGTCATAATTTTAAAAAATAGGTTTTATTTTGTAGGTCGCATTTGAAAACAGAAAACTTTTTATTTCCCAGGTTTGGTCCTTTTTATTTGCCCTGAATTGTCAAATAAGTGCAAATAAATTAATACACGACAAAGTAAGAGGGTGATACATAAATGAATACCGTTTTTTCTTCTAATCTAAAAATTATTTGAATTAGGCGCGCGCATTTAGTTTTAACAGATTCACGATAGATGGCGTCATCGCTGCCTTTGGTTTGTACAATTAACTGTAAAAAAAAGTTAGTCATCTCGTGACTTTTGCAACGACCCGAGGTCTGGCTCTGCAAATTTTACATCAACTCGAAGCACCGCCATTACATTGTGAGTGTTATGTAATGCGGGGCGAGGATTATCCCGCGACGGGTTAAAAATGTGTTTCAGTCACATGTCAAGGTTAAGGCGTCATTTTGCACCTGTTCTGCACTAGGTGCGCTCTCACACGGGCGTGAAAGGGGAAATTTGTAGACCATTGAGCACTTGAAATAGCTTCTAGGAAAACAAGATAAAAAAACATGACCCGCATATTCGAAGTTAGGGAACTTTTGATATGTTATTTAGCATACTTCATAGAGTATCTGTACCAATCTTTCGACGAGTAGATATCTAAATCTACTAGTCTATTGAGGAAAATCAATTTCCTCCAAAAATAGCAAATGCTATAACGAATTAAGGCTCATCAATGCTTCAATCAACCCTTTTACTCTTACGCTGTTGTAGGATCAAAATCATAGTTAAACTGAAGCAAACCAACCATTGTAGCGTTAGTAATTCGAGAAAACATTGTTCTTTATGTTGCAAGACGCTTAATCCTAAGAATTTAAAACACAATTTTTATATCCCTAGAAAAAGAGGTTTATTATAATAGCAGAGCTTTAAAAGCATTTTGTAATTTAAAAGTGCAATTTAGAGGAATTTAAATTTGGTTAATAAGCGCAGAGAAGTCATTACCGAGTGGAGTAAATGCAAAGGACTCCTCTGTTTAATTAATATAATTGTGTGACAAGAATTTAAATGTTTCACTTCTTTAGTGTAATGGTATTTGCATTTTCCAACTTTAAAAATTTTATTATATCCCATAATTAGGTTTTTCAAAAAGTAGACGAGCACTTGAAAAGAATCGCTAAATCTCTTGCGGCCTCGAGAGGTTTTTAAATATTAAATCATGCTTTCATTCGCTTTAGATGGAAATAAAACATATATTTTATTTATATATTTATAAGCAATGACAAGCAAATAATTAAAGAAAGGTAAATTTCAGGATTCGGCTTTCCATTTTATTTTGATGTTTTGTTTTTCTGGGACCATTTGTAACTCTCAACTGGATATATTATCTACAAATAGCATTTCAAATGACAACATATCTTACCAAAAAATCGGTAAATTCGCCTTTATTCGCCACTTCCCATGTATAATTTTTTGGTAATAATTTTATACAAATCCTCTATACTGCAACGTATTTTTTTAAAATTTATTTACTATTGTTATTAATATTAATGTTATTTATTTTCATAATCTTATTTATGTAGTCTATAAGAAATACATTATGTTTCTATTATTTTCCTCCATAAAGAGAAGGGTTTATACCAGGTTATGGACTTTTATCGAATATTTAAACATTTTATTAGGCCGCCATTTTGTCTTGGCATACCTAGTGGATTTGGACTAAAATCTTACCAGTCTATCCTCGTTTACACTTGATTTTTGTGAAAAATTTGACGCCTATTGGATACAGAGTTTTTTTGTTACTGAATTTTCTTCCACCATAATGTCTCTACATAAACATTTTACCAGATTATCCCCTATATCATACTCAGTGGCGTATTTAGAATGCCTTTCTGGGGGGAGCATTGTGATTTTCTGACAGTTTTATTTCAGGGCGTAATAATTAACTTTGTCAGATTCCATCATGTTTTTATATTTCCTTAAAATTAGGTTAATCTCCTGAATTAAGTAATAAGGAAAGTGGTTACGAAGCTCGAGAAGGTTTTTTTAGTTTGATGCAACTAATATCCAAAAGTAGTGCAATTTTTTATCATTATATAATCAGTGGCGGCTCGTGCGATTTTAAAATGGGTGTTCAATATTTTTTAATTGGGTATTCTTAAAAAAAATCGATTCAAACATTGTATACAATCTCGCATACAATAATTAACAGTGTGTATAGTTTATTTTTTATTTGTACAAAAAATCCATCCTACCATATTGGTTTTTCGCGACAACTTCAATAACTCGGGCATTAAAGTCTGTCACTGAAGAAAGCAATTCCTTCTCAATGCTTAACATGGCAAGGGAATTTAATCGATCCTTCTCCGTTTTATTTCTGAGCAAAGATTTCATTCTTTTTAACGTAGAAAAAGATTCTTCACTTTGGATAGTGGTCACTTAATTAGTACAGATTAATTTTAATAACAGGATAGTTTTACTAAAGCATTCAGTCAGGTTTATATTTTGATAAATAATGCACAACCCACTTTTAAGCTTTTCTTTCTCAAAAAAGTTATAGATCCCATTAACCAGTGACGGCTCGTACTCTGAACTTTAAGGTCGCCGAGGCTCAAGGCCAATCAAGGCCGGTTTTACGGAGAGGGGGTAATGAGGTAATGAACCCCCCCCCTCCCACCAGATCGGTTATACATCATGTGTAATTTACATATTTTTATGTGAAAATAATGATTAAAAACTTGACTAGGAAACACTATAGCACAAGAGCGACCTGTTGGATTGGGTCTCTAGCATATCCATAGATAGAGTATTGATACAATATAATTAATAAATTTGCTATAGGAATAAAATTGGACGTTATTCTATAATTATTTATTAAAGGCTGTTTTTTTTTCACTTATGCCACAACAAGTACGACAAAAATATGCGTATTTATTTATGTTGTTCTCATACCATTTACAATAAAATATATTAACAAACTTTTTTTTTAAATTAACCTCTCCCCCCACAAAGGCTTCCTAGAAACGCCCTTGAGGCTAATGTGGTGGTAATTGGTACCGCGTCCAAATATGGTCAAATACTAGTCTTATAATTTTCCGTTTATTTCTTCAATGATAATTGGGTAGGCACCAACCAATATATTATTATAGCAGATCTAGGCTAGAGTATAAATTTAATAAATAAGTAAAAAATTTTAGTAAAACCCTATACTTAGTCAATTTAATTTTTTTGGTATTTTAATATATCTTGCCTCAAGAGGAAAATAAAATAGATGCCAAAGTGAATGCTACATACACAACCAAAAAATATATTGTCCAGCAAAAACCTCGATGCGGCCGGCCGACTTATAAAACAAATTGCAAATGATATTTTAAAATATTCACTTCACATTTCGTCACCACATTTAAACATGTAACATTGGAGTAAAAATTACTAGTATAATATATTAACCATTATTAGGCATGACTAATGTAAAGAACTAACAAATTAATTTAAAAATAAGTAGTATCAATTTATAATAATTACAATTAATACCTGAAAATGGTAGTGTTCAATTGGGAAAAATTCCGGGGATACGGCCACATCGAGACGGGCTGTATCGGTGTTGGGTGATATATGCTACGACGAACGTTATAGCATGGGGATGTATGCGAACGTACTATATCCGTTCGTGAATTAGTAGCTGAAGTCTAGCATGTGAGACGATGGAATCGGCTGGCCGAGTCACCGTCTATAATAAATATATTAGAATATCTGTGGACGGGGACCCACTAACTGCTGTTAACGGCGTTATTTGTATATTAGCCAAGCAACGAAATAATAAACTACATTTTATATTTACCTACTTTTTTAAAAAGAGAATTTTCCCTGTATATTTTATGATACGGCCTGGCCGACCCTTCCGCTCCTGAGGAGCCGTCACTGCCTGTAACTTTATCAAAATCATTTGTAAAAAAATCTCTTTCATATTCTTCCATTCTTCCAGAGAAAAAATTATTCATGCTAGAAGATGATCTGTAAACTGAAAGCCTGGCTAACGAGAATATCACGCACTACCTTTTGCAGGAGAGCATGTTGATTGATTACGTTGTACGATTACGAAATTCTTTAAAAAAGATTTCAGAGTGTGCCAGTATTTCATGCTGAGACGTAATGAACGATTTCCCGAAGTTATATGACTACGGGAAATAACTCATTACAGTACCGAGTCGAGGAATCTTTAACTTTCTGAACTGCATAAAACAACCCGGACCGGTGCTGTAAAGTTTCTTGTTCGTTTTCTAACCTCTTCTTGTGTTACCACCGGGATTGCCTCCTCATGTTACTGGGACCGAAAGCAGTAATCTACGAGGTTCCAGAAGTATTCCACTTCTTCGGCGGGCGGTGGATTGGCACTAACGGGCTTTCAATACTAAAGCAAATGAGAAGGTCGTTTAAGAAATGGGTTGCTAACACGTATCGCTTCATTTTCTTCAGGATCTCTAGTAAGCAGGTACGGTCTATGCAACGCTGTTTAATAGTGGCCAGCCTTGTTCTATTTGGTGTGTGATTCTTGCCATAATTCTCTTATAATTTTTGCGATTTTGTTTTTGAATCCCCCTGATGTTATGTAGTGAGTCAGACATTGTATTCGAGAAGTCTGTTGTCTTGCTAAATGCATTTTACTAGCCACTTTTCGGGATTCGATATTGCAGCATTATTCTATCAATTCAAGATTTTAGAATTTAGACCCTGGCGGCGAAAATAAATAAATAAACTGTTGTAAGAAATCATTATACTCGGGCTGTTGTTGAAACCATATTTTTTTTATTGATGTCATGTATACATTAAATTCTCTTGCCATATTAAGCATTGAAGAGGAATTGATGTCTTCAGTGACAGACTTTAATGCCAGAGTGATTGAAGTTGTCGCGAAAAACCAGAATCCTAGGATAGATTTTTTTGTACAAATGAAAATAAACTATACACATCTTAATTTATTATCATCAGGAAATAGTTAAGTTCATCTGTTCATTGTACGTTGTCATCGGCTGTCCATCCTAGTGCTTCTTTATTTTGCCCACCGTATATATTCGACTACGTCAGGTTATTTGTTATCCTATCACGCCTATCGGGACCGATATTGGGGGAACTACCGACTTGCATTAGCACTATATGTAATACTAATGTTATCCCTAACCCTTTCAAGGAAGGTTTTACTACGCAGCGCCCTTAAGCAGACATCGGGGCATTTATTTCAAGGAACTGGAGGCAAATTTTAGTAAAAAAAGCAAATAAAGAAGAATAAGATTATGAATCTATTCTAGAAAAATATTAATTTGAGAAACTTAACAATCACAAATACAAGAATATTAACAAAAAATACGATAGTCATGATCAAAATAAGTATGGCAAGATAATAATAGAAAAATACTATAACTATTTAAATCTACATAGTCTGTCTTGTCTTAACTCTTGTCCTAAGGACAGTCCGACTGGAAAAGAAATCAGTAGTTGCCAATTTTTATTATCATCTCCAGCTCTTCTGGCGAAGAAGAAGTTATGTCCATAGTTAAATCCTTGGGGCGGCTCATAAAATGAGAGATCCTGTCTGAACAAACGATGACTGCATGAAATCCCAATTTACTGAGAAATTTGGAGTAACAGTAATTAGAATAAAGAACGTCTAAGAGTGTCTAACGATGTAAGGTTCAATAACCTTTCCATATTTATATAAATGACTGGTTCTTGAAGATAATATAAACAATCGTCTGCGTTAAGATTTTGACCCTCTGTACGCTCCTGTTAGCACAACTGCAGCCTGACAGACGTATTAGCAGCATTTGGCGTGTTGGTTAATCGTTACTGACTGGTACTGTGATTTGCATTTACGGGAACTTCAACGCTTATTGCAATTATATAAGATTAAACAGTAAATTTCATTTTAGAAGCTATGTAGCCAGACCCAGATCTGTCAGTAATTAAATTACAGTAGTTGAAAAACCTCTCTCAAATACATTTTAATTATGACTAGAATTGAATTATTTTTTAAAATAAAATAATTGTAACTGAATTTCATTCACTAACAGGAAAGTAATTGCAACTGATATTTGATTTTTGAAACGATTAAGCAGTTATGTACTTGTACTTGAAATTTATACCAGGATTTGTAACAATGTACTTGTTTTTGTCATTACTCGCCAGTTGTTTGAAAGCTACTGTATATTGTTAAGTTTTTCGGCTCTGTCAATTTACTCACACAGTCTTTGTTTCTTGTTTTGATCCTAACCCGTTATTAGTGCCTTTTTTTTGCTTAAACAGTAAAACACATCTATTAGTCTTAATTTTGAATCACATATAAACAATGTTGCTTCTCACAATTGGTATAGTTTATTGATATTACACGAGTTTTTGCACATTTTCAATCTATATCTCCAATTTATTTACTTATTATTACTTAACAGGCCTCTTCGGCCAAGGTTGCCAAGTCAGTCTTCGGCGGCTTGTTTCTGAACAGTTTCTTTCTCTCAGTATGACCTCACACCGGGGTTTCCAATCGTTTATAATCAATTCCTATTGGTTGTTTTCTTTTTCCACCACTTTACAATTTATTTTAAATTTTAATTTCTATTTTGGTTATAATCATTAAGATAACTTGTCAAATTTTAGTACGTCTCTTCTAAATAGGGATTTCAATATTATCATAATGTTTTCTTGACAGTTGTAGTTGTTTTAATTCCATATAAACTTGGCAACCCCGTCGCCTGTCAATTATCTTCTTGCTTTGTGTTAAAGAGATTCTCTTATTTCTGTGTTTCATTATGCCTACATGAACGATGGCTGCTTTTTAAGCAATAAATTTAAACAATATTTCTAAAATTTAATTTGGCGTTTGTCAACTTTTGTGTTGTCTTTGTTTCATGTAAAGAGTTTTGAGTATATTGATTTAGTACCATGTATCTTTCTACCTGTCCACTGACGAGTAAGTATATCGTTTGATTCAACCCTTTTCTTTTCGGCTTTTTGGCCTTGTTCACCATCTTTATAATTGAAGGGGTTTATTACTTGATATACTTATTTGATGACTAGTTAGTCGAAAGCGCTCTGCTATGATTTTGGAGTTTGGATATCACACGTTATTTTTCACGTTATACAAATAGTCCTTTTTGTTTCATTAATTTTGCACGTGTACACAGTCCTTTAAGCTTTCAAATACATGTTAGGCTGCAAATAAATTGATTTATTGTAAAACAAAGCTTAAGGTGTGAATGACAGTGGAAATGCTTTACTGGAGCCCCACGCTTTTTTCAGTTGTACTAGAATTTGCCACAGCGTCTTATGCTGTTTATTATTATGATTTTTTTTCACACTTTACAACACATTCTGTATTTATTTGCACGCAGATCAATCATTTAAAGATTTAATAGTTTATTACGATATGTTTCATTATTTTTAGTATCAGTAAATCGAGGAACCTTGGGCCTCGTAACCTTAGGGCTTCGTAAGGTGGCATGCTAATAAAAAAGAAACACAATATTCTTACTTAATAACAGAACATTTTTCCCATCATTTCAGCTAACTAGTTCTGCGTTGAATTATTCCTTTCTAAAATCTAAAAATAATTATTAAATTATAATTCCCGCTCTCAAACATAAAGTGCAGATGATAATAAACACTGAATATAATCAAAACCGTTCAGGTATGCGGGCTGTAAAATGGCCCTAAGACGATAGCCGAGCCCCAGAATCGATCCCTGACCCCAATTAAACCCGATATGGCAATGATTTGCTAATTACCTCCGATATTGCCAGAAATTTATCGTTTCCTGACGTGCCAAATCCTCATTATAATGCTCGCTTACCGACGCACAGTGGTACGAAATGTTATTTTTTCGGTGGAAATGTTTGCTTAAAACATGTTTTTATGCGCGATAGGCCAAAAACGTCATATCCTAAAATTATGTTAATATGTAGACCTATAAAAAGCATTGCACTACGAATTTTCACTAATTAAAATCTGTTTAGCAACTTGAGTTCTACCAGGTTAAGTTGTTTAAAATAATTGCTTATATTTGGCACCCCTGGTATATGAAAATGAACACACAACTTTACTTAATGTTTATTCATAACTTGTACCCTATAACTCAACTGTAGTGAGGTTTTTATTTTTTTTAATTTTACGAATCTTGAAGTCTAATTTTAAAATTTTTTTGAACACCCTGCACATCTAACCTGAGATTTGACGCACTCAAAGTTAGCTTTCCTTTAAGCACCAACTTGTATCAAGAATAACATTTTTTGAGAAATCAATAATAAAAAAAATTCCCATTTGTTGCGAACTCTTATATATATATATATATATATATATATATATATATATATATATACAAATTTTTATATTCCGTACTCGATGGTACGTTAGAAGTATCTGGAGAACGAAAAAAATAATTGAAATTCTGCCTACGGCCATTGGAGGATGGGCTCTAGCTTTTAAAAATAATTTCGGTTTTGCAGTGTTGCCAGATCTACTGGTAACTGGCATCAACTTTGGAGTTTGAAATGTGACATCCTATAGTTTATTTTACTTTTAGATTTTGAAAAAATCATGTGAATTAAGACTTTAATATTTTCGTCTCCAGATGTCAAATCAAAGGAAAAGTTTAATATTAGTTAGTCAACATGTGGTACTTTAATTTCAGCAACACAGGATCGGCGACTTTTATACAGAGTCTCCTAAAAATTAACTGCAATTCAGATTTTATAAATTTGATCAAAAGTTGATGAAGCGTTGGCTAGAGTGGATAAATTGAATTTTTCTCATATAAGGTGTTCCTATACCTATTTTGAACTCTTTCGATTTATAAGTAATTTTATAAATAATAATTACTATTAATATTTGACAAATAGACATTGGTTGATTTATAAACAATTTTATAAATAATTAATATTGATATTCGAGAAATAGAAATTAAATATCTAAAATACCAAACGATTAATATAAATTGTGGTTGGTTCTCACCTAATACGTCAGATGTTTAAAGTGCAATAATTACATGAGGGGTAGTAGCTCTTTAAAGTTCTGATATATCAAGTTGTTCAAAAGCGCGCCTTACCCGATTTTCTAGATCTTCTTTTAAATTACTGGTGTTTTATAAACCATTTTTTTAATCCTAACCCTCAGAAAAAAGTCTAATGGAGAAAGATCTGGAGAACGCGGTGGCCAACTCCATGGTCGTTTACGTTTGATCCACCTATCTTCAAAAATATCATACAGCTCGGCGAAAACATGAAGTTTACATACAACATGCAGGAACTCGATTTAGTTGATACCAACAATTTCTCAAATCGATAAGTGGCAGATTATCCAAAAGGTTATGTATATGGTCGTTTTTAGAATTCCAATATAAGTATTTTGCAGAAGTTAAATTTTCCTGATAAATGTATACTGAAAATTGCCTATGCATCACCAAACAAAATACGTTAAAACTAAATTTTTCTTTTAATATATTTTTCAAATTTTTTAAAAGTGGATTTTCTACAGATCAAAAATGATTAGTTTGACGATTAAAGGACTCCATCGCGTGAGAATATTGCTACATCAGTCCAAATAACTCTTTTCAGAAAATCTGGATTCTCCTGTGCACGAATTAATAACATTTCGCAATGATCTACACGTTTTGGAGGATCATCTGGTTGTAAAGCCTGATTACATATCAGTTTGTTTAATTAAAATTCTCCATATTGACGTTCGAGATATTCCTAAATCATTTTGGGCACTTGTTATTGAAGCATGAGGATAGTCATGAAAATACCCCAAACGTTAATGTCATTTTCTTCATTTTCAGTAATAGAGTGAAATTGAATTCTTGGAGCCTGCACAGTTTCTAAATTTAAAAAGTTACCTTCAATTCTGAGAAATTTCCTTGGGTTCATTGGCTGCTAATTCGGAAAAAGAGCGTTAAATCTTCTGCAGGTTCCTGCAATTCTTTAACAGTCGCCGTGAATATAAAACAAATGTAAAATATCCGGATTTGAATAACCATTCTCCATTTTCGATAACTCAATCTGACATAAACCAAAAAGCGGGACATGTCATGCCATCATCGTTACGTATTGCAATTGTTACACTATAGCACACTTGGCGTTTTATACACCACAATCAACGTTCGGTAAGAATAAACTGGTAAAATTTGGCACAAATTCTATATGAATAAATAAAACAGCGGCTTAATAAAACGGCCAGTGTCAGAAATACGTTAAAAGCTATTCCGTTTTGGCAACAAAAACCGGAAAGTAATTAATTTAAATAAATATGATAAGAATTTCTCTTATTAAATAATTTTGTTGTGCGATAGTATATATTGCAAGTCTCTTCTATGAACGAAAAGACTGGGGGTCTTTTCTGCGTCAATACAACTTATAAAAAAAACCACAAAATATTTTCATCCGAAGAAATAAGTTAAAAACAAAATAAAGAGTTAATATTAATACGGAAGATAATTATCTGAAAATCTCTTCGATATAAATATTATCTGAATTCAATTAACATAAATTAAACCCGGAATCTAGTCATTCAATCCTCCCGATTGAGTTACGCTTTATCCCTTCCATCACATAATTAAATTCTACAAAATTCCCTTTGCTTTTAAACGGCTAATCTTGCAGCTCCCTGTTTATGATTCAAGGCTTGTGTTTATCTTTAAAGCCTGTTTATCATTATCCGGTGTGTAAGTGGCATTTTTATTTAGTAGAAAGGAACGTATTTTTTAATCAGCAAATGTATTTATTTACTTGTTTTTCAAGATATTTAATTTTTATATTGTTTTCTTTTAGTACTCAATCATTCTGTTACTTTATATTTAAAATAATGTATAACTATAAGTTTATAGTAAGTCATAAGGTAAGGAGGGTTCACAATAATAGCTTGCACTCTTTGAGTTATTTATTTCTAAACCAGGAGTAAATCACCTAGGCATTGTGGTGTAAAAGCTGTGCATTGTTGGGGCATTGAGGTGCATTGTACTATCCGTACTTGGAGGGATTTAATAGTGCACTATTATAAATTTTCGTCAAGATTCCAAAATAACGACACCAATAAGGCAGACGAATTTAGCCATTTACGCAGATTCAACAGAAAATTGGTGTCTGGAGGTTAAGAGTGAAAATTATGAATTTTAGTCATCATTTAAACAATCAAAATGGCGATGTTAATATGCCGAACAAATTTTGTTATTTTTGTAGATTTGACTGAAAATCGGTATCTGGGAGTTTTGAGAGTGCAATTACGAAATTTTTAATCACCATTTAAAAATTTAAAATGGTTACGCCAACATGGAGGAGAAAATTTTGTTATTTGTATAGAGTCGACTGAAAAACGATATTTAGAGGTTTTTAAGAGTGCAAATTATGAATTTTTGGTTAATATTTAAAAATTGAAAATATAGCCGTCAACATGGAGAACACATTTTTTCATTTGTGCAAATTCGGCTGAAAACAGGCATCGGGGGTTTTTAAGAGGACAAATTATGAACATTCAACATGACGAACAAATTTTGTAATTTGTATAGATTCGATTGAGAATCAGTATCCGGTGTTACCAGTTAGAAGTATAGGGTTATTTCGATCCCTTATTAGCAAATGTGGAGAAAATGTGGTTTTCGGAAAATATGAAACTACTATACAGCAATAATCACTGCTCATTAACATTCCCTAGAAAGTGTAAATAATAATAATAATAATAATAATATTAAATGACTTTTATTTGAAAAAAAATAAACAAAGTAGTTTACACATACATTCTTTAGTGACATAAAGATTATAGGACAGGAAGACAAGACTTCATTCTGGCGAAGTCTAGCCAAGTGGCTACTCTTACTCAACCAGATGTGAATTTGTTATCCTCTAAGCTATGTAAATTGTATCCTAAATATGGCGTCTTCGTTTGACAAAACTTTAAGTAACAGATTAATATCTACTTTTAATTTGCATTAAAACAAAAATGGAAAAAGAAGAAAAACCAAAATTGAGACTCCGGCAAAACCACCCCACCCGCCCCGCAAACAGCACGCACACAGCCGACAACAGTCACCGCCCACTCCTTTGCTCACTTAGAAGGCGAATTCGTAGTTTATATTTAAATTTGTTTATGTTATATATTTTAAAATTATCAGGTAAAGAGTATAGATTTATAGCGTTAAAAATAAAACTTCTCTTAAACATGACTGTCTTATGTTTTGGAACAGTAAATTGATTTTTAAATCTGGTATTTCTGTCGTGAATTCGGCTTCTGGGGATGAACTTATTTTTAAATGAATCAGAGCTAAGAGGTATAGTTAATATTTTATGCACAAAGTTACCAAGGTGATGTATCCTACGATTTTTCATATTAAGCCATCCATTTCCGATATTTTTTCTGTGATATGATCATACTTCCGTAGACCATAGAGCAACCTACAGCATTCATTTTGTATTTTCTGTATTCTGTATTTGTCGCTTTTGTATAAACACGGACCATAAATAAAATCACAGTAGGTAAAATTTGACAAGACTAAACTTTCGCATAGCATTTTTTTTAGGTTATAGTACAATAGATGTCGGTTGCTGTACAAAACTTTAAGGGAGCCGAATGCCTTTTTAGAAAGATTTTTTATATGCTCGCTAAAACGCAGTTCTTTATCGAGTAGTAGGCCTAAATTTTTAGCGCAAGAAATAAAAGTTAATGGAGTGTTATCAATGTGGACGTTTAACGTATTATTTACAAGATTTCTTTTCTCTTTACTACCGATGCATAAAATTTTAGTTTTTTCAGAATTTGAATTTAGGTTATGTTTCTCGGAGAGGGATTTTATTAGAATTAAGTCTTGACTAATGTGATCGGCAGTTTTACAATGCGCTGGGGATGTTATTATATCTATGGTGTAAATAATAAACAGCAAAGGGGATAGAATTGAACCCTGCGGCACTCCTAAATAGATGCCTAACGTACGCGATTCAGCGTTATTATATTTCATTTTTTGTGATCGATTGCTTAGAAATGACTTAATTAATTCTACAGCGCTGATGTTGAAGCCATAATACTTTAGTTTAGAACATATTAGTCTGTGATCCAGCGTATCGAAAAGTCCAGTAAAATAAGTAGACTAACTAGTCCATTATCATATGCCCTAATTATATCATCCAAAACTGTACCCAATGCGTAAAACTTTTTCTAAATCCATTTTGGCAGTCAGGAATTATTTTATTTTGTGTAAAAAAGCTAAAAATTTGGTTATAAAGAACTTTTTCAAATATCTTTGAGATTGTAGGTAAAATACTAATTATTCTTAAATCAGAGAAACTTTGTGGTTTATTAGTTTTTGGAAGAAGTATTCCTATTTCTATTTTCCAGAGCGCAGGAAAATGGTAATTCTCTATATGGCTATTAATAATATGAAAAATAATGTGGTCAATAAAAGGGCTAAAGAGCTTTAGCATTTTTAAATTAATACTATCTGTTCCTTGCGCTTTTGTTTTTATATTGTGTAAGATAAAACGTATGTCTTCAACAGATGAGATGGAGAATGTAAAAGCTATTTCTCTGTTATGTGAGTTATTATTGTAAAAGTCGATTTTGTCATTGCATTTGCTAGATATATTTTGTAGAAAAGATGCGAAATATTTATTAATATCTTCGGGATTAGTTAAATTTATGGGTAAAATGTTAGATCTGTTGCAATGCACATTTAAAGTGTTAAGAGCCTTCCATGTTCTGGATGAGTTATTTTGTTGGCTTATATTAGTTAGATAAAATTTCTTTGCTATTCTAACTCCTGGAACGGTGCGATTGCGGAGTGATTTATAACTGTTACGATCGAGATCAGTTTTAGTCCTTTTATATTTTTGCCAAGCTTTATTTCTAAGTTTTTTTAGGTGCTTAATTTCATCATTGAGCCAGGGAGCTTGCGGTTTTGTTACCCTAGCATTCTGCAAAGGAGCATGTTTATCAAATAGGCTAATAATTAAATTGTTAAATGTTTGTATTTTGTTTCAGCATTTACGTTCTCTAAATATATCATACCAGGCCAAGTTTATTAGATCGTTTTGAAAATGATTATTATTAAAGTTTTTGAAGCAGCGATATTTTATTATTTTGGGTGGTAATTTATTAGATTGGAGATTTAAGTCAATAAAAACTAAATTGTGATCAGAAACTCCGGGTCTCTAGTAGATTTAAATTAATTATTATAAGATAAAGCAGGAGTGTACTAAAAAGAGTTATAACGAATTCAACAAATTATCTGTAGATTTCTATAAATATAGTCGCAGATAAACAAAATGAGTTAAGAGCTTTCGCTCCCGAGTAAAATATAAAAGCTTAACATAACATCAAATTATAGGTATAGATTTGATGTAGACTATTATAATTATATATATTCTTAGTTACTTAAAGTTTCATATCTACAATAAAAGAAATTTCTGTATCTATTATTTAAACCAAATAAAAATAGAAGTCATTGTAATTAGAATCCCTGAAAAAAATGAAAAATTGAACGAATTCCAAAGTTAGGTTTAAGTTGTTTTAAAATTTAACTTTATATCCAACCACAAAACCAAATTGCGCTTTGTTAACAGACAGAACAAGAAAAAAAGATAATAATATAAGGGGAAAAATACATAATATATATTAGCGTTAATCTAATAATACATTTTATAAAGTAAGGGTAAATGTAGCTAGATAAAGAAAACACTATTTGGATTCGTATATAAAGAGAAGTATAAATGTCCTAAATTAAATATTCAGCATATATCCATATTGCATGAAAAATAAACAATATCCCGTCATCAAATTGAAAAGAGCAGAAAAAACCCAGATTTAAAAAATAGCAAAACATACGTTTCTAAAAAATTAATAGAAAAAAAATATATCTTAAATACAAAGTTCACAGAAGTTAGTCAACTGGTCACCTAATATTATAAAGAGCTGAGAAATCCTTAAGTAAATTCGCATGCATAAGTCGTTTATATTGCCGTACAAAAATAAAGAAAAGTAATACTGACCGTTAATTTCAGTAAGCTCGATTGCGTATGCACAAATAAACAAAAAAAAAACGCGAAATGATCATTCACTATTATCACACACTCTCATAGCTCTTCAGTTACCGCACTGAGTTCAGTTTCACTTATAATAAGTCTCCGATTCCCCGAAATTTCATTATAAATTAGTCCGTTATGGGTCCAAGCCCGTCTTTCAAACACCTCCCGGGCCTTCTTGAATAGGCTTAAATTTTCGGGTATCAACATTTCGGTTATTATTGTACCGGAGCCTTTCAATTTTTTTTTGTTACTGAGCACTATATCGCGAGTCCAGCGCCTGCAAAACTGAATTGCCAGTGGCTTCGGTTTGCCTTTGGTGTTGTCTTTTTTACCTAGGCGATAACAGATCGAGATATCCGACTTGTCAATTTGAACGCCCAGTTTTGCACTAAAGAATTGTAAGGTCTGCGAATACAAATCAGGCTCCCGCTCAGGAACGCCGTGAATCAGTAAATAATGTGCGTTCCGTGTCAGTTGCACGTTTTTTACCTTGATCTGTAAACTGTTATTAGATTTTAGACTGTTTACGTTTTCGATCAAATTCTGCAGGGACGTATTAATTTTATCTGGAAAATTCTTCAGCTGATCAATAAAATTGGTGCCTTCCTGGGGAGTTGTGGTTCTTACAGGTAATTGGGTATTTTCAAACTTAGCGAATTCTTCTCGGAGCATGCTCAGACCACTGCTGAAGTCCGTCGTAAGTTGTTCCACGCGTGTATTCATGTCTTTTAAATTCAAAGCAGACTTTCCAGTCATTTTGAAGAGTTTCGCTTATTTCTCACAATGAAGAATGCACTTTCCACTAACACTATGTACACTTTTTTGGAATAAATAGCTTATTAAACAACAGAAATTCTTGAATTTCTCGGGAGCGATTAATAGCCCGACTATTCAAAACATAGCGCCATTTGACAATATTGCTGCTGTGCATTTTTTTATTTTTGCCCTAGTGGGCAGTGCAGTGAATTACGGGGCATTGCAGTGAATTGTAAGGCATTGCTGTGCAATGCTGGGCATTGCAGATAATTGTATGGCATTGAGATGAATTTTGGGGACATTGGGATAAACGTGAATTTTAAGTCATTGTGGTATATTGAAAGGGAATTTAGGGACATTGCGGGGAATTTTTTGTATAAAGCGCTTTGTAGTGTCCAAAATATCATGGGTGATTTTAACAGATTTCGCTTTCAGTTAGACTTAGAACGATGGGTTTGCTGTTAAAATATAAATATTTCTTAATACATGTCTTTTAAAATATTAAATATTTACGTGAATGACCTCCTGATTATTATTACTTAAAAACATGTCGGTAGTTCTTGAGATATAATTTTTGAAAAATACATATTTCATTATTGAGAAGATAATTACCCCAAACATTTCTATTTTTTATTTAACTGACACGGGTTTTCAGAAATAATTTTAAACTTCTTAAAAATATGGAAGATCTACGACCGACATCCAAAACCTAATAGGTTCGAGATTATTGGTAAACCATTTTTCATGGAAATTTGAATCGGTTTGATCGTCCTGAACTGCTGTAAATTATGTTTAGATACCCATACTGACATCATACATTATTTTAAAATGTTTTTTGTATTGTAGGAATTCTGAAATGACGAAACGTCGACTAAAGGCAACGATTATTTTGCTAAAATATTCGTGATATATTCTTTATATAATAGCTCGTAAACATCTTATATTATTATTAATGTAATATGCAAGTTGTTATATTTTATTAGCGTGGCTCCGAAACTTTTTAATTTTTAGGTATAGCCAGTGGAGTATAAACCACTTAAGAGGCCACAGCCCCTACCAGGGTTGATAGCGGTAAAAACTATTGCGCGGGGTGGAGAAACGTCCTTCAAAAATAAACCGATTAAGAATTAAACCAAAAAAATCCCTAGGCCAGTGCCTAATGGGTAATCCGGCACTGGATACACGGATTGATTTTTTTAAAATGACATTATTTCTGCACCTAATTTCAATTCCCACTGAATTGCATAGAAAAGTTTCAGTTTTTTGGTTTAATATGTTCATGTATATTAGTTTAAAGTTTAAACATACTTTAAGCATTTTCGTCTGGTTAAAATGATCAAAACATATTATATAAAAGTTTTTACTTGCGTTAAGCTCTGACAGTGGCGTATTTAAAACGTTACAAACATTTTATTTGGCCGCCATTTTGTCTCTCTCTCTTGGATTTGTACCAAAATTTTATCGATTCATCTCTATACCATAGCTAATTGTTGAATTCGTACAAAAGTTTTACCAGTTGATTCCTACACAATACTTGATTTTTGTGCAAAATTTGAGGTAAAGTGTTTAAATAGGTTTTTATTCACAATTTTTTTAACAATTCATTAGGCCGCCATTTTGTTTAGCCATATTGGATTTTTACCAACGTGTTACCAGGTCATCCTCTGTAACTCTTATTTTTTTGTCAAAATTTGAAGTGAATCTGGTAAGCAGTTTTTAAACTGTGGCCCGTACAGACAGACAGACGACAACGACAGAACGCGACGTGGATAATAATAATTTCACGATTACGATACTTTTTAAGAGGAAAGTAAAAAACGTAATTTCTCGTCAATTGTAGAGTAGGATTTATCTTTGAAATCGAGAGTAAGAATGTTAAGCAATACATGAGGTTACAAAATTAAAAACAAATCATTCTTAAAATTTATGAAGCAGTGACTGTAAAATTGTGGCATGGCATCTAATTTACAAGACATTTTTTTAGGGTAAAAAGGCTGCATTGAGAAGCGTCCATAGATGTCAATATTATGTTTTCTCATTTATGTCGATCTGTCTCTCTATCAGTTCGCTGCGTAACTAAAAAACTACTTAGCCGATTAGCAAATTTTGGTCAAAAATTAAGGGTAACATGAGAATGATCTGGTAATATTTTGTAAAAAATTCAATACGGCAGAACAAAGTGAAACTTAAGAAACTGGTAGAAAAAATATTACTAAAAAACTAATTATCCAATTTACCTCAGATTTTGCATAAAAATCAGTGATACATAGGAATAAAGTGGTACCAGTTTCATACGAATTCCAGGTTGAAATACAAAATGGCGGCCCATGAAAGTGTTTAAAAAATAAGTCGGGATTTATTTGAAATGTTTAAAAAATAAGCCTGGATTAATTTCAAATTTTGTGACAGCATTAAGAGTGATAGAGATAATCTGATAAAATTGTGGTACGAATTCAATACGGCAGATAGCTCTCAAATAGAATGTTTAAAAATCAACTTAAAACAAATATATCTTGCTGAAAAATTAAATGTGATATAGGAATAAACTGATACGAACACAACATGACGGAACAATATCGTAGTCTTAAAATATCAATGTTAAAACTGTATTTTAATTTAAACCCAAAAATCAAATATGGCGTAGGTAGAAACAGGTAAAATCGAACATTGTAGAACAAAATGAGGCCCAATAAGCATGTTTGAAAAGACAGTATATGTGTTACTAAATGACTATGTGCGAAACTAAATTGGCTTACATGCTAATAAAAGGAAACATTCAAAATGAGTAAACTTACGGATAAAGGAAATTTACCGTTTTTTCTTGTTTCATATTCATGCATTTATCAGAAGTTTGCAAATCTTATATCTCCGTGCACAAACAAGATTCTAACTACACTTTCCAGAAAGTTTTCCACTATTAATAACACAACTTACAGGTATGAAGCTCTAAATGAAAATTACAGAGGCAGTTAACAAGCCAAGGCCTTTATTAAACGTGACGGTTTTTGGTTTAAGTTTTGAAGTGTTTTATAATCCACAGTGTTATTTACACTTGTTTTCCACTTTTGCTTAAACAGACAAGTTTCACGGCTCATAGCATAGTCTTACGTTGTTTAATATACATGCACATATTAAACTAAAAATAATTAAAATAAAAAAAAATTGAAAAAAAAATGACTTCAAAAAAGCACTGAAAAGTAATAAATAACATTTCAAATGACCATAAAAATTAGACTTACGAAGTCTCTGTCAAAGTAACTAAGGAAACCTATGTATCTGATATTAGCTATTTTCCTTCATTGTGTATATATACTTTTAGACATATTACAATTCGGTCGATTTATATGTCGATCTGTTTGTCTGTCAGTTTGAGGCATAACATAACTAATTACCAGTTTGACTTTAAATTGTTGTCAAATATTAAAGATCTTATGGGGACGATCTGGTAACATTTTGGTAAATATCCAATAACGGTCTGGTGAAAATTAAAAAAATAATTATATTACACAGAAGGTAGTATTTTGCTATGAATCCAAGAATCGGCCTAATAAAATAGTTAAAAATCAGCCTAAAAAACTATTTATTAGATTGATTTCAAATTGTATGCGAGCATTAAGTGTGATATATAGTAAAACTATGGTACGAATTCAAAATGGCGGAACAAAATGGCGCTCAAATAAAATGGTTAAAAAATCAACGTAAAAAAATGTTCTTCAGTTGATTTCAAATTTTTCACAAAAATTAAATGTGATATAGAAATAAACTGGTATGAATTAGACAAAATGGCGGTCTTAAAAAATAGTATACAAACTACTTATTCTATTTATTTTCAATTATATCCAAAAATCAAGTGTGCTTAGACAGAAACTAGTAAATTGTTGGTACTAATTCAATATAGTGGAACACAATATCGCCCAATAAAATTATTTGGAAAGACAGTATTTGTAGATGTGTTATTATGAGTAAATGTAGAAGTAAATTGACTCACACTTCAGTATTCCTAAGAAATGAGAAGGTCTTCTTGAAAATTATTAAATTTTACCAAAAAACGGAACAATAACCAAATACCTGATGAACTAAATAATGTTGACCAAATAAATGATTATTTTCTTAATTGCATTCAAAAACTTTCTGTTGACCAGGAATTACTTTTATATTACAAAAATAGCAAAAAAAGTCAGTAAATAACATCTTCAGCTTTTCTGATATCTCCGAAATTGAAGTTTTAAAGTTTATATCTAATATCAAAACTACAACTACAGGAGTAGATGGTATAAATATATTAACCATAAATGTATGTCTTCCATATTTATTACCACATATAACACATATCATCAATTTTTGTTTAAAACACTCGGTTTTCTCATCTGAGTGGAAAAAGGCTTGCGTAATTCGACTGCCCAAGATTCCCAATCCCTTAGCATATAATAATTTGAGCCCAGTCAGCATTTTACCTACTCTTTCAAAGGTACTGGAAAGAGCAATGAAAATGCAGTTGCAAAATCATATAAAAATTAACAATATTCTTCCAGCTACTCAATCTGGTTTCAGGTCGGGACATAGCTGTGATACAGTATTATCAAAAATTACAGATGATATTTTTGGTGCCATAGATACAAATAAACTAACAGTTTTGGTCCTGGTGGACTACACCAAAGCCTTTGACACTCCAAGCCATGAGATTCTAGACTCCATTTTAAATTTTATTGGACTGTCGCCAATGTCCCGGTTGCTGATTACCTTTAAAACAGACTACAGGCGGTGACATGCGCTTGGTTTACATCCAGTTTTTTGAAAATTTCGACAGGAGTTCTACAAGGCTCTATCTTTTTCTGCGTATGTTTCCAGTTTCCATTCGTTGTTTCTCTATTGTGCCCAGCCTTACTGTGCCGATGATACTCAAATGTGTCTTTCATTTAATACTTAAGAAAGTGACCAAGCGGTATTTGCAATTAACTATGACTTGCAGAACTCATATGAGTTTTCCAGCAAGCATTGTTTGCAGTTAAATTCAGGCAAGTCGGCCGTGATGGTGTTTGGTAGGAAGATGGATAGGAGAGTTTTGCGGGATCTTTTAAAAATAAGATCTTAATTACAGACAAACCTATTACATTCTATGAGCATTATAAAAATCTTGATCTTATTTTGGACCAGGACCTGCGATTCTCTCAGCACATTAGTAAGTGCTTACAATTATATTAATTCAAAATTAATATATCAAGATAGAGCTGTATTAAATAGAAAAACTAAATCTATGCTGGGGGGAACTGTATGGTTCTTGTCTAAAAAGCACAGATACGAGAATACAAAGGCTTCAAAATTCTTGCTTACACCTGATTTACGGCATAAGAAAATACGATCCTATTAGCCATACTCTTAAACTCAATTACTGGTTTAATATGAAAAACCGGAGGCAACTTCATGCTGCAACTTCTTTCTATACCACTCTAAAAATAAAAGACCCTCTTATTTATATAATAAAATTCGATATCGGACGGATATTCATAACTTGAATATTCGCTTTAAGGATATACTAACCCCTTCTCTCCACCCAACAGAAATTTATAAGCGATCATTGTCATATCAGATGGTAAACATAATGAATAAGTTTATTAAGATTAAGGATATTAAGTCCAAAACTGCATTTAAACAATATGTTTTTAAAACATTATTTTCTGAACAATAATTTGTACATTATTATTATTTATTCTTAATTTGTGGGTTTCATAATATATATTTGTATATGGCTGACATTTTTATGTGCAAAACTGATATTTTTTGTATAATTAACATCGAATTGTGTTTATTTTATTACTAGGTAATGTTTGCTGCCGCTCTCTTTCTTTTGCTGTAGCTAATTATTTTTTTTTGTTTATAATACATTAATTTAATAATACTAATCTGCTAGATTAGGATTGGGTGTAAGAACAGGTATTTATTTTTTTCAGAATGAATGAACTGAATCTCGCTCTTATTGAATTTCATTTATGTATTTTTGCTTATATTTATTTTGAAATAATATTCCGTATTATTATTATTTCTATGACTTCTTGTCTCACAGTATTCCTGTGGATGTATTTTATACTGACGGGATTATACCAAGTCAGAACAAAAAATAAAAAAAGAAATGGAAAAAAAACAACTATTGTGTATTAAGAAATGATCTAACTATGCTACATGTTTTCAAAATGACCGATTTCTGGATATTCCTGTGAATGTCTGTATTAAGTCCTAATTGAGCCAAATGCGGTGTAAACGTTGTTGGGGTGAGACCTGTTACTTATATGACGAGAAGAACAATGAAGACTCTTCCACAGCCTTTTTACTTCCATTGCCAAGTCGGTGTATTTGGCGATCTTCTCACTGTATTTCGCTTGGATGTTCTCGTCATTGGGGACAGTCATGTCAATTAAATAAGTGATTTTCTCTTTTTGGATTGAAAGGTGATATCGGGTCTATTTGCGGGGATTGTTTTATCTGTGTGGATGTCAATGTCCTAGTAGAGCTTGTAGTCTTCGTTTTCAAGTATAGATGTTGGTGTATAATGGTAGTAAGGGTCTGTGTTCTCCGTTAGTTTGTATGTTGTGGCTAATGCTTGATGAACGACCTTCGCTGCTGAGTTGTGTCTCGCGGTGTATTCAGTTCCGGCCATTATTCTACATCCACTCGTTATGTGATCGATCGTTTCTCTCTGCTGCTGACATCTCCTACACCTCTCGTCTTCAACGGTTGTGTCCTTGATGATGTGCTTTTGGTAGTTTCTGGTTGCTATGACTTTGTTCTGGATGGCAAGCAGGAAGCTTTCTGTTTCAGAGAACAGCTGCCCTTCGTGTAACCACGTATATGAAAGCTTTTTATGTATATGGTCTTGCTTTATGTGGCATCTGTGTCTTCCGTGAAGTGTTTTTTCAGACCAGGTGTTCATCTTTTCTAGTCGTGATTGGATGTGACTGTGTGCGTCTGCTGCGTGGCTCGTTTGAGACCGGTCGAGCGGTGTATAATTCTTGTCTGCCTTCACTATTGCCTTGTGGAGGTTAGTTTGTTTGTTGTGGAAAAAAATTCGTAAATTTGTTTTTTATTTAGCGATTGTATATCTATAATTGCCCTTCCTCCTTCTTTTCTCTCGATGATGAGTCTTTCCTTGCATGCGTTTGGATGTAACTTCCTGTGTTTAGTGAATTCAGAGCGTATGAGAATGTGAATGTTTTCTATGTCTGTGTGTGACCATTTAATGATACCAAATACGTAAGAATAGGTATGGCAAAGGTCTTAATAGCTTTCGTTAGATTTCTGGAATTCAGTTTTGTTTTTAGTAGCTTTGTGAGTCTCGTTTTAAATTCCGTCTTGAGCTCTGATTTGATATGAGTGTGGTTAATTTTGGTGCTTTGATGGAAGCCTAGGTATCTGTATGTTTCTTCTTTGAGCATGTTATCTATAGTTTCATTGTTGATTGTTTCCCCCGTAAGGTGGTCTTTCCACTGTCCCTTGTTGATATGAAGTAGCTTGCATTTACTTATACCAAATTCCATTGTGTTTTGATTTGATGTCCAGGGTAAACGTTTCTGTGATTTTAAGGAGTTCCTTTAGCTGTGCCTTTGTGCTTGCATATAATTTTATGTCATCCATGTACAAGAGATGGTTTATTTTGTGTAGGTTATTTTTTGGTGTTTAATTTGGAATCCGAAGTTTGTGTTATTCAGTGTGTTTGAGACAGAGGCAGAACCACAAAGCGCTGAGTGAATCTCCCTGGAACATACCTCGTCTGATGTAGATCTCTTCTGTTTCGATGTGCTCTTTTTGTGTTTTCAAGTTAATTTTAGTTTTCCACGTACTCATGATTTGCGTAAGAAATTGCCTGATGTATTATTATTATTATTATGACGAGGGAAGGTCCGGGTAAAGGAAATTTACAAACTTTTTTACTTTTCAATTTAATAGTTAACAAAAAATTTTTTTTTTAAATATATCCTTACATTTATTTTATATATAATATTATTTTCTAGTCTTGTTACGCATTATTTCGCTAAGAATTTGGATCGGGCAACGGGTTTTTAATAAATCGAAAATTTTCTGAAAAGTTACAAAATTGCCTTTTATTTCATATGGCATGCATTGTGTGTTCGTTAAACGGAGGCGCTTGGATCACCTGTTTGCGTGTCTTAAGGCATGTATTAATGTTGTCCTACTTGTCAGGTAAATATCAAATATTCGGACTCGTAACAGTTAACAGCAATTTTTATTATAGCTAGTTTTTTTGTCTATCCAAAACCAAGCTATATCATCTGTGTATCTTATAATCCCCTCTTTTGCTACCATGCTCCGTCTATTCGAAAATAATTCAAAAATTTGTTCTAGTTTATTTAATAGAAAATGTGGCAATATTTCTTACAAAATTTAATTTTTGATAACTGCAAATTCTCGATGGTTCAACTCACCCACAATGGGAATAACACATTGCCTTAATTAAGGCAAACGGTGAGCACTAACCGAACTTAGTTACCCAGTTATATGGAGTTTTCAACTGCTAATAAAACAACTTGAAATCGCGGCCAGGTCTAATTTCAGTTCCAAAAGGACTCATCATGAATATTACGTGGAAATAATGGTCAAATATAGCAGTAATTATGTAAAATAGACAGTTAATTTTGAGCGGGTTTCTTCTTGTTTTTCCTGATAAACACTTTCGCGCTCCAAAAGCTAATGATCGTCGTAAAGCCAGAAATTATGAAAACATTAATTTTATGGTAGCTCAAATATTACTTCTTTCTATTCTTATTCATTTTTACCCCACTGCATAATGTAAAGGCGAGTAATATCTTTAACAGTCACATGTGTAAGTATATAAATATATATGTAAGTATGTAATCATTATTTGTTATCACCTATAGGCTAAACATCTGGACCGGTTTTCATGAGTGGGGCATCAAGATTCGTCTGTATTTATACAATACACATACACATACAACCAAAAATAAATGTTTTATAATCCATCCTGATAACAAATTGAGCACAGATACATTTCTAAATATATTTACATATGCCCATATAGTATACAGGGTGTCCCAAATCTAAACAATTATTTCACGTTCAACTCTGTCACATCTTAATGGTTGATCTTGGACGAAAGAAGCAAATACACCGTATAAACGTCTTAACAATATAAAAAAACACAGGCGTAAGGGCCATAAATGCGAAAAGGATTACGTTGTAATGGTGAATAAAATAACTCTCCGAGATTTTTTCAGACCTTCACGTTTCAGGGCCCCTAGATGACGAAAAACATGTTTTCTCGATTCCGTCGGTCTGTCTGTTTGTCCGTCGGTCTGTCTATTTGCGATATAGCTGAAAAATTACTTACCCGATTAACTTTTGGTCAAAAATTAAGGGTCATATGGGGATGACCTGCGAATATTTTGGTAAAAATGCATTAGGGCAAAATAAAATGTTAAAAAATTTATTACTAAGAGAGTGGTTACGCAATTTATCTCAAATTTTGCACAAAAATCAAGTATTATGTAGGAATCAACTGGTAAAATTTTGGTATTAATCTAAGATGGCGGAACAAAATAGCGTCTTAACAAAATATTTAAAAATTCAACCTGAAAAAACTAGTTAATGAACTGATGTGTGCCATAACTAATTGTAGTATAGAGATGAACTAGTAAAAGTGTGGTACTAATTCAAGATGGCGGCGGCGAAATAAAATTTTTAACTGAACCCCCTCAAGTTTTATATGTCTTCGCGTTTCAGCCTCCCTAGATGTCAAAAAATAAATTCCGTAGGTCCGTCTATCAGTTTGTCTGTCTGTCTGCCAGTTCGCGGCATAGCTTTAAAACTACTCATCAGATTGACTTCAAATTTTAGTGAAAAATTAAGGCTCATATTGGGATGATCTGGTATTTAAAATTTTAAATAATTTTATAGATTGTTCCAATATTCTGGAACAAATTAATATTAATGTCTCCCATCTCTAAGGACGAGAGAACTATTTCACTTGTCTTTTACACATACTTAGGTCAGAACTCGCCCCTCTGTCGAAGACTAAATACACATACAACCCCTTTTGTTAAAAGGTTTCTTTTTGATATTCCGTTAGGTAATTTTATGGGGGTGACCATGAAAATGTGCAACTTTAAATCTAGTATTTTCAACCAATTTCAATGTATTTTTTTTATTTTTGAACATCGATTACTCCGCGATGGTTTGACCAATTTTGACCACCTTTTCAGGGAATATTCTGGGTACTGCCGGAGTGGTCCCATAGCAAGCATATTTAAAAAATGTGAAAAATAGCGGAATGGCGGCCATTTTGTTGTTTTTTGCACATCGATTATTCCGCGATGGTTTGACCAATTTAGATGAAAATTTCAGGAGACATTCTAAATATTGCTGGAGTGGTCCCGTAGCATGATTATTAAAAGAAACGTTAAAAATGGCGGGATGGCGCCATTTTGTTTTTTGCGCCAAAATATAGTGCAAAAAGTTTTTTAATATTTTACGCTCGTGCCTCGATTCTATCATTATATCAAGAAAAAAATATTATGCAGTGGACCATTTGTTAAACTTTGATTTTTACAAGAAAATCCCTATAAATGAAACTAAAAAGGATGAAATAAAAATTTTATAAGAAAATAATCCGACTCCAATAAAATGCGCTAAAAAGTGAAAAATAATATTTTATTCCACCTTGAAAATTTTATTCCGTGAAGTCGGCGCAAAACATATTCTTAATTATTTAATCACAAAAATATAATCATGTATTCAGCCAATTCGGTGATTTGTGGAATAATATATAATTTTTCACTTTTTAGTGCATTTTCTTTGAAGTCGGTTTAATTTTTAAGTTTAGTTTAGTTTAGTTAAGTTTTTTTCGTCTGGAGATTGGTACAAAATTTGGACATACTGATCGTAAGGCTGATATATATAAAAAAGATGAAAGAAATTGAGTGAAATCGAGTTTGAAAAAATAATGCATAAATTGTTAAAGAAAACTGTCACTTTTTCAACTTTGACATGACGGACTCTTTAATTCGTCATGTCCGAATTTTTATTTGCCAAATAAAAATAATAAATAGGTTAGCGGTATAAACATGATACTTGGAGAGATGCTTTTTTCGGTTACAAAAAAATTTATTATTTTCCCTGTTTCGCGTTTCGTATTTTTTAAAGCAAACCTCTGTATATTATATTAAATTTAAATAGAAATATAAAGATACAGAAGGTTAAAAATATACACACTTAGTATTCAAAGCATTGACAAGTTATATATAGACGATTTATTATTATTTTCCTTGGTCGAAAACGATTAAATTTCAACCAAATCAAATGTTCAATTAATCAGATAAAATCTTTCTGAATAAAGTTAATGGTGTGTATATGCTTTTAAAGACAGACACATATTTTTGTATAAAATTATTTCAATCGAAAACGTGGAGAGATTCTTATCTTATTGAAAGCATATTGATTCCTTCAATACTTAGCTCTCACTGTAAAAGCACGCTTCCAGATTAAGGCAAAAGAAAAGCTAAAAATGTATTTTTAAAGGCTGCCTAGACGGCCGCTAAAATCAAGGAGATGTGTTTTACAATAAGAATTTATTGATTTTAGTCTTCCACCTGAAAAGTGATTTTAAAAATATTTTTACTGTCCCGTAAATGAGAAAAATGGGAAAGTATTGTATATACGGGTAATGGATTACCTAGCAAAAATATATGTTTTATGTGGAAATAAAAAACACAAGATTATATTCAAATGTAATTAAGAACCGTTTTGACAATAATATATTACATTTACTTATTTAATATATTCTTCAATACATTACACAAAATGTACAGGGATATAACGTTGTAGAAAGATAAAAAACCTCTAGTTTTTCTTGCCTTGTCAGAGAGAAGTATGATAATCACGCAAAAAACACCCTCCCAACTGTGTATAGACTTCCACGTTTTTTGTTTTATCAACTATCCCGGTCTGCAGGTCTGTCTGTTCGCGGCCTAGCTAAAAAACTAGTTACCCGATTGACTTTCAATTTTGGTTAAAATTAAAGGTCACACGGGAATCAACTGGTAACATTTTCGTAAAAATGTAACATGGTGGAAGAAAATGGCGGCCTAATAAAATATTAAAAGAAATATTACTAAAAAACTACTAATCCAATTTACCTTAATACCAACTGGTAAAATTTTGGTATGAATCCAAAAGGGCGGGCGAAACAAAATGGCGGTTTAATACTTATTCGATTAATTTCAAATTTTGCAAGATAACAGAACGCAAAAGTGTCGAATTAAAAGTGATATATGGAACTGATAACATTTTGGAACGAATTTAACATTTCGAAACAAAATGGTGATCGGTCAAATAAAATTAAGAAAAAATCTGTATAAAAACTATTTGGTAGAAGAAAACATCAGCCTATTAAAATATTTGGAAAAACTTGGTAAATTTCTTTTACGCAGAACTTCCTTCGTTATTAATCATTCCTTTAATTATAAATAGTAATGTATGATTCTATTGAGTTTTGGATCTAGTCATTAGGTATATATAAATTGTGTTACCTTTCATTTTTGTAGATAAAGGCAAAGAACTTAAGAGCAACTGGGTAGAACCAATCCATAAAGAAACTTTGCCTGAAATTTTTTCCAGAATACCTCCTTTTGTCTATAAAAGTGAAAAAAAAACACAATTTATATATGCGTTTCTAAATTACTCTGTCCGAAATTAAATCGGCTTACACTTCACTATTTCTAATGAAAGGAAATATTTATAACAAGGAAAGTTCAAGGTAAAAAAAACTACATATTTTTTTGTTATTGTGTGAATAATACCTAATATTTTTAGCCGACTATAAATGCGTTAGAAGACAGAAAGTGTGTTATTTTATTTTTAAAGCTTGCTGCTGGCACATTTCTAATATGTGCCGGAAATATATTGTACATTTTTATAGCCCAGGCCCCGGGCCATCCTTACACCTTCTTAAGTGCCAGTATGTGAAAACCAAGTTGTACCTGAAACGGGTATTATGATTGGGTATGTCTTCGTTAGTCTGGAACAGCCTTATGTTCTGTTTAATGTACATTAGACAAAACGTATATACAAGGTACAATCAGGATTTTTTAATTCATAAATACGTACCTATCAATTCTAGTATCCCAACTCAAAGTGGAAAATGGCAAAATATGCAGTTCGGATCACATCAGCTGAAACACACCGAGATATGTTTCGGAGAACATAGAGACTCTTGTTCAGAGTTTTTTGGATTGGCATTAATATGTTTACCCCACTGTAACATTGATTCAAGGAATTTTGCTTCGAAGGTGTTCTGCACATTGCTATATTGGAACAAAATCACCCGTCTTCCCCACCAGTCTTCATCAACTGATAGTATGATTTTAGTAGATTTGTACAGGGTGTCCAATTTTGGTTGTAAATGCAAGGTATCTTCGTTATTTGCAAATATTTAGGGTTGAGGTTTTCGCGACACCGTGCCACTTTTTCGTCAAACTCAAGCTGCCGTAATCAGATTTTCCATAGCCCGCTTCGTTTCGGAGATACAGAGCCAAATTGAAAAAGTTGCATTTTGGGATACCCCTCGTATCTCGGTTATCTTTTAACTTATCGGAAAGGTAAAAACTGGCTCTTATAGAGTTTTTTACGTAAAATCCAGTGGCGTAGACAGATTTTTACTTGGGGCCGTCGTTTTTGATACATGACCCAAAGTCACGTTTTTTTAAATGGGACACCCTGTATATTTTTACGAAGTCCTATTCGTCTTATTATGAGCTTTTCAAAAATATATAGTTATCTATACTTATTTTAAAAAATAAGGCTGCAATTTAGGTTTGTAATAATATCTATCTATATTTTTCTTAGTAAACCATGGACTGATTGTCAAAAATGGCTTTGTCACTGCTTTGTCATAAAGTAATTTCATAGAGAGTGGTGAAAATATAAATGCTGCTTCTCAGCTTTATTTCATTAGGTAACGTTTTATTTTCATAATTATTATTGAAATCTTTTTTAAAACTTAAACTTTTATTATATAGATATCCGGAAATGAGGCAGCCAGATCAAAGAAATATAACAAAGAGAATCGTGAGGCTGATGAAATAACGTCCTAGCAAGTGTAAATGTAACGCCTGTAACGTCCTGTAGAAAAATAGAGAATGAAGTAGGTGTAATCAAGTTTCGGGATCAAACGATTTTAAAGAAACATAAGTATAAACCTTATAAAGTCAGAGTTGTGCAAAATCACAACGACGATGTATTGATTTTTGCCAGTGGTATTTACAAAAAATTAATACTAACCAAAATTTTGGAAGGGCGGTTATATGGTCCGACGAATCGTATACAAGTACTGCTGGAATATTTAATAGGCACAATACGAGACACTGGTCACCTGAAAATCAACATTTGATATTTCCACGCGAGCAACAAGAAAGATTTGGCTTTAATGTCGCTTGTTTCGTACTAGGAACCAAAATAAAATTTTATATTTTTGAAAGAGGTCTCACTGCTAATCGCTACCTTGAAATATTGCAAAATATATTGCCAGAAATCATAGAAGATGTCCCTTTAGCACATGTGAATCAAATATATTTCCAACAAGACGGAGCTCCAGCACATAACTTCCAAATTGTGAGGCGGTATTTAGAAGAGAACTTCCCCGAACCCTGGATTGGAATGCACGGACCTGTCCGATGGCCTCCTACGTCGCCTGACCTGACCATATTGGACTTCTTTTTATGGAGTCACCTAAAAAATTTAATTTTTCGTACCCGACATTCAGTTCAAGGCCTGCGTTACACCACTGAGCAGGCATTTTTGCAAATACAAGCACGTAATGTAGTCATTTCAAATGCACTGGGTAAAATTGCAACAGTGTGTGAGAGGTGTCTAAGAGAAAATGGAAATCAGTTTGAGCAGTTCTTTTGAACATGGCTAATTACGAAAAATAGATATACTTAATATATTCTTAAAAACTTAAACTGTAGCCTTATTTTTAAAATAAGTATAGATAACTATATATTTTTGAAAAGCTCATAATGTCCCATGTCCCATTTAAAAAAAAACGTAACTTTGGGTCATGTATCAAAAACGACGGCCCCGAGTAAAAATCTACGTAAAAAACTCTATAAGAGCCAGTTTTTAGCTTTTCGATACGTTAAAAGATAACCGAGATACGAAAGGTGTCCCAAAATGCAATTTTTTCAATTTGGCCCTGTATCTCCGAAACGAGGCGGGCTATTGAAAATCTGATTACGGCAGCTTGAGTTTGACAAAAAAGTGGCACGGTGTCGCGAAAACCTCAACCCTAAATATTTGCAAATAACGGAGATACCTTGCATTTACAACCAAAATTGGACACCCTGTACTACTAGGAGTGAAGTTGTAACACTTAAGTTGCCGGAGAAGGGTGCCATGATTAACGCTATCAAAGGCTTTGCTCAAATCGTAACAGGATTGAGCTGTACTGCATTCCATGAAAGGCCCCCAGTATGCTGCATAAAAGGTATATTATTTATTTAGTGATAGTCTTCCAGAATTATTTATTCTAGATGCTAGACCGATTCTCTACTTTGATTATTGAAAAACACAGGCGAAACATTACTGGCGAAAAATGTATTCAGAGTTTTAAGTACCATGACAACTAGACCTGGTCTAACTCTTAAACCTTTTTAGTGATTACGGGGGAGTATATCTTTATACCATAATTAACTCTTGTGTAAAATGTGGAACAAATTGTTGAAGTCTTTTAGACTAATTTTCAAAGCTTTTTATAACGTCGTTATTTTGTTTCGCCATCATTTATTCAACTTTTACTAGTTCATTTCTCTACCATGCTTGATTTGAGGAAAATTGAATAAGTAGTTTTTAGTAATAATTGTATAAAAACATTTAACGAGGTGATTATTTTGTTGTGTTGTGTTAGATTTTTACCAAAATATTACCTTGTCATTCCCCTATAACCCTTAATTATTGACTAAAATTCGTCACGTAAGGGTAAGCAGTTTTTAGCTATCCCTCAAATAGACAGACCGACAAACAGATAGGCCGACGGAATAACATCAATTTTTGTCATTTAGAGATCCTGCAATGATCTCTTGTATAGGAGTGAAGTTATACCACTAATAAGTTTCTCCAAATTGTACCTGATATCTATAAGACTAACACAGCACATGCTTTTAATAATGTATATTTAATAACATTAATTGTTATGGTTTTAATTATGGTGGCTAGTGATTTGACTTTTATTTGTCTATTGGTTTTTATATTTCAACCATTATATAAATGTAATGTAGAGAGCGATGTGCCGTTCAAACTGATTTTGCAAAATGAGGCGATGCGACTTGGGGTATCGAACAAAAGCTTTTTCTCGTATTACTGAGTCTTTCTCATAGTTGGTTAGGGCTTGGAGCATATTCTTTCTTTACTGTTCTTACTCGTTTGTCAAATTCGTGCGATCTATGGTGATCACTGAGTTGTCTGATATGATAGATCTCTAGGGTATTGATTAGGCACATGTCTAGGGGCTAGTTTAACGGTATCTCGTGTGGCCGTGTAGTTTAGTTCCTCTAATGACTGATTAGGCACATTACTAGGAGTCTGTATGGAGGCGATTCTTTGCCGTAATTTATACCCCTTTACCGATTCGTTGTAGATTAAGTTAGGTTTGACTTCTCGGGAGCTAGTTAGATACTTTTTTAGGAGATGGAATGACGACAACTGGTGGCAGTGTCGTTTGATCCCCCTAGCGGCTAGTTAAGCGTTTCTCTAGGGACTTGTATGACGTTGACTGATGGCCGTGAGGCTGGTTCACTGTAGATTTGAAGAAATGTACCAAGTTCTAGATAGAGATTCCAAATAAAAAAATTCTGGCCTTTCCATAATATCCACGAAAAAACAAAATAGTGTTGCATTTTGGAGTTATCTGCTTCATCATATTCTTAAACCAAATAGTGACATACCTAAAATATATTATTAATTTTTGATGAGACAACGATGTGGTTTTTTTTGGTTTATATTCTTGTGATATTAATGCGACAAAAATGTAGGCAAGTACAATAAACTTTTTGTGTAAGTCATTAATAATATAAGACTAAAAGACACGTAACGAAATTCATTTTTTGTTTTGTTACTTAATTGAGGCAGGAAATTATTTTTTGCTTAAATTAGTACAGCTACATGGTTTATTGTTACATTTTTTACTTAGATGCCTATATTGTTTGTTTTTAGTTCTTGGGATATGGTTAGATGAACATAACACATTTATACTTATTATTTTAAAAGATATAGAACGAACCTCCAGTCAAAAACGATCATGGTTGGTCGTTTATATTTGAATAATAATTGATGTACCTAAATATTGTAGCAGTGTGAATGATTATAAAGTTTTTTCTCTTTCTCTTTTTTCACAGTTTTTTTTATTTTAGTTTAGGTATTTTACCAGATATGGATCGAAAGTAGTTTGTGTCTTCCTATTTGAAGGTGTCTTTGTTGGCGTCCATATGATTTGTAACAGTTGTTTTATATTTTTTAACATACTTGTGTCTGCTTCTGCTCATTAGATATTGGCTAGTTTGTCTATGGCAACGTATTTCAAATACGATGTAACTTTTTTTTTCAGTTTTGTTTTTAAATTGCTAAAATTTGTTTTCAAAAGATTATAGCCTTTGTGGCATACTATTATGTTTCAGAATATTTGTAATTTTTCATAGATTTCATAGATGAAGTACATATAGCAGGGTTAAGTATTTTTCTTTCTTACGGTTTTTCTTATTTTGCGAAACGTGAAACGTCAAAATTCAGTAATATTTTGACTTTCTGTACAATATAAAATTATTAGAGTTAAAAATTGTTTTATCTTAATTCTTCACTCTCCATATTTTTCATATAAGATTGGAGGCAGGCAGACTATGAAATGGGGGCTTCTGGCACAAAGAAGACTGTTAGTATACGTGAACTTTAATTAGATTATTAGATTAGTTGTGTAGTTGGCCGGCTGTAGCTGTTGATGCCAATAAAGAAATAAATTATTAATTATTTATGATATTGACTAGTGTGTAAATATTCTACGGTGTTCAAATCAATCATCTTTGCGTTTTAAAAATATAGTCAGAGGTAGTAAATATAATGAAAAAAAATTAAATGATTAACTCAGCCGCTTTTGACTTATTAACAACTCCATTGTAATACAAAAATCTTTTTTAGCTTTTTTGCTAATGAATAAAAATATCTAACTTAAATTAATTAAAGCAAATATTTAATAAAATTACATATCTCAACATGCAAACTAGTCTGTCTACTTGATGTTTCGATACATAATGCTAACAATATTATTTAAGCAAAAATAAAAATTGTATCAATTAACTTAATTTTTTATAGATACATAGCAGTTGCAAAAATGCTCATCCTGTTGGGATTCATCAGTGCGCCGACCGTAAGAGAAAAACATTGAATAATAGAAAATATTTGATTTCAAAATGTAAAAATTTGTCATTTTGTTTGACATGTAACCTAGAAACGAAAAAAAAAATAGTTTGCAGCCATGTATAATGTTATTTTTAAATGTCTCCATGATTTGTTGCATTTAGAACGACAAACAAGAATCTTTAAGTTGCGAAAAACATTAAAAATCTCCCATAATTGAATGAACTATTAGGGATTATTGTTTCGATCCAAGAAAATGTAAGCGGAAACATTCAAATTTTTGAGAATACAAATTTTAGCGTACAATGGATATAGGTTGACTTTTAAAATAATATTTTCTAAAAGATTAATACACACATTTAAATAGTTATATTGGCTATGAAAAATAGTGCACTGAAACCACTATACCATTAAGGGCAAAACAGGCATTTGCATTTATGGTGTGGTGAAAGTTACAGTACGTGTAGATGGCGTCTTTCCACCGTAGGCCTATGTTGTTAAATGAAATACTGTAAGTACCTACATATTTTATAGGGAGAAAGGAAGGCAAAATGTATATTATTTAATTTGTTTCAAATTACCATGTGTCTGGACTAGAATTGGATAATGGCCGAACTTGTGGCCGTCAAGTTAGTGACACTATCTCCAGCCTTCGCCAGATTGGTTATTAGTCTTATTTTCACCTTATGTTTTTATGTCCTTACTTCTGATTGGTCTTAATTTACTTGCCTCTCAATATTTTGGTTTGGTTCTATTAATTTTATTTTATTTAAGTATGATGTATGAAATGTTTTTTTTTTCTACTTGACCTTTGCGCCCTGGCGATCAATGTTTTGACAACTGGTCCGGGCAGCAGTTGATTGTTTTTTAATTGTTGGATCAACCTTAGAATGTATCTATTAGACAAGGTAGCTTGTTATGTTAAAATTTCAAACATTGTTTGACATGACAGGCTTTTTTTGTTAATTTAGAAGTTTTTAGTGTTGATATCAACATTGTTAGGTTAAAGGCGAAATCCAGCTGGTTTAACCTTGTGGATTTTCAGATGAAGTATACACCATTAAACTTCACAATTTTAAACAATATCTGCACCTTTTGTAACATTATGTTAACATTATCTCTTTTTTTGTTGGAACAAATGAAAGTGTGAGAAGAACCAGCTGAAATTAACACTTTTTTCTAGTTGAAATAATACAATTGGAAGGTTCATTTTTTCAGTGTACAGTGACACCACACCACACAAATGTTTCTTGTACAATGTTCATCAATTATTCTCGTCGTTATTTAAAAATATCTTATAAAATAAACTACACTACGTAAATGTCAATAATTGTTAAATTTTCTCTACAGTTGACGATTTTAGTGATATTTGGTTCATAACTAGACGCAGGTGCTCTGTTCACAAATGTGAAGTAAATTTCTTGAGCACTGTTTCCTTCTCGAGTTATTCAACATCAAAATCCAGAATTTGGTTTCCACTATTTCTCACCTTCTAGTTTTTAGTTTTCAGCATATGCAATACAATGTATTATTTTCGTTTGATAAACTGATTCAACACTCACAATAATAAACTAAGAAAGTATCGGTTTGGACACTGGTTATCAAGCGTATGCGTAAACAAAAATTTAATGAACCTTTTTTAATATCTCAAGATCATACGCCAGTGACTTGTGACAGTGACGGCACCCCTAATTTTTACTATTTTATACTGAATCATGATCCTAAGTCATAAAATCGCTACCCTCAAAAAATAGGGTAATAACTGACATTTTACACAGAATTGAGATTTTAGTCTATTGCCCGATAGCTAAAATCATCGTCTCACGAAGTTCTTTCTACTAGCCTATATAAAAATTTAGTTGCAAAGGTTGTATGTGCTGCAGTTTGTAGAACTGTGATCAGGATAATAATAATAGTGTTAAGTGGAAAACAAATTAATAATACTCAAATTTTAAACTCGGCAATGGAAGAGTCGATTAAATTAGAAAACTTAATAATTCGAACAGGAAATAACGTTACAGATATAATTAGTAAGTTTGAAAAAACCGTTGGGTTAAGTAATATTAATATAGAAAAAACCGACACTGCAAAACTTTCGAATAATATTTCCAAATCTATAGACTTTGCTGAACATAGAGCTACTAAAACAAAACGAAAAATAGTCAAGTGGATTCTTTGAACGAAGGTGAAGTTTTACAAAAAGAAAATCATATTAAGAAGATTAACATGAGGAAAATAAGAACGGTCCATTTTACATGGAAAAATTCTTCCAAAAGAAATACAAACAAAGAAACATTGTATGTTTAGCTGCAAGTTTAAATGTGCAAAATGTTTTGAGGAAAAAAGACGGTAAGTAGTTTAACTTGTTATTTTTGCTGAAATACCAGGTTAAAATATTTCAGCTCTAATTCTCAGGGATATCATATAAAAAATTAGAAAAATTAACCGAAGGCCATTTTCCATACGAAAAGTGCGGGGGGGGTCCTTTACCGATTTTTTTATTTTCTCTTCTTTTTGGAGACAAATAGTTTTAATCGATTGTTGGGGTGTCAAAATCAACATCGTCGTCAGTGGCCTGGTATGTGCAAAATTAACTCATAATTTCCATACTGGGGCAAAGTTGTTTCAAAACAGAAACTTTCGGAAAATTGTTCAACATTTCATATGCATATTTGGTCACAGATGCGTGTTTGTCATGTGATGTTGTTCGAAACTGGATGGTAAACTTATACGGATTTAGTTAAAGAGAGTTTTCAAACTATTACCACTACAAGTTCTAAATGAAAATTATAGAAGCACTTAATTAGTAAAGTGGGTTCATTTAGTCTGGGAAAAGTGTGCTTCAATTTTACTAGGACTGTTTTTACTGCTTTTGACTTTGTATTTCAGTTTTAATCATTAATAAGCTTCATCCGTGTACACTAACGATGGCTGGATAAGCTGACAAAAATTGTGTTGATTCTAATTCACAATTATTATATTTTACTTTGACGAGGTCAGTCCTAAATTGCTGTTAATTTTATCATTTATTTTTACAATTTTTTTTAGGTACGTGTACAGCAATTTAGATAAATAAACTGCTGGTCGAAAAAAACGATACAGTGCTATTTTTAATCGACTTCAAAAAACCAGAAGGTTCTCAATTTTTATTAACGTACCTTGTATCTGTATATATCTCCGTTATTTTTACAGATAGAAAGTTGAGGGTTTCGCGACAGTGCGCTATTTTTTCGAAAAACTAAAGATGCCGTTAACAGAAATTTTCATAGCCCTTTTAGTTTTTAAGATATTCAAATTCAAAACACCTTTATTTCAGATAACTTGGAAAATATTACATTTACATGCATACTATACCAAAATTTAAACGAAATGGCGTCACAAACAAATATATGAAACAATCCATACTTATTGTACACAGTGTTAAGTTTATAAATATTATCTATATAGTTGCATTAAAATATTCCCTAAGACAATATGGCTCTAGATTAATTAGCAGTTTTTTTATTATTTTTTTTTTAAAATGCCCAAAGTTTAGTTCTTCTTTGAATTGATTTGGTAGTTTGTTAAATATTTTTATACACATATAGGAAGGATTTTTTTCTGTTAGGGTTAATCTATGAATTGGAAATTTTAAATTTAGAGTTCTTGTATTGTAGGTTGAGTTGAAGCAATTTACCATAAATTTGTTTCGGTTTTTATGCAAAAACTTCAAACATTCAAACAAATAAAGACCATAAACAGTTAAAATTTTCTTTTCTTTAAAAACGCCCTTACATGACTCTCTGAAGCCCATTTTATACACAATGCGAATTACTCTCTCTGAGCTAAAAATATTTTTTCTAAATTTGGCCCGATGCCCCAAAAAATGATTCCATACTGGAACACAGACTCGAAAATTGCAAAATACATAGTTTTTAGTGTTTTCTCATTCATATATTTAGTGGCAGTTCTTACAGCAAAACAATTTTTACTTAATTTTTTTGATAAAATTTCAGTTTTGATCAAACCTTTCTTTGGTTTTCTGTTTGCTCATTTCGTATGGTAATTGATCAAAGTCTTTGGCACCAACAACTAAGTTTGTATCATCGGCATAGTTTACAATGTAACTATTAGTGTTTTGTATTACTTTATAAGTCGCTTATATATATAATAAAAAGTATTGGACCAATAATACTTCCCTGAGCAATTCCCAGATTATTTGAGAGGATACTAGATTTATATCTACATTCTTATTTGTTACTGTGACTCTCTGTTTGCGATTTGAAAGATACGAGTTTAACCATTTATTCCCGTTTCCTCTTATTCCATATATATCTAGTTTTTTTGATAAGATACTCAATATTTAATGAGTCATATGCTTTTGACAGATCTAAAAATACACCCAGTGCTTGCTGCTCTCAGAAAAATGCAAAATGCCCTGGGTGAATTCGTAGATTGTTGTCTGAGTTGATCGTTCTTGTAAATAACCATGCTGGGAGGTAGAAAAAATATTGTTACTGTGGAAAAACGCTAGCAATCTTTTACACATAGCTAATTCAAAAACCTTGGAAAAGCTCGGTAATAAACTTATAGGTTTATAGTTTTCCATAAGGTCTGGTTCTCCTTTTTTGTGGAGAGGTTTAATTAGAGCAAGTTTTAACGAGTCTGGAAAAATACCATGCTTAAAAGAATTATTTATAATATATTACAGTATTTCACTTGTAACATTTAATAACAACTTAACTATACATATGGGTATTTCATCATCACCACTACTAAACTTGTTTTTTATCGATTTTGATTAAGTTTTAATTTCCTCAGATGTTGTGGGTTTTAAATAAAAAGATTTATCTATGGGTAAAATATTAATATAATGTATGGGAATGCTTTGTAGGTTATTTAAAAGATTAGTTGCTGCTTAATTAAAATATTTGTTAAAATTATTTGTAACCTTTTCGGGATTTCCTTCAACTCGGCATTTTTCAGACTCTCTAACTCTACTTGTAATCTCTTTGCATATTTGTCACATAGTTTCACTCTTGTTGTCTGATCTAATAATTCTCTCTTCATACTTAACAGTAAGAGAATATTTAACCTATTTTTTATTTCATCAATTTCTGGACTTTTTAAAACTAATTTGTGTTTATTATATACATTTTGTTTTCTAGGGAAACACTGATTAAAAATGCCTATAAATATGTCCATGAAATTATTCCACTGTTTATTTACATCTTTACTATCTATATCTAAAACTAACTCCCACTTTTAATCTCTTAATTTCGTTAGAAGGACTTCCTTATCCCTCTCATAATAAAAACGACGAAAACCTGTACTATTTGTTTTGTCTATGTCTATGGTAAAGATACATTTTTGGAACCCCGATGACTTCCCTCCTGCCTGCAGTAGCTACTTAGTAATTTAAAGTCTTTTATTGAAAGACCTACCAATTGATTTTTTGTTTTCCAGTGTTCTGTAAGACAAAGTATTCTGCATTCTTGATGATTTTTTAGTTCATACTCCAACCTATCCACTACATTGCCCAAGGACTGAACATTTTGATGGATTAGGCCGAGGTGTTGTTTGCTTGCTAGTTGTTTATGTGGATTAGTCTTGATGTTCATACTCTCATTTCCTTTAGATGTTGAGTTTAAGCTAAAAAATTACCTCCATTGTTCTTTCAGTGTAGAACAAACTTGAATCTCCTAATTCCTACATTAGAAGGCCAGAAATTTGATTCGTACAATTCATCTTTCCTTATTAATGGTGCAGTTACAACAAAACTTTTAAGTTGATCAGTTTTTGTCTGAAGTTCTGACACTGTTACCCTCTCAGAGGAAAAACCAGACTGTTTTTTATGTGTTTTCTTCAACCATCTCTGTTGTTACGTGGTTGTTTACTCTGTAAATATTTAGCCATACCTTTCTTTCTGCACCAGAAAAACCCTGTTTTTGTTCTTCCTCTGAGACATTTCCAGTTCCCAATCGTTTTTTCAAATGTCTTCTGTGTTTCACTTCAGTAAAGCCCGATGTCTCTTTTTCCAATTCAGCTTCGCATCGGTTATCTTCGAGGAAATTAAAATTGTCCTGCTTATTTGATTCACCATATTGTTTTTTTTCCTTTGGTCAATTTGTGGTGAATTTTGAGGTGTTGTGATTGTTATGTCATTAGTGTCAACGGGCGTTTGTAGTACTATTTTTGGAATTTGGTTTTCGTATTTCCTACCTTCCCGAAAGTTATTTCTAACCACAACATCTGCGTATTTGGTTTTTTGTGTGTTGTTATTGTTATGATTTTTTTCTATTCAATTTATTCGTTGAACCAATAATCGATTATTTTCTTTCAAAATCTGGTTATTTTCTTTCAGAATATCGTTTTTTTCTTCAGATTCTTTTATCAACTTACTCAGGAATTCAATTTTTAACTCTAAAATATCTCGGATCGTCCTCACTCGACACCATCTTATTATACAGTACAGGGTTAAATTGAAAATGTTGCATTTTCAGACACCCCTCGTATCTCAACTATCAGATAACTTATTGAAAATGTGAAAACTGTTTTTTATATAATTTTTCCCGTAGAACTCAATTCCGCCTTCGGGTCAGGTCAAAAGTTATCGGACCCTACTTTATTTTTTTAAAAGGAACACCCTGTATATTCATAGACTATAAAATTTGTCTTTTTTTACCTTTTCAAAAATACATAATAGTATGCACTTTTTCTCAGAAACACGCAAATAAATGACAATTTTCTGAAATTAAACGCATAATTTAATAGTAGGCTATGGCTATTGTTTATGACAACAAACAAAAATAAATGTCAAATATTTGTCAAATATCATCGGTTTTTGAATCGTTTTTTGGTTTATACTGTCTCATTTTTTTTGATGTTTTATCTGCAAATTCTGCTAGGCTCTCCAGAGACTCTTCGCGAGAACACACCTTTCTGAATGTATTCCACATCTGTTTTACTGCATTCGTATCGGGGCTTCTCGCAGGCCCCTTCTTCGCACTATTGCTAGGGTATACGACTGGGCATTATCCTACGTCAGATTATACAGAACGATATTCAGGTATAACAATAATTTTAGACCTTTGCAGGTCTCCTAGTCTTTAAATTCACTTCTGCTAGGCGTACACAAAACGTCTGCTCACTAACCATAGCATCTCGAACTTGGCGAAGATCTTCTTGAACTTTTGCGAGTGTATTTGATCGATTCCGTAAAATCCGCAAAAAAGACCTGCAAGCGACAAAAACTGAACTTAAAACCCTTTAAGTCTTTTTTTAATGGAACTGGAAATTATGTATGAAGAATCTTAGCTAGCAGATGGACTATGTTGGATCATAATCGACTTTGGCGTCGCCATGGCAATTAATTTGTTATATTCCGCCATATTTGCCAGTTATGTATTTCACTAACTTCGTGATTGTCACTTGTTTATACGAAAAAAAGGTTTTAGTGATAAAATGCTCCAAATTACAAACGGCAATTAGTTTCTTTAGTGAGAGATGGGCGTAGTAAACACCTACGCCGCTCGTGCTGTGGGAATCCCTGAAGTAACAGCTCGTAGACCGATCCTGAAATATGGACAAACTGGAAGCATTGCTCGGAAGGTGGGATCTGGTCGCCCTCGAAAAACCTCCCCTAGATATGATCACTTTTTGAGTCTGCAGATTATACGGAATCGATCGAATACGGCTGTGAAAGTTCAAGAAGATCTTCGCCAAATTTGAGATCTAATAATAGACGTTTAGTCGAAACGAACTTAAAGTCTAGGAGGCCTGCAAAAGGTCCTAAATTACTACCTCAACATCGTGCTGCTCGGAGATAATATCGCCTTAATATAATGGATGGGAGAAAAAGTGTACGGAGAAGAACTGACGAAAGATTCAATCAATCTTTGATAACAGAATGCGATAATTTTAATGGTGGTTCAGTTACGGTGTGGGGTGGAATTTCCATGAACAAACGTACATCCCTTCATGTTTTCCCCATTAGACAGTCAATGACAGCCCAAATTTACATCAATGACATTTTAGAGCAGTATGTATTACCTCCTCCTGATTTAGTTGGTAACAATTTTGTTCTGATGCAGGATAATGCCCGACCGCAAATCACGATATGAATGCGATAGAACATTTGTGGGATGAATTAGGAAGAAGGGTGCGGTCACGCGAAAGGCCAAAGAAACATAATTTCAAGTATGCCACGCAGGTTAGAAGCTTAACAGTTATTGTGTAATTTTGCTTTGATAAAAAGGTTTTATAAAATTCATATCATTTTTATTTTATTAGAATATCACTTCTGAAAAATCAAGTAGCTACCTTAGCAAAATGCAAGGGTACAGTAAAAAAGCTGTAATTCATTTTTCAAGACAAATTAATGAACAGAACAACAAATTGGTCTTAGAAATAGGGTCTTTTATCTAGAGTGTAAGAATTTTTTATACAAATGCGAAAAGCGATGTTTAAGTTTTTCCGTTAACATTCATGTAGCTTGGCAAAGTTTCAGCAAAAAAGCTGTAATTCGGCCAATTTTAGAGATGAGTCGATAAATAAAAAACAAAATGCTCAAAACAAAGAATCTTTCATATAGGGTTTAAAAAGTTTCTATACGAATCCACAACTAATACACAGGGCAAGTCAAAAAATAGCAAAAAAGCATGGTTCGAGCTTTTTCATTATTATCGAAGAATCTTTGAGAACATGTTTATTTGTGTCATTTTCGCTGGAAGCCAAAGGTATTACCTATCTACGAAAAAAATTTTTTTCGAAATCGGTCCACTGGTTTAAAAGATATAAAACATTGAACTTTGGCCAAAAAACAAGTGAGTCACTTTTTTTAGAACTGAGTGTATATTATTTAAATTAACTACCAACAACCAGTTAATTTTTCTTATGCTCGTAACGCGGTGTACCGTAATAATTAGGTAAACAGCTATTTCATCGAGTTTTAAGTTATTTTGATAAAATGAGCGACTAAAATAGTGATTCTAATATAGAAAACGCTGCAGAAGAAGCACACTGCTCCCTCAAAAATCGAAGAAACTGTGAAAAGAAAGCTTAAAAAAGTTTGGTACATGTTGTGAAGACACAAAATTAAAAAATACTAGTTTATTGGAACGAAAACGTAAATATAAACAAGTTTATAAATTTCTGAAGCGAAAATCAAGCAGTTACAGACCCTGTCTTTTTTTTTAAAGAGGTTGCACGTTCTATTAAAGAAGCTCACAATAAAGATTATATTTTGGCGAAGGTTAATTTGTCGCAGAGAAGAAATGACACATATTCTTTTAACGTTTTTACTTCACTTGTAAAAAACTACTTACCCGATTGATTTCAAATTTTGGTCAAAAATTAAGGGTTAGATTTTGGTACAAAGCCAATATGGCGAAATAAAAGGTCGACCTAATGAAATGTTAAAAAATTATTACTAAAAAAATATTTAAACAATTTACCTCAAATTTTGCACAAAAATCAAGTATTGCGTAGAAATGAAATTGTAAAATCTTGATACGAATTCAATATAGCGAAAAAAAATGGCGGCATAGTAAAATATTCCAAAATTCAGCTTGAAAAAACTACTTAATAAATTAATTTTAAACTTGACGTTAAAATTAATTGTCTATAAATAAATAAGGCCTTTAATAAATATTATAATAAAATTGCCAGGAATCATCCCTGCGCTGGCGAAGCAAATACATGTTATTCTACTTAACCAGCAGAGGGACTATCATGCGCTATGGAATGCGTAAGAAAATAAAATATATAATTAATTAAAGTTGACAAAAAATGGCGGTTTGTTTGTGAACATGGCAAAAAAATTTGACACAAATAATGTTTGTTAAATTCTTAGATAACAAAAATATGTGTGAATAATAATATTCAAGGTTACAAAGTGTGCGAGGGCGACGAAATTAAAATTAAGTATGGAAGGAATATAAAATAGCTAAGGTGTTTCTTTGGGAAGATCCATGCCCAAAAATTAAAATGAGCTTAAGCTATGCCAGAAAAGTCCTGCAAGCCTTCTGCCTATCTATAACAAAGCAGTTAAATTTAAAATTAAACTTATAAAAATTGAAAAGTCTGAAATACAAAATGGAAATTGAAATGTATGAAAAAGATCTTTTAAACAACGTTGTACGAAAATGAGGCATTGCGTATTCATCCTTGAATCTTCCATTAACTGAATGCTGTGATTCATGAGTTTGAAATATGTTATTCAAAGAACAACTAGATTTGGGATCATTAATAAGTTTAAAAACAAAATTTCCCAGATGATGTATACATCGATTTTACATACGTAACAAATTTAATTCATTTATTCGATGAGAAATATGTTCCCTTCTAGAAATATCAAAAATTAAAAGACAACATGAATTTTGTATGACCGGTATTTTATTTTCCCAAAGAATTCAGACATGGAAATTCAACAAAATCTAATACAATACTATCGATAGAGATATTCAGGTTTGAAATTAAAAAGTTGCATTTGTCCCTATTACCAAATATCATTACATTAGATTTGTTTGAATTTAAGTTTAGATTAAGTTCTTTAGACAAAGTATTAATTACATTTAAATCATTATTTATTATATTATTAGCCATTTCAAACTCTTCAGATCTAAAGGAAAAATAAATATGGGTGTCATCAATGAATGCTATTATCTTACAATTATTAAGGGACGTTAAAATATCATAAGTATAAATGCTGAAAAGAAGAGGTCTCAGGATAGACCCTTGGGGAACTCCAGACAATATAGAACGTTCTTTTCATTCACAGTTATTATAAGAGATTTTCTGCGATCTGCATGATAGATAGGATTTAATTAATTTTACTAAGACATTATCAAAGCCAAAGTATTTCATTTTGGCTAAGAGCAAGTTATGGTTGACAGTGCCAAGGGCTTTTGAATAATCAAGTAACACGAGCACAGTGACAAGACCCTGATCAGTATTTACAAAAATGTTTTTGGTAATAGTTGCAAGAGCAGTAGAAGTACTAAATCCGGGTCTAAAGCCACACTGCACTTCAGACACTATGTTACTAAAAATGGCAAAATGAAAAATTTATATAATATTTTTTTGAAGGTCCTTATTTTTGGGAAGTGGGATACCTATTGCATTTTTCCATTTATCAGGAAAATAAGAGTTTTCTATGCTACATTTAATAATATGAAGCAATATAATATCAATATGTGGACTAAAATGTCTTAACATTCTAATCAAAACCAATGCTATCTTTTTTTAGAGAATGTAGGATTTTATTAACTTCTTCAACATTATTTAATTAGAACGAAAACTGAGTACTTCTTGAGGAGTAACTATTACTATAAAAATTTATTTTATTATCACATTATCGGATACATATTGAAAAAACGTTGAAAAATAAGAATTAATAGCATTGGGGTCTGAAAGGTTAGCTGGCAACTCTGCCCGACCTTGTTTATTACACTGTATATTGAGATTACGCAAAGTAGACCAAGTTCTACGATGCTCATGCCTAGCAGCAACTGAATTAAGATAGTTTTGCTGTTCTCGTCTTATCATAAACACGGTAAGATTTCTTAGTTGTTATTCATAAATTCATTCTATAGAGGTGAACTGATAAAATTCTAGAATGAATTCAAGATGGCGAAACAAAACCACTGCTAAATAAAAATTTTGTAATGGTGGTAATCCCAAGTTTTACAATTTTCACGTTTTAGCGTCCCTAGGTGCCAAAAATAGGTTTTCTCAATTCTGTTCGTCTGTCTGTTGGTCTGCTGTCTGTAAATTCACGGCGTCGCTAAAAAACTACTTACAATATTGACTGAATATTAAGAGGATATGAGATGACCTGGTAATGTTTTGGTGAAAATCCAATACGGCAGAACAAAATGTCGGCTTAGTGAAATTAAAAATAAAAAAATACTACTAGTTTTCTAACTTACCTCAAATTTTGCACAAAAATCAAGTGTGACATAGGAATAGTACGAATATAAGGTAGCAAAACAAAATGGTGGCCTGATAAAATATTTAAAAAATCAGCCAAAAAAACTACTTATTAGATTAATTTCAAATTTTGTGCAAGCATTAAGACTGTTACAGAGATAAACTGGTAAAATTGTGGTACGAATTCAAGATGGCGAAACAAAATGGCGGCCAAATAAAAAATGTACTTAAAAAAACACCTTATTTAGTTGACTTCAAATTAGGCAGGAAAATTAAATGTGTGAAAGGGATAAACTGCTATACGGATTCAACATGACGGAACAAAATGGCGGTTTCAAAAAATCAGGGTAAAAACTTTTTATTCAATTTATTTTAAATTATACCCAAAAAGTGTGACACAGGTTTAGACTGATAAAATATTGGGACGAATCCAATATGATGCTCCGAAAATCCGTGACAAATATTATAATTGGATATAGTTGCATTTCTAGCTTGACTTACATATATCTAATTTCAACAGTTAGTTGAGATGTTCTATTTAAAAAATCACTTGTTTAGATTGTCACATTTTTGAAACACTTTGTATATTTTTTTAAGCTCATCCCCCACCTTCCTAGACATTTTTGTAGCCATACAAACATACCAAACCCATACAAAGTTGTTTTTTTAAAAACTCTTTTATAAACAAGGATATTGGTTTAACATTCAATCCAGGACACCCTGTATATGTTTATAATCATATAATTGTTTCATAAAGCTCTTAACTTTACTAGCAAAATGCAAAATGCGCTCATCACAAATGGTATTATGGCTAAAAATAATTCCAGAAGGGCTTGATCATTTATTGTTTTTTGGTTGATTCACATTCTAACTTTATTAGCTTTCAACATTTAATTCACCCTATATAATATGCTTTGCGTTAGTTATTATATGTAAATTTTATAATATTTAATATATCTTACTGAACATAATATCACCACTTGTCTTTAATTTGATTTTTGAAGATACATTTGCTGTTAATTGGGATGTCCAATAGGTGTCATATAGCCATTTTAATGTGCGTTGTGGATCTGTGTGAATATAATATTTTTGTTTTATTTTATGCTTCCATTAAAGGATAGTCCATGTTTTTTGAAACACACACATAAATTATATAGAAGTGGGTGAAAAATTCATTACAAGATCTGAACTGGACAAACATATAAACAGAAAAATGATAATTGATATTGGATGTACTCACACTAAATAACCACCCTGAAGCTTTAATTTTCAAGCTTTATTAAAGGCAAGACTTTTTTTTATGAAAAAGTTAATTCATCTTGGTCACTGGCACGAGCAATATAATTTTAGAATTTGCATATTACCATTAAGTAGTTTCAATACGGAAACTTCGCAAAATTGGTTTAACATGCCACCTGCATATCGTATAATTTGGTAACAGATGCGTTTCTATCATGTGACGCTTTTGAGAAACTCGGATGGTAAACTTATATGGATTTAGTTAAAGCGAGTTTTCGAATTATTAACGGTATAAGTACAAAATGTGGGGGTTCTAAATGAAAATTATGAAAGCACTTAACATCTACGCGCGTATATATATTAAACTAGAGAAAGCTGTGCTTCAACTTTATTAGAAGTGTCTCTACCGCTTCTGACTCTGTGCTTCAATTTTAATAAGTTTAATGCCTCATTTATGGCCCTTAATAATTTGGATTAGTCGACAAAAAGCCTGCGCTTTCTTATTATCTTTAGTTTAATTTTATCTGACGTGGACACAGGTAGTCTCTACATGTACAGGTACAAAATTCAAACTAAACTGGTTTACAAAATAGCTGTTTACAAGTTAAGAAATAAGTGCTTAGAAGACGTTGTGCCTAACGTGTCTTTCTTTTAATGAAAGGAACGCTCATCATCACGCTGATACTAATTTTACAAAATTTGGAGTCAATTGGGTAAGTAGTTTTTTAGCTATACCGCGAACAGATATACAGACTGACAGACAGACCGATAGGTCTAAAAAAATTCAAAGGGCAACTTTTTCCATGATTACAATACTTCCCTCTTCCGAGGGAAGTAAAAAACATACATTTTGTTTTAGAAAGCGATTTCACCACCTTTAATTACTCTCTATAAAGGAAAAAAATAATTTTATATGCAAAAGTAGAAAATATATTTATCCTATTATACTTTTTTAAAAATTTAAAAAAAGTATTTAATCCTCTAGGGCTAACTTATACAGTGGAAAAAAGTTTTATATACATAGAATTGAAAGAAATTTAACGTGTTTTACCTTTATTTTTAAAGTAACCTTTATAAAATGAAAAAAAAAATCGGTAAATTTCTTTACCCGGAACTTCAACAACAATTTAGTTCAGTACATAGTTACAGTATATATGTGTTACACATACTGTCTTTTCATTGTTATTTATTCCAATATATTGGATTCCTACCAATATTTTATCATTTTCTTTCGACCTGTGCCACACTTGACTTTTGGGCATAATAAAATAAATTCAATAAGTAGTTTTTACATTGACACATACCGCCATTTTGCTACGTCATGTTGAATTCGTACCAGTTTATCTAATTTTCACATCTAATTTTTCTTTTTTACCAATTAGATGTATGTTTCCCTAATTATCCTTTAAATATCAATCAGTGTAACAATAAATTGAAAGAAATCTTGTCAAAATACAAACCTGGTACTCTATTAGTATATACTGATGGCTCAAAAACCTCCCATCGGATATCGGCAGCATTCTAAATTCCTAGGTTGAAGTATCAACAATCAGTTATTATAAATAAAGATTACAGCATATTTTGTGCTGAAGCTGCGGCAATATATTCCGCTATCAAATGGGCGATCACACAAACTGCCACTCATATTTTAATATGTACAAACAGTTAGTCTGTTCTACGAAAGTTGGAAAATTTCTGCCACTCTAAAGATACTTTTCCTAATTGTTTTATATATAGAATATTAGAACTAGCCTCTGAAAGTAACAAAAATTTTAAGTTCCTCTGGGTAAAATCACATAATGGAATTAAAGGAAATATCATGGCAGACCACGCTGCAAAATCTTGTAATATCGAGAATAGCATAAATGATACAACTTTAATCACCAGTGAATATTTGTCCGCCTTTCGCAACAACATGTTCATCCAGTGGAGAACAGAGTGGCAGAAGTATGGTTTCCATACAAATACTCACTACAGCCTAATACATAATAGTATTCCGCACAGACATTGGTTCCAAAGTACGAATACTACTCGGGCAATTATATCTTGCATAAGCCGCCTTAAATTGAATCACGTTAGATTACCATTCCATCTATACAAAATTGGAATCGATGAGAGTTCCGAAGTATCATCATGTGGAGAATATGGCGATGTCAGCCATTTTGTGTTTAATTGTAAACAATATGAAAATGAGTCCAAAGCAATCTCAAAGGTTTTTATCAATAACGGCTTTTCTGTGGCGTGTGTCCCAGTGTACATTCCTTTTTACCCATCCTCTTTTAACTAAACAACTTATTGATACAAGTCTTAATACACACATAGTACAAACCTATACGGTTGAATATTTCCCCTTTTTATATTTAAAGTAGGTCACATTATATATATATAACTGATTTTATTGTTTTTTCTATAGTCGTGGCTAAAACACTCGTAGGGCCAATAACCAAACGCAAAAAAAAAATTCTGCAAAATCAATTGAACAAGATTTTTTTATGTTGATTTTTTAAAAATTTTATTGGGCCGCCATCTCAATTGAAACCCATAGTATCAGTCTTTACCTACTCCATTGGTCCGCAGATACTTCCCAGATACTAACTTTCTAACTGGCTTTCATTAACGATTCTCTTGTTGTTATGTTAAAGTGATGTATTATTTGGGGTTAGGTTCCTACTAGAACCTAACTTTTTTAAAATGTCGACGTTTTGCAACTTTATTGTTGCATCCTCAGGACACATAGATTTTATATCTTACATGAAACCCATATATATATATATATATATATATATATATATATATATATATATATATATATATACTCCGTTGGTCTACAGATATTTCTTAACCCCAACTAATACGCCACTCTAACATAACAACAAGAGGATCATTAACTAAAACAATAGAAACATAATATCTTGGAAATATCTGCGGACCAACGGTGTAGGTAAAGACTAATAATATGGGGTTTGTGCAGGATATAGAAACTATATATATGTCCAAAGGATGCAACAATAAAGTTGCGAAATGTCGACTATTTAAAAATAGATTTTTTTTATTGGAGCCTAACCCCAAATAATACTATGATTATAACATAACAACAAGAGCTTTGTTAACGAAAACCATTTACAAACTTAATATTCAGGAAATATTTGCGAACCAACGGAGTAGGTAAAGGCTGATAATATGGGTTTTCATGCATGAATCTATATATGTGTCCTGAGGATGTAGTTCCGAAACGTCGACAATTTAAAAAGAGAACTGGATCTTAATTCCAAATAATACACCACTCTAACACAAATGTTTTAACATTTTGCAGCCATATTGGATGTTATGTCGCGAACTGACAGGCAGACCGACAGACAGACCGACGGAATTGATAAGACATGTTTTTTAGCACCTAGGGACGCCAAATCGTAAAAACCTGACAGGGTGATTTTTTCACGATTACAAAAATTTTATTTGGCCGCAATTTTGTTCCGCCATCTTGAATTAGTAACACAGTTTTACTAGTTGAGCCCTATACCATAATTAGTTATGACACACAATTTGAAATCATTAAGTAGTTTTTTGTTTTGTTCCGCCATCTTGGATTCGTACCAAAATTTTACCAGTTGATTCCAACATCATACTTGATATTTATGCAAAATTTGAAATAAATTCCACAAGTAGTTTTTTCATAATATTTTTTTTAACATTTCACTAGGCCGCCATTTAGTTATTGCCATACTCGATTTTTACCGAAATATTACCAGATCATCCCCATAAGACTTAATTTTTTATCAAAATTTAAAGACAATCGGGTTAGTCTTTAAGCTATGCCGCGAACTGACAGACCGACAGACGGGCTGACGCAATTGATGAAAAATATTTTTTGGCCTCTAGGAACGCTAAAACGTGATATGTAAAACCTGAAAGAGGATTTTTTTCACGATTACAAACATTTTATTTGGCCGCCATTTTGTTTCGACATCTTGAATTAGTACCATTATTTTACTAATTGTTCCCTATACCACAATTACTTATGGAACACAATTTGAAATCAAACCATTAAGCAGTTTTTCAGGCTGAATTTTTAAATATTTTATAATGCCTCCATTTTGTTTCGCCATCTTGGATTCGTACCAAAATGTTACCAGTTGATTCCAACATAATACTTGATGTTTTTGCAAAATTTGAAATAAATTGGATGAGTAGTTTTTATGTATAATTTTTATAACATTTCACTAAGCCGCCATTTTCTTTCGCCATATTGGATTTTTACCAAAATGTTACCAGGTCATTCCCATATGACCCTTAATTTTTGACGAAAATTTCAAGTCAATCGGATAATAATAATAAATAAATGAAGGAAATATATCGAGATTCACAGTTTGTGAGAGAGTTAAATGCTTGTGAATTGTTTCCTTTTCATGAAAAATTGCTGTGACGTATTTAAGAGGGGGGGGGGGGTAAAACCGCTTCAGAAAAATAAGTAAGTAGTTGAAAGTAGACATTTTTTTGTTTGTTAAAATTTTTTATTGTTTCTAGTTAAATATCTTATTCGCACTTCAACGCACAATCTAATAATTCCATTTGCATTTTTCAAGGGTAAATATAGAACCCCAGAACCCCCCCCCAGGAAGCAAAGTTTATTTGCGCTACTGGGAGGCTGTATTATCTTTCTAGGGCTACGCTGTATAGTAAAAAAATAGTACATTACATAACTAGAATAAAGTGCCTTAATCTCTTGAATAGGGATGTTAAATGAGTCACTTTAGTCTCGCGATATGTACATTATATTTTGCACTTTCGGGAACGATATTACTAATAAATGTAATCTATAGGTACAAATTTAAAACACCTCACAATGTGACAAGTTATTGCAGGTATCAAATACAAATTTGATTAGTGTGCTTTGAAATAATGATGTCACGTAGTTACAACATAAATACACAAGTTGTCAGTGTCATTAATTTGGTGTGTAACGGTGTACTGTCGTGCGTTACGGTCAGACAAATTATCATGTTAATAAATCTATATTTTTTTTAAGTAAACATATTTAGTATTTAATAATTTAAATATTTTATTGCTTACAGACCTATACTGCGCGTATTAAATTTTTCTAGATTCAGTTAACCTTGCGGTTGGACGTAAATAGGCTAATTATAATTATTGTGTATATTTAAGTTGTTATATCACTATATTTCAGTATTTATTTGACGCTAAGGATGCATGAATTCTTACATTTCAGTGATATCATTTATTTAGTTTTTTTTGGATACCTACGAATCTCCCTCGTATTTGTATAAATTTGGCAGCCAATAGGAGACACGTTGTTCACCGCATGGTGTAGACTAGTTTTCGGCTTTCCTTGTTCCTCTTAAGGCAGATTTAAAATTGCGTTCTTGTCGTACACTCAATATTGCTTACTTCGTTGGCGAAAAATTGCATGTATGTCGTTGATCATAATAATTACAAGGGGATTTGATATTTAATATTAATATCGTTCAATTGGGAAGATAACATAAAAATTAAAACTTATTTTCTCTAGTTATTTTTCTGTTAATTTTGGTTTGTTGAATTATATTATTTATATAGCTTATAATTAATTGAGTTAATTAAATTGCTCTAGTATATATTTAAGCAATAGTTTTTCTATTCAATTAAAATCATTTAAGACATACGTTTACTTTGGGGTTTTTATTTGCGCCGCGTCAGCCCAGCAAACCTGTGTTGAGATTTGGCTATCCTATGTTAAAAAAAGGGAACATTTTTTTGAATTCTTGTTTCTCTGCTAAACGTATTGCAAGTTTAGCAGAGTTGCAACGTTGCAACGTTTAGCAAGCCATTTTGACGGGTCAAATTCTTGAAACGTAATTTGTTAGTTTTTCCCAGAGTTACATCAGTCAGGTAACGCATTAAAATTTGTAATTACATTATTGATTATTTAGATTAATTTGTTCAAAATTTAAATGTGAATTTTTGTATTAAATTTTTATATTATATTACTGGATTCGAGATCACGCCATGCCATGCTGACGCCTATTTTTTTTCTTTTCCTTTCAGCTCTACACCGACTTGTCCTTTTGCCTTGCCTTTTATTTGCCTACAAACTTGTTTTTTTTTTAAAAGACTATTAAAATTGAAATCTAAAATTTCATATCATAATTTTGTCTTATCCATTTTGAATTCAGTACTTGGATTTCTGGATAAGTTTTTATAGCTAGACGCCTAACTAGCCGCCTTTAGACCTAGCCACTAGTTGCTAGATAATTTTTTGTTGTCTACCACAACAATATATTTAGGCTTGCTTAAATTAAATATTGGATAGAATTCCGATCCCAATTGCATCTTAAATCAATTTTGGTTCCGAGAAAATAAGGTCATCCCCGATATAATTCGTCACAAATCCTGTTCGAGAACCATTGAGGGAGAGGAGTAAGTAGGCGTTAAAAGAACTGATGCAGCCTTGGGCCGTCCACAAAGGTCGTGGGTTCTCCACCACGTGGCGCAGCTATTAAGAGTTTTGGTGAGAAATTTTCATTTTTTTTTTATTGTCTAAAAATTTTTATTAGTTTACTTCTTCCGAAAATTTGAGTAATTCATTATCTTAACAGTGTTTAAGTTATTGGCCAATTTGGGTACATATAATTTAATATTAGTGACCGTAATTTTATAAATTATTTCACAAGAATTTTTCCTTTTAATTATTGCTAATTTTTTTTAAATTATTAAATATTTCACCTGCTACGTTGATTTTGAACATTTGCCTTAGTGTAAATTAATTATCTTCTAATAAATTTGGTAACTGTTGTTTAAATGGGTTTTTTTATTTTGGTTAAGGTACAGATAATATTTTCGGAAGAAAGATTTTCCGCAAAGTCCGGATTATAACACGGAAGCACATTTATTTCTTTTTTTTTATTGCGGATGGCACCCTTTTAAAAACCTTACTTAAGCTCCGTGTTATAAAACGTGTCTTCTGAAAAAAATATTGTATACATTCAATTATCGAAAAGGACGGAAAAAAAAATAATTAAATTAATTAAAACAACCCCGCCTGTCAACTCATGCCAGAGCCGGCAAAAGGAACTGTCGTGCCTAGGTCCTTTTAAGAGGTTTGCCTAGTAATATTATGTTCGTTAAAACACCCATACGTTACAGGTGATTATAAATAGAAATGGAAACTATTGATTTCAAAAAAGCAGCCGAAGAGAAAGATATTTTGCTGCCCAAATCAAGGAAAATATATGAAGTCTAATATCAGACATTTGTAAGATGATGCTGTGAACGAAACGTGGAAAATTTCAACGAAGATGTGCAACTTGTGTTTTTCACAAAGAAATCTTCGACGTTTTCGGCATATTATTCTATGCTTAAGACTATGCTTAACCTTAAAAATAATATCGACAAGCTAATTGCCCTGCTGAAAAGAAGAAACGAAGGATATTAGTAAAAAAAAGTCAAGACTGGTGATCAGGTTGATACATTTTTAATGGCTGTCCCAGATAACCAGTTTTTAATGGTGAAGGTAGCCCTTATTTTTAGTGTAGCAGGTGTCTGTTGAAGTAAGGAGTTAGTTGAGTTGACTGTGGAAGATGTAACTGATTTGGATCACTCAATCATGATTAATATAAAAATACCAAAAACCAAATTGATAGAAATTTCATTGTTAAAAATTCAGATAGCAATATTGTCAACATTACTGAAATCTGCCGCAAGTAGATGACTTTAAAAAAAGATGAGACTCCTCATTTACGATGTTTCGTTCGTTACCAAAACAATCAACGTACTTCACAGTCAGTTGGTAAAAATACCCCAGAAAGTAGCAGCATTCTTAAATCTACCAAATCCGTCATTATATACTGGACATTGTTTTCGACGAACATCTGAATTAGCTGCATCTGTGAATGTTTTAAAAGGCATGGAGGATGGAAATCGTCAGCCATCGCCGAGGGGTCGAAAACTCCATAAATAATAAAAAAACCATAGCCGAAAAAAAATTGGACATGGTGATATGAATACCTTCCAAATTGGAGCTTCAAAAAACCCTCCCAGATAACGTTCTAACGAAGCATCTAGAACTGTCGCATATTCTTCTGCAAGTAGCGCTATTGACCATACTGTCGACGATTATTTAATATTGTAAATTCTACTACTGTAAATATTCATGTAAATATAAATAAATAAATTTGTTCAATTTAACCCTTTTTTAATAATGTGTTGCTTAGATACAATTTAGTCCCTTCGGACTAAATGAACCTCTTTAGTCCCTATTAGGATATACCAGTGGCGGCTCGTCAGGGTAAGCAAGGTAGGCGCCGCCTACCCTTGAATAATCGTGCCTAAATACTGCCCAAAAAATCTAATATCTCATATCAATTAAACAATATTTAACCGTTTAACATCACAAAATATACAAAACTTTCGAAAAAACCCGTGCGTTTCCCTTAGAAATTCCTAACATTTAAATAAACATCGATTACATGCGAAACCTATGTACGTTTAGAGGCGATATATCCCAACCGCCTAAATTTAGATGTTCTCTACGGCAGCCAGCCAGCCCACGAAAACGCACATCGCCGACGACCAGCGACCGACATACAGAGAAAATCACGCGAAATAAACTACTACAGTAGGCGAAACGATCGTCCGCCTTCGGCAAATATTTGACGTCTTCGCATTGGATTCCAATATTGTTCATCTGGCAGTGTTGCCAAATTCTCGAATTTTCACCTGAACTGCTTTACGTTTTTAGAAAATATGCATATGCATAAGGCTACCAACTTTTTCATTTACGAATGCGGGACACAACAAATTTTAGTATGCGTTGTAGGCGCATTAACCATATTCTAAAATTCTTTATTTTCAGCATTAATTTTTTAATTAATTAAATTGATTATCCGAACATTCTGTTATATACTAAAGCAAAAAAATTAAAGACATTAAACATAAATGTTAGGTTAGGTGAGGTTTTTTTAATAATAATAAAATGAAACATGTTTCTACACTTTGGTATTTTTTTTAATTAAGGCTTATTTATAACACATAATTTAGTTTAATCAAATCTTCTTAAAATGGTACTTCTCTGTATTATTAAACCGATAAACATGGGAACTTAGAATATGATTTGTTGCAATTCGGGACTTGCGGGACATAATTAGAGAATGCGGGACGATTTCTAACCTTATTTGTAACGCGGGACCTTAAAAGATAATCCGGGACTGTCCCGCAGAATGCGGGACGGTTGGCAGCCTTACATATGCAAACATTGCAAACCATAAAAAAAAAATAAAATAAGCAGTTTCAATGTTGTTAGGGTGGTTTTGAAAGGGTTTTTTAAACAAAATCTAGGTACATCTCAAGAAAAATAAAGAAATTCTTCTCAGGCTTGCGAAACCGTATTTACAAATTTTGCGTTTGGCAACGTTGGCCACCTGCTACTATTCTCATTAATCTCATTTATAATTCGTAAAAATCGTAAATAGTATGCATGATGCAATATTATCGTTCGTTCGGATTTCCGGTCAAGTGATTTGAAATTTTGTCAATTACATTCTGACCGCTCTCGTTTTCTGATATCGATCAATAAATAAAAACATTGGACGGTGATACGTGTGTGTTTTTTTGACTATTATTTTACGACCGCGTCTAGTTTTTCTGTGCTTTAATTTGTGATTTTGGTTGTTTATCGGCATTGACCAGAAGAAAAACGAAGAAATCCTGATAAACGGATAAGTATTTTTGTTTTATTTGTTTCTAATAGACATATTTAGGTATTAAATATTTTACTTTTAAGTATAGTTTCGCTAGTTTTAGGGGTTGGACGGTTCATATTCGATGAATTTACCGTCGCGTCGACCGTAGGTTAAGTGCGTTTTTTCCGGTTTGTTCTATTTTATATAGGTACATTACGTTGCTTTGTTTTTTTTTTAATGGATTTTTAAAAAGTCATGGCGAATAATCCGGTGCATGATATTGTTTGCTCTTTGTGCGAGACACCATTTTCGCGTCTAAACGAAAACGATCGAAAAGATGTTATTTATTTTGGCCGCCCCACGCCACTTCTCAATATTTTAAAGCCTGATAAAAAACAGGGCCAAACTTTTTCACGATCGTTTAAAGCTCAATGGTACGAAAGTCATCAGTGGATATGTGGTAGCTATTTTAAACAAAATTTGTTTTGTTGGCCATGTTTACTTTTGGCAAAAGGCAGAAACAATACTTGGGTGCGTCAGGGATTTTCTGATTTGAAAAATTTATCTGCGGCCATAAAAAACACGAATCATCGAAAGAACATTTAAGCAGTTATCTTAGTTTAAAGCGGTTAGAAAAAAACAGTAGCACTATACAGGATGCGCTACAATTACAATCTTCTTTGTCTCTTAAATTATATAATGAGGAGGTGAGAAAAAACAGACTTCTAATGAGCTATTTGGTCGATGTTACGTGTCACCTAGCAAAGCAAGAATTATCTTTCAGAGGCCATAATGAAAAAAGCGATTCCGTTAGTGCGGGAAATTTTCGGGAAACTTTTAATCTGTTAATTAAACGTGATAACGAAATACAACAACATTTAAAAAAAATTGGAAATATTTTTTCTGGTTTATCAAAAACTATCCAGAATGATTTGATATCCTGTATTTTCGATTACCTTACAGATACAATTCATAGGGAGATAAAAGAGTCGTTGTTTTTTGCAGTGCAAGCTGACGATACTACGGATATTTCTGAGAAGTCCTAATGTGCGATTTCAATTCGGTACGTTAATAAATACGGTGAAATCAAAGAAAGTTTCTTGGGTTTTCATGACGTTAGCGAAGACAGAACAGCGGACGCAATGTTTGGATTAATTGTTACAGTCTTAGGCAATTTCGATTATAAAACAAAATTAGTTGGGCAATGCTACGATGGTGCTAGTGTGATGGCAGGTTCATTGAATGGTTTGCAAAAAAAAGTTAAAGATGATGCTCCTTTTGCTTTGTTTACGCATTGTAGTGCGCACAGATTGAATTTGGTTTTACAAACTGGTTCAAAAAATATAAAAAATTGCCGAATTTTTTTCGCAAGTGCGTCCTCGATTCCCGGATTTTTTCATCAGTCTGCAAAACGGACATTTACTTTAGATTCGACGATAGGAAAGAGGATTTCTTCCAGTTCAGACACCAGGTGGGCTTCCCGTTCTAAAATCATTCAAATCTTGCACTCTGAATGGGAAGGCCTAAAATTAGTTTTTTCTAAAATTATTGACGACCAATCATCATCGGCTGAGTCAATAAACGGGGCCAAGGGATATCTTAAATTTATGAACGATTTAGAATTTTCGTTTCTTACCGCTGTGTATAAACATATTTTTGACATAACTGACCCCCTTTTCAACATTCTACAGAAAAAATCATTGGACATCACCTATTGTAAAAAGCAAATATTTATGGCAAGAGATCGTATCAAGTTATTGAGAAATGAGACAATGTTTAATACAATATTTGAACAAGCCCAAACAAGGATTTTTAATAATAGGGACTCAGGGCAATTGTCAAAAAGAATTAAGTTATCGGACACCATTAAAGGCGATGAGCAAAGTTCTTTACGCATTTTATTTTATGAGATAATTGACAATATTGTGACTCAAATAGAAGTTAGGTTTGCAGATAGGTCTCAGTTATTATATTTTTCTTTAGCGGATTCCTCAAAATTCGAAGAATATAGCAAAAATTTTCCGCTTGAATTTGTGACGAATGTGACCAACTTTTATAAAAATTTCTTTGACATACAAAAATTAATTAATGAGCTTAGTGTAATATATCTCGATGAACAATTTGCATTGCTGAGCGTCGAGGCAATTTTAAAACATTTCGTAAAAAATGAACTTCAAGAAATATTTCCTGAAAGTTACAAACTTTTTGCGTTAATTGCTACCATACCTATTACAAGTACCTCAGTGGAAAGACATTTCTCTTGTTTAAAGCGAATAAAAACGTATTCTCGCAATACAATAAAAAATGAACGTTTATCGTCACTTGCGCTAATTTCAATAGAAAAAGAGTTGTTCTGCTCCTTACAGAAGGCTGATATTTTTACGGATGTCATAATAAGTAAATTCGCCCTTTTAAAAGATAAGCGGATAAATTTAATTTATAAAACTTAGTTGTCAGCTAAGTGTGTACGCGGCTTAACGTTTTCTTATAACGTCATTATTCTTGAAATTATTGTGGTTGTCGCCTACCCTAGCCTAAACACCACGAGCCGCCACTGGGATATACTTTAGTTTTTATATGTACAAAAAGTTTAAACAAATTTGACGTGTTTCGTTTTTTTTTTGCAGATTTTTCGGGGGCGTTTTCTGATCCCTCTAGAGCTACCCTATATAACAAAAAATAATTTTATACAAGCCATTAAAATAAATTTGACGCATTTCGCCGTTTTTCGGGATTTTTTGCTAATTTTTACTTCTCTCGAAAGAGAGAATAATCGTGAAAAGAATCACCCTCCGGCAATTTTTTTAGATGTTCGCGTTTCAAGATCTCTAGATCCAAAAAATTTTTCTGAATTCCGTCGGTCTGTCTGCCTCTCTATTCGCGGCATATCACTCAGTCGATTGACTTCAATTTTTGGTGAGAAATTAAAGGTTATATAGGTATGAATAAAAATCCAATAATGTGGAACAAAGGGGGAACCTATAGTAAAATTATTACTAAAAAACTTCTTATCTAATTTACCTCAAATTTTGTACAAAAATTATGTGTGACATAAAGACGAACTGGTAAAGTTTTGGAATATATTCAAGACGGCGGAATAAAATGGTGACTAAATATAATGTAAAAAAAATTGACTTCAAACTCTGCACAAAAATAAGATGTAACTTAGGGATATACGGGTAAAATATGAGCCTATCTAGTTATGTTCATTGACTCATGTAAACAAATGAAATGCTTCTTGGGGGAATTTCTGGTCATGTTCCTTTACAGATTGGTTTTACCTTTGTTTTATCAAATTACGTTAAATTTCCCTCATGAAGAATTCCTTATATTCCAATTTATATTTTTAATTACTAAATTACTATATACGAAACGAAAATATGATTCTACTTTATTATTTCTAATAAAAGGAAGTTTTGGCTAAAGAATATTCACTTAATCGAAAGAAATTCAAGTATCTTTATCAATGACTTCCACAATTCAATGATATCAAAATATTTACCCCCAACTATTTCTGATTTTAATTTGACGGTTATCAGTTTGTGAGTTTTCAAAATATCATTTTTTCACGTTTATATACCCTTTAAAAGTTTCTAAAATCTACACTCTTCATATCCAAACTATAGTCCTCGCGGGACATTGACCTACATTTTTTCTGGTGCACATTTGAGATGAAAGGGTTTGATCGTGCTTAAATTGTCGAGCCCGCAAATTTTGTAAACACATGCACATATATATATATATATATATATATATATATATATATATTATAATATATATAAATATATATATATATATATATATATATATATATATATATATTCTGATATACGGGCAAGTAAATATGATGACTTTGATCATGATAATCATTCAATCACTTCCATTTGACCTATTTCTTGCTTTGAAATTTAGTATACGTATATTGTTCCGATGACAATACAAAAATATTATGATCTTGACATTAACTGTTATCAATCAATCAAGTTAATTCAAATTCAAAACCAATTTATATTAATTTTTGCTCGACTTCCCCTTTTACAATTTGGTACATATAGGCATGATCGATATGGACCATTCACACTTCTAATGGAAAATGCATTTCAGTAAATATTTCTAATTTTTTAAAATGATGTAATTTTCGATGGTCTGATCAATAATCCTATTACTACTTTTTAAGATACAGGGTGTTAAACTTTGCCCATAGCCCATATAAAAAAATCCGTAAATTTTCTATTGCCGAAACTTCCCTCGTTATGATTGTTTTCTTTTCTTAGGAATAGTAAAGTGTGGCCCAATTTAGTCCCCATATAGTCATTTATTATCACATATACATAAACTACCTTTCCAAATATTTTTATTGGGCACCATATTGGATTCGGACCAAACTTTTATCAGTTTCTATCTATCACACTTGACTGTTAGACATAATTTAAAATAAACTGAATAAGTAGTTTTTACAAATTTTTTCAAGACTACCATTTTGTTCCGTCACGTTGAATTCCCACCAGTTTATTTCTAAATCTACACAGCACGATTTTATTACGTCATGTTGAATTCGTATTAGTTTATCCTTATACCATATTTAATATTTTTCCAAACTTTAAAGTCAACTGAATAAGAAAATTTGTATACACTCATTTTTAAATATTTTATTAGGCCGCCATTTTGTTTTGCTATCTTATATTCATATCAAAATGTTACTTGTTCATTCTTACGTAACACTTGACCTTTGTGCAAAATTTGAGGTAAAATGGATAATTAGTTTTTTTCTTGAAGTTTCACTAGGTAGCTATCTTGTTCCGGCATATTATACTTTTTTTTCCATTCCCATATGATCTTTGATGAAAAAAAAAACTGATGAGTAGTTTTTAAGCTATGCCGCAAACTGACAGACATATAGACTAGAACTAGACGACCGATAGATGGGCTGAGAATTAATAAAACATATTTTTTGGCATTTAGGGACGCTGAAACGTGAATATATATAAAATCTGAGAGGGAGAGTTTTTCAGATTACAAAAATTTTATTTGGCCACCATTTTGTTCCCCCATTTTGAATTGGTACCACAGTTTTACTAGTTCATCTCTATACCCCAATTAGTTATAGCACACAATTTGAAATCAGTTCATATTGGTACCAAAACTTTACCAGTTGATTCCTACATAATATCTGAAACTTGTAAAAGTCAATTGAATAGGAACATTTTTTACGTTAATTTTTTTAAACATTTTATTTGGTCTCCATTTTGTTCCGCCATTTTGAAGCCATACTACAGTTTTTCTGATTTTTTGACTATTTGGCTCATATCTAAATGTTACCAGCTTATTTCTATGTAAGCACTCGGCATTTTGTTCCGCCACATTGGATATTTACTAAAATGTTTCCAGATCATTCCCATAAGAACTTTTTTGCCCCAGTTTGACAGAGAAGCAGATCTATAAACAGACCGACGGTTAATTCTTGAACTTCACATCAATCTACTAAATAAATTTTATTAAGCCGTCACTTTGTTTTGCCATCTTGGATCCGCACTAAAATTTTACTGGTTGATTTCTAAGTAAAACTTGATTTTTGTACTAAATTTTAATAAAACTGGATAAGTAGTTTTCTAGTAATCATTTTTTTAATATTTCACTAGGCCGACATTTTGTTCCGCCATATTAGATTTTTACCAACATTTATCCATTTCATCCCATAGACATAGATGGGGAGCCCCAAAAAGGGCAGCACTTAGGCTCACTGGGGCCCATTGTGCTATCCCCTCAAGTAGGCGTGTCAGGCCAAGAGCCTACTCCTTTTTAGAAAGGAAAGGACCCTTTCAAGTCGCGCACGTCCCACAAGCTCGGGTTCCACATAGGTGTCACCCAAGTAAAGCATTCTGGCGTTGACTAAAGCATCACATCGACAGACTAGATGCTCGGTAGTTTCATCTACCTCAGCACAAAACCTTCAGTATGGATCGTTGTCGAGTCCAATCTTATGCAGGTAATATTTCAGCAGCCAGTGTCCAGTTAGGACCCCAATAATGGTTCTAAGTTGACCTGCGTTTAGATTTAGAAGTCTATGAGACTCAGAATGGCTATAAGGGCCTGATATAAAAACCTTAGACTGTCTGAGTCCTGCTAGCTCGTGCCATTCAGCATGGAATTCCTCGAGAGTGAGATTCTTAATCCTAGTCTTGACAGCTGAAGGAGCAATTCCAAGAGCAGGTTTGGCCCAGTGAAAGCAGTGTTGCTACCCTCCCGAGCCAGCTGATCCGCCCTTTTTTACCCCCAATGCCCTGATTGCCAGGCACCCAAATGAAGCTAACCCTATTGGACTCACACAGCCCCTCTAGGGCTCTCCTGCATTCAAGTGTTAGCAGCGAATTCACCCTGTTCGAGGACAGAGCTTTAATCGCGGCTTGACTATCACAGCATATATAGATATTCTTGTCGCGATATCCTCTGGAAAGGTTTTCTTGTACGCAGTCCAAGATTGCTGTAATCTCAGCCTGATGTACAGATCGCTCCTTCATTAGAGAGCCATCTGTAGACCAGACAAGGCTCTTCGGTTTGAGGAAGGACGGGGAAAATCCCCCCATTGTTCTCTCTCTTAGGAACAATTACACAAAACCTTTTAGAGGCAATTGATACCGGAATAATGGCATATCTCCTCGCTAGGAGAGGGTCTGATCGGATCAGTTCAGTCCAAACTCGCGTATGCCCAAAATTCCAGTCTCTGTGTATCCAACGACTCCAGTCGTTTAAACGAACAGAAGCCTTCCTAGCCTCTTCCTCTACAAGCAAGTGCAGAGGATTTAGTCCCAGAATGGGTCGGTAGGGTTCTTATGGCTCCAGTTATGCCCAGACAGGCAAGTCTCTGGAGCTTGTCAAGCATCCTCCAGTATGTCGTCCTGCGAGTGGCGGGCCACCACACAAGAGCGCCATAAGTGATCATTGGCCTTATCACTGACGTATAAAGCCAATGCACAATACGAGGTTTTAAACCCCAAGTTGATCCGAAGGACCGTCTGCACACCCATAGACACGCTGTGGTTTTTTTGGTGATCCTTTCAGTATGATTTCTCCAGGTCAGTCGGGAATCTATTAAGACACCCAGATATTTTACCGACCCGGAAGGTCTCAACTCTCTCCCAATTTCATCCCATAATGACCCTTGATTTTTGACCAAAATTTGAAGTATCGTATAAGTAGTTTTTGAGCTATGCTCTGTACAGACAGAATCGCGAAAACGAGAAGATCTGTAAAAACTTGAGACGGTCTATATATATATATATATATATATATATATATATATATATATATATATATATATATATATATATATATATATATATATATATATATATATATATTTTTTTTTTTCTGTTTTTGTAGGTTTTCTTGGACCGTAACTTTTATATATATTTTTTTGGTTTTTTATTTTAATGTGATTTTCTTAGGGTCCTTGTAATAGTAAGATGTGTTTATGTTCTGATAAACTAGTCAGTAGTCATACTAAACATCGTGTTAAATGTACTGACGTGTAATGACTGAAACTAATTTGTGTTTTATGACAAATTATCCAGGAAATTATATTTCATGACTGAAGCAATGCATTTTGTTAGATTGATTGTTCCTAGTTTCTAACTTCTGAAGAAGGTCAAAATAGACCGTAACGTTAATAAATATGTGAATAAGAACATAAACATATCTTACTTTTACAAAGACCCTAAGAAAATCCCAAGAAAATAAAAAACAAAAACAATATTTATATATATATATATATATATATATATATATATATATATATATATATATATATATATATATTATATCCTAACGCAGGTACCTATTCGATCGCAGGAGACTGGAGTGTTTCCAGTGTCTCTGGTGTCAGCACGTGGACGATGTGCTTCTTACATGTCCAAGGTGGGAGCAAGTAAGGGTAAAGTTTCTTCACAACACAGGTAGCCATTTTAATGAAACTAATAAAAGCGTGGCTTTGACTGAAGGTGAAATAACATGGAAGGAAGCCTATCAAGAATTACGAAATATAATTGAAACTTGCTTGATCTTCTGTAGCTTTACTATCTAACTTTATACGCTAAATATTATTTTTTACTTTTTAGGGCAACAGATTATAAATAAAAACTCGCTTTAAATATGTTTAATGTTTATTTTATTAAATGTAAAGTTGGCGGGATAAAATCAACTTCGACACTGGCCTGATATGTACTAAATAAACTCTGAATTTCCATACCATCAAAAAGCATTTGCAATCCGGGAAGTTTGATAAAATTGTTCAACAGTTCATGTGTATATTGCATAATTCTGGAATGGTTTCGTGTCTGTCATATGACGTTTTCTCGGGTTTCGGATGACGAAACTTAAATGAATTTAGTTAAAGGGAGTTTTCGAACTATTAACAGTACAAGTTTCAAGTATGGGAATTCTAAATGAAAATTATAAAAGCACTTAATATGTATGCGCGTATATATTAAATCAGAGAGAGAGAGAGTCTTGCCAGAAATTTACTCGAACTGCCTCTGCAGCTTTTGACTCCATGTTTCAGTTTTATTAAGTACTATGCCTTACTTATGACTAACAAGTTTTTGCTACGTCAATTTATAAAAGCTTTTTAAATTTTTCATTTACTTCAATTCATTAGTTTTAATAAGGTAATCCTTAAAATATATAAAAAGGAAAATATTAAAAATAGCTTTAAACAAAGCAGTTAAAAATATGTTATTTTAAAAGAAATTTCTAGCTTCTTCGCAACGTAGAAATAAATATATTCATTAAATGAAAGATAGTTCAAGAAATTAAATATCAACGTGTAGACCAATCTTTCCATGATCGTCTTAGATACACAACATCAATCCAAATGTTTTATAACAAAAAAAAAAGTCAAATTGAGATTAAATTGTAGTTTGACAAAATATTTGACATGTAACGTAGATAAGAATCGGTAAACTCCCTCGTATAAAATTTCGCTAAGTATTGATAACACAGTTTATATTTTCATATAGTAATTTTTTGTATCAATTTTATACACATAATATAAAGTTATTATTAAATAACTATATCCATTCATAAAATGTGCAAAGCCTATGTAGTAAATTTCTGTACGAGGGAAGTGGGTAAAGGCGAATTTACAGATTTTGTTATATTGTTTTTCAGGCATTTTAATAGGCTGCCATTTTGTTTCTGCATTTTAGAATCGTACCAATATTTTACCAGTCTCTACTTATGTCACACTCGATTTTTGGGCAAAACTTAAAAGTAATTGAACAAGTACTTTTTTCTAATTTAGCCGCCAATTTGCTCCGTATGTTGATTTCGTACAAAAAAATTGACCATTTATTCCCATATCACATCTACCTTTAGTGCAAAATTTTTCAATTGAATAAGAAAGTTTTTTACGCTGATTTTTTAAACATTTTATATGGCCGATATTTCGTTTCCCCATCTTGAATTCATACCAAAATTTAGCACTTTTCATAAGTCCACCCTTGTATTTCAGAAATTATTTACCAGATAACTGATATTATATACAATGAGGGCATAAAGTCTGGAAACCTTGAGATATGTCAAAAACTATACAAGTTGGGTAAAAAAGTTTCATATAAAAGTTGTATAGTTCTTTACGATTTATGATTCAAAAATGTCTTGAAATATGTGTTTTAAAATCAAGTTACACGCCAAAATTTAGAATCTCTAATGGAACACCCGGTATATTATTTAATTTTAAGAATCTACATGAAATTCTGATCATATTTTCATTTCAAGTCAACTGTTTTTGAGATAAAAAAAATGAGAAAACTGTTTTACAAAATTTTTTTAATAACGATTAACAACGATAGTCTAAAATTCTAAATGATGCGTTTTAACGTAATAAATGCTGGAACTGTTTTCCGTTCACTTCCTGACAATATCCTAATCGATTGATGAACTCTTGTTGTAGATTTCGAATCAAAGTAGGTGGGATTTGTCGGATTTCATCTCTTATACGATTTTTCAGCGCATCTATATTAGGAGGTCTGTTCAAATAAACTTTGCTCTTTAAATATCCCCACAGAAAATAATCTAGGGGAGTTAAGTCCGGGGACCTGGCCGGCCATTCGTAGGAACCACGACGTCCTATCCACCTGTTAGGAAATATTTCACTGATATACTGCCGAACAGATAGCGCATAGTGAGGTGGTGCTTCATCTTGTTGGAACCACATTGCTGCAGTAGGCATATCGGGCTCATTACCTGGAACCAATTGAGCTAAGGCAGGAATCAACTCGAGTTGTAAAAAATCAAGATAAATTTCGCCGGTTAAATTTATGTCGAAAAAGTAGGGACCTATAATTCTATCTTAAAATATTCCAGCCCAAACATTCATTTTCTCGGGATATTGCGTATGAGCCACTTGAGCCCAATGGGGATTCTCTGTAGACTAATATCTACAGTTTTGTCGGTTGACAGTACCATTAAGAAAAAAGGTGGCCTTCATCGGAAAATAAAATATTTCTACAAAAGAATGGATCCAGGTTGCACCGCTCTTGCATACTTTCGCAAAACTCAAGTCAGCGGTCAAAGTCGTCTTCATTTAATTCATGGATTAATCTTATTTTGTAGGGATGATACTTTGCCGTGTGCAGAATATTTTTTACCGATGATTGACTAAGGTTTAAATCTAATGCTACTTGACTTGTAGGTAAATGTGGATTTTCGTTATAACTGAGTAAAACATTCAATTTCATATCATCATCTAGTTTTGGCCTACCTGTCCTGGGAAGATCTTTTACACAACCATGATCATGAAATTTTTTGATAATTTTGCTAACTGTGGATTTTGCAATTGCTTGTCCTCGCTCGGGATGCGTATTATCAAAAAGTTCACATACTTCGTCAAGATTTCTTTGGCGATCTCCCCATCCAAACATCATAAGAATCTCTATTCTTTCTCTTTCTGAAAGGATTTTTATCAGGAAAAAAGTAACTCTCCAACAATATGTTAAAAATTGACACAGTTTACTGTCAGTTCATGACAGTTTCTATGGGAGTTCTAAAATATTCCACCAGGTTTCACTATGCATAGGGAAATGAGTTAATTTTGTTTAAAGCCAAATTTCCATTTTCTCATTTATTTATCTCAAAAACAGTTGTCTTTAGGGATAGGGTATGCTTAATAAAATATGATCAGAATTTCATGTAAATTCTTAAAATGAAATAATATACAGGGTGTTCCATTAGAGATTCTGAAGTTTTGGCGTGTAACTTGATTTTAAAACACCCTGTATATTTCAAGATCGTAAGGAACTATACAACTTTTATATGAAACTTTTTTACCCAACTTGTATAGCTTTTGACATATCTCAAGGTTTCCAGACTTTATGCCCTCATTGTATAAAATGTAATCGGGGAAACATCTCCCTCTGGGATTTTTTAAAATGTTGATATTTCACCCTAGATCGCAAAAAAGCATGTTTTCTTAATTCCGTAGGGCTGTCTGTCTACTAGATTGACTCCGAATATTGCTTAAAAATTAAGGGTCATAGGGAGTTGCTATAGCAACCATTTTTGGTAAAAATCCAATATGGCGAATCAAAATGACGGCTTAGTAAAATGTTGAAAAATATATTACTACTTAGTTTGCCATAAAAACTTTGCCCGAGAATTAAATGTACAAGGAAAATAACATAGACGTGGCAACGTCGGCATCGCTTGGGCGATATAACGAATCATTATAGAATATGTGAATACTCCAACTAATAAGAGAAATGGTGAAGAGAGGAAAAAATTGTGTGCGAACAAAATGAGAAGTCTTTGGATAAATGGACAAGGTATGCATATCGGTCGATGCTCATGTTTCCTGGAAGGAATAACTAAAGGAAGCATAATGGTTGATAATTCGTTAGGAAAAATTCCATGGTAATATCTGTAAAACAAAGACAGATCTTCCATGATACGATAATGATCTAGGCAAGCTTTCTTCGAATTTTTGATCAACTATCAGTGGAATAACTCTTCTTTGAACAGTCAAAAATGGTAAATATTAGATGAGAGGCTGCTCCCTACATACGCGAGCAATACTAAAGGCTGGGCCTGATCTGTGATCTATAAAGGGTATACAAGTTGGAAGAAAAAAATATTTTAAGACTCGAAAAAAGAAACCCAATTTCTTAGCCGCTGTAATGGCAATTGAGGTAATATGATCACGACAGAGAAGATCTGCTGAAAAGCGATAGCAACTAGACTAAAGGACTTCTTGGCTACAAGAATTCGATTATTTATTTGAATGGTGTGGATACTGGGAGATAATAAACATGATTGGTCTTAGGCTCGTTAAACTAGAGAAGTCTCCTTACGCCCCATTCTAAGATTATATAGATATCCTCTGTAATTACTCTAAGTCTATTATCCCTCTCAGTCTTGGGAAAAGGTTTGGGAAATTGTATGTTGGAGTAGAGTGTAATATAGTCAATGTAGTTATGAATAGAGTCGATAGCAGATCATTGACGTGCCAACACTGAACCCTGAGAAACGCTTGCCTTGATTTGGGAAAGTCAAATGAATGACCCCTGCGTAAATATTTCTGTTGAAAGAAAATTTGCAATCGAAGTACAAAATTTCAGAGGAAGACCAAAGGTAGGAAGTTTGTTAAGAAGTGCGTCATGCCAAACTTCATCGAATGCTTTAATTATGTCGAGGGCAATAATTTGGGTTTCCACATAGAATTCAATGAACTTGTTCCAGTTGTGGGTTAAGAAGATCGACCTTTTGTGGTGGAAGTCGTTTTGTCAGTCATGGATAACTTTATACCTTTCAAGGTAATTTAAAATATTAGTATATCCATTGCCCCATAATTTTGAGTAAATTTATGGGTCTGTATTTAGAGAGAATAGCAGCTTTTGGAAAAATTTCCTTGTTTCTGGGCACTTGGAATAACCTAGAAGAGGATAGTTCAGAGGCTCACTTTTTAGGTCAGAATACCATCAAAGTTAGGTATATAGGTTATTACGTTGCGTCTAAAATTGTTTTAAAAATATTTTAGGCCTTCCATGACATTGCAGAGTCAAAAATTTCCTTTAAAATATTTTTGTTTGAAACAAGTTATCTTTTTAGCTTTAATTGGTAATCTATGTTTAAGTAAACGGCGATATTTATTACTGTTTTGTTTGTGATACTCCCTATTGACGTTGGCATTTTGACGAGATCCATCTCATATTACAAAAATTACTTTTGTATTTTTTTATAAATAGAGTTTAAAATGGAACACTCTCTACAACATATTGAATTGAATAAAGCACTAAAACCTATTTATGTCTATATTAAGTGCATAAATAAAAACTGATTGTACTGTATGTCATGTATTGCGTTTTATAGATATTTACCAAACAATGTTTGAAATTGCATTAAATTTAATTAAAGACATTAAAGATAATATTATGTTATCATGCGATTTTCTTTTAGATATTTAAAGCATTTTTCGCCTTTTAAAGCGATTTGAGGTAAATAATGTACTATTAGCAAAGCCCCTATTCTACGTTTATGAGTAGAACCCTCGATTTTTTTTCTAAAAAATCATACTACTGGTCCAGAGCTGTAACATATGAAAGATTAGAAATAATTTAGCGACTTAACTTTTCAATCATTTTTGTACGGTGTCCTTTGAAAAGACCTGGAGGTGCTCAACAATCAGGGCCAGATTAAATGGGCCCTGGGCCGCCCCAGGTATTGCGAGGCCGCCCTTTACTAATAACTGATGACTAAAAAAAGTGTCCTATGTCTTATAGTTTTCTGATAAGCTGCTTTCCTCATTTGTGGGACCCATGTCGCATGTGGGAGAAATATCTATTAATGCATAATAAAATTCCACTCAATGCATTTAATTTGATTACAAAAATTCTTATCAGATAAATCCACAGTATTGCCATAAACAATTATCGTGTGTATTTTTACTTTCCTCGTTAGAAGGGAGTTTTGGGGTCTCTAGATACCGAAAAATATATTTCCTTCATTTTGTCGGTCTGTCTGTAAGTCTGTCGTTGTGTCTGTGTGTCGGTCTGTCGTGTCTGTGTGTTGGTCGGTCGATCGGTCTGTTCTCGGAATAGCTAAAAAACTACTTCTATGTATCTATTTTACCTAATATTTTGGTACGAATCCAAGATCGCGCCAAAATGGCGGTTTAATACAATATTTAAAAAAATCAGCATGAAAAACTACTTATTTGATTCATTTAAAATTGTATGCAAAGCTTATGGGTGATATAGAGATTAACTAGTAAAATTGTGGTACGAATTATAGATGGTTAAGTCTCCTGTGCACCCTTTGTGGTGGAAGAAGAAGAAATTTTAAGCGAAAATTAAGGTCATTTGGTAATATTTTGTTAAAAATTTAATATGGCCGCACAAAATGGCGGCCTAGTGAAATGTGTAAAAAATTATTACTAAAAAACTAATTATTTAATTCACCTCAAATTTTGCACAAAAATCGAGTGTTACATACGGGGGAACATTTTGGTACGAATGCAAGAGAGTAAAACAAAATGGTGTACGAAATGTAGGAATTAATACTTTTTACTTATATTGTGCATATTTACGGTTATTAACGGACCGACGACCGTTGACTGTTATTTCTCAAAACTACTGATACAAATCAACGGCTTTTATAATCTTAATAGTTTAACCGATTTTTCCAACGAACTTTTTTATTATAAACAATATTGTGTCACTTTTTCAGGACAGTACGTTAGAGACTCTCTTAAGCGACAGAGGGTTAATCGTGAAGTATTCACTCATAACCGCAACGGTCGGTCATTCCATACTATACTTAGTTTAAGATCAAACTATGTAACGTCAGTCAATAGAACAATTACCAGTAAACTTGCCGGTCTTTTCTTTATAAGAAAAACGCGCGCACATTTGGTCCTTCGAGTTTCGGATCCGGGAAAACGAGTACCGGGTGCTAAAAGCAAATCAGAACTTCTTCATTGAACGTGAAGATCTACATACCTACGAAAAGTGCACCACTTACGAAGTCAATCAACGGAGAGTTTATCCAGGAACGGAGTTGTGTCTACAGCAGCTTTAATCTTCGGTAAGTGGAATTTGCTTTTTCAAAAATTGTTATTTTAGTGTTAACTATTGTTCTTTCGAGTATTTTTTCGAATCAAACAAAATGACGTCGCTCGCACATTTGAAACGTTTAATAATTAAAAAAGAAGTGATAAAACCACAAGTTCAAAATATCGAGGCATTCGCAAATCAATTTTCTGCTAGCAAAGACCCGCGCGAATTAAAAAATCGCATCGATGAAATGATCAAAATTCGCGAGGAATTCGATACCGTTAGTCTTGACATTGCATGCTGCGAACTAGCAGCTGATGATCAGGATAGTTCGTCCGATATTCAAAAGTCATCTTTGGATGAAATAAATAATTTCTCAGCAACTTGGCATTCCGTCTTGTCACTGTTGCAAAATTTATTTGAACAAAGTTCTCCCATTAATCAGGTCAATATTCAAAATAATATGCCAAATGTAACAAATCAATCGACTCCTCAGTTCAACGTACGATTACCTGTCATTAATCTACCTGCATTTTCAGGGAAATATACCGAATGGTTACCTTTTTACGATGCATTTCAAAACTTAATTCACAATAATCAATCTCTTGACGATTGTCAAAAATTTCATTACTTAAAGTCATGTTTAAAAGGTGAAGCCTCTCGTGCAATAGAGTCTTTATCTATATCTAGCGATAATTATAATTCTGCGTGGACTACTCTCCAAAAACGGTATAAGAATACGCGTCTAATTATACAAAGTCACGTACAAGCTATTTTAAGTGCTCCTGAGATCGGAAAATGTTCTGCGGAATCATTACAAAAACTTATCGACGATATAAGTAATAATTTGGAGGCGCTAAAAGTTTTGAAACAACCTGTAGAAACATGGGGCGCAATGCTAGTCACAATAATTATGAATAAATTAGATTACCAGACAAAACGCGAGTTCGAAAATACCCTAGATTCAAACCCTATAGCTTTAGAACAGTTAATACAATTTTTAGAAAAAAAACGAGTAGTTTTGGAATCTTTAAATCAAAATTCTAAACAAGATCACAAAGAAAAACAGCAACAAAGTAGTAATAATATGTCCAAAATCGTAAATAGAAATGTACATCAGTATCGTATTACGAACGCCGCGACGCGACGGGAGGCTTATCGTGTTACTTTTGTAAAAGGCCTCATTTAATAAACAAATGTGACGAATTCTTACGCTTGACGGTTCAAGATCGAAATAATGAAGTTAAAAAACGCAATCTTTGTATAAACTGTTTAAAACCCGATCATTTATTATCCGAATGTAAATCCTCGAGCTGTCATATATGTAGGTCTCATCATCATACTTTATTACACGGTTCTAGATATTCAAACAATAATATGGCTGCAAGTCATTGCACAGCTTTACCGCAAACTCAGGTTATATTGTCTACCGCGATTGTTTTAATTCAAGACTCTTCCGGAGTTTTCCACAAATTTCGCTGCATACTAGATGGAGGTTCACAAATAAATATCTTGTCTGAATCAGTATGTGAGTTTCTAAAATTAAAAACCAATAAAACAAATTTAACAATATCGGGTATTAACGATACATGTAGCAATACCGTAAAAACTTCTAGAATTAATTTGCGTTCGATGCATCACCCTTTTCGAAAATCAATCGACTGTTATATTTTGAGAACTGTTACGGCCAATCTCCCTACGGAATCCTTTGACAAAAATGTATTACAAATTCCTAAAAATATAGAATTGGCTGACCCTTAATTTAACGAAACCGGTCCCATAGATCTATTGCTAGGAGCAGAAGTATTTTGGGATATTCTGTGCGTCGCGGGTAGAATAAAATTGTCAAGCCCTAATTTATATCTTTCGAAGTCCTTACTAGGATGGGTAGTAGGAGGTGCCTACGAAAATAGCGGATGTAATACGGTTATGTCCTCTAATTTAGCTGTTAAAAGTAACCCAAAAGGCGAGTTGAAGAATCTGATTGAACGCTTTTGGATTCAGGAAGAAATCGACGCCACACATAACAACTGGTCTGCGGAAGAAATTGAGTGCGAAGAACACTTCGAGAATTCATATCGACGTGATCCAGAAGATGGACGATTTATAATAAAATTGCCATTTAAACAAAATAAAATTAACATAGGTGACTCATCGCAGAATGCAATGCGGAGGTTTTTATCTCTGGAAAGAAAATTCAGAAGGGATGTCAACTACAAGGAAACCTACAATAAAGCGATATTCGAACTTCTGGAAAACGACCATCTAGAAGAAATCACTTCTAAGGATATTAGTGAGACAAACTTTTATTTACCACACTCAGGTGTTTATAAACAAAACTCACAAGGTGGAAAAATCCGTATAGTGTACGACGGTTTCGCTAAATCAAGCAACGGGCTAAGTCTAAACGATAATTTAATGACTGGTCCAAATCTACAAAATGATTCTTTTGCTATATTGATAAGTTTCCGTACACACCAAGTGGTTTTATCTTGCGACATGGAAAAAATGTTCCTGCAAATAAATGTTGACCCAGAAGACACACAATACCAACTTATACTATGGAGGCCTAACGAGTTCGAGCCCGTGAAAATACTACGACTTAAAAGACTCGTATTCGGACTAACAAACTCTCCATATACAGCAATTCGATGCATCCAACAACTAGCATTAGAAGCAAAAAATAAATTCCCTCTCGCTGCTCGCGCTTTGATGAACGATCGCTTTCCAGACGACATATTGACTGGGACCGCAAGTGTTGAGGAAGGTCAAACAGTAATGTATCAAATGTAATATCGGACTCAGCGATTTCTAACCCAAAACAAAAGGTAAACCTCGACAAATCGGAAATTTCCAAGGTTCTAGGATTATTATGGGATCCTTGTAAGGATGTTCTAAGCTATCAAATACAAATTCCAGAAGTTAACAATATTATTTTGACAAAAAGAATAATATTAAGTTCTATCGCCAAAATTTATGACCCTATAGGTCTTATTTCTCCAGTCGTGACGAAAGCAAAAATTTTAATGCAAGACTTGTGGGCATTGAAATTAGATTGGGATGATCCAGTCCCACAGGACATTAGAAACCAATGGCTGAAGTATGTTGGTGAACTAAAACACCTCGACGAATTGACAATTCCTCGAAAACTAATTCCAAAGGCCGATTTACAAACCGATCTTGTAGTGTTCTGTGATGCCTCTCTTAAGGCTTATGGTGCCGCAGTTTATATTAGAACCAAAATAGGTGAAAATAATTTTGAAACACATTTGATGAGCAGTAAATCACGGGTAAACCCTCTCAAAGTTGTGTCTCTCCCCCGATTAGAACTTTGTGCAGCGGTACTTGCAGCTAAATTAGCGGACTCCGTATCTCGGGAACTAAACTTAAATTTTAAACAAAAATATTTCTTTACAGACTCAATGATAGTTTTACATTATCTAAGTGCATCTGCCGCCAACACGTGGCAAGTGTATGTAGCTAATAGAGTTTCATTAATACAAAGTTTAACTAATATCAAAGATTGGAATCACATTGAAAGCAAAAACAATCCCGCAGACATTCTGTCTAGAGGAGCTTATCCTAAACAAATAAACAGTCAGCTGTATTGGAAAGGTCCGGATTTTTTAAAATACGACCATTTAAATTGGCCGACTAACCTATTTCGTTCAAATATTGATGATTCGCTTCTTGAAAAGCGAAAAATCTCATTAATGGTTAAACCCGAACAAGAATTTTGCTTACTTAATAAATATTCATCCTTCACAAAGTTACAACGCATTTTAGCTTTATGTCTTAGATTTATGTATAATTTACGTAATAAAACTAACAAACGTATAGGTATATTATCTACATATGAGCTTAATGAATCTCACTATAAAATTATGCATTTAGTACAAAAACACCAATTTTCTGAAGAATATATGTGCCTTAAAAGTAATCAGCAGGTTAATAAAAATAGTAAACTATATAATCTCGACCCATTTATCGATAAAAATGATTTAATAAGAGTAGGAGGTAGATTACGTAATTCACCGTTGAACTTCGACAGAAAGTTCCCTATCATATTACCGACAAAACATTGCGTAACTCGATTACTAATAGAAAAAGAGCATATTTCTTTATTGCAGGCCGGAATAACTCAAACATTGTCATCGCTACGTACGCGATATTGGCCTCTAAGAGCCAAAAATGAGGTAAAAAAGGTAATCCATTCGTGTATCACGTGTTTCCGCGCTAGTCCTATTTTAGCGGACCAGAAAATGGGAGATCTTCCAACAGACAGAATTACTCCGGGTGGGCCCTTTTTGAAAATCGGACTGGACTATTTTGGTCCTATAAACATTAAGCATGGGGGTAAACGAAGTACAATAATTTCAAAAGCGTGGGTTGCATTATTCGTTTGTTTGACTACGAAGGCAATTCATTTAGAGGTTGTGGAAGATTTAACAACTGAATGTTTTATTAACTGCCTTAAACGATTTATGTCAAGATACGGTAAAGTATCTCATATTTACTGTGATAATGCGAAAACATTTATAGGGGCGAAAAGACAAATAGATAACATTTTTGCAAATTTTATTCGTGAAAATCAGAATCCGTTAAAAACCTTTTTCTCTCAAGAAAATATAATATGGAAATTTATACCACCGCGTTCCCCGAACTTTGGAGGTCTTTGGGAGCGACTAGTAAAATCTGCTAAATTTCATTTTAAAAGAATAGTAGTTAATGCTAATTTAACCTTTGAAGAGGCAGTAACCCTTACCGCCCAGATTGAGGCTATTGTCAACTCTCGCCCACTGTCGCCAATCTCCAACGATCCACTCGACTTTGGAGTGCTGACCCCCGCCCACTTTCTTATCGGAGAAAGTTTGACGGAGCTGCCCGAACACAGGTACACAGAGGTGGCAGAATCTAGGCTGAGCCGTTGGGAACGAATCCAGAAACTAAAACAGCATTATTGGAAACGTTGGAGCCTGGAGGTCCTGTCACAACTTCAGCCTAAACAAAAATGGTGCCAAAAAGTTACTGACATTACAGTTGGTACTCTCGTACTTCTTTTTGAGGATAACCTACCCCCTATGACATGGAAAATGGGCCGTGTCCAGAGGGTGTTCCCTGGTGCCGATGGTCTTGTACGGGTAGCTGACGTACGTACCAGCCATGGAGTTTTCACAAGGTCAATTCGAAAACTCGCTGTTCTTCCTATCGACGAGGTTGGTCCTTCTGTTAATAAGGACATTCTTCCAGTCAGCGAAGCTGGTCCTCCTGTTAATGAGGACATTCTCCCAGGTAACGAGGACATTCCTCCTGTCCTTCTTGTCAGCGGAGCTGTCCCTCCAGAGATGTGAAGTTGTGGTCAGCGAAGCTGTCCCTCCAGAGATGTGAAGTTGTGGGTGTAGTTAGTTAATTGCGAACGAGGACGCGTTAAAATTTCATTTAATTGTTAATTTTTCCATCTTTGTTTAACTTTGTAAACTAGTTATTTTATCAATTAGCCCTATAAATAACGCTCTTTAATGTATTGAAGTAATAATTTATTATTATTGCATTTTATTTTTTTTATAAGTACATTTTATTTTTTGTTATAAGTTTTAACGTTAAATAGATTTTTTAGGATTTTAACTGCTTATGTCTTTAAGTGACATAAATAATATGTCAAGAGAGGGGAGGAAATGTAGAAATTAATACTTTTTACTTATATTGTGCATATTTACGGTTATTAACGGACCGACGACCGTTGACTGTTATTTCTCAAAACTGCTGATACAAATCAACGGCTTTTATAATCTTAATAGTTTAACCGATTTTTCCAACGAACTTTTTTATTATAAACAATATTGTGTCACTATTTCAGGACAGTACGTTAGAGACTCTCTTAAGCGACAGAGGGTTAATCGTGAAGTATTCACTCATAACCGCAACGGTCGGTCATTCCATACTATACTTAGTTTAAGATCAAACTATGTAACGTCAGTCAATAGAACAATTACCAGTAAACTTGCCGGTCTTTTCTTTATAAGAAAAACGCGCGCACACTAATAAAATATTTAAAAAAACAGCCTGAAAAACTTGTTATTACATTGATTTCAAATTATGTTCAAGAAACAAAATAGAGGTTAAATCAAATGTTTAAAAAATCAACGTAAAAAACTTTGTTATAAAACTGATACACTGATCTTGGCACGAATTTAATATAGTGCAATAAATTGGTGCCCAATAAAAATGTTAAAAAAAAAGTATAAATGTGTTGCTAAATGACTATATGCAGAAGTAAATTACTAGAGAAGTTCCGAGTAAAGGAAATTAACTGATTTTTTAAACAAAAGTTTATAGTTACTTAGACAAATAAATTAAAATGTTCAGTAATATATGAACGTCAGGTGAGTGCTGAGCGACAAGAAGCAGAAATAGGGCTTGCGATCACATCACCTCTCTTTAGCTACGCTCCTGCTAAAATACTTATAAAAAATTTGAACACGCAGGGGAAGCGGCGTGAGCTACAACAGACTAAAAAGTCGCGGGATATAACAGATATAAAATAACAAAATAGTTAAATAAGTAAAAACGTTATTTTTAACAAGCCTGGTATATCAAAACAGCATATTTTTTTCTATTTGACTATCCATGTTTCAGAGCTCTGTTGTAACCCTTCGTATCGATCGTTTGTTAAAATCGTGTTTTTGTCAGTGGCTTGAATCTGTTTTATTTAACTTATTCTTTTGGTTTGAATATATGCAGTATATTCATTTTATACTCTCGTATTATGATACATTTAGGCGAACAAATAATTCATTTCATCAAATGGTCAACTTTAATTTGAAAGTTTAGTTATTCAGTATAACTGTTTATGACGATAAAGCGAATGGATTTTAATAGGTTTTGCAACTTTCTGTTTTCCTAAATTAATGATACTGGAGTCGCGTTTAAATAACTTTATTGTTTTTTTTATATATTAAAGTTAGAAAAAGTGTAACTCGCAAAAGGTTTTAATTTAATATACTCTCTACCTACAGAAGCAATATATTTAGATTTATATTAATCTATTTTGTCTACTGTTTTCAAAACTTGGATTGACTCGGCCGATACTTGGTGGACATCCATAACTAAGATATATCAACTTATGACATGTTTCGCCATCACAGTGGCTTCATCGGATGATACAAATAGAATAAAAATAAAATTAGGGGACAAAACCTTTTTTACCTGTTTTGCAATGGGGTCTTCACATTTACCTAAATCTATATTAACAAAAGGGCAAATGCTAGTTTCGGGCATTCTTGATTCGGGCACTACCGAAATAATCACATGCAGGTGTTCTTGTTTGGTGCACTATTCGGAAAGGATTTGTTTAATCGTTTAGGGGTGGTATAATGGATGAAATTTACGTGCTAATTACGGTCTCGAATCACACTTACACTTATCACCCTTATTTAGTTATTGATTGTATTTGGTGTTGTGTAGTAGTGAAATATTTATCAAATTATGGAGCTGGTCGGACTCAGAGAGATATTGGATATGTTTTAAGAATCGCCATCGTACTACAAACGTAGTTGAAGGATGGTATACTAAACTTATGCACTGTTAGTGCACGAAACAAGAATTTAAATGGGTCATTAACTGTCTTTACTCAGGTGTAATTAAGTGTGGGTTCCGAAACAATTTTTGAGAAAGTGTACGAAACAAGAACAAATCAAGAGGTGAATTATTCAGGTCAGTTTTATTGTTAAGTAATAGACCTTTGTGTTTAAGTTTGTTTATTACTAAAGATTCCAGTAAATTTAATTATCTGCTTTTTCTTTTCTGTATGTAAAATTTTTATTGAAATGATGATTGTAATTAATTAAATAGAAGAATAATTAAATGTCATCTCCCTTGACAAAGCATTTATAATGTTTATTTATTCTTTTGCCGAAACTTCTACCTGTATGCCCTATATGCGCCTTTGGATTTTAAAACTTTGTCTCTTTAAAATATTATCTACCGTATTTGGGCTATAACCATTATTTACTGCAATTTGTTTAATTAAATTAAGTTCATTTTGGAAATCCTGGTTATTTAGGGGTAATCCATTTAATATATGGATCATATTATGAAAGGCTGCGAACTTATGTTGTATTGGACGACATGAAGTATAATGTATAGTTGAATCAGTATGTGTTGGTTTGTGAAAAACAGAAAAAATATGCTTATTATTTTCATATTCAGGATATTTCATGATCAGGAACATCCATTAAGACGGGACACCCCTGATGTTTTTCTGAAGAAAATTTTATATGTTGACGTATATACAAAAATACTTTTGAAAAAGGTTTGATGATAATATTAGCGAACTCTTCATTAAAAAACTGATGTGGCATTTTAGATTTGTTTACAATTATTGGACTAAATTTATAATTGTCAATAATTCGATCTGCAATTAGATATTATGACGAGCATATTGAATTTAACGCATAATTCTTAATACAGATGACATCAGGCATCAAAATACCGCAAGCAAATGTACGCCATTTGGAAAATAAGTTGAAAGCTCGTCTTGAAAAAGATTACCTTTTATCTTGTGTAATAGACTATTTAAATTTACCTGAATTTAAATAGTTTAAAAATTGAGTAAAACATCAATCTGTTATATCACAACAAAATGTTTTTATTGTAATTTGAGTAGTGCGTCAATAATTACATTCTCAAAAATTAAGTAAATTGTGCACCAAGTTTATAATTACGATATATTTCTTTAGCTGAGATTTCCGACTATTTTTCAAATGTTGTTATTTAAATGCAGTTCCAAGTTTGAAACAATAAGAGTGCGGCAAAAAACTAAAGCACACCGTTCGACGCAGAATTTTTTGCACTTTAACAGTTTAATGCGCAATTTTAAAAAAATGTTTTACAGGGTGTTGTTTATGTAAAACGGGGTTACAATAATTTTTTTTATGTTTGGGCTTGGAATTTCAAATTTTTTACTGCGTGGCATCCTGAAGTATTAGTAGCTTAAACAGGAATTCTGACTGCACACTTTCAATTAGAAGAAATGTCTTCCCAATATGGGTTTAAGAGATATATTTTTTGTAGAAGATGTGAAAAGAAATAGGAGACAGTTTCATATTTACTTATTGACTGTTCTGCTGTTTTATCAAACAGAAGATTCATTTTGAAACTTACAATGACCAGTTTAAGAAACGTTCCTCTAACCGACATTTTGACTTATTTTGATTGATCAAAATACAAGAGTTCTAACCACACTACACCACAACTTGTTACGTTCTGGACGCGCGTTTCGCATCATCAGTAGATGATATAAACTGGTTTACATCATCTGCTGATGATGCTAAATTGGTTAGCGAAATGCGCGTCCAGAACGTAACAAGTTGTGGTGGTTAGAACTCTTGTATTTTGATCTATCTTCTACCACAGGTTCCAGTGTTGGGACTTATTTTGATTGAATAGGCTGGTTATAACCAATGACGATGTATGAGGTATACCCAAATAGGCCTAAATATTTTGGCCCTTCGGTCTTCGTAGTCTGCCCAAAGGTAAAAAAATGAACTACGTGCGTAACTTAACTAGGTCATACTACACTTCCCTTGATCAAAGAAATACTTCACGACAAATGAAGTTATGGGTAAAGCCAATAAACTGCTGTTTTCTTTAATATGTTAACTAAAATATGTTGCTTAAAATTATGTCAACCATAACATCAAATGTGGTAGGTGAAGATGGATTTTCCATTAAAGATTTAAAACTTTGTTTGCCCTTTTGTATAAACCCACTAATTAACATTATTAATACGTGTATTTTAGAAAAAACTTACTCGACAATATGGAAAAAATCAATTATTAAGCCCATCGCAAAAGTTTTGGAACCCACCCAATTTAAGGACCTTAGACCTATAAGTATACTTCCGGTATTGTCTAAGATATTTGTAAAGCACATTTTTAATCAACTATCCTTTTTCGCAGATTTTAGGATTTTAGCACTTGCACGTGCCTTGTAAATATATTAAACGACGTCCGTCACAATGAAGAGGAAAAGACCTATACTTGCTTGACTCTATTGGATTTTAGCAAGGCTTTCGACACTTTAAATCACAAAATGTTGTTGGCAAAATTGCAGCACTTTGGCTTATCTGAAAATGCTTAACTCTGTTCAGTAGCTATCTAAGCCACCGCCAGCGCCGGGTTGTGGTTTCTGGGAAGTCAAACACATTTACGTCAAATTTCCTTCCAATCCCTTAGGGTGTTCCTCAAGGCTCCGGTCTGTCATCTTTGTTATTCACAATTTACGTTTCTGACATGTGCAAAGATATAAAATATGTTAAACTGCAACAGTATGCCGATGATTCGCAGCTATATATCCCTATTAACAATCAAAACAAAGATATTGCTTGCAGCTTATTTCCGATTTAAAGAATGTTGAATCACTTCTGGGTAGAAATAACGTTAGAAATAATTTAGGCAATGAACTCAAAATTCATATAAATAATAATATAATTCCCATTGTACCTGAAGTAAAAAATCTAGGTGTTACTTTTGACAGTTCATTGTCTTTTGAATCTCATTTAAAAACTAAAAGCTGCTTACCTTCGCCTAATAAAGCTTTACAAACTAAAAACATGTTTACCTTCCAAACAAAAATACTTTTTATGCGAGAAATTTTGTCGTACCCCTTCACAGGACGGCGACATTTCAACGCTCTTTTACATTTGTAGCCTTTCAGATGTGGAACGGTCTCTCGGCGGGGGTTAGGGACCTACCCCTTGACAGTTTTGCCAAACATGTCAAGGCGAAATTATTGCAAGAACAGTGTTTGTTGTAATATTTTTTTAAACAGGTATATATTGACGCATTTCCATGATGGGTTGGTTTGCCCTTCCGTACGTGGACGCTTTGCCTTTCCCTCTGCCGCCCCTCGCTCTTCTCGTCGATTTTGTCTTATTTCTCGCTTCTATGCAGCCCCCTATAACGATTTGGTTGCATATATATATTTTTTTTTATGAAAAACATATTTAGGAAAACTTTTATTTTAATAAGCATATTGCTAAAATACTACATACATTGTTGTCTTAATTCTTATTAACTAGCTGTCTTCGATTAAGATATTATTAATTCTAAGGGTCGCCTTGCATGTACACTTTATCGTAAAGTGTGCAATGTGAACGGTTTTTTTAATCGACAGGTGGCCCATTTTGCTAAGATATAATTATAATTAGTTTAATATTTAATATTTATAATTTTGCAATCATTGATATTTCTTCAGCAAATAAATATTTTTTGAATTTTAAATTTGAATTTTTTAAACCCCAAAAAGTTTTAAGTAAGTCTATCTTTGAGTTATAGATAATAAAAATTCAAAATTAGAACATATAAAATCCACAAACAGTATTAAGAATCATGATTTAAAAAATATAAATTTATTGAAAATCCACAATAGAATCTGATAAAATATATTAGGGCTACGTATTTGATTTCTTTCTACATAATGCCTTTAAATGATATTTTACAAAAAGCTCTTTTATAGTTATAACAAGCTGATAAATGTCTACTTTTGCCGATGGCTTTTTAATAAATAATATAATTGACTTTATCTCAGAATACAAAAATAAAATGCAATTTAGACTAGAAAGGCAACTCTACAGATTAACTATTAATGTTCGAGTATAAACTCTAATTTTCATAAAGTAATTTTAAAGAAATTTTAGATATAACTATATAAGCAAACAAAGAAAAATAATTATAATGAAACACAACACATATAGGGGTCGTTTCATAAAGCACATAACAGTTACATTTTTTACAATGACCAGTTTAAGAAACGTTCCTCTAACTGACATTTTGACTTATTTTGATTGATCAAAATACAAGAGTTCTAACCACACTACACCACAACTTGTTACGTTCTGGACGCGCGTTTCGCATCATCAGTAGATGATATAAACTGGTTTACATCATCTGCTGATGATGCTAAATTGGTTAGCGAAATGCGCGTCCAGAACGTAACAAGTTGTGGTGGTTAGAACTCTTGTATTTTGATCTATCTTCTACCACAGGTTCCAGTGTTGGGACTTATTTTGATTGAATAGGCTGGTTATAACCAATGACGATGTATGAGGTATACCCAAATAGGCCTAAATATTTTGGCCCTTCGGTCTTCGTAGTCTGCCCAAAGGTAAAAAAATGAACTACGTGCGTAACTTAACTAGGTCATACTACACTTCCCTTGATCAAAGAAATACTTCACGACAAATGAAGTTATGGGTAAAGCCAATACACTGCTGTTTTCTTTAATATGTTAACTAAAATATGTTGCTTAAAATTATGTCAACCATAACATCAAATGTGGTTGGTGAAGATGGATTTTCCATTAAAGATTTAAAACTTTGTTTGCCCTTTTGTATAAACCCACTAATTAACATTATTAATACGTGTATTTTAGAAAAAACTTACTCGACAATATGGAAAAAATCAATTATTAAGCCCATCGCAAAAGTTTTGGAACCCACCCAATTTAAGGACCTTAGACCTATAAGTATACTTCCGGTATTGTCTAAGATATTTGTAAAGCACATTTTTAATCAACTATCCTTTTTCGCAGATTTTAGGATTTTAGCACTTGCACGTGCCTTGTAAATATATTAAACGACGTCTGTCACAATGAAGAGGAAAAGACCTATACTTGCTTGACTCTATTGGATTTTAGCAAGGCTTTCGACACTTTAAATCACAAAATGTTGTTGGCAAAATTGCAGCACTTTGGCTTATCTGAAAATGCTTAACTCTGTTCAGTAGCTATCTAAGCCACCGCCAGCGCCGGGTTGTGGTTTCTGGGAAGTCAAACACATTTACGTCAAATTTCCTTCCAATCCCTTAGGGTGTACCTCAAGGCTCCGGTCTGTCATCTTTGTTATTCACAATTTACGTTTCTGACATGTGCAAAGATATAAAATATGTTAAACTGCAACAGTATGCCGATGATTCGCAGCTATATATCCCTATTAACAATCAAAACAAAGATATTGCTTGCAGCTTATTTCCGATTTAAAGAATGTTGAATCACTTCTGGGTAGAAATAACGTTAGAAATAATTTAGGCAATGAACTCAAAATTCATATAAATAATAATATAATTCCCATTGTACCTGAAATAAAAAATCTAGGTGTTACTTTTGACAGTTCATTGTCTTTTGAATCTCATTTAAAAACTAAAATCTGCTTACCTTCGCCTAATAAAGCTTTACAAACTAAAAACATGTTTACCTTCCAAACAAAAATACTTTTTATGCGAGAAATTTTGTCGTACCCCTTCACAGGACGGCGACATTTCAACACTCTTTTACATTTGTAGCCTTTCAGATGTGGAACGGTCTCTCGGCGGGGGTTAGGGACCTACCCCTTGACAGTTTTGCCAAACATGTCAAGGCGAAATTATTGCAAGAACAGTGTTTGTTGTAATATTTTTTTAAACAGGTATATATTGACGCATTTCCATGATGGGTTGGTTTGCCCTTCCGTACGTGGACGCTTTGCCTTTCCCTCTGCCGCCCCTCGCTCTTCTCGTCGATTTTGTCTTATTTCTCGCTTCTATGCAGCCCCCTGTAACGATTTGGTTGCATATATATATATTTTTTTATGAAAAACATATTTAGGAAAACTTTTATTTTAATAAGCATATTGCTAAAATACTACATACATTGTTGTCTTAATTCTTATTAACTAGCTGTCTTCGATTAAGATATTATTAATTCTAAGGGTCGCCTTGCATGTACACTTTATCGTAAAGTGTGCAATGTGAACGGTTTTTTTAATCGACAGGTGGCCCATTTTGCTAAGATATAATTATAATTAGTTTAATATTTAATATTTATAATTTTGCAATCATTGATATTTCTTCAGCAAATAAATATTTTTTGAATTTTAAATTTGAATTTTTTAAACCCCAAAAAGTTTTAAGTAAGTCTATCTTTGAGTTATAGATAATAAAAATTCAAAAATTAGAACATATAAAATCCACAAACAGTATTAAGAATCTTGATTTAAAAAATATAAATTTATTGAAAATCCACAATAGAATCTGATAAAATATGTTAGGGCTACGTATTTGATTTCTTTCTACATAATGCCTTTAAATGATATTTTACAAAAAGCTCTTTTATAGTTATAACAAGCTGATAAATGTCTACTTTTGCCGATGGCTTTTTAATAAATAATATAATTGACTTTATCTCAGAATACAAAAATAAAATGCAATTTAGACTAGAAAGGCAACTCTACAGATTAACTATTAATGTTCGAGTATAAACTCTAATTTTCATAAAGTAATTTTAAAGAAATTTTAGATATAACTATATAAGCAAACAAAAAAAATAATTATAATGAAACACAACACATATAGGGGTCGTTTCATAAAGCACATAACAGTTACATTTTTATATACATACTACGCATTCATCACAATTTATTATAAATCCCAGTAAACAAAATAATTCTATATGAATTTATCGACTTACATGCACGAGTGCTCAACTTGGCTGCAACATCATTATGCACAAATAACTACAATAGCACCGATAACGAGCACCAAGGGAAGCAGAAACTAATCAAAACTATTTTAATATCAATGCGTCTTACTGTAGGGGAATTGCAGTACTGTTGTAAACAATTACGCTTCCGAAGTCGAGAAATCCGCACTTTATTGAGGAATCTGAACAAATTTGTCTAGGCAGGAGGTATTTGCACATGAACGTGGTTTTGGGCTAATGTGTGACGAAAGCGACACCTTATTGCGAGACAATTGCAGATTGCGAGTCAGATGCTGTTTATCGTTATTTTGTCGAGAATTTATAGGTTTGTGGGAAATATTACCGCGAAGGCATTACGACTTAAACGGGCTTAAGGAATAAATAGAAGCATATTAAATTCAGTATACTATTTTTGGGGTTTAGCTTTTTTCATTTGCCATTGAACACCTATCCTTAGTTGAATTTATGAGTAATAAGATCCAAGTAAATCTGACTGGTTATACTTAGCTTCGTAAAGAAGTAAACAACTAGGTAGAGAAAAACAAACAACTTGCTTTTTAGATATATACTTCTGGAAGCTCACAATATCGCATTAACGTGGATGACAAAAAAATATCAATACACCTCATAAAATTAAAGCACTTTTATTCACAGATAAAGTAATTTACAATTTGGCTAAAAAAAGTTACAATACCTATAATAACTAAAATAACTAATAATCATATTATAGAAATAGATTGTTTCCCTATAACAATGCAAAACTTTATAAATTGTTCTATTGTTTCACAGTTTTTTACATATTGTGGTAATTTATTAAATTCTATAAGATCTTTATGAAATAAACTACAATACCGTGTCACTTGTGTCCTATTTTGAAGTTACTGCTTTATCCATTGCAATACTCTTTTATGTAGTCCCAAAGCGTTTAGTTTTGCAAGCAGCAAAAGTCTATTTATTGTTTCAAATGCGCGAAGAAAATCCAAAAAGAATACCCCTATGAACTATTTTTTCTCACTTCATTTTTCCACGACGTTAAAACGGTTTGAGGCGCACTTTCACACGAATTTTTCTCTCTAAACCTAGCTTGGTAAGGAGTTAACAATTTGTGTTTTTCAATATAATTAATTATTTGTCCATTTGCTGCTAATTCTAAGAGCTTTTCATACCCTGGCACCATGTTTATAGGACGAAATTCTTCACACAATATACTGTTGTTTTGTTGTTGAAAACTTCCGCATTTCAGAAATCGAGACTGGTATTAATTCAGTGAAAAAATCTTTCTCCTGTGACCTTAACAGCAAATTTTAATGTTTTTGTTGTAATACTATCAGTGCTACTTGTTTCATTGTTCATTTTACTAATAATTCGTTTTAAGTCACTAAAATCAAGTTTTTCAAAGGGTTCCATTGTGGTATTTGGAAGGTCGAAATTCTGTATGATGTCAAATATGTCTTGGTCACTTAGTGGTGTTGCTATTTGGTCGATACTAGTTAGGAAGTATTCATCAAACTTTTCTGCAATGACTTTATTTACCATCTCTTTTTATTATCAAATACTATTCATTCTTTACTTTCAGAGTTTGTTGTTTCTTTTATAAGTTATCTATTTTTTCCTAATAGTATTTTTTTCTGTTCTTATCATTTTAACAACTTTGTTTCTCTTTTCCTTATATTTTTCCCAGTCTGCTTCCAGTTGAGTAATTGTTGCTCTCTTCAACATTCAGTCTCTTTCATTAATTTCTTCTCCAATTTATCTGTCCACCATTTTTTACTGCCCCAATGACTGTTGAATGATTTTTAGATTTCTGGTGCATGTTTGTTTAGTGTTGTCATAATATTATTTGTGAATACATGTGCCAAACTGTTAATATGTGTGCAATTTGGAGTCCATTTTATATTACAAATTGAAATTGAAGCTCATCAAAATATATATATATATATATATATATATATATATATATATATACGTATACGTTTTATTTACTGCCAGCATTGATATCTACATTAACAATAAAGTGATCGGTAATCGTTGGTGTGCTTCTTTGTCGTTTAATATAAGTAGGTCCATATCCTAGGATAGAGATGCTAGCAATTCTAGCAAAATTATTTATAACTTGGTACAGGCCATTGATATCTATATTTTCTAATTTATCTGAGTTTTTTTTTGCAATATTAATGTTGTAGTAACCAAAAAAAAAATGATTTTTCCATTTTTTGTAGCAGATTCTTCTAATATACTTTCCAGTCTCTCCAGAAAAATGGAATTACTAGAATTTCGTGAGTGAGTGATAAATGCAGAGTATAAAATATGTACAACTTGTAGTGTTTAACTGGATTCCCCTTACCTTTTAAGATTTATGTTCTAAAGACTTTAAAACATTGAAAGCCTAAACCTATATTTTTAAAAATGTTCGCGATTGCAATACTTCCGCTACGTAATTTCCTATATTTTATAATAAAAATTTAATACTGGGGAATAAAAATCAACATTAATACTGGATAAATGTCAATTTTTATTTTAACGAAAATTCAAGCATTTTTTTAAAATGAAATCATATTACTGTCAATTTGCGAGTACTATCCAGATGTTACTGAACCAAACAAATGCTGGAAGTGACCTCTGCCCTCTACCTGACATGGTCCGAGACGATGGTAGAATGTGTCGACAGAGTTTCGTATAGTTTCCGCTGTTAGGTCATTTACCACCGTTCAAATTCTGTCTTTTAGAGTATTATCGCTATCCGATTTATTCTGGTAAACTCTTTCTTTCAGGTATTTAGAGGAAGATTTTGAGGGCAATTCATTTAATCCCCATCGACCAATCCATCGATTTGGAAAAATTTTATTCAAATCTGTTCAAACATTAACACCAAAATGCGAAAAAGCGCGGCCTTGCTAAAACCATATCCTTTCATGGGGAATATCTGGAGCAAGTTCGTTAAGAAAATCAGTTGATAAAGGAGGTATCAACCCAAATGTCAAGAAATCTAAATAGCGTTCAGCGGTAAGGTATCCCTCAAAGGAACCTGGCCCCACAATTCTGTTATTAATTATTCAATTCGCTGTTATTCGACTTTTCTGTTAGGGCTTTAGCGTTGAAGCCTACGGCCCTGAACCTAGTGCTAACCCGGAACAAACTGACCTAACGTCTTCGCGCTCTTCATGGTGCCGATCCATTTATGTATGTAACAAAGCTGTCCATAATTAATTTGTGTCAAATAATGTTTCTCTTTAAAGTGGTATCTCGATGGTTTCCATGACGTCAAAATGCCAGCATAAAGAAAAAGATACTAGTCCAAAATATATGAAGTATAGCTGTTTTTTGAGTCTTCCCCAATTTTTTAGATAAAAGAGGCAAGAAAAACAAAAAGAGAGTTTATTTTACGTTTTTTTATAATTGTTTGTACTAGTTTCATACAGAACCAGCGAATCTTCAAAAAAAGAAGAAGAAGAAATAAAGTATATTGAGTTTCGGATATTTATGAACTCAAAGGATGGAGCAAACTTCCAGAAGTATACCTCCAAAAAGCGTTTGATTTTCTCCACCTGGTAGCTGACTACCACTAAGGACAGTTCTGCGAATCTAAATAGTTTATTTATACGCTTCTTTTATATCTTAAACACATTTAAGTCGTGATGCTTTCGAGGTAATATTTCCCACAAGCCCATAAACTTTAAACAAAATAACGTTCGTAAACAACACCTGACTCGCAATCTGCAATTGTCTCGTAATAAAGTGCCGTTTTCGTCACACATTAACCCAAAATTGCACTCCTGTTCGAATACCTCCTGTCTAGGCAAATTTATTAAGATTCCTCAATAAAGCCCAAATTTCTCGACTTCGAAACGAATTTCCCTTAGTGCAAATTCCACTACAGTAAGACGAATTAATACTAAAATAGTTTTGATTAGTTTCTGCTTCCGCTGGTGTTCGTTATCGGCGATATTGTAGATATTTATTCATAATGAGGTCGCAATCGATTCGTTCAATTGTGCATCTAGGGCAGCCATGCCAAACATGCGGCCCAGTGAGCATTTTTCTGCGGCTCAAATCAGTTTTGAAAACAGTCAGATAACGCGGCCCGCGAACAAGTTGAAAAGCGTTTTTGAAGCCGTTGCAACAACGATTGGTATAATAAAATGTACAATTGTACATAGTCCCATCTATGTTTAGGAGGATGAACTACACATACTCAACCTAAAACCTAAAGCCAAACGTTTTCTGGCGTGTTTCATGAAATTCTATCGCTCAAAAACACAAATGATGCTATCTGAACATTCTGGAAAGAACTCGAGAAATCACAATCCGTATATAAGCCGTGTTCGATTGAGTTCAGTCGTTCAGTTTTTAGTCAGTTATGAGTCGGTTGCGATAGAGTTGCGAGTTGAGTTGCGCACTTATTGTTACAACACTTAACAGTACTTGGGGAATTAGAGTTTTTTTGCTGTGAAGTGAAAGAAAAAATTATTTGTTTGATTTGTAATAGTACAGTCGGTGTCCCAAAATTATATAATATAAAACGTCACTATGATATTCACAAAACTATGTTTGACAAGTATACAAACATGGTCAGAAACGAAAAGTTAAATAAGTTAAAATCACGGTTGAAATATCAGCAGCTTATGTTTACACGTCCAAAGTAAGAAAATGAATCTGTCCTTCAAGCGAGCTACGTACTGTCGGAATTGATCGCGAAACACTCAAAACCATTTGTTGAAGGTGAATTTATAAAAGAGTGTACTGTCGCTTAAAGAGTTACTGAGTTGGCTGTCAATATAAGTGATCAGATAAAAACAAAATCAGACTCTTTCATTGCATTTTCTATTGCCTGTTCAAGTAAAAAAAAAAGTACGGATGTGTGCGGTGTGGCGCAACTCGCTGTTTTTCTTCGTGCGGTTGATACAGATATCAATGAGTATGAAGAATTACTGGAATTAGTACCGTTGAATGATACTACAACTGGGAGTGATATTTTCAATGGTGTTTATGGACTTCTGCAAAAGTACAATTTAGATTTGTCAAAACTGTGTTCCGTTGCAAAAGACGGAGCTCCTTCAATGACTAGAGTAAAAAATGGCTTCATTAAAATATTACAGACAAAGATCAGAGAAACGGGCAGTGACAAACTAGATTTTCATCATATTCATTGTATAATCCACCAACCAAGAAGTTTTATGCTCAAAAGTGATCAAGTTGAAAAGTGTTTTAAAGTCAGTGAAAAAAATTATAAACTTCATAAGGTCACAAGGCTTTAATCAGCAACAGTTTTCTGCATTTTTACGTGATTTAGAAAGTGAGTACACTGGTTTACCATATTATGCAGAGGTGCGAAGACGTTTGTGTTCTATAGTACTCGACCGGTTTTGAAAAGTCAAAGAAGGAATTCCCGTTTTCATGGAAACAAAAGGAGAAGATGTCAGCTTATTATGCGATCTTTCATCTATGGTAGATATCACAAAACACTTGTCGGACTTAAATACGAAATTGCAAGGACCACGTCAAGTTATTACAGATATGTATGATCATGTGAAAGCTTTCAAGTATAAGATGATGTTGTGGGAAAACTGTTAGCAGAGGATAATCTGTCACATTTTCTGACTTGTAAGGCATATCAGGAAAGCACAAGTGTCCCAATATCATACTAAATATGTTAAGAGAAAATGAGAAGCCGTCTGATTGAATTTGAGAAGCGTTTTCAGGATTTTAAGACCCAAGAAAACAATTTTTCTCTATTTACTGGTCTTTTCACTATCGATATTGATAAAGTTTCCCCTCACTTGCAAATGGAAGTAATTGAGATTCAGTGTTAGACCCATTTAAAACAAAAATTTGATAGTGTTGGTACATTGGAATTTGACTCGCCTGTTCAATACCAAGAAATGAGAAAATTTGCTTGTAAAATCCTGTCAATGTTTGGAAGTACCTATAAGTGTGAACAACTATTTTCTTTGATAAAAAGAAATAAATCTCCCGCAAGATCGCGATTGACGGACGCACACTTGGACGCAGTTTTAAAAGTTATTTCCGCCGATAAATTCGCGCCACAAGTAGACAACTTAATTAAAGACAAAAGACGTCAAATATCTTGCAAGAGAATTTAATGTTTGTAGTTTTCTGTAATGTCCTTTTTTTTGGAAATTTAATAAACACTCAAGATTTTCAGTAGTTTGTCTCCTTTAAGACAAGGTTTTGCGGCCCACTTATGTTTTACTATAGTTTGGAATGAATAATAGTATATACAGTGTGTCCCATATTCGCTTCTCTATACAGGGATCTCGGCTCTTAATATACCTACAGCAAAGGTTAAATGGGGGAAGTTTTAGAGGAAACTTATTGCATTCGGCTTAAGATTTACGATCGATCAATTGTTTTTGGAAATATCGATGAAAAACCGTTTCGTTTTTGGCCAGTATATCCAGAACGGTAAATTTGACAGCTGCCAAAATGTGACATTATTCGGACATATTTTTAAGACAAATAAGATGGCGTATACGACACGTCTTCATTGTTTTTTGTTAACCCGCAACCCGCCTCAACTTTCATTTTTGTTATAGCCTCCATATTGGGTTTTTCGATTTTTGGAAAGAGTCTAAAATTTCCAGTCTAGTGATACCTCACAAGTGCATTAAAGATTTTAGTATCATCGAAATATTACACTTCGTAAAGTTAGGTTTCAGTTTTTTCTAAGGAGGCCATGATTTAAAGTAATGTTAGCTCTCAATGCTTTTCTAAGGAGGCCATGATTTATCTGTAACAAAATTGGATTTTGACTTTGACGTTAAGTTAAATAGTTGAAAGTATCCAAGCTGTGTTTTAATAAGTAGTAGGTATGCTTTTATCCCAATAAAATCATAGATCTGACATATAAATTGTCAAAACCTATAGAAAATGGCCGGCATTCCGTATTTAAATGAAGAAAAGGTTGACATGTTAGCTCTGAACTTTCAATCACACAAAAACGCTGAGATTACCTCAGCGAGGTATTTGGAGATGTACCCCGAACGACGGCAGCCTCATAAAACCCAATTCAGGAAAAGCGTAGTTAATTTAATTAACCATGGTGCCTTCGAACAACCTAGAAGCGGATATAATAATAACAAAGAAAATCGAGACAGAAACATTTTACAAGCTATCAACGAAAACCCTAGTGCATCGGTAAGAACTGTATAACAGGAAACTAATGTGCCAAAATCAACAGTATAGAGAGTTTTAAAAAAGAATAAGTACCATTCATACAAACCCATAATAGTACAAGAACTTAAGGAAACTGATTTTTCAAGACAAGTACGGTTCTGGGAGTGGTATACTAAGAGATGTAATGAAAATCCTGATTTTGTAAATCATGTCTTGTGGTCCGATGAGAGCAGGTTCACGAATTGTTGAGTATTTAATAGGTACAACAGTCATCATTGGGCTATGCAAAATCCTCACGAAGTGGCAGAGAGACGTCTACAGATCAGATTTGGAAGTAACGTTTGGTGTGGAATCATTGGTAAGTTAATCTAACCAATCTTTTTTAAATAGGCACCAAATGATGGTCAAATAATAATCTTTTTTTTTCGTTTAGTTCTTTAATGATACTAAAAGAGTATAATCTAATAAAAAAAAATAAAACGTTCTAATCTAGTCAGTCAACTTACTTTTTTGATATTGTATTACATTTTTATTCAATCATTTTGTATTGTAGTTTCGAAGAACCTATAAAAATAGAATTGGGTTCTATACATTTATTAACACTCTATCTAAATTTTCTGCAGATTTAGCTAATTCTCTAAAATTATTTTGATTGTCTGAATTTAATGATTTATTATTACCCGGGAAGCCAAGTTCTTGCGTTATGAAAAAAATACCATATTAATCAAATGTCGAATTATTTTTCGATTTTCATTATGATTTATAGAAAGGCGTTCAGCTGTATTTCCGAATAATTTAAATTTTAAAGCGCAAGGGGTTTGTTCTTTTGATATTTCATGTTTTATTAAGGCACGGTGTACTTCTATAAGATTATTATATCACTGAAATAAATTGATTTAGTATTTCCGAAATTAATATGCAATACCAACAAAATAATTTATTACGGCTATTACTTCCCGCTAACCAAATATGTTTTTCTTTTTCATAATAAAGCTGAATAGGTTTCAACTGTATACAAGCTCATTCATTACGGGATGTTTCGATAATTATTTTTGGAAAGAAAATATCTACTTTTTAATAAAGATAATTTTCCCTTTATAATTTATAGTTTCTAGTACCACCCGGCCGACCCTGCCGCCCTTGACTGTTGGACACCTATTTATAAATTATTGATTATTTCAGGAAATCGACTTATTGGACCATTTTTGTTTGACTCAACCTAAACGGGCAGAGGTACCTAGAGCTGTTGCGAAACCAGGTTGTACCAGCTTTACGAGCTATTCTAACGGAAGATGAATTAAGAAGAACTTGGTTTCAACAAGACGGATGTCCGGCTCACAATACCATTCAAGTCAGGAACTTCTTAAGAGAGCAGTTTGACAAAAGAATAATTTCTTTAAATGGTTCAATATCTTGGCCTCCTAGATCCCCTAACCTGTCGCCCTTGGATTTCTACCTCTGGGGTCACACGAAGAATGAAATCTATGAATTTGTTCCCCCCGTGACCATAGAAATCCTGAGACAAAGAGTTCTGGACACATTTAAAAATATTAATCAAAATACACTTACCAGGGTTGTACGAAAAACAGTCACCAATGGTTAAAAATGTCTCGATGCAAAAGGACGTCATTTTGCAGATTTGTAAATTAATGTTACCCACTTACAAACTAGTTAAGGCTCATTTAGATTTGTTAAGTCGTTATTTACGTTCATGTTGTATTGGAAATTCAATGCGTTCAATACATTACTTACTTATTAATGTAATCTTGTGACAAATAAATCATCCCTTAAAAACATTGAAACCCAATTTACGAAGTGTGATATTTTGATGACACTAAAATCTTTAATGTACTTGTGAGAACACTAGACTGGAAATTTTAGGCTCTTTCCAAAATTCGAAAAATCCAATATGGCGGTCATAAGAAAAATGAAAGTTGAGGTCGGTTGCGAGTTAACAAAAAACAATGAAGACCGAATAATGTCACATTTTGATATTTCCCAAACTTATTGATCGATTGTAAATCTGAAGCCAGATATCGAATGCAATAAGTTTCCTCTAAAACTTTCCCCATTTAACCTTTGCTGTAGGTATAATAGGAGCCGAGATCCCTATATAGAGAAACGAATCTGGGACACATTGTATATTATAATAATTGACGAAATTCTAGTAAAACAAGTTTATTATGGAACAGTCGTTGATAAAGAAAATTATGTTGAGTTTATACATTTTTAAATAATTATGTTATATATATATATACATATATATATATACCCTATTACCCTATAAATAGGGTAACGAATAATTAATTTTGAGATAACATGTGTTTCATTGATGAAAACTTTATAGATTTTTGTTAAGTATCGGCTGAAGTTTTTCCATAAACTTGAACGTTCAGACATAAAATATCTTTAATAAACAGCTAAAATGATTAGACTATTAAAGAAACAAAATATTTTATTATAATATTATTCTAGTAAAAGTTCGTAAATGTCATTGATGCCGAATAATCTATCATCAAAGGTTCTTATTTCTATTTTTATATTATGTGCTTGATGGGAGTTTTTATATGTATATAAAGACTTGTGAAATAAATGACTTTCTATGTCCTTTTATATATCTGCAGGGATTGTTAGCAGTCGTGTTTTATCAGCTTACACCCTTTTCAAGTAAAAAAAAAACAATACTTCTGTGTTTTTCAAAAGTTTTATTTGTCAATTAATACACTGTATTAATTTTGTATTTTTAAACATGGAGCTTTCAAAATTTACAGGAATCTTGATGCTTTTGTTTAAAAAAGCGTTTTAAGTTATAAAACAGTTTTGTCGCTTACGATGTTTTGTCAAGAACCCATCGATATGCTCTTATCGCCCTAGACGCACGATTGTACGACCCGATTGCAACCTGATTATGATTAAATATCTACAATATCGTAGCACCAGAGGATGCAGAAACTAATCAAAACTATTTTTGAATTAATTCGTCTTACTGTAGTGGAATCTGCACTAAGGGAAATTCGTCTCACGCCATCTACTATTGTGAACATTCAAACTTCGGAAGTCGAGAAATTTGGGCTTTATTGAGGAATCTTAACAAATTTGCCTAGGCAGGAGGTATTTGAACAGGAGTGCGATTTTGGGTTAATGTGTGCCGAAAATGACACTTTATTGCGAGCCAATTGCAAATTGCGAGTCACGTGTTGTTTACGATCGTTATTTTGTTGAGAATTTATGGGGTTGTGGGAAATATTACCGCGAAAGCATTACGACTTAAACGGGTTTAAGACATAAACAGAAGCATATTAAATATAGTATACTAGTTTTGGGGTTTAGGTTTAGCTTTAGAATTTTTTCACTTGTTATTGAACACTTCTTCTTAGTGAAATTGATGAAAAATACAATACAACTAAACCTATGTGGTTACGAAAGCAAGTTCATTAATAATGCGTTGCATCAGTATAAACGTACTTAGTTTCGCAGAACTGTTCTAAGTGGTACTAAACTACCAGGTAGAGAAATTCAAAAATTTGTTTTTTGGAGGTATCCTTCTGGAAGTTTGTAAATATCGATTAACATGAATAACACGAATCCGAAATCAAGTTTTTTCGTTCACGTATATCCATTCCTAGAGTTCTTTAACATCCTAAACTCAATATACTTTCTTTCTTTCTTAATTTTTTTTTTGAAAATTCGCTGGTTCTGTATGACACTACTACAAACAATTATAAAAAAACTCTCTTTTTGTTTTTCTTGTCTTTTTTATCTAAAAAATTGGGGAATACTCAAAAAACAGGTACTTCATATATTTTGGACCAGTAACTTTTTCTTCATGTTGGCATCTTGACATCATGGAAATCATCGAGATAACACTTTAAAGACAAACATGAATTTACACAAGTTAGGGCGTATGTAAACCTTTTTTTGAAGGATATTGGCTACGAACTTAATATTCTTATATTTATGTTTTTATGTTACGTATTAAATTTGTAATCTTCATCATTATAGTTGCCATGTAATTATTCGTTTGCTAACCTTGGCTCAGTCGGCCACTCCCAAACTATAATTTCTATAGTATTAAATAAAAAAGTTTCGTTCCTTAGAGTTATTTAACTTTGATTATTATAAAAAAGTTTGAAAACCTGTTCTAATCTAACCTAAAGCTGACCTTAACTCAGCGGACCAAGCCCTAACCATAATTTTTAAAGATACAGAAAAAAGTTTCGTTTCTTTGAGTTATTTAACTTGGATTATTATAAAAAAATTCGAAAACCTATCCTAACCTAAAATTATAGTCAGCCACGCCCAAATCATATTTTTCAAAGATACAGATAAGTTTCAAATAAAAAAAGTTTCGTTTTGTCGAGGTATTTAACTTTAGTTATTACAAAAAAATGTGGAAAATTAATAGATCTCCAGATAATTGCAAAAAAATTGAATTGAAGTTTGCTGCATGGTTACGCACGGTACAAGCATGTGGGCAGGGGTAGGGGATGTTAGAGAGTTTTTTGGGGTACTTGTGAAATAGAGATTTCGAGCTTCGCAGATAAAAGGTAAAGTTAAAGAACTGAATGGGCAAGATCAAATCTTTGAGATGGGATTTTTTGCTTATTTTTCCCGTAATCAGGATTCAAAATTCCGTCCGATCCCGGTTTTTTTCGAAAATCGAAACTTTCAATGTGTGCTCCATCCTTTTCATGTAGGAAAAAAAAGCGGGAAAAATAAAAAAATACCATCTGGGGGTATTGACCACCCTCTAGACCCGAATCCGTGATTTGTTTCTTTATATCTCGCTCCGTTGAGGACCTGTCAAAATGACAGTCTACGTCCGACTGGTAACTTTGTTTTGCGATAATGTCTTTGGTTTCGATAATGATTAATGTTTATAAAAAAGAAGAAAGAAAAAAGGGGAAATTGGGGTTAGAATGTTTATGCATTTTGAGGAGGAATAACTCAAAAACGAAACGTGACCGAAAAAATTTGACTTGACTTGATTTGATTAGGACCCCAAAATAAACCCATATACAAAATATCATCAAAATCGAAGTTGGAGTAAAAAAGTAAATAATTACCCTCATATTGTTCAAAAATTCTTGTGATCACATTACTTCCGCTACGTAATTTTCTATAATTTATAATACAAATATTATAACTGGGAATCAAGGGATATTTATTCAGTTTTGTGACACGTCATTATTTTGGCACAACCACCTGATTGAAAAAAAAGGAGCTACGACTGTGTATATCATTAGTTTGGAGTGAGTAATGATTATTCTCTGCTACTAGTGAATAATATCTGTATAACACTAATCCAGATTTTACAGCAAGTTCGTGAGAGACTTGTACTGCATGAATTTACATGATTTTTTTAATCGTTTGGTTACAGAGACCTTTCAACACTATTTTTTTATTGTTTTATTGTGTATTTTCTTATAAAACCACCATGTTTTTCTTCAATAACATTTTTGGACAATGTGGTGAATGCGACCCATATTCTTATAATTTCACTGGAAACTCATCGCGTCATCTAACGGAAAAGGCAGAACAAGGTCTGCCGGGCCAGCTAGTATGTCATTATATTTTAAGAAACACTTGAATAATTAGTTTATTATGGAAAAAGTTGTCATTTTTATTCCCATACTATGTGCTTGGGCGGAGTTTTTAAGTGTAAAATAATTGATTTTCTATGACCTGCTATATATTTCCAGAGATTATCAGCCCATATCGATGGGTTCTTGACAAAATATCGTAAGGGATAAAATTGTTTTATCATCCTAAACCCTTTTCAAACAAAAACAACAATTTTCTTGTAAATTTAAACAGTCAAAAATAAATACAGTTGCTGTGTTTTTAAACATAGAACTTTTAAAATGTACACGAGTTTTGATGTTTTTATTTAAAAAGCAATTAAAGTGATAAAACAGTTTTGTCACTTACGATGTTTTGAAAAGAACCCATCGACATGCTCTTATCGCCCTGTTCAAAAATTAAAAATGGTGTTAATTCTTGATATTGCTAGTAAAAATAAGTTATAGCTCATTCGATGCGGAATGACGTCTAGAACAATATACAGAAATTTCAAACCCCCGTATAAACGATTTCAATAATTATTAACAAATTAAGACTTAAAAAAAAATATAGTTATTTGCAAACAACTCAAAAACTATTAAGAAATGTTGTTAAATGATCCTTTAAGAGGAAAACATTTCCTGTAAAAAAATTATTCTAGGAACTCTATCTCTATTAGTAATAATTTCAATTTAATGTTGGAAATAGATATCATCGAAACCGGCCATTATAAGTTAATAAAATATATTAATAAATGTTAATTTAAAACATTTATTGTACTATCTAAAAACTTAAGTGAACAATATCCCGTTGAAAGGTTTTCACTATTTTTTTTAGTGGCTGTTGTTTAGCAATTATTATCCGACTTGAGACATAAATAGAATCTCTAAAAAAAATTGTTAATTAACAATAAGCTTATTTCAAGAAAAGACTGTGCAAAAATTTACTTTCAAAACTCTAGATTTTTACTAATTTTTTTAAATTAATAATTCATAGTCTAAAATGAAGAATAAGAATCTTTTATTTAAATTTCTTAAATATCAATGGTTTCTGAGTTATTTGCAAAATACTAATCTCCTTCTTTTAAATCTTAATTTGTTTTATTAATTGTTATTAATAACTTTTGAAATTGTTTATGTGCGGGTTTAAAACTTTTGCACCAGTAGCAAGAACTAACACTATTTTGAGTTTGTGAACTAAACTACTAGATGCACAATTGCACGAATTGACTGCGGCCTCATTAGGCATAAATCACCACAATATCGTCGATAACGAGCAACAACTAATCAAGATTATTTTAATATTAACCCATCTTACTGTAGTGGAATCTGCAGTAAGGGAAATTCGTCTCATGCCACACACTCTTGTAAACAATCAAACTGGTGATGTCTAGAAACGCCTGCTTTATTGAGGAATCTGAACGAATTTGCCTAGGCAAGAGATACTTGAATAGGAGGGCGGTTTTGGGCTAATGTGTGACGAAAACGACAGCCTATTGCGAGACAATTTCAGATTGCGAGACAGGTGTTGTTTATGACCGTTATTTTCTAGAGAATTTATGAGTTTGTTGGAAGTATTACTGCGAAGACATTACGACTTAAACGAATTCAAAATATAAACAGAAACATTTTAGATTAGGCTTATGTTTGTAATTTTTTTAATTTGCCATTAAACACTTATATTTGATATAATTTATGACTAATAAGATCCAACTAAATCTGATTGGTTAGATTTCTCTTTACTTCATGTTGGTATCTTGACTTCATGAAAACCATCGAGATACCACTTTAAAAAGAAACGTTAATTGATACAAATTAATTATGGACACTTTTGTTGGATCGGCACAGAAAAGGCGAACAACAGCGAATTGCATCAACAAGTCTAACATTCGGCATCGGTTCAGAAGGGAGTGTTAGACTTCCTGTATTGATACACTTCGCTGCTGATTAGTATTGATTTACCTTTTGTGCCAGGGTTATATTGATGATGTCAACGGCGTCTAACCTGGTGCTTACCCTGTACTAATTCACCCAGTGCCTCTGCGCTCCTGCTGGTATCGATCCATCTTATGTATGTAACAAAATATCCATTCTTAATTTGTATTGCAGTGCATATTAGCTAGTGTAACTTGTTTTAATTAATATGTTTTTTTCTTTAAAGTTGTTGCTCGGCGGTTTTTCATGAAGTCAAATTGTCAACATGGAGGAAAATTTACTAGTCCAAATAGTATGAAATATGGTGTTTTTTTTTAGTGTCCCCAAGGTCCTAATTTTGTAGGTAAAATACGGTAAGAAAATCATGAAGAAACTTTTAACACGTCTTTTGTAATTTTTTCCAGCAGATTCATACAGAACTTTTTTATAAAATTTAATTTTTAAATAAAATTTATTAATTGTTATAAAAAAAGAAGAAATAAAAAGAGAGTAATTGGATTAGAATGTTCATGAACTTTGAGTATGAATAACTCGAAAACGAAACGTAACAAAAAAATAGACTTCGGTATATATATATATATATATATATATATATATATATATATATATATGTATATAAAAATAAAAAAATAAAACAAAAATATAAAACTGGGGAGTAAAATAGAAGGGATAATATATAGCACATAATGATTTACGTATCCACAATTATAAAATAAGTTTTCCAATGGTTCACCCATAATGTGGTTTATATATAACGAGCGAAACGTGAAGACAAAAGACTTTTTTCTCACAAATATTTATTTTCGTTCACCGGTTTCGGGTACACATTCATCAAGTCTTCTTCTAAAAACAATACTAACAATTCTCTCAGTCAGAAGTTGTACATTAAAATATATAACAATACTTATTCATTCAAATTCGGAAAAATCAGAAGCAATATAAACCTAAAATTAACACACCAAAAGATAAACAAATAAAAAACAATCAACAGGGGCATATTTTAAGCAATTCGCCAGTGATCAAAGATACGCTTTGACTGTTTGAGAATATACATATTTTTAGTTGTTAATAAATTTTGGGAGCAAGCAGTTATTAAGTCTAGTATACTAATTCTTAATACAATTTATGAGTAATAAGATCCAAGTAAATCTGAATGGTTATAAACAAGTTTTATAATAATGTGTTAAGTTCGTAACCTAAGTCGTACTAAATACCAGAAAGAGAAAAACAAATATATTCTACTCTGAGAATTTATTATTTTAACATGGTTGGCAAAATGAAACTATGTTTTACATCTAACAAGATTATAGCAGTCTTATTTACAAATAAAGTAAATAACATACCTAATTTCGTTAAATATGTTTTTATGTTCTAGAGCCATTAAAACATCAAAAGAATTAACTTAGATGTTTCACCAATTTTAGCGATAACAATATACATAATATATTTTATATTACAAATATCCTATGTTTTATATTAAAAATATGATACTGGGAAAAGATGTAGGGATAATAGTCTATTACTGAACGAGCACATAATGATGGCTATTATTCACCAACAATGGTATGCGAGTAAAACACTATACTTTTTCGACGACTATTAAAAAAGTAAGTATCTTTTTAATATAAGCAAACATTATCAACGTTTAGTTTAATTATTTAGTTTTGTGACACGTCATCATTTTGGCATAACCGCCTGCTCGAAAAAATTAAAAAAGAAACTATATCTGTGTTTATAATTAGTTTGGGGTGAGTAATGAGTATTCACTGCTAGTAGTTTATAGTAATTTGGTGGGTGCACTATATTCTTGTAGGTTTGACCAAATGACGTTTCTGAGGATCAAATCGAACGTCTTTCGAAGTCAATAAACGTCAGATAGACGAGCGGTTGGAACTCAGTGCTTTGTTCCAAAATCATCCTCATAGTATTGATGAGGTCTACGCAAGAACAGTCTTTCCTGAATCCAGCTTGTTCATTTCGTAGTTTTTGATCAATATTGCCTTGTATTTTGTTCAAAATAATTCTCGTCAGTATCTTACTGGGTTGGTCAGAAGAGTTATACTCCTCCAGTTCTTGCACTCTGTCAGATCTCATTTTTTGGCAACTTCACTAGCAAACCTTTTTTTCATATTATCAGAATTTGTTCTTTTTCCCAAATCTGTTAAAATATTGGGCAAAGGATCTATAACATTTGGAGTATGTCTAAAATTCTCTGGTGGAAGATAATCTACACCTGGTGCTTTGCCACTTCTTAACTCTTTTATCACTTTGACTATTTCTGCTTTTGTTGGCGTGCTGTCATTGATCTTTATGCATGGTGTTCCATCTGTTTCTGGACGTACTTGTTCTTGAGAGTTTTGTGATGGGTCGTGTTGACTGAGTAGTTTTTCGAAGTGTAGTTTCGATCTTTTCAGTTGTTCCTTCTCTTCTAGAATGAGATGACCTTCTTTGTTCTTGATGCCCATTACCGTTTGTCTTTGTGAAAGCTTTGTTTCACCGCTCTATGTTTGTCATTGAATTCTTTGGTAGCTTCTCTGATTCCGAAAAGCCATAGTAGCTGCTCTGATTCCCAACAGCCATATGTTGCGCAAAAAGACTACATTTTTAAGATAATATAAATGTTATGATAGGTCTCCTTTCGCTTTAAAATCAATATTCTGGATGAAACCTGGATTTATATTATGGCCGCATTTAGGAAAAGCTGACAAGATAACTTTCTAGAAATAGTTCACGAACATTTTGGAGATGTAGTAAGGTAGTACATAATATTTCTTTAAATTAAAATGTCTGTCCAATTCCTGCTTAAACGCAATTATGTTTTTTTAAGACATATTGTATTGCATGAGGGGTCAGAAGATGGATTTGTAGAAAATGCAAGTTTAATTTTTAATGAATAGTGTAAATTTTGAAAAACGGTTTAAAGTCCATCTGTTATTAAATCTGGGCAACCAATATTTAATAATAATGGATAATATATCGTGCCGTTTTGAACGTGTGCAGAAAATTTTCAGATCAAAGTTGTTTTTTGTATGGAAAAATAGTAGAAATAAAAAAGGAAATTAAGTCAAAATAAATATATTGGTTTTTTAGTAGCAATCTTACAATAATATTAGGAATTCCTTTCAGGAAGTTCTCTGATCATCGCATTAATATGGGTGAAAATAAAGCTAGCGGAATTAAGATCTTTTTTCTCTAATATTACGTAAAACGTAGAAATAAAAAGTATTTTTAAAAACAAAACTTTAACTATATTTGTTACAATATACGGCACATGTTTCATTACAAGTTATCTTCTTCGGGCATACATCCTAAAATGTATCGCAGCTAATTATCTTAAGTTTTGTCTAAAAAAAAGTATAGTTGAAGATTTGTGTAAAAATAATTTTTATTTTTAAAATCTATATAATCTTATTACTAATTTCCATTGAGTATCAGTTTACACAATTATATTTACATCTTTTATCTACTTAAATTTCTTTCTATTCTCCTACTTTGTTAAGTAAGAAAGTGAAGAAACACTTTACTATTACGGAGTCAAAGTCATCCTTTTTACACTATTTTATCTATCTAGATTTTTTAATTCAATATAATTAATATTTAAGCCATGTTGATTTAAGACTGATCTTATTACTGCTATTATTGTTTGTTTAACTTACTTAACTTTATCGCCCCCAAACTCTCACATCAGCACACAATCAGGATAGATGCGCCCAATAATATTTAAGTGTGTTATTTCTTTTAAGATATGTTATTAATAAATTAAATGACTGTTTGGAATCTGCTAAACAAATATCAGCAAACGTACATTTTATAACTCTAATTATCTATACTAAAATTTTAAACCGGTTAAGCGCTCAAAGGATAGTAATTTAAGTTATAAGTCCGGTAGGGGACTTATTACAGTACGCGTTGTGGAGGAGCTAAGTCTAGAATATAAACAAGTACTGTAATAAGACCTAACGGGCGTGTATCGTATAATACTATATTTCATACTGTCTTTATAATCTTTTTGAATAAATGAAAAGTTATATTTATTAATATTTAATATTAGTTGAACATCTAACAATCGTATCACTTTAACGATGTTAAAACCATTGTTTTCATTAGCTAATTATGATTGTCTTTGTTTGTCACTGTCAAATAAATACAATCAAATATTTTATTTTATTTCTTAGATTTTGTGAGGAAATGTTAAAGTCAAAGCTGACATCTAATTGTTTCCTAATAACAATAACATGATAGTTTACCACACGCAAATCAGTACAAGATAGGTAGATTTATTAGACATTTATTTTCGTTATTATTTTAATGTTCATTTAGTTAAGGCGACTTTAACAAATTGGGCAATATCAAATCTTTCCACTTTATCTTCATAGCATGTTTTTGTAATCTAAAACTAAAAGGTAGACCATATCTTAAAAAACAAAAAGCTATAAATTTACAAGAATATAAGAACTGATTAAAAGTTTTCTGATAATAACTCGCTCGCAAAAATTGCCCACGCTACTTACGGTTGTAAATAATCAAGCTTCCAAAGCTTAAAAATCCGTGCCGTCATCTTAAGCTACTTTATTAGGAACTCTAAACAATTTCGTCCAGGTTAGAAGTAGTGAACAGGAGCGCAGTTTTCAGGTTAATGAGAGAGGAAGCGTCCCTTTATTGCAAGGCAGGTTGTGAGTTAGATGTAGCTTATGACCCTTATTTCGTAGAGAATTTATGAATCTTAAGGAAAGGTTACTGCCAAGGTATTACGACTTAAGCGGCTTTGAGGTAGAGTAAAGGATAACCAGCAGCGTATTAGATCTAGTGTCCTACCTCTACGATTTCCGAGTAAATTACTCAACAAATTTTGTCACTGAACACGTTTTCTTACTTAAATTATTAGATACTAAAGTATGCCTGTAAATCAGAGTTATACAGACTGATGAAGAAAGCGAGTTCTATAATAGACATAACACAAAAATAACAGATACATGCGAAAATCAAATATAATATTATTTTGTATTAATAATATGTAAATTACAATTACAGTTCGGACTAAAATGTCATGAAAAATCCAATTAAAAACTCAGATCAAGTCATCCAACATGCGTCATTCTCGAAAGGCCCTCAAAATCAGTGTCAAAAAACTTATTTTTTGTTCGACTAGTTAGACAATCGAACAGCGATGATTCAGAAAAAAACTACTCACAAAATAGTCATTTAGGTTTTATTTGTAATTACGACTTCAAATACTTTTCCAAATTATTGTAAAAATGAGATTACCATTTTGTATTATCCTTTTCAAATATAAGAAAAACTTTTACTTTAAAACAAACTGGAAAAATACCCTGTGATATAGATCAATTTAATAAGTTAGTTAGAGGATTTTATAAACAAGCACTGATTTCTTTGAAAATTTCACACCTGTACTTTATAGCCAATCACATGCTTTTATTTTTCAATGTTACCATAGCAACAAATTTTTTGCCTCCCTGGTGGTGATTACACTGGAAATCTTTTTGACATATGTCATGTGATAAGACAGAAAATTTAGAATACTGCATTATTGTTTAGATATTTTATTCCAAAATTTGGGCTTTTAATAATAAAACAACTTTATATGGTCGATAACATATATTACATATTTACTTTACATAAACAACGAATTATTCTAATCTAGCAGCTAAGGCATCAAAACATTTCTTAATTTCTTGCATTACTTCTTGCTTTCTTAATGGGTAGTAAGGAGGTTGTATACACAACTCATCAGATTTCCATAAATGTTTAGATTTCAGAAAGTAGACATAATATTTGGACACTATTTTGTTTTTTACTTTGAGATAATCGGTCCAAGAAAGAAGATTCTTGATAAACTATTTTCTTGACATCCGCAAAAAGACTTTTTTTGGAAAGAGTAGACAGCGTCCTTTTCTACTACTTTTATTAGGCAAGGCAATGTTCTGTGATTTATTTTAATATCGTTATACTTCTTACAAAACTTACAAAAAGTGTAACTCTATAAATTATCCATTTTAAAAAATCTTCACATATACGTTTCGCGGTGTAAGTGTCACTGTCATTCCTAATTTACTAGTTACATTCATTTGTCGTAGTCGTGGCAATCTTTGTTTTACGATTAACATGATAATTTAAATATTGTACATAATACCTACATAATGTACTCTTAGGATAAATTTCATGCAGTTCTGTCAAGTTTACTGATATTAAGTAGGGCAAAATTTCAACTTTAAAATGTCCTGAATCTGATAAAGTATACTTCTCGTTAGTAAAGTTTACGGATATTAGTTTTTTTCTAGGTAACAAAAACTCCTACATAACCGAAAGTAGGTGGTAGTTAATTAAATTGGTTTTACTTAATAAAATATACTTCCTTGAATTTTAGTAAATTAGGCTTAAATTAAAAAAAAAATTAGTATGTTTTAGAGATAGTGCAAAATTACTAAAGTTTTAGAAAAAATTTCAATTTAAACCCAAAAAAAATGTTTTTTATAAGAACCAAAATTATACTATATAATATACCGATAACTAGACCACAACATGTCGTTTGCCATCAAACTACACGAAAATTGAGATGAAAATTAAAAATAAATTTTTGTCTAAAATTTTCTTACCGAATCTTCCACGTGAATAAATACCGGAAATTATTTACTCGGTGACAAAATTTTCAAAAAACTCATCCACTCCCAAATAATTTCCGGCAATAATTCAAGCACTAGGGAGAATACTTGTGACAATATCCCTACGAACGTTAAAAACTTTCTACATTTCAGTCCCTGTGACAGCTAAAAAGAACCAAAGAATAAAGTGTACTTTAAATACTAAATATTAAATAGTGCACTTATCGCCATCTTAGAGTTCTACATTAAGGAACCCGAATAAATTTATCTTGAAGCGACACCAGAGAATTGCAGGTGATGAGCCCAAGGTTATTTATGACCGTTATTTTAGCCTGCTAAGGTATTTCGACTTGGCTTTGAGGTAGTTTGAGGACATCAGCGCATTAAGACTAATTTACTGTCTGTAGGATTTCCGAGTAAATTTTTCATTAAATTTCGTTTCATCAGGTATAGAGTTTTTCATTTTGCAGTTGAATATTATTCGTAGTGAATTTCGAATCGAAATCGAAGTAAATTAAACTGATTAAGAAAGCGAGTTTTATAATAATTCACTTCGTCAATATAATTTTACACCGGCCTGTAAATTAATCCCCAGTAGCATTAAACTAACAGGTATATAAGAATAAGAATCAAGTATAATGTTATCTTGCAGTAACGAATTAAAAAATCGGTAAAGTTCCTTTACCCGTAACTTCCTTCGTAATAAATATTTTCTTTCTAGGAATAGTGAAGTGTAATCAAATTTAGTTGAGTACATAGTCATTTAGTAACACACATATACTGTCTTTTCAAACCTTTTTATTAGGTGCCATTTTGTTCTATTATATTAGATTCCTACCAATATTTTACCAGTTTCTACCTATGCCACATTTGATTTTGATAATTAGTTTTTACATTGACACACATGCCCATTTTGTTACGTCATGTTAACTCGTTCCAGTTTATTTCTGTATCACTTTTAATTTTTCTGTAAAATCTAAAGTCAACTGAATAATTTGTTGTATTTGGAATCATTAGAAAATTATCTGGCCGCCATTTTCTTCAGTCATCCAAAATTCGTACCACAATTTTAGGAGTTTCTCTGTGTTACTTAATGCTTGTACAAAAATTTCAAAATTAATCTAATAAGCTGTCTTTTTAGGCTGATATCTTTGATTAAATATTTTTTCGGCCGTCATTTTGTTTTGCCATCATATATTCACACTAAAATGTTAGTTTAGTTCTTTTAGTAACAATATTTTTAAGGCGTCACTAGGCCACCATCTTGTTCGGGCATATTAGATTATTACCAAAAACTACCAGGTTATCCCCAAATGACCTTTAATTTGTGACTAAAATTTGAAATTAATCTAAAAGTACTTTTCATCAGCGCTATGCTGAGAACTGATAGACAGACAGACAAATCAACATAACAGATAAAACATATTTTTTTGCATCTACGAACGCTAAAACGTGAAGATATGTAAAACCTGAAAGGGTGATTTTTTTTTACAAATACAAACGTTTCATTTGAACGTCATTTTGTTCCTGCCATCTTAAATTAGTACCACAATTTTACTAGTTCATTTCTATATCACAATTAGTTATGGTAAACAATTTGAAATCAGTGTATTAAGTAGTTATTTCAGGATGAATTTTCATACATATTTCGTTCCGCCATCTTGGATTCGTACCAAAATTTTACCACTTGATTCCTATATAATACTTGATTTTGGTGCAAAATTTGAAATAATTTAGACAGGTAGTTTTTTAATAATAATTTTTTAACACTTCAGTAGGCCGCCATTTTGTTTTGCCATATTGAATTGTTACCAAAATATTACACATTTTCATTTTTCGTTCAAGAATATTAATTTGAACTTAATTTCAGCACAATCGTCCTGCGCTTATAGTACTAAGTGTATTATTGTTACCATGTAATCGTGTTTAACATTTTAGGTCAAATATGTTTCTATTTATTTCACTTAAAAGAAAGAACAGCACTATAAAACCCTTACCTAGGTAGGAATCGAAAATCAATAGCATTCTATTATAAAACACATATTGTTAGAAGACATCTGCAGAATATTTGAAAAATAAAATTTCTTAAGTTGTCTTTTACAAATTTGTATTGCTGTAAGCAAATATCATTTAGACAGTTGCTCTTTTCATATAGTTTATTTATTAAATTAGAAGTATATCTGCTGTAAAAACACATTTATATAACCCTGGTAAATATTAAATAGTGATAAAAGATAATTTTCTGGTATTTCCAGATCCATGTTTCGAATCGGTTTAAGAAGTTCGTCATAAAATCATAAAATGATACTTTAAATATATGAATAGAAAGTAGGTATTATCAACAACCATTTAACAACAATTATTTCTTTTAGTAAATATAAGTTTGATTTCAAAATAAAATTTCATTGCTCGGCATTAGTTTAAACAATAAAATTTTTTATGTTGCCGAGCAGTGAATTTGCATTAAACTTAGGTGTATTATATTTTTACTAGAAGAAAGAAAAAAAGTTGATTATCTTATTTAGAGGTCATTAAAAATTTTAATTCTTTGTTTAAAAGTTAATAAAAAATATAATAATTAACAAATATATTGTTTTAAATATTGTTTTACGAAAATATAAATGTTACTCTCTAAGTCCTGAAATTTTAATTTTTGCAAAAAAAATCATTATAAAAATATTTTATTCAATTCGCTTTAAGGAATTATTGTTGATAATAACTACTCTGATTTATATATTCAAACTTCTATTTTTAATTTTTGTAACATGTTTTTGTAACGTAATACTGAAAAGTAAACTACGCAAATGTCTAGAGATTTAAAATTTAAAAAAAAACTGGAAAATTCCGTATAGTGAATTACTGTTGGTAACTGCTTCTGTAACTTTTAATATAAAGTATATATGTTTTGTCATTCCACGTGTTCAATTGCACAACTCGAATGCAACCTTATTATGCATAAATAACTACAATATGAACGATAACGAGTTCCAAGAAAACAGAAACTAATCAAAACTATTCTAATAATAACTTGTCTTACTCAAGTCTAATTTAGAGTAGCCGAAATTCGTCCCACGCCATCTAGAGATGCAAATAATTAAGCTTCGCAAATTTAGAAATCCGCGCCGTTATCTTAAAGTGCTTTATTAAGGACTCTAAATAAATTTGTCTAGAGATGAGGTATTTGAACAGGAGCGCGGTTTCGAGGTTAAGGTGTGACGCAAGTGACACCTTATTGCGAGAAACTTAAGGATGCAGGTCGGGTGTTGCATTTAATCGATTTGTTGTATGGTTTATGGGTCTAGGCGAAATGCTACTAGGAAGGCTTTACGACTTAAACGGCTTTGAGATAGTTTAAAGGATAAACATTATATTAATAAAGTGTAGTTTGGTTTCATAGGTTTTTTCTAAAAGTTCAGTGTGAGAATGAACGAATGAATTAATTTTCTAACAAAAAATCAAAAAAACTTTTACAAAGTGATTGATTAAATAGTAGTGCATTAGACAAAAAATATTATAGCCTCCATGCTTTTAGTTAAATACTAGAAAAGAAAGTGAATACACTTAAATTAGATATACCTCCATATATAACAATTACTACACTGACTAGAGCAATGTTCGTAATAGGATCAAAAATAATAGATCGTAAAGAATTCACAAACCTGGAATCAGGATAAAGTAATTTAGGATGTATTTTTTTTAGGTTTGCTAATGCAGAGGATGCGTTGTTGACTGAATATTTCCAACAGAATCAAACAAATCTAATTTTAATCATACATTTACCAAAACAAAAAACTTGATTATCTTATTGAGAAGTTATTAAAAATTTGAATTGTTTATTTAAGTTTAATAAAAAACAAGAACAAACAAACAGCATTTTTATTATTTTTTTTATGAAAATATAAAAGTTTTCTTTATAAGTCTAGAAAATTTCATTAATAGCACAACAGTTTTTTGGCAATTAATTTTTTAATTAAATGTAAAAAAAATCAATGCAAAAATGTTTAAATCGTTTTAAGGACTGATTATTGATAATAACTACTTTTGATTTATATAGTCCATATATTATTATAACAATTGCTACACTGATTAGAACAATGTTTTTACTATGATCAAAAATAAAAGATCATAAAGAATTAAGAAAACTAGAATAAGTATCAGGATAAAGTAATTTAGGATGTATTTTTTTGGCTTGCTAATGCAAAGGGTGCGAAGTTGACTGTATACTTTAAACAGAGTCAAACAACTTAATTTTAAGACAGAAGCATGTATCATATATTTATTAAAAGAAAAACATTTTTAAATTGTTTATTTAAATTTAATAAAATAATAAACAAATAACATTTTTTATATATTTTTTATAAAAATATAAGGGTTACTTTATAAGTCCTGAAAATTTCACTAAAGTAGCTTCAACAGTTTTTTCACAATTAATTTTTCAATTAAAAGTGAACAATATTTCATTTTTGCAAAAAAAATCTAATGCAAAATTTTTTAAAAAAACAACTACTTTTACATTTTATGGCCAAGTTAAAATTAAGGAACTCACTTGCGTGATTCTACTCTAATATTAATCTAATGAATAGCCAACAGTAATCTACAGCTACCTTCTCGTTTTAATTTTGTAATGTAAAACTTAAATTGAAGCAATGTAAAAATTTTGGAATATTTAAATAAAAAAAAAACTGGAAAAGTTCTTTCTCAATAAGTTGTATACATGTAATATTTTATATAAAGTATTTATATTTTAGAGTTCTACGTGCTCAATTCGATTACTCGGATGCAACATTATTATATTCATAAATAACTACAATATGAACGATAACGAGTGCTAACAAGAGCAGAAATTAATCAAAACTATTCGAATATTAACGCATCCTACTAAAGTCTAATTTAGAGATGTCGAAATTCATTCCACGCCATCTAGAGTTGCAAATAATTAAGCTTCCCAAATTTAGAAATCCGCACCGTCATCTTAAAGTGCTTTATTAAGGACTCTAAATAAATTTGCCTAGGTATGAGGTATTTGAACAGGAGGGCGGTTTTGCGGTTAAAGTGTTTCGGAAGCGACACCTTATTGCGAGAGAATTCAGGTTTCAGGTCGGGTGCTGCATGTGATCGATTTGCTGTATAGTTTATGGATCTAGGTGAAATGCTACTGCGAAGGCTTTACGACTAACGATAAACAGTGTATTTTAATAGTAAAGTATAGTAAATTACTATAGAATTTCCGAGCAACTGGTCTAACGAATTTAATTGATACGGATATTTGTTTAAAGAAATGTGAATGCATCAATACAGAATGTTAAATTTATGAAGAATTATACAGGAAATGAATTATTTTTTAATAACGATTTGTGTTACGATATTTCAAGTGTCGAATAATTCTCAGGGGTTGTTGTATGGGAAGCAAAACAACCAAGAAACTTACACAAAGGGGAATAATAATATAGTAGTTCATTGAAAAAAAAAAATACTCATTCATATTATTGCTTCAACGGTGGTAGTTAAATGCTAGAAAGAAAAGTAATTAGTTTTATAACAATTACTACATTGATTAGAGCAATGTCTGACTAGGATAAAAAAGAGAGATCTTAGATAATTCACAACACTGGAATAAGTTACGGGATAAAGTAATTTAGGATATTTTTTTAGGTTTGTAATATCAAAGGGTGCGGTGTTTGGTAGTTTTGTCAACAATATCAATGCCCCTACTTAAACAATCATAAATTTCCATTTCAGAGTGAATGAGAGCGGTTGATTTTTAAATTGTCATATTAGATTTATGAAATAATGATAAAATTTATAGGTATTTTAGAAATTAGAAATAAATATAATAAAACTAGCGGATACCTGCGACTTCGTTCGCGTATATGACTATAATGAAAGGGATGTAAAGAGGTACTTAAACCGCCTCATTTGAGTACCTCTTTATAAACCACTTTTGTTGTTGCATTCTCTGGCTGTAGAATAGCCAAGCTACTACGCGAACTTACTGTAGAGCATGCGACACAGAGTTGACCATGGGAAAAACAATCGTAGCGCCAGTCTACTCCAGCTCTACTTAAGGATTGCCCTTGAGCTTTGTTAATTGTCATGGCGAAACAAAGCTTTAAAGGAAACTGTACACGTTTAAGCTGAAAAGGATGGTCTGACGGAATTAAAGGGATACGTGGTATAAAAACTATTTCCAGACCAGGACCAGAAATAATGGTTGACTCTATTACATTGTTTTGTAATGTTTTAACCTGTAGGCGAGTTCCATTACACAAAAGCACGCTTTGAGAAAGATCGCAAAAATTAATCATTGAAATATAAAGCATATGGTTTTTTAAATAAAATATATTATAATATTTAAGGGATGGTTTTACATCTTTGGACACATGGTTAGAATTTTTTAAAAATCCTAAAATATGTAAAAAACGAATTAAAAAACACGTGTTTAAGCGTTTTTTCGAAAAACTATTATTATTAAATAAAAAAATATTGTATTAAGTGGTGGTGTCACCCCTTTGAACACCATGTACGAATTTTTAAAAAATCCGAAAATATGTAAAAAAATAAGATAAAAAACACGTGTTCAATCGTTTTTCCGAAAAACTGACCGTTTTTTAAATAAAAAATATTGTAATATTTAAGAGGTGGTTTCACCCCCTTGGAATGTGAGTTTTGAAAAATCTTTTCTTATCAAACCTTTGCACCCTAAAATCAATCTGTATGCCAAAATTCAGCCTTTTACCTCAAGCGGTTTGAGCTGGAGCGTGATGAGTGAGTGAGTCAACTAAGTCTGACAAATTTAAAATTATTCTGAAAATTTTGATAATACTTTAATGGCTGCTATATTGCTACAAGTTCCACTGTACAAACAAATGTATTGTCGCATAGTTTATGTTTATGTGAGACATTGTTTGTTTGAATTAAAAAAAGACGCAACCCTCCTAAATAGTGCTGATCTGTCTCTAAAAATATGTTTGTAATTTATCTAGATTGATTCTGTTGATCTGTTTAATAAATTCTGCTTTAGTAACCAAAATACTAGTAGTTGCAGGCTCTATGATAATTTTTGGATTGTTTTCATACGATTCGTAGGGAATTACATAACAGGGTGTTGTCTGCGCCTGAAAGAACGTTCTTTTCCAGTATCTAGGCGTAGCTACTTACTAACCATGAAATATTTATCATCCAGTATCTATGGGTATAGCATAAAATAGTCAACTTATAAATTGTATTAATGAGCTTGCTGTTTTTGCTCCCGTGTTTAAGAAAAAACTTTAAAAAATATTACTTAAGAAGCATCTTCTGAGAAATAAAAGAGGAATCAATTTTTCGGATTCCATAATGTTAATGGGGGTACTTCTCAAATATCGAGGGCTCAAATTTTTAATTACTGTCAGTTTCTTCAACTGTGTATCAGCTGCTAATCCACAAAACAGACTTCTATAGTCCAAAATAGATCTAGTTAATTACCTATAAAAAGTAACCATATATTTGGACTAGCCCCCCATTTACTGCTGGAAAAAGCTCTTAATATATTCGACCCTGTTCTGTTCTTTTAATAGCGTTATTTATATTTTCATTCCACAACAACTTCTTGTCCAACGTTTTTCCAAGGTATCTCATACTGCTTCGATAAGGTACAAACAAATATGCCAGTTTGATGAAGTTCGGGAGATTAAAACTATTTTTTGAAAATCTACAAAATACTGACTTTTCTGGAGATATAGTCTAACCGTTATCGTCAAACTATTTTTGTTGCGTTCTTAAAGAAAATCCTTGTTCTATGTGTAAACAACTACATCATCTGCAAATTGGAGAACTTCACGGTTGGATAACAAATGTATTATTCTAAATCGATGGTATATATTACATATAATATTGGGCTAAGTATATTGACTTAGGCCAATCCCATTGACGCCTGCTGCATTCCGTAAAGTCCATTGTAACTTTTAAGTATAATTTTCTTCAATGATATAAGGAAAATACTTTATAATTTAAGCAAATAAAGCAGTTTTTTAAGGTTTTCTATCAATATATTAATATTGACATTATCAGAAGCTCGCTTCCTGAATATCCAGTAATAAGCCAGTGGTAGATACATTTATTGTAAACCCTATATGTATATCTGATCTGATCTGCAGATCACTGTACATAACAAGCACATAAAACACGGACTCTGAAAGTTAGTTTCAGGTGATAATGACTAGAGATACCATACCAGCTAGACCGTTATAAATAAATCAATAAAGACAATGCAAGTCCGACAAATAAATTAGTAATTAAGTCAGATCTTATATGTTCTATAAAAAAATTAAGTTGCTAATAATTTTTACAAGCTCAAATGTAAAGGGGTAATTTACTATATTTAAAGTTGTTTACTTTTTCTACAATAACTATAAATTAGCCGTAACTACCAGTGGTTCCATATTGGTGATTTGTGTTACAGGCAGTAATATGGTCTATATTATTATTTATCAAATCTGCGGAGGTTCTAGGAGTTGTAGATGCACCCTTATACAACTTCGCAGGGCGTAGCTTCCAAATAAGTACAACATCCTTTTGAAAGGCAATGCACTGCTATTTTATTTTTAAACATCTGGACCGCCTTTTTAGAATGAGGCATCAAAAGATTTGTTTGTATCCCTCTAGAGTTCTTAGCTGTTTGCTTGAAAAAAAAATCAAAATTGCTGAAGAAGAGAGCCATTTTGCCTGACAACAAATAAATATGTTGATAATTCAAGTGATAGTTGTCACATTAAAGAGCTATTCTAAATAAAATACATAATATGCAATTATAATAGGAGTTGTAGAGGATGTCCGAAATATGAGCAATTATTTAAAACAAATAAACTGAAACGGCCAAACGGCTTTTAATGAGTGAGAACTAACAGAAATTTAATATGGCGGAACTGATGTACCATTTAGTGTAGTATGAGAGAAATAGTTTTCTAACACCATCATGATGGTGTCCGATTAATGAGCTCGTTAAAAGCATTTTAAATATACAGAGTACTCCAAACCTAGCGGTCTATTAGAAACATTTAGAAAACCAAAGAATTACTTTGAAAATCTGGTTCTAGCCATAGGTAAGCATACAAACAACAAACAAAGGTATGTTTTATTGCCGCAGGAAAATTGTTACAATTTTATGGACAAAGCGAAATTTACCTTAAAAGAAAAAAACAAAACAATGAAAAAACGAAATATTAATCGAAAAAAAATCATTTTTCGATAGGTCAATGCATACATAAACTGTAAATATAACATTCGTTAGGATATAACATTGCCGTAAAGCAGTTAATGAATCCAGGTGACCTTAACAATAAGGAAATAAACACTACATATGCGAGGTGAATAATTTCGATGACATTGAAATTAAAATTACGCGACCTTAATCTCTATTTTGTTATCGTTATACAAGCAAAATAAGTGAAGTTAAACAAAAAGTGAACTGAACTAATATTGTAATTAAAGTGTATTAAAAAAGAAAATGTATAACTTTAATCTAATACGTAATAAAAATAATTAATTTTAACGAACTATCAGACAGTTCACTCCCCTATAAAATGATTTTCAAATTCTTTGCTAGTAGCTGGAACATGACACGCAAAAAGATTTAAGTAAACAAACAAAAAATATTTTAATGAGACTTATTCATTATAAAAATTTTTAACGCAGTAAAAACGTCTTTCAATGAGGTACAATTTCTTTTTAAATATTTTAAAGTGTGCGATGTTGCCACTTCTTCTTTAGACCTATGGCAACATCCGTTTTCTAAATGGAATAACCTGTATATTATGGTACTTCTGTAAATATTCTAAATACGTTTTGTGTTATGTTTCCTATACCTAAATTCAACTTTTTTCGAGAAAATGAATGACTTAATTTGCAACAAAACGGATTTTAGTTTCCTGTTTCAGTTTTTAGTTTAGTTTAGATTGATTTCAGGAGGTAGATAACTAAAAGCTAAGAAAAGAAAGTGCTATCTTTTCAACTTAAGTCGTTTCGATGTTACAGAGTTTCAAAAAGTCAAAAACGGCAATTTTCAAACTTCATTTTCTCGAAAAGTTGAATTTAGGAATAGGAAACATAATACAAAAAGTATTCAGAATGTTCAAAAAAATGCAATAATATATAAAGGATTCCATTTAGAAAACAGATGTTAAGGTAGAAGCGGCAACACCGCACAATCTAAATATTTCAAAAAGAAAGTTTATGTTCATCTATGGACAGAGCTATATTTTCAAAGAAATATATTCAGTGGTTCTCCAAATACTTCTAATAGGCCATTAAGTTTGGCGTACTCTGTATATACATGTGTACATATATATATATATATATATATATATATATATATATATATATATATATATATATATATTGGCGAACTAGTGAAATGTTAAAAAAATTATTACTTAAAAAGTGCTTATTCAATTTATTTCAAATTCTGCACAAAAATAAACTATTATCTCGGTAAATTTTTGGTATGAATCCAAGATGGCGGGATAAAATGGCGGCTTAATAAAATATTTAAAAATTCAGGCTGAAAAACTACTTAATGAACTGATTTCAAATTTTGTGCCATAACTAATTGTAGTATAGAGATGAACCAGTAAAAGTGTGGTACTAATTAAAGATGGAAGCCAAATAAAATTCTTGTAATCTGAAAAAAATCACCCTCTCACGTTTTACATATCTTCGCGTTTCGGCGTCCCAGAAGCCAAAAAATATATTTTATCAAGTCTGTCGGTCCGTCTGTCGATTTGGCTGTCTGTCTATCAGTTCGCGGCATAGCTTAAAAACTATTCATCAGATTCACTTCAAATTTTATTGAAAAACTAAAGGTCATATGGGGATGACCTCGAAATATTTCGGTTAAAATCGAATATTCCGGAGCAAGATGGCGGCCTAGTGAAACGTTAAAAAAATTATTACTTAAAAACTAATTATCTAACTTGCAGATAAATCAAATCAAGTATTATGTAGGCATCAACTGGTAACATTTTGGTACGAATCCAAGATGGCGGAACAAAATGTCGGCCAATTAAAATTTTTGTAACCTGAAAATCCTAGCAGGTTTTATATATTTTTAAATATATTTTACATATTTTAAAATATATTTTATCAATTATGTCGGTCCACCTGCCCCTTTGTCTCTCTGTCAGATCGCGGCATAGCTGAGCAATTTTACTCATCAGATAGACTTAAAATTTTATTCAAAAATTAAGACCCATATGGGGATGCCCTGGTAATATTTTGGTAAAAATCCAATATGGCGAAACAAGATGGCGGCCTAGTGAAACGTTGAAAAATTATTACTTAAAAAACTAATTATCCAATTTACTTCTAATTTTACAAACAAAATAAATTGATACATAAAAAGGAACTTGTAACATTTCGGTATGAATATAAGATAATGGTGGCCTAATAAAATATTTAAAAACCAGTCTGAAAAAAAACTACTTATTAGATTAATTTAAAATTTTGTGTGCAAGCATTAAGTGTGATATAGAGATAAGCTGGTAAAGTTGTGTTACGAATTCAAGATAGCGGAAAAAATGGCGGCCAAATAATATGTTAAAAAAATCTTCTTATTCAATGGACTGTAAATTTTGGAGAAAGATTAAAAATGATATGAAGATAAACTGGTGCGAATTCAACATGACGTAACAAAATTGCGATGTGTGTCAATGTAAAAACTGCTTCTTGGATTAATTTTAAATTATGCCCAAAATCAAGTGGTGTCATAGGTAGAAACTGGCAAAATATTGGTAGGGATCCAATGTATTGGTACAAAATGGCGTCCAATAAAAATATTTGAAAAGACAGTATGTGTGTTACTAAACGACTCTGTACCAAACTAAATTTGGTCACATTTCACTATTCCTAACAAGGGGAAATATTCATAATGAGGGAAGTTCAGGGTAAAGGAAATTTACCGATTTTGTTTTTAAATAACTTCGTTCATTGTTCATCTGACACGAGTTCAAGCTCAAGTTTCAAATAATAATATACATTCTTATCTAAAAAATATCATTTTAGTGCTTAAATAACTCCGTTATCTTATTGTAATATGGGTACATTTACTATCATGTAATCTCTTAGTGACAAATATCTCCGGGCAAAATATTTTAAATTGTCGCTTCAAGTTTTATCTGCTAGAAAAAGAAAAGCGTTTTAAAAATCTTCTTTCAGGTAGGAAGCCAAAATCAATGAAACACTATTGTAAAACACCTCTGCGAGACTTTAAAAGACATCTCCAGCGGCTTCTAAAAATACCTTTTCAGCCTTTCTCGAATTCTATTTTTAAAACTCGCTTTTATAGGTAAGTAGCAGTTAGGCAGTCGATACTAAGTTAAAATAATCAGAAATTCGTCCCGCATTCATTGGAATAATTTTACGTAAGCACAGTGCATTTTGAGTTAACTTATTTTGAAAAGGCAACTCCTTCACTTAAGATATCATTGAAGAAATTAATTTAAATCGACTTCACTGGTATTAAATTAAAATTAAATAAAAATAAAATAAAACAATCTTTATTGTACTGCAACAAAAAAAGTGCATACAAAGGTGTTACCACCTCATCCATTTACTGAAGTACAAAAATGGATAATATAAGAAGTATCGTTTAAAGCAAGCCTTCTTTAGTGCAAGGGCCAAAAATCGATTTCACATCGTCCGAAGGGCCACAATGGTCCACGTCACTTTACCACCATATCAATAAAATAAAAAACATATAATATCAAGGTGCAATAATATTTATTAGTTAAAAAGTTCAATCAATCAATGCGATTTTTGACATTGTCTATTTTTGACAAGTGTGTCGATATTTGGTTTTATTTTTGTAGTTACAACCCGCAAACTTCCTTCCAGATGTGCGTCTGTAACTCTCGACCTGTTTTAGACCTCACATTCTTCAAACGAGAAAACAGCTGCTCGCACACGTATTATGTGCTCCCAAACAGACACATCATTTTCTGGGCATGATTTCGGATTTCAGGAAACAAGTTTTGGTCGACATATTTTGAACAAAAATCAAGGAGATCCATGTCGAACTTGACTTTCAGTTCCGAATCACTCTGCAAATCGGTAAGCTCCCACTGGATGGTCGGGCAAACGAGATTGATGTAATTTTCATTATCTCTGAATTCAGGAAACCTTGATTGGAGCTCTTTTACGCGCATCTATACATTCGCAACTCTTCAGTTTAGGAAAATGCGTAAACTCTTTTTTCCACAACTGATTTTTCCATAAATCCAGTTTAAACTCAAATGCCTTCACAGTGTCAAGTAGGTTCTGATGAGATTTTTTTTCCTTGTAGTTGTAGTCGAGGTCATTAAATTGAGGAAATGGTTTCCCTTTCCAACGAACTTCGGAAAAATATGTCATACCACCATACTCGGCATTAATTTAGTGCAAAAAATGCTGGAACTGTCTGTGGTTGAAGCCGCGTGACTTAATGAAGTTTACAGTTTTTACGACCACTTTCATCACCTCATCAATATTTGTGGATTTTGTTAATGAACCATACAATGGTAAGGCATCAAAGAAAGATTTTTCTGGTGTTTTTTCATCAAACCCACGAGCCCTTCATTTTTTCCTACCATGGATGGTGCACCGTCTGTTAAAACTGCAGAAAGGTTTGTCAATTCTAAATTATATTTTCTCAGTACTGTCATCAAACACTTATAAATATCATATCCTTTTGTAGTTGCTTTAATCAGAAAAAGGCATCCATCTCGTCAATGATTTCAAAATTATTATCAATACCCCGAATAAATATAGCTAATTGAGCGGTATCGGTTAAATCTGTGCTTTCGTCGAGCGCAACGCAAAGTGAATTTTCAATGTCTGCCGTTAACTCTACGATTCTTCTGGCGACAGTAACACCCAGTGGCGCAACTAGACACCGACTTTTGGGGGGGCTCAAGCCCTGACACTTAAGATAATATTGATTTGCGGATAAAACTAATTTTAAAGATTTGTTGTACATGATGTTTTTCTAAGTTAATAATGACATATATATTTTCATGTTAACTTTATCTTAATCTTAACACTACAACGTATACAAAAAAATTAAATAAATTCGCCGTATTTTACCGTTTTCCGAAATATTACCTATAATAATACCTTTTTTTTTTGAATAAGTATAATCGAAAAAAAATTAGAATCTACGTCAATGACTTTAGCAATTTCTTAATGTTGCATTTACCTCAACTATATCTATTTTTAATTCGACTATAATCGACTTGGCGTTCTTAAAATATAAAATTTTACCAATTCATTCAGTTTTTAGTAATATTTTTTTTTACATTTTATTAGGGGGCATTTTTTCGTACGGCTATGATTTAATTATAAACTCTCTATATATATCTATGACAAAATATACATATTTTTTTTTTAATAAATTATGACACTTAAAGTTACATAAAACGATGAAACCCGGATATAAAAATTCGAGTTCAAGAAATACCACTTGTCCTATATAACATAACATATGCTTTACTTAACCTGTTAACTCTTTTTTGGTCTACCCTGTATACTGAACAAACATATTTTGATACAAAAAATTAAATAACTTTGAGAAGTTTCGCTGTTTTTTGGAATATCACATCAATTTTATCTTAAATTTATATAGTCAAGAAAAATTAAGTATCTTTAATTATATCTTTATCATTATTTTTTAATGTTAGAACATTTATCCCAACTATTTCTGTTTTCAGTTTGACTATTATCGGTTTTGTGTCCTCAAAATATGATTTTTTTCCTTTGAAAAAAAAAATAACCCCGTTAAAAGATACCGCTTACACTTTTCGCTATTTCTCAAACTTTTAGAATCCATAACTTCAAGATAAACGCTCCCGTCGATCAGACACGTAGCCAGGGGGAGGGCCTGTGGTAATTCTTCCTAATTTTCTTGAAATTTGACTGTTTGGAACGAAACGAATATCTGGCTACGTGCATGCCGCCGATCGTCCTATCAACTAAGGGCACAACTGCATTAAGCGACAATATCAACAACAAAACGCGCTGAAGTGATTGATTGACCTCGAAACCGCTGTTTTTTCACCTTGAGCGAAAACTCGTAACCTGAAAACACTTCCAATGTTAAAAATGTTTTAAATACCCTCAAACCTGCATGATTTTGCATACTCCAAGAGCCAATAATTTTCGTTTTCATAAGCCTAGACAGTGTCCAATTCAACTGGTCAAAAGTATACAAGGTGTTAAATTGGAAAAAAACATATCTATGTTTATTTCTATAACTAAAAACTACGGAAGAATACCTTTTTACCCATTTTTACGAAGTAAATGGAATTTAAGTGTTATTTTTTAAAAATATATAGAAGGCGTTGGAGCACAGTAACAGATAATCTTTTCATGTTTTTATCTAACCAGAATCAAAAATACCTTAAAAAACAAACTTAAAACTATTACTCAATGGTGCACCGTGACAAATTCCGCTTGCTCGGCTTTGCTCGCAGAATCATGCCACATCAAATGGTTTGATTGACCCTCACCAATCATCTGGCGTGGGGCTAATTTCGAGGTTGGGAGGTTAAGCTCCACCTAGCCCCCCCCTAGTTGAGCCACTGGTAACATCGAACAAACTAACTTTAAAAAAAAGTTGTTTTCGAGACGGACACAATATTCTAGGTTTGAATTTCAAAGATATTTTTTCATATATAATGTAGCTAATCTTCACGCTTGCTTCATTTTCAATGTTCTGCTTTTGAAAACTATCTTGCTGTCGTTGAAACTGACTTTTTAGAGCTCTCACTTTATCTTGCCGTAATTGCCCTTTAAATGTCTCAAACTTTGTGGCATGCTTTGTATCGTGATGTCTTTTAAAGTTGTATTCTTTCAAGGCTGAAAGGGATTCTTGACACACCAAACAGACGGGATTTAGATTAACACTAACGAACAAGTACAACTCAGTCCACTTTTCTTGAAATATGCGCTTTTCTTCACTAATTTTTCGTTTTTTGCCCAAAGTAGGTGCCATTTTTAATGTCAAGGTAGAAGACACGAATTTAATTCTCCGATAAAAACGTCCACGACAAAACTAAACTTGCGCGACTGCACTCCACTATACAGTACCCGCCTTACCTGCGTCAAAACACACTGTACTCAACTCACTAGAATCACTTATCACACGGTGGCAACTTTAATGCCAGTTGGCACTCTTTCGCTTGTATCGCTTCGTTCGCTTTTGGAAATGGAACTTGCTGATGCCGTGTTGCCGGCTTTATATAAACCGAGTCCATCAACTTTGAATCTCTCGAAATTCCGAGCAGCTATGAGACTGGACTAGTAACTAGGTGGCGCTAGAGTCCTCGGAGGGCGCGGCACGAAACAATATCTTCGTTAGCCTCTGGGAGCCGTAACAAATCAGAAGGCGGACCGCAAGTTGAAGGCCCTTGGTTTAAAGGCATTACGAAATAGTGAAAAGTGCTTATTTTTTTGTCCGTCAAAATTAAATTCCACTAAAAATAATGAAGAAAATGTTAAATCAACATATTAGTGGCATTCTCCTCCTCCGCAAGTTAAAAAAATTTAGCTTGGCAACATAGTACTGCCTGTATATCTATGTGCGTCAATAGTTTGCACCAGTTTCATAAGCAAAATATATCATTAATTAGACGTGTTTTGTCGTTTACTAAAAATGTTAGTAGTTTTTGAAATAAAAAACATTTTCGTTTTTAAAGAGCTCTCAACTAGGATAACTCCATGAAAACTAAACAAATTATGTATATATACATATATATATATATATATATATATATATATATATATATATATATATATATATATATATGCTAAGATTATAAAACAAAGTATAGACTCAACATTTCATTCATAAATAGTTTCGAAAGTTGGATCTATTATTGTTTTTGCGATGGGTGCGAGAGAAAACATATATCTTCCTCTGCGTCGCCGGTCCTAAAAATGGCAACCCTGTGGGCTCTCACTGTAGACTGAACCATCAGCGGCTCGTTTCTCTTGAATTTAATATATGTTTATAGCAAGCATTTTAATGTGTTTTTGATATTTTAGGCATCTGTCAGACGCGTAGTCAGAAATTTGGACTAAGGGGTTCAAAATCAGAAAGCAGGTGATATATATATTTTGTGATTCCTTTTCACTTTCCTTGTAAGAGGAAAGTATAGAAATCACCCACCGAGTTTTTTGCAGATCTTCACGCTTCAGGGATGTTGAAATTCTCAAAATCGTCGGTCTGTCTATCTGTTGGCGGCATAGCTAAAAAACTACTTATCCGATTGACTTCAAATTTTGGTTAAAAATTAAGAGTCATATAGGGATGACACGGTAAGATTTTTGTGGAAATCCATTATGATGGAACAAAATGGCGGCTTAAAAAAATGTTAAAAGATTATTACTAAAAAACTAATAGTCTAATTTACCTCAAATTTTGCCCAAAAATCAAACGTAATCTAAGAATAAATTGGTAAAATTTTGAAGAGGAGCCTTTATGGCTAAACAAAATAGCGGCCTAATTAAATGTTTAAAATATCAGTATCAAAAAACTATGTATCCAATTAAGTTGAAGTCTTACACAAAAATCAAGTGTGAAAAAGAAATGAACCTGTAAGATTTGGAATATCCTATATGGCGAAACAAAATGGCGGCATAATTTAATGTTTAAAAAGTCTGTGATATTCCATTTCCTACAAAAGAAATTTTTTTTATGGAAGAAAATCATAAATATCATAATTGATTTTTTTATAGATAAGTAAATATAAAATAATACCGACAAATACATCAAAAATTTAAGAACAGTATGTACATTTGTATGTTCTTAAGTATGTGTGTTTCTATGTATGTAAATATTTATGTATAATAAATGTATTTATGTATGTATGTTCGAAAAATAAATTTTAAAAAATCAGAGCATTGTTCTTTGCCTGGAACATCCCTCATAACAAATTCTACCACACACATTGTATTTGTAATTTCTTATAAGGTAAGACTTGGGTTCTTAGGTTCAAAAATAAGTCCTTTTAACAGAAACTTCCTCGTAAAAACAAAATTGACACATTTGCACATTTATATAATGTGTTAATTTATTACAAATTAAATAGGGTATTCCAATAAAATATTTTTTCCGTAGTTAAACAAAAATCATGGATTTCGCAATTATTGCAATCATCTGATACATTCTTAATGATAATAATAAGATAGCGTTATATATAAACCCTATGAAATATCTGGAAGTGTCAGTACTTAATGCGTATCTAGATATAGTAGTAAGTTAGCTAGAGAAAAGATTTACTGCGTTCAAAACAGTTTATTCAACATTTTCAAGTGTAAATCCTCAGATATTGGTTAAATTAAATGACTCAGAAACGAACTGAGTGAAAAAAGCTCAGTTATTAGTGGAGAAATATTCAAATGATTTAAATTCTCAACTAGCAACTGAGCTAATTCAGATAAAATCATTATTGTATAACAACATTAAAAACCTTAATACAACTCGTGAATTCCCAAACTATATTTTGAAAAAAAAAAATGAACTGTGTTCGGCATTCCAATTATTTCTTGTCCCTCCTGTAACCTCAGCTTAATTTGTAAAGTTTATTTTCAAAGTTAAAACTAATTAAAAATGTCCTTAGTTCGACCTAGTCAAGTGTTATGGAAATAAATAAAAATATTTGTATTTTTAAGAATTTTTTATTTAAAAAAAAATTTTTAATGGCATTTTGAAGAGAATAAACATATAATTTAATTAGTTTGCACAAAAATTACACACGATCCAATTTTCAAACTGAACTGGAGTTTTTAAAAGTTTAACTAGAAATAAAGATCTAAGATTTGGCATGCCTATTAGTAACCATTGTAGGTTTTTTCAAGTTTTTATCACAATTAATTTAACAGAAGTAAAAGTATCAAAAATTAGAAAAATGTTTATGTCTCATGTTCTTTTTATTGTTTGTAGGCTTCGTATTGGACAAGACTATAGACATAATAGCTTTGTAGGCGTGGCTTTGTGACATTGACTCTAACGCAGTGCGAGAGAGATGGAGCTAATTAGGGTGGAGATTTCTTTAGTTGCGAAAGAGACGGCGCTAATAAAGGCAGAAATATCGGACCTACTTTACTCATGTTTTTGATAAAAAAGAATTATCAAAAAATTCATTTTCCAACAAACGTCAAAAAAACGGCCTCCAGTCGTTGTGCAATACAAAAACTCAGGCTTTCCTTTCTTTGTTATCTCAACAATATATTTTATAAAAAATAGTCGAGGGCAAGAACAGTTCATTTTTCACGGAAATTTTCTGTAGACTGACTAGAAATATATAGAAACGACAATTTCATCATCATTATTTTGATTTTAGTGGCAAACACATTATTTTTGCTTTTTATTGTTATGTTTTATATATTTATACCTACATCGGCATAATCTCTCGTACTTATAAAGTTCATAATTTGTAATGAATTAACATTTCTAAAACGATTTATTTCGAATAAAATTACTTTGGATCTCTCATTAGATAATTAATTTGCAAGAAATAAGGCGGCCCCGTTTCGGTTGAATTACTTTCTGTAAAAGTTAAGAACACCGAAATGAATCGTCGATGAACTTTTTCGGAATTTGGAAAGCGATCGGAGAGTTTCGAATTTCAAAATTAATTAGGGAAACGAATTAAGCCCTTTATCGAAAAGTTCACTCGACTGAATGTTGTAAAATATAGGGTGGATACGATTTGTTTTAAGTAATTGCTAATATTAATAAGGTAATTATGTGTAAATGCATTTGTACATATATTTTTTTATAAATAGCTCTCGATATAGGTATATATCTGCAGAACTATTAGACCAGGCATTATAGACATGATATATTTAAAATTTAACTATAATTTTAAAAGTTTCAAAAATGTGATAGAATGAAATGTACACCTATACCATTACAAATCTTTTTTGCAACCTTTTCCAAAAAACGGAACGTATTTAAAATTTTTATTTTAATGCTATTTGGCTTTATTAAGCGAAAATAATCAAAAGTTTTTCAAACTTATAATAGGTATAGTGGAAAATAATATTTGCAACCAATAAATAAATACACAAATAGTCATTAGACTGATGTAAAAAACTCAAGACAGTATGTAGAAATATTTGTATTTGGAATAGTTTAAGCTATACATTTTAAATACATAAGTCAAATATTGTAGAAGTAGTTAACTTTGGCAAATACCAAAACTGGACCCCTGAAACCTTACATAACACAACTGATGGTAAATAAAACTTACAATTTTTGCTTTTATGTAGATTATAATCTTATTTAAACATACATATCAATGTTTCGATACTGTTTTATGTTCCTAACTATATAATTTTTTTTTGTTGATACATTAGAATGCTGACTCTAATGAATACTTTATGGATAACAAACAACATACATGTCATGATGGCAATTACGGAAAGAAAGATAATATAACTGAAAATGTTTAACAGTTGCCTACCCCTCATTCAGGAGTAACTTCTAGGCAGAGATAAAAAAACAGAAAAACTCCAAATACAATTATAATAAGACTGCATTCTTATAAGTATATTTAAGAAGAAGTATATGAAATTTTAGCACTGATTGCATAAACCTATTTGAGTTTAAAGAAGATATACTACTGTAAAATTTTTATATATGCTTGTAACTACATACTAAAACTAAGTTAGATTACTGGCATTGGAAAATTCATATCGATATTATGGCTCTGTCAACTGTGTGTTAAGTAATATTAACTAAAATTGTATAATTCAATTTACATAAACAGTGCGTGGTAATTGTAGTATGCATTTAATTAATTAAAATTAAGAAAACTCGTAGGATTATTTATGATTTTTATTTTAACATCTTGTGAAGTGTAATGAAGTGATGGTTTCGTTTTGGTATTTAAGAATAATGACAATATAGGAGTTTTCCAGTTTCAGCTTTTTTTTTGGTTTCTACCATTTGTAGTCTACCTCAAGGCCTCTATCTGTATCATTCTAGAAAGTTTGAAAGCCACACGTTAAGTCATAGGAAAGTTGCTTCTTAGGGACCAACAAATGACTAAAAAAAGCACCCTTTTGTATCCGGGTAATAACAACCATCTTTTCAGCCAATGACTAAAAGAAAAGGTCTTGGCTTTTGAATTGGAATAAGGTCATTAGTACGTTTTTGCATGGTTTCTTTACATTTGAGATATTGTGTATCCATTCTGGGACACACTGAAAATACCAAAAAAAGCATAATATTATACACTAACAATAAAATATAATAATTCCTCCATTTCAAAAAGTTGTTCAGTTTGTTACGTGTTAAAATTATATTGTGACAAGAGTAACAAATCCGAGCAAATGTCTGATAATAAAAATCAAATATTGAAAAGTTCGAGTTCACAATGTATAGACTGAGAACTCTAAAGTTTACTTCTGTTGTGTCTGGAAGTTCATGGCAGTTCACGTGGCATTACCGACTTTATTTTATTGCGCGTAATGTTGTTTTATGTATTTTCTAGAAGTATATAATACTTACCCGTCGATGTCCGATGGCTTGAAGTCGCCCTTTCCTGCAAAATAAAAGAAGCCCTTAGTTTTATTTGTTTTTCGTTAAGAAAATTCTAGAAGGGAACGTGTGCTATTTTCTTTCACGTTATTTGGTTCTTTATCGTATGTATGCGCGTCTGCATATAAAAGATTGAAGGCGATATTTACTTAGAGTACAAAGGTGTAGCGAATATCTATACAATGTTCGTCAAAATGTTAGTGACATACGGGGAAAATTGTATATTTACGTTGCAAAATAAGTAAACAAAATAAACAGACAATATGTATTAAAGTCTTAAAATATCTCAAGCTATCGTCATACTAATAAGTTTTTCTATCAATTTATATAAATTCCAAAAGGTCTTAAAGTAATTTTCACTGATAGTGTAACGGTCATTAATTATGTGTTGGTTTTCTGACTAATCTATCAAGTGTTTGCAAATATATCGTAAGTACCAATATTTGTTCCTATTTATAATAATACTTGTAAGGGACATTTTATAAATTATTTCGGGTTGTTCATTTTGACCTAATTAATGCACGTCAAGATTTCCTTTGCGATAATAAAGACCCATTGTGTTTAATTATTTTTAGGTAAATCGGTGGGTTCTTGTTATATTACATTGTTCGTCGTAAACTAAAATGTATAAGACATTCCAATCTTGAATTAAACCAAAACTACAACATTAAAAGCAATCAATTAAATAAAAAATAATAATTAATGTCATACTATTAATTATATTTAAATATAATAATAATAATTTAATAAATAAAATAGTTGTTTACGATATGAGTGTTAAAAGTATAGTTTTAAAGCATGCAAGTGAAAGTGCCTTAAAAATTCTTTGAACAGAAATATATCCTACAATATTTTATCCACAGTTAGAAATTAAATTTTTAGGATGTTTAATAAATTGGAAGCAGATTTGCCAATAAAACATAACAACCATTGTTCGCTTAATTGTATAAAGCAAATTCCTCATTATTTTGATTTTCCGAAATCAGATACATATAAATATTTCAGTTTGATTCACAATCTTAATATCATTGAAGTCATAAACTATTATTTAAGTTATAAAATCACATTAATTTTCTAAGTTCTACATTCAGAAGGCTTTATAGAAGTAAACTATAATAAAAATGCGAACTAGGCTAGGTTAGGCTTGTTGTAAATAAAGCGCGCGGTAGCGCGCCAAAAAAATTTCGAGTATATATTAAAACCAGGATTTTTTTAAAGGAAACGTATACCCGTTAGGTGTTAGGTTAGCCCAGGTTAATGGTCTAACCAACTTTAAAGCCATAAACAATTATTTAAGTTACAAAATCACATTAATTTTTAAATTCCAAATTCAGAAGGCTTTATCCAAGTAAAAAAAAAATTGCTATGAATGTACTTTATTTCAGTTTTCAAAATATCTTCCGAAAATGGAAATGACGTTTTCCGCAGGAACATTTTTCATTTTTGTTCAGAAAAATGTGTAGAATGCAAAACAAATCAAAGTTTCCTTGTAACAGGTTTTAGCTATTATAAAGTCTGGAAAATGGAAATGAAATTTCCTCTGAAAAAGAAGATGGAGTATTTCCGCAAGAATATTTTTACATTTTTATATTCAGAAAAATGTTAAGAATGCAAAGCAAAACAAAGTTTTCATGTAATTGGTTTCAGGTATTCTAAAATGTGAAAAATGGAAACGACAAATTTCAGCAGGAACATTTTGACATTTTAGTGTTTGGGAAGGAGATGCAAAGCAAAGCAGGTTTTCTAATGTGTGGAAAATGAAAATAGTGTATTTCTGCAGGAAAATTTTTATTTTTCTTTGTTAAGGAGGGCTTCTAGATGGCAATGAATTTTTTTTTTAAATAACCCATTTCTGGTTGTTGAAAGTTGGAAAGTTGACCCCATTTTTCAAGTTGTTTTTTGAGATTGGCTTTCAAAATTTAACATCTCACTATTTACACTAGTGCCTTAAACTTTAAGGCACTAATGCCTTTAAGTAAGATTTTCAAGGCTATTAGAGGTATTCAAATTTGCATTTTTCGAAAAATATAATCAAATTACATATTTAAATAAAAAAATATAAATTGGTTCATTATTAATGGGTCGCAAACTATTAAAAATAGGAAAATTTAAAGAAATATTGTTGTATGGTTATAAACAGAAAATGGGGACTTGAAAGCGAAATGGGGAACCCTTTGTGGGCATGGTTGTTGAAAATGGGGGTCTGAAATTTGGTTGTACTTTTTTACTAAATGATATTTTAAGACGGTTCTTTCGTCAATGACTTTCAAAAATAATAATCTAAAAAAATCTATTTTTGTATTTTTAAAATGAACATGAGGCGAGGTTAAAAAAGTTTGTACTTGAAACAACATGTTATACTATCCAAGAATTTTTCTAAATATGGTTAAAGCAGATTCTTAATCTTATTTTTTTTTGTAATTAGTTGATAAGATTCTTTTGACTCATTACTTCTGTTATTGTATGTCGTATATTTGTTACTGGGAGAAATAAAATTGGATTTTGTTGAATTCTTATACCTAGCTGACACCGATATACGGTATCCTTACCGGATATTACTGGCTGGAGGCAACGTCGTGAAAACCATAACCCTAAACATCACAGTTTTCCCACGTAAATTTAAAACTACTGCTCAAGTCAAAGTTTTAAAAACAATTTTGTACAGATTTTGTTTATTGCAAAATATCGTGGCATATTTCGAGAAAATCGGGAAATTTTGGCAGCACTGCACATAACTTTTTTTCAGAATTCTGTCAAAAATATTATAATAGTAAGTGTTTTCAACGAAAAGTATAAAAAAAGGAAAAGAAAAGTTATCTGATAAAAAAGTGGTTTATCCAAGGTAAGTTGTGTTCAGTTGGTTTATCCAACTGTAAGAAAGCGTCCATATTCTCTAAGAGACCAAGTTTCAAATGACTAAACTAGAAATAAGACACAAAGTCTCGGTCTCAGTCAAAAAGAGTATAATGCGGTTACACGTGTTTCGCCTTTTCAGGCATCATCAGACCTACAATTAATATAACAATCAAAAACTATCACTATAAATATACAAAATTCAAACAGACCTTCGACATTAACTAAAATCACAAGAACAAATCAAACAACTATAACGTCACATGTTAAAATACACACTGAGATGAGGTTAAGAACTAAGGTATTGACACGCGCGGATAAAAGTTGAATCAAATAAAAGACAAAAAAATATATAAATAAAAAATATAAAAAAAGGTTATTGATATACCCAGGAATTGAACCCGAGCCTCCGGCGTTACACACCGAGATACTAACCACCACTCTACCAGCAGGTCCAATGAAAAGTTTATACATTATCTTCCTGCCGATTAATATTAGCGCCAAGATTATTAAAAATTAGTTGAGGTTCGAAATTGAAGACATCATTAACACAATGTAAAACTGGGCTTCTTTTAGCCCTTGTAATTTTCATCTTCTCTAACAAATCCAGTTTTTTACTCTTTGGACACTCGTGTAGTATCTTTACATTGTTTGGAATAGAAAAATGGTGTCCAGTTGTTAGCAAGTGGTTAGCAAAAGCCGACTTTGTCTCAATGATATCAGTGTTTTTATATTTATCGAAAAGGCTAAAATGTTCCCGGACCCTAGTGGAAATCCTTCTCCCTGATTGTCCGATATATACAGCAGAACAATCTTCACAGCCCAATGAGTACACCCTGATTTTGAGAGATGTTCAGTCTTATCTCTAGTCATTACTAGATGTCTCTTAAGTGAGTTCACTGTTTTAAAAGCAATTGAGACATCTAAATGTTTGAAAAACTTCGTCACCTGCATTGAAATATTACCAAAAAATGTTAAACCTTTGAAGCATTTTTTAAGTGTTGGTTTAGAGTGAATAATATTAAAGGAAAGTTTGTATTTATTGAAAAACTTAAAATAAAGTCTATTGATGGAGTGGATAGGAAAACCGTTGTTGAAAGCAATTTGTTTTATAATCTGCAATTCCTGATTGAAAGCTTCCCTGGAAAGAGGTATTTTGAATAACCGATAGAAAAATGAGTTGAAGGCTGCAAACTTGTGTGAGTGAGGAGAAATGGAACTAAATTGATCTGTAGACGATTGTTTTCTGTATAGTTCAAATTCTATTTTGGTATTGTTCCTGATTAACATTAAATCTAAGAAAGGTAATCTACCCTCATTCTCCATCTCTAGAGTAAAATCTATTTTGTTATGAAGGGAGTTAACAAAATTCAAAAAATCGGCCAACTCCTGATTGTTTCCTTTCCACACGATACATATATCATCTACGTACCTCTTGTAAGCTAACAGATGGTTGGCAAAACGGCTTTTCATAATCTTTGCCTCCAAATCACTCATAAAAATCTCACTAAGAAAAGGGGAAAGGCAGGAACCCATCGCTAGACCCGTTAACTGTCTAAAAAATAAGTCATTAAATTTGAAAAAAATTTGGTTCAGTACGGTGGAGAGCAGAGAAACGAGATTCTCCTTTACTAGTGCTGGTAGGGCAGTTTTGTCTAATAAAATCTTTACCAATTTAATGCATTCGTTGGGGGGTATGCTGGGGAACAAATTTTTTACATCTAAGGAAATTAATATTGCATCATGCGGAATGACAACATTTTTGAGGTACTGCGCCAAATCTACCGAATTTTTTGTGGAGTAAGTATTCTGAAAACTCGTAACCTCTCTCAAAACTTTATTTAGCCACGAAGACAAACGGTAACAGGGTGAGTCAATAAATAACACCACGGGTCTGATAGGGTTTCCCTCCTTATGTACCTTAGGTAAACCGTAGAGCAAAGGCGTTCTAGGATTCATAGGATACAAATTATATTTCGAGGTTCTCAAATCTATATCGTGCGATAGATTGTATTTTAGGTTGTGGTTTAATAATTTTTCTTCTTATGAAGTAAAAACAACATCTGTTAAGTTTAAAAAACGTGCATGAAAATTTAAATGGGGATTTGCAAGATTTTGCCTATATTCGTTAATATTATTTGACTGTAAAAAGGATCTTTGATTGCATTTAAGTTTATGAATTTTCTTACCCAATCTGCGAAAAGTGGCACTACCTGTTGTTCTTTTGATTTTAGTTAATGTCGAAGGTCTGTTTGAATTTTGTATATTTGTAGTGATAGTTTTTGATTGTTATATTAATTGTAGGTCTGATGATGCCTGAAAAGGCGAAACACGTGTAACCGCATTATACTCTTTTTGACTGAGACCGAGACTTTGTGTCTTATTTCTAGTTTAGTCATGGTTTATCTAAGTTTAAGTTGTTTGCTAATCGCCACAAGACCCGAATTTTGATTTACCTTTTTACGAGCGCTTAATAGTGAATTCATTTTATTGATCCTCCTCAGAGCACCGGACTTAATATCAATGACGAGGATTTTTTTAACTCGCGCATAAAAATTTGAAAATGGTTGGGATATGTTTTTTACTTTTTTAGAATATGACTTCAAGTGGAATTTTAAGACAATTCTTTCGTTAAAGACTTTCGCAAATATTCTAAAATTCGATATCGATCCTGGTTATTTCATGAAAACCTGTTTTTACTTTTTTTTACAATATCTTTTCAACTAAATGAGATTTTAAAACGATTCATTTGTCAATGTCATTCAAAAAAATTATCTAAAGACGGATTTCTGGATTCGACTTTTTTTAAAGATAACATCTGTTCGGTATTTTTCTAAACATATTTTTAGCTTTTCTTTAAAACATCTTTTGAACTAAATGGTAAATCTAAATCTAATTTTCTTTTTTTCGAAATTCCACTCTTACAGGGATATTAAGGAGTTAAATATGTTTTGATGGTTTACAGATTTCTTTGGAACAAATAACATTTTAATTCAGTTTTTGTGTTGAAAACTTTTTCAATAGTTAATAAAAGAACCTATTTTAGAATTATTATTTATAATTTCATCTAGGAATCAAAAATAACTGAGAATAAAAATAGAAACTGTTTGGTGAAAATAGACAGTCAAATTTAAAGACCATGTTTATAATATGTATCATATTGGTCATTTCAAAAACAAACAACAAGCCTGGTTTAATCATAAAACCATAACGTCATATATATTTTTACCCTTAGAGTAAGAATTAAAGTAGAGATCACAATTCATTCATAAATCACGTTAGGGGTATGCGCCAATACGGTTCCCCTATTTTTCACGTTCTATCGACCAATGTTTACGATAAAACAAGAAGTGGGGATGGCTCATGTCCAAGCTGCAGCCATTTGTTGACGAATGCCAGTGGCGGTGCGAGTTTTCACTTCCCTTTTTCCATTACTGTCGGTCGGTCGGTCTGTTCCAGTATAGCTAAAAAATTCACTTACTCGATTAACTTTAATTTTCTACAGAAATGACGTCTGATAACTGGTAGGAATTCAATATGGCGAAACCAAATGATGACCTGTTAAAATATTTGATGTACGAAAATGAAGAAATGGGCCATGCTTCATTATCTTTGACACAAGGAAGGATTCTTACCTATTCCTTAATGAGGCAAATAGGTATTTTTACAAATTTCAAAGAAATGATCGTTCCTTACTTCACCATCTAAAATCAAACCATTAACTTAGTTAAGTTTAAAAGGAACCCAGTTGTTTATATATTATTAAACTTTAGTTTTTAGTTATGTTTGCCTTATGTCACTGTCATTTTCTAATTGTGGCATTTAAAAAAATTATTTGTTTAGTTGTTAAAAATGTCATCTTAAACCTGTAACTGTCAAGTTAGACCTTGCCTAAATTTAAACATTTTTAGTGAATACGAGTGTTAGAGCTATAGACTAAAACCAATGCTTTTAACGCGCTTTTATTGGCTTCCTTCTCGTCTTATTCTTGGTTGTATGTCTAAAATCCGAATTTTTTTATTCAACGTTTAAAAATCCAAAATAGCGGCGCCAATACGGCCGACGAATTTTATTACTTGTGTAGCTAAAACTGAAAATCGGTGCTTAGGAAAATTTAAAAATTCAAAATAGCGGTGTCAAAATGACAATGTCAACAGGTCGGACGGATGATTTTAACACTTGTGGGGATTATTTAATAATGCACAACAAAAATCAAAATGGTGGCTCCAATATAGCGAACGAATTTTGTCATTTGCACAGATTCGGCTGAAATATCAGTATCTAGAACTATTTAAGAATGAAAATTATAAAATTTTAGTCAATAATTGAGAATTAAAAATGGCGGCACCACCATAGCAGACTAATTTTAAAAAAATTGCATATTTGATTAAAATTCCGCATTTAGGGGTATTTATGAATCATGAATTTTTGTCAACATTTTAAAAATTCGAGATTGTAATGCCAACACGGCGGCGGAATTTTAACATTTGTATAGATTTGGCTGAAAGAAAATAAGCATCTGGGGGTATTTGAGAATATATATCATACATTTTTAGTAAATATTTAAAAAATGAGAATAGGAATCCCTAGATTGCGAGCAAATTTTAATATTTATACAGATTTGATTAAAAATCGATATTAAGTGACCAATTCATACATTTTTAGTAATAAATATTCAAAATGGGGATGTCATCAATCAATCAATCCGATAAGTACTTTTTTCAGATATTTTAAAACATTTAATTAGTTTCCCCACTTTCAAATTGTCTCAAAACTTTTACCAGTTCATCCCTATATAATATTTGATTTTTGAGCAAAATTTGAACATAATCGATGCAGTAGTTTTCTGCATTGACTTTTATAACATTTTATTAGGCCGCCATTTTGGATTTGTAGTAAAACTTATCTGTTGATGGTCATGTTATACCTAATTTTTCTGCAAAATTTGGATAAAACGGATAAGCAGTTTTTTAGTAATAATTTCAATAGGCCGCCATTTTGTTCTGCCATATTGGATTTCTACCAAAAAGATACCACGTCATCATCATATGACCTTTAATTTTTAACCAAAACTTGAAGTAAATAGGACATGATGAGCTTTGTCGCGGACAGACATACCTACTCAACGACAGAACTAAGAAAACATGTTTTTTTGCAACTAGAATACTTACGCCTTGCAAGGAAAGTAAAAAAAAGGAGAGCGCCATAAGATAAAAAGAGAATAGCCAATTGTCATATTGTTATTCCATGTTAATAGCTAAATTTAAAAAATAAAAGATTATTTTTAATTTTCAATATATTACCCAAATAATCACCATTTAAATTCCTTTACTCAAGTGAAAACTAAAAAAAGACCCGAAATCATCCGAAATTTTATTATTTCCTCAGATTTCATCCAAAATCTCGTGAATTTCGAAATCGCAGTACGTGTTTTTGAGCGTGAGACGCACTTTGACTAATTTAATATAGTATAGATATATTCTGTAATTATTTAAATTCTCTGATAAGAAAAACTATTGTACTTGTCAAAAAAATTACCTTCGATCAATGTGGCCCAAAATAAGTGATCAAGGTATCTTACATTAGACATAATAAGTCGCCTGGAAAAGGATATCTAGCTGTTTACTTAATGATTAAAAGACTACTAACTAAACCTCCTAGTTTCGCAGTGTCCAAGATAAAGTAAATAAAACTTATTAAATATTTAAAAAATCAATGTTCTTCTGATGTCACCGCATCTTTAGAATGCTGCTTCTTGAAGTAAGGCAACATATAATCAGAAGATTTGAACCATATCAACCATTACACAATAATACATTAAAACACATGCAATAGTGAAGCTAAGAAAAGCTGGGTACCTAATGACAATTTTAATTGAATTAATTTCTGGGTTAAAATATTTTTCAGCGAATTAATTTCTTTAATGTTAAAGTTTATTGTAGTTCCACACCCCCTATTGGGTTTTAAGCCACGCCGGTCATTGACCCTGTAATAATCTTTACTGTAGACTATTATAGTTTTTTACTATAAGGATCCCTTTTCAATGAAACTGGGATGGTCTAATACGATAGTGGAATAGTCTAATACGTGGAATTGTCGATCAGGGTTGCCATATCCAACTAAAACTCTTGTTACTGGTGTAATCTGACGTGAAGCTTTAGATTGTATTTTACTATTTTGCAATAAACGTAATTTATTTATACTGCTTAGAAACTAATAGTGGAAAACATTACTGTTTTTTGTATGAAAAGGTTATTGCATCATGTTTAAACATATTCACTAATATAAATTGGTATAAACATTGGAGTTCCTGGCCAGACTTGGCATCGTCGTACGATCGACCTTATACTGTGAGGTAATCTTGGCAGTGGCTTAATATGTAAATAATGAACTCTATTTTTATTCTTACTCTAAGTTTTTACCTATAAAAAAACTGATAAAGCTTATTTTTATAGTATAACTCAAAACATTACATTAGTGGTTATTATAATAGTACAAAAAGTAAGAGTTTATAGCATGTAGTATGAAAATTAGTTGGATAACAACATTTTCTCTAAGATCCTCATTTATTAAATTGAGAAACAAAAAAAGTTTAAAAATTCAATAATGCACTTATTAGCTTTTAAATCTAGATTTCAAATCTGAGGTGACGTGAGGTCTCATGGTAATTGCAAAGTTATTTAAAATTAAATATGTGTGTACCAATGTCACTTAATTATTAAGTTTCGCCATCGTTTGTACAAAAGAAAAATGCCTTATAGTAAAGGAAATGATGAACTGTATAATACTCCTTCTGAGATACTAAACGTGGCGAAAGAAGCGATGATAGATATGTTGCCAGAAAGATCAACAAAGGAACGGAATATGGTAAATCATATAACAGAGAAGATTACGTTTGTCAATTTCCATGAAAAAGAAAAAGTTCTAAACCTTTATCCTTGAGGTCAGAGCACTCCATGATAAAAGCCAGGTAAGCAGTGAAAGAAAATACGTGTTTAGAAAATATTCAAAATTAATAGCATTTTCAACGTATCTACTAGAGAACAAATTAAGTTTTTTGAAAGAGCTCCCGATAAAAAGTATTTATTTTTTAAAGTTGTTGCCATCATCGTTATTGCTGGTGCATACCTTAGAGGCGAACTAGTCAAATGACCATTCACGATGTTGAAAACGTCGAAATTGTTTTGGTAGTTAAAATTAAGGATACAAAAACATTACAGGGAGCGTTGTGTCCAATGGAAAATCACAAAACATACAACTGGTAAATATTTGTCAAAAATGTGAATATGTGCGCCTTCGTTCCTCATGATCGTTCCTTTCTTAACTATCGCAATGGAAAATGTACAAGCCAAGTTGTGAGAGTTGATTTTTTCGGAAAAATACCATCCAAAATAGCAAATCATAAAGAAATTATGTTACCTTATTGATTCGGCCAAGCCGTTTAGACAATATGCGCGAACAAAAATCCATACAGGTCAAATTGAAAACCTCTTTTTTGAAGTAGGCTTAAAATAATCCTTATGAGAGTAGCTGATTTTCAGCGATTGAAAATGTATATTTAACTTGAAAACTTGTTTTTCGATTTTGTAGTTTCGAGTCCCCTAAAATAAATTATAAGTAAATTTAACTTGTGTTTAAGATTATTAGGAAAAAACAATTTTGAAATTTGGAAACAGGGTAGCATTTTGGAAAGTTCTTTTTTAGGGTTATTTATAACATTTTTTGAATGAAAATTTCATACCGCCATTTTGTAACCTATCGGATATTGTTATTCTAACTCGTTACCATAGCAACAAACAAAATTTCCGGAAATTTTCGATGATCTGACTGAAATTAATGAGTGGAAATTTTTTGACATATAATGAAATGTCAACGCCTTGCGATACGACTTTTTGTAGTAATAATAATTGTAAACATATGTCACATACCTCATAATAAATTAATTTTCCCCACCCCTATATTGTAAACAACCTATTTTGACACTGCTTTGACAGACGTACGTGAAAGTTACTCAACAAGGTATTGGTTGCCCTTAACGACAGGATGTAAGTCAACTTACATCCCTAGGGAAATAATAATCTAAAATTATTATAAGTAGCTTTAATTTTTGATTTCATCAACATATTACAAAAATCCGGTGATATTACTTGAAACGAATATTAATGATACAATTATTACAATTATTCACATTATTAACAAAATTTGGAAACACGTTTTCTCGTTTCTTCTCGATGTGTATTACATTTTCTGACTCCACAGATCCTTCATTTCTAACCAATGTTTCTGTCACTGTTGCAGCATTGGCTGAGTCTTATTGTATACAATGTTATTCGCTACTTTCTTTTTATTATTGAGGCTCTCAGCTACGTAACTTTCCGCAATAGTAGCGGATTTCCATCCACCATGTCGCTTGATAGCAAAGCTAGTTCTTCTAAAAGAGTGTCCAGTATACGTTTTAAAGTTCTCAAACTTTTGAAATTCCGCAATTTTACTTGAAATTGATGAAAACGTATTTTTCCCGACAGGCTGGTTTAAGCAATTGACATTTTGATATCGCATAAAGAAGCGCGGATTAATAGTCGTCAGGTGGGATCTTATATCAATGTACTTTTGAATTATTTTGAAATGACAAACCTGAGTGTCGTTACTTTTTGTCACTGTAATTGTACGAGACATTCCATTTTTGGAGTCAGGAATGGTCACAATTATGACTTCTTGACTTATTTTGACATTGTCCATTTTCATTTCACAGAGTTCATTAGAACGGCACGCTCCAGCAACTCTCATTACCATTACGATTTTTATCAATAAGTATATATCATCGGGGGCTTCAAACATGAACTTATTCACATCTGCCCTGTTAAACAATTCGATATTTGGGTCTATAACCACCATTTTTTCTTTTCAAAAATGCTCGAAGTTTTGGATACTTAGAAATATCTATATTTTCCGTTATAAAAAGGGTGGACTTCAGCATCGAATACTCACACCATAAGCTTGATGGGGACTTCAATAAAGCACTTGTTTCGTGGAAATACGCCAAAAAGAAGGTTTCTGAGACTACAGTAGCCGTCTTGCTTTGGCACCAATCGTCCGCACAGAATCAAACAATTCGACTTCTTCAAACTTTTCGCTATGAATTGTCAACTTGACGTTGATGATAAAATAAAAACTGCTTATGTTGCTCTGGCAACGGATCACGGCTGTCTTCATAATTTAGAGAATGCTATCGAATATAATGATAATGAAAATCCAAAAATATATCCAGCATATTCTTGTAAACATACAATACAGGGAGGGGGAAAAACGTTATATACTATATGGGATGTAAGTACATTAATCAGTCTGGAACTTTTTTGCCAGCCCTCGCTATCGCTCGGGCGCAAACTCGTCCTCGACTGGCAAATGTTACTTACATCCCTTATAGTATAAGTAACTATTATTTTATTATCCTATTTCTATTATTTAGTTAATTTAAGCAGATTTTCAAAATAACAAAAAGATATACTTATGTAGGTAGACTTGAATTTTATTTAAGTAGTTACTTAAGAAACAATACTTTGTACAAGCGAATTGAAATATTCCATGAACTCCTCGACTTCTTCTCTTTGTAATGGTGAATAATTAAGAACACTTGCAGTGGTTGAAGAACTGGCCATTAATAGGTGTCGGTATTTTATAAAGAAGATATAATATTTTCCCACCAAGTGATTTACTTTCCGCTTAGACATCCTGGAGAACTTCCACGAAGTTATCAGCAACACGTTCTGTGTTCTTCTAAACAAATTGTCTTCCATGATTTGATGTGACAATTTTCAATTAGATCAGTAAGATATTTCATATAACGATGGTACATTTTAATATGGCCCATTTCTTTGCAATATGCACATAAACCATATTTTTCAAATGTTTCCATTTTAAATAACTTAATAAGCATATTTCTGCTATTTCTAACTCAGAGCTTTATTGATTGGTTTGATCTGAAAAAAAAATTAGTTTATAGTCGTTTGACAGGCACAAAATACAAACACAATTCCATAGCATTCTAGATTTAATTATCCTCTTGTTTTAAGTTAGATACCTTCATTTACCTAGATACATAATTAAAATTAAGAATATATCAATTCCACCAATCTTAGTAATTTCGAATGATTCAAAAACAAAAGAAAACAGGAAAAACCAACTTTTACCGGTAGGTAAATGGGTTTTACATAATTTTCCACTACTTTTAGTGATTTGAAATCCACTATATATAAACAAATATAGCTTGCTTGAAATATGTATCATCATATTATTATACTAAAGTTGGTAGTTGTAACTTTTAATAATAATAGTTAATTATAGTCATTTGGTACTTTATGGTATAATTTACGTGTTTGGAAAGATTAGAACCTAATAGGATGATTATTTTTAGTGGCTTAGAATTAGCTTGAAATGATGAAATAAATTTTATTGTACACATGTATTACTATTTAATTGTACTAAACTCAGAACTTAATTGATTGATGTACTACTAAAACCTCACTTTTAATGCTTTTTTTCATCTTGTATGAAATTTTCTTATCAAATTTCCGATGTACAGGGTGTCCCATTTTCGTAGGTTTTACGGGGTTTCCAGCTTATGAGTAGAGATAGAGAGATGCGGTTTTCGCGACACCGTGCTACTTTTCGATGAAACTAAAGAGGCCGCAAACAGATTTGCCCTAACCATTTTAGTTTCCATGCTACAGGGTGATTTTGAAAATTTGTCATTTTCGGACACCCCCTGTAACTCAGCTATCGTAAAATATATTTAAAATGTTTCAACTGGTATTTATAGATTTTTTCACGTAGAATTCAGTGGCGTACTCAGATTTTTGCTGAGAGTCATAGTTTTTGACATATTGGCATAACCTACTATTTTTTAAATGGGACACCCTATATATTATTTTTTCATCTTATTCTTCGTGTCGAGAGCTTTTCAAAAACATACCATAAGTCATATTTATTTTCATAAATAACATGAAAAAATGCATTTTTCTTTAAATGGATTTATGGCATAGCAGATCAATCGAAATAAGAGAAGGTGGCTGTGGAGCCATGGAAAAAGTTAACAAATATTTATTAACGAAATAACAAAGTAACAGCATTAGAAAAAATTAGGAAGTAGGTAAAAGGTAATAATTATAATTTCATTAAAACTACAAATATTGTTCAAATTGTAGACCATTATGTGTCCTACAAGTGTGACAAACTTTAAAAATTCTTTTTAATGCATTTTCTATTGTAAATGACTGTCTTTGTAACTCTGCAAAAGCGTTTTCGGTGGCCATTCTTAGTTGTTCTAAGTTTTCGTATCGCCTTACATAAACCTTGTTTTCTAAATAACCCCACAAAAAGAAATCTAAAACTGAGAGGTCAGGGGATCGTGGTGGCCATCGAATGGGTCCGTGTGTTCCTATCTATCTTCCAGGAAAATGGTCGTTAAGCCAGTTTTGACTTATTCTGGCATTGTGGGCTGGAGCTCCGTCTTGCTGGAAATAAATCCTATTTAGTTGAGCCAAGGGAACATCATCCAAAATTCCTAATGCGTCTTCTAGGATTCGCACGTAACCAATCGAATTCAGATTTCCTTCATATATTTGGTAAACTATTTTTCGGTTGAAAATAAAACAGGAGACACTGAATCCAAATCTGCCCTGACGCTCCCTAGGAAAAATAACATGGTTGTTTTCTTGACTCCAAAATCGCGTGATGTGTCTATTTAAAATCCCTGAACTAGTAAAATGTGCCTCGTCTGACCAAATAATCTTTTTTTCAAAATCGATATCTTCTGCCTTCATATTTATAAACCAATTGCAGAACTCCAATCTGCGCTCTGCATCACCAGGATGCAGATGATGCACAAGTTTGTATTTATAGGGTTTGAATTTGTGCTTTTTCAAAATTTTCTGTTTGGTTTTCGGTACACCCGCCTCTTCGTCTATTTTCCTGCAAGATGTTTCAGGAGCTGTCTGAACGAGGGCTAAAACGTTGACCTCAGATTCTTCGTTGTCTTTATTGTAAGTTCGCGATCGAGGCTTGTTAAAAGATCCATATTGGCAAAGATTATTTTTAATTTTTTGAAAAATTCTTTTTTCTGGTTGTCTTCTCTCGGGATATCTAAGATAAAATAAAGTGAACCAATAAAGACAAAATGCAGGAAGATAAAAAAGAACTAACCTGTTCAGATAAAGCTCTGCCGCCTGATCTGCATCTTCATTAGACAATATAAAACACGCGTTCATATCATATTTCTCAAAATATTAAAATTTTTGATTCTGAGCCATATTAAAAACAATAATTATAATAGACGTCAAGAAAAATTTAAACGCAATAATGCCAAAAATGACAGCAGTAATGGCTGCCTGATCATATTTTTGTTGGCGTTGCCATGGCTACCACAGCCACCTTCTCTTATTTCGATTGATCTGCTATGCCATAAATCCGTTTAAAGAAAAATGCATTTTTTCATGTTATTTATGAAAATAAATATGACTTATGGTATGTTTTTGAAAAGCTCTCGACACGAAGAATAAGATGAAAAAATAATATATATTTAAAAAATAGTAGGTTATGCCAATATGTCAAAAACTATGACTCTCAGCAAAAATCTGAGTATGCCACTGAATTCTAAGTGAAAAAATCTATAAATACCAGTTGAAACATTTTAAATATATTTTACGATAGCTGAGTTACAGGGGGTGTCCGAAAATGACAAATTTTCAAAATCACCCTGTAGCACGGAAACTAAAATGGTTAGGGCAAATCTGTTTGCGGCCTCTTTAGTTTCATCGAAAAGTAGCACGGTGTCGCGAAAACCGCATCTCTCTATCTCTACTCATAAGCTGGAAACCCCGTAAAACCTACGAAAATGGGACACCCTGTACTCGAATTAATACCCGAAATTTTTTTCTCGCTCATGAATTTTTGCTGAAAATTATTTTCGAAAAAAATTCGTGACCTCGAAAAAATTTTCGGTAATAATTCAAGCACTAGGGAGATTATAAGTGAAAATTTTTTTCGGAAAAAAGATTCAAAATAATTTTTTTTTCAGAATTTTAACGATTTACAGTCACGGTAAGATACGATCTACAGTATCAATATATATATATATATATATATATATATATATATATATATATATATATATATATATATATACATATACATATAAATATAAATAATTAATAATTAAATATGTGTATACATGTTTGGCGAGCTTAGCAGCGACTATTTTAATACTATAAACTGTTTAAACCAATCATTTAAAAAAGAAATATATAATAAATTATAATATAATTTTAAATAATGCCATTAATTATTCAACTGAAAATATATTTAACTGTAAATTGGTGGAAATCATATTGACTATAGGAATGTTAATTGCAAAATATCTGTAAAAATAGAAAGTACTACACTTTTTTTAATGAAATACAATTTTTTTTCTAAAAAAATCGATAACAGAAAATCTATTTTTTTAAACAATTTGGTCTCAAAAATATATTTTTAGAAATATCGACCAGTCTCGTAGATTGGCGAACCCCTATATCTAAACTTGTGCAGAATCTAATACTGGTAGACGGAGGTGAAATATGTTTCCCTAACTTCACCAACTATTGTAGATAAAACGCATCTTTATTATTAGTCTCTCAGCTGCAAAATAACAGCAGACATTTTTACTGTCTCTTATTTTGCATGTCGAATATCGTAACCGGCAACTTTATTTTTAATCATTTAAGACAACAACAGTGTATACACTACACTACTATCAGAACTTACGTTTTACCTTTCGCAATTTCTTCATTGATAAAAACAAATTCTTAAAAATGCCTTGTCTGTCAAGGTTTCAATTTTATGAGCTCATTAATTCATAATTTAATACGTCTCAAGCGTTTTTTTTACAAAATAAATTGGGTCCGTAACCTAAATATCCTCTATAATGGCCTGTCACTTAATTTAGATGACATTTATTATGCCTCTTCTGAAAAACCAGCTGCAAAAACATTCCCTTGGTTTAAATCGGGGCCAGACACTCGTGATTTATTTTTCTTTCGAAGCGTTGCTTGTGATGAAGGTACACTAATGAGTATAGAGAAATATAATTAATAGCACAACTTTGCGGTCCAGGGTAATGTGATCGTTTTTAAATGGAGCTAATTTGTGATAGAAACTTTTGACGATGTAACGGGTACGTTTCTACCCTTCGTACGATATTTAGAACATATTAAAGTATAAATTTCTCTGAACTGACTGGAAATTCCATTACTAGAATAGAACCTACGGTAAAAGTTGGTTTTTCCCAAAGAAGAGATAAAATTCCGATTTTAGTATAATAATTTAGTCAAAAATGTACAGAAGGAGCTTTTTGCTTTTATTTTTGATTTATTCGAAATAATTGATTGATGGAATTGATATATATATATATATATAGAAATAACCGGGTTCTCTTTTCAACCCAATACCAAATAATAATAATATGTATAATAATAATAATAAAAATAAAAAAAAAAGAAATGGAAATGAAAAAAAAACAACTATTGTGTATTAAGAAATGATCTAACGATGCTACATGTATTCAAAATGACCGATTTTTGAGCCAAATGCGATGTAAACGTTGTTGGGGCGGGACCTGTTACTGATATGACGAGAGGAATAATGATGACTCTTTACTTCCAAACGCCAAGTCGGTGCATTTTGCGATCTTCTCAGTGTATTTCGCTTGGATGTTCTCGTCGTTGGGGACCGCCATGTCAAATAAATAAGTGATTTTCTCTTTTTTGGATTGAAAGGTGATATCGGGTCTGTTTGCGGGGATTGTTTTATCTGTGTGGATGTCAATGCCCCAGTAGAGCTTGTATGTAGTCTTCATCTTCAAGTATGGATGTTGGTGTATAATGGTAGTAAGTGTCAGTGTTCTCCGTTAGTTTGTATGTTGTGGCTAATGCTTGATGAACGATCTTCGCTGCTTAGTTGTGTCTCGCGGTGTATTCAGTTCCGGCCATTATTCTACATCCACTCGTTATGTGATCGATCGTTTCTTTCTGCTGGTGATATCTCGTGCACCTGTCGTCTTCAATGGTTGTGTCCTTGATGATGTGCTTTCGGTAATTTCTGTTTGCTATGATTTTGTCCTGGATGGCAAGCAGGAAGCCTTCTGTTTCGGGGAACAGCTGCCTTTCTTGTAACCACGTATATGAAAGCTTTTTATGTATATGGTCTTGCTTTATGTGGTATCTGTGTCTTTCGTGAAGTGTTTTTTCAGACCAGGTGTTCATCTTTTCTAGTCGTGATTGGATGTGACTGTGTGCGTCTGCTGCGTGGCTCGTTTGAGACAGGTCTAGCGGTGTATAATTCTTATCTGCCTTCACTATTGCCTGGTGGAGGTTAGTTTGTTTGTTGTAGAAGAATTTTCTGAGTTTAGTGAATTCAGAGCGTATGAGAATGTGAATGTTTTCTATGTCTGTGTGTGATCATTTAATGATACCAAACGAATATGTAAGAATAGGTATGGCAAAGGTGTTAATAGCTTTCGTTAGATTTCTGGATTCAGTTTTGTTTTTAGTAGCTCTGTGAGTCTGGTTTTAAATTCCGTCTTGAGCTCTAATTTGATATGAGTGTGGTTAATTTTGGTGCTTTGATGGAAGCCTAGGTATCTGTATGTTTTTTCTTTGAGCATGTTATCTATAGTTTCGTTATTGATTATTTCCCTCGTAGGGTGGTCTTTCCACTGTTCCTTGTTGATATGAAGTAGCTTGCATCTCCTTATACCAAATTCCATGTTGATGTCCAGGGTAACCGTTTCTGTGATTTTAAGAGGTTCTTTTAGCTGTGCCTTTATGCTTGCATATAATTTTATGTCATCCATATACAAGAGATGGTTTATTTTGTGTAGGTTTTTTTTTTGGTGTTTAATTTGGAATCCGAAGTTTGTGTTTTTCAGTGTGTCTGAGAGTGGATTGAGACAGAGGCAGAACCACAAAGCGCTGAGTGAATCTCCCTAGAATAATCCCGTCGGTATAAAATATAACCACAGGAATACTGTGAGGCAACAAGTCATAATAATAATAATAATCGTTTATTGTTAACTTCAATATAAACATAATAATAACATAAAGATTTATTTCAGAGTTCTGCACGCAAGCAGACTCGGGTCTTAAACAAAGCGGCCAGAAATTAAAATGAAATGTAAATTATTTATAACGTCACTACAAAATAAAATAAATAAAGTAAGCAATCAGGGTCGAGGAAACAAAGACAGGTATGGAGATTTAAAATAAAAAAAAACATAGAGGAGAGAGAGAGCGAGAGAGAGAGAGAGACGGAGGAAGAGTTAGTTTGGCATCATTTCGTATCATATTGCTTTCAGAGAAAGCACTTGTTTCATTACTGCATATCTCATATCTTAAACCTATATCTGACAGGTAAGACCCAGTCTTAATCCAAATCTCCCCAGTGAACGGCTGTCACTGTTCATTTAGTAACCTGACAGTTAGCTTGTCTTTTAAAGTATGACATGAATGAGGTAGCTGATTCAAATCGAAATTTAAGGAGTTTTATGATTTAACTATTATATATAAAAATGACGATTTGAAAAATTCATGATTATGTCTCGGAATATAAAGGTTTTTTCTACGTATATTTAGGTGATGAACGTCTGTACGAAAGGTTATTTTATTGTAAAGATATGGAGGTGATTGAAATTTAATAATTTTATAATAAAATAGTGCCGAGTGCAGTTTACGCCGATTATACATATTTAGCCATGATATTTCTTTTAATTTGTATGACACTCTATTACGTCATTTTATTCCAAATATCAATCGAATTATATTATAATTATCATTATTATCTAAACAGGGACCATAAACACTGTCGCAGTGATTACAACGTGAACGCACTACAGAATCACACAGAAGTTTTTTTTTATATTTTTTTCAAGATACTGTCTATGTGGGTAAAGTAGTTTCAGTGCAGAATACACTTTTTTTAAATATATGTTACGTGATCCTTAAAACGCAGTTGGGAGTCGATAACAAGTCCCAAGCTCTTTCCTTTTTCAACAATTGGGATTGTAATATTATCTATCCGAAAGTTTAGTATGTTACGAAGATTTGCAGTTAATGTCCTATTGCCGATTAATATAACTGTTGATTTAGATGGATTGAGTTTTAACTTGTGATCGGAAGATATTTTGAAACGGGCATTTAAATCAGAGTTAACCTTGTTTTCTCCAGCAATATATTCAGATGGCTTAAAAGAAAGGTAGAGTTGTGTGTTGTCTGCATAGAGATGGTAATTGGTGTATTTAAGATGTAAGAAAAGAGTGAATGTATATTAGGTGACTTAAAATACTTCCCTGAGGAGCTCCAGTTATAACATTGAGAGAATCGGACAAATTATTATCTATTTTAACTCGTTGAGTTCTACCACTTAAAAATGACTTGACTAAATTTGAAGCTTGTTCAAAAAAGTCAATATAATGTAAAAGTGATATCAATATTTTATGATTTACGAAGTCAAATGTTTTTTTGAAATCCAAAAATATTAAGGCAGTTATTTCATTATTGTCGCGGTTACGAAAGATATCATCTGTCATATTAGCCATTGCAGAGGTACAGCTGTAGCCACCTCTCAAACCTGATTGCTTTGGGGGCAAAATATCGTTAGTTTCAACGTATCTACGAACTTGATTATCTAATACGCGCTCCATAATTTAAGAAAAAGTTGGCAAAATACTGATAGATCGGAACCGACTGATGTCGGTAGGATTATTGACCTTGGGAAGAGAATGCAAGACAAATGCTTCCTTTCACGCAATGGGAAAATAATATCTTAAAATACATTCGTTTACAATATGCTTGAGATATTTGACAATGTGAGGACAAGATATATGTATTAGTGTGATAGTCAACTGATCTGCGCTAAAAGCTTTTGTTTATATTTTTAAAAGTATAGATAAAATTTCACTATATCCTACCTCCTGAAATTCAAACAAATTAAGTGTATTTGCTTTTACATTGTTGGAATAAAAGTTTACAAGCTCATAATTAGTCGTGTCAGTATTCTTGGGAGAACTGACAAAATATTTATTAAAGTTGTTAACATTTTTAAACGAGTCAGGTATATGTTTTAGTTTTGAAGGTCTAAGTTTGTTCAGTTCGCTTAAATTTTTTTAACTGTTGAATTTCTAAATGAAGTTTTGTAATAAGCCTTTTTTCATAATTGCGTAGGTAGTATAATTCCTCAGCTGTTTGTAATATTCCCATTTAGTTGTGGATGTAGTATTTTTGAAATCTTTCAATGCCTTATTTCTAAGTTTTTTGCAAAATTTTTATGGTGTTCGTTATCCAAAGGTTAAACATATTTCTGCATGTCCGGCACATGATGATCAAATAAGTCTAGTAACGTATGATTTAAAAAATAAATTTTGTCATCAATGTCATGTAGTGGAAGCATTTCTAGATCGCGTTGAAAGTATTCTAAGTTAATATTTTTTAAGGACCTAAACGTTACTTTTCGAGGTATATAAATATGTGGCTATTTAGGTTTGGAACAAACTGTTACTGAATATTAAATATAATATTATTTTAGTATGTTAAAATCTTGATATTTTTGAAAAAAATTTAGACATAACATTCTACTTAAATACTCAAGTCATTTAGTTTGTAATATTATACTTTTATTTCAACACTATGTAAGGAAAGTTGTTATTAGTTTTTAAACTTCTGTGTTTAAAATAAAACAGTAAGCTGGAGTACAGATGGATGGAAAAGCTCGCAAAGAGAGAATTTAGTTGATTATAGAGTTTCGAATTGTGTACCACGCCGAATTGATAAATTATAGCATTTAATATCAGAAGTTGAATAAGAACCTTAGCGTGTCGGTAAAATCGTGAACGGTGGGAGTATAAAGAAAGTGGCCAATTGTGAAGACTTTTAGATTTTTCGGTATTAACTATAAATTAAGTTTATTTGTAAAAATTGTGACATTTTGAGAAAATGAGTGATAACAAACATCAGTGATTAAGACATTTAATAGAAAAATTGGATAACATGAACAAGGCAGTGAAGAAAGTGACGGTGTTGATTATGAATGAAGTGTGGTAGTGGTGCATGGTAACATTATTTCTGCATTTGACCCCGATGATTGAAGTTCTACAATAACAGAGAGAAAAAAAAATCAGCTAGATGACTACAGAAATAAACGAAATAGGAGATGGGAATTTATGATTTAAATGGATGGCATTAAAATGGAGACAATCGCCTTGTAGTAAAGCCCGGAGCCAAAAAATATCTAATATGACATTTTGATAGTCGATTATAACAGTAGTGGCATACATGAACATACTATGGTCAGTCAAGCTCTTATTATTACAGGTGGCTTTGGTTGGCTGTCCAATATGTCGTAAATATCCAGGTAATGCCACGAAGTTATAAAGATTGAGACTTTTTATGCAGTTTATGTTGCATATAAAATAAAACAGAAGTCAACTTAGAACTATGACCGGGGTCCTAACTGGACACTGGCTAGTGAAATATTACCTGCATAAGATTGGACTCGACAACGATCCATACTGCAGGTTTTGTGCTGAGGTAGATGAAACTACCGAGCATCTAGTCTGTCGATGTGACGCTTTAGTCAACGCCAGACTGCTTTGCTTGGGTGACACCTATGTGGAACCCGAGCTTGTGGGACGTGCGCGACCTGAAAGGGTCCTTTCCTTTCGAAAAAGGAGTGGGCTCTTGGCCTGACACGCCTACTTGGGGGGATAGCACAATGGGCCCCAGTGAGCCTAAGTGCTGCCCTTGTCGGGCTCCCCATCTATGTCTATGTCTATGTCTATGCATATAAAATAGAATTAGTGGTAGTGAGTCAGTTGTACGTTAGAACGGGGGGTGGTCAGTTAGGCCTGAATTATGTACATGCTGATCGATATATTTGAACGGGCCTTATATTTCCATTATTCGTAGAGATAAGAGAACACTTTAAATACGCAACTGGTGGATATTAATACAAAAAGCGATAATGGGTACTTATGGCATTCCACTATCGGAATTTTATCTTCTGAAGACAAGACTCTGATTGCACCTGTAGTAGCACCTTATAATTTGGCATCAATTTTCTTGAAAAAAAATTTTGTCATTATCTTTTTATTTACTTTCCACGTAAAATGGAAGTATTGTAATCGTGAAAAAATCACCTTCCGAGATTTCTGTTTTCTCAATTCTGTCGGTCTGTTCGCGGCGTAGCTAAAAAACTACTTACCCAATTGACTTCAAATTTTGGCCAAAAATTAAGGGTCATATGGGGATGGCCTGGTAATATTTTGGTAAAACTCCAATATGGCGAAACAAAATGGCGGCTTAATAAAGTATTGAAAAATTTAGCCTGAAAAACTATTTAATTAATTGATTTCAAATTGTGTGCCATACCTAACTGTGATATAGGGGTCAACTAGTAAAATTGTGGAACCAATTCAAGATGGCCGAACCAAATGGCGACCAAATAAAATGTTTGTATTCGTGAAAAACATCACCTTCTCAGGTTTTACATATCTTCACGTTTTAGCGTCCCTAGATGCCAAAAATTATGTTTTATCAATTCCGCCGGCCCGTCTGTCGGTCTGTCTGTCAGTTCGTGGCATAGCTTGAAAACTAACCCGATTGACTTCCAATGCTAACCAAAAATTAAGAGTCATATGGGGATGATCTGATAATATTTTGATAAAAATCCAGTACGGCAGAACAAAATGGCGGTCTAGTGAAATGTTAAAAAAATATTATGAAAAAAACTACTTTTTATTTCAAATTTTGCATAAATATCTAGTATTATGTAGGAGTCAACTGGTAAAATTTTGGTACGAATTCAAGATGCCGGAACAAAATTTCGGCCAAATAAAATTTTTGTAATCGTGAAAATATCACCCTTTCAGGTTTTACATATCTTAACGTTTTAGCGTCCCTAGATGCCAAAAAAACATTTTTAGCTTAAACACTACTTACCCCATTGATTTTTAAATATCATCAGTTGTTACGTACTCCGTTGGGCGGTATATACTCCCTAGATATTTAGTTTCTAAATGATTTTCGTTAACAATCCTCTTGTGTGTATTAATTGGGGTTAAAATCCAGTAAAAAAGAACAAAAGTCTATTTCAAAATATATTCTAGTCTATAGTCGACGTTTCGCAACTTTATTGTTGCATCCTCGGGACATAATATATACATTTCACATTCTGCATGAAACCCATATTATCAGTTTTTGCCTACACCGTTGGTCCGCAGATATTTCTCAGATATTAAGTTTCTAAATGGTTTCCGTTAATGATCCTCTTGATATGTAAGAGTGGTGTATTATTTGGGGCTAGGATCCAGTAAAAAAGAAAAGACTTTTCTTTAAATTGTCGATGCTTCGCAACTTTATTGTTGCATCCTCAGGACACATATATAGATTTATATTCTGTATAAAGCCCATATTAATAGTCTTTACCTACTACGTTCATCCGTTGATTAAGGAGCTTGAAAGATGTATAGGTAAAAAACAAATTGTTCAATCCACTCTCTTTGAACGCACTCAACAGGCCTACCAATTTCACATGGTCAAGACCTTAGAAGCATGCATGGTTTCTTAGTTCCTTCAAGTCATTAAAATAAATTTGTTTGGAGAGAAGCTTTTATAAGTTATAAACGTATAATCAAGACATTATATTCTTATATTTTCCTTTCTTCTGACTAAATATATACATTTTTAAAATAACAATATTCTCAATCACCTAGTTTTTATAACTGTAAAAATTACCAGGTAATAATTTACTAAGCATTTTTACATTAAAGAATGTTTATAAAAATTATTTAAACTTCGATTCATTTTGTAAAGAAGAAAATTTTAAAATACCTTTCATTGCTCGTTGCATTCAGTCTATCAGAAAATATGTTCAATGCCTCCTGATAATACTTGTAGAAACATAGCAGAATTCGATTTTGATTTATTAACAATGATTTTTTCTCCTTTTTTATTTTGGAAATTTTGTTTAATTTAAAAAATTTTTACATACACAAATTCTTTTACAAGAATATTTTACTTTGAAATTAAGAAAATGTATTATTCTTCAAATTTGGTTGAGCCCAGCTCTGTTCTATAAATCATACCAACCATGCTAATTTAACCTCCTAACAGTTTGTCACTAAATCATAACAATCCAGTTTTTTATTATCACTTTTAAATTGGTTGGTTGACTAAAATAAAACTCTTCTTTTGTTCTGATCGAACTTTTAAAAATTTTGACTGAAAAATCTCCTACCTAATAGCTTTTAATGTTATTACAACTTGAAAATTGAAAAATTTCATAGAGCCAACTTCTCAAAACTAACTTTTTTTATGTCAGACCTTTGCCAATTGTAACTTGTTATTTAGCACTTTTTACAATTTTAATAATGTTGCACGAGATTGTCAAAAATGGTTGAAATCTAACTCCTCGTCTTTTTAAGTTTTTCAATGTAATTAAGTACTAAACGACATATTTTGGCACTTTTAGATATTGCAGTACACTTTTTTTATTTTTAAAAAGTTTTTAAATTAATTTTAAATAGATTCTCTAAATTATTCATACAAATAAAGGAAATAATCAAGTTCTCTTTGATTTGCATAATTTTGTGAAATCTCATTTGATGTCTACATGTACACAGCCACTTTCATCAATTTCAAAAAACGTTAACGTGAGATAGATTATCCTGTTTTTGTGTGCATCTTGTACATTACCGATTTAATTTCCAGACGAATGCTAGAATTCCTTACCTAGATCCGTGCGTCAAACATCGCATGTAATATTCATGTAATAAATTCCCAGACTGCACTTTGATTTACGTATTACTGGAAGTCGGACAAGGATATCTAAAATTCACTTTAAAAATTCGAGACTGGAAATTCATGTAACAAATTCTTTTCTGTTTTGATATTTACGTGTCCGCGCTGTCCGTATATCGCGTTCTGAACGCTTTTCTATTTCTGCTGCTGCATCGCTACGTTAAATTCCCGAGGGTTAACTTTTGAGCTGATAGGGCCCTTTTTCATTTCGATACCTGTATGGAGATTACGTCTGATTTATTGTATTCAAGAATGTTAACGTTAAATCTGCCGATGGAAAAGAGATAACAGGCAGTTTTAAAGAATCAGGTTTAACTATACGGATAATACTTTTTTATATGCATACAGTTCTATTAAGAACCGTTTTTTGGAAATAATCAAGGGGAACCAAAAAAAGGTCTACCTAACCATGATAATAATAATGGAAACGTGTTGTTTATAATGTTAAAAATCGACAAACTTTTTCTAGTCCAGTTACACGGATTAGCCCGAATTAACATGTGAACATATGCATTAGATTGCAGAATATATGTACAACATATGATATAAAAATATACAAGCGGTTCCATTAAAAAAATGTGATATGTAAAAATTGCAATATCCGAGAATCAGTTGTTCTTTAAAAAAAAAATAGTATAAAAATGTTAAACACTCGTCTTTGACATCTTTCGACATATTGGTATATAATATCAGCAGCATATGGGTTAATAATATAGAGAATTGCCCCGTACATACCGTATGTATACCTGTAAATGACAAAAAAATTAAAATATTAATTAAAAAAACAATTACATATTTATTAATTATTACAAATATTACAAAAATTATCTATTGAAAAATATTGTCCCTTATTACATAATACTGTTTTATAAGTAGAAAAACTACATTCTACTTCGACTGATGTTACAGGAGCGTACTTCAAGCAAGACATTATGTCAGGAGACATCTCAAAACTCTCACAAAAAGTATTAAACAATACATTTGATACTTTTACTAGTGCATTGTATCCTTCGTTTTTATCTAAAACGTCAAATTTTTACAACAAGAGTTCAAATGCTGTCTTTGGCTGAACCTATATTTCGTTTTAAATTTTCAGTCAAATCTACTGATTTTAAAACTCGATTATACACTTCTTTAGTTAAATAGTTAACATCTAAGTGAACGGCTAAACGTAACTGATATAAAGAAAATGTTTTATATAGTGAACGACGTTATCACGATAGATGCCTACCTAACAAATGTTAGGCAAATATTACATTTGATGGAAAATATGCAATTTTACACAAACATTGTTAAAATATGTAAATATTGCCCAAAAATGCATTTTGCATATAATCCGAGATTTAGACAGGAAAATTAGGAAGTAGGCAAGTTTTTTTTATTTTAGGTCTTTGAAAGCTCTTTTGAACTAACCAAAATTTACATTGCTAGAGCTTCTACAAGTACAAAACAAAAATGTGTTTTCGCAAACATAGTATTTTCCCATATTTGTATATACCGGGTGTTTGCTTATTCTTTTAGACCCCTATACAGCATTTATAATTATAGAGGCAGAAAAAACTTTACATGCAAAAGTTTTAAGATTTTGCCTACACCGCCAGGATTTTTTGTCAAAATGTATACAAATGAACATAGCAAATCTGACAAAAAAATGCCAAATTTTGTTTTGTGAAATGACATATTCTGTATATCGTTTTTTCATTGTAATCCTCGCAATCCCTCGATTTCGACAATTGTATATAATTTCTCTAAAGAAGTATGCAATAAATGGAAAACTTTTTATTATTCCTTCCTAAGAAAATTTTATTCTTGACAGAATTTGGTGCTTGAAGAAAAAATAGTTTTGGCAGTATTAAATTTAGGTCATATGATTTTAGAAAGAATAAATTTCAACAATAGGCATTTTTATAGGCCACAAAAGATCGTAAATAAAAGTTAAATAAAGGTTTTATTTCTCTCGTAAGAGGGAAATATTGTAATCGTGAAAAAATCACCCTTCAAGATTTTTTTCAGATCTTCAGGTCTGGAAGTACCAAGGTCGAGGTGCCGGAGAACTTAACTTCAAATTTTGGTCTACAATCAAGTCATATGGGGAAGACCTGTTAACATTTTGATAAAAATCCAGTATGGCAAAACCAAATAGCGGCCTAGTCAAATGTTAAAAAAGTGCTTTTCCAACTTACCATACTTTTTACGCAAAAATCAATTATTAGGTAGTAATTAACCAGTAAAACTTAGGTACGAATCCAAGATGGCGAAACAAAACGGCGTCTTAGTAAAATATTTAAAAATTAACTCTGCAAAAACTACTTAATGGATTGATTTTAAATTTTGAGCAAGAATTAATTGAGGTACAGAGATAAACTGGTTGTGACATTAATTCAAGACGGTTAAACAAAATGGCTGCCAAATAAAATGTATGCAATTGTAAAAAAAATTCCAGGTTTTACATATCTTTACGTTTTAGCATTCCTAGATGGTAGAAAATATGTTTTCAATTCCATCCAATCTGTTGGTCTGTCTGTCTATTTGTCAGTTCGGGCCGTAGCTAAAAACTACTTACCCGATCAAATTTTGGGCAAAAATTAAAAGTTACGTGGGGATGACTTGATATTATTTTGGTAAATATTCAATACAATGCAACAAAATGGCGGCATAGTGAAATGTTAAAAAAATTATTGCTAAACAAAATTATCCAGTTTACCTCAACTTGTGCACAAAAATCATACATTATATAGTACCTGTAATATTTATGTACGAATTTGGTGGTAAGGACATGTTTTTTAAGTAGTTGGCGAAATCTATGGAATTTTTGGTGGAATATTCATTGTCAAACTCAGTGACCTTTCTTAGAATAGTATTTGGCCAAGAAGAAAGTTGATAACAGGACGATTTTATGAAATAAACCACTGGTCTAATTGGAGTACCCTCCTTGGGAAACCATATAACAGTGGTGTTGTGAAGTTCATTGGATAAAGCTTTTCTTTTGTTATGTTAAAATATTCAAGTGTGACAAGAGTCTTATCCAGAAGTTGTTTCACTTTAGTAAAAAAGGAGTTAGAGAATGACAAAGATTGAAACTCGTCGGTATTTAAGAACTATACTTTTTCAATGTGATCAAACTTTTTCATTATAACAAGACAGGAGCCTTTATCAGCCTTAGTAATCAAAAGATCATTATCTTTTACTTTTGCCTTCAAACGGTTAAGGTTAGCTTTATTAAAATTTTTGTTTCTATTGTTAACCTCGCTATTAGAGTTTAAGAAAGTTATTATTTTTGCCCTTAGAATGTTTTTGTTGTTAATGTCGGTAGATTGAATAATATTTTCAGCCTCTACGCCCAAAGTTTCTTTGTCTTTAATAGAAATATTATTTGAAAAATTGTATTTAAGATTATAACTCAATATTTGTTCTTCCCCTGGACTGAACGACACGTCAGTAAAATTCAAGAATCTCTTATGGAAGCTAAAAGTTGTTTTACCTATTTGCCCTCGATAATCATTAGCGTTGTTTATCCTTACATAGTCTCTCTGTTGTTGCTTTAATCTCAATAGTTTATTCTTTAGTCTCTGATAAGTATTGGTCGAAAAAACATTAACCTCGTCCCTAAAGCCACAATCAAAAATAGTAAACTCCTTAAAAGAGAACAAATGTGTTAAAGTTAAGTACAAATACTTTACCCTGGAATTTATATTTATTTTAGGTCTGATGATGCCCGTTAGGACGAAACATGTAACCTATTTTTAATTTATAAACTTATTTCCGACTGAGACCTAGACTTTGTGTAAATATTTTTTAATTTGTTCATTACCAGGTCTCTTTGAGATAATATGGACACTTTCTTCACATAGGTAGAATCTAGTAAAATATTGGTAGGATTGCGATATGATGGAACAAATTGGGTTACATTTTATTATTCCTAATGAAATGAAATATTCAAAACGAGGGAAGTTCCGGGTAAAGAAAATTTACCAATTTTTTCATATTAGTTACAGTTAAGGAGATATTTATCTCCTCTATTTTCACTTAACTTTATTTACAATTTTTTTTGGTCTTTAAAACTACCGCCACAATGAAATCCTCCTTTTTCTGTTGTTTGAACACCCTGTATTATTAAAATTTAAAAATACTAAATATATGGCACTATGAAGCTGATCTGAAGATAGAATCGGAAGGTAGCCACAGGAACTCCTCAACTACGCAACGATGAATTTGTCTTAACAAGTACTATTAAAATATAATATTAAACAGATGAATGTGCACAAGAGAGATAACTAAATTAAAATAAAGGTAATAATACTTTTTAAAAACAAGCTTTTATTTATAAATTATCGAGCTAAAAAGTAATAACTAATAAAACTTACATAAACACAGAACTCTTAAAATTATAAATATTTTCTTAAAAGCTTAAAGTGATAGACTCATTACATTTGAAATAAAGCCTTATGCTTTTAAGAAAATATTCAAATGTTTAAAACTTTTGTGTAATTATTTGTGCACAATCTGTTTCATTTTATGGAATATTTTTTTAATTTTGTGTGGCGTCAGAGTGATCTTCTTACTAGTTGCTTGCTTGCAAGCTTGTTTTTACCGTCTCCTTGCCATTATGGGATGGATTAATCTGGTTGGGACCTAGAGCTACGTGGATTCCGAACAACAGTCCTCGGTCATTCTTTGACTCCTGGATCACACCCTACTCTTGAGTTGACAACTTTTAAGTTACGGTGTAGCCTTTGATCTATATCAATTGACCTACCGACTGACAAGTATGTATCTACATCAACAACCCCTATCCTCCTACATTCGGCATCAATGCTTACTAGTTATATCTTTGTTTATATATTACGGATTTTAATTTTATAAAGAATACTTTAAATAATAAAAGTGACGTTATGTATGTGAATATTTAAAACTTAATTTTATTTCACTGAATTACGAAAAAAATCGACGTAAGGAATTTAATTTAAAACATACTACGAAATGGAAATCCAGAGAGGATAATAGGAAGTCTAAAATGTAAATACTTTAGAAAAATGATTGGATTTGTGGATGCAGTGTAACCAATAGATTATTTTGCTTTCCTTTTTTGTTATTGGACTGCGGTATTGCGGTACCAGTCTGGACCAAATCTGGAGGCTTGAATCATTTGGCACAAAAAATTCAAAATCCAAGAACCTCAATTAGAAATTAAATGGGCGAAAAAGATATTTGGCAACAACTTAATACTGCATACAGGCACAACATTCAGAAGAAAAATAAACAGGTAGGACGACACTTTCAAAAATTATAGATTGTGTAACATTTTTTAAGGGTTTTGAATGGGTACTTCGATGCCATAATGAAAAAATTATTTTGTGCCAAATTAGATGTAGCACTAGGATGTGTCTAAAGATCTCAAATCACACAAAATGGATTGTTAGACTACTTGTTGTAAGTGTCCAATGAAAATATCAAGAAATAATATTTGAAAGCCGAATTTGCCTCTGTTATAGTAGATGAAACGACGGATGTAGTCAGTTTTTCAGACAGTTGTAGTGTTTAGGTATATTTTAGCAGACTGTTTTTGGGAATTTGCCAATCCCCCTGATTACAATGCAATAAGGTTATCAGAATGTATTTAAGCTGTTTTGAAACAAGTGACTTATAAGCCAGAGAAACTGGTTAGTTACATATATGCCTTTTTTCTCCATTGCTACGCTTTTCAGCTTAACTTGATACTATCTCAAGCTCAAGCCAAAATCAGGAAGTTTGTGTTTGTTTTAGATTTAAGTGAGATTAAAATTGGTTTTTCATTCTCCACAACGAATAGCAATTTTAGGCGAAATTGTTGGCCAAAGAGTTCATTGAGCTTCCTCTGCAAGATTGGATTTTAAAAGCAGAACCATTTGTGCAGAATATGAAAACTATCAACTGTTGATAGAATGCATGGAAACAAAATGAATTGAGTTCGAAATAAATAGTGTCAATCAATCAAGCCATGCTATTGGTCGCAAATTATACTAGAAAACGTCGCATTAACATAAATCCTTATGATTTAAGACCTGTAGCTGCTAAGGGAGTGTGTACTACCATGTCTAAACATGTAAAAGAAAGATTCTCTTTGATCAAACATTTAAAGGCTTCATTTATTTTAAATTCAAAGCATTTACCTCAAAAAGGGGTTTCCATTACATTATTTTGTAGATAAACTGCAATTATAGACTGCTGTGTGGAGGTGTTACCTTCCTAAAGTTCTTTATAGATAATAACCTTCAAAGCATATTTAGTGCCACCCTTACCCTTTTATTAGACTTATTCCTGAACCAATGACTGCGGATGAAGAGGAAAGATGCATTTCAGGTATTATATAAAAAATGTATTTTCTAACTTAACTTTTGTGAACTCCCTCCTTTCTATACCACGAGCTGTCCATGATAGTGAGCATCTCCTTTTATACAGGGTGACTGGTAAATGGACGTATTCCTTTGAGAAGATGGTAGTGAACCTCATTTGCAACCGATTGAACCATAATATCCATTATGCAAAACTCAATAGTTTTCGACATATTTAATTTTTTGTGTTTTTTTCATCAAACTTTATAACACGTTTAAAAGGTAAAAACAGATTTTTTTTTAAACAATTTGAATGTTTATTGTATTATCAAATTTTAGAAATACGTCTTCATGAACATGCAAATTGTTGGAAATTTTTCTTAACAAGTGAGGGTTTTAGCTCTTTCATTCCGGTTTGTTCAAAATTATAATATTATATATTATTATAATTAAGTAGCATTACTCCGTGAACTAACCGTTAAAATATAAAATACCCGAAAAATAAAAATTATTTTATTTAAAAGTATTAAGTGTGTTAGGCAGTGTTTTTCCGAAAAAAAACACAAAAATTAAAATATCTCGAAAACTATTGAGTTGTGCATAATGGATATTATAGTTCAATCGATTGAAAATTAGCAGCACTACGACCTCCACAAAGCAATACGTCCACTTACCAGTCACCCTGTATACGTGGAAAACAGAAATCAAAATTTAAATTAAATGGAAATTGGTAACGTGGAGGACGCTTCAGTAGCTGCTTCACTGTATATCTCCAATTTGCAAGTCAAACTGAATTACCATATACTTGATGCCTCAACTTCCATCATTTCCTCTTTAAAATTCAATTTTGAATGAGTTATAGTTATGAGTTTATAGTTTTCACAAATTCAGCCTGATAAAACTACTTAATCAGATTGACAGGTCAAATGTCAATGATCGGGTAATATTTTGGTAAAAGTCCAGTATGCCGGAACAAGATGGCGGTTAATGTAACGTTAAGAAAATATGTTACTAAAAAACTGTTATATAATTTAGTATTCCAAACTAGTAACATTTTGGTATGGCAAAACAAAATGGTGGCCTAATAAAATATTAAAAAATCAGCTTGAAAAAACTAATTATTATTAGATTAACTCCAAATTTTGTGCAAGCATTAAGTGTGACAAATCGTATTTAATTGACTTTAAATTTTGCAGAGAAATTAAATCTGATATAGGGATAAACTGGTACGAATTCAACATCACGTAACAAAATGGCGATGTATGTCAATGTAAAAACTACTTAATTTATTTTAAATTATGCCTAAAAGTTAAGTGTGGCAGAGGTAGAAAATAGTAAAATATTCGTAGAAATCCAATATGATGAAACAAAAAACAATATATATATATATATATATATATATATATATATATATGTGTATATATACATATATATATATATATATATATATATATATATATATATATATATATATATATATATATATATATATATATATATATATATATATATATATATATATATATATATATATATATATATATATATATATATATATATATATATATATATATATATGTATGTGTATGTGTTACTAATTGACTATATAGTAGAAATATTCACAACGAGGCAAATTCCGGGTAGAAGAAATTTACCAATTTTTTTTATTGGTACTTGCAGACGTCTGTATGCAAAGTGTACTTTAGTTAATTCAAAAAAACTCCCAAAAAGCTCTGTTTACAGGCTCTTTCATTTTTTTCTGAATGGCATGAACTAAGGACTCTTGAAACAGCAGCTTGCAGATTGTCTCATTTAAATGATCTACTAGCATTTTAATAGACCGATGACGTATTGTATAGTATTCATTAATGACAACGTCAGTTTTGCTCTTTCTGTCTTATCATTTAACTGTATTTTTGCTAACGTTTTCTTATTTCTATTTTTGTAAACTTGTTTAAAGGGGCAAGTTGATGTTCACCTTATTCGTGCATTTTAGTAAAAGCTTCCTACCTAAGAATTTGTTTTTAATATTATCTAATAAGTCAGATTACAGTAAAATTTGGAATTAACAGACTGATTTCAAATATTTTTATTATAGTCATTCAGTGCAATATATACACAAAATGATTTATTTTAATTGCTTCAATATATAGGCGGCTCTGTATATTCCGTTCTTGTATATTAATTTTATTTATGTGACAAGGCAATTCATAAAATTCTCGCATAAACAAGTTTAACCATATAATTTTTAAATTAATTTAATTTAATTTTATTTCATTTTGCCTCAAAATAATCAATGTTTAGTTAAATTTTACGGATGTTTTTACGATTATTAAATCACCAAGTGCAGTAACATTTAACAAATTGTGTTAATAGGTATTTAATTTTTCTATTGCAGAATAGATGGAAATAATCTATTTTTATAGTCCTATATTTTGGAGCACTTTAATAGTAAAAGTAAAAGTAAGTACAAAAAGTGTATTTTTGAGAAAAACTAACTTGAAGTTTACTGCTGATAAGAGGCATGAATATTAATACATATAGTTATTTTTCACACTAAATCGGTAAATTTCCTTTACCCGGAACTTCCCTCGTTATGAATCTGTCCTTTTATTAGGAATAGTAAAGTATGAATCAATTTAGTTCAGTACATAGTAATTTAGTAACACATTTGTAATGGGAGTTACATGCACCGTTCCCAGGACAAACCGCAGACATATCGATTCCCAGACAGACGACGTTTTGCAGATTCCCAGGCCCAGAAGCTTCATTCCTTTTCATCATTATTGTATAAATCATTCTTATTCTGTAATTATTACTGTTAACACATATACTTGAAATAAAATATTTTTAAAAAGAAAGTTTAAATTTCAAAGTATTTATTTGGCGCAGTCGGTAGGATAGGGCAGTTGTAATTATTTCTAATCGTCCGGAAGAAGTTGCTACGTGTGGTTTCAACCCTTTGGCGCTATCCAAGTGAACCTACAGTGAGCTGCACAGAAGAGGATCGGAAAAAGAGAAGAAAATACTGTATTGTAAGTGCTTTTCATTTTTGTCCCTCCTAAACCCTCTGTACAAGGATTTTTGGTTAGGGATTATTGTAGAGACAGTGCATTGAGCACAGTAGTAGTTTAAGATTCTTGTATATTGAAGACGCTGAAAATTTGAATTATAATTTTTCAATGTGTACCTGATATTTATTTTTAAGAAAAAAAGATTGTTTGATACACCAAAGTTAGCGAAGTAGATTTATTCATTTTAAATCAATACATGAACGAATTAAGAGAAATAATAAGTACCTTAAATTCTTTTACATTAAGCTCCGAAACACAAAATCAAAAAACAACCGAAAAAATTATATAAAATAAATATCTATCTAAACAACTAATTAATAGCTATAATAAAACAATTTCAATTTTAAAAACAAATCAAGAAAAATCAGTATATAGCCTAAAAATCTTTAAGGAAACGACATAAGGCCAAATTAACGATAAAATCTAATACGTTAGCCTTCAAAGTTTAATTTATCAAATTAATTTAGACTGTCAGAATCTTATAAATTGTATTGATAATTTAGAAGATGTAATTATGTTTGCGAAATTAAATAGGTTACATAACTTTATAATGTCAGTATGAGAAATGCGAGAAATATTAAAAGAACTAAAAGTCATTTATAAAAATAACGGAGTATCAAATTTTAAAGACATACTCTCGTACTATCAGTTCTTAGGCATACAAGTTAGCTCTATAATTAGGCCCGAAAGCTTTACCTTTTTTCACCTTTTTTTCTATAATCCAATGTCAAAAAATACTCGTTTCCAAAAATCCACGCACAGAAGAAAGAACACAATTTAAAGAAGTTACCTGTCCTCTGCTAAAAGAGACGTATTACTGTAATGAAGATTTCCACCCCCACGATCGTAGCACTCTCCAACTAATAGTGTTAAATGTGTTACTAAATTACTATAACGGAAAATTCCCAGTTAAATGAATTGATGAATTTCCCAAATAAACATCGATGAGCCAATTTCAGAGAAAATAACACAAGAATATTTTCAAAATGCAGATCCGATCAATACATCGAAATTGACCATTCTATCCTTCTTAAAATTCCAAAAATGTGCCAAATTCAATGAAGAACAAAGACATTTACAAACGACATACGCATAAGGCAAGGAAAACAATAACAACAAACAACAAAATCCAAATCACGAATTTAAGAACAAGAAATACTTATCAAACAACGAATCTTACCAAAATAAATTTAGAAGAAAGAAAGACAATCGATATTTCATCAGTGATTAGTACTTCCACAATATCGATTGTCGTCATTTCTGCCAGATTATTGACATGGAAAAGAAAATCATTGACTAACTACTTCAAAACCATCTCCAAAAAATGAAAACCCAGAAATCAAGAAATCGAACAAGCCAATATCGATGCTTCAAATATCAACTCCGTTATTTTGTATAGATCATTCTCATTGTGTAATTCTTACTGTTAACACATATCTGAAATAAAATATTTTTTAAAAAGAAAGTTTAGATTTCAAAGTAATTAATTTGGGTCCGTTTTGTGAATTTTTAAATATTTTATTAAAGTGCCATTGGGTTTTGGCATCATGGATTTGCGCTAAAATTTTACCAGTTGATTCCTACATATTACTTGATTTTTGTGCAAAATTTGAGGTAATTTGGATAAGTAGTTTTTTTTAAATAATTTTTCTAGGCCGCCATTTTCTTTCGCGATATTGGATTTCCAATATCGAATATATATTCCCATATGACTATATGAATATGAATTCTCAATTTTCAAACTTATTGAAAGTTATAGTTATCGTTAGACATGATATTCTTTTTTCTCTTATAATGTTTCTCGACATTGAACTGTATTTACTGAGATAATATTTTCCTGTCATGTGATGTTGAAGTAAAACATCATAAAAAATAGTTTATGACTCTTAATTTTTGACCAAAATTTAAAGTCAATCGTGTAAGTACTTTTTTATTTCACGAATAGAGGATCGACAGACTGACAGATATACTGACGGAATTGAGAAAACATGTTTTTCAACATCTAGGGACCCTGAAACGTAAAGATCTGAAAAAACCTCGGAGGGTGATTTTTTCACGATTCTATCAGTGTATTAAAACTCGAGTTTCTTTAAAATGGGTTTCAGACGGATGCACATAGGGGTATTTGTCTAAAAAAAACGGACAAAATTGAAATACAAAAAAAACTGAAAATTTTCAGTTCAAATAATATATTTTTGTATTTATATACTAATTTTATGTTTATATTTAGAAAATATACAGGGTCATCTTAAACTCTAGGCTATTAAGTGGTACCTTTTGGTAAAACTTCGTCTCACCTTGCATACGGATTTTAAGTAGATACAAGCTCTTATTAAAATTCATAAGGCGACTTGCATTTTATTGGCTAACAGATTCACTTTCGTTACTTCAATACATTAATGGAAACAAGGTGGCACAAAAACATTGAATTAATTATTGATATTTGAAATTTAATATTAATAAAGATGTACAGTATAAAACTAAGTACGTAAACGGTATAAAAGAAAATGCCCTAAAAAATTAGATATGTGTCCAATGATAATTATTACAGATTAGGGTTTATACACAGAAAGAAAATGAAAATCATGAATTAATCAAAAAAAGTGTAATGAGGATCTTCATCACAAAATTCCAAATCTTCATGTATGTTACCATTTTCACCAGGTAGCTACATTTCTATGGTTTCTTTAGAAAAATGTTTGCGATTTATCGAAGGAAGAGGACACATAGATGTTAATATAGGGTATTAACTAAAACGCAATCTGTTATAAATGTCAGCATTGGAAGCTTTACGGGAAATTTTCCTTAAAAAATTTGCTCTGAATTTCTTGAAATGCTTGTTACGGCTTTTTGCAGCCTCTTCTGAGAACTGCCCTATGGGTAACAGTGCATTTTCTATTATTTCGCCTCCGCGTATCAAAACTTTGTGAACTGTTGGAGGTATAGATTACCATCCATATAGTTTGGCTGTTACTAAAGTAAATTGTTTGAATAATTCTATATTTAGTTTGTGGCCACTACTTATAGTTTCTAATACAATTTTATATTTTTGGATAAGTTCAATGTTGACGCCTGTTATTCTGCTAGATAATTCATGTTTGTGTTTCCAAACCCTGACTTAGGTACATCCACAATTATTCCGCATTCATTCCTAAATTGAGTTTGAATTTTTTTCTTTGTTTCTTGAACTAATTCTTTTTCTGTTCCTGTTTGCCACTTTATTTTGTAAGAAAGGTGTAAAATACTCTCAAAGAAGCGAATGAGAGCGTGTTGGATTGATATGCCAAATTTAAAATTATCTTGTGTTACTGGTCTTGAAATTACTTTATCCAAATTATTAATATCCTTACTGGCAGCCCCGCATATATAACATTTCTTAGTGGAGGTGGTATTTGTTAGAGAGTTACAAACTTTGCCATCCACCATAGTGAATGACAAACATAAATTAGCAAATTACTTTTGATCATACTTGTCGGCAAAATAGATTTGATTTGATTGTTGATATGATTAAATGTTTATCAAATGTGAGTAAAACAAACATCTATTAATTTAAGAAAACTCTAAAATTAATTAATTAATTAAATATATAAATATACTTTTCCAGATATTCTTCAGCCCTCTATTGTTGCCGGACTCTGTTTACTCTGTATTTGTTATATATTCTGGTAACTTCTTGATGAGAGAAGGGATATGTGAATTTTTTACTTATTCGGGCTTTATTTAGCGCATGCTGTAATTTAGAATATATTTTTAATTATTGGTTATAATTTTTAATGCATCATTATAAAGAATTTTGAAACTTTTGTTTTTTTAACAGGTAATTTCAGAGACAGGTTTCTCAATTTTGTAGGGCTACAGTTCCAACCATTCATTATCCCCGCAATAATGTTTTCGATACTTTTCCTAATCATATAAAACTTTTATCCGTTTACCTGAATTCATCCCCTTTTCTACCCTCACGGTCCTGTTTTACTCGAAGGGACTATATTAGCACCTTTTCAGAGCAATATATTTTCCAAATACTGAAAACGTCTTTTATGCGTACATTTTCTTCGGTTTTATGTAAAAAGGGGACAATATTAACGATTATATCGTGGGGATGATAAGACGTTGTAATCTTTTCTTTGAGCTTTTGACGGTTGGGGATATTAAAGAATCATTCGAGCTTGACTTTGGGGTTTCCTACTCGAAATTTTAATTTCCGCGCGTTTTTAATAAAATCCCGCGATAAAAGAAGTTATTTTCTTGTACGAATTTCATTACTGACGTCCGTGACGGCTGAACCGTGAAGCCAAAGAAATTGTTTCGAAACTGATTTTTTTCTCATTTTGCCAAAATTTGTTCAAGAATCTTGTCTGAATGATTTAAATACATCTATAAATTCCCCATCATTTAAAACTTAATCGGCTTACCTGTAAGGATGATTAATCGTAATTTTCCTAGCTTGTCCGTAAGTATAATTATTACAGTGTAGCTTCCGAAAATCAACACGTCAGCACGAATCTTTTTAAAATTTACAATCACAATGATTCATCTTCCCGCCTGATATTCCCAACTGCCGATCTCTTGCGTTATTCCGTTAAAGTACGCCGATAGAAAATCGCTTGTCAAATAGGGTACCTATATCAGGGTGGGTTGGGTAGTAATTATATCTACGGACAAGCTAGGAAAATTAGGAATAATTATCATTACATGTAAGTCGATTAATCTTTAAATTTTCCGTCGCTCGTCCTTGATATAATTGTTACAGTGTAGATGTTCAGAGTAAAAAGCGATTTTCCTAACAACTTCTCTGTTAATATAATTAAGGAACTCAGACAAGTTACTTATGTAGTTATGAGACCCAATTAACGTCCTTTTGAAAAAAAAAACAACAACAAAAAATCTATAATATAAAGATTATAATATAGTATACATAATAATACTTAACTATAAGTTTTAGTTATAAGTTGACTTAATTGACCTATTGAAAAGGTTATAGTTTTACGTCTCTTGCAACTATAGTCCAAAAGAGTTCTAACCACACACACACACACACACACCACAACTTGTTACGTTCTGGAGGCGCGTTTCGCTAACCAAGTTAGCATCATCAGCAGATGATATAAACTAAATTAACTTATCCTAACCGAGACTATTTATAGATAAATGTGGTCACACTTGGTTGCACCTGACTGCACCGTTGTCTAGTAAACAATAGAGACTATAGGAAATAGGCCCTCTATCTTTATTTAGTGCTTTCTTACCACATTTAACTATTTCTATACTCTCAAATGCTTCCAATAATCTATTATTAGATACATTCTTAATCAACTTAAGATTATTTATCCCTATTTGGTGATTGTTTTTCAAAGCATGTTGGGCAACGCTTGACTTTTCTGTTCTTCCGTATCTTAAATGTGCCATGTGTTCTTTAAAACGAATGTTTTAAATTTCATAGATGCCATTCCTCTCCTTCAAGTCGACTTTGTCTTTAGGGTTTCCAAGGAGTTTTCCAATTAAGATAAATTGGAATTTGATATTTATAGGAAATTTACTAATACTGATAGGTTTATAACATCCGACTCATTTCATTGCCGTAAATACAAAATGGCAGCATTTCATTTCGTAACTCACAGGTTAGTCAATTTTCCATTAAGAAAATAACGTTTTAACAATGAAATGAATCGGATTAAAAATATAGCTAAAAGTAATGGATATAATGATAATTTTGTAAATAAATTAGTAAATAGACATAAGCATAAGAATATGTTAAAAGATGCCATTACTCTTCAAGCACCTGAGGCTCCCAATAAGTTCATAGTAATCCCATATGATCCCAGATATACGAGAGGTCTAGAAAAATTATTTAAAAACGTAGGTTTTAGAGTAACTTAGAAAACGGAGAACAGTTTGAAAAATCTCCTCGGAAACCCTAAAGACAAGGTCGACTTGAAGGAGAGGAGTGGCATCTATGAAATTAGCTGTAATGACTGCGATCAAAAATATGTTGGGCAAACTAAACGCTCTATAAACATTCGTTTTAAAGAAAACATCAATCACCAAATAGAAATAAATAATCTTAAGTTGATTAAAAATTTATCTAATAATAGATATTGAGAGCATAGAAATAGTTAAATGTGGTAAGAAAGCACTAAATAAAGACAAAAGGCCTATTCCCTATAGTCCCCTTTATTGTCTACTTGACAACGGTGCAGTCGGGTGCAGCCAAGTGTGACCACATTTACCTATAAATAGTCTCGGTTAGGATAAGTTATCTTAGTTTATATCATAGGCTGATGATACTAACTTGTTTAGCGAAACGCGCATCCAGAACGTAACAAGTTGTGGTGTAGTGTGGTAAGAACTCTGGTATTTTGATCTATCTTCCAACACAGATTCCAGTGTTAGGATTGCAACTATAGTGCTAGCAAATATGTCATTTGGATTTTTTCGGGTTTATTGTAGATTTTAAAAAATGTATTAGACGTGGATGTCCAACCTGCTGTATTCTCTATTTATTCTACGCTTACATATTCTTTGTAAGCTGTAGAAGTTGATGCATGGTCTATGCCTCCTAAAGATAATGTTTTCTTGATCTAACGGCTAATAGTCTGTGAAGAGGCAGCGTGAATAGGCTTTTTAAAAGTAACTATAACATTTTTCTTTCGTAATGACAAAAAGCTTCTGATTTTTTAAAGTAATTCTCTATAGTGTATACCAAACGTACGTCTAGTCCTGCTTTAAAGTGGATTCAGATATTTTTAATCTGTCAGGAACTTTAATTTCAATTTTATCTTCTAATATTCTCAATTTTTATGAGAGAAAGAGGCTGCACTCTACTGTCAGATGTTACCGCCATAAGAGTAACAAGCCTATATGAAAAAATTCCCTATCCTTAACGTCTGTATGGAATACCATTTTTCTAAATGTCTTAAAATTAAATCGGGATTCCATGTGAATTCATATTTATATAGGGTTTCCACAATTTTATTTATTTAAGCTATTAGGAATACACATTCTCCTATATATAAACTAGGAAAATGTTATGTTTTGGATCTAATGTACTTTTTTCTAAGTCATAAACCCTAATTTTTTGAGCAGTTTTAAGGTGGTTTTGGTGTTTATTATGCATTCTGATTCGGTTCTGCTTATTTTTAGAATGTCCTCCAGATAAAAAACAGTTATTATACTTATAAGTAGAAGTTTTCTTGCTACTGGTTTAAGAAGTTTGGTAAATATATTTGGGGCTATGTGCAGACCGAACGGTAAACACTTAAATTGATATACGCAATGAATTTAAATCTATAAAGATATTTTTTGTATTTTTCATTTATCGCAAAGTAAAGTATGCATCTTTAAGATCTATTTTTAAATTAATATAAAGCAATCTGTCCCATTTATATAAGAAAATACTACCTGAGGAATCTTGTGTTGAACAATGGGAAGAATAAGATGAATCACTGAATTTTATTTTTTTGTTGTCTGCGAAGTCGATTCGATGCCGACGAGTACGAAAACGGAATGACGCAAGCGATCGGCAAGTGAGAATATAAGACGGGAAGATGAATCATTGTGATTGTAAATTTTAAAAAGATTCGTGCTGATAGGTAGATTTTCGGAAACTACACTGTAATAATTATATCAAGGACAAGCGACGGAATTTTTTTTATATATTTCTTAGCAAAAACATTACAAATGTTAAGTGCACTACTGCAGGCTTCATCAGATGTTAAAACTTAAATAAAATGGTATCAACGCTCTGAACACGAAAACTGTGTATACTCCTTGAGTATTTACATTATATATTTAAAATTTTACTTCAATTAGGCTGTTTTCCTAACTACTGGCGTGAATGCTTTTCAAACCAAACTTTATCTATTGCAGGGGACTGATAAAATATTATAGGGTTGTACCTATTCAGTCAGTTTTTCCTAAATTGTTGGATACATTTCTTTATGATGAACATTCTTGCAGATGTAGGGAAATAATCATTAAGGAACGGTATAATCATTTTCAGACGATGTTCACAAATTTAGTTATATATGACCAGTATTTGTTGAGTAATTTCAAGAGAGAAGTTGCGTACGGATAGTGTTTATACTGTCTTTTCAAAGCATACGACAGAGTGAAACTTGGATTGCTTTTGCGTAAACTGAGTGCTTTGTGCTTTAGTGATTTAGTTGTGAAGTGGATCAAAAGCTTTTTATCAGGGTACACTTATTATGAACGAATAAATAAATATATCTCAAACGAGATTTCTTTACTTTCTGGGGTTTCACAAGGACCTCATTGTGGGCCTTTGTTCTTTAATCTGTTTGTGAATGATTTGGGTTAAAGCAAAACTGGTTCATACTTTTTATTATTTGCAGAAAATAAAATTGTAGAAAAACATTGAAACATAAAAGAACAAACACAACTTGCAGTCTGAGCTAAACAGAATATTTCGTGGAATAAAAAGAATAATTTGTGTATTAATATAAAAAATGCTTTGCTGGTTGTCAAAATTTAGTAGTTAGCAGTTAATTTCTAAATGAAACAATCAATTTTGGTGCTCGTGGTCTGGGTGTACTGCTTTTAGAAACCATATTAAAGAAAATACCGGATGGACTGGAAGAATAGATTTTATTTCTAGATATGACAAAGTGCTATTTTCCAGGTCATTGAAATTATTGTACTGTGTGCTCTGCTCGCGAATATGCCTCCATAGTCTGGATTTCCGTTCATCAGTGTCTTGTTGATACTACTGAATGTTTTCAATGCCAGTAGTATTAATATTTTTAATTATTTGAGCTACTGCATTAATTACATCACAACAATGCAGATTGCAAGTAGACATATTATTTACCTATAAACTTTTGAATACAACAGTTTATTGTTCTAGCTTACTATCTTACCACAATCTATCAAGTTTAACAAACACTATTCATAGAACCAAGAAGAGTGGCCTTTTTACTACACCATCACACATTTATATCTCGAATTCTTAATTTGTATAACTTGGATCCATTTGCGATGGGTTTAGTTGATTTTAAAAGACCGATTTTGAGATTTTATGTAATGTTGTACTTGAAGGTATTGAGATGTAAATTAGCTTTAGTTATAATTATATTTCTTTCTTAAAATATGGTTGTGAATTATTATATTTTTGTAAAGTGGATTTCCTTTGAAAACAATTTCCAAAGTTACAGAACAGAATAAGGTATTTAAGCTTGTTGTAAAAATAGCCAGTGATGTTGCAGTAAAAATTTCGGAGGGTGGTAAAAAGGATCGCGATCTGAGACAAAGTAACACCCTGTGGTTTTTCTAAAATGTATTATAGCCATTTATAAGGCATGATAAATTATTCAAATGTAATACACTGCAACTGCATCAAACATTGCTACAGTCACAAAAACACTAATTTTCTTCTTGGCGCGGAGATTATATAATTAAAACTAAGGCTAAAGAATATGTGAGGAAAATATCAGCACTAAATGTGAAAAAGATAATCCAAATATTTTTCCTAATAGCCGAATGGGGTCCATTTGAGTAATATTTTGGATGCCCGAGACGGGAACACACTAAACGGGACTATACGATAATAATATCCAAAAAAGTAGAAGTTGGTTGAATAGTTCTCGTAGCTTTATCATTATATGTTCTATATATAATAGGTTTAACAAGTTGCTACTTACTTGAAAAACAACATTTTTCAGCCCGAATGGCATATATACAAGCACACACCATTATTAGAAATGCTACCAAAAGGGCTCCTGCTACGCTGACCAGTGTACTCATTTGAAGAGGTTCTGTAAATAAATACGACTCACATTAACTTACAATAACACAAATATACACTTATTTATTATTAAGATTATTGAGATGTCAATAACACAATTTAGATAGATTATAAATAAAGAACTGATTAGTGTAGCCTAAATAAAGACAATTAATATAACAAAAAAAATATATGAAACAATTTTCAGTTGTCAAAAATATAAATATGATTTGCCTTTTTATTTTCCTCGTAAGAGGGAAGTGTTGTGATCGTGAAAAAATTAGCTTTCAAGAGTTTTACAGATCTTTGCATTTTATTGTCCAGACCCCGAAAAACATGTTATCCCATTTGCGTCAATCTGTCGGCCTGTTGGACTTACTTTATTTTTTGTAGACTACATAAATAATGCTATCAAAAATAAATAATATTAAAAATAATATTTAATAATAAATAAATTAAAACATTGAAATAAATTAGAATTTATAATAATAATTATTTATATACAGGGTGTGTTTAATTAAGGGCTGATATTTCAAAGGACAATTCCTCAAATATTTCTAAGATAAAAATTTCATAAAAAGAAGTGAAAAACGCTTTGTTTCCAAGATAAAGCACGATAAATTTTAAATATTGGTTTTGGTTTTTTTTGATGCACCTCGTCCATACATAGAGATATTTAATTCAAATTTAACACACTATAAACCGAAATTAATGTCTGATATCTTGCACCGTTTTGAAGTGGTTTAGAAAAACGTGTTTAAAAACATGGACATATTTGATGTTTTAGGCTCAACTTTATTATTATATTTATAAGCTAAAAACTATCAATAAGTCCAAGTTTTTAAACACACTTGTCTAAATCACTTCAAAACGATGGAAGATGTTAGTACAAGGAAAATAAAATGTGTACAATAAAGCAGAAAAGCCGATAGTAGTACCAGACTAAATCAGTGTCGCTACAGCAAACTCCTTAGGGCGGTCAAAGGGGCCGTGACCACAACAAATATTAATAATTAATTATGATTTATATTGTGTTAAATTTGAATTAAATATATCTTGAAATGTACGAGGCACATAAAAAATACTAAAAAATGTTTAAAATTTTAACACCCACTATCTTGGAAACGAAGCGTTTTTGATCACATCTTTATATATACTTTTTATTTTAGAAATATTTGAGAAATTGACCTGCGAATATTGGAAGTAATGGAATTCTGTATGAGGTGAGTTGTAGGTATAGACGAATTTACCGATTTTTTTTAATGATTTTTCCGGATTCTAAATTCGAGTTTGATACCTTCATCTTAAAAATAAAAGAGCAAATGAAGAAAAAATAAGACCAGTGTGTGTAACAAAGCCTTTCTTTCTCTCTTTACTATATAAAATATCAAACATTGTCTCATTTAAAAAAAAAGGCAAGTTATATTTATATTTTTGACAACTAATATTTTTTTTTACATATTTTTTATTGGTATATTAAACTTGGTAACTAGCCATAATATTTGTTTTTGGAACATTTTGAAATCTTCAAAAATAAAAAAGTTATAGCAGATTACGATGTGGACAAGTTAAAACGGCCACGCATTACATATATAAATTGTGTTATATATCACTTCTTTTAATCAATGGAAGGATTCACTATGTGGTAGCTACCGGTTAAACACACTAGGAGGGAACTTCCGTTTCTTACCCAATGAATGCCCCCATTTATTAAGAGAAGTGAGAGATAAAAAAAATTTGTATAATAATATATACATGTAAATTATTACGTGTGCAACTAAACTTGGACATTCTTCACTTTCCCTGATAAAGGGATGGATTGATAAACATTTTGTTCTCTCTCATTGAATTTGTACTAATTTTTTTTTCACCCACCAAGATTTTTGCAAATTTTTTGGTCCCTACACCCCGAAAAACATATTCTCCCATTGCTGTTTGTCTGTCAGTTTTTCGTTCCGTCTGATATACTCCAGCTCAATTATTTATCCGATTGGCTTAAAATTTTGGATTCAAATCAATAGTCATAGGGGATAGGGAGAGAATATTTACATTTTGGTAAAAATCCAATAAGGCGGAACAGAAAGACCCAGAATTGTAAAAAATCATTATTAAGAAAGTTATTATCGAGTGAACTTCTAAATTTGCACAAACAAAGTGTGATATAGGGATAAACTGGCAAAATTTTGGGCTGTAATGGATGTAAAACCATTATAGCGAAACAAAACTGGTGTCCAATGAAATGTTTAAAAATTCGTTATCAAAAAATTTTGAATCCAATTGACTTTGTAAAAAAATCAAGTGAAAAACGGCGATAGACAAGTCAAATTTTAGTTAGAGTCCTATATGCTAAAACAAAAAGGCGGACTAATCAAATGCATAAATATTCGGTAAAATTCCATTTCCTGCGATAAAAACCACGATAAAACCTTCTTTTCATCGAGGAAATTATAAATGACAATTGATTTTTTATAGATAATTTAAATAAAATAATCAAAAATAAAAAATAATAATAAATAAAAAAATTTATTACCAAATAATTATAGTCATATATAGACTGTGTTAAATGTACGTAATGACATTAGGTGCTAGGGAAGTGGTGGGTAAAGGCGAATTTACTGAATTTTTCTTTAAATTTGAAATCAATTGAATAAGTAGTTTGTAACACTTTTTTTAAACATCTTATTCGATAGCCGTTTTCTTTTGTATTTATCCTTATCAAAATTTTACCAAAATTCACCAGTTTATTTTGAATATGAAATCAAATTAAATATGTAGTTTTTTACAGACACTTCTTAGACATTTTATTAAACCGCCATTTTGTCGCGACAAATTAGATACGTACCAAAATATCATTAGTTATTTTTTTGTGCTAAATTTGAAATTAGTTTAAATAAGTAGTTTTCTACAATGATATTTGAAACATTTTATTAAGCTGTCATTTGTGCACCTATTTATACTTGATTTTTGTGCAAAATTTGAACTCAATTGTTAGAGTTTTTAAGCAATTTACTAAGCTGGTATTTTAATCCGCTATATTGGAAATTTTTACCTATCACTAGTCATATTTAACGGCATGTTTAACGCCAATTAAGCAGAAAGTTTTTCCCAAACTTCTTTTTTTTGATATTTTATTGCACCGGCATTTGGTTTTCTCATGCTGGATTTTTACCAAGATCCTATCGTTTCATCCTCATTTGAAGTTAATCGGTAGTTTTTGGCTATGAGGCGAATAGACAGACAGACAGACAGAGCGACGGAAATTAAAAAAAAAACATATATTTTGACATCTAGGAACTCGTGAAGATGTGTAAATCTCAATAGGGTGTTTCTTTACTCACTAGGGAAGTAAGAAACAAACACTTACCTTCTAGTCAAATTATACATTTAGCAGATTAAAGTTTCGTTAACAAAAATCTTTTCAAATAATCCGAAGTAAAGTGACTTCTATAAAAGAAAAGAAAATGTACAATTGGAAATGAAGTTAAAATTACATCCAAATGAACAGAGTGAAATTCAATTTGCTCATCTGCCTTTATTTTGAAACGTAGCAAACAAGCTGGATGTTTGTAAGGGCAATAACTTTGGTTTCTTTGTAATTCTACGTTGGCTTTCAAGTTCATATAAGTAAAGCAGACATATTTTCGAGTATGTAATTGAAAATAAAATAGAAGCAAAAAGGATTTTTCAGAGGAGCAAAATTCTCATATCTAGTGTGTCTGAAATGTATAAAAATCGAAATGATTAAGTTTTTTTTTTATACTACACCCTATGAGTTATGTATGTATTATGTTCCCATGGAAGTAATTGTGATAGTGCATTTTGAAAAAAAGTTTGAAAAGTATAGGATGGTGCTTTTTCGATATTCACGATGTCTGATTATATATTAAACGGGGTCTGCAAGCTTAACTTTTAGATATATCGAAAGATATTGTATACAAACGTTTTATGGCTTTCTCTGATCCGCCAGGATTTGATAAAAAATAAACAAATGACAGTTGTAAACTAAAAAATGAGCATTGATTTTGTCACTTTAAATAGAACACCCTTTAAAAAAGTATTTCATTAAATGGGCATTTTCTTGTTGAGTTTAAAAATACCAGATTTGGTACCTTTATTTTGAAAGAAAACAGATTGATAAAATCCGTGCTATAAAGGACAATGTGTTAGAAAGCGAGAGGACACACACATAAGTAAAGTCATTAGAAAGGAATACATACACTACCTCTTATGATAAGATTCTTAACAATTTTGTCGGTTTTCTCTAAAGATCAGGTATTAAACCTGGCATTTTTATAATAGGCAAGCAGATGCTCAGTTATTGTTATACAGGGTGTTCCATTTAAAATAACAAAGTCAGTGATCATTTTTTGTATCTTAAATTGTCATTTGCTTATTTCTTTAGCAAATAATGAAGGTTCAGAGGGAACCATAAAACTTTTGTATATTATATTTTTGTAATCTCTTAAAGTTTATCTTGTAGACCCCCTCTAAACTCTAACCAGATATCCGGTACATGCAGGGTTTTGGTGAAATTATTCGAAATAGGAAAAAATCGATAGCGAATAGTGGAACTCGATTTTTAATACAAATTGATTCCCGTTAACAGATCAAGATTTCCTTGGTTTGGTTTTGACATACAGGGTATTTTTGAAACTTTGTCATTTTTAAATACCCTGTGACACTCAGTTATTAATCTACGAAACCTTCCAAATTTGAGACTTGAAATTAATTGACATTTTTATCGATACACAATATATCTTTTCAAAAATGAAGTTATTAATGAATATTTCTGCTTTCCCCAGTTGTAAATGTTATAAAAAAATGAATAAAATTAAGCCGACTTTCAAAACGCACTGAAAAACAAAAACAAGATTGTAAACGATTTTAAAAATCTGACTTATAAAAGCGGTGTCAAACTACTATTTGATTACTAGATACCAAGAAAAATCATTTATTTGATATTTGTTGCTTCTGTCCGAAAATCATACTTTTTAAAGGCAATAAAGTCCAACACTTCAACTCGGTTTTATTTTTTAAATTTCTTAATTTTATTTTTTTTATTAAAATTTATTTTTTATTTCTTGTGTTTACATCAATTTTATTTTAATTTTTAAACAAATGAATGCTTTTTGAAAAATCAAATTCAAATTTTGCAATTTTTTTAATTGATTAGTATTTTATTTGAATTTTAAAAACGATGAAAATTTTAAAGAAGATCTATTATAGTTAAGAGCACTTTCCACATTAGTGACTAAAGCAGTTTTTCGGATATTCAAGCTTTTCGGGACATTTTCTAATACTTCGTATGCCCGTTAAATAATATTGCTTTATAGCACGGTGAAAACCCCATTTAAATTCGTTCAGGAGTGGCAGAGAAAATCACGGAGATATACACATATCCACATACTGGTCGAAAACAGGAACTTTTTTTGGAGTCTGTTAAAAACTAGTAACAACTTTAAATCGACTGTTTTTTAAGAAATCGTGGTTCTTGGGATTAGACCGTGCCAAATTGGAATTACTATCCGACGTTTCGCCTTCGATTGCACGAGGCATCTTTAGAGATCTTTAATCTACCAAAATTGAACACTGAATGAGCTGTTAAGATCGGTTTCCATGTGTGATGTAGACGGTAACCCGTATCTCTATCGAAATTTTTTGTTTGTTTAATAATTTCAATAGATTCTTTAATTTTTCATTTATAAAATCCTGGAACCGATGTTAGAACCTTGGTATCCTTTACATTTATAATATGGGCAATTATAAACATAAAGGAAACCAAGGTTAAGAAATAAATGTTAAGGAAACCAAGGTTCTAGCATAGGTTCCAGGCTTTTATAAGCGAAAAGTTAGAGAATCTATTGACATTTTTAAACATACAAGAAATTTCAATAGAGATACGGGTTACAGTCTACATCACACGTCGAAACCAATCTTAACACAGTGTCATGATTCGACCAACACAAGTCGGTTATAAAATCCCGCCTGAATCTCTCCGAGCTAATTCAGTGTTTAGATTTCGTGGAGTAAAGATCGCTGAAGATGCCTGGTAAAATCGAAGGCGAAACGTCGGATAGTAATTCCAATTTGACATGGTTTAATCCCAAGAATCATGATTTCTAAATTGGCCAAAGCCGTGAAAGCTTCCGTTCTATGTTCGATTAATAATTTATTACTTAAATAAATAAATAATATATCACAAAATCAAATTATAGTTTTTAATAATAATTGTTATTAAGTAGGCTAATATATGAAAGTGTGGAATGTCTAAATGGCATTTATGTAGAGGCTTTAGTAAAGAATAATATTTCATTAAGGCGTACGATAATTTATTTGATTAAATATGTCGGAATGTTATTTCCAATGTCGAAACAGAATTTGGAAACAAATGGTTCGTTTATTAACCGTTGGTCCAAAACTTACTATAAGGCAAATCGGGAGGTGGACGAAACAAAAAATGCCGTGTGTAGAAATCAGTCCTATGGCATTAACAAGTCAAATAAGCGATAACATTGGAATGTATTGAAAAAAACGTAATGTTCGGCAATATTGCTAGAGGAAAGTCCAAGTGCAATTTGCTTCTCGATTATCCAGAACGTCGGACGACATTTGGTTTATAGCATTTAGATCAGTGACAGTAATTTTTTCCACAAAATTATTTGGACTGAGGAAGTTCATATATCTAGTGAAAGCATATTTAGTGGTCATAATAATCCTTTTTGGGTCAATTACCCAAATCAAGTAGTTAAATGGATCATATAAGGAAAATTTGGGTTTAATGCGTGCTGCTGCAAAATTTTTCACTACTGTATTCGATAGCGAGAAATTGATATTTTGGAAAAAAATACAATTTTTGAGTAAAATTTGAAGTTAGTCGGTTAACAAATTTTTAGATATGCGGTGAGCAGGCAGAAAACAGATCGACGGAAATGGAAAAACATGCTTTCTGGCATCTAGAGTAGAGACCCTGAAATGTGAAGATCTGTAAAAACCTAAGAGGGTGATTTTTTCACGAGGGAAGTAAAAAGCAAACACTTACTTGATTCTACTCAATTTCTACATTTAATAGATTAAGGTTTCGTTAACAAAAATATTTTCAAATAACCCCGAGTAAAGTGTCTTCTCATATAAAAGAAAATAAAAATACAACTGAAAATGAGGTTAAAATTACATCCAAGTGAACCGAGTGAAATTCAATTTACTCATCTGCATCTTTATTTTGAAACGAGGACAAATAAGCTGGCTGGATCCCTCTAAGGGTAATAACTTTAGTTTCTTTGTAATTCTAAGTTGGTTTTCAAATTCGTATAAGTAAAGCAGAAATATTTTCACTTATGTAAATGAAAAAAAAAATAGATGCAAAAAGGATTTTTCGGAGCAAAATTCGCAAATCTATTGTGACTCAAATGTATAAAAATCGAAATGATTAAGTATATTTCCATACTATATCCTATGAATTATATACATATTACGTTCTCATAGAAGTAATAATAATAAAGCGTTTTGAAAATTCCGTTTGAGAAGTATAGAGTGGAGTTTTTTCGACGTATAGGATGCCTGGTTATATTTTAAAGGCTTTAACTTTTAGAGATATCAAAAAATATTGTTTACAAAAGTTTTATGGCTTTCCCAGAATCTTCAGGATTTGCTATAAAAAAAAATATAACCATCGACTTTGCTATTTTAAATGGAATACTCTGTACAAAGTTATTTGAGTAAATGGCCATCTTGCTGAGTGTAAAAATACCAGATTCTGTAATTTTATCTTCAAAGACAACAATGTGTTAGAAAGCGAGAGGACATACACATAAGGAAAGTCATTAGAATGGAATACATTGCCTCTTATTGTAAGATGTCTGACAATTTTTTCGGTTTTCTTTAAAGATTTTATATAATCATCAAGAAGATGCCCATTTATTGAAATAATATATTTTAATTAACATAACATTAAAATTTAAAATAACAAAGTCAATGCTCATTTTTTAAATTATCATTTGATTATTTTTTTTAGCAGACGGTTCAGAGAAAACCAAAACACTTTTGTGTACTACATTTTTGTATCTCCAAAAGTTTACCTTGTAGCCCCGTTTAAAATGTAACCAGACTTCAGGTATATGTGGGATTTTGGTGAAACTGTAAGCTATAAAAAAAACAAACGACAATGCACACTCGAACTCGATTTTTAATACAAACTTATTTGCAACAAGGCTACCTTGTAGCGGTTTTTTCAAACTTTCTTATTTTTAAATACTCTGTGTATTTCAGTTAAAATCAAGAAAAACTTTCAAATTTTTTTTAAATATGATTCAAATGGGACATCCTGTACATTTTTGAATATATCGGCTAAAAATTAATTGACTATTTTATATCATATAATCATACATTATATAATATCATACACAATATATTTCTTCAAAAATGAAGTTTTCCCTAACCGTATTATGTTAAATAAAAAAATTTAATAAAATAAAACCGACTTTCAAAACGCATTGAAAAGTAAAAACAAGATTTTAGGCGATCTTAAAAATTTGACATATGAAAGCGGTGACAAACTACTCTTGGATGATGAAATATTAAGAAACACCATGTATTTGATATTATTTGCTTCCCTTTAGAAATCATACTTTTTAAAGTCAATAAACTCTAATAACCCAGTTTTTTCTTTATTTTTACATTTCTTATTTTTATTTTTTAAATAATTTTTTAAATTTTATTATAATTTTTAAATTTGAAACAAATAAATACTAAAGATTTCTTGCATATTTTGCACTTACTGATACTAATATTTCAACGCCTTCTTATTATACTACTTATTATATTTCTTACTATGTCATGAATTTTTAATGATACTCTCCAACTGTATATTGCTTTTTATAATACATTATGTGTTCGTTAATACGACTTCGTTATTTATCGTTAAGAGCACTTTCGCATGCATTTAAATCAGTTTGCTAGATATTCACGTTTTCCGCACTTTTTCTGTGTTTGATCCTAAAATTACCCTACAATGTTGCTTTACGACACGCCGAAAACCGAATTCAAATTCGTTTAGTAGTTACAGAAAAAATTGATTTATTATTATTTATTTATTACATAAATACATAAATAATCTGTTACAAAACTAAATTTTCTCTAAAAAATGAATAAAGTAAGTAATTGAATTCCTAAATTAACTAACAGTTTTAATAATAATCGTTTATCAAGTAGCCTATAGAAATATATAAAAGTCTGGAATGTCTAAATAGCATTTGCGTTGACACTAGTGAAAAATAACATTTCACTAAGGCATACGATAATTTATTTCATTAAATATGTTAGATTGTTATTTCGAAGTTGAAACGGAATTTGGAAACTCATGGTTCGTTTATTAAACCTCTAAAACTTGCTATAAAACAAATCATTAACAAGGCAAGTAAGTTATAACATTAAAAAAAATTTAAGTGCAATTTGCATCCTGATTATCCAGGACGTCGCACAGTGCGTTGAACAGGTGTAAAAAATAAAAAAAAAACAAGTAGGCCCTGGATCATTTCATGTCATAAAAATTCAATAACCTATAAGTGATAGATAAGAAAAAGACAATTTCAGTTGCGTCGTTATTTGGTGTTAAAGTGCAAAGCCGAAAAGTTAAAGGTTGTGAAGGCCGGAATCAGAAAATTAAACGTAAGCATAATCTTAAGTAGATTTACATCTTCTGATATAAGTCTTGTATTAGTATTTCATTATACCTTACGATGGAAGTTAATACTCACGGTAAGTACTTATATATCCTTGACTTTTTTTTTCGTAGAAAGGAATGAGGTTTTTTTCACACGTAAATATGTAAGGCAAAATTATATGAAAACCTTTGGTTTCAGTATTTATCAAGATTTTTATTAAATAGTAATTGTTACTGCATTAACTTTTTACAGAAGCTTGCAGATTTAGACGATATACTTTCTTCTTAGATTTGGTCCCACTTACAGATGACGATTTTTTTAATGCATGGGTATCAGCTAACAAACAAAAGTGTGAAGCAGTTGTAAAAAAGATTACTTTTTTGTTAATGATAGATCCAAATGAGTTATCCAAAGAGAAATCAATAGAATATCTGAATACTTTTGCCTCACACTTAAAAATAAGAGAAGGGTTCTAGAATGCGTTCTATTTTTATCAAGAAGAATGAAGTTTGGCTTAACCAAATGTTTGCTCTGCCAGAAAACATTAAGTCATTTATCCTAAAAAAATTTGAGGACAGTACCAATAAAACAAAAAAAAAGAAAAGTCAAAGTTTTACTTGAAAATTGTCCAGATGAACTAAAATTTGCTGCCAACATTTGTGGAAACCAAGCAGGGTCAAGGTCAAGTCGTAAAAAATATTTTTCTCTGGAGCAAACATTAGCCCTTTATTTAGATCTCGATTTTCAGAGAATAAGTACCTTATCCTAAATAATGCCATAAATCTCTTATGTCCTGGTGTTTTTCCAAGTCTCTACAAATTAAAACAGTATCGAAAAACCATTTTAACCACCAACATTCCGATTAATGCACTTTCAGCAGAAGTTAACTTAACAGGATTTACTGAATACAACAACAAAAAGTATTTAACAAACAATAAAGTAAGATTCCCTAAACGAAGTATCAGATTCTTTAACCCTAATCTCTAAGTGGGGATTTGATGGGAGCAGTGGACATGGTACACATATAAGCAAAAATTAACAAACACAAATAGTACACATACTTTTTTAATGTTAACAGCTTTTGTTCCTCTGACACTTATTAATGACAACAATAAAAAGAAGTTTGGAAGAATCCCAGGCAATCATCCACCATGTTTTGTAGGCACGTAAAGTTTAAACATATTAAGGAATGTAAAGATATTGTAAAAGCAGAGGAACAAAGAGACCGCAGATATTGGAAATTTGCAAAGGTTTCATATAAACAAAAATTAACGAACAATAGTTGAAAACTACAAAATGCTCGACGTAAGTGCAATTATTAATACATTATCTGGTACTAATACTATTCAAAATTGCTTTATTTGTGAGGCTACACCAAAATTAAAGAACAGTAGAGATATTGCAAAAAAGAAATAAACGCCCAGAAAGCTATAAATATGGACTCTCTTCATTACATTGTTGGATCAGGAGCTTTGAAACTCTTTTGCATATTAGCTATAAGTTGCCTTTTAATTCGTAATAAAAGCGAAACTTCTATTACGAAAAAGGGAAATTCAGGAAAAAATTCATACAAATCTTGGATATAGCACATCAAATGATGGGAACACTGCTAGGCGTTTCTTCGAAGATCTTAAACTCAGTTCGGAAATTACGGGAATTGACGAGCAATTAATACTCAAAATTGGTTTAAATTTAAAAATTGTAGCAAGTGGCAAAAAAATGCATTTAAAAAAATTTGAGCTTTTAACAAAGAAGACTAGAGATCTATATGTAAAGCACTATAATTACTATAATACTTGTACATGGGAAAGATATGATTTCTCATCTTGATCTTCCAATAGAACACCTGTCTGAGGAAGCAAGACACAAAAAAATTTGTAAAAACCGTTTGGGTCCCATTAGAAAAACATCAAGAATTCATTCCAATCAAGATTTACTAAATAATTTACTAATAACTTCAGACCCTTTAATTTCAAGTTTAGGAAAAACTACCACAAAGAAAGTTAGGGAATCGGATGACATAGAGTCTTATTTAATTAATATGGACTTAACCAAAGAATTTTCCTCGGATGAAAAGCGAAACTTAGCTAGATTAGATAAAAATAATTCTTTAGAAGTGTTTGTATTTTTAATGTATATTTTGTTTCACTCGGTACAGTATTTAATTTATTAGGTATTTATCATTTGATTCAAGAAAAATTTTCTGTCTTTCTAGTAATAAAACAATTTTTTAATGCTAACTTTATATTACATTTAACGTGGGTAAATTAAATATGTATTTTTGTTTCGTACTGTATATTTTTACATGAAAAATGGTATGTGATGCTATATTGTATCCTTTTATAAAAATTTCAGTTGAAAAAATTAGAAAAAAACATTTATTTACCAAGCAATTATTTTTTATTCCAATCTCCATATATTCGACGCTCTGTGCGTCGAATGACATTCGGTTTATGACATTAGGGACATTTTAGGATAGATACATTAATATCTGGAGAACAATATAATTTTTGAGTAAAGTAAAAAAAAATTAATCGATTAAGAAGTTTTTAGATATTCGATAAACAGACGTACAGGGTGTCCGGATTTGGTTGCAAAAGCAGGGTATCTCGCTTATTTTTAAAGATAGAACCTTGCGGTTTTCACGAACCTGAGCTAATTTTTTGTGAAACTCATGAAGCCGTAAACAAAATTTTCACAGCCTTCTTTGTTTATGAGATACAGGGCGAAATAGAAAATTTTGCATTTTGGGACCCCCTTCGTATCTCGGTTATCGTTTAACTTAACGCAAAGGAAAAAATTGCTGCTTCTGCAATTTTTTACGCTGGATCCAGTGACGTAGTAATATTTTTCATTTGAGTTGTTATTTTTTAGATATGACCCAAAGTTGTGTTTTTTTAAATGGGACATCCTGTATATTTGTCCAGAAATTGATTTGTCCTTTTAAAAGCTTCCCAAAAATATATAATAGTATGGGTCTATTTTAATAAACAACAACAAAAATCCTAATTTTTATAATTATCATCCCAAATTTTGCAGTAGGCCATGCAAAACAATGCTGCCTTTTATTTAAAGTCGTTAACAATATCTACATCCTAACAATAAATCAAAATAAATATGTAATTAAATATATTTATCAAAATATATATTGATAATTTCGCACCAAAAAAGTACCACCTACCTAGATTTATGTAACACAAGAACAAAACAGTAATAAACTATTATGTAACAAGCCTTTCAGCAAAAATCAACTGTCGTATAAAAACTACAGTAACCAAGGAAATCAAAAGAACTGTTCAAACTATTTCCATTTTGTTCTATGCATGCTTCGCACAATTTTCGTATTCGTTTTAGGGAATTAAGCAAAATAACGGGATGATTTTGTAAATAGCGAACATTTTCTCTTATTGCATTTCCTAAATCTTGGACATTATCATAGTGGTCTTTGTAAATTCTATTTTCCTGATATCCCCATAGAAAGAAATCTAAAATCGGCAAATCTGGGGACCTAGGGGGCTATCTTATAGGTCCATTTGTTCCGATCCATTGATTGGTAAAATTATTGTCCAGAAATAATCTCGTCATTCCAGAATTGTGTGCAGGAGCACCGTCCTGTTGAAAATAAATTTCGTTAATTTGCGCTAGAGGAAGATCGTCAAGTAATTCAGGTATAGCTGCCTTTAAAATTTCTATATAGCGATTGGCTGTTAGATTTCCCTCAAATATATTAAATTTTATATGTGTTCCTAATATGAAGCAGGACACATTTAGACCAAACCTACCCTGCTGTCTTCTGGGAAATATTTGGTGTTGATTTTCCTGGGACCAGAATCTACTATTGTGCCTATTGAGTATACCAGAATTACTGAAATGTGCTTCGTCTGACCATATAACCTTCCTTTCAAAATCTCTAGCCATATCGCATCTTTCTCGAAACCAATTGCAGAAGACTACCCGACGCTCTGCATCCCCTGGCTGTAAGTGCTGCACGAGCCGAAATTTGTATGGGTGGTATTTGTGCTTGCTATGCTATGCTCTTTTCACTGGCCCTACAAGAGTTTGTAGGGTAAGCTTCTGCATTAGCCAAAACCGTAATTTCCTCAGCCTCCCGATTTTCTTTATTATATGTTTTCGTACGAGGTTTGATAAATGATCCGTGATTAAGTAAATTCTTTTTTATCCGATAAAAAGTGGATATATTAGGATGCCTCCTTTCTGGATATCTAAATAAAAATTAAGCAATAGTATTTCAACATACCTAAAAATTAACTATTTACCTGTTAAAATACATCTCAGAATCCGCTTCAACATTTTCATTACTTAATATAAAACAAGCTAACATATCGTACTTTTCATAATGTTCGAAAGTTTGGTTTTCTTCCATAATAATACAAATATATTTTTACACAATAAATAAATACAAAAAACTAGTGCTATATTTTATATACGCGTACAAAATTGGGAAATGTCATTTGCTTCCAAGAAAACAAAAGAAAACAGCATCGTTTTGCATGGCCTACTGCAAAATTTGGGATGATAATTATAAAAATTAGAATTTTTGTTGTTGTTTATTAAAATAGACCCATACTATTATATATTTTTGAGAAGCTTTTAAAAGGACAAATCAATTTCTGGACAAATATAACTTTGGGTCATATCCAAAAAATAACAACTCAAATGAAAAATATTACTACGCCACTGGATCCAGCGTAAAAAATTGCATAAGCAGCAATTTTCTCTTTGCATTAGGTTAAAGGATAACCGAGATACGAGGGGGGCCCCAAAATGCAAAATTTTCTATTTCGCCCTGTATCTCATAAACCAAGAAGGCTATGAAAATTTTGTTTACGGCTTCACGAGTTTTACAAATAATTGGCTCAGGTTCGTGAAAACCGCAAGGTTCTATCTTTAAAAATAAGAGAGATACCCTGCTTTTGCAACCAAATCCGGACACTCTGTACGGACAGATCCATGAAAATGGAAAAACATGTTTTTTGGCAACTAAGTAGAGACCCTGAAACGTGAAGATCTGTAACTATACCCTATAACCTATCTCCCTCATAGGGCAGTAAAAAGCAAACACTTACTTGACTCTACTCAATTTCTACATTTAATAGAGTTTTGTTTTTCGTTTCGTTAACAAAAATAAATTCAAATATCTTAAAGTAAAGAGCCTTCTCATACAATAGAAAATAAAACGAACAATTTAAAAATGAAGTTAAAATTACATACAAGTGAACTGAATGAAATTCAATTTGCTCATCTACATCTTTATTTTGAAACGAGAGCAAATATGCTGGGTGCCTTTAAGGGCAATAACTTTGGTTTCTTTATAATTCTACATTCGCTTTCAATTTATGTAAGTAAGGCAGACATATTTTCGCCTATGTAAATGAAAATAAAATAGATAGAAAGAGATTTTTCAGAGCAAAATTCGCAAATGTATTCGAACTGTGACAGAACTGTATACAGATCGAAAAAATTAAGTGAATTTTCATATATATCCTATGAATTATGTAAATATTATGTTCTCATAAAAGCAATAATAATAGTGCGTGATGAAAAAAAAAACCCTGAACAGAGTAAAGTGAATAAAGGGAGCTCTCCTTTTTAAATTTTGGATTTACTAAAAAATGTTTCATATGAGAGTTATAGATAGAAGCCTCAGTTTGCAAAATTTCAGGGTTGCCATTCGGTACCACTGGTGATACGCAGAGATTCTCAAGTGGTACGCAAGCTGATGTACGATTTCTGAGAAATAGGCGCCATCTTTATTCTAAAGAAATTTTCAGCAGTTTGGGTGGTACGCTATTGATTCTTGATAATATGAGTGATTCGTGAGAAAAAAAGTTTGGAAACCCTGTAATATGTAATTTATTTCTTTTCAGAATGTAACAAAAAGTCGTTGCAACTCAAACTTATATGTTTTTAAATGGAACACCTAGTTTATTTTTACACTTTTGAATTTTACTGATATTTCTAAACATCTATTATAAACACTGACAATGGCTATATTTGCTAATTTAACATCATATAGGACCTAAACAGATAAACTTAGAACAAATTAATTTTCACTTTCATGTTTTAATTTTAAAAGTTTATCACCTGATATTAATTTCCGGTCTGATCGAAAGTTTCGATTTTGAGTGATACCAAATTCTGGTTTAACCGAAAGTTGATATCAGGTGCAGATCTTTTAAAACTTACATAAGAAAGTGCATATCAATTTGCTGTAGTTAAACCGTTTACATTATACAGGGCGTTAAAGTAGATATTTTCAGATATAATTCCTGAATGACATTTCACCTTTGATTGCACGAGGCATCTTCAGGGATCTCTACTTCACGAGGTCTAATAATTTTAAAGACTTTATAAGCAAAAATTATAGTAACAAATATTTTTTCCTGACATTAATTAATTTGAATTTGCCGAAGTAACGTCCGACATAGTTAAAAAAAACCCTTAATAATATCAAGAGCGAAGCAACGGGAGATTATGTTATTAACCTAAAAATGTTACTACTTGCTGTCCCTTACCTTACTCTCTACATAACGTTTATAATAAATAAATGCTTCTCTTTGAATCAGTATCCAGATATCTGGAAATTAGCCGCCGTTTCGCCTATCCCTAAAATTAACAGTGCGTCAGAGATGTCTGATTTTTAACCGATCAGTATACTTCCAACATTGTCAAAAATTTTAGAAAGGATAATGGTGGATCAATTAAATAACTATCAAAATATACTTCCTCCTACACAGTCGGGATTTCGTAAAAATCATAGCACTACGACTGCTCTATTTTCTGTCACTTAATAACACATACGATGATAATAAAAATTAAATATTAATACTACTCGACTACAGCAAGGCTTTTGATACCTTTGATCATGGCACCCTGTTAATTAAACTCAAATATTTTGGCCTAGGTCAAAGAGCCTTGGAATTATTTCGTCATTATTTAAGTAACCGTAAGCAACCAACAATATTTAACGGTTGCTGTATTTTTTCATTTCACCCGAATTAGATGTAGCAGCTGAAAAACTTAATAATGATTTTAAGATAGTCTCTAAAATCTCTGCTGCTCACGGGCTTATCTTAAATGAAAATAAAACGCAAATGCTAATTTTTGTTAGGAAAAAGGATTTTAGTAACCTAAAAATTTATATAAACGGTTTCACTCTAACACCCACGGACGTCTGTAAGAACCTAGGGTTACTCTTAGATAATGACATAAGATTTGGTAGTCATGTGTCTTCAATTATCCAGAAGACAATTTTTAAATTAAGGATTAAGGATATTCTCGATCCTAATATTAAATTAAAATTTTCTGACTCCTTGGTACTGTCTCATCTGTCTTACTGTCTAATAGTTTTTTGACCCTGCTTGCTACAAAAGGATAAAAACACTCTTCAGAAACTGCAAAATTCTTGCTTGAGATTTTCATACAACCTACGTAAGTTCGACCACATTTCGCAATATATGTCACACTCCAACTTGTTTAGCATTCAAGAAGGATATGAGATTCAGATGTGCAAGTGTGTTTATAAAATACTTAACACCCAGGAGCCTTCATATTTTTTTCACAAGTTGGTTACTGGTGAGAATGTGCACGGTCGTTATACCCATCACAAGGGTAGGTTTGTTATCCCAAGGCACCGCATTGCCTTCTTCCAGAGTTTCTTTAGCTATACCACCAGTAAACTTTTTAACTTGTTACCACTAGAGACTAAGGAGTCCCCCACGTCTGAGTCGTTCGGTAATCACATAAAGAAATTTTTTTAGGCAAAAAGAGGTCGTTAATTCTATCCCACCGTTAAGGGATTATACTTATATTCTTTTAACGGTGTATATTCTCTGTAAACTATATTTAAATTTTTTTTTCTCAAATAGTAACACTAAACGTCTGAGTCGTTCGGTAATCACATAAAGAAATTTTTTTAGGCAAAAAGAGGTCGTTTTTTTAAGGGATTATACTTATATTCTTTTAACGGTGTATATTCTCTGTAAACTATATTTTAATTTTTTTTTTCAAATAGTAACATTAAATATTTCTATAGATTCCCTAATTTTCCATTCATAAAATTCTGAAACCTTGGTTTCATTTACATTTATAGTAGTGCTAGTCGTATGGAATCTCCTCTATTACCTGTGGTAGCGAATCTTCATGAAAGCCTTTGAGGATATTGCTCTAACATCCGCTCCACTAAAACCAAAACACTGGATTAGATATGTAGATGATACTTTTGTTGTTTGGCCACCATCATAATATTATAATATCAAGCTCATAATGGGAATTAAATCTAACGGAACGATTTCCTTTCTAGATGCATGCGTTCAAAGGAAGGAAAATGGTACACTAGGACATTCTGTGTATAGAAAACCGAAGCATACAAATAGATACTTAAATGCAAATTCTCACCATCTTCCAGCACATACGAAATCGGTCATTAACTCACTAGCATTTAGAGCGATTTCGATTTCTGATCAAGATTCGTTAACATCGGAAACATTGAAACTGACCGAAGCTTTGAGAGGGAATTGTTATTGCACTGAAGATATTACGGCTTCAGTTAAAATATATAGTAATCCAACAACGGAGAATGATAAAGAGCCACCGTTAGGTACTGTTGTTCTTCCCTACATATATGGCACAACATACATACAACCTTTAATACACATAAGAAGATTAGGCAATGTTTGCGATCCCTGAAAGATAGTGTACCTTTCTAAACAGAAGGAGTATATAAAATTCCTTGCTCTCGAGAAGAAGTGTATGTGGGAGAAACAGGACGCTCAATATCAACTAGAATTAAGCGACATGAACGATGTATTAAAAAGAAACAAATTGTTCAATCCGCTGTATTGAATACCAGGATACCACTGGCCATATTATAAATGTAAAGGAAACCAAGTTCTAGCAACGGTATTTAATAAACGAAAAATTAAACAAACAAAAAATTTTAATAGAGATACGTAGTATGGTCTATATCACACGTGGAAACCGATCTCAAGATCCCTGAAGATGCCTCGTGCAATCAAAGGCGAAACGTCGGACAGTAATTCGAATTTGCACGGTCTAATCACAAGAACCATAATTGTAAATTACTAAATGAATTTAGAGATATATTATGTTACAAAAAAATGTCTAGAATTTCCAGTAGAATTCAAAATTGTAAAAAAAAATTTCTTTGGGTAGCAACGCACTTCTGTTACACCCTGTGTAGGAATAAATTACATATTTGAAAATACAGGCTCTTTTCTATTACTTTCCTACGAAACACTTTTTGTAGATCGAAAATTTTAATAGTTAAGGGGCTTTATTTAAAAATCAATCACTCGGTACATATACACAATCGAAAATGTTCTGTTGTATTTCGACATTGGAAATAATAAATATACATAGATTAAATGAACTGGAATCATTTGTGTTAATATATAAATCTACATTAATTACATATTATGTATACATGTGGATGTAAAGAGGACCAATGGGACTTAGGTGCTGTGGATCCAACGAGCCACCATCCCACATTACGGATTACAGAATACAGAATGTTATACAGATTATTAATTAATTATTGATTATTGACTAAATAATTATCCTTTGGGATTATATAAATTATATAATTTTATAAGCATGTATTAAAACATTTCTGAATGCTACTAAAATTATTGTTATCATTACGTGATAAAAGGTCATATTTATAATTATTATCTATCATTTAACAAAAATGTTAATTCGGTGAATAATTTGTAGTAGATCCTTGCAATATGAAAATAAAATTCAAAAATATAACTGTTAAAAAATTTATAAAAAAATAAAACCGACAAAAAACACTCAAATGTCAAAAATAATATTATATTCCATCTTGGAACATCGACTTTTTCCTTGACGTTTCGCCCGTCTTAGTAGGCTTTTTCAACAGGTCTTATTTATTATTTCATTTTTTTTTCATTTTGAATTACATGTTAAACTTAAAATTTTACAAATTGACTATCAATGATATAAACTTACATTTCAAATATAGTAGATCTTAGAATAATAAATACATTTTAAAATTTAAAAAAAAACCGGAACAGAAATTGGTGCATACCTCGAAAAATCTTTATTATTTACTTCTCGGTTGTTAATCTGCTTGCCCACTAAATTGTTTAAAATTCAACACTTGAGAAATATATATATATATATATATATATATATATATATATATATATATATATTCCTTTTTCTATAGGGCTTAGGCAAGGTAGAATCAGTAGTTCGAGATGACGATTTAAATCTAATGTAAATTAATAAATATAGGAAAAATTATTATATTTTATTATAATGCATGTATTAAGTTGTGGTAAATACGGCTCAGATTTTTTACGTCTTGCTTGTCATTAACTAACAGTATCTAATATTTTGATATTGGCGTAATTAAATTCATATTTTTCTGTTTTTTTTTTGTGTTTGTGGAAGACTGTGGATGCATTTTTTGTATACTTGTGTCCCTTCAACCTATTCTCCAATAGTTGAGTGGTCATGCCTATATATTTCGCTGGACAGTTTAAACAGGGTACTGAGTAGATTAATGTAGATTTTTTATTTTTTGGTACCATACTTTTTAGTGTAATAAATAAAGAACCGATTAAATTATGTGCTTTGTGAAATGTAATTATATTATGTTTTCCTAAAACGTACTTTATTTTTTTCTGATAACTGATTTGTGTAAAGTATTGCTACATATTTTTTTTAATGCTATCTTGTTTTAATTGATTTTTTTGATTAGTTTGGTCATAATGTTTGCGGGTTCTTCGTTTAATTATTTTTTTGATAAACCTTTCAGAAAAATTATTAGATTTTAAGGTATTTATTACTTTTTGGGGAGTTTCTGGGCGATATTCAGGTGACTTGAGGGCTATAGCACGATCAGTTAGGCCAATTACGACACTTCTTTTTTGGTTATTGGGATGATGACAAATAAAGTTAAGGTAACGTTCAGACCATGTTTCTTTTGTAAACCATTTTCTTTTTAAATTGTTGTTAGTCTGAGTGATTACGATTAAATCTAAAAAATGTATTTGGCTATTTTCTTCTATTTCAAATGTGAATTGGAGTTTAGGATGGAAACTATTAAAAGCTAGTAATATATTGCCGATTTTATTTTCTGGAATTATGGCCAAACAATGGTCAACGTACTTTTTATAAAAAGTAATATTAAAATCCAAGTTTTCGAGAACTCTTTCTTCTAAAAACTCCATTACTATTTGTGCCACTGAGGAAGAAACTTGTGAGCCCATGGCGCGGCGCAACCGTCTAACTGTTGGTAAAAATAATTTTTATATTGGAAGTACTTATTTAGGGTTTCGGTATTTAACGCCTCTATAAAATCGTTGTAAATTCTTTTAGCTCATTCCATTTTTCTTTCATCGCTGTAGCTACAATTTTATTAGGTATATTAGTATATAAAGAAATTACTTCTAAAGATATAAGTTTAGAGTTTGGTGGTAATTTTACTGAATCAATAAATTGTTTAAAGGTAAAAGGGTCTTTTATGTAATAATTGTTTTTCCCTGTGATTTTTGATAAACATTTGGAAAAATATTTTAAAAGGTTATAGAAAGGCGATTGAACACAAGAAACAATAATTGGTCTTAGAGGAATGTTTGGTTTATGCAATTTGGGTATGTCAATAAATTTTAGGTGCAACTGCATTGTGTATAGACAAATTTTTACTTTTAATATCAGTTGATATATTTTTGTTTCTAAGCTTTTTTTACAAAAAAATTAATTTTAATTTTTTGTAAAAAAAAATTATAAAACGTTTGTAAGGTCGGATTTTAATTTTAATGTATTTGCCTCATTTAGAAGCTGGTGTGGTATTCTTTATGACAGTTTGGCTAGTTTTGTCAGGTTTAAGGATGGTAATTTGAAGGTTACCCTTAATAAATTGTTTAGTTTTGTTAATTTTTTTAATTATTCGATTTTGGAATTTTTTAAGTTTAATTTGTCTATGCCTGATTTTAAATTAATGGTTAGCAATTGCTTTTACGACATTTGACCTTATGTTGTCTCTTACTTTATTGGGCAGATCAAGAATGGCTGATTCTACGCAAGATATGTATTCGTTTATTGGTAGGTTTTTTTCGTTAAATGATAATGAGAAACTATCACCTAAGGCCATAACTTCTGCTATATCGTTTGGAATTTTAGTATCAGAAGTATTCTCAAGCCAGGAAGATGTGTTGATTTTAACGTCATTTTTGTCCGTGTATGTTATTAATTCTGATATTTTTTCTGATTTTTGTATTTTATTGAATTGCATTTTTTTTCATATTTCATAGTTCCTAGTTCTAAAAAAATTAATCAAATTATTGTGCTTTTTTCAATATATATATATATATATATATATATATATATATATATATAATATATGTATATTTTTAAATAATTTGCCATAGAAAATGTCAAAAAGTAAACCTAATTATATGAAATATTATATTATATTTTAAGTGATCCTCTTCATTCAGCTCCACCTACACCAATACTTCAGTTTCTGCCACAAGGAAAGTTTTGCTTTCGGCATAAAGTTATTTAATATTACCAATATTCACTAATATCTATATTTACCTATCAAAATAGCCTTACGAGAAAAAAGATTGCCTCCCCCTTAGGTCAGGAGCTGAACTGAAGCTATGCCGACATTACTTTTTTTTTGTGTAAATATATAATGATATATCAAATTTCAGTGTCATATGTTAAAGAATTTCATTCTCATATAAAAAATCATCGACGGGGTTTTTTGACATTTCATTCCATTTCAACTTTTTCAGTTCTATGCGAATTTTTTCGAAATTGTATATTTTTATTGTCTGGGTGATAACAGCCACAAAATGATTTGTGGTTAATTTATTACTATATTTCTTTAATTGTTCTCATGCAGCACCGACTTTATGCAGTCTTGTTTGTTAAGATAACATCATTATCATCATTAGCCTGTATCGGTCCATTTCTGAACAAAGGTCTCCTTCATTCGCTTCCAGTTGTGCCTGTTTTGTATTTCTCTCATCTAAGATAGTCCTATGCTTTTCTCTATTTCATCCATCCAGCGCTTTGGGGATTGTTCTCTGGATTTTTTTCTATATAAGGCCCCTATTGTAATATGACCTTATTCCATCTTCCATCTTGGCATCATGTTATGTATCCTGCGAAGCCCCATCTCAATTCAGCAGAACATCTCCGACGTCTTTTAATATTGTTATACCCCTTATTTTTTCATTTCTATTCCTTTGGGTAGGAGATATGTCGAGCATCTGTCTCTCCCTAACTCTTTGTGTTTTTTAAAGCATGTCATTTCCCTATCCTTAAACATATCTTCGCGTGCCAGTGTGAATAGTTTTGGCGATAGCGTATAGCGCTGTCTTATACATCTCTCTATTTTAATCGGTTTAACTATTAAAATGTATATCCAATAAAAATAATTTTTCATCGTATTTTTTTATTCTAGTATAAATTTCTGGAATATGAACTTATGTTGCAAATAATACAGTGAAGTAAAAATTTCCTATTCTACTTGTTTTAACCGATTTGTGCTGAACTCGAGAGAAAACGCAATTCCGCCTCCATAAATCTCTCAAGATTTCCTTTCTTTCAACACACTTTCCTGCTTTCAGTAAGGAGAACGTTTCAATATAATCTGTCCTTCTGCATAAGTGTCCTCGACTAAATTTGTAGCAAGGATGTATAACAAAGATACGGACCTTCTTATCGCATTACGATTTTCGCATTTCGTTTTCGAAGCAATCAGAATAATGGAACTTGCCCCTAGAAAAGTGCGGAACATTTCGAAATTAAAATATGAGATGTCCGGTCTGAAAATTGAATATTTCCCCTTCGATATTTGAATTCGTTTCAAATTCACATTAATTTTCACGCTTTTAGTTGACTACTACTTCGAATTCTGTCGGTAAAATTTTGTCTCGACATGTCTGTTTTAATTAAATTTTAGATTCTAGTCAAAAGCAGTGTTATCGCGCGGGTCATACGATTTATCAACGACAAACTTTTTAAGTTTGTTTTTCTTTTATTACGTGTAATCATATCCTCCTCATAAAATCCGCAAGATGAATTAGATAGACCTATGATATTTTCATATGAAAAAAGAGGATAAACATATAAATACCAGCAGTTGCAAAAATCTTTGAGCGATGTCACTTCAAAGTCAGTGACAAAATGAGTAATAGAAAACAATTTTCGGGTTTTTTGCATCCACAAGCGAAAAAAATGGTATTAAATCTAATAAAATATTACGAAAATGAAAATTCACCGGCCAATATCTAGGAGACAGTAGCAAAAGCTCTGGAAATCGGTATAAGGACTGTGCAGAAAATTGTGCACGAAAAAAAGCATAATTTGCTACCGAAGAAGATTAAGAAATGTACACGAAAAAAGCCAAAGACAGAAGACTTAAGTGACAATGTAAAAATGGATGTTCGTATTGCAATTTACGATTTATACACATCAAAAACTAAAATAACCCTTCAAGTTTTACAAGAAGCTTTAAAAAATCGCATATTCGAAATTGGACTAATTCGTTGTCAAAATTAACAAAAATGTTGGGTTTTCAATATAAAAAGGACTATAATCGAAGATTTTTATGCGAGTTGCCACATATAGCAAGTCAGCGTATCCAGTCTTTAAAGAAATACACGGAAAATGTTAATTTAAAATTTAGAAAAGTCGTATTTTTAGACGAGACTTGGATAATTTCTAATGGAAGTGGTTCGAAATCTTGGCAGGACGAGTCTGTAAAAAGTGTCAAGAGAAAAAAGGGATATGGGACGGGAAAATAGTTCAACATTTTGCATGCAGGTTCTTCAACAGGATTTCTCCCGGGTGCAAGTTTACTGTTTTTTTCAACATCCAAAAGAATGGACTACCATGATAATATGAACTGTGAACTGTTTAAAAAGTGGTTAAAAGAAAAACTGATTCCAAATTTAGATGCTCCATCTTTAATCATTCTGGACAATGCATCTAACCATGCAAGAATCTTAAATAAACAACCTACTTCATCCTGAAAGAAAAGTGATATTTATGACTAGCTAATAAAACAAAAACAAAATCCTTTACCCAATATGCTGAAACTAGAACTTCTTTTAATTTCAAAATCTATAAAACCAACAATATATGCCGTAGATGAAATATTACGGGAAAATGGACATGAGGTTTTACGACTGCCGCCATACCATTGCCAGTTTAACGCAATAGAATTAATATGGGCTGGGGCAAAATTATATTACGAAAAACATTTGAACGATGGTCTTATACCAGATGAAGTGCAAATTATTTGGCAAGATTCATTAAATTATATTACGCCGGAGTACTGGAAGAAATCTGTGGAACATACGGAGAAATTAATATGAGATTGGTGGAATCGAGAACGAGTTCTAGATGTGGAAATAGCACTAATGAGCATTGCCCCATTTGAGGACGACTCAGAAGATGAGGACTTTTTAAGTGATGATATTTTTTAGTCTATAATATTAAAAAGTTTCTGAAGGATTATATTAGTCTTTGACGTGTATAAATCATAAATTGCATTATGAATATCCATTTTTGCATTGTAAATTAAGTCTTTTGCTTTTGGATTTTTTCGTATACATTTCTTAAACTTCTTCGGAAGTAAATTATTTTTTTTTCATGCACAAGTTTCTGTACGTTCCTTATACCGATTCTCAGAGCTTTTGCCATTGGCTTTTGGATATTAGCCAGTAAATTTTAATTTAAAATTTTTTTATTAGATTTGACACCATCTATATATATATATATATATATATATATATATATATATATATATATATATATATATATATATATATATATATATATATATATATATATATATATATATATATATATATATATATATATATATATATATATATATATATATATATATATATATATATATATATATATATATATATATATATATATATATATATATATATATAATATATATATATATATATATATATATATATATATATATATATATCTTATTTAGTCTCTCGGCATTTAATATATAAAATAATATTAAGTGGCTATCTTAATAATATTGCGTAATATAATAAAAAAAAACTTATTTTCTTTCTTCCTGTATATTTGTAAATAGCCCATCGAGATTTAATAGCTCGATAAAAGAATCACACAACATTTTGGTACTCACTATGTTTTCTGATTTGATTCATAATGTTGGTGACCTTTGGACCCGCACGATAAGACCGCATTCGACTTTATAGTGATTGTATGTGAACTTAAACCAGTATTTATTTTTTACTTCCCTCGTAATAAAATGTAATTCCCTTACTCGGAAACTAAAATTACATCAAAAGACTTAAATTATAATAATCTGTGTTTCATAGAAATGGTTTCTATTAAAAATGAAAAACAATCTCTCAAGAGTCTCAAAGAAAGACATCGATAACTTATAAATATAACTTAACTTTATAATTAATAAAATTAATTTAATGGTACGATAATTGTATTCATCATAATAATACAATAATTAAATGATTTGATTTTATTAGCAGTGGATGCTGCCTTTGTAATTATCGACCATTAAATTAACATTTATATTTACGTAGTAAGTTGAAGTAAAAATGATTTGTGACACACAAAAAAATCAAACAATTAATATTTCGCCTTAAAAAAAAAAGAAAAAACATACACTGATTAATTGGACGGTTAGTGCCTAAAACTTAAATATTAGTGCTATTTTAATACAAAAAAATGTGTTGGCTATTTTAACTAATATTTTAGCTATAATTTAAGAAAACTATACCTATCTAGAGAACGAAAAGAAACATACATTTGAGATTTTGACTACGGTCATAGGAGGCTGCGCTCTAGCTTTTTGGCGTCCTAAAAATTAACTGCAATACAGATTTTATAAATTTGGTTAAACGTGACTTTTTTTAATGAAACATCTTGTATATTATTGAAGCATTCCATAGAGTGATTTTTTTATATAAGGTGTTCCTATACCTATTTTGAACTGCTTTCGATTTATAAGGGATTTTATGAATAATTATTACTATTAATATTCGAGAGACATTCGATATCGAAAACGCTAAGGTTTTATGATGTAATCACAGCTTACGCACTGCCAAAAAATTTTCATTTAATATAAATTGTGGTTCTAAAAAAAACCGATTTTGTCAATAAATTAAAACTTTTGCAATTCTCACCTAATACATCACATGTCTAAAGTGCTGACCATTGACGATCAAGTTGTTCAAAAGCGCGTCTTACTCGATTTTCTACATATTCTTTTGAATTTACTGGTGTTTTATAAATCATTTAACTAATCCTACCCCAGAGAAAAAAGTCTGATGGAGTAAGATCTGAATATCGCGGTAGCCAACTGCATGGTCCTTCACGTCTTACCCACCTAGCTTCAAACATATTATACATTTCGGCAGAAACTTTATGGGTACAATGGGCACGAGCTCCAAAAAGTTATATACGGTCGTTCTTAGAATTTCACTATATTTTAAAGAAGTTAAATTTTCGTCATAAATGTATATTGAAAATTGCCTATCCATCAACAAACAAAATACAATAAAACTAAATTTTTGTCGGTAACCTTTTTCGTTTCTGGTTCGCACAAAATCAGAGATACTCTGTAATTTTGTGTCCTTTTATTAATACATATGACACTGCTTAATTTTTGACAAATCATAGGAATTGCTAAATTTAAAAAAATCGTTTGTTCCTGCATGCTTTCTGAACCTGAAGTAGAGGTTTTTTAAATTAATTATTTTTTGTTTTGTAATTTTAAAACTAATTTGGGCCTTTGACATTTTTCTATTAGAAGGATGATATATTGAAGAAAGCGAAATTAAAAAAAAAATTAAATTTTATATTTATTATTGCAATTAAATATACAAGTTATAAAAAAATAAAAAGTGTTTTAAATACATTAATTCAGCCTTAATAGCCTTTCCAAAAAAATCGATCCAATTTAAATCTAAACCCGCACACCAATGTTAAATAAAAAATTTTACTACGCCAATTATTTCATTTTTTCTACATACAATTACCACCCCAAATTTGAAGAAAATTACGTTGATAAAAACAGAGATATTTGGGTGGATTTATGAAAAGCGGAAGACACTGTATATAAACTGAAAATTCGATGATACTTACCATTGACGTACAGTTGAACAGCATGCGTATCTTTTCCTTTGTCGTTTTCCACAAGCAGATAGTAAGTTCTCGAATCTGTCGCTGACGTATCTCTGAGATGCAGTGTAGTTAAGTAGCAATCTTCACCCTCCTCTTGAATCACGTCGTCTACTTTAAATTTTCCTGAAAACACAAGAATATACCTATATAAACATAAGATTTTATAGTAATCTATCTTAAAGGTACCAAGTTAACAAATGAGCAAGCAAATTAAAAAAAAACGTCGGATAATGTCTAATTTGACACGGTCTAATCCCAAGAATCAGGTTTTCTTAACCGATCAAAGGCGTGAAAGCTGAAAATAAGAAAAATACGTATATATAAAAGTAAAATAACGAGAAAAAAAAACGAAAAAATAAATAGTAATAAAAAATTGCGTATTTAAAAATAATTACGCTTTTTTCTTTATAAGTTTATACCTATCCCGAGACCCACAAGTTCTTAATCGACCAAAGCTGTTTCATGTTTGAAAACCTATATTAAAAATATACATTATTGTACAGTCCATTATATTTCTATTTTTTAAACACCATAAATATGATTCTTCTAATTCTGAGTTAGGGCAAGAAACAGGAGAGGAAATAATAAGCAGTTGAGCTTTGTTATTTTATGGTGACTCCCAAGATCAAAAATGAAAAAGAAGAAGCTTTGAGAATTTATAACATTGACATATTAACGCCCCTACTAGGATAAATACAAATACAAATAATTCAAGCCTTATTGATATAATAATAACAAATAACAATAGTGAATATTACAGTTCAGAATCGGTCCCGGTGTTTGAATCAGCAACCGATCACAATTAGTTTATGAAGTCTTTAAATTTCCTAAGCAAATAATACCTTATAAATATATTAAATGTAGAAACTATCAGAACATTTTAATGAATTTGATAATGACGCATCGCATCTAGACTGGGATGTTATTTATCGCACTGACAATATTGCTAAAAAAGTAGAGTTGTTCACTAATTTTATTATTTATCTCATAAATAAACATGCACCACTGCAGCATAAAAAAATTCGCGAAAAATCATTTACTCCTTGGATAACACCAAACATTAAACTTTTAATTTAATTAAGAGATAAATCACATAAAAAATACCCAAAAAAAATAAAACGCCAGGTAATTTGCAGTACTAGAGACAACTCAGAAACTACACCAAATATGCAATCCTAAGAGAGAAAATTACATATTACAATCAGTTGTTGCAAAAAAGAGGAAAAGATTTTTGGCAACGCAAAACAATTAGGTTTAACGCAAAAATTAATGATATCCCCGAGGACCTATTGCGTCCAACAGAATTAAATATGTTTTTCAAGGACTGGTCTAATGAGGCTGATTCTGTATCTAAGGAGAAAATACAATTTTACAATTCGAATAGATATTCTAATAATACGGAACTAAATTTTAAACTGATAAATTCCACTGAGATACAAAAATATATAAATGAAATTAAAACTAATGCGGTTGGTGAGGACATGCTATCAAAAAAAAAATTAAAACTGTGCCTTCTCTCCTATTTAAATCCTTTAGTAAATATAATAAACAGCTGCTTAGTGGAAAATATCTTTCTAACATATGGAAAAAAGCTGTAATAAAACCGTTGGCAAAAGGTGCTGATCCTAAAAACTTTTTAAATCTCAGACAGTTAGTATACTTTCGGTACATATTTATAACCAGATATACAGCTACCCAATGAATTCAAAATAATTCCCAACTGTCAGTCCGGATTTCGCAGACATCATAGTACCTTCACCACTCTTGCAAATATTGTCAATATCATACGGTTTAATGGAGACAATGGACATAACACGCTTTTAGTAATGTTGGACTTCAGTAGAGCTTTTGACACAATAAATCTTACAGTATTGTTTGATACATTTGAAAGATAGAATGCGATGTGTTGCAGCTGAAAAGAATGATATTGTGAAAAAATCAAAATATATTTCAATATATGCTGGGGTTCCGCAGGGCTCAATACTGGGTCTACTTCTGTTTTCTCTCTATGTAGCCGATATTAACATCTCTTCGACCTATCCCAAAATACAACAGTATGCATGATTCTCAGGTATATATGTCCTTTCCTACAGAAAATCTCAACATATCATCACAATATATATATATATATATATATATATATATATATATATATATATATATATATATATATATATATATATATATATATATATATATATATATATATATATATATATATATATATATATATATATATATATATATATATATATATATATATATATATATATATATATATATATATATATATATATATATATATATATATATATATATATATATATATATATATATATATATGTATATATATATATATATATATATATATATATATATATATATATATGTAATAATCTCAAAATGAACGCACAAAAATGACATATTCCAATTTTTAGTTCAAATGAAATGAACGAACAGGCAATTAAAGATAATTTAAACCTTAAAGTCCAAGATACAACAATACCTGTAACCAATGAAGCTAAAAACCTCGGTATTATATTTGACTCATCCTTACAGTTCGATTCGCACGTTAAAAAAAAGCTTGAAATCGCCTATATGCGTCTTAAAAAATCTATGGCCTCAAACGATTACTATCATCCAAAACAAAATATTACTTGGGTGACAGTTTAATACCGTCTTTGTTGGACTATACCGTCTTTGTTGGACTATAGTCTATGGCGACCCTCTAACGATGAAAGTGGCAAACACGATACAAAAATTACAGAATTCTTGCATGCGGTTTGCTTACGATATAACATTTAGACATCAAATAACTCTATATTTAAATAATATCTCAGCTTTAAATACGAAGAACCGTAGAAAATATCATTTGTACCATTTTATATATAGAGTTTTAAAAACTGGTCAACCGTCTTACCTGAAAACAATTTGTGATAATATTCTCCATTCGTACAATACAAGAAACATCAACAAATTTAGCATTCCTATGCATCAAACTTCAAAATTTCAAAAATCATTCTCATTTCTTGCTGTTAATCTTTGGAATGAGCAACGCGGAATTGTATACAGTGTATAAATAAAAAAGAAGTGCAGTAAACATCTGTGTATGTGTATGTGTACGTATATGGTGTATGGGTGTGTATATATCTATTTATGCGTATTTAGTATTTTTTTTAGGGTTTTTATGTATTTTCTAGTACTTTATATCTAATTATTTTTATTAAATATCACAAGCTTGCACAACATTAGCCCTATCTTGGGCTATTCGCATCGGTTTATTATAATCTCTGTTCAATACGCTTTTGTCAACTGTTAGCTATGTAATCAATTTATATACAAAATGTTGTAATTACTGCCTTGACAAATAAATGAATTTGAATGGCCAGTTTAAAGCTAACTTTCTTCTATATCGCATTTTAATGAAATCGTTAAAAGTATATAGGTGTATCTATATCTATAAAACAGAACCGTGACTGACTGACAGACGAAGCACAGCCTAAACCGGTGTACTTAGGGGTATCCTAGAGGTGCACTAAGGAGAGGTTTTACAAAAGTACATTCGTAAAAGGGTGGTAAAATTTGTATGAAGAAAACCTTTTTTTCTAAGGTACGATTATGGCACTTCATAAATATAGTCTCTAGAAGAAATAAAATAACACGTGTTTCATTATTTTTGAAAATTCATCTTCTAAGGGGGTGAACGGGGTGCCAAAACCGTGCCGTGACCGACTGACTATTAGACAACGCACAGCCTAAACCTGTGAATCTTGGAGAAAATATTTCTTGAATACCCTAGGGATGCAGTAAGGAGGGATTTTACAACATTGTATTTATGAAGGGTGGTAAAATTTGTATGAAAAAAAATTTACGAGTATGACACTTTTTAAATTTAATCTTCAAAAAAAAAATAAAATAACAAGTGTTTCATTATAAATGCATCTTCTAAATAGGTAAACATGGGTGGCAAGTGTATGTAGTTTAGATGACAATACAATTATTGAATACCAACGTGCAGATCTGATCATGACGTATACGTACCATATTCTGCGAACCCTTCAGTTCTCGGCCCGCCCGCTAATCAATATTTTCTAATATAATTGGAATATTAGCAGTTTATGTAGCAAATAATATTTAGTATTATTTATTGGTATACCCTTTAATGATGGTTTATTGACAAACCTAGTGCTAACCGGGGAGTGATCCACCTAACGGTATCAAATTTTGAATAGAGAGTGTTAAAAAAAAATAAAAAAATCTAAAGTTTTGTTTTCATATAGATCAACTTTTTTACATCATCTAAAAAAAGACCTAACCAGTGTTAACACAAACGCAATCTCATTTTTATATTACCTCATAATTTATGCATGCGAACTCGCTGGCAAAAGTTAATAAAATACAAATGTTATTTTCATTAGTTCATTAGTTAGGTCATAACTGCAAACAATGTACCTATTCTACATTTAATGGAATAGACTTAAACTATATCTTTCACGGCGTTGTTTCAACTGGGGATTGCTGCAAATAGCTACAGGTATCGCGAAACGAGAACTTTGATCTCCCGAATTAAAAGTATTAGTACTCGTAGTTACATAAAACGAAAACTTTCACTGCTATGGTAAATTAAGGGGATTCTTGGGATAAGACCATGTCAAAAATCACACTTTCCGACGTTTCGCCTTCGATTGCCCGAGGCATCCTCGGCGATCTTTATTTCACGAGATCGGAACACTGATGAGCTCGGAGGGACTTAGGCCGGCTATTTATATTTGACTTGTGTTCACCGAAGCGTGACCCGACGTAACGATTAGTTACCACGTATGATGTAGACTAAAAGCTACATATCTGTTAGAATTGTTAGGATGCTTATAAATCTCAACAGATTCTCTAATTTTAGGTTTATAGAATTCCGAGTCCCATGCAAGAACTTTGAATTCTTTTGCATTTATGAGATGTCCAGTGGAATGTTAGTGTTCAGATACAGCAGATTGTAAAACTTGTTTCTTCCTAATACATATTCGTAAAAATAGTGTCTCAAAATTGTCATTCTGAGCAATTTGGGGCTGTCTATCTGCTAAACGGTTATATTTAGAATGAAATGGCTTTCATTTCCCTGTATATTAAATTTTAATATTATTAAGTCTATTAGTAATTTTCTGATTTAATGTCAAAATGGGACACTTGTGTCCACTTCCGGTTTGATGGGAAGATCCAATTTTGACATTCAGTTGATGTCATTCAACAGATTTTAAAAAGGTAAGATCAAAAGTGCAAGCAATTTCATTCTACATTTAACCGTTTGACCGATAAAGGGCGCAAAATGATAATTTTCTGAAGCCATTATCTCGAAAACAATTGGCTTTACGTATAGGATATGTACCATCGCACAAAATCCCAAACATCATTATGTAGCATCTAATTCTATAAACATTGCTATTCGTAGACAGGAGTATGACAATAGTGATTTTGTGGTTCATATAAATCTATTTACAGTTTACGGAAGACAACAGTAACACTATAATCAAATCAAAACTGAAAAAGCTTTACTGTCGAAAGTGTAACTAATTATGGTAATTATATCAATATACTCAGAAAAGCAGAGCGGACTAGTATTTATACAGTAAAAGATACCGAATGAGTAAACTTTTTATGCAAACTATTTAAAGCAACAGTGCCAGCGAAATATGAATCAATAGTGTTTTTTTCAGCGAATGGCTTTAAAGTCAGATTAACAATTTAAATGATCTAATATTTCTACCTTTAAAGGATGTCTTAATTGAAATATTATGGTTTATCAATATGATGGAAGGCGGTAAATAAGACATGTTAGTCACCAGACGCAATATTATCTTTTAATGATGACTATTGCTAGCTCTAGTCGGGTAGGTTTGGATTCTTCTTTCTCGTCACTCTACCTGTACTTCCATATCACAATCTCTCACTTTAGGTCTAATATTTAAGTTGAGCGCCATCAAGTTTTAATTTAAGTTAAATAAAACTTGGAAAAAAATAGTTGCATTGACTCTAACCACTATCAATAGGTAAAGACTTATCTTGATCAATTGAAAATAACACGTTGGAAACAAGTGACTTTTACTGTTCAATTCACAATATTCGGTGACTTATCCCCAAGAAAAAAAATTTACTAAATAAAAAAAAAGATCCACCAAACAAGAGTTTAAATTTATTGTAAAGTTACACTAACTGAAATCCCAACTAAATTATTTGATTTGGGGTACGTAAATACAAAACCCAGAAGCTTATTCTTTATCTGTACCACTCCAGTTTAATAACATTTGGATTACACAATATAAACAAGAATTAGTCAAGTATTAAAAAAAATAAATTTTAATTAGCCACACGCTGAGTGGCAGCACATTAAGTATATAATGTCTATTACATAGATTTGCTGCGTTTCACAATACAGACATTCTGCATAGTATCCTATAACAAGACAAGGTGACACCAATAATTAAATTAATATGCATAAACAGTTTAATTAACAGAAATAGTAATATGTAAAGTACATATTTAAGACTATACTTGTTCTTTCAGAGTACAAAAAAAAATGAGTTTGTCAACTATAAACTAGAAGACGTTAAACTGGTTGATGTGAACCACATTAGGTAAGGTACGACCCTTCCAGAACAAATATTAAACCTAAGAAAAGTACAATCTATATGTTAAGTTTCCAGATATTATACTACTACTTAGCTGAATACTCTAGTCACTAGTGTAGACTGTAAATGGTAGTAAGGCAGGTAAAAGCCAAGTGTTCCAAAATAATCCCTAATGAACTTCAAAGGTTCAACCTTATACAAAAACCCTGAAACAAGAATTGTCCCATGAAGAAAAATCTCTACAACAAAGTTTGGAATATAATTCCAGACAGGCAAAATAGCACACAATATATTCGAGAATATAATACAAAATTCTTACCTCATTGTAGCTACGAGGGAACCAAAAAAAATTGCTTGATGAGCACCAATATTAAGATGACCGATATTAGTGGTACGTGGAAGCAATTAAAACAAAATCGCCATGTAAAGTTGAAACCAAAATTTACTAAACCATAATATTCAACTTTACTTCGTCAAATCGGATCCTTCTAATCTCCCATTTGGGATGGAATTTAGTTAACAATAAAAAAAATTCAGAAGATTCGACACTTCCGTCGTTGATGAGACTTGGCGCTAAAAAGAAAAATCTTTTCCTTAGCCCTTCTCATGTACACCAAATGGCTTCCGTCATACAATATTACCAAACACGGTAAATCTACATATCCTTTTCTACATTCCAAAACATTATTTGAAAAAAACAACTTTTCTCAGTATCCACAAAATAATGTTGGCGCAATAAATCTCCTAAGCCAAATATTAACTTGTCAAATTCCAGTTCGGTTTATAACAAAAATAGCCTTTATATCCATGAGTATTGGAAAGAGATGAAAATATATTATTAGTCCTCAACTAATCCAAGCTACCCTGTATTTTGCTCAACCCAAGAATAACCATCTAAATCAGTAATATTAGCGCGCTGATACGCCAAATCAAGAACTTATAATAAGACTTATAATAAGATCAATTGAAAAAGACAGAGACAAATGACAAACAATAACAAAGCAATCTTTGTAGATTTCAAAATATGTAATAATGAACAAATTTTTTTTTCTTTGTCATTAAAACAATGTTTTTGCCTACCCGCAACTCTTCAGCTATAGTTCCTTTTTTTTCGGTGTTTAACTGCGCCATATTTGAATTTGAAGTTCTTGTCTAATTGTCATTTCTGTGATTAATATTGCTGATTCTTTTTATAACAGTCTTCGAGTTTCCGATGGGTTTTCTGTCTGAGATTTTTTTGCATGCTATGGTACCAAAAATGTATTTGAAATGTTAAAGGGATTTAAAATATGTAGCAATATATACGTGATATTGCACTTAAGAAAAACTGTATTTTGTGTCATCACTCATTCATAGATAAGGTCACAATCAAATCAAGACAAATCAGTTTGACGAGTAAAAAGTTTTTCGAAATTGTGAATAGTTCTCGAGAGCTTAGAGAAAGTTAAATGTTTCACCCTGCATTACAATTTATTTAATTTTTAATTTCTCCTTGTATTCATTTTCTTAATTTTTATTCACATACAAAACATAAATGGCCTAAGTAATCCCCCCCCCCCCCCCCCCCAGTGTGTATATGTTTTTACTGCTACAATCACGAAATAAACATGAGGATTACACATATTTCATCTTTCTTTATCCTAATGAAATTATGAAACAAAAATCACCAGAAAATGAGAGAGTTGAAAAAGTCAAATCAAAATTAAAATAATTTCGAAAGAAGCTAAAATATTTAGAGGAACAAAATATTTTCATTACAAAGAAAACAGTCGACTTGCAGAAATTATAGGCAAAGTATATAAAAGAAGATTACAATTTATTATTTGAAAAATCCCTCACGAAGTTTAGTTATAGAATGAATGGAATATATGGCAATAAAATTTGCTGCCACAATGATCAAATCAGATATGTTAAATCACATCCTTGATATAATTCTTAAACTGACAGTTAAAAAGAAAACAATAAATACAAGAAACTTCCATTAAAAAAGAAGTAGACAATCAAATTTTGATTTACAAAAGTATACAGGAAAATCAGAACCACCGGTTTTTTTAGGTGAAACGTTTTGTACTAGTTTAAGTATAATTTCTTGGATTTGACAATGGCCGAAAATGACCCGATTTCAAAGACAGATGACGTCACAATCAAATCGGAGACAAATAAATCAATTCAAACTTAATGTAACGAGCAAAACAGTTTTTCAAAATTATGAAACAAAAGTTATTGAATTTATTCCAGTCAAATGTTCAACCTGTATTGTAATTTATTTGATTTCTTTTTTTTTATTCTGTTCACATTTTTTCATAAAAAAATTACATTATACTAGTAAGTGGTATGAATTATTGAAAATGCCTTTTATCGCGGAATCATAAGAATTATTTTCATTAGTAATACCACTAGAGGTCAAATTATATTCGGAAATTTTTTCAGTTCACGAATATTTTGAAAAGTATTTCCTACAACAACAAAATTATACAACAAAATGACTTTACAATAGAAAAATGTTATTTACAATATTTATTTATTTAATTCGTAACAGTTAAATATAGAAGGCTTTGAATTACCTTAAATGTCAAATATGTCGAATTTCCAGAAAATTATAAGATCTATGCTCTACAGTACCTGATGGCAAAGGATGCCTTAATGTTGTTTCATTTACCAATTTTAGATACCTAGAAACATCGGTTTCAGATATGATATATCTTATAATCTTTCTTAAGTACTGAGTTTAGTTAACTAAAGGGTGAAAATTATATTTTAGCAATAGAGTGTGCGACAATTCCTTAACTGATTATAGGTATTATTTAATATATGAAAACGCTTGGTATCTACTTAATTTAGTTGGTTAAAAATGCTCCTGGTCGATATATTGTTTTAAATTCACGGGGTCAGAAAAAAAAAGATTCAAGTGGGTATTTTAAAGATCTGAGAAAATTAGCTTCAAAGTTAAAGGGAATTTATAAATTACGGTAAACAAAAGTTATTGAATTTATTCCAGTTAAATGTTCAACTTGTAATTTATTTGATTTCTTATTTCGGCTTATACCTATTTTCTTAATTTTTATTCACATACAAAAACATAAATGGCCTAAGTTCGGACCTAAGTTGTTCCCCTCGTGTGTATATGTGTTTACTGCTACATTACCGAAATAAAAATCAGGAGACGGAAAGCGAAAGCCATTGTTCCTGCTTCACCTTGAGAGTCACTTTGTAGTTTCCTGAAAAAGTCGAGTGCCGTCATTTCCGAGTAATGGTTCATTTATGAGGAAATTACTTTTTTGTTTCGGCAGTGTTACAGCTCCCTGACGTATGGGCGAAATTACGTTAAAAGGTATTCGTACTCCCAGAACAATGGTTGTATAATGATGGATGCAAAAAACAGCGTATCAAACTAATTGTGTGAAAGAAATCCGCTTTTGTATTTTTGTTATAAATGGGAGAAATTTTTATATTATATATCACAATCACAATCGTAAAAGTCAAGGGTTTTATTTTCTTCCGAAAAATTTAGTTCATAAACCACGGACGTGGATATTATATTTGCAAAAATATATAAAGGTTTTATGGAGCCATAAAGAGGATACGTCTAACAAAAAGTTATTTATGTAACATGTGTATAAAGTATTGCATTTTTTTGCACAAACTGACGAAACTGAATAAATAAAGAAAAGAACATAGGTATCATAAAAAAATGATATAACCATTTGTCCAGTCGTTGAAAAAATTATAGCAAAAATTCTATATAGTCCTACTATACTTAATAAAAATTTACAGGGGAATAAGAAGCTAACGATATATTAATTTAAACAAACATAACATATTTTTAATTTTTAAGTTTGTGTATTAAGTTCTATAGTAAAATTTTTACTACCGCGAATGTTTTCTTTATCTTAATAAAATCATGAAAATATTTTCGAAAACAAAGAAATTAATCGACTTAGAGAAGTTATAGACAAAACAGTGGTGGTTTGCTAATAAGAGTTGCAGCTCTGGTCTCAAATTTTAAAAAATAATAACTTTAATACTGCTCTAACTTTTATATGTATATATTATCATTCACTCCGGCAAAGCGCTTACACGATATCACAGACCCTGTATAATATATTTCCCTCCTTAATTCGTCTTTACACCTATACTACGTCAAGCAGCTGTTGTCTCATTTCCAAGTGACGTTTTCGTCGAGGCCCATATAGTAGCAACTCACAGGAAATACTTGTCATATGCGTTGTGTCCTTAAAGCGACCAATAAACCACAAGCTTCATATCAAATATCGAGCAGCAAAGAATTTGCCGGTGGTGCTTTGTATTGGTGCATGTCCTGTTTACTTGCTACTCGGTTCTAAACATAGGCACCTTAATACTCTAGATTTCTAAACCAAGCTAAATTCAAACTTATCGTCAAGATCTGTAATTAAATTGGATGAATAAAACAAATAGCATTTGACAGTTGCAGAAAAGTCATTTACTTCATTTAGCTAATTCATAGCTTTGGGTAAATAAAATTCTCATTTTTTGTTGAAATGTCTTTTTCTCATTGTTTTCCATACGTTTTACTTATTATTTCGAACAGTATTTATGCAAAATTCTAAGTACCTTTTCTATTTTATATCTTTCTAATAGTTCCAGTGTTCTTCTTACCTAAATTTGTACTAAAAGCTCTATCTTTTAATATTAACATGTATTATTATTAATTATTATTGGTGAGCCAAGGAACCGGCCTTTTACGAAAAGCTTTATTTTTGTGTGAAGCTATAATACCAAATAATTCTAATAAAATTTCATTGAAATATCTAAATTTGAAATTTATATCTTGAGTATAAATCATTTAACAGAAATTGATCAAGTTTTTCAGGCTTCGAGTATAATGATTTTTGGTTTTCGTTAAGATTTTTTCATAAAAAAATTTACATTACACCATTAATTGGTCTGAATTATTGAAAACCTCTTTTTTTCCCGGAATCATAAGAATAATTTTCACTAGTAATACCAAATCAAATGCGGAAATTTTTTCGAATTTCGAATATTTTGAAAAGTATTTGATAAGAAAATTGTACAACAAAATGACTTTACAATAGAAAAGTGTTATTTACAATATTTATTGTATTTACTTCGTAATAGTTAAAAATGGCTTTGAATTACCTTAAATGTCAAATATGTCAAATTTCCAGAAAAATATAAGATCTATGCTTTACAGTACCTTATGGTAACGGATGGCTTGATTTTCTTCTTTTTACCAATTTTGGATACCTAGAAACACCAGTTTCAGATTTAATATATCTCATATTCAGTACTGAGTATAGTTCACTAAAGATGGTAGAAAATTATATTTTTGCAATAGTTTGCGGTATTTTCTAAACTGATTATGGGTATTGTTTAATATATGAAAACGCATGGTGTTACTTATTGCAGTTGGTTAAAAATGCTTTCTTGTTAATTATATTTAATTTTGTTAAATTTGATTTACTAAAATTGCTATTTTGTATTTTTCTTAATATTTTTAGCATCTATATCCTTTAATATTCATTATTGTAAAACAATGTGTTGATGAAAGTTTGGAGATATATAAGTCCTTATTACGGACATTAAGGTGATTGGTTGGTTGTTGACAGTCTTTAACATTTCATAAAGTTCCGCTGTCACTTTTTTATTATATCAAAAAATTTGCACTGTAATATCTTCCAGGTTACCTCAGCAAAATGAAAACCTATTTTTTCATACGTTTAAAGTCCAGAAGTTAGTATTAATGTCTCCATTACACATAATTTGCTCAAATGCTAGAGAACATAAAAAATATGAATAGTGTGAAATAGGGGTTAATATAAATTTCATATAATAAGTATACACATATTTAATAATATTCACATTAGCCCAAATCTGTTCAGAATATAGTTTTGTATTAGCTGTTAACGTTTTACGCCAAAAACCTCAGCGATAAATTGGTACCAACTTCCTTGAACCTCTATTTTTTTTAACAAAATAACAGTCGTTTGGATTTTTTTTCCCGGAATGTTATTTGTTAATCAGGTTTCCGTAACTCTCACAATATCACAATCTTCCTGCAATATTACAGTCGTAAGTTTTAGATCTTCATCTGGTAATTCCAGAATTCTGTAAATATGTAGTTATTTATTTTTTAGGTGTTATGTTATCCATATTTTCGTTGAATTCCTCATTTTCAGATTGTAATTTATCAAGTTGGTTTTTCAGAGTTGAAACCTGCTTGGTAATATTTTTTAATCGGTCATTTATTTTAATTACAACTATACCCGCAATCAATAATAAAATATGTATTAAAAATATACATATATATATTTTCGATTCTTTGACCCTTTCCGTAATAGATATATTTTTTAGTTTTATTTTTCTTGGTTTACGGTCAGTGGTTTACTTGAAAATATATATATATATATATATATATATATATATATATATATATATATATATATATATATATATATATATATATATATATATATATATATATATAATTATATATAGATATATATATATATTCACACAGTTTTTGTTTTTGTGGATATATATATATATATATATATATATATATATATATATATATATATATATATATATATATATATATATATATATATATATATATATATATATATATATATATATATATATATATATATATATATATATATATATATATATATATATATATATATATATATATATATATATATATATATATATATATATATATATATATATATATAGGGTGCCCCGAAATTAACGGTTGTTATTATTTTTACATAGCAATCTATGTCATACAAAAAAACTAAAATAGGAGAGTGGAGTTATCTGGTCGACTATTTTTAGATGTATTACAATTTCGCATGTATGTAATATAATCACCAATTTTTATTTGTGTCAATAGGTTCGTTACTAGCTATTTTCAGCTATGATTTTCACAGCTTTAAACGTTTTTCAGAAAACAATAATTTTATTAAACAAAACAAGTGGGTCAGATAACCCGACTAGTTGGATTAACTGAACATCTTTATAACCATTTATCCTGAATTATAATAACAAAGTTAACACAAATCTAGAAAAATAATATATTCATAGAAATAGAAACAACATAAAAAAGTACTGGAGATTTATAAAAAACATAACTAATATTTGACCTTTTTAGGAACTAAAACAAACAGATTATTAAAAATAAAATTTACTGAACACTGTATTCTGCAATATCAAAGTTAAAGTAAAGCGGGTTCTCGTAGCGACCTCTTAAATATTTGGTTGTATTGGTTTTTATCCTCAATTCCCCACTCAGAAGAGTCTTTATAGTCGGGTTCTCTGCCAGACTTGGAAGTAGATGACTCCACAACTTTATGTACACCAGTTTTCTGTTTCTTTGATCTATTCTCTCTTTCTTTTGCTCTTTCCTCCAATTTTTCTTTAATTGGCGTACTAGTCAAAATTATAGACGTGCTCTTTCTATTTTTAGAAGCATTTGGATTCCTAGGTGCTGCTTTCAGAAAAGATATTTTTGCTTCAGGAAGGATGATTTGCCTATTTGCATTTTTAGAACATCAAGGTTGCATTTCAATTTTTGGGCTTGTCAAAGTGTTTGCTCGACAAAGTCTTCCGGACTTATTATTAATCAGTTAAGGTTCTATTATTTAAGGCTTCATCTTGATAAATCTTTAAAAAGCACATCATTAAAAGGTTAGATTCCAGGTTTTATATTATGAGCAGGAAAAGCTATTGGAAAGGCATCACCTATAAGTTCGGCAACGTCGTAAAGAGTTTTGACATTTCCAGGGTGGTTAGTCACCCATCTGTTTCACATATCATGATAGTATTTTTTGAAAGGTCCAAATATTGAAATATCCAAGGGCTGTAACCTATGGCTGCAATGTGGGGGAATGTTAATAAAATTGCGCCGTTTTTCTTTGCGTTGTTTAAAGCTTTTATGTTTAGATCACTTTCGAGATTGTACAGAAGAATTAATTCTGGTTTTTCTGGGCTTGTTCACATCTAATAAAATGTTCGAAAACAACTTTAAATCGTTCTCACTGCATTAAGCCTGATGGTGTGGCGTTTCCTTTACTTTCTACAGGGGCGTTTTCAACATATGCTCTCTTAGTGTTTCCTGCGAAATCAGATAAGGGGAAAGAGCTTTACCTGTACATTGGCAATGGCAAAATCATAAGCCAGCTTTTGCGCATCTTTAACTTCGGACTAAAATTTACCTGTTCAAATCATACATTTTTAGCTTTAGCTATAAATCTCTTAAGGGTTGATCTTAATATTTTATAAAGTCTTGTTGCTGTTCTAATTTCCATGCTATTTTCGTTCACTTCCTGTACTGCCTTTTTTAAATTTTCTTCCGAATATGAATGCTTTGTTGTAGTTCTTTTGCTAATGCAAGGCAGCTTTTGCGCATCTTTAACTTCGGACTAAAATTTACCTGCTCAAATCATATATTTTTAGCTTTAGCTATAAATCTCTTAAGGGTTGATCTTAGTATTTTATAAAGCCTTGTTGCTGTTCTAATTTCCATGCTATTTTCGTTCACTTCCTGTACTGCCTTTTTTAAATTTTCTTCGGAATATGAATGATTTGTTGTAGTTCTTTTGCTAATGCAAGGCATTATTTATCTGAAATGATAAAGCAATAATTAAAAAAACAAAAACACCCTTATTGGGGTTAGGTGGACCCATTTGTTGAGGTTACGCGGACTGGGCCCGGTTAACCTGACGATAAGCAGGTTCTTAAACCTAATAACCACAAATTTTCCCTAAAATATTTAAAATTTTACTACGAATATTTCAGGTCTAAAATAAATGTCAATAAACTTAACTAAAAAATACACTTACCTATACAAAAAACACGTTCTAAAAGTTAGTGGGTATGCAAAAAACATATTTTTAATGACACGAAAGCAGTGCTTTCTATTTTTAAAAAACGTAAATTGACTGCTGACACCCGACTCTTGCAATAGAAACTTTAAATGTAATTTCAGATACTCGGTAGGGTTCGGAAGCACTCCTGGTTTTTCCTAAATATTTTCGAAACTTTCGAAAACTAAATCATGAAATTTGGATGTGGTAGTAATTTTTATACGCTTAGTCGAATCCTGAAGTTACCACTAAATCACTGGCGTCCTGAATGGGAAAGGGAGATGGAAAAGTTGAAATAACTTTTTTCTGCGTAGATTTTTTAAATTTACAAATCAAAACTAATAAAAGCTGTTCTAAAAAAGAAAGGTGGTGAAAAGATTTGAAAATTGTTTTACATGACAATAAACACACAATTTCTGACAATATTTAGTTATAAGTAAAAACAATATACTTTAATTATAATTATTTACTAAATTCAAAATAATGTTGAATGTAAGACATATTATGTATTGAATCCAAAATAATTTTTAGTGCAAGACAATTTTCAAATCAATTTTTCTCGAAATCGAAAATAATGAATTCAGTTCAATTTGAGTTCGGGATTCGATTCATTATACAAAAGTTTCCACAATACCCAAATTTCATACTCATTTCATAAATAATTAGGAAAAACCATCTTTAGAGGAGCTCGTACTCGGGCTGTAACCCGTAATAAGCAATTTTCGATATATGGTTACCTGACATTTTAGTCTTCTTCTGTGACATAGATTACACTCTAAAAATATTGCCCCTTTATTTCAAGACACTTCGTATATATGGGCTATTATACCCGCGTCGTAAAATGGGTTCAAGTTTTTGACATTAGTTCACGAACACAATTCACAAATATGAATATCCCCTTAGCAAACCCCAAAGAGGTTTTACTTGGAGATTTCCATTTTCGACTTCTAAAGTTTCTTTTCCGAATGTTATAAGATTCTATTTTCTATATCGACTTACGGGTAAAACAAAACTTTAGAGTTTCATATTTAAATACCTACTTCATTTTATCTTCTACTTTTATTTTCTGTCTGAGCATACTAAATGGCTTCAAAACAAGCGCTGAACAAATTCAATTCAGTCGGGTCTTCTGAAAAAACCACTTAAATTTCAACTTTGGTTTTCGTTTACTGTTTCCTTTAGCATGCAAAGGCGTTTCAGCTGAGGAGAGCTAAAATATTTGTATTAAAGGAAATAGGATCCTGCTTATAGTAATTTTGTTAAAAGGTCTTCCATAATGTAGGTAAAAGATCAGCCCGGAATAAGAGAAACCTTTTAGAAAAGTTGTTTAGTTTTTAGACTTATTTTACTTTTGAAGGAGAAATATTTTACCTCCCTCGCCTTATTTTTAGCGCAAATTTCGAATAGTCCAAGAAATTTTAATTATGAAACAGCTTAGGCGCGACCTCTGATTTCCGCGCTGTCTTTTCTCAACAGATTACGAAGTTTATATTGTAAAATGAATACTTATAGTAATTAAATAAGTTAAAAATCCTGGAACACTGTACCACAAAAAGTTGCAAGGAATCTATTACTTAGTTGCAATACAAAAATATTATTAGGTTTAGAAAAAAACACATCTGACTGTGATATACCTTGCAACATCTTCTAAATTAATTCAAATAATTACCTCGTATCAAAGACTGATTATACTTCGCATAGACATGATTAGGCGTGGAGTTACCGAGAACCACAAAACATCCCGATTTTATATGTCTTGGGTAAGTTATAGAAAAATCAAATGAAGAAATTAAAACTAAATTAAACGTCTACCCCCGTATTCCTTAAAAAGGTTTAAGAGGTAGGCAAGGTCTAGCGTCATGGTACTTAAAATTCTTAGTTTGCTAGTCTGTTTCGCTTATGTCACTGTCATTAAGTAATTGTAACGTATATAGAGGGTGATTCAAGGTCGATGGTAGGTTAGACGTTTACGGAAAACGGGTGGTAGGATTGTTCTGAAAATTTGGTTTCTTGGGTAAACGGACCTGTTCTATCGACTTAAAATGTTTTCAGCAATACAGTGTTGCCGCTTCTATCTAAAAGTCGTCGCAATTTAGTTATTTTAAATTGAACACCCTATATATTGTTACTTTTTTGGAATGGATGATCAATTCTTAATATTTTTCCATTCATACTTTCCTATACCTATCTCTACCCATTTTCGAAATATTATCTAATTTTTAACTTACCCGGTGAGAAATATGACATTACCCAAACTTTGATTTTTCCGTACTTTTACTTCATATAAAATTGAGGTTTGGGTAGTGGCTTAAGAAAGTCCAGGATGTTTAGTTTCAATATCGAAATAGAACCGGATATCAAACAGGGTATGATACAAAATTATTGCTAACTCCGTTACTTATAAAAGAGGACAAAAATGCGCGAAGTGACCTGAACTTCAATATATTAAAGGGAACCCTGTATATTTTTTCCACAGTCGTATTCTATGTAAAATTCCCTTTCCAATGATTTTTCACAAGTTATATTTTTCTTCCAAAATGGCGGTAATAAATCCAGTTTTCTGAAAAACCTTATATTCACCATATAACACATAAAACAAACGACAGTGTCAAACTTTTAAGGTGACCTGATTAAAATGAAACTTTTTAGGTTAAAAAAAGCATAAAATCATGTTATTAAGTTTTTCTGTCAAAATTTAAATTGGACCTTGTATATCTTATTTATCCGTTTAATTTTACGTTAAATTACATCTCCAATAATGCTCCACAAGTTATCCTTTTGTCGTTAAATTACAACAATATTTCGATTTTTCCTCCGAGCTACATATTTTTTTATCGAGGAAACTACTAAATCAAAATTTACCATTTTTATTAGTTAAACTATGTTAGATTTATTTACCCATCATTTTTAGTAGAAAATAACTAAGTATTTTATTTAGCCCCAAGATATGTCAGATTTGTTTATAACATTTAAACTTATATGACCAGGCCTAGGTTGGCCATTTTATACCCATACCTGTACAAGCAGTGTTAGCGATTCTAATACTCTAATCTCAATATTCCAGTTTATAGAAATAGGTAAAACTGGCCATTTTATTTTTATAAAAACATCGCAGTTGATTAATATAGGCATTTTAAAATAATTTTGGCTTATATTAATTTTAAGTTTAATTGTTTCTAGATGGTTGCTTACGATCGTTCATCGTGAATGCAGCCTAAATCGCACACCAGATAATGGCGGCCGTATTATGCTATTTTGTTTTACATAGCCTACTACTTTTTCTTAATGTGGTTTTAGTGCCGCCATTCTGGAAGAAAAATATAACTTGTTATACATCATTGGAAAGGGAATTTTACAGAATACGACTATGAGAAAAAATATACCGAGTTTTTTTTTAATATATTAGGATTTAGGCCACTTCCGGTTAAAGCGGAAGTGATGCATAATGCAATTATCTGTCAAAATATGCATCTTAATAAGTTACTAAACGTAGCCAAGTTTCAAAGCGATATCTGAAAAGGTAAAACAATTAGAACGTGTAACCTACGCTCTGTGTCACCCGGTATATATAGGGAATTTAATTAAAATATGTATTAAGGTAATGAAGAATATTTATTAAATAAACATGTATATGTTATTCAAATTAAATCGTCAATAGGCAAATTTGTATACAGCTATTCAACATCAAAACTGACTAAAATATTATCGGAAACTACTTTATACTGTTTTATTCCAAACCAACTTTACAAGTTTATTACATGGAATGTAACATATAACAATAATAAATAATAATAATAAAGTTGGAATAAATGAAAAAACTCCTATGTTATAATTCAATATAATATAAAAACTAAGTATTTTAAAGAAAATTTATTAAATTTTATCTTTGTAAAAAATGCATTTTTATTTTTGTAAAAAATGCATTTTTAATTGTTTTTTAAATATTGGTAATTTTGTTGTATGTCTTATAGTCTCTGGTAAGTTATTATATATTTTTAAACCATCGTGGAAAATTGATTTTTTCCCAAAGTTACTTTTTATTGTAATGGTCTGTAATAGTAAGCAATGTCTTGTATCGTGATTATGTAAAGTATTAGATTTTTTAAATATAATATTTGATTTTTTTTCCATTATTAATAATAGAGTGTATTAAATTTTGAAATTATAAATATTCTTCAAGTTTAGGTTTATGTAGGTTAATAGAAGGTTCCAAATATGGTAGTTTATAAATACATTTTAGAGTTTTATTTTGCAATTGTTTTAAAGGTTTAATATGTGACGAATACGCAGAATCCCAAATTGAAATTAAATATTGGAATTTAGAATATATTAAAGAATAATATATGTTTTTTAACAATTTTTAAGGTAGAAAATATCTTGCTTTGTATAATACTCCTATTAATGGAGTTATAGCGGTTCTTATACTCGGAATATGATTTTTCCAACTTAAGTTTTTATCTATAATTAATCCTAAACATTTTGTTGTATTTGAATATTTAATTTTGTTATTGTTTATTACTATTGAGGAAATACCAGAATTTATCTTTGTTTTACTTATTAACATAAAAGAAGATTTAATAAATTTTAATGATAGTTTGTGAGATTTAAGTTAGCAACAAATTAATTCTAGACCATGTTTTATATAAAAAAATAATTCATTTAAATAATTGTTGTGTCACAGAACGATCTAATTCTTATATAAAAGACTCGAAATATTTCATAGAAAAGCTTAAAGATTTTATCTTAGATCCTGATGATGTTTTAATCAGTTTTGATGTTGAGTTCCTACTGAAAATTCATTTTCTATAGTGTCTGACATATTTCAACATAAAAACCTTAATCAGATCTTAACTGAATTCATAATAGAATACTTAACGTGCACTTATCTCATTTTTCAAGGGACTTTATATGAACAAATCTGTTGTGCCGCCATGGAAGATCTTTGTGAAGGTTTTAAATGTAAGCTCAGCTCCTCTACAACCTCAATGTTGATTTAAATCTGTCGATGACACCTTTGTAATATGGCCACATGGAAATTGAGTCAGATAGTACCACTCGTCTTTTACAGGAAACCGACACATACGAATAGATATTATTTAAATTTTAGTTCTTACCATCATCCATCTCAAAAACAATCCGTCATCAATTCATTTGTCTTTAGGGTTTTGTCAATATGTAATGTAAATTCAATTCCGAACGAAACAGAAAAACTGATAAATAGATATTGCATTGAAGATATTAAGAGTTCGATTAGATATTATAATAATCTCAGAACTCTGGTTTTGGATACTCAACTATCAAATAGTGCAGTTTTTTTAGGGTACCATATACAAAACTGCAAGAATTCTGATTAGATCACATTATTTACACAAAAAGATTAGGCAATGCTTAAGGTCACCCAAAGAAATATATCCTTTGCAATCAGAGGGAGTTTATAAAATGTCTTGATTCTGCGGTGAAGTATATATAGATAAAACGTTCTGTGTCTACCAGTCTTAAGGAACATAAAAGTTATATATGTGAAAAAAAATTGTTTAATTCGCTGTCGCTGAATATCAGCACTCAACAGGACACATAATTAATGTAAAACATACCGGGGTTCTTGCATCAGTCTAGTCATCAGAACTCATTGAAATCATCAAGCATTCTGAAAATTTCGGTGAAGACGCGGAGTACGTGCTACATCATGCGTAAGTCAGGCCTCGGTGGGCACAGATCGAGTCAAAATACTTAAACTCTGCTCATCGGAGCTCATTCAGTATTTTGCTCTTGTACAGTGAAAATTCCTTAAGATGTCTCGTGCAGTCTCAGGTGGCACGTCGGAAAGCAGTTTCAATTTGAAACGGTGAAGATTAATTCACTCAAGAACCGCAATTGCTGAACATGTTAATAATTATATAATATGTATAAAGTTATTATTAGAACATAACTATATGTATAAATATAATTTGTTATGTATGTGTGGTGAAACGAAGAAACTTCCGGGTACAGTGACTATCGTTTTTTAAATAAACATTATTTTCTGATGTCACCCTGTATAGTTGAATGTTTCATATTAACAAAAAAAATAAATTAGATGTGTTTTGCAACTATTTTTTTCTATATTTAATTGAAAACGAAATGTGGTCTACGCCCATGAAAGTTAAAACTTAATCTTTGACGTTTGCAGTGACTATTTTGATGCAAGTATGGAACAAATCAGTTTGACCGTTCCCATACATCCACATGTATAAAGACATCAAAATATTTCTTCTAAAAATATATTTTTCGAATTTTTTTTTTGAGATTACAAACTATAGATATCATAAAGAACTAATACAATGTGAAATATTAAACTGCACAAAATGTTATATAGAGAGACAAATTCATGGAAAAAATGTAAAAAAGCTTTTCACTAATTCTTCGGAGAATGGTTTCCCGAATACTTACCCATTTCATTGCCTGCTTCCAGTCTAAGTGATCCCCATTCCCATGCCACCGATCTTGGTCTAGGATCTGCACACACTACCATACTAAGGTCGACTGGCTGTCCGCTTTCAATGAATATCTCCGGTGTCGCTGAGTGTCGAAGTACCTGTGGAGCCCCTGAAATAAAGAAACGGAATCAGTTTGCTCTACTTTTTATTTTACAGGATACCTCAGAAAGGTATGAATTAGGCATTTACATGTTCTTGTTTTAAATCAGACCTAATATATATTGTTAGGTTTTTCAGACCTACTAAAAAATATTAAATTGTATATAAGCCAAGAAATAAAATAGGGATTTTTTTTAAATAAACGTTCACAGGGAAACTGAATTGTTTAAGTGCATCTACATAATATTGTTTTCCAAAAAACCACCCAAAAACTAATTGGGCAAATATATAAACAACTGCTTACAGTGCCTGCTGAATATTGCTTTTTTCCTTCTATGTTATGAATTTGCTTCGTAAGAAATGATATTTCGAAATCATATATTTTGAGATATATCCGGTGGAAAAGCGTTTATTAGTTTGCGAGAAAACTGCGAAAACATCTAAAATTCACTTATGTATTTTGCAATACAACGTTGTGCTAAACAGGTGTGCAAAATATCGACCCTGCGACTTCATTTGTTAAGGACTTATGACTATTTGTCTATTTCTCCAAAATGCATTATTTGTTGTAAACGAGAGCAGAACGAGAGTTCATTGTGTTCGTCCTGAATGATACTACAATTTGTAATTGTTTCCAAATAGAACTTTACAAAATATCATTGACGACAAAAATATTATTTTTCTCATATTTGAATCATTTCATTAAATGAAACATCTAAAAACATCTAAACGTAAAATTTTCTTTACCAGGAACTTCCCTGAATGTGAGTCTTTTCTTTTATTAGGAATAGTAAAGAGCAACCCAATTAAGTTCAGTACATAGCCATATGGGGATGACCTGGTAACATTTTGGTAAAAATTCAGTATGGCAAAACAAAATGGCGGCACAGTGAAATGTAAAAAAAAATTGTTAAGTACTAAAAAACTGCTTATCCAACTTATCTCAAATTTTGTTCAAAAATCAAATATTATGTAGGAATCAACTGGTAACAGTTTGGTACGAATTTGAGATGGCGCGGCAGAAAAAAATCGCGACTTAGTAAAATATAAAAAAATTCAGCTCGAAAAACTACTTAAGGGCCTGATTTCAAATTGTGTGCCGTAAGTAATTGTGGAATACAGATCAACTAGTAAAACTGTGGTACTAATGGCGGAACAAAATGGCATCTAAATAAAAAATTTTTAATCGTGAAAAGTCGCCCTCTCAGGTTTTACATATCTTCAGGTGTTGAAGTCTCTAGATGGCAGAAAACATGTTGAATCAATTCCATCGGTCCATCTGTCGGTTTGCTGTCTGTCTCTTAGTTCACGGTATAGCTTAAAAACTACTTAAGCAATTGACTTCAGATTTCAAGTAAAAATGAAGGGTACTACGGGGACGACTTCGTAACATTTTGGTAAAAATCCAATATGGCAAAACAAAATGGCGGCCTAGTGAAATGTTAAAAAAAAAAATATTACTAAAATACTACTTGTCCAATTGATCTCAAATTTTGCACAAAAATCAAGTATTATGTAGGAATTAGCAGGTACAATTTTGGTACGAATTCGGGATAGCAGAACAAAATGGCGTTTTGGCAAAATATTTAAAAATTCAGCCTGAAAAACTACTTTACGGACTGATTTCAAATTTTGTTCCCAAAATAATTGTGGTATACATGAACTAGTAAAACTGAAGTACTATTAAAAGATGACGGGACAAAATGACGGCTATATAAAATATTTGTTATCGTGAGAAAATCACGCTCTCAGGTTTTACATATGTTCAAGTTTTAGCGTCGCTAGATTCCAAGAAATATGTTTTATTAATTTCGTTCCTTCGATTAATTTCAAATGTTGATCAAAACTTCAGGGTGATTTGTGGATGACCTGGTAACATTTTGGTAAAAATCCAATAAGGTAAAATAAAATGGCGGCCTAGTGAAATATTAAAACAATTTACTAAAAAACTGCTTATGCAATTTATCTCAAATTTTGCACAAAAATCAAGTATTATGTAGGAATTAACTGGTAAAATTTTGCAAGATGGCGAAACAAAATGGCGCCTTAGTAAAATATTTAAAAATTCATGCTGAAAAACTACTTAATGGACTCATTTCAAATTATGTGCCATAAATAACTGAGATATACAGAATGAACTAGTAAAACCGTGGTAATAATTTTAATCAGCACATTTCCAATTTCGAAATGTTAACAAGTTTTAGAAAAACAATTCTTTATACACAGTTTAGTATGGAAGAAGTTTATTGGTCATAGTAAATCCTTCCAGTAGATTTAAAAAATTGAAATTAACTTTAAAGCAATAGGATTTTTCGATCATTATGTGTAAATTCTTTTTACAAATAGTTTGGAATGCAATAAATATTATAATGATATCAAAAATTAAATGCAAAAACAAAAAAAAATTGTTAAAAAACATAATAAACATATAATATCGCATATATAGTTTTAGTTGAAAATAATAGTAGGGATCCAAATTTGGTATAGTAAAAATTAAAAATAAAAAAGTAAAAATACTTAAAAATACGGTAAAATGGTATTTTAGACGTTACTATAAGGAAAAAAATATATATTATATTTCACTTATCCAGCGTTGCTGACTGATGTAGTATGAGTTTCTAGCATCATCAGTTTATTGTTAATGTTAATAAATTGTAAATTTAATTCGATGTGCATTTTAATAAAAGCTTGTCTTTAATTTTTTTTAATATCATATTTTTTAAACTTTTGAATTTTAGGTTTTAATTGAAACGCAATGAAAATATTCAATTAAAAATGCTAACTGACAATAACGCAAACGTTAACCTATCATTCAAACCAGTCGGTTGCCAAAACTTAAAACGGGATAAAAGACAGGAAGGAAACCACCTATAATAATATGCTCTATGATTTATAATACACAAAAATGTCCAGGATATTATGTAACAACCTTTTACCCTCTTTTTATTTCAATATGCCTCAAAATTTTTATTTGTGTTTTTACTATTATATTTTTAATTTCCCTCCACTATTACCTAACCCTTCTAGGCTTTTAACCAACGAACCCAACCTTACAGTGTCGCATGCGCACTCAAGAAAGTCAGCTAGTCTTGTCTAAAACATTAAAGAGGCTTCGTGTTATACATCCGTTCTATATTTATATAAGTAATTAGACATACATGGGGACTCAGATTAAGGAAAAATTAAGTTCGCTCTTTAAAATATAATTTCTCAAAATGTGAACGTTATTAGTTCATTGTTTTAAATATTATTTCATAAATATACAGTAGAGTAGTGAAAATGATAGCAGAACGAGTATGGAATTCATTCACAATACGATATTTTTAACGGAATTGTTCATGTTCCAAAATTCATGACGATTTGGTAAGCAGAGTGCTATCAATTTATCTTCAATATTTCAACCTGCCATAGTTTTAAAGTTGAACAAATAAACCAAAAAACGGTTGCTTAACAAGGTTTTTTTTTTAATAATTCAAACACACAAATGGCTATTAATTTTACAAGATATCCCCATATGTTGTATTTTTTGATGGAACAACCCCACATACTTTTTACTATTTGGATAGCATGTTCTGTTCTAATTTCATTGGTTATTTTTTGTTGTCAATAGAAACATAAAAAAGACATTATGATAATTATAATTATCTAGCATATGTCAATATAAAAACAAACAAAATATGTATGTATTACATTTCCATGCCACTTTTTTTCATATAATTATATTTCATATTTCTATATAAATGGCAAACTGCTGGATGAATATATAAAGTGTGTTTTACTAATGAAATCAGCTAAGAACATGCTACCCAAATGGTAAAAAATATATAGGGTATGCTATTAAAAAAAAACAATTTGTGGTGATATCTTGTAAAATTGATAGACCTTTGTTTTTCTTTTAACTAGTTATGGGAACAGCCAACACAGCACCTTATGATGGGAAACTGTAACGATGAGATGTTCCACGGAAGATGAAAACCGCTGACATATAATTATTCTCATATAAATACTTTTTGTAAACATATTAAGGCGTCTTTAAGCCACTAACTGTTGTACCGGTTAATTAAAGTCCGTATTTTTCAAATTTTGAGTTTTTTTAAAAAGTCATTCGTACAGGTAAAACCTAAAACTGGCGCAGTCGGTAGGATTGTCCAAAGCGTTTCGACAAAAATCGCGAATAGCGTCCGTATCGACGGTTAATTTGGACATCCGAAAACGCGAGTGACTCAAGAAATAACCAAATTTGGAAAATAAAAACAAGTCCAGGGATCAAGAGACACACATCGCTCAACGTCCTATTGGCAAAACTTAGGATAGGAAGTCCAGGGATCAAGAGACACACATCGCTCAACGTCCTATTGGCAAAACTTAGGATAGGAAGACCAGGGATCAAGGGACAAACATCGCCCAACCTCCTATTGGCACCCTAGCTTTAAGAAGAAAACCCTAGCTGTAAGAAAATTCAAGACAGAAAAACAAGCATCGTTTCAACCCTCGTAGGCTAAGAAGAAAATCATCATCACCCTAGAAAATAAGTGCTTCAGGAATGAAAATAATAATATTCCTAATGTAAGTTAAAACCATTTTGTATACAATTTTTGCTCACGTGTATATATTGCTCATATTTGCGTATTTTCGTAAAAAAGTGAATTTTAAATACATTTTTCAAATTTTCGCTTTTTCACAAAAATCTATTTTAATTTTAATTTTCCCTAATTTTTATGTCTGATTCTGAACGAGAACTTGAAGATATCATAAATTTGTTTAGACTCACAAATATTAATAATACTAATTTAAGAAATAACAGAATGGAACAACCACAAAATGCCGCAGGCGTAAACTACCAACTATTACGTTTATATATAGATACAATTCCTACGTATGATGGTAACCCACATACACTTTCAGTTTTTATAAATAATTGTTCTAGCTTAATAAACAATTTTTATAAAGAAGGCGATAACGCACATAACAATTTTATAGTACGAGCCATCATTGGTAAATTATCAGGTCGAGCATTAAGTCTAATAGGTTCTAGGATTCATGAATTAAATACGTGGCAAGACATAAAAATTGCATTAGAATTAAGTTTTGGTGATCAAAGAAATTTGGATTGTTTAGTACAAGATTTAATAACATTAACACCTCAAAAAAATGAAACACCATATAATTTCGGTATGAGATGCCAAGACGCACGCTCTTTAATTTTTTCAAAAATAAATTCAATAATTATGACTCCAAACGAAAAAAGAGTTAGAGTACAAAACTATGAAGATTTAGCCTTAAAAACATTTATAAGAAACTTAACAGGCCAACTACAAAATAATGTTAGATTAAGAAACCCAGATAGTTTAGAAAAAGCAATGTCTCTAGTAATAGAAGAAGAAAATTTTCTTTATAGTCAGAATCGTAGTCATTCATTAAATACACAAAATTTTCGCCCAAATCAAAGAGTAACGCCTGTAAATGCAAATATAAATTTTTCAAAACCTATTAATTACCAAAATAATCGAAATACAAACTCGATACCAAATCCCACACAATCAAACTTTAATTATTTAAGACCACCGCTATTTAATAATAATTTTTTCAGACCACAATACCCTAATTTTCAACCAAGACCTATAATGCAAAATCAAACACCATTTCAATTTAGACCAAATAATTTCCCAACACAAAAACATCCATATTTTATGCAAAGACCTAGTCAAATAATTAGAAACCAACCGATAAATAATCAACCACAATTTAATTACAATAGAAACCAAAACCAACCCCGAAATCAAAGGCTTGATGAACCAATGGACACATCATCAACCAACACTAGACAAAAACCCAAATTTACTGTAACCGAACTACATCTGCAAGATGTACAAAATAATGAAAATCATGAAAATCAATATTTTGACCCAAATTTTTATTATCCAAATAACGAAATTGAAAATCAATATTTCGACCAAAATTTTATTAACAACGAAAATTATATATACGAAAATCAACCTGACCTACCCTATCATAATTCTCATTACGACGGATACTATGACCATGAACCTCAGTATTATAATTATTCCAATGCGAATATGAATTGTTATTCAAACGCAGGAAACCCACCGAACGATACACACGTGCAATCTAATATTAATAACTTAGATTATATTTCACGAGAAACTGATAACAGTAAAGATGCAAATTTTATTACGGAGAGCCGAGCAAACTCGATACCTTAATAAACACTAATATTACGACAGCTAATCTGCCTCACATATATGTTCCTGAATTAAATGCAAACTTTTTAATAGATACAGGGAGTACCAAAAGTTTAATGTCTCCAGAAATTGTTCAAAAATTTTATAAAAATTATATTTTTAATGAAAACTTTCAAATTCAAACAGCTCACATGATATCAAATCATAATCAAGTAATTTTTATTCCAGTTTTTAAATTATTTAACGTAAATGAAAAACACAAATTTTATATTTTTGATTTTAGTAAAAAATATGATGGATTAATAGGAGTAGATTTATTAGACCAACTAAAAGCCGTCGTAGACGTCAATAAAAGACAAATTATAACACCAAATGTTAAGATACCAATAATTTATGAACGCGAGGACGAATCAAAAAAAGAAAACGATTACACACTAAAAAATTATTTCATAGAAATTCCAGCAAGAACAAAAAAAATTGTTAAATTACCCGTAAAATACGAAAAAGGTTTATGCCTTATTGACTATATTAAATTTAGCGATCAAATCGAATCCCCACAAGCTATTACTAATATAGAAAATTATTTTGCTTTTACTACAATAACAAATGGACGCAACGAAGATATTAAGATAAATATTTTCGAACCCCTAGATACCGAACTTTTAAATTGTAACGAACTAAATTTTATAGAAAAAATGGAAGTCGATAATGACATCGAAATCAATCAATCTCAAGACAATTTATTAAAATCTAACTTAAAAAATTTGCGATTAGAACACTGCAATCTAGAAGAACGTAAAGCTATTAGAGATTTATGTTTTGAATTCCGTGATATATTCTATTGCGATCAAATACCTCTAACCTTTACAAATCAAATCCAACATAAGATTAGATTGACTGACGACTCACCAATTTTTACAAAAACATATAGGTACCCAGAAATACATAAAAATGAAGTCAGAACACAAATAAAAAAAATGTTAGACCAAGGTATTATACAAGACTCTGTTTCCCCATGGTCAAGTCCAATTTGGATCGTGCCCAAAAAAATGGACGCTTCCGGAAAACGCAAGTGGAGGCTTGTAATCGATTATCGTAAGCTCAATGAACGCTCAATTAATGACAAATATCCAATTCCCAATATTGCCGATATTCTCGATAAACTTGGCAAAAGTCAGTATTTTTCAACCCTTGATTTAGCCAATGGATTCCATCAAATCGAAATGAGTCCCGAAGATATTCAAAAGACCGCATTCTCTACAGAAAACGGGCATTACGAATTTAAACGCATGCCCTTTGGCTTAAAAAACGCGCCATCAACCTTTCAAAGAGTGATGGATAATATTTTAAGAGGTATTCAAAACGAAGAATGTCTCGTTTATCTTGACGACATTGTAATATTCAGTACGTCACTACAAGAACATATTCAAAGACTAAAAAACGTATTTACTCGATTAAGACAAGCAAACTTTAAAATACAACTTGACAAATCCGAATTTTTACGAAAAGAAGTAAACTATTTAGGACATGTCATTACCCGCGAAGGAGTAAAACCAAATCCTGACAAGATCATTGCAATCAAAAATTTTCCCCTTCCAAAAACCTCTAAAGACATAAAAAGCTTCTTAGGACTGGTAGGCTACTACAGGAAATTTTTGAAGGACTTCGCCAAAATAACTAAACCCTTAACCCGTTGCCTAAAAAAAGGTTCTAAAATAATTCACGATCAAAATTTCATTGAATCATTTAATACATGTAAAAATCTATTAATTAATGCACCCATATTACAATACCCTGATTTCTCGAAACAATTTATTCTAACAACCGATGCATCAAACATAGCCCTAGGCGCTGTTTTATCACAAGGAACTATAGGTTCTGACAAACCCATTGCATTCGCCTCAAGAACCCTTAACGAAAGCGAAACTCGATATAGCACTATCGAAAAAGAATTACTCGCAATCGTATGGGCATGTAAATATTTCAGACCATACTTATTTGGCCGGAAATTTACCATATACACAGATCATCGACCCCTTGTTTGGCTATTCAAACTACGAGAACCAAACAGTAAATTAGTAAGATGGAGATTAAAACTAGAAGAATTCGATTATGACATAATTTACAAAAAAGGCAAATTAAATACTAATGCCGATGCCCTATCTAGAATCCAAATCAATGCCATAGAAAACCAATCAATGATTAATGATCCTGGCAATTTCGAACAAGATCAATTCGAAAGTCTAGAATATCTGCGTACTATTGCCGAAAGTTTTAGTACCCTAGAATCAAACCCTCCTATTCAAAACCAACCTTCAACTAGTAAAGAAATAAATAAAAGTCCAAAAAAAATACAAATCTTGTCTGATATACAAGTTAAACCGCCGAAAAAACAACATGAAAATAATTCTGACTTACAAACACAACACTCTACTTTCAACGAAACAACTAATAGAGGAATTAGAATTTTAGACGAAATCATAAATAATAAAGTAAGCCAAATTTTAGTTTTTCCGCATGTATATCCCAAATTAGACGTAAAACAAGAAAATTATGAACATCATAAAATAATTACTGTAAAAATTCCAAACACCAACAATGAACAATTAATTTTACAATTATTACGAGACTACACAATGTCCGAAAAAACATATTGTATATATTTTCATAGACCCGAACTATATATAAAATTTAATGAAATATATCTTAATCATTTTTCCGAGAAAGGACCAAAATTAATACGCTGTACCAAAATGGTTAACACCATAACTGACAAAGAAGAACAACTTATTCTAACAAAAAATCATCATGAAGGAAAAGCAAACCACCGCGGAATCTTAGAAACCCTAGAATACCTTAAACGCAATTATTACTGGATAAACATGAAAACAACTATTTCACAGTACATAAACTCATGCGACATTTGCCAAAGAGCAAAATATGCCAGAAAAAAGCCCTATTCACCACTAATGCTCACAGAAACGCCTTCGAAACCCTTTCAAGTCGTACATATAGATGTTTTCTTTTACGACAAAAAACTCTATTTAACCCTAGTCGACTCTTTCTCCAAGTTCGCACAAGCGATACTAATACCTGGAAAAAATGCAATTAGTATATCTAATGCCTTAATAAAATACTTTTCTTATTGTGGCATACCTGAAAAACTAATTATAGACAATGGAACCGAATTTAACAATGACACAGTGAAAGAAATATTAAATCTACACAAAATAAAAATTCATTTTACCACCCCACAACATCACGATTCTAATAGCATCGTAGAACGTTTTCACTCAACAATTATCGAACATTTAAGGTTACTAAAAGAGAGTTATCCGAATGACAATGACAATTTAATGGATTATGCAATAATTGCCTATAATAATTCAATACATAGTGCAACAAACTATACGCCATTCGAACTAACTCATGGACATACAAGTTCACGAGACGCGAACGAAATATTTAACCAAAAAGAGTTTTTCTCAGATTACGCTGAAAACCATAAAAATAAATTAAAACATGTTTACCAAAATGTCCAAAATAATTTGGAAGCCCAAAAACAGAAAATAATTTCAAAACATAATTCCGATGGTAACGAAAATAAAGACTTTACCTTAGGACAAACTGTATTTAAACAAAACCCCCAAAATAGAAGTAAGAAAAGTAATAAATTTTTAGGACCATATAAAATTACCAAAATATTAGAAAGGAACCGCGTTGAAATTACACAAAGTAATAACCCTAACAAAAAAAGAAACAATACACATAAAGGAACTTAAGAAACCTTCTCGTATTGTTTCAGACTCTTCACCGGGGCCTTCAGCAACCCAGGATACGTAGTATTCGAAAACATGAAAGACAATCCGGGACTACTCCCACACAAACTCGGCAATGCCCAAAACCAAGAAAATATATGGTCATTTATTCAAATATTTGATATATCCAATATAATAAGTCAATTCAATGCACTTCAGTCTCAATACGTACGTATAAAAAACGCATTTGAAAATGAAACTAATATTTCTAAAAGTTATAAAAATAATTTCTATAATACCTACAACTTGGCATTATCTTACGAAAATAAAATAATAAGTCAAATTACCCAAATTAATCCTTTATTTAAAAATAGACAAAAACGAGGTCTTATAGACGGATTAGGATCAATAATAAAATCAATAACCGGAAACCTAGACCAAGAAGACGCTCGAAAATATGAAAAAGCTATAGAAACTCTATCTAGTAATCAAATAAAAATAAAAACACTTGTAAAGGACCAAATTTCACTTCTAGAAAAATCAATCCAAACCTTCCAAAATGATATCCAAAACTTAACAAAAAATCAAATAATTCTCAAAAATCGAATAAACCGAATTGAAGAATTATTACATACCATGGAAGTCGAAAATATAGGAACCTATTTTTACTTTTATACTGAAATGATAATTTCCCAAATAATTACCGAATTTCAAATAATATACGAAATATTAGAAAAAATACAAATCGCAATAACTTTTTCCAAACTAAATATTTTTCATAACTCTATAATTGAGCCCAACGAGCTTCTAAGAGAAGTAGAATTAATCTCTAAACACTTAACAAATAATAAACTACCATTCGAAACAAAATTAGAGAACATCTTACTTTTTGAAAAAATAATGGAAATAAAAAGTTACAGCAAAAAGAATCAAATAATATTTATAATCGAAATTCCAATTGTTGAAAAAAATAATTATAATTATTTTCACCTATACCCTTTACCGATTCCACAAAATAACTCTTTTAAAACAATAATACCGAATTCTCAATATTTAATAATTAATGAGCAAAATCATATCTTTTTCAATAAAAAATGTAAAGAAATCATTCCTGAAGAATTTATCTGCCAAAATACAAATCCCATAAAAACCACAGAAGATTCCCCATGCGAAACGCAACTTCTGAAATTCTCAAAAAACCTATCCAATTGTCGATTGGTTCCTGTCAAAATCGAAAAGGTCAAAATCCAAGAACTTGAGAATAACCAATGGATTGTGCTTTGTCCCGAATACACAGTAGCCAAGTCAAAATGCGATGAAAATAGTGAAAATATACCCTTACAAGGAAGTTACGTATTAGAACTAAAATATAATTGTGAAGTGCGTATAAAAGACATACTTATTCGAAACTTCAAAAATTCCAAAAACAATTACAAAAATATTTTGCTTCCAAAAATTAATTTTACACACCCGGTATATAAATCCGCGACAGACTTAAAACCATTGAAACTAGACGATGTAGATCTAAAAGACATAAGTGTTATTAAAAGTGCTTTAGAAGTTGAAAAACAAGAAATCAACTCCATCGAAAACACTCCAATTCATTTTAAAACTATTAATGGCTGGACAATACTAATTTACATTATTTTAATTTTACTAATACCATTTTTTGCAATCAAGTTTTATAGAAGGAAAACGAGAAACTTCAAGAAAGAAGAAAATGAAGAAATGAAATTAGAAGAAATCCCCAGCCATGTATCCCCGAATTCTGTAGCCAACCCCAGAATTCTACACTAAGGGCGGAGGAGTTATGGGAACAGCCAACACAGCACCTTATGATGGGAAACTGTAACGATGAGATGTTCCACGGAAGATGAAAACCGCTGACATATAATTATTCTCATATAAATACTTTTTGTAAACATATTAAGGCGTCTTTAAGCCACTAACTGTTGTACCGGTTAATTAAAGTCCGTATTTTTCAAATTTTGAGTTTTTTTAAAAAGTCATTCGTACAGGTAAAACCTAAAACTAACTAGAAAAAACCCTATAAATTGGTTTTTCGTTCACTCAGATACGTTAAAAAGTAAAAAACTTATTATCGTTTAAAATGTTTTCAAGATAAATTGATCGCATTATACAAGCAGCTCAAAATCGACTTAAAATAGTTAGACAGAAAGTCAAATTAAGTTAAATAAAAGGTTGTAAAGATAATAAAAGAAATGCACAATAGAAGTTCAAACATGTCTGCCATTCCTCTTTACTTTTTAAAATTATATTTAAGTAATTATCGACAAAGTTAAATGCTTCCAGTTCACATCATAAAGTTTACCTTTAAAGTAATGAACAAATAACATTTTATAAAACAAAAATTTCAGCTATAAACATCATATGCTGTCAAAAAATAATAAAAATTCGGATTTCCGACTTCATCTGATAACTACATCCGAACTTTAATACACAACTTACGTTCAAGCACATAAATTACGGAAAAACTTTCGCAAATTCAATTTCGCGAATAGAAAATCAACTCGGTAAAGGGGATAACATGCTGTCGGCAAGCCGAATTTCTGCTACGGAAAGTTTTATAGTTGGCGTGACTTAGATGAATCCGGCTTGACTTGCACAATATCGTCATATTTTTAAATATGATATACGACAAAATGTGCATAGGATACCAGACTCCGAGTCCGCGACTAAGATTTTGTATTCATATATAGTTAACAGACAGAATCCATAGTTAACAGGCCATATGCATATTTTTTTTTGAGATAACACGAACACATTCTATACAATAAAAAAAGAATATCCCCAAAAATTCGGATTTATTTTATCCCTTAATTAATTATAGATAAATTGAAGTTCCGCCCCACTTACGGCATGACGTCAGACTAGGGATGGGCGATATTAGATTTTGCCTATCGAGAGACGGTAACACATCACCAATCGATCTATTTTATTTATGGGTATATCGGTAATTATCGATAAGTGTACCTACCTATCGATAACTATATGTTCTAGGCTACCTGTAGAAAATTGTCAGTTCCCTACCAATATTATCCGATACCTATTGGCGTTATTGCTCAGCTATTGGCAATTATCGATAACTATCAATATATAAATATATTTTTATTCATTTATTGTTATTCGATATGTCGTTAATCTATCGACATATCGATAAAATACCCATTCCTACGTCAGACTGCCTATACCATTCTCGTGGTCGTGGCAAACGTACTTTTTACATCTATGTCGTAATATCTGAAATACGGCTACGAAAAATTAGTTTCTTGCTCTAAAATTTTGGTTTCTTTGAAATCGAATTCACGTTTTTCTGTATGTTCGTGTTTGTGGAGTGCAGTAGATGCATTTTTCGTGTATTTGTGGCCGTTTAATCGACTAGACTTTAACAAATAACCATTATCCGGAAAAAAACATATTACGAGTTTTTAAACAACTAACTCATGTTTTTTATCATAACTTAAAGAAAGCAACAAAAAAATGTTAATACTAAATACGTTGCAATGCCCTACACAGACGGTCTATCACAAAAAATAAATCACATCTTGTCTAAACACGACATAACTGTCAGTCATAAAGCACAGAATTTACTAAACTGTCTTTTCACTCCCTTGAAAAGCAAAGTAATAAAAAAAAAGAAATCAAACTTTTACTCAATTCCATGTTTAAATTGGCCAAAAAAGTACATAGGAATGATAACACAATACCTAGATATTCGATTAAACGGCCACAAATACACAAAAAATGCATCTACTGCACTCCACAAACACGAATATACAGAAAAACATGAATTCGATTTTAAAGAAATCAAAATTTTAGAGCAAGAAACTAATTATCGAAAACTCACAATAAAAGAAACGATACAAATTAAAAAGGAGAAGAATCCGTCAACGATAAAAAAGACATCAATACCTTACGTCAAATTTATCATAATCTGATATCTAAGTAAATTAATCTAAATAAGATACATAGAATCCTGTACATTTCAGTAATCGCATAAACCCAAACTCGGTACAGCAATAAAAATCTAACTAAATATAAAAAAAAAAGAAAAAATTGTCTCGTTTTTATCTACCAGAATTCCAGACCTGTCGAAATTATTGCAATCGCAAAATATTCGTAAAACTGACATGTTTCCAAGGTACGTACTCTGTATAATATTAATTTTGTTTTAAATGTATTTTTGTTTTCATGACCATGGTTTGTTTTAGATGTAATGTTTTTTTGAGTAATGTTTTTTCAGTAATGTTTTAACCATTTTAAAATTTTAAATACTAACTATACATGTTTTTATTATAGAAAATAAATATCTTGAGAAAGCTCAATATAATGAGCGAAACGTCGATTGAATTATAGTTTTACTTCTCAATGAGTTAACCTATGCCCAAGAAAATAATTAATAAAATATTTATATATGGTTAAAGAAAAAATAACGAAATATAAATATATATATATATATATATATATATATATATATATATATATATATATATATATATATATATATATATATATATATATATATATATATATATATATATATATATATATATACAAAAATATTTAATGTGCTTTAGCAGTCGTCCCAAAAAAAAATTATTTTTCTACTATATAATAGCTTTTGCCACGTTAATCTTTTTATACTTTATATTTAATCACTCTTGGCTTATGAGTTTCGCCACTTGTGGCTATATGCAGCTCCATGGTAGTAGAGTATCAAGTCCGGCGAAGATTTCGGATGTCCTCCATACTGTATCCTATGTACCATCTTTTCAAATAATTTTATTGGACCCCATTTTGTTAAGTCATGTTCGTATCACTTTATCCCTATATCACACTTAAAGCTTAAACAAAATTTGAAATCAATCTAATGAGTAGTTTTTTAGGACAATTTTTTAAATATTTTATTAGGCCGCCATTTTGTTTTGCTATCTTATATTCATACCAAAATGTTACCCCTTGATTCCTACACAATATAACATTATATTGTTACATTTATAACATCCGATTTTTATGCAAAATTTGAGAAAATTGGATAATTAAATTTTGTTCTAGCATATTTTATTTGTATTTTATACATTTTTGACTAAAATTTGAAGTCACTCTTACGAGTAGTTTTTAAGCTGCGCGCGCCGCGAACTAAGACATGGACGTACCGACGGAATTGATAAAAATATTTTTTGGCATCTAAGGAAGCTAAAACCTGAAAATATGCAAAAGCCTGAAAGGATGATCTTTTCACAATTACAAAACATTTCATTTGACCGCCATCTTAAATTAGTATTACAGCTTGAGTAGTTGAACTCTATATCACAATTAGTTATGGCACACAATTTAAAATCGGTCCAATAAGTAGTTTTTCAGGCAGAATTTTTAAATATTTTATTAAGCCGCAATTTTATTCCGCCATCTTGAATCCGTACCAAAATTTTATCAGTTGATTTCTAGATAAGACTTTTTTGTGCAAAATTTAAAATAAATTCGATAAGTGGTTTTTTTATTAATAATTTTTTTAACATTTCACTAGGCTGCCATTTTGTTTTGCAATATTTAATTTTTACCAAAATATTATCAGATCATCCCCATAAGACCCTTAATTTTTGACTAAAATTTGAAGTCAATCTGATAAGTTTTTAAGCTATGTCGCGAACTGACAGACAGACAGAAAAACAGGCATAAGAACCGACGGAATTGATAAAACATATTTTTTGGCATCTAGGAACGCTAAATCCTGAAAATATGTAAAACCTGATAGACTGATTTTTTCACGATTACAAATATTTTATTTGGCCGCCATTTTATTCCGCCATCTTGTGTTAGAACCACAGTTTTAGTATTTCATCTTTATACCACAATTAGTAATGCCACACAATTTGAAACAATCCATTAAATAGTTTTTTCAGGCTGAATTTTAAAATATTTTATTAAGTCGCCATCTTGGATAAATAGTTTTTTAGTTCTAATTGTCTTAACATTTTATTTTATTTTATTTCTATGACACACTTACTGCTTGCACTAGTCTAGTAAGTAGCTTTTCAGGCTGAGTTTTTAAACATCTTATTAGGCCATTATTTTGTTTTATAATATTGGATGGGTATCAGAAAGTTACCAGTTCATTCCCATGTAACACTTGATTTTGGTGCAAAACTAGTTTTTTTAGTAATTTTTTTTAACATTTCACTAGGTCGTTATTTGGTTTCACCATATTGGATTTTTTCCAAAATATTACCAAATCATCCCCACATAACCCTAAATTTTTGACCCAATTTGAAGTCAATCGGGAGAGTAGTTTTTTAGTTACGTCGTGAACAACAGACCAACAGACAGACCGACGGAATTGAGAAAACATATTTTTAGCATGCAGGGACGCTAAAACGTGGAGATATGTTAAACCTGAAAAGGTGATTCCTTTGACGATACAAAACAATTTATTTGGCGCCATTTTGTTCCTCTATTCTGAATTCGTACCACAAGTTTATCAGTTCATCTCTGTACCACTGTTTATTCTTGCACAAAATATGGAATCAATATATGTTAGGTAGTGTTTCAGGTTTAATTTTTAAATAATATTGAGCCGCCATTTCGTTGTGCAATTTTGGTTTCGTAACAAAATTTTACCAGTTGATTCCTACATAATATTTTTGTGCATAATTTGAGATAAATAATTTTTTGGTAATACGTTTTTTTTTAACATTTCACTAGACCGTTGTTTTGCCATATTGTATTTTTACCAAAATATTTAGGTTATCTCTATATGAACCTTAATTTTCGATTAAAATTTGAAGTCAATGGGTTAATTGGTTTTTTACGCTATGCCGCTAACAGAAAGGCAGACAGACAGACCAACGGAATCGAGAAAACATGTTTTGACCCTGGAACATAAAGATCTAAAGTAACAATATTACTTAATGACTACATTTATCGTTTTCCGTTTTTTTTTTTTACTATTAGGAGTCATAAAACTGGCCGCAAAAACACAATACCGCATTCAAAGTATCAAGAAAGCAAAGCAAACTTATTGTCATCGGTATACTCATCCAATTTCCAATTAAGAAAGAAATGCAATCACTAAAATCCCGCAAGTTTAATTGATTCTAGTATACAAAAGTAAGTCTGAGAAGTAAACGTAAAACAGGAAAACAAGTATCAGTTTTATAACGGGTTCTAACGCGCATTCTACCAAAGTATTGTTATTACCCGTTAGATAGAAATGAAATTTTTACAAGTACGTGTTAGGTGGCCGAGCATGTAAAGCGTTAGACACTTAAAGTGTGCACAGATTTTTTAGGTCGTGCAGTCGATTTTAAAGGTAAAAATCCACACAGGCAAGTGTAAAATGTATCTGGATCATGTCATATTGATTCCGGTTTGAGGTCGGATATCTCATGGGATGCATAGGGGTTGTTGGTGCAGATACACACTTGCTAATAATTAGATCATTTGACAAAGATTGAAGGCTACACTGTAACACGAGGGTTCAGAGTTCGAATTTGTGGTGTGGGCAGGGGGTGGAAAAAATAATAGGGGAACATAATTTGGAGTCTACTTTTAGCTGTAGGTCCGTCGTGTCCAGTTAAGCCTGATCGCCGAAAGGAGACGTTAATAGGTAACCGGTGGTGTTTAAATGCTGCGATTCGGGATGCAGTACCACCAACAATATATTTCAGGTTCATGTTGTGTTCAAGACGAAGTAAGCTGTAAATAGAATTACTATCATGTCGTGCTACGTGGGTAAAGATTTTAAATTTATTATATTTACTAATAAGAGACAGATTTTTACTAAGAGGTACATTTAAATAAATAATATAATATTGGGAAAATTATGATGAAGAAGAAATAATGTGCGCCGTCCAAAAGCAGACTGTATAATATCCATGCAAATGCCCTCTGCTCAGTTCGTCGGTACCTTCAGATAACAGACTGGATAGCACAGGATCTTGTTTTTGAACAGGAATGTCCTAATAAAAAACTTTGTGAGATAAAACACATGAAGTTAAAAACAAACACATATTAATTAAATCAGTTAGCTAAGGTTAAAGTTAAACTATATGAAATAAAGTATTTTATCACCGAAGGCATTGGACTCGTTTGGTATAGGTAGATGCCGAAACCAAAAGGAGAAGTCGCAAGACTACTTCCAAAAGATTGCCAGTATTAGAATACAGCGGGTACCAAAAAGTCAATCGTCTAAAAAAAATTGGGTAGAGTTTCTGTCGGCACCAAAAATCCTCCCTTGAGACTTTAGAAACTGTTTTAGAAACCTAATAGCCAGCTAAAAACCAGTATATTGGTTTGGGCGGTAAAAATATAGTGGTGTGATTAAAATCCTCGGCTGGAGTTCACAAAATGATACAAAACATCACACAAAGCTGAGGAAATTAAGCCAACACTGGCGAAAATCCCTTAAACGCACTGCCAAAATAAATATTGATTTTACTACTCCAACTCGTGACTGGGGATTTGTAGGTAGTAGCAGGTCATCAAAAGTTCCTCAAATATTTCCAAAGAACCTGAGCACATGTTCGTTGTTAAAATTTCATCTGTCTAGTCAAAGAAAATATCTCAAGGATAGGAGAAAAACCTAGCAACAAATTCTCCCTAGCCACTTATTGTTAGAAAAATATACTCGGAAAAGGCTGGTCATACCTTTCGCAACAGTGGGAATTACTACGAAACAGCTCCATTCTGACCGGTTAGAGGCTAAATGAGTTCGGATATCTCGTGGAATGGATATAGATTGTTGGTGTAGGTAGACACTTGCTAGTTGGTAGGTCACTTGATAAAGATCAAAGGCTACATCGTAAGCGGAGTGTTGATAGCTCAAGGGTAAAGTGTAACCAGTAGTCAAAAGAGTGAACGAGGACCCCGTGGTTTGGAGCCCATGATTAGCAGCAAGTCCTGTCTAATTAGGACCCTTCTTGGAAAGGAGACGTTATTAGTTAATAATAGACGTTAATGGTTACTAATAGACGTTAATAGTTATTAATAATATATACCTACAGTGACAAACATAACAATATTGTGGGTTCAAGAAATAATATATGAGAATTCTAAAACCAAAATTAGAACACACAATTTATTCAAATAGCAGATGTTTATGTGTATTAGGTAAGTAATAAACTATTTACTCGTAAAATATTTTAAATATGTCTTTTATTTTACATTTAAAAAGATATATATTAAATATTTTATGGGACGAATTGCAGGCAATAATTAATATATTATTGAATTTAAGATATAATGAAGTTCAAAGTAGTCCAACAATTTAGGGATAAAACATAAAAGCATTCAAGGAAATCAATCTCGATTTAAATACATACAGTGTTTGATTTAATGTGACTATTAAATGATAAAGTAAACAGTGTTTGTGTGTATTTATTGTCAAAACGATTGTCCAAAAATAGGGTTTTTTAGTTAAATAATTTGTTTTTATACTTTAGTGATTTTCAAAAGCATCATGATTTAGGCAACAGTAAAATGCCAAACTCAATTAAAACAATTAATATGTGATGGAAGAAAACTTGCATAAGTAGCAGGAATGTTACATCATTGCAATTTATGTTTATTTATTTTTGAAATATGAAATCCTAAACAAACAAAAAGTACATACAATTAATATTTTATATTTAGGCTTATACCGCCATCTGTTAGGGTCACACTGATGCTGTATCCCTTACTGAAATACTAATAGCTAGGTTACCTGTTACCTTTTTTTGGGGGGATTTTTAAAGAATAACATGTATTTACATAGAAGCAATACATTAGAAGAACCTCGAGAACATTTCGAAGCAGCTATGCGGCATGTAACCAACATCTACATTCACAACGCAATTACGGGCGTTCAAAAACGATGCCAAATGTGCTTAACTGAAAATGGAAACCAGTTTGAACACCTTATTTAATTTTTGCTCATAATTTTAATACTTTGTTTCTCTTTGCTTGTTTCACTTTACCTTTTTAATTACTGTTAACTTTTGCTGTAAATTTGTTTTGTTGTTGCTATTTTTTTGCTAAATAATAATTTATTATTATTTATCAATATATTAATTAACTCAGTATTAAAACAGTTAAAAATATCTAATTCGAGACTATATGAGAACAATAGTCAAAAATCAGTACTGTAAAATGTATTTTTTGTAAAATTTGGCCTAAGAATTAAATTTATATAATTTTCATCAGAAAAAATTAATAAAAAATAAAATTTGGTAACCCGGTGAAATACAGGGTGTCCCATTAAGAAAAAGACATAATTAGGTCGCTTCTTTTCAACAATGATTAATTCAAGTTAAATTTACTAGTCCATGGCCACCTAATATTTTATTTTTATATTAAACGGTTTTTTCCTATTTTTTGGTATTAAAAAAATATAAACAATATAAAGTGTGTTACACTGTTTTAACCGCAAAAAAATACCGGATTTAATGAGTTTTATTGATAGTGCTGATAAGATTGAAGAAGCTTCGAAATAAATTTATTTTGTATTACAAAATTACAATTTAATCAAACACGGAACCAACATATCGTAGAGTATTAAATAAATATATTCAGTTTAGTTATTTTTTGATTCAGTTCCTCATTAAGTTTTGTGGCTTACAAAATTACTATTTTTTTTTTATTTTTGTTTTGAAATAGTACCCAATTCTTTAATTCTTGCACTGATTGGGAATAAAAATCCGTGCCGACAGAAGTGGCATTTTAAAACAACATTACTTGATAGCAATACTACATTCAATTATCAAGATAGTAAAGCAAACTTGCTGTAAACTTATCCAATATCCAATTAGGAAACTCAATCACTAAAATACCACAAGCTGAATTGACTCTTGTATACACGAATAAAGTCTGAGAAGTAACATAAGGCAGTTGTGTAACGAGTTGATGGGCACATTCATTGTGTTTGCACAAGCTACCAAATTATTCTTATTATCCGTCAAATAGAAATGACAGCGCTATAATTGGAACTCAAAATTAATTAGCTCCACAAAAGGCTCTTTAATGTATAACAGACGGTTTAAAATTGACTTTTGTTTTGGAACAGATTTTATTTATAGCGCTGCTTCCGATTTAAAATTAATTTTCAATAAAGCTACGCTTATATATACATATTTGGACCGACCAAGAAGTCCTGGGGTACAGGGTGCTCGGATTTCGTTGTCATTAAATGATATCTCGCAAATATAGAGACTTGCTGTTTTCGCGAAGTGTTGTTACTCCTTTATGAAACAAAAGCCGTCACAAAGAAAATTTTCAGAACCCGCTTCGTTTTTAAACTGCTTATATTTGGGTTGGGTGTATCCAGAGCAAAATACTTTAGAGCTATCTCTTCATTTAAATCCCTAAAATACAATTTTCCGGGATAATTTAATTTACTCATAGTCGGCTGTGAAATAACTGTGAAGTTGTTGACATAATGCATGTTAAAAATAATATGGATTTTTTCTTATTTAAATATGGTTATGTTTATTGATTAAATTATATTTCTTTGTTTTTATTGTTTTTTTATTAAACGATGGCTGCCAACTAGAACTATGAAAATTGTGAGGAATATACGAAAGCGAAGAAGGGCCACAATTTTTATATTTTTATTTTTGTAACAAACAAAACTCGGAATTCCGACTTCTATCTCGGAATTCCGACTTCTACCTTAGAATTCTGACTTGTAATTCGGAATTCCGACTTCTATCTCGGAATTCCGACTCCTATCTCGGAATTCTGACTTGTAACTCGGAATTCCGACTTCTATCTCGGAATTTCGACTTCTATCTCGGAATTCCGACTTCTATCTCGGAATTCCGACTTGTAACTCGGAATTCCGACTTCTATCTCGGAATTCCGACTTCTATCTCGGAATTCTGACTTGTAACTCGGAATTCCGACTTCTATCTCGGAATTTCGACTTCTAGTAGTGTTTTCACATAAATGTTCTAATTTTTGCTTTGGATGCATTGTCCGCTGACTGCACATTTAACAATTATCCTTGTGATAAAGACATTTATGACTTGTGTAAAATATTAATTGTTGAAAATGTCTAGAAATAGTATCTAGTATGATAAAATCTAACCCCTGAAGATGTATAAGACAAAGAAATTTTAATTTTAATAAATAAATTATTAAATTCTATCCCTTGTAAAAACACCATGGACGGCAATGCAAGCCAAACTATTTATAGGATGCTTTTACCAACATATCTGTAAATAATATCAAGTATAAATAAAAAGTGCAGCGAATCCCTAAAGAGTAGATATATATTATAATAAATAAGAAAAAAAGTATATTTTACCCCAAGAAGACTCCCTCGGATGGTAGTGCAAGCCAAAATATTTATAGGGGGCTATTATCCCGATGTCTGGAAATAATATATATTATGAATTAATGTAGGTAGCAGCGGGTTTCGGAAAAGGTAGAAAATTCAAATTAAATTTAATAAAGTAGGAAAAATTCAATTAATTTAATTACCAATGTGTCTAGAAATAACAACTCTATGAATAAAAGTGACAGGATTAGAAAACTGAAACAAATTTTATTGAATGAGAAAAGTCATAGTTTCATATTATGTCCCAGGTCCCGGACAAAACTAGATAGTCAAAATATTAATTGAAAGTTGATGTCAATAGGTCTAGTAATAATATATAGTATGCATAAAAGTGGCAGTGAGTCCTTAAGGGTAGAAGACCCCGGCCTGCCGAGTCATTCCAATATATTAATGATGTGTCTATTACAAACTTTTATGACAAGTAGAAGAAGATCCGAAACGGGTAATGAAACTTAATAAATTATAAAAAATGTAAATGCCTGGGAATGTTAGTCAAAGAGTCTATAATCAGTAATGAAGTCTACTGTATTAGATATATTGTCAGCAAACCACGTATATCAAGGTACAGATTTTGATATTTTGGACAAATTAAAAGAAATACCTGTTCTTTTTGTTGGGTGTGATCAACACGAAAAAAATTTACAACTACGATCATTGAGTTGTACCTTGTCAGTAGAATGCGCTTTATTTGTAAAGAGGTTTACCGAGTAGATAAAGCTAAAAGAAAGAAAATAAGGTACTTGAAGAAATAATCAAAATTATAATTAACTTTTCCCTGTGTTCCTGTAGTCTGTTTTGATAGATTGATGTCCTTCCACAAAGTTAGAAATAAGACCTACAACGGAAAATTGATTTATGAGGATGTGATTTGCTAACAATTTTTTTTGCTAAAATCATGTTACAGATTTTTGTTTTCAAACGTCATAAAATGTCAATATCTTCATTTGTGGAGGAATTATAATAAATTATAGTTTAAAAAACTGAAAAACGCGCTTTAATAGTAAACTGAACTAAAAAAAAACCCTTAGGACGAGAATAAAGTGATTAACAAGAAAATTAATGTCATTGTGTAAACAGCGTGGGTCTGATATCAGTTATTATAAATATTTTATTGGTAAAATTTCTGAAAGTAAAGTCAGTATGAATATATGGCATAAAGGCACCTTACGCTTTTTCACAAAAGTTATTTTTTTTCTTTTTAGTTCAATTTACTATTAAAGCGTGTTTTTTAGTTTTGTCAAACTATAATTTATTCTTCTTCGCTACCTCCCCGTGCCGAAAATGGGTAATTTGCACGCCTGCTGCCTTCCTTTTATATGGTAGCCATTTCCCAGGGTTGTAATCTGGCGTTATAAAGTGGGTGAAAATCAAATGAAACTAATAAAAGCGTTTTAAAACAAGTAAATTTACTCGAGTATTATTTTAATTAACAGGTATCAGGGAAATTTGGTTTTTCTGACTTTATTTTAGTTATCATGTTTTGTATCATACATAGAATGTAACTGACTAGTTATATTCCTGTTCTTACTGGAAAAAGTCAACCTAAAATCTCTTATACTTTGATGAAATTTAATCTGAATGAACATTAACCGAATTGAAAAATAAATATTAATGAATAATAGTTTAACGAAATATAAGTTGCTTTAATAGAGGATGCATAAACCTTTCATAGGTGCTAGCTATTTACTCAAAAAAAGATATTTTTTTAAACAAATATATTTCTTTTCTCCTAAAAGAAAAAAACAATAATTATATTTAAATTTTATGTGTAATAGTAAATAGTTGGTAAAATGGGAAAAGAAAAGTACAATACTTGGGAGTAAATGACGATAAGCCTTGATGAAGAGCGAGGAGACATATGCCCCTACACTACAGTGCATATATTAAAATCTGAAAAAAAAATATATCTAAAAATGCGTGCACTCCCTCCATGCTATTGCATCTTTTTAACATAATATGGATCAGATGTTCTTACTAAATGGCATTTTATTATTTCTACTATCTATTAAAAATATATAAGTCGGAATTCCGAGTTAGAACTCGGAATTCCGAGACAGAAGTCGGAATTCCGTGTTAGAAGTCGGAATTCCGAGATAGAAGTCGGAATTCCGAGATAGAAGTCGGAATTCCGAGATGGAAGTCGGAATTCCGAGTTAGAAGTCGGAATTCCGAGATAGAAGTCGGAATTTGTTACAAAAATGAAAATAAAAAAATTGTGGCCCTTCCACGCTTTCGTAGAAATATGATATTTTATACATTTTAAACAATGTATTGAAAATAGCGGGGAAGCGAAAGAAATGTTCTATTATATTAAACACAGCATGGTTTATTTGAGATCCTTTAGCAAATATCGGCCAAAGACTTCCAATGTTAACCCACAACGGAACATCAATGACAATAATGTTTTGGCAACTGTTGAGACCAAACCTACAACTGTAGAAAAGTCGAGGAAGCAGTTGGCATTCATAAATGTAGGGTTAATGAAATTTCGAAAAAAACATAATTTCAAGCCTTATTAATTTAAGCTAGTTCACAATGGACACCAAAAGCAACGAGTAGAATTTTGTCATTGGTTTTTACAAAATATTAGCAGAGATAGGAATTTTTACAGCAAAAATTATGTGGTCTGATGAATGTTCTTCTTTCTTTCAGTATGGAGTCGGCTGCCACTTCTTTGCTTGTTGGCACATTGTTTCCGCTGTCAAAGGGTTAACTCCTAGGACTTCTACTGATGTCGACGCATATCCTTTTCTTTCAAAGCGACACTGGAGTTGCGTACTCCCGTGGAACTTTCTGGTCATCGCACGACCTTTGGACTTATTAATCTGCGTATTTAGAGGTTGAGCGTTGATCGAGGTAATACTTCCTTCATAAAAGAGAAGTATTGTAATCGTGAAAAAATCACCCTCTGAGATTTTTTCTGATCTTTACGTTTCAGAGTCCCTAGATGCCAGAAAACAGGTTTTCTCAATTCCGTCGGGCTGTCTGTCGATCTGTCTGTTCGCGGCATAGTTAAAAAACTACTTTCCCGATTAACTTCAAATTTTGGTCAAAAAGGGGGGTCATATGGGAAAGACCTGGTAACATTTGGATAAAAATCCAACATGACAAAGCAAAATGGCGGCCTAGTGAAGTCTTAAAAAAATGAATGTACTTATTTAGATTATCTTAAATTTTGCACAAAAATCAAGTATTATGTATGAATTAACTAAAATTTTTGTACGAATTCCAGATGACGGAACAAAATGGCGGCTTAATAAAATATTAAAAAATTCAGCCGAAAAAAACTACTTAATGAACTGATTCATATTGTGTGCCAGAACTAATTATGGTATAGAGATGAACTAGTAAAACTGAATTGATAAAACAAAATATGTTTTATCAATTCCGTCGGTCCGTCTATTCGTTTGTCCGTCTGTCTGTCAGTTCGCAGCACAGCTTGAGAACTTGTTATCAGATTGACTTCAGATTTTAGTCAAACATTAAGGGTAGTATGGGGATCAATTGATAATATTCTGGTAAAAATCTAATGTCCCGGACAAGATGGCGGCCTAGTGAAACGTTAAAAAAATTATTACTATAAAAAATGATTATCCAGTTTACCTCAAATTTTGCACAAAAATCAAGTGTTAAATAAGAACGAACTGGAAACATATGGTATGAATATAAGATAACAAAACCAAATGGCGGAATAAAAAATTCAGCCTAAAAAAACTGGTACCAATTCCGCATGACGTAACAAAATCGTGGTGTGTGTCAATGTTAAAACTACTTATTGAATATATTTTAAATTATGCCCAAAAATTAAGTGTAGCATAGCTAGAATGGTAGTAAGCGAATATGATGGGACAAAATAGTACTGAACAAAATTAGGTCGGACTTCACTATTTCTATTAAAAGAAAATATTCATAACAAGGGAAGTTAGTGAGTGAGTGAGTGCGTGAGTGAGTGAGTGAGTGAGAGAGAGAGAGAGTTTCTCTATTAAGTATTTGTAGGTAAATAGGGTGTGACCTATACTCATGATGATGGAGGGATGTCTGGATATGTTTTGTATGATGTGATGTTGTTGACCTTTCGATTTTCGTAAAATGAGTCTTTAATATTGTGTAATTTGTTATCTTCGGTTAGAAGATCCTATTCTAATTATATTAGGTTTTTTGATCTAGATGTTGTTATTTTGTGTAGATCTTTTATCCATGACAATTTGTTGGTTGTTATGCTGTTTATGTTGTTATCCTTTGCTAGGGTATCTACTTTCTCGTTGTCTGGTATTCCTACGTGTGCTGGAACCCAGATAAATAATACTTGTTTCTTTTTGATGTATATTTTATTCAATTTGTTATGTATATCAATAGCTATAGGATGCGATTGAGAGTATGTCTTGATTGATTCAATTGAGCTTAAAGAATCTGTTACTATTGCCCAATATTGGTTATTAGTGGATAGAGCATAATCTATTGCGATTGAGATAGCATATCAGCAATTCAGAGCTTAATACTCCGGCAGAATTATGTAGAGTTTCTATTCTTTGTACAGAACCGCAGTTGAATGCTGATCCCAATTTGTTGGTAGTTTTTGAGCCACCTGTATATATAATTTTATAATAAGAGTATTTTGAGTTTAATAAGTTAGTAAAGGTTCTTCCTAAAAAGTTGCTTGGATATATATTTTTGGGAAATTTTTGCATTGAACAATCTGTGATTATAGATGGAAATAAGAAATGGTCAATTGTGTTTACCGGAGGATATGGTGCAATTTGTACTCTCTGAGCGAGTTTGTGATATCTAATGTTGGAGCTGTATGTAATGTTATGTGAAATGATGTATTCGTAGTTCAGAGGTCTGGCAAGGAAATGTTTGTGATGATCTATGAATTTTAGGCTATCTGCATATTTCATTAGGTAGTATTCTCTGCGATGGTATAATGAAGGGCATTCAATGTCACAATATAAACTAATTATGGCACTAGTACGGAATGCCCCCAGTATCATGCGTAATCCGCAGTTGTGGACCGCATCTAATCTAATCTCTTTAGCTGAGATGTTCTAGCTGAAGAGTATACTTGGCAACCATAGTCTACTTTGGATTGGTTGACAGATTTGTAGATATTCATCAGAGTGGATCTGTGTGAACCCCATTTTAGTCCAGATAATGTTTTGATGATCTTGAGGTCAGAGAGGCATTTTGTTCTTAGGTAATTTATATGAGCTTTCCAATTTAATGTAGAGTCAAGTATGAGTCCTAGGAATTTGAAGTTTGGTTGATTTGGAATTTGGGTTAAGTTTAAAGAAAGATTTGATGTTTTGGGACAATTTGTTTTCCTGCAAAAGTGAACATAGGCTGATTTAGCGGTAGAGAAGGACATTCCATTGGAATTTGCCCAATTAGGTAGATTTTCTAGACAGTTTTGAAGTAGGTATTCACTATGTTTGTAATCTGTTGATGAGTGGTATATTAGGATGTCGTCGGCTAATAATTTTAAATATATCGGTGGTGGTATAAAGTTTGTAATAGAGTTCATTGCTATTAAAAATAACGTTGGGCTGATAGGTGATCCCTATAGAACACCATTTAATTGAGAATAATGTGATGATAGTTAATGATTTATGCGAACCCTAAATATTCTATTTGATAAGAAAGTGTTTAAAAATCTAAAAATATTTCCTGTTACGTTCCAGTTGAGGAGTGTTTGTATTATATTCGATCTGTTAATTGTGTCGAATACATTGGTAAGGTCAAGAAATATTGCAATTGTGTGTAGTCTTTTTAGGAAGTTATTTTGGAGTGCAATTTCGAATCTATATTAGATGGTCTAGGGATAACAAGGGAAGTTCCGGGTAAAGAAAAGTTACCGATTCCAAATCCAATTATTAAAGAAAAAAATATACTGTTTATTTCTATTATAGAAAATTAATTTAATTTCTGAAGGATCATCTGCCTGTTTTTTCCTAGCCAACGCAAAGCTAAAAATTATTTGTTTTTGTAAATTGTTTCACTAACTTTTTTGTATTAACTAAATGTTTGTTTTTCCTAAAATAAAATTCTCAATTGAATGAAAGACCCGAAATTAACACAAAATTTTTATTACCAGAGAAAAATCTATAGTAAAATAAGTACATGAACACTGAAATTTATATATAAAGTAACAACTATTTCTACTTCTATCCTAGTCGTACAAGCCAATATCTCATATAGTACACTCGGGTTCCAGTAACTTGGAGTTTAGGGTGAAACTTCCCTTCAAAAACCAACTTAGAGTGAGGGACTAGGGTATGCCAGATGCCTTTTGATATAAGTTCTTATAAGAAGTTATTTTTCAAACTGTGACGTAAAAAGATTAAGGAGTGGATGAAATATAGGAATATATTTTAGGGTTACAATAGACATTGATTGGAGTGAACGTTTTTGACTGAGACAAATATCTAATGTAAAAATTCAGTCCTTTTATTTCCGTTTCGGTAGACCTTTTTATACGATTTCTACGATGGTTTGACAAAGATGCCGGACATTTTTATCCAGCATTTTAAAATTATAAAATCAGATTCGTTTTCAGAGACCTCGAATCATTTTTTAATTTTTGGTCCGACTTTTATTGAATCTGAAATACTGTGCGTTGGTTCGGAAGTAATTTAGTCACTATATCTCTTTGTATTGAGGCCAAAACTACAAAATTAATCAAATGAGTATTCAGTACGGCAGCTGCCAAATACGTATGTCTATAAAAAAACTAACCATTTAAAGATTATACTGGATATTAGGTTTGGGCCTTTTTTTAAATACAAGTTCTCACTATTAAAGCTGTAACTTAATAAAAAAAAATGGTTCGTAGAAGAAGGGACTTTTCATTAGAGGCTAAACATTTTGTATACAAATACTAATATAAAGGGTGATACAAAAAAACATAGTCCGAATTAACTTCCATGTGCCGGGTGTCAAGATACCATCATTTTAACCTTTTATGGCTTAAGATAGAAAATAATATCAAACGCAATTTTGTAAGGCTATTTTTTTTAGTTGAACTATAAAAAAGGGGTGGGGTTGGCAGAAAAGTTTTATTGGCCGAAGATGCGGCAGGATGTTGCCAGATATGTGAGGAATTGTCAGATTTGCGCAGCCCATAAGTGTGATCCAAAGGGTGCAAACGACCAGATGGTATCTCATAGTAAGCCCACTCGTCCATGGGAAATGATTTCAATGGATTTGGTTGGACCTTTGCCACGTTCGCATAAAGGAAATACAGCTATCTTGGTAGTTACCGATTATTTGAGTAAATTCTCTTTAATATTTCCACTACGCTCTACTTCTTCTAAAGTGATTATCAACCGTATAGAAGAACAAGTGTTCCTTTTATTCGGCGTAAGTCGGGTGATTTTATGCGATAATGGTCCACAATTCCGTAGTAGTGAGTTTAAGAAATTTGCAGATAGCTATCATTGCAGAATTCAGTTCAATGCAAATTACCACCCTAGGGCTAATCCCACCGAACGTCAAAATAGAACTTTAAAGACCATGTTGTCAATGTATGTGAGTGACAATCACCGTAAGTGGGACGAACAATTGCAGAAGTTGGCCTGTGCTATTCGCACTGCGGTCCAAGAGACCACTAAAGTGTCACCGTTTTTCTTAAATTTTGGAAGAAACATGTGCCTTTCAGGCAAGGACTATAGTAATAAAGATCTTGTAGAAACAGAAGATGGAAACCAAAGCGCAAGAGAGAGTAGAAATGAGGGATTTCGGAAGTTGTTTGCGGAAGTTAGGAGCAGATTGGAAGCGGCTGGTCAAAAGAATATTGCGAAGTATAATCTTAGAAAGCGTAGTGAAGTCTTTTCTCCAGGTCAGAGAGTGTGGAAGAAGAATTTTGTTTTGTCTGATGCTGCCAAGTACTTTACACATAAGTTAGCACCGAAATTTGTCGGACCGTATATCATTCGCCGTCAGATATCGCCTTGGACATACGAGTTACAGGACAGAGACGGGAAGGTTCTGACAGGCACTTGGCACGCTAAAGACCTGAAACGCTCTCCTGACTACGATTGTCCCTAGCGGGCCAATCGTTTTGTGGCAAGGGGGGGGAATTGTAACGTGATAATTTCGGACTTATAGCATGCTAATAATAATATTAAACTATTTAAATAATTATATAATAAACAAATTTTTAGATAATAATACTACTAAATATTAATCATTTTTGAATTTACAATTTTGCTTTCCTATCACGTTTGTCTTTTAAAACTACGAAAACTTCTTTTAATGCACTATGGATTTAATATGTTAATGATTATTCTTGTGCGATTCTGCCGTTTCGATTTTTAGAGAACAGAATTTTGGATTCAGTTAGTGCGAACTGAAATAAAACAAGTATATTAGAATTACACTGTATAGGTCCGCGCAACTGATCGATGTGTCACGACATCTCCAGGTCTCGTTTATCAATAGCCTGGCTTACGGTTCGATTATCGATTTTTCTGTCGTTAATTTTGGAAAGGTACCGCGGTGGAAGTGGACGGTCGGGGCAGTTTCCTCGGTCTCCTGCACACATCGCAGTATTCTATCAGGCGCATTTGGTCGTATCGTAGGTTCCTACAAAAGAGGGCGCTACATTGTCAATTTTGGGAAAGAATTATTCAGATGAGTCGGATGCATTATGGCAGGTCTAGATTTTGTTATTATTTTCGAGGGCTTACAATGGTGTAATTTGGGGTTCTTTTGGAATGCCCAAGTATAGTTTTGTGAGTGATTTTTTATGATAAGTTTTCCGGTAATATTGCCCTCCGTGATGCCGACGTATTTCTAGTCATTTCTAGTTTTATCGACCGGTTCCTGTGGTTACAACAGCAATCTGTGACCGTAGTTGCCGGATCATGAATAAGTTTCCGATCCCGTGACTGCAGAATTTTTATATCGGATGTGACATTTTACCTGACTGTGGCTCTGAAACAATGAATTTTATATATTGTTTCTATTTCTCGGATTTGACCTTTGGATATTTAATTGACGGATATTTGCTGTGCCTTTGGTGTTAAGTATGACTGGTTGCTTATTGATAAAGAATTGAAGTCTTAACTAGGATTTTATGAGTGGAATCGTGGCAACATGGCGAGACATTTTGGACCTGTTGCTCCAAAAATTTGTTCCTGCTTGGTGAGTCTCAAGTCAGCAGTGTGGTGCGCGGTCCATTTTCTGATGCCTTCATCATAATTTTCAAGTAGAGCCTGGCTTGATCGTATTTACGAGATTTATTGATGAGCATCTTTTGCGAAATAGTTCCTGTTTGGATTTGAAAGTTCTAAAGTTGTTATTCGGGCACTTTGGGGTTTTTTTTGGACAGAGGAAGTTCGCACCCACGAGGGAGAATTGTGAAAATGGCCGCCACACTCTAAAATCCTCGTTCCACCATCTTTAGAGGATATCCTCCTGCTGACTTGCCATATTGGCACCTGGAATAGCAGATTCCGAGTCAAGACTTCGTAAGAAGCCCACTGCACTTGTCCAGACCATCGACAACCACTCGTTGATTCCGTTTTTAGCATTAGGCAACTGCTAGACCCAGACTCCATTTTGGTTAGAAAACCCTCAGAAGGAGGTAATATTATTTTATTTGCATATTTTATTTAATTTTTGTTTACATTTTGGGCTATATTTGGATATGGTTTAATGTTTGCTAAGGGATGTTTTCTCTTTAGGGTTTTTTTTTTTGGTTTGGATATTATTCCAAGGGATTTCCGTCACGACGACGATCAAGTCCTGGAATTTGGATTTTTCTTTGGATCAGTTATTGGGATTGCCAACTTGCCTGACCAGGCAAGAGACTCACTTTCAGCATCGGAGCTGGTGCTGCTCCCACCTGTATACGCCCGAGTCCAGGTGACATTTCTTCGCCTGAAGGTCTGAACAGCTAACGGCCACAGCTATTGGAGGACGTCCAGATAAGTAACCGTAGCAAATAATTAAAATTTCAACTATTATATCTTTTGCAAGCTAAATTCCTCGATACAGTCAATTAGCCAATTTATTAATTTGTTCTTCATATTTACAAATTCAAATTTAAATTAATTTTTCTCACTAAAAATCAAAATCTATTTACTAATTTTAAACTAAACTTTTTACCTTATTATTGAGCTGACTGGCTTATCGAGTGGCCTTTAATAACTTGTTTTGATTCTATTTATAATTTTTGATGTATTTCACTGACTTGTATTTGATTTTGCACTCACGATTTATGACGTCATAATATCGACCGTGGTACTATATTTTTATATATTCCTGCATACTGTTGACCATTGTCATATTTATATTTTTTTTATTATTCATTTTCTTGTGTACAATATCGATTTCTCTTAAGCTGCAGGTAATTTTAATAATTAAGATTAGAAGCTTAGTACATATTATAGCTGTATCGCTATTGGCCCGCGTTTGGACCATACCTACATATACTATTATTGTACTTGAAATAACTTTTGGAAAAAAAAAACAAAAAGAACAACTTATTTGATATTAGTATATGATTTCAAACAAAATTTTGCGTTTTACTGCTGCTACCTACCTACAAGTGAGACCCTCATATCTTAATTAATTATTTGGTATTCTGTGAAGGTAAGCTCATTGGTATAAGATAATATTTTGGTTTTTCGTTGCTTGGAATCGCTAGAGTTGTGCAACACTGGGCGATAATTCGTAATTATTATCGGCCTAGTACTTCATTAATTTATTTGATAAAGTAGAGTAATAATTAATTACGTGGCGCAAAATATTTAGATCTTAACCCAGCCCTTCTCCACTGTTGCTGTCGGCCTCTACTATTATTCTCCCCAGCTTGTTCCAACTCTTAGGGTCTCCAACGCCTTGATGAATTCGAAATTCAGTATACTTTATTGATCATTAAATAAATATCCGGTAAGTGAAAATTTTTGTGCCATAATACTCCCATTTTTGTTGGAGGACAGTGAGTTTGCATCGATATATAAAAAAAATTGATCAATATAACTCCAGTGGTTTTAAAAATTAAGGACATATTAAGTGTGAAAAATCAAGTAAGACAATTTTAATGAAACTGAAAGTATTTATGTTTTGCGATCGCTCTCAGTACACTTATGACTTTTAGAACAAATATTCGAAAGAGTGAATGAGGAAACAAACTCATAGACCATGAATTTAGTTATTAGTTCTACTTGTAGACATTTCCAGAATAATTATTCCCATAAAATGTATGTTATTACACGACTGGGACATGAATAGCCTATATCAGTACCATTAATAAAGTTTATCGTTTCATTACCTTTCCGAAATTTCTCAGGTATGGCTATCAAGGGATATTAAATAAAGTTTAATGTAATAAATACTTAATTAATGCTGATGTTAAATACGAATAAAACAGAGCTATTGACCTATAAACTTGGTACATATTGTCTTACCGGTGGTGGAGAAAGGAAAATGATTGTTTATATGAATGACATGGAAATAAAAATAGACTCCATTGTTTACATTCCCCAAGAATTCATAATTACGTCTTTGCCAAATATTTACTGTGGAGAAATTATAAGTGATAACATACTTTGTTGTATAATTACCTAAATAAACAAGTTTTTCCAGATATTCGATTTAGGGAGCATCCTGAGATACATTACCCCCCAGGGCAAATGAAACGCTGGGTATATTTATTTTAGACATCATTGGTTTATATTACATGCATCATAATACATTTTTGATTTTTCACATCAGTGATGTGATCACACTTAGCGAGAAACTTGCATATTTTAAATAGTGAAAATTTCTTGAAAACTCCTCTTCTCTTCGGGTTTTTATACGAATATTCCATTCATGTACAAATTTTCCCGTAAGACTGGTGATGTTTTCGAAAAATTATAGCGGAAATACCACGTCGTCTAGAAAACATGGTGTTTCCACTTACCTGGTTAGGTGTGTTTACATACCTAACCAAAAAATGAAATCTTGACAATATGAAATCTGCTTTTGAGAGACGCTTGAGTTCCTAGAAACTGATTTTTTTTTAAGTATCTTTCGAACATTTTTGAAAAGTTGTCAATATGAATAATCGCTTTGGGCTAGTTCAAGAAGAGGAAATTGATGAAAATATAATTGGAAACGAACCAAGAAACACCGTTAAATCCAAGAAGAGTATCTGGAGACAGTTTATGTTATTCTGCGATGAAAAAAACTATACGTTTGACCAAGATACTCCAGTATCCCAACTAGCAATGATTTTGAAAAGCTGGGCCTACAATATGCGAAAAATGAACGGGGAGGAATATAAAGAAGGCACGGTAAAAATTATTTGGAATGTGACGGCGAAATTATTGATGGAAAGGTATTTCAATGAATACAAAATTAAAATAAATCCCTTCGAGCAAATGGAATTCAAATCGGCCCGAGACGCAAAAAATGCCAAAAGGAGACATTTGCGAGGTATTGAAAGCAAACGCAGAGAATCGGCCGTTTTTTAACATACAATGAATTAAAAAATCTAATCGAAGCTTGTGATGAATCAACTCCACAGGGTTTACAATAGAAGTGTTTTTTCTGTTGTCCTATGAATTAGCCTGGAGAGGAGGAGAAGGTGCAAGAGCCGAAACAACTTTTTTCAAAGAAGAAACTGACAACTTCGGAGGAAAAACAGGTAGAATTCAATACAACCCTGTTTTTTCTGAAACATGTCAAGGTGGTGGCCGAAAACTCGCCGATTCGAAGTGGTTGGTGAGAAACGAGAGAAGTCCTAGCTTTTGCCCAGTAAGAATTTATAAAGAATTACAAGATAAAAGGAAAAGTATCTCTAACACTTGACTATTTTTGACGCCAAACCCCCATTGGAAAATTTCCGGAATTTGGTTCAAAAACAGCCCAGTAGGAGAAAACGAGATTTCAACTTGGACAAAAAAACAAGCACAGAAATCAGGCCTCAATACCACAAAAAAATTTACCAACCATTCCCTCAGAGCTACTGCCGTGTCCAAGCTGGCCAAAAGCGGAGTGTCGGAGCAAAACTTGATAAAAATTACAGGTCATTCGAATGCGAAATCCTTATCAAGTTATTTCCAAATGGATCCACACCACAAAAAAATTATTGAAAAAATGAGGGAACCTGGAAAAGAACCACCTCAACAGCACGTGCATCCAGCCCCTGTAGCAGCATCACCCAGCACAAGTACAAGTAGTGGTCTGACGGCATCTTCTACGTCGTCGCAAAACAACAATGTGGTTAATAATTATCAGAACTGTACCTTTTATTATACAATCAATAATTAAAATTGAATATTTAGATTTATATTAAGTACTTTTCAATATTTAGACAAATAATTTTATTAGTATATTATTATTCAATTTGTGTTCAATTTGTTACAAAATTCTAATTTCTAAACTTGAAATAGGTATGTATTTAATATTCAATTAATAAAGCTTAGTTTCCCTGTATTTGATTCGTGGAATATTCCTCCTAAATTCCTACTTAAAAATTAACCAGATTATTTTTAAGCACTCGTGGTATTATCCTCGAATATATTGGTGGAAAGAAATTGTGATTTTCACCTTTTTTTAGCAAAACATAAGTATAGCGGATTCTATAGGTCTATTGGGGATTGAAAAAACAATTTTTTCGTTAAAACTTAGGTTTAATGATATTTAATGAATTGTGTGAAAACTTGTTAAAATATATTTTAGCAAAACAAATTTTAAGTTTTATATCTAATAGAGCAGCCAAAAACCCTAATTAAATTTCAATATTGAAAGTGTCTTAATTTTTTAAATGTAGAATTTTTTTATTCTCTTAACTATTTATTAGTAGGAAACTCTACTTTCATAATTAAATGTAAACCAAATTTTTACATAATTTGTTTTCTATTTGTATAAAGAAAGATCTCTTTTTAAAATTAAATGTAGATAAGAAAGCATATTTTTGAACAAAAACATATAAATTACAATTAATATTTTATTTAAAAATAAAATATTATTAAATTTTTTGTTTTTACTTCCCTCGTAAAGAGAAGTATTGTAATAGTGAAAAAATCACCCTACGAGATTTTTTTAGATCTTTACTTTTAAAGGACCCCAAATGCCGAAAAACAAGTTTTCTCAATTCCATCTATCTGTCGGTGAGTCTGGTCGCGGTATAGCTAAACAACTACCAATCAGGTTGACTTTAAATTCTGGTCAAAAACTGAGGTTCATATGGGAATGACCTGGTAATATTTTGGTCCAATTTTTCTCAAATTTTGAACAAAAACCAAATATTGTGAGAAAATCAACTGGTGAAATTTTGGAACGAATCCAAGATGGCGAAACAGAATGGCGGCTTCATAAAATATTAAAAAACTCAGCCCGAAAAAATACTTAATGGATTGATTTCAAATTTTGTACAATAATTAATTATGGTATAGAATTCAACTGGTAATACGAATAGAAGATGGCGGCATCCAAATAAAATATTTTCGAAAAATTCACCAGGTTTTACAGCTCTTTGCATTTTAGCATTCCTAGATATATATATTTTAATAATAACGTTCGTCTGTCAGTTCGTGGCATATTTTAAAAATTACTTACCCGATTGACTTCAAATTTTGGTCAAATATTAAGGGTCATATGAGGATGATAATATTTTGGCAAATCTAGCATGACGTATTAAGATATAGTCAAATGCGGTCTTATCGCGCGGGTCCAAAGGTCACCAACATTATGAATCAAATCAGAAAACACAGTGAATACTAAAATGTTGTGCGATTCTTTTATCGAGCTATTAAATCTCGATGGGCTATTTACACATACACTTAATATTATTTTATATATTAAATGCCGAGGGACTAAATAAGAAAATTCGCTAAATATGTATTTGGTTAAAATTTTTTGGTTGCCATAAACAAAAATACACAAAATGCCAAGCGCCTTAATAAAGTCGGAAGGCGGTTATTACTCCCCTCGATTTTTTCAGATATTTACGTTTAAGGGCCCCTAGATGCCGGTAAACATGTTTCCTCAACTCCCTCTGTCTGTAGGTATGTCTGTCCGTCAGTCTGTCGCGGCATAGCAAAAAAACTACTTATCCGTTTTCTTCAAATTTCAGTCTAAAATTAAGGGCCATGCATGCGAAAAATACAGGTTATATATATATATATATATATATATATATATATATATATATATATATATATATATATATATATATATATATGTATATATATATATATATATATATATATATATATATATATATATATATATATATATATACATATATATATATATATATATAAAAAAAACTACTTATATATTTTATTCAAATTTATATAATATATAGGGCCATGCATATATAAAAATACAGGTTATATATAATATATATATATATATATATATATATATATATATATATATATATATATATATATATATATATATATATATATATATATATATATATATATATATATATATATATATATATATATATATATATATAGCCTGTATTTTTTGTTAGCCCCGAGTTTCTGGTAAAGCGATTTAACTGATTTTTATATATCAAATTTTGTCTTATAATTAATAAAAAAAAAATACTTATTTTAAACACGCTTTAAATTGGGGCAAGTATTCTATAATTATTTATTTATTGCCTACAACATTACAAATGTACTAAAAAAGTAAGCAAAAATGGTGTCAAATCTAGTAAAAAAATTTTTAAATTAAAACTCACTAATTTCTTCCAGTACTGCGGCGTAATATAATTTAATGAATCTTGCCAAACAATTTGCACTTCATCTGATGTAAGACCATCGTCCACGCGTTTTTCGTAATATGATTTTGCCCCAGTCCATATTAATTCTATTGCGTTAAACTAGCATTGGTATGGCGGTAGTCGTAAAACCTTTTTCACGTAATATTTCATGTACGGCATATATTGTTGTTTTTTTAATAGATTTTGCCATTAAAAAAAGTTCTAGTTTCAGTATATTGGGTAAAGGATTTTGTTTTGTTTTATTAGAAAGTCATAAATATCACTTTTCTTCCAGGATGAAGTAGGTTGTTTATTTAAGATTCTTGAATTATAAGATGCATTGTCCAGAATGATTAAAGATGGAACATCTACAGTTGTTTGTTTAACTAGTTTTCAAACAGTTCACAGTTCATATTATCATGTTAATCCATACTTTTGGATGTTGAAGAAAATAGTAAACTTGCACCTGGAAGAAATCCTGTTGAAGAACCTGCATGCAAAATGATGAACCGTTTTCCCGTCCCACATCCCTTTTTTCTCTTGGCACTTTTTACAGACTCGTCCTGCCAAGACTTCGAACCACTTCCAATAGAAAATAACCAAGTCTCGTCTAAATATACCACTTTTCTAAATTTTGAATTAACATTTTCCGTGTATTTCTTTAAAAACTGGATACGCTGACTTGCTATATGTGGCAACTCGCATAAAAATCTTCGATTACAGTCCTTTTTATACCGAAAACCCAACATTGTTATTAATTTTGACAACGATTTTACTCCAATTTCCAATATGCTTCGATTTTTTAAAGCTTATTTTAAAGCTTGAAGGGTTAAATTAGTTTTTGATGTATACAAATCGTAAATAGCATTACGAACATCCATTTTTACATTGTCACTTAAGTCTTCTGTTATTGGCTTTCTTCGTGTACATTTCTTAATCTTCTTCGGTAGTAAATTATGCTTTTTTTCATGCACAATTTTGTGCACAGTCCTTATACCGATTCCCAGAGCATTTGCTACTGCCTTCTGGATATTAGCCGGTGAATTTTCATTTTCGTAATATTTTATAAGATTTTATACCATTTTTTTCGCTTGTGGAAGCAAAAAACCCGAAAATTGTTTTCTATTACTCATTTTGACACTGACTTCTCAATATGACTTTGAAGTGACATCGCTCAAAGATTTTTGCAACTGCTGGTATTTATATGTTTATCCTCTTTTTTCATAAATAACATAGGTCTATCTAATTTATCATCCGGATTTTATACGGAGGATATGATTACACGTAATAAAAGAAAAACAAACTTCAAAAAGTTTGTCGTTGATAAATCGTATGACCCGCACGATAACACTGCTTTTGACCATAGTGGCCTAGTCAAACGTTAAAAAGTAATGCCGAAAAACTAACTAACCAATTTACCTCAAATTTGTCACAAAAATCAAGTGTTATATAGGAACTAACTGGTAACTTTTGGTAAGAATCCAAGATAACAAAACAAAATGGCGGCCTAATATAATATATAAAAAAAATTACCTGAAAAATTAGATTAATATCAAAGTTGGTGCAAGCATTAAATGTGATATAAAGTCAAGTTGTGATAGGAATTCAAGATGACCAAATTGGCGGCCAAATAAAATATTTAAACATTTTTTTAAAATCTACTTTTTATAAATCTTTAGGCATACATAATATTTCTCCGTCTCTGTTTACAAATATTTTCAATTGCTTTTAATCCTAAATTTAATCTGTAGAACAGTTTAATAAAAAATACATGACCTAAGCCTTTTATTAAAAATTAAATATATTTTTTGTGTGGGACAGACAATTAGTCTCATATTTAGGTAATAAACATACATTCTATGAATAAACAAGTACCAGTCAATCTGTCAATTAAACCATTATATAAAATATAAATATAGAGAGCTCAGTAAAACTGAATAAACATGCATTGACTAAACATCCATCGAGACGCCTAAAATATTTAAATATTAATTTTGAATTTTAAAGTAATATTAATATACCAATTCAACGAGATTTTATAGACAACTCCCAATACCCATTTTACAGTATTACATATGGATACATTTTATGATTACTTAGGAGCTTACAGAAGAGCTGTTAAATAATTCGATGTACAGGATGCCCCACGAGCTTTTGGATAGCGAATATCTTGGTTAATGGATGAGACTCAAAAAAACTTAAGAAAATAATTTTGGATTCTCAAGATGCATAACATAAACACAAGTTCAATTATACAGGGTGCTTCACAAAGTTGTAGTACACAAAATTTCTGGTTTTTTAATTGGGAAAAAGGGTTCTCCTTCAAATAAAGATAAATTAAATAAAACTCTTAATTGCAACAAATTGGTTCGATGGACTAGGCATAATATTTCACCGTCTCTGTCTAAAAATGATTTCAATTGTTAGGATTTATTCCTAAATTTAACCTGTAGAAAAATTATTAATAGATGACCTAAGATATATTTTTTGAGTGGAACATTTAATTTCGTAGATTTTTTAGGTAATAAACATACAATCTATGAAGAAGTTCAATTATACAGAGTGCTTTAAAAAGCCATGGCAACTTCTGGTTTTTTAAATTGGAAAAAATACAGATAACTACATCTATTCAACCAAATTGATTCGATAGAACGAAAACAGCTACACAAAAACATTCAGAATTAAAAAGAGCTAAGTAAACATTACCTTAACAAATGTTCAAATTGACTTCTACCATTGTTGATACAATGAGCAAACCTCTTTTTAAGGCTTCTTATGCATGCTGCGTTAATCATAGCACGGGTAACAGTTTGGCAAGTAACTAGGATTCTATTTTGTAAATCTAAAACATCGATAGATGGTGGGGTATAAACAATATCTTTTATGTAACCTTACCGAAAAAGTCCAAAGGCCTAATATCTGGGGTGAGCGCGAGCCCAAATGGGGGGTTGCTCGATCCTTTTATCACCACATTGAGGCACGTTCGGTTAAAGGAATCTCTTCGATATGTTCTGGAAGACCATTCGAGAGAAAATATAAGGAACTCTCGCAATTCAGCGTATCTTGGTAAAAATACGGTCCAATCAAATGACCATTAAAAGACAATTATTAAAATATTTGTACCTCACATTTGCTGAAAATATGCTTCCCCACCCACTTGGGGGTTTCTGGGGACAAATAATGGGTGTTATGTCGATTCATGTTTCCATTATTATGAAAGCGACTCATCTCTCTCCATAAATGACAGACAGAACGACCCAGAGAGGCCGACGGAATCGAGAAAACATGTTTTTCAGCATTCAGAAACCTTCAAACGTAAAGATCTGAAAAATCTCGTAGGGTTATTTTTTTCAAGATTACAATAATTCGCTTTAAAAAAAAACAATATTCCTCTAAATTTAGGAAGTTCTGTGTTTAAAAATATAGAAACTGTAATAATTATAAACTTTTAAAATATATTGTTGGTTTTGTTGAAAATGTATTTAAAATGATAAAACAATTTTGTCGTTTACGATGTTTTGTCAAGAACCCATCGATACGATGTGAAAGCTTGTTTTGCACGAGCTAACGAAAATGTTGCTGAGATATCACAGTTATACCAAAGTGTACAGAACTATATTAGACTCAGTAGACTTTGGTAATACGGGGCATTCGGGAAGGTCAGGGAATTTAAGGTGATTTTTCCTTATAAAATAGTGTTAGTAAGCATTTTAAGAAAACAGACCAAAATTTCTTTGGTTTTCTATTTACAATTGATAAAAGTTACATTTTTTATTTAATATTATTAAGATTTTAATTAATACGTCACCTATCAACTTGATATTTGGTACAGAAGCTATGGGTGGTGATGAGATTTATTCAGAGTTAGAAATGTTTCGTAAACTTGTCACTAGAAAACACTTTACCTATAACGCAAATCTTATTTCCAAGAAAAGTAGAAGCCTAAAAGAGCAAGAAAATATATCACTTCAGTATTAAATTTTAATTTTTTTTGGAGCTAATCTAATCTAATATAAATTATCGATGGCAGTATAAAAAAATTGCTAATTAATTTATCCAGTTAGCTGTTACTTGTTGGATATTCATTATCACTGGTATAATAAATAAACAAACTATTTTTGTTTAGTAATTTTCTCTAATTTATTGCAGTTTGACAGCTGTTCCCCCTATTGAAGCTATGAACTTAGTGGATAATTTGCTGGTAAAAAACAAAGTCAACCCTATTGTTAAGAATGACATATTAGATTTGTTGGTAGTGTGCCTAGATCAAAATTATTTTGAATTTAATGGGTCGATCTATTTAAGTAAAGAAGGTTTAATATTGGGTAACCCGTTAAGTCCTATTTTAGCTTAAAACAAATAATAGAAAATCACCCTGTAAGAAGTTTATTTATTGGTATAGATATGTTGACGACATTTTGGCTTTTTTCACAGGCACAGAGAGACAACTTAACCTCTTTTTAAATTATATTGAAAAATTACATAAAAATATAAAATTTACTTTAGAATTAGAACAAAATAAGTCAATACTTTTTTAAGTTTAAAAATCAGGAACAATAATAATAAACAAGATTATGAAATGTATCTCATAGCATCGTATGCAGATATAACAATACTTAATACATGACACCACCCATTGCCTCATAAGATGACAGCTTTTCATAGTTTTGTACTTCGTTTAATTAATGTATCTCTTTCAGCACAAAATTATAACAAAGAACTTAATATTCTTCTTGCAGTTAATAATGTAATATTGTAAATAAAAAACAATATAAAAAAGCACTCAATTTGGTTTATCTTGATTTTAAAACAAAAGACAATATTAAGTTTAATACATTAACTTATACGGGAAAAATTAGCAATAAACTAGGGACATATCATGAAGTAGCTTTTTGTATAAATAATACTTTAGGTAGATATATTAAGAATAACAAGTCTACTACAAATAATGACCAAAAATCAGGGGTATATAAATTAAAATGTGGTTCTTGTAAAAAAGCAGTGGCGGCGCGTGGATTTAAGAACGGGTGAAGCGCAAGTAGCGAATGCAAAAAGTGCGCCGAAGGGGGAACAATTTTCGGGGTGTCACGCCCAAAATGGCTGTTTTTTAACCTTTGTATAATGTTAATTATCCATAGCTTTGGAGCATTTTTTAATACTTAGGGGAAATAATATGAATTTATAAGATTTTAAATATATTTTTTTGTTCTTTAAAAACAGTTATGTACCAATATCTTAAAGTTAATTTCGATTCGATTGGATCGATGCAAAACTACTTCCGCCTGCGATGATCCGAGCGCACTAATTTACATTAATTTTATAACAAGCGAACAAGCGCCTGCAGGCTGCAGCAGCAGCTTTATGCCGCTCCCATCTCTATTTGGCTTACGGATATTCATCATTGCGTTGCCATAGCAACAGCCGTAAACAATTCTAAGCGCGAAAGCCGGCATTCGGGGCGAGTCTGATGATTATGAAAGGTGCGCCCTACGTTTTTAAGTCATTATTATTTTTTGAGTATATAACACACTAGTTTTGATATAAAATAATGGTATAATTAAGTAAATAATGTGAATTTATATAAAACATACAGCATTTTTATAATAAAAATATAGATTATAAAATGCTTAATATTTTAAAAATATTTTTATTTTTAAGAAAATTGATTGGAAAATGTAGGTGAAGCGGTGCTTCACCCGCGTCCCCTGGCGAGCCGCCACTGTAAAAAAGTACATATTGGTCAAACTGGTAGACCTTTTTATAAACGTATAAAGGAACACAAAACATTACATATTAAACAAAAATCAGATTCTAATTATGCAAAACACAGACAACAGACAGTAAAAGTTACAAGTTGAATTACTTGCAAAGTCCAGAAATTAATGAGAGGAAAAACCATAATATTTTATTGAACGATCAAATGGTCCTAAACGGCCTCCCATTGTTGAACCTTTATACCTAATATGTCTGCGTAGATTAAGTAGAGAGACACTTTACGCTCTTATTATTTCTAAAAATTCCAGTTTTAGTATCAGTCTTGAGTAGGTTTTTGATAAAGAGACAGAGTGTCGAAACAGCTGTCAAACTGACAGAAATTAGCGAAAATCACTAAAAAAAAAGTAAGAAATAAAACCAGGAAATTGCATCCCATGATTTAAACATAAAAGATATTCAACTGTTAAACATGGCCAAGTAGAAAGTTACAATGACATTACTTTACGAGCTATGTAAGTCCCATTTTAGTCTCTCGCAATAGAACTGAATTTGTAAAACTTATTCCATAATTTATCAGAATGAACAGGGTAGAGAATAAAATTTTTATGCTGTCCTCAATAGTGTGTGCCTTGAAATAAGTTTTGAAATTTTGTTTGGCAAAACTGGTGAAATATGACGTTTATTGTTTAGACTTGTCAGGGGAATAAAAGTTTATATGACGTACGCGGCGTGCTAAGAAAAGAGGACAAAGTCAAATAAGAAAGTTGTTTACGGACCGGGTTTAATTATGCTTTTTAAAAGGATCGTGATATACTTTGACAATAGTAGGAACGTAAATGTGTCTGTAATTGAAGTTTCATAATTTAAACCTATATTAGTTTTTGGATGTAGTTATTATACATTGACCCACAAAAAGTTGCGAGAATAAAACATTCATCTATTTTAGACCTTAATAACTTTTGAATGGATTCTTAATTTTGGTTATTATTTTTGCAATTTATAGCAATTAGCGTTTACAAGGAATTTGTGATGTCATTCTAGACTACGGAACATTTCTGGATAATATACAGGGTCAAATGCAGGTATGTGTTTTTTCTCTCCAATTTTTGAGACGCCCTGTAGAAGGATCTGTCTTTAATATCATATCGTCTACAAGTGATTTTGTTGCGTATTTCTTAAGAGACATTTTTTTTAATGATCGTTTTTAGAAAAAATAGTAAAATGTAAGTAAAGTGATGTTTTCACTAATTTTTTTCGAAAATTTTCGCGAGTCGAAGACGAGGGATAATTTTCAGCAAAATTCGTAAGCGAGAAACAATTTTCGGTTATTAATTCGAGTACATGGGAAATTCGGTAAGAAAATTTCATTCAAGATAAAGCATTAAAAATGACGTTTTGTTTATTTATTTCATCATTCCAAGCTAATTCTAAGCCAGTAAAAAGATGTATGTAAATTATAAAGTGCCAATGACTATAATTATTTATTATTATTAAAAGTTACATTTTGTGTATATTTTGTGCTTGTCAAACGACTATAAACTAGTCTTTCAGATCAAACCAAGCAATAAAGCTCCGAGTTAGAAATAGCAGAAATATACTTATAAGTTACTTAAAATGGAAAAATTTGAAAAATATGGTTTATCTGCATATTGCAAAGAAGTGGGCCATATTAAAATGTACCATCGTAATCTGAAATATCTTACTGATCTAATTATTGTCACATTCAAATCATGGAAGACACTTTGTTTAGAAGAATACGGAACGTGTTGCTGATGATTTCGCCGAAGTTCTCCAGGATGTCTAAGCGGAAAGTAAATCACTTGGTGGGAAAATATTATATCTACTTCATAAAACACCGACACCAATTAAGGGCCAGTTCTTCAACTACTGCAAGTCTTAATCATTCACCATTACAAAGAGAAGAAGTCGAGGAGTTCATGGATTATGTATTATTTCTTAAGTACCTACTTGACCGCCACCAAAATCTTACACGTTCGTCTTTATGTCACACCTGACTCGTCTCAATGCCACACCTGACCTTTGTGCAAACTTTAAAGTTAACAATTTGATAAGAATCCAATATTTAGGTTTCCACACTGATTTCTTAAACAATTTATTAAGTCGCCATTTTATTATGACTTGAAATTGATTGAAAATTGAAATCGTATCGGGAATCTTACCAGTTGATCTCTAAATCACTCTAGATTCAGCCATGTCAAACATGCGGCCCAGTGAGCATTTTTCTGCGGCCCAAATCAGTTTGGAAAGCACGCGCCGCTGCAACAACGATTGGTATAATAAAATGTACAATGTACGTAGTGCCATCTATGTTTAGGAGGATGAACTACACATACTCAACCTAAAACCTAAAGCCAAACGTTATCTGGCTTGTTCCATGAAATTCTATCGCGAAAAAACACAGATGACACTATCTGAACATTCCGGAAAGAACTCGAGAAATCACAATCTGTACAGGGTGTCCGGATTTAGTTGCAAAAGCAGGGTATCTCGCTTATTTTTAAAGATAGAACCATGCGGTTTTCACGGACGTGAGCTAATTTTTTGTGAAACTCATGAAGTCGTAAACAAAATTTTCATAGCCTTCTTCGTTTATGAGATACAGGGCGAAATAGAAAATTTTGCATCTTGGGGACCCCCCTCGTATCTCGGTTATCCTTTAACTTAACGCAAAGGGAAAAATTGCTGCTTATGCAGTTTTTTATGCTGGATCCAGTGGCGTAGTCACATTTTTCATTTGAGTTGTTATTTTTCAGATATGACCCAAAGTTGGGTTTTTTTAAATGGGACACCCTGTATATTTGTCCAGAAATTGATTTGTCCTTTTAAAAGCTTCTCAAAATATATATAATAGTATGGGTCTATTTTATTAAACAACAACAAAAATCCTAATTTTTATAATTATCATCCCAAATTTTGCAGTAGGCCACGCAAAACAATGCTGCTTCTTATTTAAAGTCGTTAACAATATCTACATCCTAACAATAAATCAAAATAAATATGTAATTAAATCTATTTATCAAAATATGTATTGATAATTTCGCACCAAAAAAGCACCACCTACCTAGATTTATGTAACACAAGAACAAAACAGTAATAAATTATCATGTAACAAGCCTTTCAGCAAAAATCAACTGTCGTATAAGAACTACAGTAACCAAGGAAATCAAAAGAACTGTTCAAACTGATTTCCATTTTGTTCTATGCATGCTTCGCACAATTTTCGTATTCGTTTTAGGGAATTAAGCAAAATAACGGGATGATTTTGTAAATAGCGAAAATTTTCTCTTATTGCATTTCCCAAATCTTGGACATTACCATAGTGGTCTTTGTAAATTCTATTTTCCAGATATCCCCATAGAAAGAAATCTAAAATCGACAAATATGGGGACGTAGGGGGCCATCTTATAGATCCATTTATTCCGATCCATTGATTGGTAAAATTATTGCCCAGAAATAATCTCGTCATTCCAGAATTGTGTGCAGGAGCACTGTCCTGTTGAAAATAAATTTCGTTAATTTGCGCTAGAGGAACATCGTCAAGTAATTCAGGTATAGCTGCCTCTAAAATTTCTATATAGCGATTGGCTGTTACATTTCCCTCAAATATATAAAATTTTATATGTGTTCCTAATATGAAGCAGGACACATTTAGACCAAACCTGCCCTGCTGTCTTCTGGGAAATATTTGGTGTTGATTTTCCTGGGACCAGAATCTAGTATTGTGCCTATTGAGTATACCAGAATTACTGAAATGTGCTTCGTCTGACCATATAACCTTCCTTTCAAAATCTCTAACCATATCGCATCTTTCTCGAAACCAATTGCAGAAGACTACCCGACGCTCTGGCTGTAAGTGCTGCACGGGCCTAAATTTATATGGGTGGTATTTGTGCTTTTTTAGAATTTCTTGAACTCTAGTTTTTGGAATCCCTATGCTCTTTTCACTGGCCCTATAAGAGTTTGTAGGGTAAGGTTCTGCATTAGCCAAAACCGTGATTTCCTCAGTCTCCCGATTTTCTTTATTATATGTTTTCGTACGAGGTTTGATAAATGATCCATGATTAAGTAAATTCTTTATTATCCGATAAAAAGTGGATATATTAGGTTGCTTCCTTTCTGGATATCTAAAAAAAATTAAGCAATAGTATTTCAACATACCTAAAAATTAACTATTTACCTGTTAAAATACGTCTCAGAAGTCGCTTCAACATTTTCATTACTTAATATAAAACAAGCTAATATATCGTACTTTTTACATAATAAATAAATACAAAAAACTAGCGCTATATTTTATATACGCGTACAAAATTGGGAAATGTCATTTGCTTCCAAGAAAACAAAAGAAAACCGCATCGTTTTGCATGGCCTACTGCAAAATTTGGGATGATAATTATAAAAATTAGGATTTGTTGTTGTTTATTAAAATAGACCCATACTATTATATATTTTTGAGAAGCTTTTAAAAGGACAAATCAATTTCTGGACAAATATACAGGGTGTCCCATTAAAAAAAAACACAACTTTGGGTCATATCTAAAAAATAACAACTCAAATGAAACATATGACTACGCCACTGGATCCAGCGTAAAAAGCTGCATAAGCAGCATTTTTTCCCTTTGCGTTAAGTTAAAGGATAACCGAGATACGAGGGGGGTCCCAAAATGCAAAATTTTCTATTTCCCCTGTATCTCATAAACGAAGAAGGCTATGAAAATTTTGTTTACGGCTTCATGAGTGTCACAAAAAATTAGCTCAGGTTCGTGAAAACCGCAAGGTTCTATCTTTAAAAATAAGCGAGATACCCTGCTTTTGCAACCAAATCCGGACACCCTGTATATAGGCCGTGTTCGATTGAGTTCAGTCGTTCAGTCAGTTATGAGTCAGTTGCGATAGAGTTTCGAGTTGAGTTGCGCACTTATTGTTACAAAACTTAACAGTACTTATTATAATTTATTCCGGATACAGTTACATGTCTCTTTCAAAACCAAGTGGAAGTAAGAGGAAACTTGTAGATGAGCATCGTATCTTTCAAGAAAAGTGGGAAATACGAGCTGTGAAGTGAAAGAAAAAATTATTTGTTTGATTTGTAATAGTACAGTTGGTGTCCCAAAATTATATAATATAAAACGTCACTATGATATTCATAAAACTATGTTTGACAAGTATACAGGCATGGTCAGAAACGAAAAGTTAAATAAGTTAAAATCACGGTTGAAAGATAAGCAGCTTATGTTTACACATGTTCAAAGCAAGAAAATGAATATGCCCTTCAAGCAAGCTACGTACTGTCGGAGTTGATCGCGAAACACTCAAAATCATTTGTTGAAGGTGAATTTAGAAAAGAGTGCCATGTAAAGGCCGCGGAAATTGTAAGTCCTGGAGCGTGAAGGCATTTCAAAATATATCCTTGTCCCGGAACAAAATCAGACTCTTTCATTGCATTTTCTATTGCCTGTGACGAAAGTACGGATGTGTGTGGTGTGGGCAACTCGCTGTTTTTCTTCGTGCGGTTGATACAGATATGAATGTGTATGAAGAATTACTGGAATTAGTACCATTGCATGATACAACAACCGGGAAGGATATTTTCAATGCTGTTTATGGACTTCTGCAAAAGTACAATTTAGATTTGTCAAAACTGTGTTCCGTTGCAACAGACGGAGCTCCGTCAATGACTGGAGTAAAAAATGGCTTCGTTAAAATATTACAGACAAAGATCAGAGAAACGGGCAGTGACAAACCAGATTTTCATCATATTCATTGTATAATCCACCAAGAAGTTTTATGCTCAAAAGTGTTTAAGTTGAAAAGTGTTTTAAAGTCAGTGAAAAAAATATAAACTTCATAAGGTCACGAGGCTTAATCAGCGACAGTTTTCTGAATTTTTACGTGATTTAGAAAGTGAGTACACAGGTGCGATGGCTTTCGTGTTCTATGGTACTCGACTGGTTTTAGAAACTCAAAGAAGAAATACGCGTTTTCATAGAAACAAAAGGAGAAGATGTCAGCTTATTATGCGATGTACCTTTTTTACAAGATCTTTCATTTATGGTAGATATCACAAAACACTTTTCAGACTTAAATACGAAATTGCAAGGACCAGGTCAAGTTATTACAGATATGCATGATCATGTGAAAGCTTTCAAGTGTAAGATGATGTTGTGGGAAAAACAGTTAGCAGAGGATAATCTGTCAAATTTTCTGGCTTGTAAGGCATATCAGGAAAGCACAAGTGTCCCAATATCATACAAAATATATTCAGAGAAAATGAGAAGCCTTCTGGCAGAATTTGAGAAGAGTTTTCAGGATTTTAAGACCCAAGAAAACCATTTGTCTCTATTTACTGGTCTTTTCACTATCGATATTTATAAAGTTCCCCCTCACTTGCAAGTGGAAGTAATTGAGATTCAGTGTCAGACCCATTTAAAACAAAAATTTGATAGTGTTGGTACATTCCAATTTTATAAGTACTTGTCTGTTAAATACCAAGAAATGAGAAAATTTGCCTGTAAAATCCTGCCAATGTTTGGAAGTACCTATAAGTGTGAACAACTATTTTCTTTGATGAAAGGAAACAAATCTCCCGCAAGATCGCGATTGACGGACGCACACTTGGACGCAGTTTTAAAAGTTATTTCCGCCGATAAATTCGCGCCACAAATATACAACTTAATTAAAGACAAAAGATGTCAAATATCTGGCAAAAGAATTGAATGTTTGTAGTTTTTTGTAATGACTTTTTTATTGGAAATTTAATAAACAGATTTGTCCTATAATAGTACTTTTTCTCAAGATTTTCAGTAGTTTGTCTTCTTTAAGATAAGGTTTTGCGGCCCACCTAGTCGATGGTCTTCATGCTTTTGGCCCACCAGTGACTTTGAGTTTGACATGGCTGTACTAGATTCATATGCAATATTTGAATTCAACTAAATAAATAGTTTTTCTACTGATTTTTTAACAAATTTTACACAAATTTAAATCAGAATATCCTAACTTAGTACCTTTTATTTCAACATTAAAATTGACATTTTCTACACACAATGCTAACGCCTTACTAACGCCGAATTACTTACCATGAACTTGAAGGATTATTGGTTCACTAATTTCACTTTGTTCTTCTCCTTTTATGATATTGGTAACTTTACATCTCCATTCCCCTTGATACTCATACGTAACATTACTTATATGAAGCTTAGCTTCTCGTCCTCTTTCTACGATACTGTCCGATTGTGCAGATGTTTTTCTCTGGACCCATTGATAGGTTGGTGGAGGATTACCTTCTCCCAAACATTCGAAGTTGATCGGAGAGAATAGTGTCGCAGTCTTCACTCTTTCTCTGCCCACACTGATTATTTTTGGTCGGTCTGAAACAGAAAAAATATATAACATTTTTGTTGATATAGCACATATACAGTGTGTCCCAGATTCGCTTCTCTATATATCTATATATATATCTCGGCTCCTATTATACCTACAGCAAAGATTAAATGGGGAAAGTTTTAGAGGAAACTTATGGCATTCGATATCTGGCTTCAGATTTACGATCGATCAATAAGTTTGGGAAATATCGGCGAAAAACCGAAAACGGCAGATTTCGTTTTTCGCCAGTATATCCAGAACGGTAAATTTGACAGCTGTCAAAATGTGACATTATTCTTCATTGTTTTTTGCTAACTCGCAACCAGCCTCAACTTTCATTTTTCTTATGACCGCCATATTGGATTTTTCGATTTTTGGAAAGGGCCTAAAATTTCCAGTCTAGTGATATCTCACAAGTGCATTAAAGATTTTAGTGTCATCAAAATATCACACTTCGTAAATTAGGTTTCAATGTTTTTAAAGGAGGCCATGATTTATTTGTCACAAGATTACATTAATAGTAAGTAATGTATTGAACGCATTGAATTTTCAATACAACATGAACGTAAATAACGACTTAAAAAATCTAAATGAGCTTTAACTACTTTCTAAGTGGGTAACATTAATTTACAAATCTGCAAAATGACGTCCATTTGCATCGAGACATTTTTGACAATTGGTGACTGTTTTTCGTACAACCCCGGTAAGTATATTTCGGTTAATATTTCTAAATGTATCCAGAACTTTTTGTCTCAGGATTTCTATGGTCACAAGGGGATCAAATTCATAGATTTCATTCTTCGTGTGACCTCAGACGTAGAAATCCAAGTGCGACAGGTCAGGAGATCTAGGAGGTCAAGATTTTGGACCATTAAAGAAATTATTCTTTCGTCAAACTGCTCTCTTAAGAAGTTCCTGACTTAAATGGTATTGTGAGCCGGACATCCGTCTTGTTGAAACCAAGTTCTTCATAATTCATCTTCCGTTAGAATAGCTCGTAAGGCTGGTACAACCTGGTTTCGCAAAAGCTCTAAGTACCTCTGTCCGTTTAGGTTGTAGTCAAACAAAAATGGTCCAATAAGTCGATTTCTTGAAATGATTAATAATTTATAAATAGGTGCCCAACAGTCAAGGGCGGCAGGGTCGGCCGGGTGGTACTAGAAACTATAAAATATAAAGGGAAAATTAACTTTATTAAAAAGTAGATATTTTTTTTCCAAAAATAATTATCGAAACATCCCGTAATGAATGAGCTTTTATACAGTTGAAACCTATTCAGCTTTATTATGAAAAAGAAAAACATATTTGGTTAGCGGAAAGTAATAGCCGTAATAAATTATTTAGTTGGTATTGCATATTAATTTCGGTAATACTAAATCAATTTATTTCAGTGACATAATAATCTTAAAGAAGTACACCGTGCCTTAATAAAACATAAAATATCAAAAGAACAAACCCCTTGCGCTTTAAAATTTAAATTATTCGGAAATACAGCTGAACGCCTTTCTATAAATCATAATAAAAATCAAAAAACAATTCGACATTTGATTAATATGGTATATTTTTAATAACGCAAGAACTAGGCTTCCCGGGTAATAACAAATCATTAAATTCAAACAATCAAAATAATTTTAGAGAATTAGCTAAATCTGCAGAAAATTTAGGTAAAGTGTTAATAAATTTACAGAACCCAATTCTATTTTTATAGGTTCTTCGAAACTACAATACAAAATGATTGAATAAAAATATCTTTTTATTAGATTATACTCTTTTAGTATCATTAAAGAACTAAACGAAAAAAAAAAAGATTATTATTTGACCATTATTTGGTGCCTATTTAAAAAAGATTGGTTAGATTAACTTACCAATGATCCCACACCAAACGTTACTTCCAAATCTGATCTGTAGGCGTCTCTCTGCTACTTCGTGAGGATTTTGCACAGCCCAATGATGACAGTTGTGCCTATTAAAGGCTCCACAATTGGAGAACCTGCTCTCATCGGACCACAAGACATGATTTACAAAATCAGGATTTTCATTACATCTCCTAGTATACCACTCATAGAACTGTAGTCGTCTTGGAAAATCAGTTTCCTTAAGTCCTTGTACTATTATGGGTTTGTACGGATGGTACTTATTCTTTTTTAAAACTCTCTGTACTGTTGATTTTGGCACATTAGTTTCCTGTTCTACAGTTCTTACCGATGCACTAGGGTTTTCGTTGATAGCTTGTAAAATGTGTCTGTCTCGATTTTCATTGTTATTATTGTATCCGCTTCTAGGTTGTTCGAAGGCACCATGGTTAATTAAATTAACTATGATTTTCCTGTATTGGGTTTTATGAGGCTGCCGTCGTTCGGGGCACATCTCCAAATTCCTTGCTGAGGTAGCGTCGGCATTTCTGTATGATTGAAAGTACAGAGGGAGCATGTCAACCTTTTCTTCATTTGAATACGGAATGCCGGCCATTTTCTTTAGGTTTTGACAATTTATGTGTCAGATTTATGATTTTATTGGGATAAAAGCGCACCTACTACTTATTAAAACACAGCTTAGATACTTTCAACTATTTAACTTAACGTCAAAGTCAAAATCCAATTTTGTTACAGATAAATCATGGCCTCCTTAGAAAAGCGTTGAGAGCTAACATTACTTTAAATCATGGCCTCCTTAGAAAAAAACCGAAACCTAACTTTACGAAGTGTAATATTTCGATGATACTAAAATCTTTAATGCACTTGTGACATATCACTAGACTGGAATTTTAGGCTTTGAAAAATCCAATATGGCGGTCATAAGAAAAATTAAAGTTGAGGTGGGTTGCGGGTTAACAAAAAACAAAGAAGATGTATCGTATACACCATCTTATTTGTCTTAAAAATGTGTCCGAATTATGTCACATTTTGGCAGCTGTCAAATTTACCGTTCTGGATATACTGGCCAAAAACGAAATTCGTCATTTTCGGTTTTCCCCGATATTTCCAAAAACAATTGATCGATCGTAAATCTGAAACCAGATATCGAATGCAATAAGTTTCTTCTGAAACTTTCCCTATTTAACCTTTGCTGTAGGTATAATAGGAGCCGAGATCCCTGTATAGAGAAGCGAATCTGGGACACACTGTATATTTAAATTAAATTAAAAAACTGGAAATGGACTCTTCATTAGGATAAAATAAAATGCCCTTGTCTTAAAAAATGAAATAAATATAAATCTTCCCTACAAATTTAAGTTTGGACTCTGCAAATACCACAAGGATTTAAATTGGGTTTTCCCCATGTACGAGGTCTTCTACTATATTTCGTCTTCTAGTTAGAGGTTAAATATTACAGATAGAAAAGAAACATTAAACAGGAAAGTTGTAGGATTTTACCTGTACTATCTTTTAAACTTTTTAAAAATCATTAAATATTTAAAAAATATTCATAACCTCTGTTTTTATAACACGATTATAAATGTACCAGGTTTGATATCTTTATCTTTAAAAATAATCAATAAAATTGACAAAAGTCCTGCCCTAAGAGGCAATGCATTAACGAAACATTCTTCTTTTTCTAATACACAAATGGGGAATCAGTATGAATACATTGCGAAGATATGTAAAACCTGAGAGTGTGAGTTTTTTAGATTACATAAATTTTATTTGGCCGCCATTTTGAATTATTGACACAGTTTTACTAGTTCATCTCTATACATTAGTTATGGCACACAATTTGAAATCAGTTCATTAAGTAGATTTTTCATTCGCCATTTTGTCCCACCATCTTTCATTCGTACCGAAATTTTACCAGTTAATCCCTATATAATACTTGATTTTGTGCAAAATTAGACATACATTGGATAATTAGTTTTTTTGAAAACTTTTTTAACGTTTCACTAGGCCGCCATCTCGTTCCGCCATATTGCATTTTTAACAAAATATTACCAGGTAATCCTCATATGAGCCTTAATTTTTCACTAAAATTTGAAGTCAATCTGATAAGTAGTTTTTAAACTATGCCGCAAACTGACAGCCATACAGACAAATCGACGGATGAACCGACAGAATTAATAAAACATATTTTTTTCATCTAAGCACACTAAAACGCGAAGATATGCAAAACCTGAGTGGATGATTTTTTCAAATTTCAAAAATTTTAATACGCCATTTTCTTCCGCCATTATGAATTAGTATAACAGTTTTACTAGTTTTCTACACTAAAATTATTTATGGCGCACAATTTGAAATCAGTTCATTAAGTAGTTTTTTTTCAGGCTGAATTTTTAAATATTGTATTAAGCTACCAAGTTGATTCCTACATAATCCTTGATTTTTCGAAAAATTTAAATAAATTTTTTTAAACATTTCAGTAGGCCGCCATCTTGTTTTGCCATATTGGATTTTTTACCAAAATATTATCAGGTCATCCCCATATGACTTTTAGTTTTTGACCAAAATCTAAAGTCAATCCGGTAAGTAGTTTTTTAGCTATGCCGCAAACAGACAGACCGACAAACCGACAGACAGTGAAAAAACATGTTGTTTAACATAGTAGGGATTAAATAACTTTTATTTATCTCTAATTAAGATATCTGCCTCGTTTTATTCTCCTTCTGGACCTGATATCATGTCATGTCTAAAACAATTTTTATTTATATACTTAAGTACCGTCAACTGTTAGCCTATTAACTATTAACAGTTGCTGCCATAGAGCTTGAATACACTTTTAGGTGAATGAAATGAATGAATGAGTGAACTGATGTTTTTGATAAATTCTAACATCTGTCTTTTATGCTCATAAATTACTTTTGCATTTCATTTTTTGAGTTGTGTGTGTTCCCTTTTTCATCTTGATGACGTCGGATTTGTTTTTGTTGTTAATGATATAACCAAAGGTTGCCAAACTGACTTTACCTAGCGAATGATAGTGTTCACATGGAAACATGAAGACAGCTCAAAAATACTGTTATTTAAAAAATATTCGCAAAATGATTTTTCTTACAGGTAAGCATACGCACCGTTGCGAACGATGTCAAGAATAGCGCCCCTGAGGAGTTGCACTAGTCGTAAAACATTACACATCTCTTATAGTGTAGTGAATTAAGATACAGTGTCATTTCAAGGCCCGTAAATAAACGCAAGCCTCTTCTTTTCAAAGAATTTAAAACCAAAAACAATTATTTAAATGAAGATATACATTTAGTACAAGGGAAAGAGAATCGTTTAAATTCCAGGTTCTTTGTCGACAGATTTTCTGCTTGTTAGAGACGAATACACAAACAAGAGGTGTTTGTTTAGAAAATAATGATACGAAAATTGGTTTAAATCGTGTCTGTGGAAACAGCTTCTACATGAGTTGGTAGTTTCGGCATAGTATAGAAGCTTTATAAGACATTATAATGAGCATTTTAATGAGAGGTTCTCTCTAACATGAATATCTTTATTAAATTATACAAATATTTATGTATACAGTGGAGCGCTTTATATTCTAAAATACCTTTATTTATTGACTAAGTCAGGTAATTCTACTTTGCGTTTCTTTTTTTTCTCCTCGTAAGAGTAAAGTATTGTGAGATGTATATGTATATAGCAGAAAAAAATAGAGGCGTCACAAAATGTAAAGTAAAATTATTATTAAGAAACTACTTATCGGATGGACTTCGAATACAAATTGTAAGATACGGATAAAATGGCTGCCTAATGAAATATTTAACCCTTCAGAATCCAAAAATTACTTATCAAATTGACTTGAAATTTTGCCCAAAAATCAAGCGTGAAACAAGGGTAGACTGCAAAAATCTAAGAGCGAATACAATATAGCAAAACAAAATGGCAATCTAATAACATGTTTAAATATTCAGTAGAAATACCACAATTACATACAAAAATATCCGAAAATTTGTGAAAATGTTTTTTGACAACCAATATTTTATAAAAGCATTTCTCAGGAAATTATGTTGCACGAGTGATAGCTTGATAGAGAATATCACGAGTGGAAATTATATTTAAAACTAATTTGAAATATTTTATTTACACCATAACATAATACAACCAACAAAAAAAGCGACTTACTAAATAAATCAAGAATACATTAATATAAACCTTTTTATCAAAAACGGAATTAGTATAAAATGTACAGTTTTGATATTGATTGGGAGTATTTTCATTATATATTTCGTTAGATACATTTGACATCAAGTTAAAGGGGAACTGCACGCACTATTATGGATCATTTGCAAGCCTTATGTCGCTGCAATATTATGTTAAAGCTGTAAGAGATATTTATTAGCTTCAATTAAATAGGGAAATATGTATAGTTGGGCGCCAAATTCGAATTTTAATAAAAAAAATCAAATCTATAATGATAAAAAAGAAGTAGATTTGTCGATTTTCGACCAATTTTTAACCACTTTTTGACGCAAATGCCGCCAAAATGGCTCTGTACCACTTTGCATTGATCCTCGTCTATATAACTGCAAAATTTGAAATGTTAAATTGTACTCGCGTCTTTCTATTTCTGCAGCGCGTGAACTCTTTTGAACCCATTTTTAACCGAACTATTATTTAAATTCTATATATACATAGCACATTTGTTTAAGGTCGGACGTGCAAGAAGTTTTTCCTAAAGTTGTCCTTTGGAGCGATGAGAGACATTTCTGTAACAAACATATTATTCCTTTTGTGATTTTTCTACATTTTGTAAGTGATATTGGTCATCTATGGATAGATACGGTTTTATTAAATTCGTGTTGGAATGTCCTGTTATGTTGATTAATTGTCGTTCATTAACCTCTGATTTGGCTAAGCACGTCAGTGATGTAGACCGGTTTGAATGATTTGTGATTGTGTTTGCGTCCAAAGCCAGTTTTACAGCAGAATTTTTTGCCCAACTGGAAACAACATTTCTTCCTATTGGGATTACCTTATACCATCGCTGAGTATTGGTGATAAACGGATTTGCAGTTAAAAATAACCTTTTTGTTTGAACACTAACCGATCGTTTACTGACAAGCTTTAAAAAAAACTGGAAAATGTTCAGGATCCTTGGTATTCCTTATTAGCCATTTGCTATCGGCGCATTTCTTAGCTCCTCCTTGTGTGGTTTTCGAAAAGACAGGATTATAGTCGATTCTTCCTCTAACAATAAAGTATTTCTATTTGTATTTTAGCATTTTACATTATTTTTCCTTTGTATAGACAAATTTAAGTAAGGTAAATTAAAAAAATAAGTAGTAGCAAAAATTATAGTGCTTACCTGTAAATGATCCGTCGTTGTATTTTTCCTTTCTGAAATGTGAAATTCTGGAAAGGGAAATTTGAAGCTTCACCGCCACGCTATGCCAGGCTAATTCAACAGCAACAATATGACAAAATTTTGTTTGAAGGCCCTCTGGGTTACCTTCTTTCCAGAAATTGAGTATTTTCATGTCATTCGTGGCATCATGGCGCTGAATTTAGTCTTTTTTCTCATATTTCCTTGTAGAATACGATGTTTAGCATCGCGAGTTTTTCGGGACGACTCCAATCTTATGTCTTTAGAAGTATCAAATATTTTGTTCCAATTCTTAAAATGATATTCTTGAACTTGTTTTACCGTATTGTTCCACATTTTCTTGATTACCGATTTCATCTCCATTCGTCTTCTTCATATTAAAGGTCCAATCTGCGAGGATTTTGTTTAGTTTGATTAGAGAGATGTTCTGCTCCAAATTATAATTTTTGTTCTGGTAAAATAATGAAAACTGCATTCATACTGACAGCTTCGACCTTACTGTATTTAGGGGAATATTATTTTCATTTGTTACCCATAGTTACCAAAAAACATTTGATATGGTATGGTAAATTATCGGTGTAATTTGCACAATGATATTCTCGTTAATATTCCATTTTCAGAAATAAAACCTTTTTATAGAGTAAAGGACATAATTTGATTTGTATAGACTAAGTAAATATAGTTCCGAAAAATAAATAATAATATTAATAACAATAATAATTAAATAAAAAACTAAAAAAAAAAATGAAATAAATCACAGTTTATAGAATTTGGGTAAAGTTATTAACAAACAATTATATGCATATATATAGACTGTGTTCTATGTACGTAATGAAATTATATGCAGTCAAAATTAGCATGTCTGTTTATCAATTTCTTTTATTTAAAATATTTTGTTATTATTATTATAGAATATACAGTGTGGCCAAAAGTAGGTATACATGTATGGGTATCCTGGAAACTATAAGAGATCGGAAACTGGTTAAATGGGGAATGTTTTAAAAATTATTCTAGCTTTTTTCCTTTTTGATATATCTTGAAAGAAACAAAAAGTTGCATTTTCGAAAATGTACAGGACAATTTTTTGCCCGCGATTCATTCATGTATTCAGTTTTTAAATCTGATGTTTTATTTTTCGCTTAAATAAAAAAAACATTTTTTTTTCTTACGCTGTATAACACTTCATAAAAATATTTTAATTTTTCGCTGAGTTGGCCTTGATAGCGAAGGGCATTTGCTATACAAATAATAAAATTGTCTAATGCTTCAAAGTTATTTTACTGACAGCTCTGCAAAACATTGAGCATGTAAACATTTGATTTCACTTTTCGTTTTGTAAGTAATTGATTTTTATTAATTGTATGTTATATTAAATGTAATAGGAATACAAATTTACCACTGCCCTTTATTTGGAACTATACTCTGAGAAGCCCCCAGGCAAGCCAAAGATTATCTTTGAGACTCGCTATAAATCTAAGGAATTGTGAAAGCGAAAGGATTATTATCAGAACGATAATAAAGATATCATGATAATATCATTAAAAGAACATTTTAATGCAAATCCTGAGTTGGCCATGACTGCAGTACTATGAAGAGGATTTGTGGTACAAAACAATGACTATCAATTTCCTAATTGTATCGTTCTATCGATGGTAACAACTACGAATTTTTCTATACTAACTACTTACATAATAAATAAATAACACATGAAACTTCTTTTAACTATAATATTAAGTTAAACTTTTCAAAATAACGGCCTCTTTTATTAATGTATTTTTCACACTTTTTTAAAACAGTTAATTAGTCTTGCAAAGAGTGTTTCTATTTATATTGTTTAAGACATCCCAACTCTTATCTCTAATTGTTCTATAGTTGCAGGGGGAACAAACTCATACACTTAAATTTTAAAATATACCCAAAGATAAAAATCGAGGGATTTAATATCTGGGAACCTAGCTGGCCAATTTACAGGACCGCGGTTTGCGAAAAATACTTGTGTTAATAGATCTTGAACTCTCCGAGTTGCAGAGCAGCCATCCTATTGAAACCACACATCATTCAGTACTCGTTCTCTATGCACTATAGTTCTCACGGCCGGTAATATCTTCCCTTACAAAAGATTTAAATACCTTTGACCTGCTACTGTATGGTTACAAATAAATCAAATAAATAATAAATATGCCTGTTAAATACTAAAAATTGGTCACTTTTTGACATTGCCTTACAAAACAGTTTGAAAATGGTAATCGCCATAGGTAGTCTGATTCTCCTAAATTTTGAACAATAGCAGGCTTATAGGAACGATATTTACTTCACTTTAGGACTCTCTGAATGGCTCTCCTTGGTAGAAGTATATCTCTTGCAGCTATTTGGTCGGCGACGTCAGGCTCACATTAAAATGATGTCATCTTGGGCTTGATTGTCCTTCTGATAATTTTTTGGCATTGGTTCTTAAAAACTTACATGGGTTCTTAGGTTCATGACAAGCCTGGTGAATAGTCTTACACTCGGCTGTTGAATCTCAGGATACAATTCCAACTAACTGGTGGTGGCAAGATTTCGTATTACATTTAATAAAATATTTTAACTTTTTCTTCACTGGTATATCGCATGGCCATTTTTGGAAATCAAAAATCAATCACAACAAAAAATACCAGATACAGGCAAAATTATAAGTTTAATTCAAAGTTTTTGGTTTTTTCTAACAAAATGACTTGCTCTGTATTATCATATCAGTACGTCAAAATGTTCTCCAAAGTCATGGCCACCTCAGCGAAAAATTAACTGAATGAATAAAAATGTCGTTTTTTTGACATAAAAATATAATATTTTTATGAAGTGTTATACATCATAAGAAAGAAAAAGATGTCATTTTTAATTAAGCGAAAAAACAAAATAGCCGCCATATGAAAAAAAGAAGTTGATGATGGTTATCTCAGAACCGAAGTATCAGAATAAAAAACTGAATGCACGAATGTATCGCGCACAAAGAGTTGCCCTAATAATGTTTCTACAGATTTTAAAAATATTTTGAAACAAAAAAATATAGGACTTTTCGAAAATGCGACTTTTTGGTCTTTTCAAAATATCTCAAAAACGACTAAAGATAGAATCGTTCTCAAGCAGCATTGACTAGGCTATTGAATGACCTATAGCGCCAATTTGGGCCACACTGTATACAGGACGATTTTTAAATTATGGTAATTTTTAAAAACTAATTCATTTTAATGGACTGAGTTCACTCATTTCTTAAATCAACAGAATAATCAAAATTTGGTATCAATTAGTTATTTACTTCGTCGAGACGCCAAAAAAATGCGGAACAAATTGCAGAAACTTTAAGGGCCTTAATTTTAAATCTATGTCTATTTCTTAGACTTTTTGGTTATTTTCCCTAAATTGATTGCTATATTGGTTTCTGAGATATACCGGGTCATTTAGTAGAATAATATTTTCTTTCAGCGACTTGTTTTGGAACATATTTTTTAACCTAATAACAATTTTATTCTACTTTTGACCTCTTGTCCTTAAAAATGATATCTTAATATAAATTAAAAATATCTTAAAATTGTTGTTTTCCAAAAAGTTTCAAAACAAGTACCTAATTGAAAAATCATTATTCTACAATAATACGCGCTATACCTTTCCAATCAATATAGCAATCAAGTTAGTACAGAAAGTCTTAGAAATAAAGGTACATTCTAAACTAGACTTTTACACCCATATTCACTAAAGATGTTTAAATTTAGATCAAGTCTAACTTGACAGTTATAAGTTTAAGATAACATTTTTAACAACTGAACAAATAATTTTCCTAAATGTCACAATTACACACAATGACAGTGACATAAGCGAAACATAACTGGCGAGCTAAGAGTTTTAAATACCAGTGTAACTAGACTTAGTCTAAATTCTAAACCTTTTAAGTGAATACTGGGGGTTAAAGTTTCTACAGTATTTGTTTTAATTAGGAAAGTAGTTCTTTCATGAAATTTTGATATATTTATCTTTGAAACCTAAGGCAACTGCAACTGATTTATTTTTTCTTGGCATATCTGCATTACATTAATAAAAAAGGCTTTTATTTTGAATAGTTTAGCTTAATATTATAGTTAAAACAAGCTTATTGTGTTGTTTAGTTATTATGTAAGTAGTTAAGTATAGAAAAGTTAGAAATTGTAACCATCGATAAAACGATACTGTTACGAAATTGATAGTAACTGTTCTGTACAAAAAATCCTCTTCATATCACCGCAGTCATGGCCAACTCAAGATTTGAAATAAAATGTAATTATTACGATATTATCATTATCGCTCTGATAATAATCCTTTCGCTTTTCAAAACTTCCATAATTCCTTCGATTTATTTTTGGCTTGCTTGATGGTTTTCAGAATAGAGTTCCAAATAATTGGCGGTGGTAAACTCTTTTATTTTCGACATAAATGTTTGGATTTCACCTAAGTACATTTTTAAGTGAAACACCCAGTATACAGTGTGTCTACTTAAGTTCTCTACATATGGGAAACTTTTTTATCAGTAGTTTTACGGAAAAAAGTTACTCTTTATAAAAAATTCTGCTTTTTGCCAAAATAATATAAATATGCATATACAGGGTGGTCAAAAATTCCAAGAAATCGAAATTGACTCAAGAGAAAAGGACCTTTAATTTTTATTTTATAGCAAAATGTAATACAAAATCTTACTTAAAATAAAAAAACATATCTAGCACTAGATTAGTTGCTTCCTATCTGAAATCACTTCTTAAGGAATGTAAAACTTTGGCTTCTTACTGGCAAGTCCAGTTTCTTACTTTTGTTCGTACCTACATACCAGCAAAATTTCCTTATTTATCGATTGTTGATAATGGCATTGTCACTGCCATTGTTAACCACAATATTGTATTACTTTATTGAAACATCAGTTTGAATATTATAGTATAAAGAAATGCCGCTGAAATTAAGTAAAGAAGATAACATTGAAATAATTTTAATTGTCGGAGAAAATTATAAAACATTTCGAGAAGCTGCAGACATTTTTAACAATTTTTTAACAACAGAAATGTAGAAAATAACTTCACTAATTTTAATTCTAATAAACATTACATGTAAATAACTTAATTAACAATAAAAACTAACTGTTCCGTTACTGCACATTTTCCTCAAGATATCCACCATCTCTTTCCATACAGGTAACCGTTCTTATAGAAAATTCTCTTAAAACGTTTCTATTCATGGCCGGCGTTATAGCCTGTATTTCTTTCCTAATTACCCTCTCCAAATGATCAACATTCTGAAATGGCCTCTTTAGTTACACTTTCTTTTTTAAGTAACCCGAAAAGAAATAATCAAGAGGGATCAAGTCCGGAGATCTAGCTGGCCAGAAAATATCAGAATACCTGTCGATTACTCGTCCATTAAAGATAAAATGTAAGTACTGTCTTACATCCCTTGCTCCGTGGCATGGTGCGCCATCCTGCTGGTACCAAATTTGGAACCTCTCACTTATGGGTAGTTAATGAATAAAATCGTACAAGTAAGTATTTAGAAAATCCAAGTAGTGTTGACTATTTAAATTATGTCGAAAAAAACTGGTCCAATTACTCTATCTTTATAAATTCCGCACCACACATTTGTTTCGAAAGAATACTGATCACGAATTTGTATAACAAAATTAGGATTAACATCACTCCACCAACGAAAGTTTTGCGAACTTACAGTCCCATTGGAAGTAAACGTTGCTTCATCGGTAAAAATAATGCGTCTTGCCATAAAAGGATCATCTTCTGGCTCCCCTTGTATCAGACAGCAAAACTCGAACCGTCGCTCAAAGTCTCCTGGTCTCAAGGTATGTATAAATTTTGGTTTGTAAGGTCGAAAACTGTTTTCTTTCAATATTTTTGAAACTGTATCTTTACCTACGTTATTTGGCAATGTTGTTGACCTTTTGCGTAGGGACTTTTTAGGGTCTTCTATCACAGAGAGCATTACTTGATTTGTAGTTTCGTCATTCGCAACCCTTGACCTGCGTTTCTTGTTAAAGTTATTTTCAACATTTCCAGAAGTCTTGAATTTAGTTAGAATATTCCCCACTGTAGTGAAATGTATAATTTTAACGGGGTGTCTGTGTTAAAAATGTCTGCAGCTTCTCGAAATGTTTTATAATTTTCTCCGACAATTAAAATTATTTCAATTTTATGTTCTTTGCTTAATTTCAGCGGCATTTCTTTTTACTATAATATTCAAACTGATGTTTCAATAAAGTAATACAATATTGTGGTTGACAATGGCAGTGACAATGCCATTATCAACAATCGATAAATAAGGAAATTTTGCTGGTATGTAGATAGGAACAAAAGTAAGAAACTGGACTTGCCAGTAAAAAGCTAAAGTTTTACATTCCTTAAGAAGTGATTTCAGATAGCAAGCAACAAATCTAGTGCTAGATATGTTTTTTTATTCTAAGTAAGATTTTGTATTACATTTTGCTATAAATTAAGCATAAGGTACTTTTCTCTTGAGTCAATTTCGATTTTTTGGAATTTTTGACCACCCTGTATATGCAATCTCAAGTTTGAATATTTTAATATTATTTTGGCAGAAAGCAGAACTTTTTATAAAGAGTAACTTTTTTCCGTAAAACTACTAATAAAAAAGTTTTCCATATGTAGAGAACTTAAGTAGACACACTGTATATTATTCATATTTCAGTTGCTGGACTATTAAATACATATCTAAAAATATAAAACAGTTCATTAAAATTATTTAGTTTTTAAAAATTACCCTAAGTTAAAAATGGACCTGCATATATTTTATAAACATATCAATATCATAACAAATAGAGAAATAAATAGTTTTCTATATGCTAGAAAAGCATCCTAGTATAAATTATGTGATTAAATAAAAGGTAAATATCAGTATTGGTTTCAAGGCATACTAATTTTGACCAAATATGGCGTAATGGTAAAAAAAGCAAAAAAGATTTCACGGGGTCAAAATTAGGTATACTCTGTGCCATGTCCTTTACATTATTGTGAATGTCGCGTCAGTGTCGATCGCTTTAGACATATTCTTTTAAAGCAGAAGTGCAAGTTTATTTCAGTGAAGGGGCAAGTGGGTTATAAGGTTAACAGAAACCCAGTGAATTAAAATAACTCAAAGAAGATATATGTAATGAAATTCTATCCAAAAAACACAATTAAAAATCTGATATAAACTATTTTGGAATACACGCTATTTAACTCGTAAGAAACAAACACTAGACGAAGAAAATGTACTAAATAAGACTATACAAATTATGGAAATAACCCAAGATTACCAAGCCGTTCAACAAGAAAAATCGCGTAATACAGACATTTTTCGGCCCACAGTGTAAAGCATCATGACAAACAAATACTGTCTGACGAGGCCACATTTCAAATAAATGGAAAAGTTAATAAACATAATTGCAGAATATGGACAGGACAGAATCCCAGATAATGTCATGAACAGGTCAGAGATTCGCCAAAGGTCATAATTTGATGTGTGTTTAAGGAAAAAAAATATAGGCCATTCTTTTTCAAAATCTAATTGTACATTCCCGTGTATATGTCGATGCTGGAAATATTTTTTCACCATCAATTATAACAGCAAAATATATTAAATTCAGTATACTTTTAATAAGTTGGAGCTACACTGCAATATGCATTAAATACGAAATAGTTCCATGGGACCAGACTTAGCTATTCCCATAATAGTCCATAATTTTAATAAATTTATAATTAATCTAGATAATTGTACTGAAGTTTGCGAAAGACCTCAAAACTTATAATGATGACTTTTTACTCCAGGTTTTTACAAATTTTTACGTTTCAGAGTCCCTAGATCTCAGAAAATGTATTTTCTCAATTTCGTCCATCTGTCGATGTGTTTGTCTGTTCGCGTCATAGTTAAGTACTAAAAAATTAGGGATTACAGGGGTACGACCTGGTAAAATTTTGCTGAAATAAAATGATGGCTTAATTAAATGTTTAAAGTATTGAATATATATAAATCTAGTATCATTGACAACATAACATGTAAATTGCTTATCCAAGACATCAAGCAAACCTCAATAAAGTCTTGAGAAAGCTTAACTCAATGAGCGAAAGGTTGACTTGATATGAAAAATTGTATTTTACTATTAACCTAGACCCAAGAAAATAAGGTTTTCAGATGCTTTATTTTCCAGAAATAAGGTGTTAAAATAAAATAAAAAATTATGATTTTATTTACTAATTCCGAAACAGTAAGAGCTGTTTGATCAGTGGGGGTTCGTGGTCAACTTTTCAAGGTGGTCAATACATATAGACTACAAAAAGTCATCTAAAAAAATCAAACACACGAAACAATAAAATGCTGTTTTTACTTCGCGATTGCGTGTTCAGGCACATAAACCCTACATATGTTTACGAAAATAACGATTTACCTTGTTTTTGTCTTTGCTTGTTTGCTGAATTTTAAATTTCGGCAAAGGTCGACCACTGATTTTAAATTCGAGCCGTTTCTCAAAGTCCAGGTCGCAAAAATACTTGAAAACAACTTTTAAAGTCTTAAGATTCTAAAACACTGTGGTTAACTTTCTTTAAAACATTAATTATTTAAACCACAAAATCAGCAAACAAAATGAAAAGTCTTGAAAGTAAAACTTATAAAAATACGCAATCATAAACACAACCTACCTATCATACGAACCACATTAAACGCATCAACTGCAGTTGATTAACTCAAAAATATTTAAGTTTCCTCGGCGCGGCTTTTCACCCAAACTTTGCCAACGTAAGTCGTATATTACCTATGCGAATTTGATCGGGAACAACCGGGAAAAACTCGCCTCCGTTTATAACCACGAGGTCAACGCGGGCCCCCAGCCGTGACTGAGGCTAACATGCATCGATAGTGTGTCGTGGAATTAAGTGAACGGTCAACGAGTTTATACGCTTAGAATAATAGAGGGAATTTCCAAATTAAAAAAAAAATTGAAAAAATATAAATTATGTATTATTTTATTTAGTTGTTTGTTTGGAAATATTTATTGGGGGTTCATTGACCATATGACCTAATGGAGGAGCCGCCACTGTAGTTTGATTAGGATTTGGAACCATACCATGGGAAAGTATGGATCCCTGCTTTCTTAAAAAAAATGGTAGACCACTGATTTCTTTTTAAATTTCTAGCATTGTCGTTTCTTGGAGTCAAAATTGCTCAAAACACTACAAATGTGAAAAAAAAATTAAATATATGTCAGTAAATGTCCTATTTTTGCGAAAGAGGGTGTTACAATAGTGGTGTTAAATATAGATAAGTTTGTGTTAGTTGTAAAAGCGCTAAGACTAAAAGAAATGTGTAGTTTGTAACAAAAATGAAAAGGCACGAAGACCTGTGATAATGAACACACATAGAGAAAATAATAAGAGGTCTAACCGTATCTCTTTAATTTCCTGTGGGGTACCACATTTTAATAAAAATATAACAAATCAAACATGAAATTAGCAAGCTTTTAGTTTATCTGCAAAATAAACGTAATCCTTTATTGTTGTTAATAAGTATACCAATAATTTAACTCTATTGTACTTTTGATTATACAGGGTAACAAAATGAAAACAAACATTTGGTGCCGGAAATCGAACATCTGATTTTAGATGTTTTTAATGTGCTGATTCCAACAATGTCACCAGATTTTTTCTATCAGCTCTAGTTTTTGAGATACCGGTTACAGGTTAATTGATATTTTTTTCTGATAAAGGACAACAAATAAAGAGATAAATATGTACTTAATCGTCAAAATAGAAATTTCCCAGAATCTAATTAACCAAATGGATAACTGGAATTGTCCCTGACCCAATGTTCCTATACTAGGAACTACTCAATACACTGCTCTTAATTACTTTTATACCTGTAATTGCCTATGACCCGATCCTTCTATACTTGCTTGGCTGTACTCGAGTTAGTATATTACTGAGTTTTCCCAAGTAAAGTTGTGCTATCATTTTGTGTAAATTTTAGTCATTTTGTAGTATCAAGACACTAAACTGAAACAATGGCATCCACAAGCAGACGTACCTGTGTAAATCATCCCGATGTTTTTTGTTATGTGTGTGGTGAATACACTTTGAAAGAGAGCAGAAAAACGATTTCTGACTTTGTGAAAAGAGCTTATCTTGCCTATTTTGGCGTTCATTTAGGAGATCAAGATAAATCTTGGGCCCTACATTTCATATGTAAAATATGTGTTGAACATTTGCGACAGTGGACAACTGGAAAGAGGAAATGCCTAAAATTTGGGGTAGCGATGGTTTGGAGAGAACCGCGAAACCATCATGACGACTGCTATTTTTGTCTCGTTAATATTAAAGGCATAAATAGAAACAATGGACACAAATGGACATATCCTGATTTAGATTCTGCAAGAAGGCCTCTAGCGCATTCGGAAGAAATACCCGTTCTATCATTCAGCAGTCTACCCGAACTGACAGAAGACGATACAGAAACATCAACGTCTGACTAAGTTCAAAGAATTCAATCAGAAAACGACAGCGAATTTGAAGCAGATTTAGCAACTCCGCAGTGTTTCAATCAAGAAGAACTAAACGATCTTATAAGAGACCTGAATCTCTCAAAGGAATTCGCTGAATTAGTTGCATCCAGATTAAAAGAAAATAATCTACTTTGTCCAGGTACTAATATTAGATTTTATCGTAAAAGAGATAAGAATCTGCTGCCTTTTTTCGTTCAGGAAAATGACTTGGTATTCTGTAATAACACAAAAGGGCTCTTAGAAAAAATGTGGTTGCCTGAATACACTCCAGATGATTGGCGCCTTTTTAATGACAGTTCAAAACGTAGTTTAAAATGTGTTCTTTTACATAACGGCAACAAATATGGCTCAATTCCTATTGGTCATTCTAGTAATCATGAAGGAAGAATATGAAACAATTGCATTAGTTTTGAGAAAAATTAAATACGAAGAACATCAGTGGGCACTTTATGTTGATTTAAAAATGGTTAACTTCCTCCTTGAACCGCAGAGTGGTTATACAAAATATCCTTGTTTTTTGTGCCTTTGGGACAGCAGAGCTAAAAATGAGCACTGGGTTAACAAAAATTGGCCTTCAAGAGATGTCATGATTCAAGGAAAACAAAACGTGATCAACGAACCTTTGGTTTCAAGAGAAAAAATCTTACTTCCCCCCTTGCATATCAAGCTAGGCCTAATGAAGCAATTTGTGAAGGCTTTAAATCGAGATAGAAATTGTTTTGGGTAATTGTCACGTAAATTTCCTGGCATTAGCACGGAAAAACTAAAAGCTGGTATATTTGATGGTCCTCAAATAAGGCAATTTGTTAAAGATCCACAATTCACCACATCAATGAACGAAACTGAATCTAACGCTTGGTGTTCATTTGTTCAAGTAGTACAAAATTTTCTTGGCAATCATAAAGCAGAGAATTACGTAGAATTAGTGGAAACTATGCTTTCAAATTTTAATATTCTCGGCTGTAACATGAGTATAAAAGTTCACTATCTCCACAGCCACCTAGATCGTTTTCCAGAAAACTTAGGTGATTGTAGTGAAGAACAGGGGGAAAGATTCCATCAAGATATTAAAACTATCCCATAATCCCATCACATGATGGCGGACTACTGCTGGACGCCTTCAGCGAGACTGGCCTAGTAAACTCCATTCTAGAAAGTCGTATAAAAGAAAATTTTTATGTGATTAGTGACTAATGTAATTATGTAAATTAAATTTTTGCAATAAATACTTAAATCCATGTGTCTTTGTTTTTTTAACTGGCAATAGTAATATATATTATAACAGTTATAACGTAAAATATATACACAATTTAGATCTTATAGACAAAATCTGAGAATCTTTTTTACATTCTGCATCCAAAAATTACCCAGAAACGGTTAAAAAATCGCAGGCACCAAAATGTGTGTTGGCCTGTGTTATCAATAAAGTACGGAATATATTTTACACTTTTTCTGTTTTAAATGCTCTGTTTTTATAACCCGCTTTTGAATATATTGATCCTAATTGTAATTGACAAATAATATAAACCGCATATTTTATTTAAATTTTTTTCGAATTCAGTGGAAATACCATTTAATTGGCTATAAAAATACAAACAATACTGGCGGAATATCACCCTGAGGGGATTTTTAGAACTACGTTAAAATTGTTTTTGAAACTCGTTTTAGTATTTTTATGTTTATTTTAGTTCATCCAATCAATTTTAGGCAAAAAGGCAAAAACAACTGTTCTCTATTTTAAACTAAAAGCCCTAAAAATTACAAATTATAGGAAATTTAATTAATCTAAATTAACATTCATCACCAGCTATTTTTATCCACTGCTGGATTTGGGCTTATCTCTCCCACATATCTGTATGTACAGGGTGGTCGAAATTGGTCTGTTTTAACAGAGAAAACCTATTTCCTGACTAGATAGAGCAAAACTGACTTAGGTGTCATGGGCTCGATTTCTGAGAAATGTTTAATGGCAAAAACCGCCTGCCGATATTTTCACTGCCAACTGAGATATAGGGCGTTTTTCAATTTTCGGCCATTTTGAAAATTGTCCATAACTTTTTTATTTTGCGGAATATTAACATTCTGCAAAGACATTCTAAAGGCACTTTTTTATGTGCAATCCAGTGGCATACTCAGATTTTTTCTATAGTTGTCCGTTTTATCATAAATAGGCAAAACTTTTTTTTTTCAAATCGAAATCATAGTTGGCTATAAATTATAAAAAATGCTCGCGTTTAGCCCTTTTCAGTGATATAAAGTTGTAGGTACTTATTTTCAAAAATAACGAAAATATTAGGTGTTTTTGGTTTACATCGAAGTAGGCTTTGATTTGTGATGACAATATCTCAATTATGTATTGTTAAGATTTATAGTTTGTTAGCAACTTAAACACAACTTTAAATAACACTAGCTAACGTTATTTTAATTATTTATTATTAATTTTTTTTATTTTTTTTTGTTTACATAGCAAAGTTGAACAAAATTAACAAACTAAACTACTATTTACAGCTACAAGTGAAAATAAAAAATAATTATGAAAATCTAGGTATTTAGTTAGATAGGTTTCTGATAAATATATTTAGAGAAGTTGTTCAAATTGAGCCCCTCCCTGTTGAATACAAACTAAGCATCTTTTGCGTACCGAGTTGCAACTATTTATTAGTTCAACTGGGCTAATAGATGCAAAAGCTTGCCTAGTGGCCTCTTGCAATTCTTCTTTTGTGTGAAAGGTTCTTCCTTTAAATATCAAGTCCTTCAATCTTCCCCACAAAAAAAAATCTAAGGGAGTTAAGTCACAGGACCTAGCAGGCCAAGGTATGGGGCCCCACGTACCAATCCAATTTTCTCGAAATTCGAAGTTTAAAAGATCAGTTGTGATCCTTGCATTGTGCGGGGGACAACCATCTTGTTGATAGTAGATATTTCTGGCATCAGCTAAAGGTATGTCTTCCAACAAAGGGACAATATATGTGCGCAAAATATTTACATAATCATCTGCAGTTAAATTTCCATCGTAAAACTAAGGTCCCACAAATCTTCCTCGGAATATCCCCACCCATATATTGAATCCACACCGACCTTGCCGGTCTTGTTGCACAACTACGTGTGGATTTTCAGTGGACCAGTGATATGAATTATATCTATTAAATATACCAGAAGTATCTACTCTGGATTCATCACTCCAAATAATATTTAATGGAAAATTCTCATTCTCCATGAATTTTTGCTCATACCACTGACAAAATCTCAATCTTCTAGCGGCGTCCCCTTCACGGAGTTGATGAACTCTTCTCGTTCTGTACGGTTTGAATTTATGTTTTTTGAGTATTTTTAAAACGGTGGTCTTTGGAACATTCGTTATATTAGCCAATGTTCGAGAGGAGGTGCCAGGATGATCTAATACCTCACCAATTATATTTAGCTGCTGGATTTCCTTTTCTTCCTTTAGTTCATAATGTCTTGTTCTTAACTTTTTAAAACTTCCGTAATTTACTAAATTACTTTTTAATGTTTGATAAATTCGGTTATCCGGTTGACGTCGCTCGGGAAATGTATTAAAATATAATTCACTAGCTGCTTCAGGAACTTCGTTAGATAATATGTAACATTTTAACATATCATACTTTTCATAATTCTCAAACATATTTTGTCAGCAACTTAACACAACTTTATAAAGATAACACCAAAACGCAATAATTACACCAGACTACAGTAATCTGACAGCAATATATTCAAAATATTGAACGCGCGTCATTATTCCAAGGCCTACTTCGATGTAAACCAAAAACACCTAATATTTTCGTTATTTTTGAAAATAAGTACCTACAACTTTATATCACTGAAAAGGGCTAAACGCGAGCATTTTTTATAATTTATAGCCAACTATGATTTCCATTTGAAAAAAAAAAGTTTTGCCTATTTATGATAAAACGGACAACTATAGAAAAAATCTGAGTACGCCACTGGATTGCACATAAAAAAGTGCCTTTAGAATGTCTTTGCAGAATGTTAATATTCCGCAAAATAAAAAAGTTATGGACAATTTTCAAAATGGCCGAAAATTGAAAAACGCCCTATATCTCAGTTGGCAGTGAAAATATCGGCAGGCGGTTTTTGCCATTAAACATTTCTCAGAAATCGAGCCCATGACACCTAAGTCAGTTTTGCTCTATCTAGTCAGGAAATAGGTTTTTTCTGTTAAAACAGACCAATTTCGACCACCCGGTACATGGTGGCCCGTTTATTAAGGGCCTATACCTTTTCTCAGAAACTAAAATTATACAAGAAAAAGCTTATTATGAAACTTGTTCGTAATAAAAGTATCTTTAACTTTATAATATTTTTAGGTTTGTTGCTACAGGGTGGCGGCACAAAGTATATTTTATTTAATGGAATACCCTATATTTTATTATATTTTTGGACAGCCCTTTTAAAGAGAAATTCATCGATATATATATTATATATATATATATATATATATATATATATATATATATATATATATATATATATATATATATATATATATATATATATATATATATATATATATATATATATATATATATATATATATATATATATATATATATATATATATATATATATATATATATATATATATATATATATATATATATATATATATATATATATATATATATATATATATATATATATATATATATATATATATATATATATATATATATATATATATATATATATATATATATATATATATATATATATATATATATATATATATATATATATATATATATATATATATATATATATATATATATATATATATATATATATATATGAGTATGGGTCTGTGATGTACCGTTTCGAACTTATTAGCGATTATCTTCCGGTTTGATGCAATTATTTAATCGCCATGGCTACGACACTGATAACAACACACAAGAAAATTATATGCCTGTTTTTTTTTAACACGATAGTGCTTTTCCTCTGTCAGTGTCCCAATTTAAAATTTGGTAAAAAAACTACGCAGTGTTGCCAAATTGTTACTTTTCGCTTCAAATGAGACACCCTGTATATTATTGCATTTTGGAATGGCCACTTGAGAGATAATTTCAATAATTATAAAACACAGTATCGGTTTCTGACTTACTTTTTGGCATAACTGGCAGATAAAAATCCTCTGTCAGTGTCCCAATTTAAAATTTCGTAAAAAAATACGCAGTGTTGCCAAATTGTTATTTTTTGAATTTTCTTCAAATGAGACACCCTGTATATTATTGTATTTTTGAATAGCCACTTAAGTGACAATTTCAATTATAAAAGATAGTATGAATTTCTGACTTACCGTTTTGGCGTAACTGGCAGATAAATTAAAAATTAAATAAATTCTTCCAAAAATATATGGGCGAAAATACTTTGTGGCCCACACAATTGCCAAAAGTTCTTTTTCGGTGGTACTATAGTTCCTTTCTGAATCATTCAAAGTTCGCGAAGCATACGCGATCGGTAAGTCTTGTCCTATTGGTCCTTGTGATAACACAGCACCAACTGCCACATTGCTGGCATCCGTCGTTAAATTAAATGTCTTGGTAAAATCAGGGTATTGAAGTATTGGTTCGTTTATTAGCAGATTTTTACATAATTCAAAGCATTCAATAAATTATTTGTCATGTTCGATTTTTGCACCCTTTTTAAGATACTTTGTGAGTGGTTTCGTAATTCTAGCGAAGTCTTTTATGAACCGTCTGTAGTATCCAAGTAAACCTAGAAAGCCTTTTATCTGTTTTGTTGTTTTTGATATTGGAAATTCTTTGATTGCTTTTATTTTGTCAGGGTTTGGTCTAACGCCATCTGCCGTGACGACATGGCCTAAATATGCCACTTCTTTTCTTAAAAATTCCGATTTATCTAACTGGATTTTAAAGTTAGAATCTCTTAACCTTTGAAAAACGCATTTTAGCCGTTCTAAATGTTCCTGTAATGATGTTGAGAATACAATTATATCGTCAAGATATATAAGGCATTTTTCATTTTGAATTCCTCTCAGGATATTATCCATGACACGTTGAAATGTCGCGGGTGCGTTTTTCAACCCGAAGGGCATTCGAAGAAATTCGTAATGTCCATTTTCTGTGTTGAATGCCGTTTTCTCGATGTCATCTTCGTGCATTTGGATCTGGTGAAATCCACTAGCTAAGTCTAGGGTACTAAAGTACTGACATTTTCCCAACTTATCTAATAGATCGGTTATATTCGGGAGAGGATACTTATCATCTAAACTCTTAGAGTTTACACCCCTTAGATCGACGACTACCCTGTATCTTGGCTTCCCTGAGGCATCTAGCTTCTTGGGTACCACCCAAATGGGTGAACTCCACGGAGAGCTACTCGGTCGTATTATTTTTTGATCTAGCATTTTCTTTATTTGATTATCTACCTCTTGCTTATAAATAAAGGGGTAGCGATACGATTTAGAATAAACCGGGATTTCGTCTGTGGTTCTTATGCGGTGTTTAATTTCATTTGTAAATGTTAAAGGTTCGTCTTCGTTATAAAAAATGTCTGAGTACTCATGAATTAATTTTAAAAGCTTTGCTTGTTCTTCTGAATTTAAATGGTTTGTTCTAAATTTTGAAAAATCCAAATTTTTTAATTCGGAACAATCGTTAAAATTATTGAAATTTATTTCTTCATATTCACTCGCATAAAAACGTTCTACGCTTATGGGTTATGAGAAGTCTAAGGTTACTTCTTCACAAGTATTGTTGAGAATTGTTGTTATCGCAAAACCATTTTTTGCAACAGTTAGACATTCCGGTATCTTGCAATTGTGATAACTTTGGTGTGGTATTATGATATCACCGTTCCTTACCGATGTTTTTACTTGTATTACTTGTTCGACACGTGGGGGATTGTAATAAAATTTAACTCATTTTGCGTTTTGTGAAAACGTAATTTAATTCTAGTATAAGGTGTAACTAATAAGCCTTTATCAAAGTCGAGGTTAGCTTGAAGTATTTTTAAATTGTCAAGTCCGATAAGTCCGTCAAATATATTATGAAATTTAAATAGATAGAATTTCAAATCTTTTTGTTCCGGCAAATTAAAAATGTTTGATGAGGGAATTAAGGCACTATATTGATGGGCTGATTTTTGGAAAACGGTCGAAACTATAAAAGGATCATTTATTATATTATTTGGGTAAATTTTTTTTGCAAGATTCGGATCGATAAAAGTTCTTGTTGAGCCTGAATCAATAAGAAATTTTAGGTTTGTTTCTGGGAAAATTATATAAGATAACTCACTAGGATTTGACATATTGAATGATATTAATTGAGGTTCTAAGGTTTTTTGTTGTCTGGAGGAACCTTGGTAAAATTTTCGCGGTCAGTTTGTTCTTCGTAATAATTCGTATTTTCTAGGAAGTCAGAGTCAGGTAATGTCACAATAGGATTATTTTCTGAATCATATTCGTAAAATTCGGTCTTTTGGGCGTAATAATTTTGATCACAATACGCATTCTGATACGGGTCGTATGTGCTAGAATGTGGACATTCTTCATACGAATATTGTTCATAATAGGACATGTTATGAGTTTCAGTATTATGAAGCTCTTCGAAAGCAAATTTAGGTGGATTAAATCCTTGATTTTGAGAATAAAAATTAGAGTTTTGTTGTTGGTTGTTTTGTGGTGGTCTATTAGCGAATGGTTTAAATATAGCTGTTTCTACGCCTGACATTGGTTTTGGTGGTGGAAACCTGTTTTGATTATTTGGCTTTAACACATTAGTTCTAGGCTTACCAAAAACTTGATTATTTGTAAAAAATCTCGGTTGGGGCCTATTAGGATTGGGTCTTATATTCATAGGCTGTGACGGAAAATTAGGCCTAAATGCATTGTGTGGCGTATTTGCGTTAAAAATTGGTCTTTGAATAAAATTCGGTTGGAAATTTTGATGTGGCTTAAAAACGTTATGGCTACTGTTATTGGTATTATTTTTTATTAAGAGTGGTCCGGATTTATTTTGGTTTTGAAAATAATTCACGTTATATTCTTGTGTTACAAATTGTAAAGCTTGCATAAGATTTTCAGGCCTCATACATCTTATTGTTGTCCCTAATGGTTCACGTAATCCACTTAAAAATGTTTTTAAAGCTAATTCATTGTATAGTTCTCGTTTTAGAATTTTAGCTGAATTAGTTAGCTCATGCGCATCAATAAATGAACACAGCAGATTTAAAATATGTAAAACTCTATCGTAAAAATCATTTGGTTTTTCACCGGTGTTTTGTTTTAACATAACCAAATCACGATTTAAACACGCTTCATCCCTTTGATCTGCAAAATTTCGTCTTAATGTGTCTTTAAGTTCGTCCCACGTTGTTACATTTTGTATGTTAACAACTAGTTTAGCCTGACCTGTAAGTTTGCCTATTAAAGAATTTAACAAATAAATATTTTGAAAATTTCGCGGGTTGCTTGCATCGTAAAATGCGTCTATGAGTGATTGGCATGTAGATATATATCTATTTAAATCATTTGCGTCTCCGTCAAAAACTGGGACGCAGTTTAAATATTCGGGTTTAAATTGGGACATATTTGATTCTAATAATTGATTAATTAGTAAATGATTACTTAAAGAAATTGTATTTTCAAAATTTTCTTGTATATTTTCTACTCCTACTTCTAAATCTAATGCTCCTAAATTATTTTGAGGAACAGAGTCAGCTGAAGGTGATAAACGAAGGCTATCTAATTCAGAAATTAAATTTTCAATCGACATCAATATGAGAGAAAATCAATTGCACTTACAATACTAGAAGAATGGCGATCCTAGTCATTCTATAAGTTCCAAACTTGGTTCGGCGATGTGGTCCTTCTCCAAAGCGTGGTACTTGCAGAGACAGACAATGTGGGTCCTATCCCTCGATGTTCGATCAAATGGAATGCTCTTACAGATCCGCGATGGATTGGGAATTGATCGATGTCTTGATCAATCCGCTCTATAATAAGCACTTCACCTAATGTCACAACAATTGGTTCTTTCCGGTTAATTCGTTAAAACGAAAAAGTTATTATGAGCGATTCATAAACTTCCGAAAATCCATACGACTGCGCCAATTACAAAACGAGACTACGGAATCGCCTTTTTAAAAAAATGTTTATTTCAAAAATACAAGTTATTTAGAAACAAAAATAAAATGTTTTACGTCGATGCTTTCAACTGACTGCCCTCGCGTCGCAGAAATTCGCATATATTAGGGGTCATCTAATATGCAGTGTCAGCAGGTTCCTTGGTTGGATGGTCAGATAACTTACACAAAGAAAACATGCCCCCTTAGACCAATAGTACCGAATAATGGTAGCCCCTTTTTATGCTGTTCTCTACTTCACAAATATTAGAGAAACTGGTTTTCTTTTCAACTGAAAACCGAAATTACAAATCTTAATTTAGATTCATCTCTTTTGATGTTGTAATTCTCTATAAAAATACACTTACAGCTACTGCTATCGATTATATGAATACAAAATATCATTACTTAGATACAAATATACCTAAACATGCTCTTATTTCTGCTATACAGTTTATTTTTAATTCGTGTGTTTTCTTCTACAACAATAATATTTACAAAAAAACTATGCGGCTGTCCTACGGGCTCTCCTCTCTCACCAATAATGGCTGATTTGGCTCTATTTGGACTCGAGCCGCAAGCCTTTAATAGTTTTCCTTTTAACATTTTTTTATACAAGGTATGTGGATGATACATTACTTTTAGTATGACCTAAGAACATGAATCATATTGTTCAATCATTGGATACCAGACTCACATCTACAATAGAAATACCTGATAATCCAATTAATTTCTTAGTTATCACACTTAATCTTGAAATATATATAATCTTGATAATATAATAACACATTTTCTACAAATTGGTATAGAAAAAAAACTCGGTCTGGCAGATATTTGAATTTTTATTTCTATCATCCTATGAAGTACAAAAATATCAACCATTAGGAATTTGGTCGACAGAGCAATTTTGCTTTCAGATGCTAAATACTTTAATGATAATCTCATTTTTATTAAGAATACATTAGAAAAAAATTCTTACCTAAAAAAGCTCTTAAATAAATTATTGATATGAATAATCACGTTAATAATTTCCAAAACAATTAATCCAACATTTAATACATAAAAATGCCATTATTCCACACGATTGAAAACCAAATGGACAAAATGTTACAATATTTTAATGCTGCTCTTACCCGGACACCGTCTAATTTTGTTTCTGAAAATTTCATTTCATTCAGTCGTCGATCGTGATGATAAAAAAATTACAAATTAATAAATTTATGTTTCTTAATTTGTTCGTCTAAAGAAAGATTTATGTCATTTTAACCTGATGATGGTAGCAAAAAAGACCGGGAACTAGACAATTATCAACATTATATTAGAGTACAGTGATTATTGCTGTTTCCGAAACTACTATAAAAATACAGGTTTAGATTTAAAAAGTTGTAAGAAGAATGTAAAATTTATTTTAAGTTATTTTAACTAATATCAGAAATAAATAAAGGCAAAAATTTAATTTTTCAATTTTCCGTGGCTTAGGAATTTTGTAAATTTCTCGATGGTATATTAATGAGCGTTTAAATATGTAACTTTGCTCCCATTTCACCGACGTTGTATCTCTTGCCGTTTCTCACATCCTAGTATTCGTACCTAGAATGAGTAACCCCTGAATGTTTTAATAAATTCAATATATTGACTGTTATATAGAGAAACAAACAGAGCAGCTATAAATTATTCAATTCCTTTTCTGTTGCGAACGCTATTTTTTATTTCTCCCTTTGGGGTACAAATTGACTCTGACTGAAAGTGACAAATACAATAGGCCGTTATTATTTAATATTATACTGACATTATTGGAAATGCCACATAGTATTATTCAATTGTCCAAAATATGTGAACAATATTTGCGGAGAACTTTGCGTTAGCAAAAATTGGCCTCGGTATTACATAATTTAATAAAATTTATTCGACTAAATTCACACGTGATTTTATATTCGACATAATATGTAGGTATATTTATGTTCTATTTTTATTGTATAGTAGGGACACATGGTTCTCGGGATTCGACCGTGCCAATACAGAATCACTTACTGAAGTATCGCTTTCGATTGGAAAAGGAATCTTCAGGGATCTACACTTCACGAGACCGTAACACTAAATGGGCTCGAGGTGGTTCTTGATTATTGAATCAGCAACACTTTAATATAAAATTTACATAGAAATTCAGTCATGAGGCACTATTCCCTTTCTAGATGCCCCTGCACAAAGTAAAGGGGATGGTTCCTTAAGACAATCTGTAAAAAGAAAATCCAGCATACGAATAGATACCTAAATGTAAATTCGCGTTATAATCCGGCTTTACAATCGGAAACAGAAAATTACTCAAGCTTTAAGAGGCAATGGATATTGCACTACAGATAGTGGAAGATATAATAACCTGCCTACATGACAGGAAACTTATGAAGTGCAGTTCTTCCATTTATACAAGGAACCACAAACAACATTGCAAGGTTATTTCGCCAGTCCAACATAGGTACGTAAAATGTTTAATACACACAAGAAAATTGAATAAAGTTTGCGATCGCCATCACCAAAGGACATACTTTTCAAGCGGAAGGAGAATATGCAATTCCTTGTTCCTGTGGAGATATGTATATTGGAGAAACAGGACGATCCATATCGACCACTCTTAAGAAATAGGAACCATGTGTTAGAAAGAAATAAATTGTACGATCTGCTGGAACTGAACAACAACATTCCACTAGATATGTCATAAATGTAAAAGAAGCCAAAGTTTTTGCGTCATCATCAAGATTCTATATATTTATAAGTAGTGAATCTATTGAAATTTATAAGCATCCTAATATTTTTATTGGCAGTTTACATTATACGTGGAAACGGATCATTATACCGGGTCACGGTTTGTGAAACACAAGCTACTATGGTGTAAATAGCCGGTCTAAACCTCTTCAAGCCCATTCAGTCACGAAGATGTCTTGTGCAATCGAAATTGGAACCTTAGAAAGTGATTCCATATTGACACGGTCCAATTCCAAGAGCCATGATTTCATAATTGACCACAACAGTAAAAGCTTTCGTTCTATGTTATTTTATTGTATATTTTAAACCATAAGACTTGGAAGCTGCTAGGAAAATAGTTGTTGACCTCCATCTAAATAAAGTTTTTTATAAAGATCCATCCAAAAAATAATTAGAGAAAATGTCCAAACAATTACCGAAAATTTATCTTTTTCTTCTGTCCTAAAATGGGTAGGGGAGAGTTCCCTTGAAGTGGACAACCTATGAAACGGACACAGTCGATTTAGGCATATTTGGTTGCATATCCCAATTTCTAATGCATGCTGTACATTGATTGACTTTATAATAGTAGATGGCGCTAGTATTGGTGCGTTGGTGGTATCGTTTAATCTTGTTACAGTCAGTGCGGTATATGTGACTGGAAAAGTAAATATTCACGCAATTTTAAAATGTGTCTAGAGTGGGCATTGTTGAAGATATTTTAAAGATTTTTGTGGTGATCGTCTGGTAACTGGGTCTAGATTAAACAAGGTATGTTGTTCTCATTAATATGTTTAACCCTAAAAATAAAAATGCATTTTTACTTTAAAGTAAACAAATCCATGAATTGGACACCAAAGATGTCATTGAATCGGACATCCAATTCATGGAAATGAAGTGTCCGATTCAAGGAAATAAAAAAAAAATACTCAAAAACTTCTTTTTTTTTCTTTTAGACTTGGCTTATCATGACGAAGCGAATAAGAAAGTCTGACGAAGAAATTCGTGAAGCTGTAGATGCAGTTGTAAATCAAAATTTGTCGATTCGGAGTGTAGCTACAAACTGTGGTATTTCTAAATCTTTATTGGCAGTGCTTGTCAAAAAAGCAAAAAATGCACCTGAATTTGTGTACGATCGCAATATTGGAAACAGAAAAATTTTTTCGGTAGAACAAGAACAAATGTTAGTTTCTTACCTTAAAACAACATCAAAAATGTGTCATGGCTTAACCACTGTGCAAACAAGAGAGCTTGCATACCAGTTTGCATTGGCGAACAATATATTTATTCCACCAAAATGGGACGAGAATTCTAAAGCTGGAATTCACTGGCTTCATGGTTTCATGAAACGCAATAAGGATTTGTCGCTCCGCCAGCCAGAAAATACGTCTCTAACCAGAGCATCTAGTTTTAATAGATCAAACGTAGGAACCTTTTTTTCTAAATTAAAATGCCTGTACAACAAATGCAAGTTTTCAGCCAACATGATTTGGAACCTGGATGAGACCGGTTGTATGACTGTCACAAAATCGCCAAAAGTTGTTGCAGTAAGAGGTTCCAAACAGGTTGGTCAAATTGCATCTTCCGAAAGGGGAACGCTTGTCACCACACTTTTCTTTATAAATTCTGCCGGCGGATCATTGCCACCTGTGTTCGTATTTCCTCGGGTCTATTTTAAAGACATTATGCTTAAAGATGCACCGACAGGATCTAAAGGGTTTACAAATCAATCTGGGTGGATTACTGAAGACATTTTTGTAGAAGCCCTAAAGCATTTTGTTAACAATGTTAAACCAACGAGTGAAGATAAAGCTCTTATTATTATGGATAACCATATAACCCATGTAAATATACAAGTAATTGATTTTGCAAGGCAAAATAATATTATCATTTTGACCCTCCCTCCCCACTGCAGTCACCGGATGCAACCACTTGATGTGGCAGTATATGGCCCTTTTAAGGCAAGGTACAAAGTGGCATTGAATAATTGGCTTGTCTCAAATCCTGGCAAAACCGTTAGTATTTACGAAGTTGCAGGATTTGTTAATGCTGCATATAGTGAATCGTTTTAAATACACAATATTTGTAAGAGCTTTCTGAAAACAGGGATATATCCATTCAATTCATCAATATTTACTGATGACGACTTTCTGGCATCATCTGTAACCGACAGGCCAAATCCTTTAAACACAGAAAACCAAGAACCAGACATTTATAACAATCAGTGCAATGATTCACCTGAAGTTAAGGGATTGGACATAGTTGCTCAAACCACCACCTGTTCTAATTTGAATACTGAAAGTAAACCTTCAAATAACTGTAAGCAGACCGCTAGTTCAAACAGTAGCTGTTGGGAACCTATCCCCTCAACTAGCTCCGACTTTTCTGGGCCCTGCTGTTCTAAGAGTGTGAAAAGTCCAAATAATTTCATTACAAAACAAGGTCGAGCAGAAATGAATTTGGTTTCACCTGAAGTTATTAGACCCTATCCTAAAGCAATGCCTCAGAAATCGGTCCAAGTTAATAGAAAAAAAGGTAAAAGTGCTGTTATAACTGACACTCCTGAAAAGGAAGAACTAATGAAAGCGTATGAGGAAAAGTCAAAGAAACGAAAAACAAAAAAAGGTTCTAAAAAAGCAAAAGTATCAGCAAAAAAAACAAAAAAAAATATAAAGTTACCAAAAGTTCGAAATGATTACGATTCTGACACTGATATATCCTCGGAAATATCACTACACGATGAGTCTTCGACACCGACTAACCTAGAAGAATTTTATGAAGATATGTTGCAAGAGAATAAAGAAGAATTATCTGATGGAAAAGGTGAAAAAGAAAATTCGGTTTGTCCGGTCTGCCAAGGTGAATATCAACACAGTAAAGAAGAGTGGATCCAGTGCAAACTTTGTATGAAATGGGCTCACAACTCTTGCGGAGTTATGGGAAAGTTACATTATTTTTGTAATCTTTGTTTTTAGAATTTTCTACTGTATTTCAATCAGTATTTTGTTAAAATATTATAAAAACTATCTAGTGTCCATTTCATGGAAACAGCCGTCCTTTTCATAGAAACCTGTTCATGAATCGGACACTTAAAAAAAATAAAAAATAAAATTCAAACAACTTGACTTTTTTTTCTGGTACTTTTAAGAGTAGAAATATAATGCGTGATGTTCGGACAACTGTTGATTTTTATATTATAATTTAATGATTAATGGTTCAGCTGCTAGGGTCATTTCCATAAAAATGTCCGATTCAAAGGAACTCTCCCCTATGTATAAAAAAACTTTTTCCTAAAGTTGTAGATACTATTTCAAAACTTTATCATTTGAGATGTATCCGATGAAAAAGAGTTGATTAGTTTCCGAGAAAAACACTTAAACATTGTTTTTATTTTGCAAATCTCAATAACTTATGCAATTTGCAACATATAGATTTAAAACTTCATCCAAATATAGCCTACGTGATGCTAAACATGTATGTAATGTACCGACCCTGTGGTAACTTCATTTGTTACTGACTTATGACTATTCGTTTGTCTTGAAAAAGATTGTTTGAATAATAATTCTGCTGTAGACGACAGCAGATAGAGACATCTACTAGAGTTCACTTTGCTAACCGTGACTGACACTACAATACACATTTTTCCATTGTGGAAATTTGTAAAACAAAAACGTTAAAAATGGTTTCAACAACCTACGAAAGGTTAAAAACATTTAAATATAAATATCTTTATATGATGTTAAAAACAGATTGGAAACAAGGTACTCCTGATTTTTTTTTATTGGACCGAATTACCTTTAATCCCCGTGAAATACTATAGCACAAGAAAACATTTTGCTTACTAAAATCAGCGCCAATACTTTATATACCCCGTATAACGCAAAATGTAAAACGTTAATTCCATGTTGGACACGACTCATTGATTATTTCATATTAAAGGTAAGCATATTTGGTATAAAAAAATCGACATAAAATAACTCTTAGAACTTTACAACATTTTCACATAATCCATGAAATTTATTCTTTTCTTCGATAAATATCAATTTTTGCAGCCCCTAAAATCATTCAAGGAGATATTTACAATTTTCTAGTCCCATGTTGTGTTAGAAAGTCGGTCATGTCAAAGTACTTATCGTTACGTTAATGTATGTAAATATATATCTAGTAGCAAAAAGATAGATCATTTTATTTGCCCAATCGTTCTAAGTGATACCAATAGCCGATAAGCTGCTACGAAGTCTCAAATCCGCGCAAACATTTTCGCGCATGTTCCATTTCAAAACTGCGGCAGCCACGACATCTAATTCTTCCATGATGTATCCGATTCCTCAGGCCCACGGACTCACAAATACTCCTTCTCTTTAATTGTTGTTATTAGCTTTATTCCACTCACGGATAAAAATTTTGCATAATATGTAAAGCTTCCATAAGATTCAATAGAAATCTTTTGCAATAAAAAAATGCATATTTTCAACAAAAACAGATAAAAAGTGTTTAGAAAAAGGTAAAGTTCAGGTAGTGCTAGACCAAGGTCGTCGATAATTTTTTTCCGGGGGAGGGGGGGGGGTAGTATAGCATCTTTAGGAAAAGCTAACAAAAAGAGATTTAGGCTAAGATTTTCTGCAATTGGTAAGAAATTCAATTGACATGAGCGTAAAAATAGTTAAATATCAAGAAAAAGAAATCAAAACTTACACCAACGCTATTAGCCCGTGAGTCAATTTATAAAATTTTACAGTTCACTTTGGTTAAATAAAATGTGTTAAAAATATTTAGTTATCTATATGTACCTACTTTAACCTTGATGTTGAAAAAATTCTTTAGTTCTTAGGGAGGGTAATTACCCCCATTACCCCACCTCTTATTGACGCCCTTGGGCGTGACTTTAGTCTGATTTCAGTAGAATGCTGCTAATTGTTGGACATTCTTTCAACTGGGTGTTTAGAAATATTGGTATGAAATCCGAAATTTGATATATGATATTTTAGGCTGAAATTATCTTTGGTTTTAGAGTTGTATAAAATGATAAACGAGAATTACACATGAATCAGCCACATTGTTTTTAGCTTAATACAAGGCGTGTTAAAAAAATTGTATTGTTACTATACAATTGTCCAAAATATGTGAACAATATTTGCGGAGAACTTTGTGTTAGGAAAATTCGCATCGGTATTACATAATTTAATCAAATTTATTCCACCAAATTCATACATGATTTTATATTTGACATAATATATACAGGTATATTTATGTTCTATTTTCATTGTATAATAAGGAATCATCGTTCTTGGGATTAGACTGTGTCAGTATAGAATCATTTTCCGACGTTTTGCCCTCGATTGTTCATGTGAATCAGTAACGCCTTAATATAAAATTTATAATAGAAATCGACCCAAGCTTTAAGAGGGAATGGATATCACACTAAAGATATTAGACGGTCAATTAGAAAATTTAATAACATACCTCTACGATATACGAAAGCGTAGGACGGCAACAATTTTTTTATTTTTACTTTTGTAACAAATTCCGGCTTCTTAGTCGGAATTCCGACTTCTATCTCGGAATTTCGACTTCTATCTCGGAATTCCGACTTCTATCTCGGAATTCCGACTTGTAACTCGGAATTCCGACTTCTATCTCGGAATTCCGACTTCTATCTCGGAATTCCGACTTCTATCTCAGAATTCTGACTTGTAACTCGGAATTCCGACTTTAAATGCGTTGTCCAGTGACTGCACATTTAATAATTATCCTTGTGACAAAGACATTTATGACTTGTGTAAAATATTAATTGCTGAAAATGTCTAGAAATAGTATAGTATGATAAAATCTAACCCCTGAAGGTGTAGAAGACTATTTATAGGATGCTTTTACCAACATATCTATAAATAATATCAAGTATAAATAGTGCAGCGAATCTCTAAAGAGTAGATAACTTAAATAGATTTTAATAAATAAGAAAAAAAGTATATTTTACCCCAAGTAGACTCCCTCGGATAGTAGTGCAAGCCAAAATATTTATAGGGGGCTATAATGTATATTATGAATTAATGTAGCAGCGGGTTTCGGAAAACGTAGAAAATTCAAATTAAATTTAGTAAAGTAGGAAAAATTCAATTAATTTAATTACCAATGTGTCTAGAAATACCAATTCTATGAATAAAAGTGACAGGATTAGAAAACTGAAACAAATTTTATTGAATGAGAAAAATTATAGTTTCATATTATGTCCCAGGTCCCGGACAAAACTAGATAGTCAAAATATTAATTGAAAATTGATGTCAATAGGTCTAGTAATAATATATAGTATGCATAAAAGTGGCAGTGAGGTCCTTAAGGGTAGAAGACCTCGGCCTACCGAGTCATTTCACTATATTAATGATGTGTCTATTACAATTTGCTGAAATCATGTTACAGATTTCTGTCTTCAAACTTCATAAAATATCAATATCTTCATTTGTGAAGGAATTCTACTAAATTATAGTTTAAAAAACTGAAAATCACGTTGTAATAGTAAACTGAACTAAAAAAACCCTTTGGACGAGAATAAAGTGATTAACAAGAAAATTAATGTGATTGTGAAAACAGCGTTGATCTGATATCAGTTATTATAAATATTTTATCGGTATAATTTCTGAATGTAAAGTCAGTATGAATATATGGCATAAAGACACCCTACGCTTTTTTACAAAGGTAATTTTTTTTTCTTTTTAGTTCAATTTACTATTAAAGCATGTTTTTTAGTTTTTTAAACTATATTTTTTTCTTTTTAGTTCCATTTACTATTAGAGCGTGTTTTTTAGTTTTGTCAAACTATAATTTATTCTTCATCGCTACCTCCCCGTGCCGAAAATGGGTAATTTGGGCGCCTGCTGCCTTCCTTTTATATGGTAGCCATTTCCAAGGGTCCCTCTCCGAGATGAAATTTTTTTATCCTGACGATCTTGTTCAGGATAATGGGACAAACTTATCAAATCATTGCATGGTCATCGATTGTAATCTGGCGTTATAAAGTGGGTGAAAATCAAATGAAACTAATAAAAGCGTTTTAAAACAAGTAAATTTACTCGAGTAATATTTTAATTAACAGGTATCTGGGAAATTTGGGTTTTCTGACTTTATTTTAGTTATTATATTTTGTATCATGCATAGAATAAAACTGATTAGTTATTTTCCTCTCCTTGCTTGAAAAAGTCCACCTAAAATCTCTTATACTTTGATGAAATTTAATCTGAATGAATAATAAGATAAATGAATAATCGTTTAACGAAATATAAGTTACTTTAATAGAGGATGCATAAACCTTTCTAGTTATTTACTCAAAAAGAAAAGATATTTTTTTAAACAAATATATTTGTTTTCTCCTAAAAGAAAAACAATAATAACTATATTTAAATTTTATGTATAATAGTAAATAGTTGGTAAATTGGGAAAAGAAAAGTACAATACTTGGGAGTACACTACAGTGCATATATTAAAATCGGCAAATATATATACATGTATATATATATATATATATATATATATATATATATATATATATATATATATATATATATATATATATATATATATATATATATATATATATATATATATATATATGATCTGAAAATAATAATTATATTTAAATTTTATGCATAATAGTAAATAGTTGGCCCTCCATGCTATATATACAAGTATATATATATATATATATATATATATATATATATATATATCATAATATGGATATTTTTAACAGATGTTCTTACTAAATGGTGTTTTATTATTTCTACCATCTATAAAAAAGATAAAGCAAAGTACAAAATTTTATTTTTCATGTCAACCATATTCAAGTAATCGGAACCGACCCAGTCATTATTTTTTAATTTAGACTTTATGCGCAATTAATAAATTTCTTGTAGTTTTACTTAGCTTTATCCTGATCCTTATAATTCAAATATTAATTTCAGTTAGAATGAACGCTTCATTTAACGTTAAAAGAGTATAAAAAAGTGATTGCGCTTATAAGCAGTCGTGTATTAATTACAACGCAGATAGAAATTTCGAGTTAGAAATCGGAATTCCGAGATAGAAGTCGGAATTCCGAGTTAGAAGTCGGAATTCCGAGTTAGAAGTCGTAATTCCGAGATATAAGTCGGAATTCCGAGATAGAATTCGGAATTCCGAGAGAGAAGTCGGAATTCCGAGTTAGAAGACGGAATTCCGACTTAAAAGTCGTAATGCCGAGATAGAAATCGGAGTTCCGAGATAGAAGTCGGAATTCAGAGATAGAATTCGGAATTCCGAAATAGAAATCGGAATTCCGATTTAGAAGTTGGAATTCCGAGATAGAAGTCGGAATTCCGAGATAGAAGTCGGAATTCCGAGATAAAACTCGGAATTCCGAGATAGAAGTCGGAATTCCGAGTTAGAAGTCGGAATTCCGAGATAGAAGTCGGAATTCCGAGATAGAAGTTGGAATTCCGAGTTAGAAGTCGTAATTCCGAGATATAATTCCGAGATAGAAGTCGGAATTCCGAGATAGAAGTTGGAATTCCGAGTTAGAAGTCGGAATTCCGAGATAGAAGTCGGAAAACCGAGATAGAAATCGGAATTCCGAGATAGAAGTCGGAATTCCGAGTTAGAAGTCGGAATTCCGAGTTAGAAGTCGTAATTCCGAGATATAAGTCGGAATTCCGAGATAGAATTCGAAATTCCGAGATAGAAGTCGGAATTCCGGGTTAGAAGTCGGAATTCCGACATAGAGGTCGGAATTCCGAGATAAAAGTCAGAATTCCGACTTGGAAGTCGGAATTTGTTACAAAAATAAAAATTAAAAAATCTGGCCCTTCCGCGCTTTGGTAACGATATGAAACTAATAAGGCAAAGGACACACTTTCCAAACCGAAGCAGGATATGCATTTCCAAAAAATTGTTATTATACCGAGATTTCTACACCAGCTGTTTATACATTTTTTTATAGAAAATATACACTTTTTTGTTGCAACGTGTTTCTATTGAATCTTATCGAAACTCCATATAATATGCAATATTTTTGTCCGTGAGGTTATATTCAGGAGTTTTTTCTACGTAACATATAACTATTTATTAGTTATTAAAAGTTGACATTATAAAGAAATTAATATATTTTTTGGTACAGTTTTTGCATTTATTTATAAAATGCCCACATTGAAAATATATGTATAATGTATAGGCTCTTATTTGTAGCAGAATTATTGTTTAACAATGCCTCCCAGAATAAACAAATATCCAAAACTCGTTAACAAATGAAAACACACGTGCAATATTTTGAACAAATATTTAGGGTAGGCTATATTTGTATAAAGTTTAAAATCTAAATGTTGCTAATTGCATAAGTTATTGACATTTGCATAAAAGCACATTTTTATGGGTTTTTCGTTATTTTGTCGGAAACTAATCAATTCTCTTACATTTTAAAAGATAGGGTTTTGAAATATCTTTAAAAAAATAATTTTAATACAGAAGGAAGAAATCAATTTTCGGCATTTTAGGCATTTGTTTATGTATTTTGTCCAATTATTTTTTGGATGGATTTTTGTAAAATTATATTTACAGTTTTTTTTGTATAAACATGTAGGTGTGTAGGAAACCCACATTTTTTACTTTTGTAGAAAACTCGCGCTTTTGACAATTTTATTTAACAGAGACTTAAGAATAGCGGCTTCTATTGGTCCGATGAATAAAAAAAACGATTTATTAATTTCTAGGTTCCCTACAAAACTGCGCAGTTTTGGACGTCAGTGTATGTCCAATATGTAAGCTACAAAACGACAATATCAACGTAAGTCAGGTATGTCATGTATTAAAATTTTTTTAAAATTTTACCTGTATTTAATGAATATTGATATAAACTTGTAATAAGAAAGATACTCCCTCAATTAAGTTTGGAAATTGAATGGTCTGTATGTTTTATACAAGCCGGCCAGAATCAATGCTTTATTTTAATAAATGTAGGCTTTTTATTCTCTTCAAAATGATATTAAACAAACCTTTTTTTTTTGTTAGAAAAAGTATATATACTTAAAGTTAAAACCAAACAAATACAAAAGCTTAATTTTAACACAAAATTAACTAACATGATTTTATTTTTAAATCAACTAAATTTAATTTCATTTAAAAATGAAATTGTTTTAATTAGCTTTTTATTAAAAATAACCTTTTTTTAACTATTTGGCTTTCCTTTTGGGTTTAATCGTTTTTTCTCTATATTTACTTACAAAAACAAATATTTAAAAAAAATAAAAACAGATTTTTGTTAACTTTTTTTTTATTTTTATTAAGAATTTAATAAAAGAATTTCTTATTTTAAAAATATTTTTTAGTTCCACTTTAAAGAGTATTAAAAGACTTACATTTAAGGAAATAAAACATTTAAGTTAAATTACAATTTTAAACTGTTTGTATTAGATACAAAAACTTAAATTTTGGTTTGCTTGTTAGTGACCTCTAGGAGCTGTCCTACACATTTTTTTTCTAACCAAAAACAACTGTTCTATTAAGAGTTTATGTTCGAAGTTTATAGACTTCAGTTTATGTACTCTTTCAACAGATTTCATATATGTCAGGTACCTGCACAAAGAAAATTTAAAAATTAGGACACTTCAACAAAAATTGATTATATTAAAGAGGTTATTTGTAAAAATGATTTAGGATATACTCCTTCCATTTAAGGAAATATATTCTTTGGGGATCACGAACATTGTCCGTGTGTGTATAGAACCACAGACGTGTGTGTATGGAACTACAGACAAGATTGTACGTATATTGGAAGTAACCTTGCAATCTTGTCTGTGGTTCCGTGTACAAATGGAAGAATTACACCCCTTATTAGTTTCACTTCATGAAGTAGAACTATTATATTTTCTAATTGGCTATCTAATATCTTCCAATATTCATTCCCTCTTAAGCTTGAGTCAGTTTCTTTGTTACTGATTGAGTACTGAGTACCACTGCTTCCCCTAGTTGTTCTGTAGTCTCATAAGTGTCTCTAAATGTATCCTGTTCTTCACATCATATTCCAAAGATGTTGTGTTGGGAAGACTCTTAGGAGACTTAGAACCAAAAAGATGCTTTGGATGCAGGCCACCCTTGGCCTCCGCCTGACTCACGGATGGTCCCGCACCCGTCTGTTTCTTTTTCCAGTGTTAGGAAACATTGATACCTTTTTCAACTCCGATTTCATTTGAATTCAAGGTCGCCATTTGTGTTGTCATGGGTACAGCCCCGTTTCCTAGCCTCCTTCTTCCTAACTTAATAGTATCCTCTGTTTCACTCATTTTAGAAACCCTTATGATGAATAGTTTCGATCGAAAGGTTCTATTTAGTTCTTGGTTAAAATTTCAAGTAAAAATAGTAGCTTTTTACTTTTCTTCCTTCTAACTCTTTCCTCTCCTTCCACTTGACCTATATGGTTTTAAGGGTCCTGCGGGTTTTAGGTAGATCCCTCGAGATATCCTCAATGTATTTCCCGTCGAGAAAACCTGATAGCATTTCTTGCCTTGACCTTCTATTCACCTTTGAAAGTGATTAATATTATTCCACGCTTTTTCCACTACTTATCTATATTTATCCCGGAATCCTGGTTTATCCCATATACTTTTCAGGAACTCCGGGGTATGGATATATTTTGCCTAGGACTACTCTCTCCATTTCTGGTCAGAAACCCGATGGCACTCCTATCCCTCCGGGTTTACCACTGTTATGTTTTCCTACTTAACTTTTCACTACTCTCGAGAGGAAGGTGATGATGACCAAGGTGGCAACCTCTCCCGCAGAGCACAGGTACCACACACCCTCAATAGTGACTCCCTGGCCCCCTGACGGAAAGGATTCAGGTGAACACAAATAAAACAGAATATTTCAACAAATGCAAAAAGTTACAAGGTAGCGTAACTCTTAAAAATAGCAACGTTATCTCCCGACTATAAACTTCTATACTAGAACAACGTACCTGTTGATATGCTATCAGCCAGGCTTTTCGCTTCTCATACGCTCCACTACCTGGAGGTCTTCCTCTTAAGCACCGCACTTGCGGATTTACTAACAAGCAGGTTTTCGCTTGACTATGAGCTCACAGGTCAACACCTGGAGGTCCTCACCTTGGTCTAGTCTGTTGATGATTCTACATTTTCTCTTGCTTTTATAGAGGAAGAGAGCTTTCTGTTTCAATTTCCATTGTATATTTTGCATTAGGATAATACTGATTCAGATGATCAAGAAACACGGGAAGGTTTTCTAGATCATGCGGTGATATTACAAAAGTGTCGTCTACATATCTGAACCACTGTCTTTAATTGAGACGACTCTAAGACTTCCTCCCCAAAAACTTGTATAAAGATATACTACTGGTGATAGGGGACATCCCATAACTGCTCCTGAAGTCTGTTCATAAAAATGTCCTTGAAAAACAAAATAAGTTGATGTGGGACATGCTTCAATCAGATCTAAAAGTGAGTTGTCAATATAATTATGGTAAAATAAGTCTGATATTATGGACGTTGAATCATTTATAGTTACATATTAGAATTTCTTGGCATTTTGTAGTTAATAACTTCACGGCGGCTTCAGCAGGCACAATTATTGTGGCAACTTTTGTCAAAAGGTATATCACCTGAAGCCTCGTTCACAAATTGCTCTATATCCTTTCTTGTTCCAGTTTTAGACTTTTTTGGGTGAAAATCGACATTATTTTTCTTGATAAAGGATATTTCTTTATAATATTTGCTTATATAAAATTATGTTGTCGTTTTAGCATAGATTTGAACATTGAGTATCTCAACTACAACGTGGATGATTGGCAAGTTTTTGAAATGTGGGAAAAGTATACTAGAATTACTCTTCTTTTGTGAAATTGTTTATTTTATTTTTAGTAACTTTTACTAAATATTTACAATTCATTGGCATAACGGTATTTCGATATCTCTAGTAACAGTTCGACGTTAATATTCTTGGCATCTTCGATCAGACAGACAGACCGACGGAACTAAAAACACATTTTTTGTTATCTAGGAACGCTAAAACATGAAGATATGAAGTACCTGGAGGGAGATTTTTTCGTCGTTACAAATAATTTTTATGGCTGCTATTTTCTTGCGCCTTGTTGAATTCTCACCACAGTTTTACCACTTTACCTCTATATCAACCATTGTACAAAATTTAAAATCAATCTATTAAGTGGTTTTTCAGGCTGAATTATATTTTATTAAATAAAAATATTAATTCGCAATTTTAGACTCGTACCAAAATTTTACAATTCCTATAATACTTGATTTCTATGAAAAATTTGAGGAAAATTAAATAAGTAGTTTTTTAGTAATACTCTTTTTAACATTTCACTCTGACGCCATTTTGTTTTGCTATATTGGATTTTTACCAAAATACTACCAGGTCTTTCCCATATGACCCTTAGTTTTTTATCAAAATTTGAAGTCAATCGGATAAATAGTTTTTGAGCTATGCCGCGAACAGACAGGCAAACAGACAGACGGAATTGAGATAACATGTTTTTTGAAATCTAGGAACCCTGAAACGTGAAGATCTGAAAAAATCTCGGAGGGTGGTTTTTCAACATTATAATACTTCTCTTTTACGAGGAAAGTAAAAAACATTTGAGAAAAAGAAAGCATTTAAATAGGTTTGCGAAATATATCTACCGGAGGCTAGATCAGACCCCTAAAAAGAGAACATATCCGGTAAAAAAGCGAATATAATTCTATTCATAGTGAGTTCTGGCCCCTATCTGTAAATGTTGCATCCGTCGTTTATTTCATCTGTTTCGCAGCAGAAAGTACAAATGATGAAGCAGTGGAAAGAATTTTTATGTTAGGCCGCCAGTTAACAAAAGGTTCTATGTTTACTTCAAAATAAAAACGAATATTTTACTGTTAGTATTGTTCCCGTATTTGCATGCGGAAAACAAAGAGAAATAAAGTCATTTAGAACATTTATAAAGTACTGTTAATAGGTCACAATGGGATGTTTTAAATAAAATCATTGTAAAGCCAAAGTTATGACACAACATTTATTCCCTAGTTAGTATAGATTTTATTGTGAATATTAAACCCTCAGCTAATATAGAAATACTAATGTTTTATTTGGAATTAAGTTATTATAATACTAACTGATTAAAAAACATAGGACGTTTAAATGGGATTTTTTGGAAGGATTTGTAAACCTGTATAAAATTTTGTTATCTAAATTTAATTTAAATAATATGTCAGGCTACCCATTTCATACTCGAAGGTAAGCAGTAAAGTACCTCAGTATACTTACATATCAATTTTCAAAATATAGTTTCAACAACTTTTGCTTCTTTTAATATACTTTATTTTTTAAGCTAGTTTTAGAAATCTTAGACCTTAAAATGTATTTCTTTTTAGTACATTTTTAAAATAAAAACTTCTTTTTACTCGAGATTTGTTCAGATCTTTATGTTTCTGGGACCGTAGATGACGTAAAACATGTTTTCTCGATTCTGTCTGTCGGTCCGTCTGTTCGCGGAACAGCTAAAAAACTACTTACCCGATTGACTTCGAATTTCGGTAAAAAATTAAGAGTCATATGAGGATGACCTGGTAACATTTTAATAAAACTATAATATGGCACAACAAAATGGCAGCCTAGTAAAATGTTAAAAAAATTATTACTAAGAAAGTGCTTATCCATTTTATCTGAAATATTGCACAAAAATCAAGTATTATGTAGGAATCAACTGGTAAAATTTTGGTATGAATCCAGTATGGCGGAACAAAATGGCAGCCTAAAAAACTACTTAATGAACTGATTTCAAATTGTGTGCCATAACTAATTGTAGTATAGAGAAAAAATAGTAAAACTGTAGTATTAATTAAAGATGGCGGAACAAAATAACGGCCAAGTAAATTTTTTGTAATTTCAAAAATCACCAGCAGGTTTTCCATATCTTCGCGTTTTAGCGTTCCTAGATGCCAAAAAAATATGTTTTGTCAATTCCGTCGGATTTTCTGTCAGTTCGCGGCATAGTAAAACTACTCATCAGATTAACTTTTTGATGAACATTTTTCTATGAACATAAGATAACAAAACAAAATGACAATCTAATAAAATATTTAAAATATCAGTCTGAAAAAAAAACTATTTATTAGATTAATTTCAAATTTTGTGCAAACATTAAATGTGATATAGAGATAAAGTAAGATATAAGATAAAGTTGTGTTACGAATTCAAGATGGCAAACAAAATGGAGGCCAAATAACATGTTAAAAAAATTAACGTAAAATCTTCTTATTCAATTGACTGTAAAGTTTGAAGAAAAATTAAGTATGATATAAGGATAAACTGGTTCGAATTCAACAGGACATAACAAAATCGCGGTGAGTGTTAATAGTAAAAACTACCTTTTGAATTCATTTTAAATTATGCCTAAAATTAAGTGTGGCATAGAAACTGGTAAAATATTGGTAGGGATCCAATATATTGGAACAAAATGGCGTCCAATAAAAATGTTTGAAAAGACAGTATATATGTGTTCCTAAATAACTATGGACTGAACTAAATGGGTTCACATTTCACTATTCCTAATAAAAGCAAAGATTCATAATGAGGGAAGATTACAATACAGGAAGTATTGCAATCCTGAAAAAATGCTGTCAATATGGCTGGCGTAGGACAAACATTGTTTTCTTCCATATGAGTCCGTGATAATTTAAAAGCAAATTTGAAGGATTTTTATACATATTTAGTGCATTTTTATGTAGAGGACCATTTTTTATAATTGTGTCTGTTTTAAACTTAGTTATGACAAGTGAATATTTTTTGAAGCTTCGAAGTGAGGACGCCGAAGTCGCCGAGCCGTGCAAACAAAATATTTTAATAATTAAAAAAAACTTAGTTCAATCTGTGCGTTTAATATTTTGTACTGCACCCAGTAGTATTTTTCTTATAAATAAAACATATATATTAATAAAAGAAACGTGTTTTTATTTCAGGGGCGCGCAGTCCATGGAAGCAAGGGAAGCAGTGCTTCCCCCAAAAAAATTACAAAACATCTTCTAAAATGTAATTTTTGAAATAGGAAACCGTTAATTTAGTCTATATTAAAAATGCTAAAATATTATCTTAATCATCAAGCCCATAATAAATGCGGCCTTGACTCCGAACCAGCCACAATAGAATATCGAATAGAACCTATGCGGGCCGCTAGCTTCTCTGCAGCCAAGTCCTGTATGCTTTATTTCCTGTGAATCGAGCAAGAGGTTATTGAACTTTCCACCGGCTGTTTGCAATTTTTGCATTTTAGTCGCGTGCTTTAAGTGGTGACGAAAGCTATCGTTGGAGTAGGTTTTTTGTTTGAACGGCTAGCCGTGTGTTGTGTGATACGTACGTCGCGTCGTGCATGGTGTGATATGGAAGACAATAATACGGACGTGGATATGCAAATACCGTCAACTTCGGCTGTCGGTAATAACGTTGAAAATGTTGGAGAATTTAGTAAGAAGAGTGTGTGTGAATGTGTGGTGTGTGTCTTAATAATAAAGGAATTTTCAACATTAAACTTCGCTGATAAGCTTCAAATAATGTCCAAAGAAAGGGCAAAACCGCCAATGAAAAATTTAACCACAAAAATGAAAAACTGTATTAGATATTTTTATCCGGAAAAACAATACGAACAATTTAAATGGCTAACAGGGTGTGAAAATATAAGTAAATTGTTTTGTTGGCCATGTTTACTTTTTGAAAATGATTTAAACAATTTCCATAAAGCTGTAAAAAGACACATTATGTCCAAAGCGCATTTACAGGCCGTTCGAAATTAGTCACCGCCAACACAATCAACTAGTCGATAAAAATGGGTAAATATTAAAAAACTTATCGATGTTGTTTGTATTCTCGGACAGCACGAATTGGGATTTAGAGGGCATGACGAAACAAGGGTTTCTTCAAATAGAGGAAATTTTCAAGATTAACTTAGTTTAATGGCTAAATATAATGATTGCTTAAAAAATCATTTAGAGCACTTTAGCGTTTTTCGCGGAATGTCGAATCGAATTCAGAATGATTTAATTTCCGCTGTTGCAACCATTGTTCTAAAAAGAATTAAGCAGGAGATTGGCGAGAAGAAATTAATGGAGAGAAAGAATTAGTTGCTCAAAGCTAGGATGGAGCTGCAATGATGGCAGGACAATTAGGGGGTCTGCAAGCTAAAGTTCGAGAAACTTTCCCAAGTGCTGTGTTTGTCCATTGTTTTGCTCATAAATTAAATTTAGTTTTATCCCAATCCATCAATCACATTAAAGAGTGTAAAATATTTTTCGTTACTTTAAGTGGCATTTCCAAGTCATCAAAATGTACACAAGCTTTGGACTCCATTGTCCACAAACGATTGCCCAAAGTAGCTACTACTAGGTGGAACTATAATGAAAGACTTGTGTTAACAGTATCCGAAAATCGTGAATCACTGATTGAACTATTTGAGAATATAATAGAAAATAATGAAACGTGGGACTCTGAAGCAATAAATAGTTCGACGGGGTTTTTGGACTGTTTGAAACGAGATTTTAATTTTAATTATTTGTTGAACATATTTTCAGAAATATTTCCATTCTCGGACAATGTTTTTAATATATTACAAACTAAAACAAATTATATTGCTTTTTGCGTAAAAAAAGTGGATGATTTTTCAAACATCATACAGACGCCTCTTTTATGAAATAATCGATCAAATTCAGCAATAAATAAACTATAGATTTAACGGTTTAAATGATTTTAAATTCCTCAAGCTCTGCAATTTTGATGCATTTATAGGAAAAACTTTTTCAGAAGATGCGTTTAAATCTCTTCTTCTTCGTTATGGCCAGTTCTACGACCGAGTGTTACTGCGATCTGAACTAAAAGTGATTTACAAAACTGATGACATTAGCGCAAAACATAATGCTAAGGAACTAATGCAATTTTTAAAAGACAAGGAGCTGGAAGATGCCTACACTGAAGTGTCGACATTGTGTGAATTAGTATTGACAATACCTGCCACAAGTTCATCAGTAGAACGCATTTTTTCAACACTTAAACGAATAAAAAATTTCGTGAGAAATTCAACGGGGCAGGAGCATCGATGTTTTTACGATAACGTCATTGACAAATTTGCAAAAAATGATCGAAGAATCGAATTAGATTACAAATAGGTAAGTTTCTAAAAATTGCTTCCCTTTCTTATAATTTCACCGCACGCCCCTGTTTTATTTAAATAAATTGTCATGCATGTCAGAGAGAAAAAATATATGACATTTTCAGAGCGAATATAATAAGAATAAAAAGTTATGTAAAATTTTTTTCAACGTAATGAAACCTTTACTTTTTACTTGACTTAAACTTACTTATGTCTAGAAAAAAACGTAATTATATACTTGCACTTTAGGACAAAGGGCGCATTCAGAGGACTTGTTTGGGGGGGGGGGTGATGTGAGACGACGAGCCAAGGGTTCGTACTTTGCATGTCAATTGGTTTTAATAGGTTTGATAGTCCTGTTTTTAGCTTCTCGAGCTTGCTTTGGTTGGTTTAAATTAATCAACGTATAGAATAAAGACGTAAAATTTCTGAAAAAGTTGTCCACTCCATATATGTTACCCCCGCGGCGTAAAAATCTGTCTAACCTTCGGCCTACTTAAATAATAAAATATTTCTTTAGTGTGAAAGCATCTCAAACTATTTTAATACTAAATATTTTCATTCAATAATGTAACAAAAATTTATCAGAAAACCCACAAACTAGTCACTACATTCCAATTCCGGATAAATGATAAAAAAAGTGAAAAATCTTGATAAATTCAGTAAATTCCATAAATACACGACACGAACATCTCCACAGGTACTATCAGTACAAATCTTTATAATTCTCCGATGATAATAAATCCCCGTATATCCAGAAAAAATCGCATAAATAGATACTTACATCTGAGATTTAAAAACCTTGTACATTTTTTTTCGAGTGATCCACCCCACCTCTCGATAATTTTATAATACAGTCAGAAATGTTAATAAAACATTTTACGACACTAATTCAAATAGCTTAATACATTTATTTTTTTACACATTACTGGCTTAATTAACGACTATTTATTTAATCCCCAGATGTTCCCAGTCCTAAAGTCAGGTGATCAAATAAGTATGACGTATACGGCTTATTCTAGGCTGCGGGACGGGAACTTTACCAACTTAAACGCAATTCAGATTAGTACAATAAATAGATTTTTAAAATGCGTACCTCGTTTATCTTGTTAACTGGGAAAAATATGAATTAGTCTTAATCAATTATTTCAGAACCACCAATCCACTATCACTCGACTAACCAATATAAGCTAAAGATTATACTAAACTAATAATAAAATAAGTTAGGAGATTCGGTTCTTATGTATGCAACAACGTTATAGAGTCGGATGACCGAGTTGGCGTGGCTCCTGGATGCCACAGGTATCAAGCAAGCCTACGCGAAATTACACATAGGGGGTAATCACTCCCCCTTGGATTGTTAGGACAGGATTATACCATCGAGCCACTAAAAAATATAGTTACATTTTGTTCCCGTCTTATTTTTTTGCGAAGTTATCAAGAAACTCAAATTTTGAAAAGAAAGTCTATACCTTTATCGTACTATCCGAGTCTGGAATGTCCACCCTTCATAATTTTATAACTAGATCTTCCATCCTGAATGCATATCAAGATCTCTATTCATTGGGTCATGGGTTTTGCTGAGCGACACTATTGGTAAATCTTAGTTTTTATTAAGTAACACGTTTATCGTAGCTTCAGTTACACATAAAAATAACTGTAAAAACTATAGACTACAGCTTCCACACTCATGCTAGGATAATATCAATCTAAAAAGCGTACATTATTTAGTTCCTATTCTATTCCTAAGTATGTAATAAAATTCCACATGTGATGAATTCGGAAGATATAATGTAAAAAAATATGTATTAATCGTATAACGAATTTAAGAACTATGAGTCTTTTAAGTAGGATTACCTCGATTTCCCAAACAAAAAAAAACATAATTACAGAGTGCAAAAATAGTGCTTTATTTAAGACCCGCTAATATTGGTAAAATATAAAAAATAATACAGCATGAAATATGTAAAGGTATAAAATGTAATGTAAATGTGTAAAGAACGATTAGAGATATCTTTAATGAGAGTCTCGATTGAGAATATAATAATTGTTATTTAGCTAGAATAATTTTAGTTTTTTAATAAATGAACTAATATCAAATGTTTTGCACACACTTGGGCCAATTAATTTAGTAGTACGTAAATATCGTCTCCTTATTGCAGTAATCCACTTCAGCCGCATAGACGAAAGTTCATTCAATCGTTTTTTGTATTTAAAATGAAAATTTTCGAAACTTAAACATTAAAAGTAACATCGTCTCTTATTCTCCTAATTTCACAATTTGAATTACGACAAAAAGAACGGGTTTTTTTAAGATATATTTTTTTTAGTTATAAATAAAATTAATTGATTGTGTAATTTACTTAAGTTATATTCTCTGTAAGATGCTTATTTTTCTGATAAGTTCAATTTAATGCTGCCGTTCAGTGTTCTTTAAAGAAAAAGAAACTTAAGACTATATGCAGAGCATAAAATTAATTATATTACTTTGGTTGTAAGGGTAAGAAACAAAAATAAAAACAATATTTCGAATTGTGATATTCAAGACGGTAAACTTTTTAAAACCTTCTTTTTCAATCAGCCATGAAAACAAAAAAAAATTAAAACTTCCGACTCATAAATTTTTATACCTTCTAAACGGAAAACGTTTAAAATTAAAATTAGCACTTGGCAGTAAGTGCGACTTTTAGAACTTTAGGATGTCGAAGGGGAACGTGAGAGTTTGTGTCGTAAAGGTTTGCGATTTATGGCCGAGCTAATAACCCAATGTTGAATATTGATCATTCATAGCACCTTGACGACCGTTGTAAAAAAAGACGAATAGGATATTTTAAAACAATATCTCATATTTTATGCACTTTTAACGATTCGATTTAAATCGATTTAGTATGGATTAATAATGGTTAAGTAGATTCTAACAGATGTATATTGGTACAGTGTTACGAAAAATCGTCAAAGTAAGTGATTTTACAGTTACAGAATATAAGATTACTTTCAACGAAATACATCGAATATTGTACATTTGCAGAATATACGCCAGTGTTCGGGAAACGCTTTTCCTAAATAACTAAAAATAATTATTTAACCCAACTGCATGTACACAAAGTGTATCAAAAACCAATGTAAATAAAGTTCTAACCCCAGCTAAAGGCAACTTTCGTTTCATAATTACTAACATTATTCCTACTATATTACAACAAAATAAATGGTATCATTCCTCAAACTATTAATTACAATCTCCTATTCTATTCTAAAGCTATTTCTAAAAATTTCCTGTGCATAAAATACATTTTTATATCGCGACAAGAGGCAAACACTGTGACACAAAATCCGACTAAGCTTTTGAAGCAAAAACTCGTTTGAGTTTGTACAACACTAGCCATTTCATTTAGACTCAGCAATCCTTACTTCTGATAAGCAAAACTACCTACATTTTAACTATCTAAAAAATATTGTGCTTTTAAAATCGATTTAAAGCTACAAGAATAATATATTAAGTAAATAAACTATAGATTTATAGATAGAAACCAATAGTTATTTATACTATAAGTGATGTAAGTAACATTTACCAGTTGAGGACGAGTTTGCAGCCGAGCGATAACGAGGGTTGGCAAAAAAGTGCGAGACTGGTTAATGTACTTACATCTCATATAGTATATAACATTTTCCCCCCTCCCTGTATTGCATGTTTACAAGAAAATGTTAGATATATTTTTGGATTTTCATTATCATTACATTCGATAGCATTCTCATTAAATTATGAAGACAGCCGTGATCCGTTGCCAGAGCTACATAAGCAGTTTTTATTTTATCAACAACGTCAAGTTGACAATTCATAGCGAAGAGTTTGAAGAAGTCGAATTTTTTGATTCTGTGTGGACAAAATGGATGTTTCAGACATAAAACAATCAGTGAATACTGCTTGTTTATCTCTACTACCGCAAAAGTCGTAAAAAAAGGTATGAAGCAGTATATAAATCCTTTAAGAATTGGTGCTAAAGCAAGACGGCTACTGCAGTCTCAGAAACCTTGGTTTTGGCGTATTTCCACGAAAAAAGTACTATATTGAATTCCCCATCAAGCTTATGGTGTGAGTATTCGATGTTGAAGTCCACCCCTTTTTATAGAGGAAAATACAGATATTTCCAAGTATCCAAAACTTCGAGCATTTTTGAAAAGAAAAAATGATGGTTATAGACCCAAAAAATCGAATGTGTTTAACAGGGAAGATGTGAGTAAGTTCATGCTTGAAGCCCTCGATGATATATACTTATTGATGAAGGTCGTAATGGTAATGGGAGTTGCTGGAGCGTGCCGTTCTAATGAACTCTGTGAAGTGAAAATGAACAATGGTAAAATAAGTCAAGAAGTCATAATTGTGACCATTCCTGACTCCAAAAATGGAATGTCACGTACATTTACAGTGACAAAAAGTGACGACACTCAGGTTTGTCATTTCAAAATAATTCAAAAGTACATTGATACAAGATCCCACATGACGACTATTAATCCGCGCTTCTTTATGCGATATCAAAATGGAAAGTGCTTAAACCAGGCTGTCGGGAAAATTAGGTTTTCGTTAATTCCAAGTAAAATTGCGAAATATTGAGAACTTCGAAATGTATACTGGACACTCTTTTAGAAGAACGTCGGCAACTTTATTAGCAAATACTGGAGTTGATGTATTAGCTATCAAGCGATGTGGTGGCTGGAAATCCGTTACTATTGCGGAAAGTTACGTAGCTGAGGGCCTCAATACTAAAAAGGAAGTAGAGAATAAAATTTTATATAATAAGACCCAGCCAGAAGTCTCTTGCACTGCTTCAACAGTGACAGAAACATTGGTACACCCGTTATCCGTTACCTTGGTAGACAATATTTTATGCACTACTAATACCGGAAGTTCCTGAGTGGAGTCAACATTAGAGAATTTCAGCACATGACTTGATATAGTATAAAACCCTAAAATTAAATTTATATAAAAATATATTAAATAAAAATATTTATCTTTAATTAATCCCTTTTGCCAAAACTGAACACTTTATTTCAACTAAAAGAGCTCGATTACCGATGTACAGAAGTTCTATTTCTCGTTTTCGTATCTCCGGTTCTGTTAATCGTTTGCTAAGATCCCATGTTCTATACGTTTTTCTTGCACGAGGCACTGAGAACGATTGCACAAGCAATATATAAAGAATAACGATTTTTGAAGTTTTCCATATTTTTGACCAACTTTGATCCGTCTGTCTTCGGAAACTATTTATTAACTCAGCATTTTCTTTGCTGCTAAATAGGGAAAAGAAAAATACCTAAATGAACCCATTAATCCATTAACATCTTTATTTTTATTGTGTAAAGTTTTAAGTCTCTAAGAACTGACTGGGAACTAAATCAATTATTATTTAAGTAATAATACAGCTCATAAGTGCAGGCAAAAATAATTAGTTATTTATTATTAATTAAGTTTGAAGGATCACTTCACTTGATTATTAAAAGAAAACTCAAATGTTGGTATTTTTTATAGGGCGCTAGTTCTGTAAATAAGTTTCCCTTTTTTTTTGTAAACTAATGGATTCTTATTGATTTAAGCTATATTTACTTCTTATTTATTTAGTAGACCAATAAAACTCTGCTGCTAAAATAAGGATTTATATATTATATATCAAGGTATAATACAATTAAAAAATTAATAAGTAAAAAATAAAGTTCTTAATTCTAATCAAAACAATACGTTCATTCCATTAAAATTAACTTATAGTTAAATAGATAATAAATGGTTATAACTAAATGTCTTGTACATATGAAGTGAATATCTAGTAAAAATGTTCTCTTAGAATCACACTGTTTAATGTATTTTTGTCTTATTCTATTCCTGATGGATTTGTAACCACTCGTCTTTACTTTACTGAACACCTCGCTTTATTTGTGATATACTGGGCTTACTGGTACCCAGCAAATGAATTAGACTCTTTGTATAATCAAACTTGTTAGAATAATTTTCCCTTAACAATTACTAGGGATTGGTAAATATATAAATGTATATAGAAATGTATACCACCACATCGCTTGATAGCTAATACATCAACTCCAGTATTTGCTAATAAAGTTGCCGACGTTCTTCTAAAAGAGTGTCCAGTATACATTTCGAAATGAACCACTAGTAGTGTCGAATTATGAAATATTTTTGACTTCTTTGGTACAAAAAAGCAGAAACTAGTACGTAAACAAGATCCCAGATGGACCAAAAAGAAACACTTATTTTTACTAAATTTAGCCTTGTACTTAATTGTACTTAGTAAAATAAGAATTGTTTCAGGACCTCTGATATAAGACTGACGAAATAAAATTTGTTTTACCATACAAAAATTAATATGTACCTGCAAGTAACTAGAGCTATTACGTGTCTTTTAGTATCAGCCAATGGAAGGAAGATTGTGTCAGACATGACTAGACACTGATTTAATTAATAATAACTGAATAAAATAGGGGCGATTCCTTAGCCTTTGAGATCGGCTGTATTAAAAGATAAATACTGCGAAACGCAAAATGCCTTTACTTACTATTTTTTAAGACAGAAATTTCTTGTAAAAATATTAACTGCCTTAATATTGAGTGACCTTCCTTACCCATTTGACGCAAAATCTGGCATGGCTTTCTTAATACAATAAAATGGGGTTGTACGGAATGATAAAGAGAAAAAAGATGATAATAAAATTACGGCTTTTCACTAGAATGGTGGTGGTACTACATACCGACAATGGAAATCTGTTTTATTTAATGATGCTTAATTAACTGGAGTGATGTAAATAAAAATAATGTTTGGTTTCAAGGCGGCTTCTACGGAAAGCAAATAAATCGATGGTTTATTTACTTCGTGCCTTATTCTTGTAGCTTTAAATCGATCTTAAGAGCACAATATTTCTTAGATAGATAAAATGCAGAGGTTTTTACATATCAGATGTAAAGAAACCGACTTATGAATCTGAGTGAAATGGCTAGTGATGAGTTTTTCTTATAAAAGCTTTGTCGGATTTTGTGTCACAGTATTTGCCCTAGTAGCGATATAAAAATATATTTTGTGCACAGGTAATTTTTAGGAATATCTTTGGAGATTGAAATTTACAGTGTGAGGAATGTGACATTTTTACAGCTTGTTTGTTGTAATATAAAAGGAATAATTTTAGGATTATGAAGCGAAAGTTGCATTTAGCCGGGATTACAAATTTATTTAGATTGGTTTTTGATACACTGGGTGTATATGCAGTTGGGTTAAATAATTATTTTTAGGAATTTAGGAAAGGCGTTTCCCGAACACTGGCCTATACTAAAGTTTACTGAATAAAAATATAACTTGCAGCACTTAAACACGTGACTCGATTTACTTATTCCTCGCGTCCCGCTCCGGCTGGTACAGTTTGGGCACCGGTCGGGTCTCCGGCACATACACAGTTGGACAGGCACCGTGATCGCGCCAGTTTGTTATTATCCTATCCAGTGAGAAATGTTTTTCTTTTTAACTTTAGTCATAACAAGAGCTACCTAAAGTTATATCCTTCATGAAACCCACATTATTAGTCTTTACCTACTACGCTGGTCCGCAGATATTTTCTAGATATTAAGTTTCTAAATAGTTTTCCTTAACGATCCTCTTGTTGTTATGTTAGAGTGGTGTATTATTTGGGGTTGAGATCCAGTAAAAAAACAATATACTTTTTTAAAACTGTCGACGTTTCACTATTTTATTGTTGCATCTTCAGGACACATATAAATTCTATATCCTGCACGATACCAATATTTTCAGTCTTTACCTACTCTGTTGATTCGTAGAATTTGCCAGATATTAAGTTTCTAAATGGTTTTCGTTAGCGGTTTTCTTGTTGTTATATTAATGTGGTGTATTATTTGGGGTTAAGAAATATCTGCGGACCAACAGAATATACGTAAAGACTGATAATGTTCAATTTAAGATGGCGAACCGAAATGGCGGTCAAATAAATTTTTTAAAAAATCACCGTGAACAAATTTTGATCAATTGACTTCAAATTTTGCAGAAAAATTAAATGTGCAAATGGGATAAACTGGTACGAATTCAATATGACGTAACAAAAATGGCGGTATGTGTAAATGTAAAAACTATTTATTGAATTTATTTTAAATTATGCCTAAAAGTTAAGTGTTACATAGGTAGAAAGAAAATGGTAAAATATTGGTAGGAACCCAATATCATGAAACAAAATGGCGCCCAATAAAAACGAAAAGTATATGTAACACTTATATACCGTGACTATGTACTTAAGTAAACTGAGTCAAACTCCACTATTCCGAACAAAGGGAAAAAATCATACGAGGGAAGTTTCGGGTAAAGGAAATTTAACGATTTTTTTATTTATATAATAAAAAAATTTTATTCTTAAATTCGACTAGCAGATAAGTAACAATTTAATATTACATTCACTATATTTAAATAACATTTAAAACTGTAATTGTAAAATATTAAACTAAACCGACAACAAAATTGTACTCAATAATTTTTGTCTAAAGATGTTATTTATACTTTTGAAATTCCCTGGTAAATAAAAATTTGTAGTGTGAAGCCAAAGTACTCTTAAACAGCTTGGTAACAGGAGGCAGTGTCGATGGGGTTTGAAACTAGGAGGCTCGCCTTTTATCTGCGACTTTCAAAGTCCTGACAGCCTAGCGGCAACTTATATTTTTACTCAGTAAACTTTGCTTATACTGTGCAAGTGTGCAATATTCGCTGTAATTCGGTGAAAATAATCTTATGTTCTGTAACTCATAACACTATACCAAAAAGACATCTGTTAGATTCTGAATAATAGTTGCGAAAATATCGAAAAATTAATTTTCTAATGCATCGTTTTAAAATTAGTTCCATAATGTTCTGTATTTAATATCTTACTAAACTGCGCGAATTTAAGAAAAAAAAATCAGAAAATTGTTTTTCTTTTTAACTTTAGTCATAACAAGAGCTACCTAAAGTTCAAATACGATCCAACTGTAAATGAAGACGTATATTTTCACCTGTCCCCGTAAACTATTCAACACGTCCAAACTTTTGTGAAATAAATTTAAGTTAAACTTCTTTTAATATTTTTCTCTTATAGAACGCTCTATGTATATTGCTCATAAGTTACTGTAATAATATTTCAGCTTTGGGAACATAAATCTTCAAACCGAAAGTAGAATATTATATGAAATTTATTCGTGCCATTGGACAGTAAGTTTGCATGCAATCGGATAAATGTATATGAAATATCCGGTACTTTTGGATAAAGGGTATCGTTCATAATTTTAATTCAGTTGCAGCATGGAATTTCTCATGCTTTGGCCGTTTAAGATCATATTAATATTTTCCAATTTTTTATAGCGATTTTAATTAAAAAGACCCTTTGATATTTTAGATTTAGACATAATGACATTATGATCTGACAATGGTTGAAATGTGGTGTCAAAGATTCGGTCTCTCTATTGACACCCGCCATATTGAATTTTTGAAATCTGAAATGTGAGTTTTAAAAAATCCATTACAAAATTAGAACCAGACAAACAAACAAACACACAGAGAAGTAAAGTGAAATATGTTGCATGAAATCACTAAATCCAGAAGTTGCAATTTCGGCAACATTTCGTCAGGGGCTTAATAGTTATTTATACTATAAGGGATGTAAGTAACATTTACCAGTCGAGGACGAGTTTGGTTAATGTACTTACATCCTATATAGTATATAACATTTTTCCCCCTCCCTGTATTGTATGTTTACAAGAAAATGCTGGATATAATTTTGGATGTTCGTATGTTGAAGTCCACCCTTTTTATAGAGGAAAATATAGATATTTCTAAGTATCCAAAACTTTGAGCATTTTTGAAAACAAAAAATGATGGTTATAGACCCAAAAATCGAATGTGGAAGATGTGAATAAGTTCATGCTTGAGGCCCCCGTTGATATATACTTATTGACGAAGGTCGTAATGGTAATGGGAGTTGCTGAAGCGTGGCGTTCTAATCTCTGTGAAATGAAAATGGACAATGTTAAAATAAGTCAAGAAGTCATATTTGTGATCATTCCTGACTTCAAAAATAGAATGTCACGTACATTAACAGTGACAAAAAGTGACGACACTCAGGTTTGTCATTTCAAAATAATTCTAAAGTACATTGATATAAGATCCCACATGATGACTCTTAATCCGCGCTTCTTTATGCGATATCAAAATGGAGAGTGCCTAAACCAGCCTGTCGGGAAAAATACGTTTTCGTCAATTCCAAGTAAAATTGCGAAATTTCTAATGTTTGAGAACTTCAAAATGTATACAGGACACTCTCTTAGAAGAACGTCGACAACTTTATTAGCAAATACTGGAGTTGATGTATTAGCTATCAAGTTACATGGTGGATGGAAATCCGCTACTCTTGCGAAAAGTTACGTAGCTGAGAGCCTTAATAATAAAAAGGAAGTAGCGAATAAAATTTTATACAATAAAACCAAGCCAGAAGTCTCTTGCAGTGCTTTAACAGTGACTGAAGATTGGTTAGAAATGAAGGATCTTTGGAGTCAGAAAATGTAATACATCGAGAAGGAACGAGAAAACATGTTTCCAAATTCTGTTAATAATTTGAATAATACCAATACCTTGTTGAGTAACTTTCACTTACGTCTGTCAAAGCAGTGTCAAAATAGGTTGCTTACAAACAAAGGAAGAGGGAAAAACATTTGCATCAAAACTTTAGAAAAATCGACTGAAACATATTTCCTATAAGGATTTCGCAGAGAGGACATTGTGTCGAGAAAACGCGAACAATCTATTCTGAGCCGACAGTAGGCAAAGAAGGCAAACCTAAACAAATCTACTCTATAGTCAAAAGGAACCATTCATTCTTACTAGTTTCAGAAATCTTTCCAACACATATCCCCACTATACTTATCCCACTAGGTTAAATTTGGGGCAGTCATTTCCTTATTGTGCAAATCTCATATACTGGGTGGTGCAACCAAGATGGGGTGGACAATTGTGGGCAAACGGAGAGGAATTTGAAAAAAAAAATTGGGATATGATTGATAGTCAAGAACACTGTGTTTTAAAATTATACCCATTATACAGGGTGGTCTGAAAAGTTCGTGGTGAGCCAAACTTGTGTTTTTTTAAATGGGATACCCGGTATATTATTATTTTAATTGATTCTCCTATTCGTTGCGATCATTTTGATATAGGGTTAGTTGGTTCTAAAATTTATACCAAGGAAATGGGACGAGGTTAAAGTGGAAAAAAGGGTTATACTCCGGCCATTTTTTGAAAACAGTTGAAGCAGGTATGGAAAAACCAAATATTTTATAAAATGTATTGTATCTAGGACTACAATAATCGCTTGTAAGTCGTTCAAAATTATTCGCTGTTATACAGGGTGGTCAAGTTTTGCAAATTTACCTTGGATTGAATTTTTTTAAATGGAACACCCTGTATATTTAACTTTAATGTTAAAGATAACATTACTAGCTTTCAGAAAATACTATATTTGATACCTTTCTGACCAACAGTTTTTCAGTAAATTAGCTGTGAAATCAAAATTTCTTCATTTTAACACGAATTACTCTGAATTCACGTTGTTAAAATTGACAATTTAATATTAGGAGGCCATGATATCATCATAAATTGAACAAAAGATTGACAGTCCTGTCAAAACAGCAAAGTGTCAGAATATTGTCATCAGTAAATAAATAAATATTGTTCTTTGATGATGCGATGCCGAAATAAAAACAAGATAGAAGCTTTTGCAAGTTTATCATAGAGATTTCAAGAAACAGAAAATGTTGCTTTCAAAAAAACGTAAAGTAATTAATAAACCAGTTACCAATGAAGATAATGCTTTGACAGTATTAATAACAGATCTTTTTTTACAAAAAAAATAAATTTAATATAAATCAACAAAAACAATGTAATTAAAACTTATAAAAGATGTTCTACTAAACCACCGTTTTGCTGAAGGCACATTTCGAGTCTATCCATAAATGAAAGTTTCACTTTTCTCAAAGTCAGGTCTGAAATGTTGCGAAAACTGTTTATTATTCTCAACTTTATATCTTCCACTGTGGTTGGAACCTCTTTATAAACTTCTTCTTTAACAGGCCACTTAACTGGTCCACCTCGCCCAATCCAATGCTCTCCTTTCCAATTATTGAGAAAATCTCTTACATGCCTATGGTAATGCGGGGGTGCTCCATCATGTTGGAACCATAAGGAATTTCTTAACATTAAAGGTAAGTCTTCGAGCAATACGGGCAACTCATTTCTCAAAAAATTTAAATAGACTTCTCCCGTTAAATGCTCTTCAAAGAAATATGGTCCTATAACATGAGAGCCAATTATACCTTCCCAAACATTAGTTGACCATTTATTTTGATGGTTCGCCTGACGAATCCAATGTGGATTTTCGGTTGAATAATAGTGAATATTATGTTTGTTAACCAAGCCGTTGCTTTTCAAAGTTGCTTCATCTGAAAACGGCATCCTATCTACAAAACCTGGATTATCCCAAATTGTATTTAAAAACCAAATTGAAAACTCTTGTCGTTGGACGTAATCGCGATCATACAGTTCTTGGTGCAATTCAATGTGGTAGGCATGATATTTATGTTGTTTCAGAATCCGTTTAATACTAGTGCGTTCAATATCAGTAGCTCTCTCAATTTCCCTGGTACTTGTGTGTGGATTTTCTTGCACTGTTAATAACACTGTCAAAGCATTATCTTCATTGGTAACTAGTTTATTAATTACTTTACGTTTCTTAAAAGCAACATCGCCTGTTTCTTGATACCTCTCTAATAAACTTGCAAAAGCTGCAGGTCTTGGTTTTCCTTCGGCATCGGGATATCGTACCGCATAAACCCTGCTTGCTAGTAAAGGGTTTTTTTGACACTCGCCCAACATAAAAGTCATGTTTATCAACTCTGGAGTACTCAAACTCATTGTTACTTAACAATTTCTCGGCTTATCGTCAAAAAACAATGGTAATTGATGCCAATTCTCTGACACTTTGCGGCTTTGACAAGAATGTCAATCTTTCTTTTCATTTATGATTATATCATGGCCTCCTTATATTATAGGTAGTCAGTTTAAGCAACCTAAATAATACCGTTTCTGTTAGAATGAGTAAATTTTGGTTTCACGGTTAATTTACTAAAAAACTGTTGGTTAGAAAGATATCAAATAGGGTATTTTCTGAAAGCTGGCGATGTTATCTTTAATATGACAGTAAAATATATGGGGTGTTCCATTTAAAAAAATTCAATCCAAGGTAAATTTACAAAACTTGACCACCCTGTATAACAGTGAATAATTTTGAACGACTTACAAGCGATTATTGTAATCCTAGATACAATACATTTTATAGAATATTTAGTTTTTCCATACCTGCTTCAATTGTTTTCAAAAAATGGCCGGAGTATAACCCTTTTTTCCACTTTAACCTCGTCTCATTCCCTTGGTATAAATTTTAGACCTAACAAACCTCATATCAAAATGATCGTAACGAATAGGAGAATCAACTAAAATAATAATATACCGGGTGTCCCATTTAAAAAAACACAAGTTTGGTTCACCACGAACTTTTCAGACCACCCTGTATAATGGGTATAATTTTAAAACACAGCGTTCTTGACTATCAATCTCTCCGTTTGCCCACAATCGTCCACCTCATCTTGGTTGCACCACCCTGTATATTCCTGATGCTTCACGTACGTCCTCATTTTATTTGGCTGTCAAATAAAATTTTTGAAAAATAAAAATTGACATCAGGTGCATAGGCGATTGCCTAACACTGTAACATTATTTACCATTTACTTTATGCAATATTTTATCGCTGTTCACTGTGCTAATACTGTTTCTAATTCAAGAAAATTACGTCTATAAGTAATGGTATATGCATAGGCGATCCAGTGGGTGTTTTCTGTTAGCAATGAGCCAGATTTTTATTTTTATCAAAATACGTAATTTTGTATGTAATCGTGTTTTAGTTATCGGACTGCGGTCTTGGTTGGGCCAGATTTGGAGTTTTTTTTACTTCCCTCGTTAGAGGGAAGTATAAAATACTTTATTTTTTTAGATCTTCACGTTTCAGGGTCCCTAGATGACGAAAAACATGTTTTCTGGATTCGCTCGGTCTGTCTGTTCGCGGCATGGCTAAAAACTACTTACCTGATTGACTTCAAGTTTTGGTCAAAAATTAAGAGTCATATGAGGATGACCTGGTAATATTTTGGTAAAAATCCATTATGGCAAAACAAAATGGCGGCCAAGAGAATTGTTAAAAACATTATTACTTAAAAAGTCCTTATCAAATGTATCTGAAATTTTGCACAAATATCAAGTATTATATAGGAATCAACTGGTAAAATTCTGGTACGAATCCAATATGGCGGAACAAAATAGCGGGTCAATAAAACATTTAAAAATTCAACTTGAAAAACTACTTAGTGAATATTTTCTTTGTTTTAATTAGGTTAGAGTCAGCCTATATTTGGGATTCTTACTAGTAGAGATAATATTAAAGACGTAGAAAAATATTAATTACTTAATAAGTAATTCATGTTTTATGTAGTTGCTTGATAAAATTGTATCGAAAAACATAGGGATGTAGAAAGGTGCTTTCCTTATATTTCGGATATATTATAGATAGGTAAGTCGCCGAACTTCCTCCAAACTTCATTTCATATTTCCTTCGTCTGTACACTAACTTCCTCAGTGGTTTACCTCTTGACTTTTGTTAAATAAATTTAAGTTTGTTTTAGTAAAATTTTCCCAATATAATCTATTTCATCAAAACATTACAGAATACTTATGAAAATATGCAAACATTTATAAGGTGATTCAGGAATTCAACAGTAAAATAATTTTTGGAATGTTTTTTTATGATTGTTCTAAAATTCCTTTCATATTATTGGTATCTGTAAAAAAAACCTACTAACTACACATTCTAAAGAAAATAATAATAATCACAAAATTGTTTTTCTTCTTAACTTTTACAACAAGGGCTTCCTAAATAAGTTTCGAGGAAGATCCAATTGCAAATGGGACCGTATATTTTAACCTGTGCTAGTAAACACGTCCAAACTTTTGTGGAATAAATCTAAATTAAGATTTCTTTAATATTTTGTGCATATGTGTATAAATATATACATGAATATTACATGAAACTGACTCGTGCCATTGGAGAGCAACTTTGCATGCAATCAACAAATATATATATTATATCCTGTACTTCTGGTAATTATGAATGATGCACATTCATAGTTTTAATTCAGTTGCAACATGGAATTTCTTACGCAGTTTAAGATCAGAAGAAAAATTTAGACAGAAATATCCATTTTGTAATTTTTTTTATTTTTAATTAATTATATTTTAATATTTTCTAGTTATTGACACCTTGAAAATGTTATAAAATATCTTAAAAAGCATGAGATCAAGGAAACTCAGGAAAGGCTTTTGGTGATTTCGATTTAGGAATCCGCAATGAACGTGGAGAGCGATTTTTGGAACCTTCTTTAAACTTCCTCCTAGACGACTGATCCGGAGACCTTGGCGGCCAGCGTATTGGGCCAATGTTAGCTATTCACCAACTCTTAAAGCATCGTTGAAGTAGTTGCTGCACAAGTTGATTGTTTTAAGGGGGGGCCATCCTGTTGAAAATAAAATAAATAATAATAATAAATGCGCCTTCTCTCCTCAAAACACACATCGTCCACGAATTAGAATTTCTGATATCATTTGCAAGTACTTGCCTCCATTTAAGACACCTATATTCCACAACATACGTTTAAACTGAATCGCCTTTGAGGATTATGCTTATAGACTTACATGGAATTTTCCCGTGACCAATAATAATAATTCTTTTGGTTGCCAAGGTCCCTTATGGAACTTTCAGGATAGGCTTCAAAGTACGCTGACACATTTATGTCCGTTTCTCCACTTCTTCCTTTTTCTCGAGTTTTCAAATGCATGGTATCTGTATTTGCGATAAAGTCTTAAAAATAAACGATGGTTTGGGAGATCGCGATTTGGATACATTTCGCTATAAAGCTGAGATGCCTCGGTAGTATTTTCTCTACAAAAAAAGTATATTTCCACATATCACAGTTTTTTTAGTGATTAAACACCATTTTTATTCAACAAATAATTGAGCAAGCTGACTATTGAAAACAACTTGACATTAGATTTAATTAATATCATCGCCGCCTCTCGTTTGTTGTCATAGGTAACTAGACTGAAATTACGATTATCTCCGTTATTTTGCAAAAGGTGAAGAACGGCTTTTATTTCATTTTTAACGGCGAATCGAATAAAGTAAAAATATACAGGGTGTTCCATATTGAAAATATAATTGTTTTGAAAATATCTGGCGAATGAACTGTTCTCAAGATATTGTTTCTCTGCTTTCACCATCGTAATTAGCGAGAAAATATACAAAACTTTCATAATTTTAACCGATATCGTTAATCCAATAACAAAAAAGTAAGCATTGGTGCCAACTTAACTTTGAACAGGCTGTATATTTTTTCTTCTTATCTACGAATATCCGATATCTGGATTACCCAGTACGTATCTACTTGACCAGCCCCGTCCTACTATACAACTAACTGAGTACCATAATTTTTCTTGATGTGCAATATAATATCTGCATGGAAAGTTTTTGTACATTCATTGCATCTGGCATTCACGAGATATTTATCAGGGTTCCAATGACCCCTGCCTAATAAGGGTTTGATTGACCATAGTATTCAAGTAAAAGATATATAGGTAGACCAAGAGATGCAAGGATGTTCAGGAAACGACGTTAGGTACTTGGGAGTTATCATGGACCCAAAGTTGCCGTGGAAAGCGCATATCGAAAGGATCGCGGCTAAGTCAGTTACGATTTTGTGGCAGCTTCGAAGAGCAGTAAGGGCAATCTGAGGCCTAAGCCTATTTGTCATCTATTGGCTGTATAAGGCGGTAAATAGGTCCAGAGTAGCATGTGCTGTAGTTTGAAGGACAGCGGTAAAGAACCAGTAAGACTCGCTAAGGTCCACGTCCAACTTGCATTGCTATCACCAACAGTAGCACTGATCACCCTGTTGTGCTTGCCCTCTCTAGCTAACTAGGCTAAAGAGGAGACAATTGCAACCCAACTCCGAATGAGGGGGAGAGATGTCATCAGTGATGGCTCCACATTTGTCAACATACAAAGTAACTGTTACAAGAGAACAACTAAAGACGGACAAGTAGTACTCCCTTGTGATCCATATAGGGACTGGATGACGTGATGATTAATTTTGAAGATCAAATGATGGCATCCTATACCCATGAGTCGCGAATGGCTGGAGTGTAGTCGTCAGGTCCCGGAGTATTTGTAGAGGAACTTAACTCTATGAAAAGATGCCACGTTGAAAGTTATATTAAGGTTTTCTAGACGGTAACTATGGAGAAGGTTGAAGGGGTGTAGAGGAAGAATGGTCATCAGACCAGCACAATCTGGGTTTAGGACTATTGCGACGCACTCGAAAGAGAGTACCAAGAGTACCAGACCCTGAATGGGAAGTGGCAAAATTATAACTAATAGGGGTGCGGACAGACCACTGTCGACTGAAGAGACACCTAGCCCTGCTAGATATAGAGCAAGACTGGATTTGCACTGCACAGGGTAAGGAAGAGGAAACTCTGCTAAACTGCCTGTGCAGTTGTGAAGTTAGGGCTAGACTGCAGCAAGACATTTTTGATGCTGCGATACTGCAGCTGGACGAGATTAAGATATCCAGAGCTACGTGAATAGATCTGGCAGATATCAAACAGCTGGTTGGAATGAGCTTTTGGCACAGGCAACAAGAGCCAGTTTGGTCCATTAGCTCAGCTTCAGCCTGCTCGTAACTACAATTACACACTAGTACTACTACTACAAGTTCTATTATTACTATTACTACTACTAGGCTGTAATAAAGATTGGGATTCCACTTAACAGTAATTCCGTTTTAAACCTATTCCTTGGACCTAAACTGCATTTTACTAGTTCGTATAACAAACTCAAGGGGATAACATCTTACGTCATTTGCCCCGGGCGCATCGAGCGCATATTTAGAAATCATAATTTTACGCGGAATCAGCTCGGGAATATTCATTAAAGCTTGTCAGACGTTGAATTTACGAGTTGGGAGTTATGTTTCGAATAAAATATGACTGTTTAATCAGCATAAAGCTACTTTTATAACTTTGTGCTATTTATTACGCTTTGCGCGTTTGGACAACAATATATCGTTAGCAGATAGAGATTAATTAACATGGCAGGACATTTAGATTAATTAAAACTTATTTTAACCTAAAATATTAAATTGCAGAACGCTATCCCTCGCGTTCTGGAAAGTCGTAAGGGATACAGAAGCCTATTCGCACAATTTTGAATAAATCTTTAACAGTTTCACTTTTTAGAAAAAATAAATATTTCTATTTAACAAGAACAATAAGAAAGCATCTCAACATCAATTTATTAAATATAAATACTAGACAGAATTTTAACATCCCTATTATTACAAATGTCAAAAATAATACATGAGTGATCAGTGACATTTTCCAAGTGTATTGCTTGAATTTTGAGTTGATTTTATTAATGTGCCTAATTATGTAAAATTAAAATATCTCAGACATTTTTGCATTTCCTTTGTCTAAGGAGGGTATAATGGATGATAATTTATCAGAACAGAATCCGTTGTAGTATCTATAAAACAGATGCTCTAGTGATACAAGTTTGTGTATCTAACTGACGACTATCACTGTTTCCACACCAACAACATTATTTATTCAAACACAGGTCACTTTATCATCACTTTGTTTTTCGTAGTCTTTTTAAATTGTTAGTTCATTCCTGGAGATACACGATTAGTTTTCTGTCGCATGAAACTATTTAAAAGGAGAAGGTATGTGTCTTGAAGAACTTGAATGTTTTATCTCTATATCCTTACCCTTTAGAAAGTTATGAAGATAAACGTTAGTGTATCTCGAATTTTTTTGAGCAGTGTTTATTAGGTCGTTTCACTTTCCTTTGTTCCTTGATTCATCGAGAAAATTTCCGGTAAACCCAGTTTACTGATTTTTTCCGAAATAATCTAGCTACCTATTAAACTAAAAACCAACTAAAGGTCATACTTACATTTTACGTCAATCTGAACTCTGATAGGTACCGAATCTCCCGCTTTATTTCTAGCATGACACGTGTATAAACCGGAATGTTGCCTGATTGCTGGACTGAACTGTAATAATTCCTGTAAGCTAGCTGGTTGATTTTGGCCCTCCCTCCTCCACACGACTGAAGCTTTGGGGTTTGCACTAACAACACATCTGATCGCTATTGAGTCTTTCAAATCTTCTACGTCGGTGGTGGGAATACCAACCAGACGGGTTTCTGGGACAACTGAAACAAAGTGATGTCTGTTAATGTACTGGTAAAATAGAAAGCAAATAATGATGATACATGTGTAGGCCTGAAAATACTGCATTACATGTAAAAAATGATTCTAATGTGTAAAATAATGTTAGTATGACATTTAGAAAAATATTTAAAATTTTATTTTTTCACTTTTTTATTATCAAATTTAATACTCTACGCGTAAATTGATATTTTGGATCGAAACAAAGTTCGCAGACCCCATACTCTGAAAATAGAAGTAAACTGCTGAACAATGGCTAGGAATAATTAAAAATTTCTAGTATTTTAAAACCGAGCATTTCTTATTTTATACATCATATAGATCATATATGGGCAACTCTCGGCCCTCGGGCCGAATCCGGCACTCCACCAGCTCCAATCCGACCCGCGAGAGATTCAGAAATTCCAACACAGATCGAGTCAGAAATAGTCGCTACAAAGAGACAAACAGATAAACATTCGGGAAGCCGACCGATGACCTTGACACGCTCCGAGCGATGTGTTATGAATAATAGTCGGCTCTGAGCAGTCGTATCGCAAATTCGCGTACGATTGAGACTCCCGATTCGAGAGTATTTTGTTACTTGTTGCGAGTAATATATAAACCTCTCAGCGCGCGTGTCAATTTATTACTTCTAAACAACTGATAAGAAAAGACGCTGGAAATATTCAAGCAAATTCAGCTCAGAAGAAAAAAAATCAAGATGTTCGGTTTAAAAATGCGGAAAGTGGACATAGAATGTCATCAATTCCAAAACAAATGAACTGATAAATACTTTTTTATCATGCACAGTGTAAACCTATCTGTTTGTTGTGCAATGAAACAGCCTCTGTTTTAAAAAAATACAATATGAAGCGGCATTACTCCACCAAGCAATTTGCTCAATATAATTTACTTACGAGCCAGTTAAGAAAGGATAAAAATAAAAAACTCAATACCAATTTAGGGAAACAGCAACAAATGTTTCATTCACAAAGATCAGAGCTAGATAGAGTCGTTAAAGCCAGTTTTATAGTTAGTTCCAAAATAGCGAAAAAATCGAAGGCATTTTCTGAGGGAGAGTTTGTTAAAGAGTGCCTAGTGCCTTATCGCGACGTACTGTTGTTCGACGTGTAGGGGCAACCGGTAAATCAGGTGTACAGTCATCTTAAAGCTAAACTAAATACGTTTTTGGAAAACATAAATGAGAAGTAAAAACTGTTTTCATTTTTTAACATTATGCAATCACGAAAACATTGAATACGGTCACTATGCTGAAGAACTGAAACTACTGTCAGAGCAATTCACTGATCAGTTTTCCGATTTTAAGAATATTGATAGCACTTTCAATATTTTTGCAAATGCTTGTAAGTGTAATGTGGAAGGTGCTCCGCTTCACCTAATAATGGAGTTAATCGAGCTTGTCAGATTTGATTGATTTGATTGACCCCAATATTGTTCATCTTGTTTCACAGCTTCAAACTCAAGTATCTTATTATTTTTCAATTGATTTTTCTATCTGTTTTTCTTAATTTGCTTTTTATATGTTTGATTATGCTTTTATAATTAATAAATAAAAAAATGTGTGAATTTTTATCGCTGTTTTATCCGCTACTACCTAGTTATTTCTTACCTACGGCTCGCGACCTGATTAAGTCCCGAAGTTAAGATAGGTTGCCCATACCGGAATAAATTTTACAGGGTGGTTTTTATTTGATGGCTAAAAATAAAAGCCGCAATTTTTTGCCTTATTTTAAGATTAAAGGTTCATATAAACATGTGTCCGCAAAGCCTCCATTTTTGAACCACAGGGTGGTATAATTAAAAAAAAATTAAACTTTAACACCATGTATCTCAAAAACTATGGCTTGTTTATGTGAACTTTTAATCCTAAAATGAACTAAAAAATTGCATTCTGCATTTTTAGCAAAAGAAAGAAAAATAAAAACAGAACAATTAACATATAATTAAAAAACGTGTAGAGCCTTAGCATTTTGTTAACGTCTCAACGGTTCAAAATATCGGAATAAAGTCATAAACCAGTGACCCAATAAGTTTTTGAATTTGCTTATAGTGAGTTAAAACTAAAAAAAAAATTAAATTTTGACACCCCGTATAACAAAAACGAAGGCCTTGCAGACACATGTTTATATTATCTTTAAGTCCTAAGATAAGGCAAAAAAGTATGTTCTTCATTTTTAGCCATCAATTGAAATATACCCTGCATTAATGTATGGAAATCGAAAAAAAAACCTAAATTGAGTTTTTTCGACATTTTAGAGTCCATATCAGTTGATTTCTTAACTGCAATTAAATTTACCTGGTACGCTTGGCTGTAAAACCCTCCCATAAATTAGCCAACTAAAAACCTCTATTGTGTAATACACTCTTAACAGGGTGCAGGTACGGATTTGGCCCCATAATATTAGAGAATTTTCACTTGTTATTTTTAACGATAAAGAAAGGGAATTAAAAAACTTAAATATAAATATATATCAATTTCTGATATTATTAATAATTATTAACAAATCTTAAAAACTACATTTTTATTTTAACAATATGATAAAATGCATATTAGTTTTTTTATACAACTTATTCTAACCTACTCTATATTCGGTTCCGTTTCACTATCACTGTCGCCTTTGTTTTTGCCTGAACTAATTATTAAGGGCTTGACACTCCTATTTATAAAATTATAAGAGTCTTCAACCTTAATTATATGTCTAACAGAATTTTTCCAGCTATGTACAGAAATATTAGTTATACATTTTTAATAAATCTATTACAGAAGTACTTAATGTGGAAGAATTATCTCTCCTAATCATCGATTTTAATTCAATTCAACAATATATTGATTATTATTAGAATTATACTATTTTTTGAAATATTTGGAAGAACGCAATTTTGAAACCAATCTTCAAATAAATTTACATCTGTATCTTGATGATAATCTAAAGATGAATTAGCTATGATATTCAAAAAGTTCCTGCTCAAAACATCTTAATTATTTTTTAAATTGTAAATAAGCAAATCACATATTTTATTATATAAATATTAATTTATTAGGGATTGGACTATATATCGAATAATATAAAACGATCCCAAAATTAGTATCATATATACATAACTCAACTAACACGAAAAACGCGTGTGACCTAGATCCTCTTTTGTTAAACAAATATATAATAATAATGTTGATTCATTTCTTGTAAGGTTTTTTACTACAATGATCATGATCCACTTGGTCTCACGTTAGAAAACAAGTACAAAGAAGTAAGTACACGACATACAAATACATCTTTATAAAAAGTTTGTAAATTATAAAAAAACTAATAAACCTTCTGAACGAGGGGATTTCGTAGTAATTTTTGATAGTATAGATAACTTTACAGACTTCCTTATTTATAACAAGACTAAAACAATACGTAGAAATCTGAACAAATAAAGTTAAAAATTCTTAAAGAGAAATACGAAAAAACCATGGATACTAAACTAATAACTTTACTTAAAGAAACCTTTTAATATAAGCCACCCGGCTAACATTTGTAGACCTAGGTGCAGGTAAATTTACCTTCTAATAATGGCCGAAAATTTTGGATTACATATTAATTTTAACCAGTTTGACAACCTTCATAAACAAAATTAAACTATGGATAAGTACATCAACTCATAATCTCTTTTAGAATTTACCAAATAACGAGAAATTGAAAAATAATAGTTAAAAATATTAATATACACCACAGATATAGACGACTTACCCAGATTTGAAACCTTATCCGATTTTGACAAATCACTCGGCTTTGACAATTTACTTAATATGGATTATTGTTCAATATAAAAGGAGACACAACATCAATATACACAATAAATATAAGATATATAATAAATATAGATTAATTTATAATTTATTGCTAAGTCCATAGCAATAACTATATTGTGATGATAGTTGTAACGGCAAATCGTTACTTCTCACGTATATATTTACACACTTTCAGTAGTTAACGGTGTGTAGGAAATAACAAAAATCTTGTCAAATGCTTTGTAAATAATCTGCTTTATTATTATTATCTTTATTATTATTATTATATATTTTTTATTCGATGATCAGTTGTTTGGCTAATAATATTTAGCGAATGATCCCTAAAAACAGACAAAACTTTCATATTTAACATTTTCCTCCATCTTTATAAAAAAAGAAGTTATAATGACTGTTCACTTTTATTTGGATATCCCTGTACCTAGAGGTATTAACAGCCTTAACTATACTGTAAGACTACGATGATACAAAAAACTTGAAATACAAAAGTGGCAACATTTTTCTTGTATTATTTCTCAAGAGAATAAGAAATTTAGAAAATCATTAAAAAGTTTAAATATAGCCACAAGCTTCTTTCTTATAGGGCACATCTTGTTTATTATTCTTTCTTTTCTTACTGAATATAAATATGCTCTTTATTAACATTATATGCATTTAAAACATCGAAATATATAAAATTTTTCATCATATAATTCTGAAATTCCCTTTTTGAAATGTTTGGAAGAAGGCAATTTTAAAACCAATCTTCAAATAATTTTGCATCTGTATCTTGATGATAATCTTAAGAGGAAAAGCTAAGAATAACACAATTTTCTGAACCCGCATGCAAAATTGTAATCCTCTGTCGTTTATTAAAGTGAGCTTTGGTTTGGTTTTTGTTGAATCGTTTTATCCTTTTTTGGGAATTTAAATAACCCCGACGCCGTAGTTGTAATCGTTGGGATTTCATTAACACTTGCCTTTTTATGATCCGATATTTAAAACCCATTGCTTTAACAATTCTCCAGAAGGTTCTTCTGCTTCATGAAATATTATTTTCATTTTCAAGTACCTTTTGTAGAGATTATAATTTTTAAATGTGTTCAGATTATTTGTTGCGTTTAGATTGACAAACAAAAATCTTTTTTGGCTTTTTCGCAACTGAATAAGAATATTTAACTTTAAATTAATTGAAGCAGATATTTAATATAATTACATACCTCAACATGTAGACTAGTCTGTCTACGGAATGTTTCGATACATAATATAAATAATATTATAGATTATAATGTACGAATCATTTGTTTAATATAATGTCATAAATTTTTCTTCGAACTAACGTTTTATCAGCTTCCTTAATACTTCAAAATTTGCCGATGATGGGCCGTTTTTTACAATTTCCTTGGCATCATGGGTTGAATGTTTTTTTTTTGAAATACTACTTTCGGATGGACTATTACCATTATTTGTCTATACGCGCCACAACTTGATAACACAGCTCTACCGTTGAAAAGATAACAGATATTTTAATAAATGCACAGTTTTAGAAAACAACAAATACTAATAAAAAAATATTTTATATTAGTATTTATAGTTAAACATTTTAACATCCAGACCTGTATTCCTGTAATCAATATCTATAGGGTTTCACGGCTATGGGTACCAGGTACATTTTATAGCAGCCAAGAAATCAACGAATAATTATGAAGCGGACTTCATGAAAAACATATCTTTAGTCAAAAATGTATGATGTCTGGACGAGTGGGGGTATAAAAATAAAATTTCTCTTTGCTGACGACAGAAGCGTAACATGGAGTGATTTTGATACAACGTCTTTACATTCTAATATTTCCAACGATTTTGTTATGATTAAGGCTTGGTCATGCTGGGGCTGCTGTACCACCGAGCAATTTCTTAGTATTTTTAGGGTTAAAAAGGGAGGGCTGCCAATACTATTTTAAAAAACATGAAATATTTACACTTCCTGCATTATTTATTTTAGAAACCGTCTGTTTGATGAAAAAAGTATACACTTTCCCGGAAAGGCCACAACACGTATATCATACCAAAAACTCTAGGCATGACATATACCATCCTATTCCTTCCACAGAATTAATAAAAAAATCAATTATTTACGACGCCATAAAACTTTACAATCATCTACCAGAACATTTAAAAACTATCCCTATGTTTGCACTATTTCGAAATAAAACCAAAGCGTACCTCATTGAGAGACCTTTTTATTGCGTTAATGATTTCTATAATGGGTAAGTCTCATTAAAATGTTTTTTACTTGTTTGTTTACTTAAATCTTTTTGGGTGTCATGTTCCAGCTGCTAGCATAGAATTTGAAAATCATTTTATAGGGGAATGAACTGTCTGGTAGTCCGTTAAAATCAATTATTTTTGTTACGTATTAGATTAAAGTAATACATTTTCTTTTTTTTAATACTTTTTAATTATTATATTAATTCAGTACACTTTTTGTTTAACTTCACTTATTTTGCTTGTATAACGATAAAAAAATAAGGTTTAAGGTCGCGTAATTTTAATTTCAATGTTATCGAAATTATTCATCTCGCATATGTATTATTTATTTCCTTATTTTTAAGATCACCTGGATTAATTAACCGCTTTACTGCAATGTTATGTCCTAACGAATGTTATATTTACAGTTTATGTATTTGCGTTGACCTATCGAGAAATATGATCTTTTTTTTCTATTAAGATTTCGTTTTTTCATTGTTTTGCTTTTTTTTAAGGTAAATTTCGCTTTGTCTATAAAATTGTAACAACTTTCCTGCGGAAATAAAGCATACTTTTGTTTGTTTGTTTGTTGCAACTTGTGTGCAAATTATAACTCGAGAACGGTCGAGCAACAACTACCCAACATAAAAATGACAAAGATGTCCGAGACACTAACCCAAACTTTAAAATTCGCATATGAAGTAAGACGAGAAAAGATATTTGAACAAACGGAAAATGTCAAAACAGTTTCAGTTTTTGCATCGCTGCGTTTACCACTCTGCAAAATATGCGAAGATGCAAAATAAATCAAAATAGCCTATTTTTATAAATGCCTAGGAAACGATTTTCTAAATTTTTAAATGCTCATTGAAATCGACTCGATTTCTAGATGGTAAAAAATAAAAATGATACTTAAATTGCGATGTATTTTTCTTTTGAAAAACTGTTTATTTTTCCGTTGCAAATATGCCAAATTATGAATAAAAAAACATTTATCAAAATCGAATTCTATGTTAAACCAGATACTGTTTAATATAATTTAAATTATGTGTATATACCATTTAAAATTTTATTGAAAACACATGCCTTTAGTATTATTTTATCTATTCATGATATTATGAATACAAATTTAATTTATTATACGTACTAATATTTGTTTCATAGAAAAAGCTGTAACTTATATTTGTTTATTTGTGTTTAAGACTGTACCTAGGTTTTTATAGGCTGATATAAAAAAGTTAAATTAGTAAATTTCCGGGTATTCGAAATCCGTTTTCACATGATTAATACAAATATATATGTGTGTATATATATATATATATATATATATATATATATATATATATATATATATATATATATATATATATAGATACTAAAATCAATAAAAATGCACTTTCACACACCTTTATCAAAAGTTCTTGGCCGGAAAAGATATATGTAGAATAGCAGAAATCCATAATTTCTGCAGGTGCAAAACGACCTACAAGAAGAATTGCTTTCGATTATGTCACAAGGGACCCTCCTGCTATCATGATTTCTAGGCCTTTACTCTCATCAGGCAGGCTTGTACCCAGGAGATCTGAAATAACATAAAGGTGTGTGAAAGCGCATTTTTACTGATTTTAGTATCTACTCTCCGCATGATGGTGCTAGTGCATACTTTGCCAAATTCCTATGGGTTTGCAGCCGGAAACCACCGGAGCCCCAATAAGTGGCGCTAAGTGTTATACTTAGCATGTAGTACTGTTCCAGTATGATAGACGTTTCGTTTTCGATTTTGTCATATCGAGCAATCTGTTATTTCAGATCTCTCTGGGTACAAGCCTGCCTGATGAGGGTAAAGGCCCAGAAATCATGATCGCAGGAGGGTACCCTCTGACATAATCGAAAGCAATTCTTCTTGTAGGCCGTTTTGCACCTGCAGAAATTATGTATTTCTGCTATTCTATATGTATGTATATATATATATATATATATATATATATATATATATATATATATATATCGCGTAGTGGAGTTGCATACAAAATTGATCTAGAGTGACATAAAAAACTCTTTTTTTATAAAGTCAAATTTTCGAGTATACTATATTACTCTTACTCAGGACAAAAAGTACGTTAGTTAACCTAATAACAAAACATTATATGGTTAAAGACTCACCACAGTTGGATTTATAATGAAAGCAGGTAATATCACAATAAAACATGGAGAAAATCCTGAGATTTTCTAAGTAATATTGTTATTAAAATTACATATTAAAACTACAGTATTATTTAAATTTTAGTGGTGTGTGGAAACATATTTTAACGGGTCGCCATTGTATGTTCTAATTAAATGTTAATAGACTAAGTGATGTAAATTAAAAAACTTTTGACACAAGATGATGCATTTGCTACCTATACTTGTTCTTAGGTAAGTGCAAATAAAGAATATACGCTACAGGGCCTGTCTTTGAAATCTTTAGTTAAAGTACAGAAAAATCTAATTCTTATTAATAAGAAAAAACAATTTAATAAAAACTGGCATTTCAACTAATATAACACTTTACTAGTACTGTCACAGTACCTAACGCACGTGTATTGTATAATATTTGATTTCATTCTGTCTTTATAATCTTTTTCAAACTAAAAAAAAAAGTTATGTTTATTAAAATTTAAGAAATGTTAGTTAACAATCTAACAACCGTATCACTTTAACGATGTTATAGCCATTGTTTCCCATATCTAATTATGATGGTTTTTTTGGTATTGTCAAATAAATAAAAACAAATATTTTATTTTTTATATTTTTAACTGAGAAGTTGTCAAAGACAAACCTGACAAATAATTGCTTCCTAATAATAATAACATGGTAGCGTTGCTAGACAAAACATTACGGTATCAGACACGCTAATTTACGATTTACTGGCCATAAATAATTTTCGTCTAGATCTAGATAGGTGAATCCTATAAAAAAACGTTTTTTTTTTGTCGAATAGCTACTATTTAAGATATGTGCAGAGAAAAAACGTTAATTATTTTCCGAAAAATTTTTGAAATGTCGAAAACTTAAGCATGCATGCAATTTGCAGGGCATATTCGTACAAACACAGCCTACGTGGTGTTAAATATGAGTGCCAAATATTGACACTGTGTGTTTATTTGTCAACGAGTATTGGCTATTTGAGACACTATTTAAAGCAATAATTCTGCTGAGAACAAGAGCAGATAGAGTCCTCTACGACGGCCCATTTTGCTGGTCATGACAGATGCTATAATATAATATACATTATTCTCAGTGTAGAATCTTGCAAAATTTTTTTTTTGTTTCTGGTTTTTGGCCTTACAAACTATGTGTTTTAGCCACGAAATAAATAAATATTTAGTGAAAGCATGTAGCTTTCAATAATTTGAAAAGAAGGTAAAATTAAATTGCACGTTTTAATTCAAACCTAGCCACATATAGACGGGGACACACATTTCACGTCCAGGGGTCTGTCAGGACGACTTTAAACAAGACAAACAATGGAAGACCTCTAAAAAAGTGAATATACATACATACAGGAAAGGTTTAGGATATAATATCTATTTTAGTAGAATAAAGTTATAAATGTGGGAAAAAAATTCTCTGAAGGTATGCTAAATTTCAAAGCCAATTTTTTTAAGGAAGTTGTACAAGCAGGCAAAAAAGCCAATATTATTTGTTATTAAAATATCAGGTAGCCATATAGGTAAAATAAAATTGTTCTCAATTAAATATTTTATCAATTCATTTGAATGTTGTTGGTGTAATTGGCAGTTGAAAAAAATATGGTTTAAATCGCCAAACTCTCCACATAAACAAAGTGGGTCGTCCTTTATTCCAATCTTATGTAAGTGACTGGGAAAACGGCCATGATTCAGTTTTATACGACTTACTGTGGATACCAGTCTTCGGGGCATCAATTTGTTATAATACCAATGTTTATTAGGTATAATTCTATGTATCTTAAAATGGAAGGTATTACTGTTACTTCCATAAGTTTGCCACTCACTATTCCACTTTTTTTTAATGTTTTGTTTTAAGAAGGGATAGTAATCCTGGATAATTATAGTAGGATCTTGGTTATTATTTAATTGGGCATTCTTGGCTATGAAATCGACTTTTTCATTTCCAGTTATTCCAGAGTGAGCTTTAGTCCATATAAAATAAAATTCAATGTTTTTGGCTTTTGCTTGACGTATTAAGTCTAATGTTCGTACTATAAATACGTGAGGGTAAATATTTGTATTCTCAATAAAATTTGATAACTTTTTAAGAACTGATTGTGAATCAGAGCATTTAATTATATAATTATAATTTTGAGTTAAAGCCCATCCGATTGCATAATAGATTGCTGCGGCTTCTGCAGAAAAAATGCTTAAATTTGGATCAAGTGTAAAAGACCACTGATAATTTGGTGAGGGGCAATAGAAAGCTCCACCTAAGCTGTTCTCAGTTTTTGAACCATCAGTATGAATAATAAGGTAATTTAAGGGCTATCTGGATATGATTTCTTTAAAAAGTATTTGAGTTGAAGTTCGATTTTCTGGATATGACGGAAAGGTAACTTCAGGAGTAACAAAAATGGTATGGTAGTTTATTTCAAATATGCTCTTAGTATTGTGTTCACCACTTTCAATAAAATTAAACATTCGCAATTCTTCGTAGCCCTTTACTATCGGGGGTGCGTTTTTTTTGGCCCAATATCGTTCAGTAAGATTTGAAATAAACTAAGAATAAATCTTGTCGAGCATGCTTCTCTGTTTTATACATAATTTAAGTACAAATTTAGAAGCGAGGTACTCCCTTCTACACCAAAGAGGGGCTTCTAGTGATTCTACCAAAATTGCAGCATTTGGTGATGATTTCATAACACCCAAACATATACGAAGTGCTTTATACTGAACTCTGTCTATTTTTTTTAAATGTGTATTACTTGCACAACCATAAAATATGCAACCATAATCTATAATAGACCTTATATAGGTTCTATAAAAAAGTAAAGCGATTTGTTGGCCAGCACCCCAATTAAAGAAACACACCTGTCTCAAGAGATTTATACTTTTTTCCGTCTTGTTGACTATATTTGTAATTTGTTCCGCCCATAGTAATTTGGTGTCTAATATGATTCCGAGATATTTAAAAGATTTTGTTACAGGAAAGGAGAGACCGTTTAAGGTTATTCGATTTTGTGCTTCTATCCTGCGTCGGGTAAAAAACACAACCGTTGTCTTATTTGTAGATATGTTAAATCCATTTTCTTGGGTCCAATTTTTAAAACAGTATGTAATATGGTTAAGTTTACTAATAGATTGTGTAAGGTTCTCCTCAGTGGTATACATGGCAAAATCGTCCGCATATTGTATGCAGGTCACATGCATATCCCATATGGTATGTAGGTCTAGGGTATAAAAATTAAATAAAAGCGGGGATAGGACGGAACCCTGTGGAATACCTAGAGAAGTTTTTCTTGGAGATAAAAAGACTTGGTTTTTTAAACGTATAGTAATGCTTCTTTCTAAGAAAAGGCTTAAGATGGATTTAATAACCATTGCAGGAAATCCTATATATCTCATTTTTTCTGAAAGTATATTAAGATTAACACTTTCATAGGCATTTTTTATATCTGCAAATAAAACTCCTACACATTTGTTATTTGTCAGGCCAGCATGTAAGTCAAGGACAAGATGTGAGATAGCTTCTGTAGTACCGAAACCAGGTTTAAACCCATACTGATTTGGAGGCATGTGCCTGTAGTACAACAACCAGTATTCCACTCTAAATTTAATTAGCCTTTCATAGGTTTTTGTTATGCATGACATTAGATTTATCGGTCTATAAGACTCTGCACATGAAGGATCTTTATTTGGTTTAAGAAATAATATAACAACACTGTTTTTTAAATCACTAGGGACGTAAGCCTGAAGCCACATATTATTAAATATTTTTAAAAGAAAAAGCTTTGCTAAATAGCCTAGGTTTTGTAGGATTGGATAACATATGTCATCTTGACCCGGAGCTGTGTTTTTTTTTTATAGCCTTGTCTAATTCTAAAATTGTAAACTTGTGTAGTAGGAAATGATCGTTTACATAATCAAAAGTACAATGTGAAAATGGATTACGGTTTACTGAGGGAGGTGATAAATTAATAAGGATATTCTCTGCAAGAGATTCATTTATTTGAGAAAAACTAGATCTACTTCCCTTAATTTTTTAAATTTTTTTGCCGATATTACTTATTGGTGTATCTTTATTTAAAGTGCTGCAGTAATTTTGCCAGTGTAATTTAGCTTTTTCTTTAAAATTTCTTTTTGTTAGAGCCATTAACCTTTTACATTCCAAGAAATTTGACTGGGTAGGTGAATTTTTATAGTTTTCAAAAGCTTTTTTTCTATTATTAACCAGTGTTAGGCACTCGTTATCCCACCAGACGGGTTTATCTTTGGTCTTGGGCATAAATGGTTTATTTTGTTTCATAGACATACATAGCGTTTTATTAAGAGAATTTAAAAAATAACTTAACTTTTCATCAATACTACCTAATTCGGGAATATTAGTAAAAAATGTTTCTAGAGTATTGGAAAATAATGGCCAATTGGCTGTGTCTATTCTCCATTTTCTTATAGGATAGATGTAATTGTTAAAATTGAAAGATATACTAATTTCCATTTTGATGGGATAGTGATCTGAGCCAAGTGTATCTAGGTGTGTTAACCAATTAAAAAGGTGGCCTAAATTTGATGAAACTAGGCTAATGTCTATACAAGATTTTGTGTTATTTGGACTAATTCTAGTAGCGGAACCATCGTTTAAGATTATTAGATTAGAGTTTTCGACAGCTGATAACAGTTCTTCGCCTTCACGATTTTTTATGTGGGATCCCCAAGCTCCATGGTGAGCGTTAAAGTCGCCCCCAATTATTACATTATTAAAACGGGAAAAAATATTGTTCCAGTCTTGTGGCGTTACTCTAGTTAAGGGAGGCCTATATAGAGATATAATATGAAAAATATTATTATTAAGGTAAAGTTTGACTCCACAAAGTTCGACTTTAAATTCATGTGGTTTAAAATCCAAAACTTGATAGTTAAGGTGGGTGGCCACGATAAGTGCGACTCCGCCTTTGCCGTTGGGTCTGTCTGAGCGAACCACACTATAACCTGGAAAAGATAAAAATAGTTGTGGTTTTAACCACGTTTCAGAAATCATGGCTATATCAACTTTATTGGATAATAAAAAATTAGTAAAACTGTGTTTATTTGAGATTATTGACCTAGAATTCCACTGTATTAATATTAATTTATCTTGTGTTTGATGATGCATTTTCAAGTACTATTTTCTGAGAATGTATTCTAAAAAGCTGCGAAGGATGTTTTTATGTCGTTATCTAAGTTTGTCATATCCATCATATCTGTTTTCAAAATATCCTCAATTAAATTTTTTGTATAAAGTGACATTTTTTCGATCAATTTTTCTTTAAAGTTCATAAATTCTTCCCTGTAAGGGTTGGGGAGTATAGACGAATTACTTGACACTGAGTCTCTTCGAGAAGGAGGGATATTATCCCTATCGAGGTATTCACCTTTACGCTTTTTGGATTCTTGTGGGACTTTTATAGGCTGATAATGAGGTATTTTGGGTTTATAAATTATTCTTTGATTTGTATTTTGAGGTAAGGGCGGAAATTCCTTAATATTATGTAACGGTTGGTATCTATTTTGTGTGGTTATATTTAAATACGACGGGTTATTTTTTAATTGTTTAGCTTCTATAAAGGAAATATTATGTTGAGCCATAAGTGATTTAATTTTTTTTTTGTTATCAAACTCAGGACAATTTTTTGAAGTAGTGTTGTGGTCATTCGTTTTACAAAATACGCATTTCATTTCGCAGTCACTATTGTTTTCTGTATGTGACATACCACAATTTTTACACCCCTCTTTTCCTTTGCAAAGGTTAGACACGTGACCGTATCTTAAGCATTTTTCGCATTGAATTACTTTATATACAAAAGGTTCGATTTCAAAAACAACAGAATTTATATGTACAATTTGAGGTAATGTAGTGCATTTGAAAGTTACGCTTATCATTTGTCGGGGAACTACTATGTCATTTATTTTACGCGTAAAACGATACACTGAGGTAGCATTTGGGTATTCTTGTTTTATTTCGTTAAGTAAATAGTCCTCTTTAAAAAAGGTATCGACATATTTTATGATTCCTTTACGTAATACAAAAAAAACTTGGAATGTAAGCAATAAAGTTATTGTCTAAGATACATTTTTTATTATTTATTAATTTATTCGCTGCATCTGCACTTTTAAATTCAACTTTTATTTTATTTCGCCCTATTGAGGTAATGTTGGTTTTATTAGCAAATATATATGGATCCTGTTTTAGGTAGTGCCCTACCCGAATAGCATGTAGTTTGCCTATATTTTTATCTTTCGACTCAACATAGACAAAAAAGGGACCTTTATCTGACAAACTATAACGAATTTTTAAATCGATATGTGGTGGTATCTCTTGATTATCGTACTGGGAATATGGAACGGACTCACCAGATGTATTAAGGTTAATTTCTCCATTAGAAGATTGTATTCCGGGTGGTTGGCCACCCTCCCCATAAGTACCACTTTCTATTTCGATTTATTTAAATAAAATTAAAATCGATATTTGCACAAAGAGATAAATTTGGAGTCGAATGAATGTTCGCACAAAAACACGCCGCAAAAAAAGTGTTTATGGTATTCGCCGGGTATCGACTGACATGTACGCCCGTCTACACGAAACTGCTTGCAAAATAAAACGTCAAAAATTACATATTTATTTGTTCGTAATTTCAACAGTTAAAAATCTATAACGTTTATATATCTTGTATTACGTTAAAAAAATTGAAACTAGGTACTTCTGATTTTTTTTTACTGGAATAAATTGCTTTATCTCCTGTGTATTACTATCGCTCAAAAGACCTTGTTGTGTACTAAAATACTACTATTTATGTAATTGTATATCTCGAGCTCTTTTCACTGTCTATGGCGCTACTTGCGGCGTTTTGCTTAAATTGGTAATGGTAAAGAAAATATTGGAGTATACATACAGACATAGACAACTTACTTAACATGGATCATTGTTCAATATAAAAGGACACACGCCATAATTATACACAATAAATATAAGATATATAATAAATATAGATTAATTTTTAATTTATTGCCAAGTATATAACAATAAGTATATTGTGACGATAGTTGTAACGGTAAATGGTTACCTTTCACGTATAAACTTTATATAAAGGTTTTCTCTGATTTTATGTTTATTTACAAACTTGCAATAATTAACGGTATATAGGAAATAACAAAAATCCTGTAAAATGTTTTGTAAATAAACTACTTAATAATTATTACCTTAATTATTATTATTATCTTCATTATTATTATTATATCCTTTTTATTCGATGTTCAGTTGTTTGGCTGATAATATTTATGAATAATCCATAAAAACAGACTAAACTTTCATATTTAACTTTTTCTTCCATCTTCATAAAGAAAGAAGTTATAGTGGCTGTTCACATTGATTTGGATATCCCTATACCTAGAGATATTAACAGCCTTAACTAATCTATAAAGCTACGATTAAACAAAAAACTTAAAATACAGAAATGGTAAGATTTTTCTTTTATGATTTCTTAATAATAAGATATTTATAAAATCATTAAGAAGTTTAAATATAGTCACAAGCTTCTCTCTTATAGGGCACATCTTGTTTATTATTCGTTCTTTTTTTCCTTAGAGATAACCGAGAAAACTGACTGACTTAAAAAGCAAGTACATCGCTCTTGTTGACTCGACATTATTTATGTATTTGGGGAAAACTAATTTAATGAAACATCTATTTACAGGGCATTGCATTTGAAAAATTAAACTTGTGTCTACATTTCTACTTTTTAATGATTTTGTTTTAAGTTCCAAAAAATTTTCTATTTAAAGTTTTTTGTTTTCCTATAGTTAGAGCTGTATATAGGTGTCAACATATAAATCAAAACCCTGCACCTACTTAACAACTCTATTAATTCTGCAACAGCTGACCTCGTTAGCTTACCCTTTCCGTGATACTGGGGGGTGACAAAATTACGTTCGTGGACATTAGCTTTATTGCTAAATATACGAGCATTCGTAATAGTTATTACATACTCGGGAACAATTAAGCTTGACTTAAACTAGTTATTCCCACTTGATTCATTCGCTTTACTAGATTGCCGCCAGTTATTTATTCACTCGTTACAAACTGGGGGATTCTCGACTTTTATTTGCTAAGCGAATAGATTCAATTTATTTCTTTTTTCCAGTCACTTTTTATTAAATGAGTACAATTATAATAAAAACAGTGTAAGAAAAAATATAGACTGCGCAAGGCCTAAATGAGACTAGCTGGCCCGGTAGACCTTGTTCTGCCTTTTCCGTTAACTTTCGCGATGAGTTTTCAGTGGAATAATAAGAATAAAGGCTGCATTCACCACATTGTCCAGAAAATAACAGAAAAACTGGTTTTATAGAAAAAATACGCAATAAAGGAATACAAAAACTAGTGTTCAAAGATCTCGGTGACAAGACGATCATTTCAAAAAACATCATGTAAATTGGTGCAGTACAGCTAATATATAGATTACTATTATAGCCAAAGATCTAATAATGTTTGACTAATCATAGACAATCATAAATAGGCAACTTTTTTCTTTTTTTAAAGTCGTGTTCTTATAACAGGTTAGATTTTGTGGATTGCTCCTATTTTTAATCGACTTGTGTGTCCAAGATTGACTTATTTGTATTGTTACCTCGAACACTATGATAGCTAGAAAGATGGTTAAATTACAGGAGTTGTAGACAATTTCATTGAAAATTTGACTGTGACTAAAATATTTAAATTATGTTTGGCGGTTTTTCACATAATTAGGAAAAACTAAAAATACGCGTTTTCAATTTTTCTCTGTAGCTCACCAAATACGAGTGTTGTGGTTTTTAAACATTCTTAAGACACTTTTCTTAGAAGAAATGAGTTTTTACATTTTTGAAAAAGCTCGTTAAGAGCTTTCAAATAATTAAGAAATTAGGATCTTCCTTGAGCTTTGAAAACCAAAATTACTGTCTTTCTATGTAGGCTTTGATTAACCCTGGCCGCCATAAAAAAATAATAGAGTTAAGACATACTTTTTAACATCGAACTATTTAAGTGGGCAACACTGTCGATCGAAAATTGAAGCCTCTATTTTCCTCAGATTTTTCGTGTTAATATTTTACGGGTAATTCTGTTAAAGTTGTTCCCGTTGATTCTAATAAGAATATTTCGTACCTCTCTTTTCCAAATCTTCGCGATTTTTTGTGTATATCCATAAATAAAAATCCGGAGATGTAAGATCTGATAAACGTGCCGGACAAGCAATGGGGCCATTATTAGAAATAATGTTATTGCCAAAAGTGTCGCTAAGAACGTCTGTAACCTCTCTAGTATTGTGAGCTGGACAATCATCATGGTGCAACCAAGAGTTGCACAATTTAGTAGATGGAATGATATTTCTAATTGTTGAAATAATTGGTTCTTGCAACAGCTGCAGATATCTATTTCCAATTAGAGTTTCTTCGAAAATGAAAGCCCTAAACAAATGGTCTAAAATACAAAAATTCAAGTTTTTTTCATTTGTGAAACTAGTAATCTAAGGATTTATTTCAAATTTTCTTTAATGTCACACCACACATTAAATCCAAATCTTGTTTGCAATTGCCTATCTTCTAAATTACGCGAAAAACAATGCAAATATCCGATATAGCGTCCTTAAGATATTTAAAAATTTGTAAATGTATCTTGGAAAGAGGGAGAGGTGGAATTTAAATTTTACCTCCATGAGATGTTTTTAAAAAAATGTCTTAATAATGTATTATGCCTAAAACCTCGTATTTTGTAAACTACAGAAGAAAAATGATTTTAGTTTTTAGTAAGAATCAAATTTTTAATAAAATTATCTACAACTTTCCTAATTTAATCATCTTTCTAGCTATAAGAGTTTTTGAGATAGCAATACTTGTAAGTCAAATCTTGGGCACACTGTATACAGTGAGGACATAAAGTCCACTGCCACCACTACAACTTTTAAACCATTCGGTATATTGCGACGAAGTCTGGAATAATAATGTACGAGAAATTTCTCATTTTTTTGAGAAATCGATGACAGTTTGAATTTTCAATGAAATTTCAAGATGATAGCTGGGAGCGGTTTAATAACTATTTTTTTATGGAAGAGGGTACCGAGTGATATACCGTTTTAAAGGCCTTTTTATTCTCAAATAACGATATTTTTTCGTAGTGGAATCGTTATTATACCTTTGGGGGATATTTTTTTTGAGGTTTCCTGTTTTAGAAGTGCATATTAAGTGAAGTAAACAAAAGAAAATATAAATATTTAAAACTGTATAATAATTAATACAACACTGACAAAACGAATAGGTAGTATAAAAGTGAAATAAAGAGGAAAAGAAAAACAATATAAAATATTCATTTTAAAAATTGTTGGAAATGCCCGCCTTGAACCTCTTGACAAATGAACTTCCCGTGCGTTGAAGAATTTTTTTCTTACATTATGGATAGTGTCCCTCGACCAATCCACTTACCTCGATAGGTCGCATCTTGTTGAAACGTAATGTCAAAATGACAATGACACCTGATTTTTATATCTGGTGGAAAAATATATAGTACGAAACAATGCATCAGAAAATCAGATCTAAAATTGTTACTGGACGTCATTTGAAAATGGAGGCCTCAAATATTTTTTAAGAAACGGGTCGAATAAAGAATAAAGAGACTTTTAAAATGATGTATCACTCGATTCCTTCTTCCATACAACAATGATGATTGATGCTTTATCTTGATGTTTAATGCTTTTTTAAAAAACATTGGCATTTTACAATTGTAAGGTGCTGTTCAGATAATTCCATAAATTTTAGGGTTTCTTATTTCCTTTTAAAGATACTAATCTAGCATCGACTGAAAGCCTACCTGCTAGATAGGTTCGTGAAGGCGAATATTCCAAGTTCGTTAAAGTTCCTCTGGCACCAAGTTCAATTTTAGTAATCATTTTAATTTTTGAGATTTGGTATTTCTGATATTCTATACCTACATACAGTTTGACCCACTAAAAAGCGAAACACCCTTATAAGATTTTAGTTTATTGCCCGATTTAGAGAAATATTATTCTTAATTATAGATTACTGAAAATGTTATCTCTTAGAAATATAAGACCTTGGTTTTTGTAGAAAAACCTACCAAAGTCAAAGCCTTTCTTTTGTAGAAATAAATCCACATGCAAATGACTTCAAAATAATACACAGCAATTTCCGAGTGTTTTTGAAACTGAATGTATATTCCATATCATATAGAGATATTATTGTTGTCAAAATATTTTACGTTTCTTTGGATTAATAATATACTTACTTAAAAGTATGAGTTTGTCATCGAAGACAACGTCTTTACGATATGAAGCTAGATAGATAAGTAGTCGTTAAAAGTAAGCTCGAAAACTGGCTAGTAGATTCGAGAGGTCGACTTTCTTTCCTCCTAGGAAATTGAACGAATAGAGAAACGTGAAGAAGACGAGGAACCCTTTATACTTCTCTTGCAATGCGCATTACAGCATAATTTAGGTTCCGTGAATTGGTTCTAAATCATAGTTTTGTTTTTTTTTTATTTCACCAATTAATTAACTAAATACTACAGCCGCGATCAATCAAATGGCCTACATAATCACTGCTTTCGTAACAAATATGAAACGTTCCCAAAAAGGCAGTTTTTTGCATAGTTCCCAGTTCCCAGTAGTTCTTAAGTCCCAGTCTCTCTAAATTTGACACCATGAAAGGATGACTTGCACCTTCAGTTCATGAGCAAGGTCTTGATATTTAGTCATCTTTTGCGTATTTTTTAATAATTATAATTATTTTCTACAGGAACCTGTAATAGGTCCTAACTTCTTCATTTTCCATGACTGACTCAAGATAGTATGTAAAAAGATGTTACGTTCTCAGTGGAGTTTCTATTGTGATACAGATGACTTTATACAGTGTGATTAATTATAAATGTAACCCCTCATAACTTTTCAAATGTTGACTTTTCGAAAAAATATTTCATATAAAAGTCATATATGAAGACCCGATTTTTTTTTAATATTTAATTTATCCCTGTACAGGGTATAACAGAAGTGCATGGCAACTCAAAGTTTTATTTTTAAATAGAACCTTGCATATTTTTACATTTTTGGATTCTACAGTGAATTCTAGATATATAACATACTAATCTCCAAATTCAAGTATTAATTACCTCAAAACAAAATCAGAGATACAGTATTTACATAAAAAATATATTTTCACGTTAAGAGAGTTGGAAATCTCATAGATTTGCTTCCAGAAGTCTAGGGATTGGCATCAACGGGTTCTAAATCCTTATTTAGTGTGCGATGTTTTAGCAGTGATTTTTTGCTAATTTTCTCGATTTTGTTTGTGAAAAAACATCCTGATATTACGTAGTCAGCTACTCATCGTCTTCGGAAAGCTTGTTGTTTTGCTAATTAAACGTTACGAGCGACTTTTTGGATTCCACACTCGGCTCTTTTGATAGTTTCACTGCATCTGTGTTTTCTTCAGTTTGGTGTTAGTTGGCTGTCCATTCTGCGAACTACATTCTTAAGCATCGCTATGTTTGTCAGTTCGGGAAGTGTTTCGTCGAGAGTAGTATCTGCCTTGCGATATGGTAAAGATTGATATGAAGTTTTAAGTTCATTTTTACGGTTTGTCCAGTGAGTTGATGATCCGGCGCTTTTGAGAGAGCTTTTTGTTAAGTGTTGTGTCTCCCGACTACACTTGACTGGCAGGTGGCTTTTTTGGTATTCAAGGAGTTCTAACGTATTCAGATCGGCGAAGATACATTATATAATCTCTCAGGCCTTGTTGTGACAGATGACTATATTCAAGCTGTTGTTGACACCATATTCGGTGTATTGATGTATCATTTGCTTCCTAGTTCTCGCAGATTATATGCAACTCACAGGTAATCACTGAATTCATTCGTCCATCGTACGTGTTCAGGCCGGTCCGTTGTGAAGAACGTCATCGGGCAACCGTCCAAGTACCCCTCCATCTTGTCCAGAGCCCTCATTTGAATGAGACGGAATATGAGCCGTATAATCAAATTCAGCACGTTGGTTATCACACTATGCCTAGCGAGAACGATATTACGTGGGCTATAGACCCGCATTAGTTTAAAACGAGATAATGAAATCCCGTTTATCGTACCCCCTTCAAACTCGCTAACTGTAGCGGCTTTACGGACGATGTTTCTTCTAATTATTCTAATTCTAATCTTCTTCCAAGTGCTTCACTCTAACCTTTTATAAATATCCCGTTTGAACATATAACTAGGTACAAAACCTATTTCCACATCATAAAGCTAGTGCATGTCTTCAAGTTCCACAGCCAGAGGCTTGCCCTTTTCTCGGTCGTAAGATTCTTATATTATCGATGGGTACGGATACGGCGATAATAGTTGCAGTTCGTGATTTTTTGTCGATTGTCGATTGGAATAAGATCAGGTCTATTAGCTTCTACAGCTCAATCAGTGCCAATGGCCATATTTAAAATTATTACTATTATTTTTTTCTTTCGTTTTCGAGTTGGATATCTATACAATGTTAAGATGCAGGCCTGTGATAATCGCCCAGAAAGAACCTAACAGTGGCTGTGGATTGCAATACGAGTAATTTCTGCAGTTTCTTGTAGATAGTCCGTAATAGCTCCAGTAACAAGTGACCTTCCTTGCTTTGTCAATTAAGGTTACAACTGGCCAATAACTTATGTTCATTATTTTCCTCTACTAGATTAGGTTGGTACTTATAATAATTTCTTCTTAATTCTTGTAATTTTTGAACGGGCTAACCTTGAAGACGCTGGCAATATATGCTTGTTGTGTTAATATATATGGCATAGTTGTTTGCTTTCATCTTGCATAGAAAGCATGGTCCCTTTGGTCTCCAGGTGTAATCTGCCATCAGTGAGACAGATAAGCGATGCTAATCTTTGAAACCTCCCTGATACAATGATACACCAATTTAGCTCATTATTTTCATTGTTGTAGCATATGTTTGAGGCACAATGTTGCTTACGGTAGTACTCGAACACTGCGGTTCAGAGCATTCAAATTTGAGTGCGAACATCTGATAACGCCAAAGGAGTAGGTAAGTACAGATATTGCGTATGTATTTACTGATTTGGTGAGGTTTTGAGGGTTTAATATAGTTTCTGCTGGTTTCCTTAGTCTATACCGGAAATTTTTTCTAGGCTTTTTTAAATTTCTTCATGATAAATCTTATGAGTTTGAGCTAAGTCTAAATATTTCTAGGTACGTGCCGTTTCCTACTGGTTTGTTTGGCATATCGTGATCGATCTCATTTTACGGAATATCTTTCCGTCATCTCTTTCCAAACCTGCCGTTTTAAATTCAATAGCACAAAAGAAAATGCCTGCATCAGTGCTCATTTGGTGGATATTTCAGTAGCATAGTAAGTTGAGATTCGTTGGGAGCAAATAACTTTGAATCATCAGTATAAAACAGGTTAAGTGGTCCTAGAGTTGTTTTAGCTTGAAACATTGTGGCTATTAATGTTATTATTATTAAACTCAATATTTAAATTTTGCTTATTTTTAGAGGTTGCGTCCCTTAACTGTCATTACTTGGTGCAAATTTATTTATTTAACTTATTTATTCATTCACTTACTTATATTTCTACAAGTTACACAACAACTAATTTATATCAGCTTCCGGTAGACTATTCCAAAATAAATAAATCTAACCTTAAAACGTATCTCTTCTAGCCAACTGCCACCGCAAACCATATTTCAAATCGAAAATGCATGCAAGAAAAGTTGGCAAATGCCATGAAAACCAGACGATGCAGAAAAACAGTTGAACATCGATTAATTCGGATCACTTACTGAAATAATCCCGAATCAACGATACGGACGTCCATTTGTTTCCGTAGTCGACTATGTGTTTTTGTTGAATAGAAAGGTTTTGCAATTAAAATTTATATCTGTGTTCTGTGTTACGTACTAAAAATCGTTGGGCCGAGAAAAAATTGAACAAACTTGGTATTGATGCAATTAAATTGGTATCATCAGAACATTTAATCGTAATGTATTGGAAACAGTTTAATTTACATCAGTATCACAAAAGTTACATTCGCCTTCGTGTATTTTTACGGCATCCAGTGAGCTATATAGTTATATTCTAGGAAAATATCGCTACCTATTACATTTAGCCCCAGAATTCCCAAATGGAACTAATACGTTAGAATTAACATAGAAATTGACGCAAACATCTAAGCCTCACTCGGTAATTCTATTACATAAAGGACATCTGATTTTGTTCCCACTATTAGTTTCATTGTAATGATAAAATATTGTCCCTATTTTCCTTCAGCTTAAGAAGACAGTTTTAACAACTTAAATATAGGCTAATAAGGGATTTTGCTTGGTCATTATGAAGAGAGTGAACTACATTGTCAAGGTCATGGACTTCTTGGAAGAAGCCTTTTTTACAAAACTGAAGAACACCTTGTATCAAACAAGAATAACATTGGAGTACTTTGGAAGTAATAAGGAGAAACTGTACCCATTGAACCCAAGGACACAGTTAATATACGACTTCCCTAAGGTGCATAAGACAGGCATCCCAATCAGCTTGTTGCTTCTTTTGTTGACTCACCTTTCTATAAACTTTCATTTTAGAATAATGTGTGTGTGGAATTTCACTAGGCCATATACAACTAAGAACTCGATTGATTTTGCCAATTACCTGAAGGCGTTTGAAATTCTCCAGGGAGCAATTCTCTTGTCCCTTGATGTTAAAAACAATAATTCAATAAGTTTTTTAGACAACTGAATGGTTTGGAAATAGGTTCTTGCTTATCCCCCTAGTAACTATAATTTATATGTCTAACTTAGAAGATAAAGTAATGAAAAGTAAAAGTTACCATTTCTAAACCTTATATTATCATAATATAATAACAAAATGACTTTAAATTTACAGAAATCCCACTTCAACTGATAATATGATACAAAATCCCCTTTTTGAGAGGCAGAGAACTCAACATTATAGGACAACTGGTAGTAAGTAATAGTTTCTTGTTGATCTCCATAAATAAGTTATATTTCTTCAACAAAATTGGACGTCAAAGATCTTCGACTAGATGTAGATGGCATCAAAGTTAATGGTGTGGGGGGAGTATTATTAACAGTATTAGCTTTAGCCACTGGTACCTCCAATAGCGTTCTCTCTAGAGAAACATCCCTTTTCAATAGTCTTTAAAACGAAATGGAAAAACAATCATGTCTACACCTGATACAAGCAGATTCATGGTAAATTTTTTTAAAAACATTTCGCCATGCAATTTTCACGAATTTGAAAACTGTAACATCCAAAGGTTGTAGAACATGCGAAGTGTGTGCAGGGAAACAACACTATATTATTTTTAAAGGCTATCTCTATCAGTGGTATTGTTAAGTAAAAGTTATGACCGACCAAGATAAGAAGTTTTGGACCGGACCCTCCACTTCTAAGGTATACTTAACAAATACGTCTTCAAACCAGTTGGCAAAATGTGCAATTTTGACACCATGTCGAATATAAATGTAAATCTTTGAAATTTATGTACGGGGGGAAAATCTTCAGTTGCACTAGAAAAATAGCACTGCCTACAATTTTTGGAATGTTTTCCACGTAAAATTTTCTGAACTCCGCAATCTGTTTGAAGCTCAATTGTGGTTTCCAACTTGACAAAAAAGTCCTCCATACCTTCTTTTAAGCAGGATTCAGCTTGGTTTTCGGGAGATTTTGAGCTGATCTAACTAATTCTTCTCCTTTCCGCCGTTTTTCGAACTCCAAAATCTCGTCCTTCTTTAAATACCAAAACATTGTATCTTCTATGCAATTTTAACAATTAATGTAGTCATGTGTCTGAATAATTGTGTTTTTTGTCGCAATGTGTAATGTCTATGTTTCTGTTTTAGCCGAAACGTCAACTGATTAAAACATTTATAAAACCACTATAGTGTTCCTATATAACCATAAAACCAAATACCCAAAAGGATATATATATATATATATATATATATATATATATATATATTATATATATATATATATATATATATATATATATATATATATATATATATATATATATATATATATATATATATATATATATATATATATATATATATATATATATATATATATATATATATATATATATGTATATATATAATAATATATATATATATATATATATATATATATATATACATTAAATTTTGTAAAACTTGTAAAAATTACATTATATATATATTTTTTTTTTGAATTGATAAATTCATTAGATACGTAAAATTAAAATTTATTTGGTTTAAAACTTGAAAACCATATCCTTGAGGAGATCAAAAGGAAGTTTAAAAAAAGAATACTTCACCGGGCCTCTGTAAAAAAGTTAACTCACTTTTAAAATGTTCTCTATTCAACTTTGGAGTGTAAATATAAACCCAAAACGTGTAATGACTTTAGTCCTTATAGGTACAAAACGTAAATTACCGAAAGCGAAATATTGTATGATCACTCGTGGGGAGATCCAAGAGGGTTTAGATTAAAATGGTTTAAACACTGCGCCTAGTTAATTAAAGCTGGAGTATTTAATTTAAAATTATGAAACATAATGAGAGGAACAAAGAGATGTTATATTAGTAACTGGGACACGTCTGGGTTTAATTATTTTGCTATATGAATGTGTGAAATGAAAATTTTATTATTTTCGCGTTCATTATTGCCAATTTAAATGCGAATGACGAATGTTATGAATAGGCTTTAATAAGCTGGTAAGTTTAGTTGCGGTATTTTAGGGAGTCGAATTGGTTTCAATTTTTTAAATCTATTTTCATTTAAAGAGTGCATATTTATTTTTTCATGAGTTCGTTTGACTTTTAATTGAGCCTATTTGTAACTCATATTATGCACAGCGTGGCAGGCGGCTGATTAATGAGGCACTCATTAAAAGTTGGTAAATGATTGTGATCCATATGTAGAGTACATTAGTATACTAACAGGGCTCATCTAATAAAAGGTCTCGAAGAATATTGCATGAATAAAACTGATTACTGAGTTTCTGTTTCGCAGGTTATAGATCGTAATTGCGCCTTATAACTAGTAGTGTTTAAATTTATTTAGTTATTTGAAATGTATCGGGCAACCCTGTCACATGTCACATTATTGAAATTAAGTAAGATATAATACATAAAATCAAAGGTACTCTGTAGGTGTCTTCGTAGATTATAGTTTACAATATATCTAATCAAATATAATTATTAGTATAAATTAATTAAATATCTTATCTCACCAATTCAGCGACCACTTATAAATTTAACTCCTGAAAATATGTAAAAATTACTCCCCAAATAAATATTAGAATCAAGATAAAATATCTTTGATAAACTCTCAACTTTGACAACCAACTGTATATGTACTGTATAACCACCACAGAAGAATTTAAAATCAACCCTAACAACTAGAACTTTGATATAGACCAGCTCTTGTTTTAAAAATCAGAAGAAAAGTCGACACCCAATTTCACAAGAACTGCCCCCCCCTAGAAGTCTCTTATTGGCTGGAACGCGAAGCGTCTTCATAGTCGCACCCTGATCTTTAAATATTAAAAATTTCGTAGGTGTCGCCTAGATTTCTACTTGATGTAAAAAATGTAAAAAATTGAAATATAATTAAATTTCCGTCTAAATAAAATAAAAGTACCCTCTATATAAATGTCTAAAACTTAGACTAACTTATCAGCGTTCTGGATCAAAAAGATTATGGCGAAAAAAAAAGAAAGGCAAAGAAAAACACTTTTGGCCAATCTTTTCTGAAGGGAAGTAATGCTTTTCCAATTCCAAAAAAAAAACATCGCCTTTTTGAAAACGCTTCTATTATAAAGTATTATATTGTACTTTTAATATAGTAAATTGACAATTTATTATAATTGAATAGAACCAATTATTATTAGTTTTAACTTAAATGCAAGCGGGCAAAGAAAGCTTCCCATGAAGAAGGGCCATTTGATAACCATAACTTTCAAGGAGATGTATTGTTGAGTGCAACCTGATAGGTTTATCTTAAGTAAGTTTAAATATGCCTGCATAATCTAAAAGATAGCGTTTGAGACAAGTGTTATTTATAATTTTGTTTAGCCTTTAAAAACTCTCATTCTATTGCTATAATCTGTTCCGTTACAAGAGAAATTTCTAGTGTCATATATATGTATGTATGTATGTATAGTAAAGGTGGGTTAAAAAAATCAGGATTTAGGGTTACAAATCGGGACAACCAATAAAAGATCCGTTTTTATAAAATTATTGTAAATTTTTGTGTTCAAAATACTAAATTGCTTAAACTAAGTTAAATGGAGAGATCTTTTGCAAGAGAACATTTCATCCAAATAAAAAGGATCATAATAGCAAATTTAAGAACGATAAAGTAACAGGAAGTTATTATTAACTGTTTATTGAATATTAAAACAACAACAAGGAAAAGTTACAAATAATTTGGAAAAATATATTTTAAGTCATATTTTGAGTTATTTATTTTTTGTATTAATAGTGTTAAAATAATTATTTAATTTTTATTTCTCCTTGGGCATGCAGGAAACCAAAGTGAAATCAACGAGTGAAAGAAAGATGCTGCTAACCACTTTAGTCATAAAATCGGTACACATAAAAAACTGTAGATTTTCGCAAAAAATAAGTAGATAAGTTTTTATTGTGATACGACACAACATATTATAGTTAGACCGCAAAAACCAAAATATTGTGCAAGCAGGGGCGTGCAGTCCATGGAAGCAAGGGAAGCAGTGCTTCCCCGTAAAAAATTACAAAACAACTTCTAAAATGCAATTTTTGAAATAGGAAACCATTAATTTAGTTTATATTAAAAATGCTAAAATATTATCTTAATTATCAAGCCCATAATAAATGCGGCCTTGAGTCCGAGCGCGCCACAATACAAAATCGAATAGAACCTATGCGGGCCGCTAGCTTCTCTGCAACCAAGTCCTGTATGCTTGATTTCCTGTAAATCGAGCTAGAGGTTATTGAACTTTCCACCGGCTGTTTGCAATTTTTGCATTTCACTCGCGTGCTTTAAGTGCGGGCGGAAGCTATCGTTGGAGTAGGTTCTTTGTTTGAACGGCTATCCGTGTGTTGTGTGATATGTACGTCGCGTCGTGCGTGGTGCGATATGGAGGATAATAATACTGACGTGGATATGCAAATACCGTCAACTTCGGCTGTCGGTAATAACGTTGAAAATGTTGGAGAATTTAGTAAGAAGTGTGTGTGTGAATGTGTCTTAATAATAAAGGGATTTTCAACATTAAACTTCGCTGATAAGCTTCAAACAATTTCCAAAGGAAGGGCAAAACCGCCTATGAAAAATTTAACCACAAAAATGAAAAACTGTATTAGACATTTTTATCCGGAAAAACAATACGGACACTTTAAATGGCTAACAGGGTGCAAAAATATAAGTAAATTATTGTTGTTTGTTTTCTCGGACAGCACGAATTAGGATTTAGAGGTCACGACGAAACAAGGGTTTCTTTAAATAGAGGAAATTTTCAAGATGTACTTAGTTTTATGGCTAAATATGATGATTGCTTAAAAAATCATTTAGAGCAGTCTAGCGTTTTTCGCGGAACGTCGAATCGAATCCAGAATGATTTAATTTCCGCTGTTGCAACCATAATTCTAAAAAGAATTAAGCAGGCGATTGGCGAGGCGCGGTTCATTGCTATTGTTCTGGACGAAACAACTGATATCACTAATTTTAGCAAATTATCTATAGTAATACGCTACGTTAAAACAGACGGAAGTATTCAGGAACGATTTTTAGGTTTTAAGAATGTGTCCGAAAATCGTACAGCAGATGCCTTATATACCGTAGTTTATAACGTTACTAAAGAATTTAATGGAGAGAAAAAAATAGTTGCTCAAAGCTATGATGGAGCTGCAGTGATGGCAGGACAATTAGGGGGTTTGCAAGCTAAAGTTCGAGAAATGTCCATGGTTTTGCTCATAAATTAAATTTAGTTTTATCCCAATCCATCAATCACATTAAAGAGTGTAGAGTATTTTTCGTTACTTTAAGTGGCATGGCTGCTTTTTTTTCCAAGTCAACAAAACGTACACAAGCTTTGGACTCCATTGTCCACAAACGATTGCCCAAAGAAGCTCCTACTAGGTGGAACTATAATGGAAGACTTGTGTTAACAGTATCTGAAAAACGTGAATCACTGATTGAACTGTTTGAGAATATAATAGAAAATAATGAAACGTGGGACTCAGAAGCAATAAATAGTTCGAGGGGGTTTTTGGACTGTTTGAAACGAGATTTTAATTTTAATTATTTATTGAAAATATTTTCAGAAATATTTCCATTCTCGGACAATGTTTTTAATATATTACAAACTAAAACAAATGATATTGCTTTTTGCCTAAAAAAAGTGGATGTTTTTAAGACCATGTTAAGCCAAAAAAAGGACTTTGACCTATTTTGGGAAAAAATGACGACGTTGAATATAGAGCCACAAGCCAAGCGTCTTCGAACAGATAAGGTGGGAGACGTTCAAACGTCATACAGACGCCTCTTTTATGAAATAATTGATCAAATTCAGCAACAAATAAACTATAGATTTAACGGTTTAAATGATTTTAAATTCCTCGAGCTCTGCAATTTTGATGCATTTAAAGGAAAAACTTTTCCAGAAGACGCGTTTAAATCTCTTCTTCTTCATTATGGCCAGTTCTTCGACCGAGTGTTATTGCGATCTGAACTAAAAGTGATTTACGAAACTGATGGCATTAGCGCAAAAAATAACGCTAAGGAACTAATGCAATTTTTAAAAGGCAAAGAGCTGGAAGATGCCTACACCGAAGTGTCGAAATTGTGTGAATTAGTATTGACAATACCTGCCACAAGTTCATCAGCAGAACGCAATTTTTCAACACTTAAACGTATAAAAATTTCGTGAGAATTTCAACGGGGCAGGAGAGATTTTCGCATACATCGCTGTTGTCCATTGAAAATAAACTTCTCCAAAATATGTCGGAGCATCGACGTTTTTATGATGACGTCATTGACGAATTCGCAAAAAAATGATCAAATAATCGAATTACATTACAAATAGGTAAGTTTTTAAAAATTGCGTCCCTTTCTTAAAATTTCACCGCTAGCCCTTGTGTGCAAGGCACACACAAATAGCTAATTACCACATACCAGTGACAAGGGATTCGGCTTCAAACACCCTTGAAACTCCCGTGTTGTGTTCGTCCTCAACTATTTCACCAATTTCTTAAATGCCAAATGAAGGTGGCTTTTATGTTTGGCAAAATAGCTATTTAAACTTAGCCAAATTTCCCGTAATTATTTTTCTGTGGACAGAATGCCTTCCTGAACCCGAAACCAAATAGTTTGTTGCATTATATATTTCAGTAATTAGTAATGAATAAGTATTAATGAAATGGCAAAAAATAGATTTAACATAGAATATATATTTTTTACATAAACATTACATTAGTTAATGTTTCAGCAACTAATGTACTTGTTTAGACTTATACAAAATTTTCGCGTCTAGAGTAGGCTTTTTATTCGGGGCGAATTGAAGGATCGCCACACAAATAAGAATTAATCGCAGCGGCAGCGAATAATTCTCGACAATAAATTCACAGCTGTTTAAATACGCGGCGGCTTATGCACTTATTAAGCCCTACATAAATTTTCGCGTCTAAAACGAGTGTTATATTCGCGGCGAATTGATTTCCTCTTCCAATGCGTTTTTCATAAATAAATAAATAAATAAATAAATAATGTCTTTATTTCATAGCAAAAATTTTAAATAACACACTTGTAAAATGGCAGCGAGATCTAGCTAAGTGCTACTCACATCTAACCGCCTCTTTAACGAAAAAAAAATATATATATAATATTATCAGAAGTACCTAAAAATATAGAATTCCAAACAACTAGGTAACAAATTAGCCATAATCATTATAATAACCGTCAATTGCTATAATTATTAGTTTGAACACATGCTTTAAATGTTTCTTAAAAGTTTCGACGCTGGAGCAAGTAGTAATTCCTGATGGCAAAGAATTAAAGATCTTCGCGGAATTGTAGCCAAATGAACGCTGAAAGAGCGCAGTACTGTGTCTGGGGACATTAAGCAGGTCACAGTGTCGGGTCAACCTACTGTGAATATTCGATCTAGGGATAAGTTTCTCAAACAGATATTCTGGTTGTTTGGTTTGAATAATTTTAAAAATCATTGCTGCCAAATGTAACAGAAATCTTTCCTGTAAGGTGAGCCATCTGGATTTCACAAAGAGAGGAGTAACGTGGTCAAATTTTCGATGTCCATGCGCAAACTTGAGGCAGGCATTCTGTAGTTTTTGTAAACTATATTTATCTTTTTCAAATAAAGTTGGCCAATATACTACGTCACAATATCCCAAACCTGAAAGGATCAAAACATCACACAATCCTAATTTCACATCGGAAGATAAATAATTCCGATGCAGATGCAGGGTATGGAGCTTGGCAAATCCCCTCTGTAAAAGACTGGAAACATGCGCCTCAAAGCGCAATTGAGGATCAAAAATTAGTCCGAGATTTTTACAAGTGGATGATGGTGGTAATTGTTGACCGTTAATATATAATAAAGACGCAAAGACAATAAATCACGGTGTTTACCAAACAAAAGAAACTGAGATTTAGAACCATTCAGAATCAACCCATGATGTTTAGAAATTTCATATATTATTTCTAGATCCCTATTTATATGTTCTTCTGCAAGCTTGGAGTTACATGCAAAAAATGAATAGTATATTTGCATATCATCTGCATTTTGATGGGAACTACAGTTTTTCATAAAGCAAGAAAAGTCAGAAGTATAAGCAGAAAATAACAATGGGCTCAAGATGCTTCCCTGGGGCACACCTCTAGATAATGGTAAGAGTTCCGATGACGAATCGCCAATCACCACTCTCTGTTTACGACCAGTTAAATAACTTTCTATAAAGAGAAGAGAAGAAGCATCCAGGCCAAAGTATCCTAATTTAGCACACATGATCCTATGGTCCAAGGTGTCAAATGCCTTACTGTAATCCAAAAGTACAAGAGAGGTATTTTTTCCCTGATCACAAGCATAAAAAATATCATCAGTAACTTTTAAAAGAGCAGTAGTAGTACTGTGTAAGAGACGAAATCCTGATTGAGTGGAAGGAATTATTTTGTTACTAGCGAGGTACTTACTGAGTTGTTCATGAATTACCCTCTCAAGTATTTTGGACACAGCAGGCAGTATGCTTATAGGCCGAAACTGACTGACATGCCCCGGATTAGCAACTTTAGGGATAGGAAAAACATTTGCATACTTCCAGGCCGAGGGATACTTAGAGCTGAGAAAAGAAAAATTAATAATATGGACAACCTGATCCGTTAGGTGAGGGATAGCAAAAGACAGCATTTTAAGGTCAATGTTGTCACTGCCCCTGGCATTAGTATTAATGCTACATACAATTTTTTCAACCTGATCATTACTAACCTGTGTAAAATTAAGTTTGTTTTGAATACTAGGATGAGTTTTATTAATATAATGGGCTGAGATAAATTCATTGTTGCTTAAATCGGGAATAGGGATGCTATTGATAAAATAACTAAGTGATGAACAATGAACTGATGTTATTGGTTTTTGAGAGGTCTACATTAAAATCGCCCCCAAATATGACAGAATCATACTTGGGTAAAAAAGAAACTAAGACATTTTCTAATTCATCAATACAACTCCTTAAATTTGCATTGGGAGGCCTATAAATCGTCCCAAAACACAGTTCCTTACCCTTCATTTTAAATGATATCCATAATTGTTCAAGGAAACCCGAGGAAGGAGGGGTGGAAACAACTTTAAACTTAAAACCATTACTAATATAAAAAGCAACGCCCCCACCACGTCCTCCACTGTCCCTTCTTACTAAGTTATAACCAGTTATATGCAAGGCTTCATCAGAAATTTTATCATGAAGACAGATCTCAGAGAGTCCTAGAATGTCCACTTGCTCCGCATCTACAAAATTTGCAAACACGTCAAACCTGGAACACAAAGATCTAACATTCAAATGCGCAAAACTAAAAAAATCGATTCTTTCCATGATATATGACAGTATTTAATATCTGTTCACAGAACTCCATTCTAAGAAGCACTTAGGAATAATAAAATTAAATATTATTTAAAGCAATAATGCCCTATGAAAATATATAAACACTAAATAATTTTAAATTTTAGTAAGTCTGGCAACACCTATAAAAGTAACTACTAAATTATAATGCTGTTAACACCATATAACAAAAGAATACCTAAGTAAATATCTGTCTATTTATCATAAAAGCCACAAAGAAAAAAAGCTGTATGTTCCTACAAAATATATTTGGTACAGCATTATCCGATTAACAAAAGGAATAAAAAATGTCGTACATATATCAACTTACTGAGCAAAGATAAGGACTGGGCATACATTTTTATTTATTTGGAATAGCAGTAGAAACTGGGCATCAGTATTTTATTTTTAAATAGTATTTAATTTTAACAAGAAAAAAAGTATAGCTATTGTTATAAGAAATACGCAAATATATATGTATGAACAAGTGAACTGAAATCCCGCGCCAATTTCGTGTAAGGTTGTGACTTTTGTTTCAAGGCTTTCTAAGCATATATTTTGCTTTTTATGCAAGAAAGATATAAGAAACTGCATCGCCTCCAGAAATAGTAAGTATTATAAACAGGTGACCGACGAAAAAAACGTCAAACGATTTCTGCCTTGGCTCTGATTCAGTTTGAACCTTTAAATTGGAGTTAGGCGCTATTGCCGGTTGTTATAGTTGCACTAGAAAAAGCTAGTACTGTGTACGTAGTTTCTGTTACACTGCCTACTGTGTGTGAGAACCTTTTCGACATAACATAAAAGTTCTGTTTCGTCGCAGTTAAAAATATTTTGCAGTTTTTGTTTTAACTCCAATCGCTCAATTGTGGTTTCCATCTTGACAAAAAAGTCCTCCATTTTTCTTATGAGCAGAATTCAGCTCGTCTTTTTTTTTTGGAGATTTTGAACTGATTTTCTACCTAATTCTCCTTTTCACAGTTTTTCGAACCCCCGATCTTTCCTAGGAATTCCATCTTTGAATGGATTAGGCGTGTCTAATTGTTGTAGATAGATATAACCAGTTATATGCAAGGCTTCATCAGAAATTTTATCATGAAGACAGGTCTCAGAGAGTCCTAGAATGTCCACTTGCTCCGCATCTACAAAATTTGCAAACACGTCAAACCTGGAACACAAAGATCTAACATTCAAATGCGCAAAACTAAAAAAATCGATTCTTTCCATGATATATGACAGTATTTAATATCTGTTCACAGAACTCCATTCTAAGAAGCACTTAGGAATAATAAAATTAAATATTATTTAAAGCAATAATGCCCTATGAAAATATATAAACACTAAATAATTTTAAATTTTAGTAAGTCTGGCAACACCTATAAAAGTAACTACTAAATTATAATGCTGTTAACACCATATAACAAAAGAATACCTAAGTAAATATCTGTCTATTTATCATAAAAGCCACAAAGAAAAAAAGCTGTATGTTCCTACAAAATATATTTGGTACAGCATTATCCGATTAAGAAAAGGAATAAAAAATGTCGTACATATATCAACTTACTGAGCAAAGATAAGGACTGGGCATACACTTTTATTTATTTGGAATAGCAGTAGAAACTGGGCATCAGTATTTTATTTTTAAATAGTATTTAATTTTAACAAGAAAAAAAGTATAGCTATTGTTATAAGAAATACGCAAATATATATGTATGAACAAGTGAACTGAAATCCCGCGCCAATTTCGTGTAAGGTTGTGACTTTTGTTTCAAGGCTTTCTAAGCATATATTTTGCTTTTTATGCAAGAAAGATATAAGAAACTGCATCGCCTCCAGAAATAGTAAGTATTATAAACAGGTGACCGACGAAAAAAACGTCAAACGATTTCTGCCTTGGCTCTGATTCAGTTTGAACCTTTAAATTGGAGTTAGGCGCTATTGCCGGTTGTTATAGTTGCACTAGAAAAAGCTAGTACTGTGTACGTAGTTTCTGTTACACTGCCTACTGTGTGTGAGAACCTTTTCGACATAACATAAAAGTTCTGTTTCGTCGCAGTTAAAAATATTTTGCAGTTTTTGTTTTAACTCCAATCGCTCAATTGTGGTTTCCATCTTGACAAAAAAGTCCTCCATTTTTCTTATGAGCAGAATTCAGCTCGTCTTTTTTTTTGGAGATTTTGAACTGATTTTCTACCTAATTCTCCTTTTCACAGTTTTTCGAACCCCCGATCTTTCCTAGGAATTCCATCTTTGAATGGATTAGGCGTGTCTAATTGTTGTAGATAGTCTTTTAAACACAGTTTAAGTAGCCCCATTCAGATAATATTTCCAGAATATGTCCAATATGTTGTTTCTATTCTTTGGTTTGTACAGTAGAATGTTTTATAGTGCCAGATTTGTGGTTTTTAACGTGGTTAAGTACACTCTCCGACTATTTTTGCGATAGTTTCTAAACGACAAGAGAAAACGGTTTGTTTTTACTGATTAATAGGCTAGAAAATAGTGCAAAGATAATAAAAAAGTAATTTCTGGCCTACATTGCCTTGAAGATATTTGTAGAAAATAAGGATTTTGTATATTAGCATGTGCCTACGCTTTCTAGCGTTACAATTAGGAACTTAAAAATATCTTCTAGTGATTTTCGATATAATCTAGTACTCCAAAGTTGTAAGACGTATGGTTTTGGAGATACAGCCGCTCACCACCCTTAGTGTATCACTCTATATATATATATATATATATATATATATATATATATATATATATATATATATACGACATAATCAAAAACGAAAGCGTGTTTCAAAGCAGAAAGATTCCACGGGCTAAGCATAACACTTAGCGCGACACTTAGACTGGCTGCCACCCATAGGATTTAGGCGAAAGGATGTAATATGCATGGGTAAATCTCAAATCAAATAAAAATGTGTTTCCACATACCTTTATTCATATTTCTTGACCGTAAAAGGCCTAAGCCTGAATTAAGACGAATTATCATCAGTATTCTTTACTCCACGATCGCAGAATATTAATAGATAGTAAAGATCCATCTGCAAAATTGAAGGCGAAACTTCGTTAAGTAATCAAAATTGAATGTTTCCGTTCTTTGTAAACTTTTATGATTTTATTAACTTAATATATTTTCGAATTTGGTAGAAGTCCTATACATATTCATGTTAATATAGAGAGAAGCCAGTATTTTCTAAATTTAATTGGAGTTAAAAAAAAAAGACAAGCTATGTTCTACAAATCCATGATATACCATTGACAAGTATATTCTTATATAGATCTGCTTTTTATTATACTTGTAGCGCTATAAAATTATTTTATATTTTAAAAATTTAAACAATTGTATCATTGAAGGCAATAATAATTAAATAAGTTATATATCATTATACTAAGTTATAAAAAAGATATTCACTATACAATAAGTTAGATAGTATCAGGATTAATTTTTGAGCAGAAGCCTTACTTATGTGGAGATATGTTTAAACTTCAAGCCATTTAATTATTAAGAAATAGACAAGACGATGAATGCTTTAATATATTTTAAAAATACTCGCCCAGAACTTCCCTTCCGCAGAATGCAAGGTATATTAAGGTTTTTTTTCACTGAGATTCTATATTAAACTAAATCTTCTAAATATATATATATATATATATATATATATATATATATATATATATATATATATATATATATTTAGTACGAAATCAAAAGGGGAAACAAAATTTTGTGAAAGATTTAATTATGGCATAGAGACGTAAGATGGCGAAGCAAAATGGGGACCTTAATATAATATTAAAAAAAAAACAGCCTGAAAAACTATTTATTAGATTGATTTGAAAATTTGCGTAAGAATGAAACGTGAAGTAGAGACGAACTGATAAAACTGTGGTACGAATTCGTGATAGAGGAATAAAATGGCTTCAAAAAAAATGTTAGCAATGGTCAAAAAAAAATCACCCTCCTAGATTTTATATACATTCACGTTTTAGCGTCCCTAGATGACGATATTAAAAAATTAGTTTAAAAACTACTTGTTAAATTTATTTTAAACTATGCCCAAAATTTAAGTATGGTATAGGAACAAAATGGAGCCCAATACAAATGTTTGAAAAGACAGCATATGTGTAACTAAATGTCTATATGTGGAATTAAATTTTGGCGACACTTCACTATTCCTAATAAATGGAAATAATCATCGAATGACGTTCCGGGTACAGTCTTTCGAATCGCCTCGTCGAAGGTAGACCTTTGTGTTTTTAACATAAGTGGTTTCACGTGTTCCTTTAGCTGCCTTATTTCGAGGGAATGCGGCAGGAGACTCAACCGCTCAGTGTGGAAACTAATGACCCAGAGCAGACGCTGTGAACGTGTGAGACCTAGTTATTCCTGCATTATCTCCCGTTCGTCTGCCACAGTTCTACATAGAATATTAGCGTAATGGCCGATTTGTAGCGGAAGTAGGGGGGGTAAGGGTATAGCTTGAAAGAAAATGTCATCTCGTGAGACCAGTAGTACTCTCAAGGGACATCTAATGGAAGCCAAAATTCATTAGAAAGTTTTGAAGAAAGAAAAATTTAAAGATATTTGAAATATACGGGGTGTACCGGGAGCCTAGAGGACATCCCGCATCGTTAACGTCTCCAAAGTGAAGTAAGGTGTAAATCATCTGGAAGGGTCTAGTATTCGCGCCAACAATCTAGAAACAACAACAACAAGTTCCGGGTAAAGGATAGAGAAGTTCTAAATATCTTAAAGAATAAAATACAATCCGTATAAGCCGAAACCTCTACAGCATCGTTGTGAGTTCCACAAAATAATGTTAACGACATACTTATGTAAGTTACAGCTCAACTTTCCGACAAACGGCAATTCACCTCATTAATAAATCTTATTTTAGTCGGCGTAAAGCGAAACTGTAACCGAGAAAAGTAGCTGGAAGGCGGCCGTAAAAATTTTTAGAGCCCAGATTAAAAACCTCCTCTAGGACGTAAATATTCCCCAACTTTGTTGGTTCATTAAATTCCAGTACGCAATTTCGCCGGTATCATTTCGTCGAGATTTATTCCCGGACGAAAAATTTTTTAAGTAAAAATTACTTTTACCGCCGCGTTTATTCGTTGCGAATATTTCAAAATGCCTTCATAAAACTCAACGGCAGGAAAGTTTTCAATTAGCCTGTAATTCTTTGCGAAACGTGAACTTTAAGTTTTACAGCGGGAAAATTGGCGCATGGAAAATTGCCCTACTTGCAAATGTGAACTTTCTAAAAAAATCACAAGAAACATATATTGTGCTATTGTGGGGAAAATGAATTTTCCTTAAAATAGCTATTGTTGTGCGAACGGCAGCTCTTCCTCCGGTGGCAATAGTGGGAAGTCACCTAGGAATACTTACATTTTATCAACAGTTTAATTATCAGCCCTTTAATCAAGAAATTAGCTTCTGAAAATAACTAATAAAACACATGTAAAATAAGTTTTAATCAGTTTACTTTATCTTTTTAATAAAAAAAATTGTAATTTCATACACATGATATTTAAATTCAATTTAAGTTTCAAATAACAATTTAATTAAAAATTACGCTTTACTAACAACTCTGATAAATTAAACTTTACGAATTGAAACTCATTACTAATCATATACGGGTATATGCAGCTCTATAAATTTAAATAAATAAAAGAAATATATGAAGACAAAAAGAAATTTAAATTATGAAATTTGCCTGAAGAGCTTAATTGTCATGTGGTTATATGAGAAGAAAAATTGTATATATGTATGTATGTATATATATATATATATATATATATATATATATATATATATATATATATATATATAATGTGTTTTCATTCCGGGTGTACATCCGTTCACTACTGTCGTTCTGAAAAGAACAGTTTTGCTGACGTTTCGCCAAAATCACATTTGGCATTTTCGAATTTACGTGAGTCAGAAATTCAATCTACCCCAGAATACAATTTACTCTAGAGTTAGAGGAAAACAACAAACTACCATTTTTAGATGTTTTGGTCACAAAACTACATATCGGACATTTCGAATACACCGTGTATAGAAAACCAACACATACAGACAGATATTTAAATGCAAAATCACATCATCACCCAGCACAAATTCAAGCTGTGGCAAATACTCTAATATCTAGATCCGTGCGACTAACTGAAACACAGACGAGACAAAACGAACTTAAGGTAATATCTAGTGCTTTAAAGAAAAATGGCTACACAAATCGCACCATAGAGAAAGCTATTAATGCACAAGTTTCCCGAACAACGAACAACAAAAAATATGAACCGGGAAAGCAACGAGTAGTCTTACCACATGTAAAAGGCATAACAGACAGAATCGGAAGAATTCTGAGGAAACACAACATACAGACAATACACAAGCCACAAACAACTATAGGTAAACTACTCGGAAACCCAAAAGATAAAATCAAACTGGAAAACCACGGAGTGTACATTATTCCGTGCCAGGACTGTGAAAAGTTGTACGTAGGGCAAACTAACAGGCGAATATCAGCCAGAGTGGAAGAGCATAAACTCAGCATCAGAAATAAACAAACAACCTCAGCTTTAAAATAAATTTCGATGGGTGTAGGGAGATTGCCAATATAGAACATTATAAAACCAGAATAATCCGAGAAGCCATAGAAATTGAAAAGCAAGGTGATTTAAATAAAAGGGACGAATCATTAAAACTACCAACAGTATGGAAGACAATAATCGACAAAGCTAAAATCGCAAAAACTCAAGCGCAATTAGCGCAACAACAACAGCACCATCCGGAAAACATAAATAACGGCCAACGCCTGCGCAGATATAACCTTCCGGCCCCGAGTGGGAGTATAAAAGGAAGCGTCGCAGTCACCAACACTTCACCCTAAACCCAAAATTCCTCCTATAATATTAAGAGAGAAATCAAAATATAATAACATCTTAGCTTATCTTCGCGCTAACCAAATCAATTACGGCAATCCTACCAACATAACAGAGGGTATTAGGTTCAATCCTCCAACCGCTCAGGACTATCGTTCAATAACAAAATTTTTCGAAAATCAGAAAATTCAATTCCACTCATACAACTTTGAAGAGGACAAACTTCTACACGTAGTCCTGAGAGGAGTACTGGAGGATTGGACCACGGATAAAATAACCAATGATCTATTAAATCAGGGCTTCACCCCAAAGAGAGTAATAAGATGGTACCATAAAAACGGCAATCCCATGCCGTTGGTGCTAGTGCTACTACCTAAAACACAAAAAAACATTTTCGATTTACATATTCTAGATGACATGGCTATTAAAGTTGAATCTCAAAAAAATAGAACAAATTATACCCAATGTCACAGATGCCAACTATACGGCCATGCTCAATCGAACTGTCAGGCTTCACCAAAATGCTTAAAATGTGCAGAAGAACACTTCACACACCTCTGTAACTTGGGAAAAAACACCCAATGCAAATGCGCCAATTGCGGAGGCGAACATCCTGCCAATTTCCAGGGGTGTGTGAAACACCCTAAAAACCAAATTTCTAAACCCTCAATAAATATCCCACCCCCTACATTCAAATGGGGAGTAGATAACCTCAAAAACCCAAACACCACCAGCACAACTAGCACCAACGACATGAATGATCTCACCGTTATAATACAAACCTTTGCAAATATGAACAGCCAGCTGCAGGCGTTTATGAAAAATTTCATGGACACCTTGCAATCGCAGTTTAAAACCATACTACCACAGATGACGCCTAACACCAAGCCCCTAGTCAATGGATAACAAAAACAAACCCGTATCCATTAGAATAGCGTCCTGCAATATATACTCAATAAAAAATAAAAAAATAGAAATAATCAACTTTTTAGAAAAATTCCAAATCTAAAATAAAAATCACCCTCTACAAAGCATACCTTAGACTCCTTCTAACCTACGCATCCCCCTCCTGGAGTACCCATCATCCCAACCAAAAAAAAAGCTACAATCTTACCAAAGCAAAACATTAAGAATCATCCTAAACGCAGAAAGATTTGTACGTAACTCAATTCTCCACAGAGACAGTAAACTCCCCTATCTTCAAGAACATATAAACAAACTCAATACAAATTACTATATACGTGCAGATTTATCTGAAAATAGACTTATTAATAACTCCCATAACTTCTCTAATCCCAACGACAAATACAAACTACCTAAAGACTGCCTCCTACCATAGATAACTTAAACCACCACCCCTAACCCACATCCCCCCCTCCCCCCCACCCCAACTCATTAACTCATACCATAAACACAATTCAAGAAAGTAAGCCGACGATCCAAAAGGCGTTATAGCTATTTAGCTGACGTAAAAGAGAAGAAGACCCCGAAGAAGAAGACCAACACTTCAGTCTCTATTCGGACGCGAGAAAGAAAGCTTCGAAAATGCCAAATGTGATTTTGACGAAACGTCAGTAACACTGTTCTTTTCAGAACGACAGTAGTGAACGCATGTACACCCGGAATGAAAACACATTGTATTTTTCCATCCGTGAAGGAGTAAAAATCAACATATATATATATATATATATATATATATATATATATATATATATATATATATATATATATATATATACATCGGTCTACTACTGTCGTTCTGAAAAGAACAGATCTGCTAACGTTTCGTCAAAATCACATTTGCATTTTCGAAGCTTTCCTTCTCGCGTCCAAATAGATGAAGTGTTAGCGACTGCGAGCTTCCTTTTATACACCCACCTGGGGCTGAAGGTTATATCTGAGCGGCCGTCATTATTTATGTTTTTCGGATGTTGCTGTTGTTGCGCTAATTCCGCTTGATTTCTTGTGATTTTAGATTAGTCGATTATTGTCTTTCATACTGTTGGTTAAGAATATTACCGAAGTGGCCCTCTAATAAGTATATTTAAAAAATGCGGATTAATTATTTATATGAGCGCCGGAACCAATATATATTTCGTTCACAATATCACCAGGAAAAAAAATGTATGCTTGTTAATATCGTGTTTCATATGATTTTCGACGTTTTTAATGCCACGAAGTTCAGTTTTACTTTTATTTTAATTTTGACAATTTTTATAAAATTATTAGGCGCTTCTGGCAAATTTTCATACGCAACGGACCTAGTAGTTACTTATTTTTTTATATTAGAGAACAAAATTTTAACCTAACTTTAGGTTCTAAAATTTAAAGCTTTGTATAAATAGAACTAAAAAGGATGAAACTAAAAAAATTATAAATAAAAATAGAAAGACTTCAAAAGAAAGCACTAAAAAGTAAAAAATAATTTTTTTTTCCACAGTGATAATTTGATTTATGAAGTCGGTGTCAAAGTAATAAAATCAAAATTAAGCAATCATGGTTCTTGGCATTACATCGTGTCAAATTGGAATTACTACCCGACGTTTCTTCTTCGATTGCACGAGGTATCTTTAGGGACCTTTACTCCACGAGATCTGAACACTGAATGAGCTCGGAAAGATTCGGGCGGGCTTTTGTAATATAGGCCATAATCCGTATCTTTATTGAAATTTTTTGTATGTTTAAAATTCCAATATGCCAGTGTTCAGCTACAGCAGATGTGCTCCCAAATACACTTTTCCACAGGAGCAAAAAAAATCCGATCTATTTGGTATGTGCTTTTACTTGCATATGTGCATAAAAAATAGTACATATAAAGCCTGAAATAAAATCCCTGCATTTTTGCAAAAGTTTGATAACAAAATTTTTTAAATTTATTTTGCTTCTGGACAAAATGATCTTTGACAAAATACAAACTACAATTTCTAGCTATTTTTGATACTTTTATTTGCTTGCAATATACAGAGTTTCTTCGAAAATATTGACATATTCATAGAAGTGGAGCGATAACCAGGCGCGTTCAAGTTTTTCATGCATAAACTAAATCCGCGAACGTAAATTTTTAAATAATTTTGTCATATCGCTTGCCTAGAGTTACACAGTTGTAAGTACATAAAAGCAAATTTTACAGGAGAAAGATTTGAAAATTTTGTGGTTCCTACGGAACATAGTTGACTTTAAAATCATGATGAAACTAAATTTATACTTAAATTACGAAAATTGAGTAAGAATTCGATAGAAAAAAATAGTTAAAAGTAATTTTTAAGGAAAATAGGACAATTTAAAAAATAACATACAATTTTGTTTCTCTAAACAAGATTTAAAAACTTTATTTTTGCTACACATACAACTTGGTTGACCTAACTAAAACACTTAAAGTTGTACTTAAAGTAACGAAACGTACCAGTAGTTTTATACAGATTACATTTTCTAACTAACTAAAACATTTAAATTAGAAAAAATCAAATACTTTTCTTTTTTTAACGAAACCAGCGGGTTTTACCCTTACAAATCCAACTTAACTAAATACATGAAACGTTCGAAACAAAAAAGATATTCACAATTTTAAAATAGTGGTGTAATACTGCCTATCAACTTCGGGCATGTGGGTCAGCATTGCTTTAATAGCAGATATTTTTTCGGCGGATATAGTATTCTTTATGTCTGCTTGCTTTGGAATCGGCACTATTGATGACGCTGTTGCTGTTCTTGTTCGAGGAGTGGAGGACTTCAGATTAACTTTTATCCAGCTTTCACCAATAAAAGAAGTTTTATATTCCAATGCAAAAAACGCTTGTGAAAATCTTAAGGATTTAACTTTGGAATACGGTACTTTCTTATAATCAAGTTGTCCTGCACAAGTCTTGAAGTCTCTAAAATGGTTAGCGTTCATTTGAATTACGCAGTAAGGTTTTCTGAGGTCGACTTTTAATAGAAGTCTAATCAAAGATACTGGAGAGAAATACTCGGTTTTTTTGAGCACTCTTTCGATACAACTATGCACATTGTCTATTTCCTGGACACAAGAATGTCCAGGTGTTGAAAATTTCATTGTAATAGTAGCTATATTAGGGTGCTTCTGTAAAAAAAATGCTATAGCGTATGACATCAATGAATTCCGGTTTTGTGGAACACAACTATCACTCCATAAAACTATATTGGAGATATCTGGATGATCACTGAATACCCTTTCCAAAATTGTTACTACAGCACTAGCAATATCATTGCCAGTTCGTCCCATAAACATTTCATGCCAAATTGCACAATATACTTGTTTAGTGCTTGATAGGATAGCTGTCAGGTTGTAGACATTAAACTTGCTTCTGTAGTAAAAACTACTTATTTCTGCTCGTGGGCATGACAAAACATTTTGTAAGTCAAAACACAAAAAGACCGTGTTTTTATTTTCCCTGTCATTATTTTTTTCATTTCTGCAAGCAGTTTTTTCTGTGGTATGCATTAAATATTCTTCATTTTTTTCAGCGGTTAGTCTATTTTCTTTTGTCAATAATTTTACTTCCTCACACAAGTCACATCTGTCCTTTTTTGGCGTATGGAAAAAAAGATTATATTCATTACAAAAAACATGTCTGTAGAACGATTCTTTAACAGGTTGTTTATTTTTTGACATGCAAAAATCCACATAGAGCAAATACATTTTTGCAATACTTAGGTTTGAGTCGAGGTACTCTCTACTACTATTTGCACGACAGTAGTGAGATTCTACTTTGGGGAAACTTTCGATGTGCATTTTACCCAAGTTTTTAGCATCATCAGGAATTTTGTGTTTGACATGTTTTCCTTGCTGACTTTGTCTAGGTGTATTCGACTCAACTTGCTTTCCTAAGTGTGCGTTGTAGATCGGAGTTTGACTTATACTTAAGGTCCCCAGATAAAACAGCTTGCAAACTTCAATCGTCTGGTCACGTACGTTGAAAAAGTAATGAAAAGTGTATTTTCGACGACTGTTTTCTGCATTTTTTCCTTTTCTATGCCGTTGAACAGAAAACTTTTTGGTAGTGGAGATCAAAAATAATTTTTTTGCTAATTCATTAAGCGTATAATAGTGTTGAAAAATGTTGGCTCTTTCTTCTTCACTAATAAACTTTTGACATTCGTAAATACAGCGATTTAAACAGTTCTTTTTGTTTGTCACATGTTTTGCAGGAACTAATTCTTTCCGTGCTGATATGTATTCTTTTCCTTCATCATGAGCTTTTTTTCTTATATTGCACTTCCAAGACTTTGTGTCCCTCCTTCTTTTGCGAGTTTTTTTCTTTTCTTCGGTCTGACTATTTTCTGCTGTAATATGACCTTCACCTTCTTGGAAATCGTTTCCTTCTGGGCTATATAAAGCAAATCAAAAATTAATTATAGTTATTTTTATTAAATACTATATTTACAAACAAACCTGCTAGATTCTGTAGACGATTCTGGCAAATATTCTTTATCTACGTCAGAATCATAATTATCGCTGTCGAATATATCATTTTGTGTGCCTTTTGAAGTACCCTCTCCCATTCTAAAATAGCATTACTGTCTTACTTCATAAAAATCTTAATTTTTCTTAAAAAAAACTTACTGGTCTTTTTGATGTCGGCGTCGTTTTTCTCGCATCATTATTGTTTTTAGATTATCCTCACTATCAGAAGAACTATCCATGTTGATTTGAAGCACTAATACTATTATATTTTTTGTCACTGAACCACCTATTTTGTGCAAATAAAACTAATAACTAAACTCAAACACGCGTCAACAGGTCGTAAACGCCGGTACTGTAGCAGAAAAAAATGTAAACACACATACAACAATTTTATATTCAAACTTGTAACTTGTATTTTTAAAAACTTTATTTTTATTTAAAACACGAAATTACAATGAATGTTGACCGATCTAGAGCTACTTAATGACTAAAGATGGTTACTCATTCTCCTGTATTTATATAAAAATAATGCTGAAATAGCAAGAATGAATGAGTAATTGGAAATACGATGCTTAATTCTAAATGATTCATCGGAAGTGGCCATATAATTCCTCCCTCCTTAAGTTTGAGAAAATCGGGGTTGATTTTCGAGAGATTCTAATTTTATGTCCACTTTTACATTTTCTTTAGATTTTTCCTTTCTACAATAATAATACAAGAAACTTATGATGATTGTGAATATTATAATAATAATTATTATTAGAGTAATTGAAACTCCAGAGCTTACAAAGTCCATTTGTTTTAGGGGATGAATTATTAATCTTTTAGCATTCTCTAAATCTTCATTGATTTTATCAAGATTTATTTCTTTTAATTCCAAGGGTTCAGTAACTTGGATTAATTTTTCATCAATATTTATTGATGGGAGTTTTAGTCTTAAACTAATTGTTTCTAGTTTTTGAGAATCGTAAATATTATTTTGAATTTTTACTTTGCAATCTGAAGGCAATATTAAGGATACTTTGTCAATGGTTTCAACGCTATGTTGATTTGGACATTGAAAGTATATGCTTTCTTTAGAAGCAGGTATAATTATAAGGGAATTGTCTTCGAGTTGTGTTATAGAAGTTTTATGATATTTAATTGGTATTAGTGGACAATGGTTTGTCAAATTAATTGTTTGAGGTATACAGGGTTCGTTTTTATTTAGTGTGTCTCTAGAACATAAAGATATATTTTCTATTTTATAACAATTTTCTTTTGAGTTGTAAAAGTCATCTGTAGATCTCAATAAATACAGATTATTTAAAATCGTTATTTGATTATTTATTGGTATTGGATATATTCGATAAAGTATATAAGGTTTCTCTGAAATTAAAGGTATTGCAATATAAAATATAATTAGATCATTCTTAATTGTCACATCTGCGTGTGCTACTTCGTAATATTTAATTATATTATCGAAATGAATACGACTCTCGGGCCTTATCTTTGCAATTATTCTGCGAAGTTCTTTATACTTAATAATACTGTGATGCATAATGTTTATTTCCGCAAAGTTTATTGCAGTTTGCAAATTACTTTTTATGTCATGAATGACACGTAGATTAGTCTCAATATTGTCTAGCGTAACAATATAGTAAGACGAAGTGGTTGTAGTATGAGTCATATTAGTGAGGTCTTCCATCCGGGTTAATAACTTTTGCTGATTAGTTTTAATATTAGTCAGCTGTGCGTCAAGATCTTTTGTTAATTGTTTTACAATAGTTTGAGTTGCAGACAAATCTTTATGTAAGATTTCTTGATTTTCTTGTAATATTTTAATATAATTGTCGTATCTTTCTCCATCATCGGCATCTAATGTACCATAGAGATATTTTTGTGCTTTTCCTAGGAAATTGAAAAGTCCGCGTTTAGTTCGCTTTTGTGGGGTAGTATAATGTTTAACAAATAATTCGATTGATTCTATTTGATCGAAAAGGTTACGTGTTCTTATAGATAAAAGTTGGTATATAGGTGCGTATAGATTACTTAGGGTATTATTAATTTGTGTAAGTGTTAATTTCGAGTTTTCTACACAATCTTTTATATTAGTTAGATTTACATGATAATAGACATGATGATAACCTGTTATTATGTAACCTGTTGATTGGTAAACTGGTAACAAAGGGTTATTTAATTCTTCTATTTTATATTGTGCGTTGACAAGTAGTGGAAGTAGTATCAGGATCTTCTTCATTTTGTCAGTAAGTTCCTGAAAATTACGAACGTCTTTTAATATCTTTTGGGTGTCTTTGGTTTTTAAAAGTAGTTAGTTTGTATTTTGGTTCTAACTTTAATGGTAGTTTTCGGGATGTAATAGTTGTTTCGTAGCTTCAGCTATTTCTGGGTCGATCTCGCGTTTTTCATTTAATTTAGCTAGGACATTAGCCTTTTTCGCACTTAATTTTAGATTTATTTTTTCATTAAGTTCACTAAATATTTGGGCGAGTTCATGTATGTAATCAGTTTGTATTTGATTTATATTTTTCTCAAAATTCAGTTGATAATTTAAATTTCCTTTTAATATTTGAAATGGTGTATATTCATGTGTTGAATGTATACTGTTATTATAATTAAGGATTGCGATATCCATTAATTCTTGTATTGTTTTATTTCGATGTTCTTTTCTAAGGACAATAAGACTTTCTTTCAAAGTTGAATGCCATCTTTCGATTGGTGAGTTCGAATTTGGATTATAGGGTGTAGTAAAATGTAATTCGATCTGATAAGTTGGTCTTGTACTAAATTACTTTTAAAACTTTGTGCATTATCAGTTGTAATTTTACAGGGTGTACCATGATGTGAAAAGAATTTAATTAGATTTTGACAAATCTCGATTGATGTTTCATTTACAGGGTATGCTGTAGCAAATTTAGAGAAGAAGACCTGAAATGGAATATATATCCATATAAATATGTTCCATGGGTTTACAGCCTGTTGGTGTTGGTTTAAAAATTACTTTATAGGGATGTCTATCGTATTTGGTTTTTTGACATATTTCGCACGTATTAACAAAATTAATTACGTCTTTTTCAAGGCTTTGCCAATAATATCTTTGCTTTATATTTTTTATATTTTCAGTCATTCCTCTATGGGATGTTTTAGTGATATGATATCTTTCAATTATTTCTTTTTGTTCATTTACGTCTACAACGTCCTCTAATAGTGTATTAGAAATAACAAGGTTGTAGGCGTTATTTTGAAAGGTTTCTTGGAAAATTCGAATTATTATTGGTTCTAATTCTTTATTAGGAAAGTGTAAACAATAAGTATCTGGGGGTAAATAATTTCTTAAGAGTCTTTGGATTATTTCGGTTATTGGGTTTTGATTTATAAAAATTATTAATCGCTTTTTTGTTTCAAATAATTTTTTAGTGACAACATAAGGTTGTTCCTTTTCAGTCCATTTAAATATGATTTGATTTTTAAAAGTGTTCAGGGCTTTACTAACATACGGGGCTCCTAATATGGGGTCTTCTCTTGACGTATGTATAGTTTCTGTGTCTGAGTTGTTTTGATTAATTTTTTCTTCGTCATTGATTTTACTTGTTGATGGCAATGGCGATGGTATTTTAATTGGTTTATTTGGGGGTTTAATTTGAATATCGGATATTATATTAATTTTTGATTTCTTCTTTTCTTTATTTACCTTCTTTGGTTTTTCGAATAGGTTTTCTTGGGTGTCAAAGAAATGTTTTATTTTTTCATGCCAAATATATTGGTCGTCAGAATTTTCTTCTTTTTCACATACTGCTGACATATGCGTCAATGGTGATTTTATTATTTCGGTTGGGTACAATTCTTGAGGTGGTCTTGAAAGTGCATCGGCGTTGGAATTTAAGGTTCCTTTTTTATATTGAATATCATATTCATATTCTTGCAATTTTAGTCGCCATCTTACTAATTTTGAATTCGGTTCTTTTATTGAGAACAGCCATTGTAATGGTTTATGGTCTGTTACAATTGTGAATTTTCTGCCAAATAAATAAGGTCTGAAATATTTTGTTGCCCAAACAATAGCAAGAAGTTCTTTTTCTATTGTTGAGTAGTTGCATTCTGATTGATTCAGAGTTCTGCTAGCAAATGCTATAGGTAGGTCGTTTCCTATTTTTCCTTGTGAAAGTATTGCTCCAATAGCGTAATTTGAAGCGTCAGTGGTCAAAATAAAAGGTTTACTAAAATCTGGGTGTTGTAATATAGGGTCATTAGTTAGGATATTTTTACATAGATTAAATGCAGTAATAAATGCTTTATCATGATTTATTTTAACGTTTTTCTTTAAACAATGAGTCAAAGGTTTCGTTATTTTTGCAAAATTCTTTATAAATTTTCGGTAGTAACCGACTAAACCGAGAAATGATTTTATTTCTTTTGGTGTTTTAGGGATTTTAAAATTTTTTATTGCTTCGATTTTTTTTGGATTTGGTTTAATACCGTCAGGGGTAATAACATGACCTAAAAATTCAATTGTCTTATGCAAAAATTCGGATTTATCTAATTGGATTTTCATGTTAAAAGAACTTAATCTGTTAAATACTTGTTTTAAAGAGTCTAAATGTTCTTGAAGACTGGTTGAAAAGATAATTATATCGTCCATATATACAAGACATATTTTTCCTTGTAATCCGCGTAAAACGTTATCCATTGCACGCTGAAAAGTGGAAGGTGCATTTTTTAGTCCGAAGGGCATTCTGGTATATTCATAATGTCCATGTTCTACATTGAATGCTGTTTTTGGTATACTTTTTGGGTTCATTTCTATTTGATGAAAACCGCTGGCTAAGTCAAGTGTTGTAAAATATTGACTTCTACCAAGTTTATCAAGTATATCTGCGATATTTGGAATAGGATATCTATCTTCTATAGTCTTTTCGTTGATTTTTCTGTAATCTATCACTAGACGCCATTTTCTTTGTCCTGATGCGTCAACTTTCTTCGGGACGATCCACACAGGGGAACTCCAGGGAGAATTTGAAGGTTGAATGATACCGTCTTGTAGCATTTGGTCTATTTGTCTGTCTACTTCTTGTTTATGTATGAATGGGTATCTGTAACTTTTCGCATGTACGGGTATTTCATCCGTAGTCTTAATAGTATGTTTGACTTGATTGAAAAATGTTAATTTATCTCCGGGTTTATGTAAAATATTTTGAAAGTTTTTAATAAGTTTAAAAAGTTCTTTACGTTCTTCAGAGTTTAAGTGTTCGTGCCTAATTAGTGATTTTAAATCGATGTCTTCGATTATGTTTTTTTCATTAATTTGATTCTGATTTGGTTCGAAATTTATTATTTCAAAATTATTAAGCTCGATTGGTCTTAATGGTAAATTATCATTAGTGGTTTCTATTAGAGTAAAATATTTTTCTGTATGGTTAAAAATATCAATAGCATACGTGTTTTCTTTTACTTCTATTAGGGTAGGTTGAATTTCTATATTTTCGTCTAAATAATAGGGCATTAACCAAGTAGTGTCATTTGGTCGCGAAGTTTTCAAAATTACTTTTTGAATTGTTTTAGGTGGTATTTCAATTGTATATTCATCAAAATTTTGCCTATATTGAAAGGGTATTTCTAAATATTGGTTTTTCAATTTTTTATTTTTTAAATCAATATTTAAATTTAATTTACATAAGTCTTTAATTCCGATTATTCCATCAAAATATTCATGGAATGAATATAAAATAAATTCTATTGGTTCGGTTATACCAAAGCTTAAAAATAAAGGAATAGTAGCTTTACTTTTTGCTTTCTTTGAACCTGCACAAGTTTGAAGTGTGCTTACGTAAGGTTTAATACATTCGGGAAAATGTGTTTCCGCTAAAGAGGGTCTAAGTAGGGATGCATGAGAACCTGTATCAATTAGTAGTCGAATATTATAATTCGGTATTTCTACATAGGGTAATTGATTTACTTGAAAACTGTTTAAGGTTAAGCAAGGTTTTCGTCCGAGGCCGGTAGATGAAAATTTTCTATTTGCTCGACTAAATTCTCATTATCTAATTCACATGTTTCATCAAAATTTTGATAATCTTGATCATAATTGTCAAATTCGGGGTTTTCTTCATTATATAACTGGTCATTATTGGGTTCATTATTTTCTAAATGTGTTAATTCTTGGAATGCAAATTTCGGGTGATGTTGTTGTTGGGGTTGTTGTTTATAGAAAGTTTGTTGTTGTTGTGGTTGCTGTCTGGCAAAAGTTTGTTGTTGTTGTCTTAATGGTGGCATTGTTTTTTGTACACTTACACCTGACATTGGTTGTGGGTATTGTTGTTTAGGATATTGATTGCCTTTTTGATTAAATGTTTGATTTTGTACTCGATTAAAAAATTGATTTGGTGGTTTTGGTTTAAAAGATGAATTTGGAAAATTATTCGATCTATTTACCAAAAATTTACTAATATTATTTATTGGTGGCGTTTTCTGATTGCTAAGTAAATTATTTGATCTACTATTTTGCAAATAATTATTTTTAAAATTATTTTGACTAGTTAAGATTTCATAATTGGTTACAATATCGATTGCATGGTCTAAATTTTGGGGATTTTGAACGATTAGTAAAGTTCTTAATTCGCTTGAAATATTTGCAAGAAGATTTTGAGTTGCTGTTAATTCATTTTGTGCTATAATTATATTTCTAGCTTCAATATTACTTATTTCTGTACAAGTTATCGTATTTATTTTGGTGACTAAGGCTTTGAGTTTTTGTATGTAATCTAAGGTTGATTCGCCTTTTCTTGAAAAGAATATTAATTGTTGTTGTAAATTAGCTCTAGTTATTGGATCACTAAATTTTTGTTTTAATGAGATTTTTATTTCTGGCCAAGTATTAAGATCTGGTCTAGTTAAAAGAAAATCTTCGGCTGATCCTATAATTTTTGATTTAATTGCCAAAATTACAAATTCTTGTTGGGAAGTATCAGTATTAAAATATCTTGTATAAAAAGTATCTATTTGATTAATAAAAGATTCAAGACGTGATGGGGTACCATCGAAAGTTTTTAAGAGTGAAACAGTACTTCTCAAAGCGTCTGCCATCTTATTAATGTTAGTATCTACGCTTATACTAGGGTTAAAAATATTTTCTAAATTAATGTCTGAATAAAGTTCTGTTAATACACTTGCAGATTGATTTTCAAAACTACTTTGTAATAATCTACTTGTAGAAGGATTTTCTAAACTATTTCTTCGAATTGTTTTAGGATAAGTAATGTCTTTACTACAATTCTTAAATTTACTCATTAAATATGTACTTAACTACTGTTAACTGCGTTAACATTTGTTTTCTTTACAACTAAAATAGTTAGTGAAAGTTATTCAAATAATTGTTCAATACAATTGCTTTAATTCAATTCTTCACTTTTCTTTCTTCACACAAAAAAAATTTGTCTTTGTTCAAAAAAAAAAATTCTTTCTTCAAAAATTTCAAAACTTAATTAACAGGGATCTCAACTATAAGGGAAGTAAGTAAATATCTTACAATGTGTCCCAAGTCTTGGTCCTGTATCAAACGATGCTTTGCTGAAGAGATGAACTGTTCAGGTTGGCTACCGCTTGTCTTGGACGCTAGCACAGGCCAAATCGTCCTTACTGGCTTCTCGAATGGCGTACCAATAATCGATGTACCAGGAGTTACAAGTGCCTAGTTCGGTCGTAGATGTTCCTGATCCATTTCTTAACTGTTGAAACAGAAAGATGCAGCACTGATAATCCTTATGGAGATGAAACGTTGTTACACTCCGATTTCAGGATATCCTTTTTTTCGCACTCCGAAAAGGAATCCTACCGACTGCGCCAATTTTATATTCAAACTTGTAACTTGTATTTTTAAAAACTTTATTTTTATTTAAAACACGAAATTACAATGAATGTTGACCGATCTAGAGCTACTTAATGACTAAAGATGGTTACTCATTCTCCTGTATTTATATAAAAATAATGCTGAAATAGCAAGAATGAATGAGTAATTGGAAATACGATGCTTAATTCTAAATGATTCATCGGAAGTGGCCATATAATTCAACTATGCAACTTAATCCACACATTCTAATAGCAATAACAAAATTGTATGTGAGCACATACAACTTTGTGTTATTATCTTGTTTGTTTCAAAACATACCCTTATGTATTCTTGGTTGTCTAACCTAAAAAACATCGACATACAACTTTATTATTCCGAGAATAGCTAGAGACACGCACATACTACTCAGTAATCCCAAAATACAATTTTTGGAAAAAGTGGCGCTTACAACTTTGTAACATTGGACTAACGATATGACCTGGCGATAACTTGTAACAACTTGTATACTAAAAACATTTTTATCTCCTAGTTCATGATCAGTAATTATACCGTTATCCTTAGTATTAAGAAGTTTGGATACAGGGTGAGACAAAAGTTTGCTAGAAATTACCACGCACTAACCTAAATTTAGTCTAGATTTAACTATAATTCGCTTTTGAGTTATATCAGACATAAGATATTTACGAAATACCAGCTGTAATAAAACATGAATAATAATAAAAAAACATTTTTTTTTATTCTACTCTAGCCGTTTTATTTGTCTTAGGGCATTCGTTTTTAATTCCAACAAGTTATACAGGGTGTTATTTAATATTTCTTTTTTAATTTTTTTCATCACCCCCATACATTTCTCGAGAAAAATCATTCAAATTTGTTACACTGTATGCTGTGAGTAATGCCTTCATAATGGCGGTAACACATTTTAGAAAAATCTACAGGGTGTTACATTTCCCCAGGTTGCGACCACTTTTACCTCCCCGCAATTTTGATTGCGGCGCCACAAATTTAATTAAATTCCTTATTCTATTCTGTAACTTTTTGATCTTTTTTGATCTCTCATATGTTCTCATTATTATGTATCGTTTAGAACTATTTAGCAAAATGTCCATTAATGCATGTTTATGTCATATGGAAAACGGGAACTAGTCATTTGAATCCATTTAATTTGTTTATTTTAATAAGCCTTTTAATTTTTCAAAACTGGGAGGTGTATTTGTTTTTAATGTCCGAGGGACAAGACAAAACATAGTTCGTTGAAATATTCATATATGACTAAAAGTTGTGTAATAATATAAAAACAGATTTGACAAACTTCGGAATTGCGACATAATCCACTTGTAAGGGGATTCTATATAGACGAAGTTATCAACGAACATTGTAGAAGCCAAAACTAGGAAAGCCTCAACTTAGTGTATTATTCAACTACTACCGAATAACTGAAACGGGGCTTCACGAGGGAAGATATTATAAAATTAAATTTGTGAAGTTCCAGTTTAAATTGGAAAGTAAATTTACCTATTGGTTTTTCAGTATGTTTTTGTATAAGCAAGCAGTTCATTAAAATTGCGGGAATCTCATGAGCTAATTTCTAAATTACCAAACTACTTCCTGAAAACTAAATATTTATTCGCGACGGCGAATAGAGAAATTATAAGCAAAAAAATTAACGTATTTTGCCGATTTCTAAAAAATTATTAGGTTTTGAAGAACAAAAAAAGAATTTTCTCTTTTAATTGTATGATTATCCCTAAACAAAAAAAATATATATATATATATATATATATATATATATATATATATATATATATATATATATATATATATATATATATATATATATATATATACATATGGGTCTTTTTCAAATCTAAAATGGAGAAAGAAAAGACGTAGACTTTTGATTTGATACTTACTACATTTAATTGTTTTTATTTTATTTGTTTTATTATTAGCTTGGAACGTAAATTATTAAAATATGTAAAATTTTTTTTTGGTGGTATTCTAATGTGTACTTTGGTCTTTTTCTTAATTTTTGAAGGTGGAAAGAGAATAAATATAAATTATTTTTTTATGAAATTATTATTTCTATCTTACGTCAAAACGTAAAATAATTTAAAAGAGTACAAATTGCCACATTTTCATATTATATATATATATATATATATATATATATATATATATATATATATATATATATATATATATATATATATATATATATATATATATATATATATATATATATATATATATATATATATATATATATATATATATATATATATATATATATATATATATATATATATATATATATATATATATATATATATATATATATATATATATATATATATATATATATATATATATATATATATATATATATATATATATATATATATATATATATATATATATATATATATATATATATATATATTAATATCTTGGTATTATTATAATCAAAAGTATGTCTTCTTGAAATTTCGTGATTCGTTAGAGCCGTCGCGTTTTTTTTTGTCATACTTGTGACCCATCAGTCGGTTTTCCAAGTATTGGATGGTTTCCCCTATATACACACTGTTGCAATTTTTACAGGGTATTTCATAAATAACATTGCTTTTTATATTTTTTGGGGTTGTAGATTTTAATCTGGAAAAATTTTTTGAGAGCAGATTGGAAGCCTTGTGAAGTTTGAATATTATATTGTTTAAGTAATTTTTGAAGTCGTTTATAAAAGGTAAAGATATAAATTTTGTTGTGTTTGATGTCTGATTATTTTTTATGTAGTTCGAATTATAAAATTTGTGAATTCTACTTTTAATGATTTTATTTATAAAAAAAAATTTATAGCAAAGTTGTAGGGTTGACAAAAATCTATACACGGAAAATAATTTTATATGTACTGGGTGAGTCAAAAAATTATGATAAAATATGTATTTTTTTTAATGGAACACCCTGTATATTAGATGATTATCTGACTCAGCAGAGAAAGAGATTTACTTTGATATCTCCTTTTTTAAATTCTGGTGCGGCGTTGCCAGGGACTTAATTTTTTTATGATATTTTTGGTGTGTTTCAGAGATTCAATTTAGGTCAACAAAACTTTTATCACAGATATCTGCTATAAGTTCCTAGTGTAAATTTTTTATACTCAGTGTTTTTTATGAATTTACCAATTTACCAAAATTAAATATGCAATATCTCAATATTTTTAAATGGAACACCCTGTATTTTTTTATTTCATTAAAGTTATTCATGGAATACCTTCATTTTTTACTATATTAATGTCCTATACCTAAACCCTCTATTTTATAAGATATTTCACTTACTTTGTAAGTTATGCATAAAAAGCGAATTCTGTTTTTTTTTATCAAGATTGCTTAGAAAAAATAAATGAAATATTGTTGATGTAAGTGAGTGAGTAATTGTTAGTCGTTTAAATAGCCATTAACTGTGTACTGTGTTTTTCTTTACTGTCTTATCAATTTTGCTGTGTTTTAATTTTTTCATTTTATTATATCCAAGTATTACTGGAATAGTTTTCTAAGAATTTTAAATTTTATTATTTATAATGAATTTTCATGGTGAACTTCTTGACATGATATATGCCTTAAGAGCTGCTGAAAAGAATACATTATTGGCATCCAGAATGTAAGCACAACTTTATCCCAATAGAAGACATCCTCAACCACAAGTATTTCAAAAACTAAAAGACAGAATCGAAAGAACAGGAAATGTGATGTATGAAAAAAATGAACTAGTACAACCAGGTACAAATGATAATAATAAAATGACAGTAGCTTTAAGTGTAGTTGAGGATCCTCAAAAGAGTACTAGGCAGCTCACTAGAGAATTAACCTTGAGTGCATCATCAATATCGCGAATGCTTATAAGTGAACATTTTCATCCTTACCATGTTTAATTACTGCAAGAATTTTAGCTGCAGGATTACGATAGAAGAGTTGTTTTTTGTTAGAGGGCGCAAAATATGATGCATAAGCCAGAATGTTCTAATTTCGTACTTTTTTCCGATGAAGTAACTTTTTATAATAACGGCAGTGTTAATAAGCATAATTTTCATTATTATGATACCAGTAATCCGTTTTTTACCCGGCAAATTCATCACCAGCATAGATGGCCGCTTAACGTTTGGGCAGGAATTATAGAGAATTACGTTATCGGGGCGTATTTTTTTGATAGACGTCTTACAGGTGAAGTGTATTTGAACTGTTCGCAGAATGACCTAAATGTGCTTTTACAAATCTTACCTGGGAATCACTATAGCCAAGCAGTTCGAACAATTTAAAAATCGATGGATAGGAAGAGGTGGTCCGGTCCCTTGGCCAGCAAGGTTCCCCGGTTTGACCAAATTAGATTTTTTCTTGTGGGGATATGTAAAGGAAAAAGTGTACGAAGCGATTCCTTCCACAAGTGAAAACATAAAAACCAAAATTCAGGAGGTTTTCCAAACAATTACCCCAAATATACTGGAAAAAGTTAGCGACTCATTTTCAAGACGAATTCATGCCTGCGCACTGAATTTAGGTTGTCATGTTGAACATAATTCGTAGTTTATTAAAAATATAGTTGTTTTGTAAAAAAAAAATCTTAAGTACATATAATTACATTTAACATGTTTAAAAATAAATAAGGATTTTCAATGTAGTGTTTTATTTTGAGGTAATTTAGTCTATTTAATTTTCTTACCTAATTTATTAAAATACAATAATTTTCCTAGATTCTAAAATATCTTTAATAATGTAAAAGTTATTCAATAAACAAACTGAAAGAAATTTTATTTTTAGCGACGGCGACGTTTCGATCGGTGGAGTATCTCCCGTCGTTACCAACCTAATACTAATCAGATACTACACCGGTCAAAACGTCGCTAAAATTAAATAAAAAAATAATGCAAAGTCCAAAAAAAACCTTTTGAAAACAATCAATATTTTAACTATTTTTTCTAAGCAATTTTGATAAAAAAACAGAATTCGCTTTTTATGCATAGCTTACAAAGAAAGTAAAATATCTTAAAAAGTAAAGGGTTTAAGTAAAGGACATATTTAGTAAAAAATTAAGGTATTCCATGAATAACTTTAATAAAATAAAAATACAGGGTATTTAAAAATATTGAGATATTGCATATTTAATTTTAGTAAATTGGTAAATTCATAAAAAACACTCTGTATAAGAAATTTACAAAATATCACCAGGAACCTATAGAAGGTATCTTAGACTAAATGTGATAAACATTTTGTTGGTATAAATTGAATGTATAGATAACTACGATCTTTTAAACGGACCCTCTGAAACACAAAAAATGCCATAAAAAATTAATTAATTGAAGAATTTAAAAAACGAGATATCAAAGTAAAGCTCTCTCTCTGCTGAGTCAGATAATCATATAATATACAGGGTGTTCCATTAATATATATATATATATATATATATATATATATATATATATATATATATATATATATATATATATATATATATATATATATATATATATATATATGTATATAGAAGAGAACAGAAATGTCAATTTCTTTTTCAACACTTTATTTAGGCTTGCTTGATCTTTCTTTATTCTGCACAGCTGAACAATTGAACAAATAATTTTTCTAAATGTCACAATTACAAAATGACAGTGATATAAGCGAAACATAACTGGCGAATTAAGAGTTTTAAGTACCATGGCAACTAGACCTGGTCTAACTCTTAAACCTTTTGAGTGAATACGGGGGTAAAAGGTTTAAAAACCCTTTTGCGATTACTAAACTTTCCCTATATAGTCCATTCGATATGAGCTGTCACGCGGGGAAGTAAAAGTGGAGAAGTAAAGAATATCCAAAATCTTCTTTTTTTAAATATTTGTACTGGCGAAACGGTTGGTTAATTTGTTATTAACAGACTTCCATACCGCCGGAAGCGTACACTACGAAAAAAAAATTAACTACGAAATAGCTAAAACCGAGACTTTGCGAGAGCAACATTTTATAAAATTAAACCTGTGGACTTCCAGTTTAAATTGGAAAGTAAATGAGGCGCTCAATGGTTTTCCAGTATGTTTTTGAATAAGCAAGCACTGCATTAATACCGCAGAAATCTCCTTAGGTAATTCCTTACCAAACTACTTCATGAAAATCAAATATTTATTCGGCCAACGTAAATTGAATCCGTTATATTTGAAAATTTGCTACCGTTTACGCTTTAGTTTAAGAAGTTTCAGAAGCTCTAATAAACTTTTAAATTAGACGAAATTTGTTTAAGGCGAAAATATTTAAATATTAATTACTTCCCTCGTAAAAGGGAAGATTTTTTCATATCATTACGTTTCAGGGTCTCTAGATACCGAAAAACATGTTTTCTCAATTCCGCCTGTCTGTCTATCTGTCTGGTATGTCGGTCTGTCTGTTTGGTCAAAAATTAAGGGTCACATGGGGATGACCTAATAATATTTAGGTAAAAATCCAATAAGGCAAAACAAAATGGCGGTTTATCGAAATGTTAAAAAAATTACTACTAAAAAACTACTTATCCAATTTATCTTAAATTTTGTACAAACATCAAGTATTATGTGGGGATCAACTGATAAAATTTTGGTACGAATTCAAGATGGCGGAACAAAATGGGGGTTTAGAAAAATATTTAAAAATTCAGCATGAAAAACTACTTAATGGGTTGATTTCAATATAGATGAACAAGACGACAGAAGAAAATAGAGGTCAAATATAATATTTGTAATCGTGAAAAAATCATCTTCTTAGGTTTTACATATCTTCACGTTTTAGCGTCCCTAGATGCCAAAAGATATGTTTTATCAATTCAGTCGGTCCGTCTGTCGGTTTGTCTGTCTGTCACTTCATGGCATAGGTTAAAAACTACTTATCCGACTGACTTTAAATTTTGGTCAAAAATTAAGGGTCACATGGGAATGATTTGGTAACATTTTGGTAAATATCCAGTAAGGCAAAAGAAAATGGCGGTTTAGTGAAATATTAGAAAAAACCTGCCAGTTGGACCAGTGTTTTTATTTTTTTTATCGGGCGGTCATTTTGTTTTAATGGCATCACACCAAAATTGTATCAGTTTATTCCTATACCACACTTGATTGTTGAACAGTATTTAAGATCCAATACGTAGTTTCTTAATAATAGTTTTTAAAACATTTTGTGAGGCTTTCATTTTGTACTCCCATATTGGATTTTTATCAATACGTTCCCCCAAAAATTGTGGGAAAATAAAAATTATAATAGATTTGTTGAGTAACAGAAAATTTTCACCGAAATCAGTTTTGCTCTAACCGAAATTAAAAATTCATATGTCATAAGTTTTTATTCCCTGTCGTAGATTTTGAACAAACCGGTTTTTTTTTAAAACGGCCGATCTGTAAAAATAAAAGCAAGGATACCGTGCACTGAGGTTTAATATCAAACAACGTAGAAACGGTAACCAAATACTGACATAAAAATGCCTTTTATCAAACAGAACTTTTAAGCCGATTATCTGTTCTGTGTAGCTTTAATCCGTTTTACGTACATTAAAATCAATTTCTTTTTATATTTTAGCTTCTCGTTTATTCATCTGCTTTTCGTGAGCTATAATTTTAATAAAATATTCTGAAAATGTAAGTATGATAAAATATAAATTGTGTTGGGCCATATTTAACATTCTGCATAGACTGAATTTGTTTTGAAAATATGAAACTTTAAGGGTAATCTGCTAAAATAAAAGCAAGGATACCGTGCATTGAGGTTTAATATCAAACAACTTTCTCAACGTAGAAACCAAATACTGGCATAAAAATACCTTTTATTAAGCAGAACTTTTAAGCCGATTCTCTGTTCTGTGTTGATTTATTCCGTTTTACGTATAATAGAATCAATTTCTTTGTATATTTCAATTTCTCGTTTATTCATCTGTTCGAAATTCGATCAAATAAAATTTTCGTGACCTGAGTAATAAAATATTCTGAGAATTTTAATTATGATAAAAATATAAATTGTCTTGGACTATATTTAATATTCTACATGGAGAAGCTTGAAGGAAAAACGAGCGAAAACTGTTGGAATTAGGTAAAATTATTGCAGAATACATTTTAGAAATAAATGAATCTTGGACTAAAATTATCTTTTCGTAGAAATCACGTTTAATAAAACTTAAAAAAAATGCTTTGGTTTTGTTGAAATTTGACATTGATGTTTATAGTACTAAAGGGTTAATTTAGCTTTAGAAAAGGAAGCAAGGTATAAAAACAAATCAAGAAACAAAAATGTTGAAAGTCAGTAGCGCACCTTTTTCTAGTCAGTAATATTCAGGGGTCCACTGGGACGCCAGTGTATATATATATATATATATATATATATATATATATATATATATATATATATGTTTGGAAAACACTCGGTTTTAAAACAACGGTATGTTGAATATAAACGATGAAATTATTAGGTAGTAAGATATTATAACCCATAGAGTAAGAGGTGCCACCTATGGGAACAAATGCGAGGTTTGTAATTTATACCTCTAGTAATGTTTAAAAACATTAAACTAAGCGCGACATACTCAGGCATTCATTGTTTTTTGGGAAGCCGTGCGATACCAATTATTTTTTTGGCGAAAAGACGGCCCCCAAAGGTATGAAATCCATGATGCCGGCTTTTTAGGATAACGTGTTAATAAAAAACAAAAGTATTAACGTCCGTAGATACATAAATAAGAAAGAAATTAACGGCCATTCGGACAAAATATTCTGCCTTTAGTAAGCTTATGCAAGTATAGGGTCCAAAAATAATGGACCTATCAGTATAATGGTCCATTATTTTATTTTAGTTCTGGTTTAACAAGAAGATATTAAAATTTGGTATCGTAAACCAGTATAAATTATTAGAAAAAACAAAATGAACTGCTTAGAACTAGTATGTTAATAGAAAAAGGGACCAGAAAACAAAATAAACTAAGTGAAACTTACTCTTTACGACGCATCCCGTATAAAGCAAAATATAAAAATAAAACTACTTCTGAATCCCCTGTATACCGAAGAAAGCATATACTCCGATGTCATGTCTGACACCACTAAGTTATTGTTATAATTACGTTTATTTGATGAATAACATTCGGCGTGAGAGATATATTACAAGAAATTCAATTTTATTCAAGTATATCCAACATTTTGATTTATTCATTTTTACTGCCCATAAAAGCATTTTAGATGATATTTATAAATTTCTGCACCCACGTCGGTTTAAAATGTCTGGTCAAAACCTTTATCCTGATGTAGTGTCGGCTAGTCCCATCTTGATAAAGCGTCAGTTTTCTTAAAAACGAAAAAGTTGTTTTTTTTTTCAATTTTCCTCAATTTCTTACCCAAGGCAAAAAAATAAATCTATGTCTTATAGCAAAGATATTAATCTTTTGACCTAGGAGGTACCGATACGCAGGGAGAAAGGTTAAAAACCAAGCAAAAAAAATTTGTGATAGAATGTTTTAATTGTCCATTCTGTAAAAGAGAAGCATTCTTGATTTAATATAATTTACATCTATTCACCTTTTGAAATGAGGTACAGTTGCCAATTATATAATTCATACAAAAATTCACTATACCAATAAAATAAGAAACTAACATAAGTAAGCTGATCAAAATAGCAGGATGTTTTAAAACAATTGCTGATAACCAGAGCTGACCTGACGATCAGGAGTGACCATACGCTCCAAGTAAAAATCAAATTCGACTATTTTGTGAAAGCCAAATATTTAAAAAAACTACCAACCTTTAGCCGTTTATCATGTTTTACAAAAAAGTATTATAATTTCATATGGAATGTAAAAGTGTTAAATACAATAAAAGTATCAAATACAAGGTATTCCTTTAAAAAATATACAACTTTTAGTAGCCCTACTTGTTTGACGCATCAGATATAGTTTGTTTCCAAATTTACATATTTGGCGTAAATTTACTTTTTTCAATCGTTGTCAATCTCATGTAATGATCCTAGGGTTTCACTGTTCTGCATTTTGACATTTTTTGTCGATCCCTGACATTTTTTTGGGCTTTTTGTGTCTACTGTAATGTGTTGAATTCAAATATGAGCTCCGTTTTTACCTATTACCCATAAGTTTTTAGAGAAGGGAAAAAGAACATAAAATATGAAAAACCCATACCATAAGCAACCTAGTGAATTTAAATAGAAAAAAAAATGTTTTTTTTAATATACTTAATTTTGTATCGAAAAAAGTAAAATACAATAAAATATATTAATTTGTTGTCTTTTTTCGCTTGTATTCGCTGGGATCGGTACCAGGTTTGAGAGACCAACAATAGTCCGCTAACATGTTTGGGGTCCACTTTTCACTAAACCGCTTCTCTATTTGAGTAACTTGCTGGTGAAATGTGTCACCGAGTTCATCTGAAATCTAAAGTGACATGCTGCAACTTAACCTCTTGTAAGATTGGATAAGTTCTACAAATAGATTTTTCTGGTTCTCAAGGCAATCCATGCCCTATTTTTTTTCTCGATAGTCTACTTTCAAAATCTTTAAAAAGTTGTCTTATTTGCGGCGAATGAACATTTATTTTTTAAGCTTTGCCTCACCTATACGCGTGAATTTCCCTCTCAAATAAACAAAACCGTTTCCTTCTCTATTTAAGGCTTTAACAATATTTGTAATAAGCCCTAGTATACTCCCTACTATTTGCCCTAGTTTTATTTGCAGTGAAGGTAAATACATTTTCTGCTGCACTACTAAGGGTTCATTAAGGACATTTTTCAGACCGGACCCAATGTTTTCAAGTATCGGCCATTCTTTAACAACATAATGTTGGTTTCTGCTATTCCGTTCGCACAAAGAACAACAATATTTGGTGTAGCCACTCTGCAGTTTTCTGAGTAGTGCAATAATCTTCAGATAGGAAACAGATATTTTATTTATACTACGAAGTAAAATAAGCATGTTCTCGTAGGTTTCTTTCATATTTAAAACATTTCTGATGGGAACAGATGGTTGTTCGTTTCCATTAAACAATAAAACTGCCTTTTTGACTTGTGTTCGAAGTGTCAATAAACAGTCGCCACGCGGTAGGGTTATAGAAAAAGTTCATTAAACCCAGAATATCATAACAGCAAACCAAATCATTTGCCACTAGGAAAAATACTGCCCCTTTCCCCAAAACGTGGAAGTCTTCGCTCCTTTTTGTAAAGATTCCACTGCTGTTTGGGAAGTTCCAAAGCACGAATAAGATCGTTCTTATTCGTCTTCATCTCAAAAACTTGGACCAGCTTTTGGTTTAAAATCATCTCCGTTGTTTTAAGTCCTAGGGAGTTGAGACTTTGCAGGGGAGAGGCACCCCGGAATGTTATAACCCTTATTAAAATAATTTAGTTCATCATCCGATTTCGTATTCTTCTGGAGGCCTATCCCTGTATACTAGAAAATTCTGATCCTCTGACGGCCGGATGGCTGCTTATATATACCCGTTTCGTACATCTGACATTTTTTAAAAACATTGGGTATCAAGAGTAGTAGAAGCGATGACATAATTGCTGCACGGGCTCTTCGATAAGTAGCTGACCCTTAGACGACTCCGGGGTATGGTGAAATTTGGAATTATATGGGTTTAATGGGCATCTTCGTTATCTTAAGTCCTAAGGGGTTGAGACTTTGTAGAGGAGAGGTCATCGCCCGACACCCACATGCAGTGTTGCTATAGTGTGCACAACTTAAAACGCAGACTTGGCAACGTCGCACCCCGGTATGCTATCACACATATATATCGCACAGGTAAATCCTTATACCTTATAAAGCGCCTTGTTAATGTTCTCTAGATTTTGGTAAGTGATACGACAATTTCCATGTCAGTCTAAAGGTTACACAGGTAGAAATTATGAAAATTACACATTAGTTTGGAGGAGAGAACTTTCACGCAGAACAGTGTTTTTAATACGTTGGCCGGTTGCGTCGAGATGTGCTCATCACTTGACGAATTTAAGAAGAACTATCGTAAACATCTTTAGTCAGAGACCGATGGTTTTCAAAGCTGTAGTTATAAGATTTAGTTAACTAGAGTATTTATCAGAATAATTGTCTTTTTTTATATTTCGACTTACCATGAGACCTGATGCCTATTAATAATGCACCGTTGCATTAAGCCGTCGTTGCTTTTTCTTAGTGACTCGAATTGCAGGATTTGTTCTTACCAGTGGTTAGATATGAAATTCTACACAAATCAATCAACGTTTCAAAGATGTAGACTGTGATGTGTGAGCCGAAAAACCATTATAATATTGTCTAACTAAAATTCCGAAATGAAATAGAAACAATAATCAAATCGATGAGACTCTGTATAATTTACTCTGAATAGGAAATCTAACATCGCGTCAAGGTTTTAATATCCTCAACTGACCCATAAAAGAAAAATTAATTGAAACGATTGAATCCAAATCCAAACGACCAATATAAGGAAAGAAATCCATCGTATTTCAGCGATTGTCTTTGACTATTTGGGCTAACAATGCGGCACGACTGAGCGTTTTCATCTTAGTGCCGTTTCAAATGGACCGTATGGTCAGTCCCGATCGTCAGCGCTGATCCATGTTGACGATCAGCGCTGACGATCAGGACTGACCACACGCTCCATGTGAAACGGCACTAAGATGAAAACGTTCCGCTGTGCCGCATTGTCAGCCCAACTACTCGAAGACTGTCGATGTGATCCGACGGATTTCATTCCTTATGTAATCACTGGATATTTGGATTTGAATTCAACCCCATTCCAATAAATTTTGATTTTTATGGGCCAGTCGGGAATATTAAGGCATTGACGCGATGTAAAATTATCCTATTCAAACTAAATTATCGAGAGTCTCGTCTATTGAATTATTATATTTATTTTATTAGTTTCGAAATTTTAGTTTTTTCGTACTGGGTTAATTATTCGTATTATAGTCTACCTAATTCAAGTTTTAAAAGTTAAAATACATATACACAATGTAATGCCACTAAAAATATTTACAAAGCAAGTACCATCTGTAATTATCCCCACAATCAAGTCTGTGGATATGGAGGGAAAAGAAGTTTTATATCAAATCCACCTTCGCCCTTTGCATTTACTTTTGTAAGAGATATTAACTGCTCATTTTTTGCATGGCCTATTTCCGAAAAAGTAAATGATTTTTTAAAGTTAGGGTAATAACTATTTCCATACAATTCTGAAATATCATTATCACAATTTGTTTGAAGTAAAGACACACTATTTACAAAAAAAAAACTGTTAATTGAATCAGCAGAATATTTTATTGTTCGGCAAAATTCTTTAGGATTATATTTAAACTTTTGATTTAAATACATTTTTTTTTTGTTAGGTACGTCCATAGTTAGGAAATTCCTCCATCGTTTATGTATGTTTCTAGCAGCTTCTATTTTGAGAGAGCTTGTTGTCTTTGTTTGATCGTTACTTTTAAGTTGTCGGTCATCCAAGAGGCAAGTATTTTTGGATTAAAAATAAGCCCAAAAATTAAATATTACTAAGAAAAATAATCGATAATCAATTATTTACTTTTGCTGCTGCTGGATATTAAGTAGGATTTTTTGTTTTAACAGTGACACTTACTTATTCTTTCTGAGTAGACATAAGATTTTCTTATTTTTCTTGATTTTCAGTATTATTTTTGTTTTCAAAAGTCAAAATAATGTGTACTCAAAGTCAAAAAGTCGATATGTTATTAATATTTGGAGAATGTCATAAAAATTCAAGGAATGCTGCTGAGTTATATGTTCAGAGATACCCCGACCGGCAACATCCAATCCAGCAGTATTTTCCATATCTCGAGAATCGTTTTAGGCATCAAGAAGGAAATCAACTGGCGGAAGGCAGATTTATTATAAATGAAGAAATGGAGATTAACGTTCTTGCTATGGTTGAAGTTGATAAAACTGTTTCTTCAAGTAAAATTAATCATGAACTGGGTTTAAGTCATGAATCAGCTAGAAAAATACTAAAGAAACACGGATATCAAGCTTTTAAGTACCAGTTACACCAACATTTGTAACCTGACGATGGCGACAGATGGGTATTGTTTTGTGATTGGTTGCTCCAAAATTGTAGAATTGACCCAAATTTTATCAACTTTATTTTATTTTCTGATGAGTCCAGATAACTAACTGTACTAATAATAGTATGTTTAACAAGCAACATACTCGTTACTGGGCCCAACAAAATCGACATGAAATGAGAGTAGGAAATTTTCAAGAAGGATTTGTAGTCAATGTCTGGGCTGGTGTCGTTGGAAACAGAATAATTGTGCCAATTTTATTTCAAGGCCAATTAACAGGGGTTAGGTACTTAGGCTTTCTCCAAAATGAAATTGAGCAACATCTTAATGATCTACCGTTATGGGGCACACAATAAGAGAAGTTCTTAATTATTTAATTTAATTATTTGATATTGCAACCAACGGCCCAATATGCTGGCCCGCCCGTTTACCGAATCTCATTGTTCTCGATTTCTTCATTTGTGGACATGTTAAAGAAAGAGTCTATGTGCTTTTACATTTTACAGAGTTATTGAAGTGAGTTGAAGTTATATTTTTGTTTAATACTCTGAACTATTTGTTAGCCAAAGATACAGATTTGCAGGCCTAAATTTGTTGACGATATCTGAAGAAGGGCAGCAGAAAACTGTATAAAAAATGCTGTTCCGAGCGTTAGGCGCATAGGCGTGCATTCTTTTCATCAACAGAGATAGCCTGGGCAGACTTTACATGACCTGACGCATAGATAGATCCAACGTAAGTAATCTCAACCAACCGTCACAATTAAAAAGTCTACTTGATATCCAGCATGGATATCCATGGCACACTTGATAAAAGTAAACAATTGATTATCGAGTATTTTTCTTAGTAATTTTTAATTTTTGAGCTTATTTTTAATCTAATCGCAAAAAAGTTATTACTTTTCAAAAAGTGCTTGTCTAAAAAGGATTGCCATTTGAAACAAAAATAGTTAGGCACAAAAATTTGATTTCTTCAACTTCTCTTGTTCCTAGCTATCAGACTAATCACTAAAACTTAGCGATTGTATTATTTTGTAATTATTTCAGGTCTTTAGATTAATTTGCGTCCGATCATGGCCACCTAGATGCAATTTTAAAAATGGCTATAAAAAATCAAGTAGGCGTAAAAATTTTTTAAAATGTCTCTCTTCTATTTAGAAAATCGAAACTGGAGTGATTGCCGGTGAAACTGGAAGTGAACGGAAAGTGAAAAATATGCGAAAACTCTCCTATTTATGTTCCATTTACCTATACGAAATTTAATTTCGATACATCAAATACTTTAAAAGTTATGGCCTGTCTAATAGATTCGTTGACACCCGGTATATAATAATTAATTATAGTTATTAAGGTATCAAGGGTATAAACAGGTTAATAACGCTTGAGGTCGACAAAGTGTTTCCCGACGACATTTTTTTAGTTTTAAACACTTTTTAAATTCAGTTTAAACATATTCTCCAAAATATTAATTTTTTTTATATTCAATATTTTTTTATTTATATATTTTTTATATTGGCAGAGCGAAAAACATATTCAAATTCTCTCTGATCTTGCGTATTTTAGCTATGCCTCATGATATATGGTATTTATCAATATACTTCTGGATTAACTTTGGTGTTTTATTAACTGATAAAAAATTTAACCTTTTTACAATTTTTGTTTGGAATTTCTAAAAGAAAGTTATTTCCTTGCTTGCAGGTTGCACTGAGGATGGCCAAAGCCGAAATCGCTTTGCTATCGTTTTATTTTAGTAAAGATTTGCAAGCAATACAAATCTCCTGCATTTTCCATTTAACCTCTAGGTGCACACAGCCACTTTTCTTAGTCCCATTTAATACGTTTAACTGAACATAATTTATTAAATTAGACAAACACTGGTTAGTTTTAATACGTATACATTTTTGCCAAACAAAGACGAGAATTAAAACTAACAAACGTATTATTCTTGACTCCGGCATCAAGTATTCAATCCAAGGTCTTAAAATTTGACGGTTTGTTTTCAAACGCACACAAGAAAAGAACTCGTGCAAATAAAGTCGCACAATGGATTACACAAAACCACAAAGAACTTGATAAATTTAATCCCTTGTCACGTTGTCACGTCTTTGTGTTTTTGTTCCTTTTTCTACATTCTTCTCGGAGTAGAGAACGTTTGAGAAAAGTATCCGGTTCCGTGGCAGCAAAAATTCCGGATTTGCTTAAAATCCATTAAGCTTTTTAATTAGTATTACTACGCTAGTTTTATTTATATCCGACAGTTACACACTTCTTGCTTCTTTAATGGTTTTTGTATTATCAATTAAAGTGTTTTTATTTTTCAATTAAACAGCCAATATATATTATTACTAATATAATAGGCTGTATGCTATATAGGGGAAATATTGGATGCGCACAAACTTTCGATTATAAACAGGGTTTAATCGACGTTTTACAGTCCCTAAAACGAATACGAAAAATACATTTTTACAAAAAAAATTATGGTGTATGTACGGATGCGTATGTGTATGTATTTGTAAACAAAAATTCGGACAACGATAATTTGAGAACGGTCAAACTCAAAGTCAAAATACAGCTTTATTATCAAATACAAAATGTGTTGACAAAGCCATCAATTATAATACGTCAGAAGTTAGAAAAAAGTTAGACTAAAGGAAAAAAGAAAAATACTTAACATTAGAGAAAGATTACATTTGCGCAAGGTTCTGTTTAAAACTATATACACAACTGATATATATATATATATATATATATATATATATATATATATATATATATATATAACCTTTCAAATTAAGTTTCGTGACAGCGATTTACTTCCCACTTTTACACTGTTGTCTTATCATACTAAAACTAGAAAAACTAACACCATACTTCAAAATGCTAGTAAGGCGTTATTAAAAGAACAAATCCGTAAAACTAGAAAACAACTAGCCGAGACAGAGAAAGACCTTTTAAAGTTGCACCTTAAACTAACTAACATCATTCACCCTTTATTGTGGAATCGCATAGAAACTTTGGCTTTTAGGCGAACAGAATCAAATAAGAATATTAAGACAGATAAACTTTAGAAAAAGTATGATAATCTTCTAAGAAAGTCGAGTCAGCCACAAGGATCATCAGTAGACGTCGAGAAATTAGTACATAATATATCATCCTAACTCAGAAAGTGAAAAAATCCGTACTGAGTAAGGGTTTTAATTTTGCGATATCTCCTAAGGAAATCCCTAAAGAAGAAATAATAGCTGGAGTGGAAGCTGTCCTTGACTCCTCTGAAGAAACAAAAGCAGAGGAGATTCCACAAGAGGTGGCAAAAATTTTAAGATCAAGCAAAACACCAAAACCAAACCTAAATGCCACTGAACAAAGGGCTCTAATAAACCTTCGAAAAAATAAAGACATCACAATCCTTTGAGCAGATAAAGGAAACGCAACCGTGGTTATGAATACTCAAGATTACGTACAAAAATGCAGGATATCCTACAAGACAATTGTTATAGGCGTGTTCCAAGGGACCCGACAACGTACCTAGAAAAAATAACTAAAAATAAAATAAAAAGTTCACCAATAAACCCCGAAATTCAACAAAAAATCATACCACGGGAAAAGTCGAGCAGATGTCCTAAACTCTATGGTTTACCAAAAATACACAAACCAAGGGCGCCCATCAGACCTATTGTTAGTGCTGTTAATTCGCCGCTACAAAAAATGGAGAAATACCTTTCTGAAATTATGCAACCAACTGTAGAAAAAGCTGATTTATTTGTAAAAAACTTGGAGCATTTCACTCGAATTATACGAGATATCGTCCCTGAAAAAAACGATATCATAGCAAGCCTAAATGTCAAATCGTTATATCCCATTATTCCCATCGACGAAGTATTGGACAAGATTGCTATGAACGAGGATTTCCAGGCACATATAATTCAACTCTCGGAGCATTGCCTCAAAGATACTTATTTTTCATTCAACGGGCAAATGTATAAACAAATGGATGGTGCTCCAATGGGGTCCTCGCTATTACCAGTAGTCGCGAATTTATTTATGATATATTTCGAGAAAGAAGCTCTTGAGAAAGCAAGTTTAATGCCCAAATTATGGATTCGTTATGTGGATGACATATTTATTACTCACGTAAATTCAATCTACCCCAGAATACAATTTACTCTAGAGTTAGAGGAAAACAACCAACTACCATTTTTAGATGTTTTGGTCAGAAAACTGCATAACGGACATTTCGAATACACCGTGTATAGAAAACCAACACATACAGACAGATATTTAAATGCAAAATCACATCATCACCCAGCACAAATTCAAGCTGTGGCAAATACCAGATCCGTGCGATTAACTGAAACACAGACGAGACAAAACGAACTTAAGGTAATATCTAGTGCTTTAAAGAAAAATGGCTACACAAATCGCACCATAGAGAGAGCTATTAATGCACAGGTTTCCCGAACAACGAACAACAAAAATTATGAACCGGGAAAGCAACGAGTAGTCTTACCATATGTAAAAGGCACAACAGACAGAATCGGAAGATTTCTTAGGAAACACAACATACAAATAATACACAAGCCAGAAACAACTATATGTAAACCACTTGGAAACCCAAAAGATAAAATCAAACTGGAAAACCACGGAGTATACAGTATTCCGTGCCAGGACTGTGAAAAGTTGTACGTGGGACAAACTAACAGGCGAATATCAGCAAGAGTGGAAGAGCATAAACTCAGCATCAGAAATAAACAAACAACCTCAGCTTTATTCCTACATCATCAGGAAACCGGCCATAAAATAAATTTCGATGGCTGTAGGGAGATTGCCAATATAAAACAATATAAGACCAGAATAATCCCAGAAGCCATAGAAATTGAAAAATAAGGTGATTTGAATAAAAGGGACGAATCATTAAAACTACCAACAGTATGGAAGACAATAATCGACAAATCTAAAATCGCAAAACACTTCAGTCTCTATTCGGACGCGAGAAAGAAAGCTTCGAAAATGCCAAATGTCATTTTGGCGAAACGTCAGCAAAACTGTTCTTTTCAGAACGACAGTAGTGAACGGATGTATAACTGGAATGAAAACACATTGTATTTTTCCATCCTTGAAGGAGTAAAAATCAACATTAATATATATATATATATATATATATATATATATATATATATATATATATATATATATTCTGAACTAATACCCTTTTTGTTTTTTTCTTAAATTGCAGCAGGAAGATGGTTGATTAATTTTTTACCACCCTACACAAAAAAATTTCTAAATTGCTCAGTTCTTGGCAGTGGTAATGTTACCGTATAGACTTGGAGAGTGTTATAATCGTGGGTATGTCGATCCAGTTCATATCTGAATTTTTTGAAGATTAAACATGTGTTTTCTAAAATATAAATATAACACTGGTTAACACTGAATACCTAACAAATAATGGACGACATATATCACGCAACCCCGCTTGACACATATATCTAAGAGCTCTTTTTTTTAGTACAAAAAGTGACTTGAACATATAATTTAAGCCCCCTCCCCAGATACAAATGCCATATCTCTAGTGTGATTACCTACCTACCTAGACTATTTGAGATAACTCGCAAAGCATAACAGCCTGATGAAATTTTGGCACCTAAGTTAATTATGTGGCTATGGAATATTAGAGAGTTGTCTATCCATAATCCCAGGAATTTTGTGTCATTGGTATTTTCAATTGTGCTATTAGCAAAGCAAATATTATATATCTCACTCTTAAAATTTAATATTTTCGTTTTAGATATATTAAAGGACAGCATGTTAAAATCACACCACTCTCTTATTTTAATTAAACCAGCAGAAATTTTAATTTTATTTTAGTCTCACAACATCTGTATCGTGCCAAAGAATGGTAGTGTCCTCCGCAAACATAATAACCCTGAATTGGGAAGGTCACTTATATAAAGTAAAAAGAGCAGAGGACCAAGCACAGAATCCTGTGAAACACCCGCATTGATGGTCAGTTTATTTGATGTATTGCTGTTGAAAAAGACAGACTGAACACAGCCCATCAGATAGAAACGTAGCCTCTCCAAAGAGGAGCCTCTACATCCATACATCTCCAGTTTCAAAAGCAATGTCCAGGTGATCCACACAATCAAATGCTTTTGAAAGATCACATAACATACCGCTGCCATCTCATCAGAGTTCAAGTGATCATATAGATGCTCCAGGAAACCGATAACGGCATCGTCCGTACTTTTCTCTGCTTGAAACCCGTATTGCTGTGTCCTCAGGAGGCTGTACCTTTGTAAAAATGAAACCATTCTTACCTTCATGAGTTTCTCTATCAATTTTGTTAGTGTAGGTAACATATATATATATATATATATATATATATATATATATATATATATATATATATATATATATATATATATATATATATATATATATATATATATATATATATATATATATATATATATATATCTGACTTTAACAACACAAAAATTTTAGAACGTGAAGGTAATTATAAAAAAAGAACATTTTTGGAAATGATACGTATGGTAATGATAAAAAAAAAGAAAATTCTATAAATTTCAGATCAGATGTTGATCAGCTCAGTACCATTTACTGTAATATTCTTGTTTAGCTCCACTGTATTTCTATGTACTTTGGCACTGTTGCCTTGTATTTTTGTTGAACCCGTTAGTGTGGTTGCAGGTTTATTGTTTAAAACTGTATATTTTTATCTACTCACGCTCCCGCATCGAGTATAAATTCTGTATTTTACGAACATCTGAAGGCATTTCGTTTTAAGCATCTACGATGTGATTTAGCCAGGGGACCTTCAACACGCGTGTTTTTTATCAATGTTTTTCAACTTAAATTTGTTTAACGTTCTGTGTGGTAACTCTGAATTTAAGTTTGTTTTATTTTGGATTGTATTGTTATTTTATTAGTGTTGTATTTTAGCTATTTACCTCCTGAGGAAGCCATTAATCAATGGCGAAATATAGAGGATTGAGGGATAAATGAAAATTTTTGTTTTTGTTTGACACACACCACAGACCGCTTACCTGAGAATTAAAACTAGCTGATATATATATATCTATATATATATATATATATATATATATATATATATATATATATATATTTAGATGGTTAGTTCTGACTGACTAGTTACAAAAAAAGCTCTTTAAAAACCAGAAAAAAACAATTCAGTTTTTTTGGTTCTAGATTTTGTGAGTATGCAGTCAAACAAAACAGGAGGTCTAGTGTACGAAACTCTTTATTGTATGATCTAGCTTTAGAGAACGCTTATTCTTTTCTTCAAAACCTTGTGATAGCTAGTGAAAAGAATATAATATATATATTTTACTAAAACAATTAAAGAAAAAATTAATTAAGGGTTCTTTTATATGGTACATTACGGAAGGGATGAGTGCATCAAAACTTTTAAAGGCCATCATCTACTTGAGGAAAAATGTTGAATTCCAGACTTCTATATCTGTTTTTTTTTCAAGTTTTAAAATTTAATAATTGTAAATCAAACTAAGATTTACTCTCTCGCTACGTTTATTCATAGCATTGGGCTCATTGTTTCTAGAAAGATTATTTTATTATTTTTTTTCTTTTTCTAAGATGCATTCTGAAAATTCACAAAATGACCCTTTTTTAATACATGTTCAGACAGAGCACAACACAGTTTTTCAGTGTTCTAATTGCTCTTATGTGAAGTGATGCTGCGACCAATGAGATTTCTAGAAGTTTGTTCTATTTAGACTTTATTGCAACTTAAATATGGGATTTTATAAACTATATTCCAATTTTCTTTCATAGTCAAAGTTAGTTCTCGTACAAAGTGTGGAAGTAGTTTTTGTTTGTTTAGATCCAAATTTGATATCTGTCTGACTAGTGAATATGCCTTTAATTTTGTAAGTTAGATCTTTAATAAAAGGTATTGAGCAAAAATGTAAATAAATAGTATCCATTTGGCTTGGAATATTGGTCGGTCTTAACATAGTATTCTGAGAAGGTAATGTTTGTAATGGACTAGGTTGACTAGGTTCTTGGCAAATGTTCTCAGGTATGTTACATAAAAAGTTATTAATCAATTTACAGGATAAGATTTTTCAACCGAAAATATAGAAGAGAGCAGCTTTACAGCAATTACTTTTAAAGGAAAATAAATTGATCATAAATATGAATATTTTAAAGCAGCCATGTCAAACTGAAAGTCACTGGTGGGCCAAAAGAATGAAGACCATCGACTAGGTGGGCCGCAAAACCTTATCTTAAAGAAGACAAACTACTGAAAATCTTGAGAAAAAGTACTATTATAGGACAAGTCTGTTTATTAAATTTCCAATAAAAAGGACATTACAAAAAACTACAAACATTAAATTCTTTTGCCAGATATTTGACATCTTTTGTCTTTAATTAAGTTGTCTGCGTCCAAGTGTGCGTCCGTCAATCGCGATCTTGCGGGAGATTTGTTACCTTTCATCAAAAAAAAATAGTTGTTCACACTTATAGGTACTTCCAAACATTGTCAGGCTTTTACAGGCAAATTTTCTCATTTCTTGGTATTGAACAGGCAAGTACTTATAAAATTCGAATGTACCAACACTACTATCAAATTTTTGTTTTAAATGGGTCTGACACTGAATCTCAATTACTTCCATTTGCAAGTGAGGGGGAACTTTATCAATATCGATAGTGAAAAGACCAGTAAATAGAGAAAAATTGTTTTCTTGGGTCTTAAAATCCTGAAAACGCTTCTCAAATTCTGCCAGAAGGCTTCTCATTTTCTCTGAATATATTTTGTATGATATTGGGACACTTGTGCTTTCCTGATATGCCTCACAAGTCAGAAATTGTGACAGATTATTCTCTGCTAACTGTTTTTCCCACATCATCTTACACTTGAAAGCTTTCACATAATCATGCATATCTGTAATAACTTGACGTGATCCTTGCAATTTCGTATTTAAGTCCGACAAGTGTTTTGTGATATCTAGTATAAATGAAAGATCTTGTAAAAAAGGGACATCGCATAATAAGCTGACATCTTCTCCTTTTGTTTCCATGAAAACGCGTATTTCTTCTTTGAGTTTCCAAAACCGGTCGAGTACCATAGAACACATCGCACCTCTGCGTAATATAGTAAACCAGTGTACTTACTTTCTAAATCACATAAAAATGCAGAAAACTGTCGCTGATTAAGACCTCGTGACCTTATGAAGTTTATAATTTTCTTCACTGACTTTAAAACACTTTCCAACTTCATGGTGGATTATTCAATGAATATGATAAAAATCTGGTTTGTCACTGCCCGTTTCTCTGATCTTTGTCTGTAATATTTTAACGAAGCCATTTTGTACTCCAGTCATTGAAGGAGCTCCCTCTGTTGCAACGGAACACAGTTTTGACAAATCTAAATTGTACTTTTGCAGAAGTCCATAAACAGCATTGAAAATATCCTTCCCAGTTGTTGTATCCTGCAACGGTACTAATTCCAGTAATTCTTCATACACATTGATATCTGTATCAACCGCAGGAAGAAAAACAGCGAGTTGCGCCACACCACACGCATACGTACTTTGGTCACAGGCAATAGAAAATGCAATGAAAGAGTCTGATTTTGTTTTTATCTGATCACTTATATTGGCAGCGAACTCAGTAATTCTTTCAGCGACAGTATTCCGGGACAAGGATATATTTTGAAATGCCTTCACGCTCCCGGGACTTTTAATTTCCGCGGCCTTTACGTGGCACTCTTTTAAAAATTCACCTTCAACAAATGGTTTTGAGTATTTCGCGATCAACTCCGACAGTATGTAGCTCGCTTGAAGGACAGATTCATTTTCTTGCTTTGGACGTGTAAACATAAGTTGCTGATCTTTCAACCGTGATTTTAACTTATTTAACTTTTCTTTTCTGATCATGCCTGTATACTTGTCAAACATAGTTTTATGAATATCATAGTGACTTTTTATATTATATAATTTTGGGACCCCGACTGTACTATTACAAATCAAACAAATAATTTTTTCTTACACTTCACAGCAAAAAAACTCTAATTCCCACTTTTCTTGAAAGATACGAAGCTCAACGACAAGTTTCCTCTTACTTCCACTTGGATTTAAAACAGACAGGTTAAAAACTGTATCCGAAATAAACTATAATAAGTAGTGTTAAGTGTTGTAACAATAAGTGCGCAACTCAATTCGAAACTCTATCGCAACTGACTCATAACTGACTAAACAATGAACGACTGAACTCAATCGAACACGGATTATATACGGATTGTGATTTCTCGAGTCCTTTCCAGAATGTTCCGACAGAGTCATCTGTGTTTTTGCGCGATAGAATTTCATGCAACAAGCCAGATAACGTTTGGCTTTAGGTTTTAGGTTGAGTATGTGTAGTTCATCCTCCTAAACATAGATGGGACAATGTACAATTTATTATACCAGTCGTTTTTGCAGCGGCGCGCGTTTTCTAAAACGGTTTTCAACTTGTTCGCGGGCCGAATTATCTGGCTGTTTTCAAAACCGATTTGGGCCGCAGAAAAATGCTCACTGGGCCGCATGTTTGACATAGCTATTCTAAAGTCTGTGACAAATAATGTACAAAACAAATAAAAACTACAAATGAAAATTATTAATATCTCGTTGCTTTCCCTTCCTTTTTTTTGATAACGTCCTGAGGTTTTCGAAGCATAAGTCAAACTAGATTAAAATTCGGTTGAAGTGAATTCTGAGAGCGACAAAGGGCATTCTGACGTTTTCGAATTTTGGTTTTTATTCTGTACCGGAAAATTATTCCACATTATTATTTTCTAATTCCAGTGAAACAATTTGAGCTTTGCGTGGTCACCAAAATTATTCGTAAAAGGTGTCTTCCTTCACTTTGCTCTGAAACCTTTCTTTTAGGAATAAAGGTGTATTACGACCGAGTTTAGTTTCGCACGTAGTTATTTAATATGTTAATATTACGTATACTTGATAAAACGATAGTTTTTAATTTTAATTTACTTTTTAATAATTTTATTTTTTAAATCTATTCCGGGTGAAGCCAATTTACCGATTCGTTTATCTTAGGAAACTAAAACATTTGTGTGTCCACCTTTTGCAACAGCATCTAATTGTACCGGGTGGCCAACTAAGAATGGACGCCGGCCATAACTCGCTAACCGTTAATCATATAACTTGGGGGAAAAAAATTATTAGCTAAATCGACTAAGAGAAATCGCTGGAAAATATTTTGAAGTTCCGCATATGGCCGCTAGGGGGCGCAACTGTTATGGTCAATCAGAAAAAGGGCTGTTTCTTAAAAAATATTCATGTAAAGGTATATTATAAATACTGCCATCGTAAAGAGTAGAAAAATTGTGATTTTTTTGTTAAGGATATTTTGCTCTATCTCGTAAAATGTAGTGGTGGGGGAAGGTCAAACATGTTTTTATTTAAATGTCAATAAGTCCGTTATAAGTCGTCCGCCTAAAATCCCTGCCCAACAATTTACAGACCAACGGCCTTGGTGCTGGACTTCGCGCATCCAATGTGGATTTGTTCTGGACCAATAATGTGTATTGTGAAGATTGACACGTCCATCGCTCTGGAAGGTAGCCTCATCGGTCCACAATATTCGCCTCAGAAATTGCCGATCTTCCCTCATTACACCCAAAAGCCAGTGACAATGGTTTAGTCTGTGATCAAAATCTGCAGCAGTCAATTCCTGATGCAGCACTAAGTGATATGGATGTAACCTAAAACAAGATGAAGATATTTAATTGATGTTCCAGGAAATTATTGGTTTTCTAGGCTTAAAGACCTATGTGACATCAGAATCACGTGACTTTTGTTAAAAAATATGTCCAGTTTATATTTGCAATGTCGTTGCTTACCTGTGCTCTTTGAGTATATTTTGAACAGTGGTTCGCGTTACTCCTAGGTCTAGCGCAATAATTCGAGTACTTAGTTGAGGATTAAACTCGATATACGCTAGCACATTAATTACATTCTCTTCGGTGCGTCCTCTGCGTTGTCTGCGGTATACGGGAATATGCACGTTTCCAGTGGTTCGCAAACGTTGGATCACTCGAAGAAAAACCTTTTTACTTGGGTGGCGTCTCTGCGGATATTCCTGCGCATATACTCTTGCAGCAACCGTAGCATTTCTCAAACATTCAAAATAAACACCTATCATGTCGAATAGTTCTTGATTTGTATAAATCATTTTGTTCTTAACACAACGCAACACGAACAATAACAAATCTTGAACAAGAAAAATACGAACTACAACAATAGCATGAACAACAGCAACTAGAAAAACTCAAAAAACACGAAAATCTCGGACAGAAACGCGAAATGATAGCAATACTATTAGGAAATTCAAGAACGATAAATAGCAACTAAAAGGCACTGACAAGAAACTATTGTTTATTTTTTGACGTATTACTTTCAATTTTGTTTTCACAGCCTACTATTTTTTTTGCTTGATGTAGCAGAAAATTGCTAAGGAGTTATTATTTATCTATGTTTTTAGTTTATTGTTATTCTTGTGCATAAATTGTCGATTTTAAGAAAGACGGAGATTTGCAACGGTCGAATATATTAGGATTTTTCTTATTTATTACCTTATAATATCTAACTTACTGAAAATAGAGTAAACTACAAAAAAATATAGAGAAAAGTAAAACTGCGAGTAAAACTATGCTTATTAACGTCTACTGCGCCACCTGGTGGTTATTTCAGAACATTAGTATAATTTTTAGCGATTTGCGTTGAATATTATCTGTGGTATTATTACTGAATTATTGTGATGTAGGCTATGTCCATACAGATTAGGGAGATGTTGCGTACCCAGCGCCCTAATATTTGTTTTATTTATATTTCCGGTTTGAAAAAAGTTAGGAAGCTGAAATTTGCACTGACTTATTGAGAATTTCCTCCTCTATTAAATTGTGTTAAAAGAGATATAGCGTGCTATTTAAAATTTTCAAAATAATGCGTAATAATTGTTGTGATGTCAATCAGCGCCCTCTAGTTACCACGGCGAAATCAAATCGGATTTTTTTTTTACATCAGATTATTAGTTAAGATGGGCTCTTTTAATTGAGACCTAGTTTGTTCAATTCCGTTGACTTATAAAGGAGTTATTGACATTTAAATAAAAACATGTTTGACCTTCCCCCACCCCTCCATTTTACGAGATAGAGCAAAATATCCTTAACAAAAAAATCACAATTTTTCTACTCTTTACGATGGCAGTATTTATAATATACCTTTACATGAATATTTTTTAAGAAACAGCCCTTTTTCTGATTGACCCTAACAGTTGCGCCCCCTAGCGGCCATATGCGGAACTTCAAAATATTTTCCAGCGATTTCTCTTAGTCGATTTAGCTAATAATTTTTTTTCCCCCAAGTTATATGATTAACGGTTAGCGAGTTATGGCCGGCGTCCATTCTTAGTTGGCCACCCCGTACAGGGTTTTCCGTATATTTTTCCACCCACCTAGAGAGTTTATTTGAATAGATACGGAAATGTCGTAAATACAAAAGTTGTTGGGTTATTTATGAAGATTTAGAATATTATATCAATAGTGCGAAAATATTATTGGAAATGTCAAATTTTGACAGGTTGTCAGTTTTTGAACTGTGAAAACCCCGTATATTAAATCATATTTTTGAAGATCTTTTTTTTCTAATTTCAAATATATATACTTTTAATATATTCTGTCAAATAGTTTTGGGTATATAAGCACGTAAACATTAAAGAAATGGCAAGGTAATTTGCGCTAAAACATAGTGAGCCATGATCAAGACAATTGCAATGAACGACACCTTTTTGACGTTTACCGGTCAGAAGTATCTATTTACGAGCATTTTTAATATCTAATACGTTGGACGATGGGTTATTCGGAAGAAGAGAAACTCAACATGATAGAATTATTTTATTTACATGGTAAAAATGCATCGATAGCTCGTAACGAATATCATAGACATAGACGGTTTCCAGATAGTCCAACACCGACTCGTACTATAATATTAAACATCGTTAAACAATTGAATGAAAGAAAAACACTTAAGCGAAAAGTTAGAATAGTTAGAAACAATACCATAAAAAATCAATAATATAAAGTAGGTAAATAATAATATCAGCTTAAAGAACTAAGTTTTGGTTTTCTATATAGTCTCCTTGGTTTATAATGCATTTCTGAATATTTCTTCCAAATTTTCTGTGTATGAAAGCGTAGATAAAATGAGGTGATTGGGTGTTTAAATCGTCGATTGTTTGGACTATATTTTGCTCTAAAGCTTGGGTGGTTCTTGGCCTATTGTAGTATATCTTGTTTTTCAGATAACCCCACAAAAACATGTCCAATGGAGAGAAATCGGGACTGTTTGCTGGCCATCTTAATGGCCCATGTCTTCCAATCCAAAATGGATACCTGCCATTTGAAAAATTGGTGACCTGGACATTATGAGGAAGGGCACCATCTTGTTGTCGTATCAAATTAAGGTATGAATTAATCGGTAGTTGCTCTAAATGCCCCTCGATTTCGTTTTCTAATAACTCCTGATACCTTTGTCCGGTTAAATTCCCATTTAAAAATATAGGTCCAATAAGATGACTGTTAAGAAGGCCACACCAAACATGTAGAGATCTTCTTCCCTGAATTTTGACCGCCTCGCGGGTTTTATTTTGACCAAAAATGTTTATTTTTCCGGTTAAACATGCCTTCAGTGGTAAATGTTGCCTCGTCAGTGAAAATTATGTTTGACAGATTTAGTTGGTTCATCATAACACGTCTTTCTATTTCTTGGGAGAAGTGTAATCGGTCTATTTTATTTTGATCGGTTAATTCTGGAGTAGGTAAAAACTTATATGGCTTATATTTATAATGTTTTAGAACTGAGTGGATTTTAAACCATGATTTGTTAAAAAAAGTGGCTGTAAGAATAAATAAGATAAATAAATTATTTTAATACAAAAGTTTCAAATTTACCTTCAAAATATAATAAAATATTTAAATCTTCTTCAGCGTTCTTTCCACTATTCTAACTTTTCGCTTAAGTGTTTTTCTTTCATTCAATTGTTTAGCGATGTTTAATATTGTCCTACAAGTCGGTGTTGGTCTATCTGGAAACCGTCTATGATATTCGTTACGAGCTATCGATGCATTTTTACCATGTAAATAAAATAATTCTATCATGTCGAGTTTCTCTTCTTCCGAATAACCCATCGTCCAACGTATTAGATATTAAAAATGCTCGTAAATAATTACTTCTGACCGATAAACGTCGTTCATTGCAATTGTCTTGACCATGGCTCACTATGTTTTAGCGCAAATTACCTTACCATTTCTTTAATGTTTAAACGCTTATATATCCAAAACTAATTGACAGAATATATTAAAAGTATATATATTTGAATTTAGAAAAAAAAAAGATCTTGAAGAATATGATTTAATACACAGGGTGTTTCATTTAAAAAAAATTGACAACCTGTCAAAATTTGACATTTCCAATAATATTTTCGCACTTATATAATATTTCAAATCTTCATAAAAAACCCAACAACTTTTGTATTTACGATATTTCCGTATCTATTCAAATAAACTCTCTAGATGGGTGGAAAAATATAAGGGAAACCCTATACGTGTTAGATTGGTTGCAAATTATTTAAACTGGACTGTTGCGTATTGGTCAAACTATTTACGGATAAGTCAGGACTACACTTCTTTTGTTTGAAGGGCCGATTAACAGTTTGATCACGTTCTAAAGAAAGATTTTTTGACGAAAATAGGGCCGTAAAAAATGCATTTGGTAATAGGGGAATTATTATCAAGGAAATTACTTATTACAGAATGGAACATCAATACTGATTTTTATAAACGAATGTATTTTAAATATTGATGGGCCTTTTGCTTATAATCTTGACGACCAGTTCATTCTTGTAGACCGTAACGCTAGACCATACAGGGCTCAAACTGTTACTAATTTATTAGAAATGGCGACCGCATGAAGCCTAAATTGAATTATATTTAAAAACAGAAACTTACGCTTATTTTGTTCTTTTTTACATCATGATAACTTTTAATTTGTTTTTGGCCGCTATGTAAATTTTAATTTTTTTAGGTATCTAAAATGAAAATTCATATGCTTAAAGCGTAAAGCTTTTTCCTAAAATAATACGTATTCTATCATTTTATAATAAGGTAAGATGGATGGTAAATCCAAATTTGGATAAGTGAGAATTTTAAGAACAGCAAATAAAAGTGCATTTGACACGCCTATGAGGCCTGTCTGAATATGGTTCAAAATAAATTAAGAGACGCTTCAAAAAATAATTAACATCCGATCCAGTTTAGTCTTTATAAAGGACTGGTCGCCTAAAAAAGGATATATCGAAAATTGCATGATACTGGAAAAAATAAAAGCTTCTTAAAATAGAGCCGATATCGACATTTTGGGAAACTATTTTCTTTCGAATATAATATAAATAAAATATTTGAAGATTCTCAGCCTTAATAAAGTTTTAACAATAAATTTGACAAATTGTCTTTACTCGGAACTTCCCTCGTTATGAATCTTTCCTTTTATTAGAATTAGAAAAATGTGACACAGTTTAGTTCCACACATAGTAACACATACATACTGTCTTTACAAACATTCTTATTGGGCGCCATTTTGTGCCACCATACTAGATTCATACCAATATTTTATCAGTTTTTACCTATGCCACACTTGATTTTTGAGTATAATTTAAAATAAATGAATTAGCAGCTTTTCACACTGATTTTTAAAAAATGCATTAGACCCTATTTTATTTCATCATGTTGAATTCGTACCAAGGTTTTACCAGTTTGCAGTTGTACAACATTTGAACTCAATTGAATAAGAATTTTTTTTTATGTAGATTTTATAACATTTTATTTGCTCGCCATTTTGTTCCACTACTTTGAATTTTTACCATAATTTTACCAATTTATCTCTACATAACCCTTAACTCTCAAAATTTGAGATCAATCTACGTGGTAGTTTTTTACGCCGATTTTTAAATTTTTTTACCAAACCGCCATGTTGTTTTGCCACCTTGGGTTTCTACCAAAATGTTGTGTTCATTTCTAAGTAACACTTGATCGTTGTGAAAAGGGTAAGGTAAATTGGATAAATGGGTACTTAGTAATAATTTATTTTTAATTTCACTAGGCCGCCATTTCGTTCTGTCATGTTGGATTTTTACCAAAACCCCTCCCCCTTGTTTTAAGTAATATTGATAAAATTAGGTTCAATTCTTGCCATGGTTTTCTCATAAATTATCTTATTTGAAATAATAAATATACGAATTTTAATAAAAAAAATTATTTAAACAGGCCAAATTGGTAAGCTGCAGCATTTGATTAGTCTAGATTTAAATTTAAAGACGGTCGCGGTTATTCTAATGCTATGAAAAAAATATTCGACATCAATAGTAACATTCAGTGAATTTAAATTTTTTATTTTAATACCCTACCTCTTTAACAACACGATTTTCGTGTCGGGTAATATAAATATGAGGTTGAACAATGCTCGACCTTGCTAGTTCTGCATATAAAATTTAATCTACTTCCTTTTTTACCAAAAAGAGCTAGAGTTAGTTTGGTAATAAGCTGAATTTTTGTAGGCAAAAAAGTAGTAGAAATAATAAGAGATTCCAACAGCTGTAGTTTAACAACCGTTTATCATGTTTAAGAGTCCATCCATTTAATTTCCAATTTGGAATAGGCATTCTTTTTTATCGCTAAGTCGTTTTTTTATCAGTAATTAAAGCTGTCGCCATTCGATGTTAGCATATCTGAGTCAATGCACAACCCAATGTCCAATGTTATTAGTAATAGATATCACCAGTATTTAGCTCGCGATATCAAAAAGCAAACATTATCGTAGTTTTATTTTTCGAGAAAAGAAACATAGAGATGCTAAATCGTGAGGATTATTATACTCAAATAAAAGCAAGCGCCATATGTAATATTTAAAAATATTGTAAAACCCAGCGATGCACTTCCAAAAATAGGTCAAAAACGTGTAGAAATTGCCCTAAAGAACTAAATTGTGGTAAGTTTTAAACGAATTTAATAATCAGCACTGTATGTCAACAATGTGCCTCTTAAAATGGCTCTTTAATATCAACAATTTATTTGAAAAAGTATCTTGATTTTGCCATGTCATCTTTTATTTATAGAATATTACGTTCAGACTAGATCCCGTATTACTCTATAACCATGGTTCCAACAAATCAATTTCCTTCAGTCCAGGCGGAAGCTAATAATATTATGACTGGGAAAGGAAGAAGGGGAGATAGAAGGATCCGTGCTAAGGAGCCCTTAGGCAAACGGCCCTCAGGTTATGCAGTAGTTTTACTCATAAGGAATTCAAATCGAGCCCAACGTGTATAAACGATTTGCCCTGTGGGATTCCGCAGCTTACCACAATTGTCTTTTGGCAAGTTTATCAGACACTTCGTTTGCGGAATAGAATTTGTGAATAATAGTTTAGTTACGGTGGTGTTTAATGTAGGTTTAACTTAAAGTTAGACTTGGGAAATATAATTTGAATGAAAATTAAATTATATCCAAATGCAATGCTCAAATATCTAATTGGATTTTTTGAATTTGGACAGCATTTGGATGTTTGTAAAGTCTTTTTTCTTTATTTTTGATTCCAATATACTTTATTTTTTTAATTGTAGTGTTTTTGCGTATAAAAATTTTAATATAGAAAATTTATAGATTAATCGATTTACCTGTAAGGATGATTTTACCTAGCTTGTCCGTAGATATAATTATTACGTTAGTGTAGTTTCCGAAAATCTACCCTTCAGCACGAATCTTTTTAAAATTTACAATCACAATGATCTTCTCGCCTGATATTCTCAACTGCCAATCGTTGGCGTCAGTCCGTTGAAGTGCGACGATAGAAAATCGCTTGTCAAATAGGGTACCTAAATTAGGGTGAGTTTGGTAGTAATTATATCTACGGACAAGCTAGGAAAATTACGATTAATCATCCTTACAGGTACGTCGATTAATCTTTAAATTTGCCGTCGCCTGTTCTTGACATAATTATTACAGTGTAGATATTCAGAGTAAAAAGGATGTTACAGGAGCTAAGTAACCTCCTAATACTGAAAAAAAATCTATAATATAAAGATTATAATCTAGCATACAGAATAATACCTAACTATATGTTTTAGTTATAAGTTGATTTAAGTCTGGGTCACTAACTGATTTTTTTTTGGTTTCCATGAAGGAGGAGATTTCCTTTCAAAACGCGTTTTAGCATTTTTCCTCTACTTAGCCAACGGACGTCTGAAAAATATGTCACATCACTATACATTAATTTAGTGTAAAAAATTTTACAATTCTGGAAAGATTTTGTTGATGGAAGCAGAAACTGCAGAAATGTTTGTCAGTTCTAAATTATATCGTCTCAGTACTGTCATCAAACACTTACAAATATCACATCCTTTTGTAGTTCCTTTAATCAAAAAAAGGGCAGCCATCTCTTCAGTGATTTTAAAATTATTATCAATGCCCCGAACTTCGATGCACGTTCTTTTAGTGAATTTTCAATGCCTGCCGCTAACTCTTCGAATCTTCTGGCGACAGTAATACCGGACAAACTAACTTTAGAAAAAAGTTGTTTTTGAGACGGGCACAATACTTCAGCGGCGGTTTCCATACATTCCTTGATAAATTCACTATCAATAAAAAGTTTTGATTTCAAAGATATTTTGTCAGATATAATGTAGCTAACCTTCATGCTTGCTTCATTTTTAATGTCCTGCTTTTGAAAACTATCTTGCTGTCGTTGAAGCTAACTTTTTTTTGCCGTAATTGACCTTTGAATGTCTCAAACTTTTTGGCATGCTTTCTACCGTATTGTCTTTTTAAGTTGCATTCTTTCAAGGCTGAAAGGGATTCTTGACGGGTTTTTGATTAACACTAACGAACAAGCACAACTCAGTCCACTTTTCTTGAAATATGAGTTTTTCTTCACTAATTTTTCGTTTTTTACTCGAAGCAGATGCCATTTTTAATATCAAGGTAGAAGAAACGAGTTTAATTCTCCGATATAAATGTCCACGACAAAACTAAAATTGCGCAACTGCACGCCACAATACAGTATCCGCCTTACAAGCGTCAAAATACACTATGCTCAACTCCCTATAATCACTGATCGTACAGGTAGCAACTTCACTGCTAGTTGGCATTCTTTCACTTGAATCGCTTCGTTCGCTCTAGGAATTAGAACTGGCCACTGCCGTGTGATTCTGGCTTTATATAGGCCGAGCACGTCAACTTTGAATATCTCGAAATTTCGAGCAGCTACGAGACTGGACTAGTAAGTCCCTCTAGTAGACATAATTTCTAGTGGCCTTGTGGGTAGTCGTAATCGCAAGTTCACAGAGTGGATCTCTTCTAACTAGGTGGCGCTAGCGTCCTCGGAGTCATTCGCGGGCGCGACGTAATACAATAAGCCTCTGGGAGCCGTACGAAATTAGAAGGCGGCCCAGGAGCCGCGGGTTGAAGACCCTTGTTTTAAACAGTTTAAGATAAGCTTATTTTTACTTTTTCAGAACACTTCGTTTTGGGTATAATATAATAGAATTTTTTTATTTTTTTTCACTTCTTGTTTTACTAAAAGAATATTTTACTCCAATATTTTTAACGGCACCTTGTATATTTTTTGCAGTTATTTTTACTGTAAAATAACAATAAAATAGCCATTTATTTTAAATACAATTTATCCTGATTTGTCAAAAATGGCTAGCATATCGCCGAATATAAAATTGAAATTAAAGGCTAGCGGGCGACAGATCTTTAAAAAAGTAATTTTATGGCAAAAATGAAAGTGACAAAAAATATACAAGGAGCCATTAAAAATATTGGTACAACTGGAAGTAACTTTTAACTGTTTCTTCACAGAAAATTGCCTCTTATGGAGTTATAGAAATGTCACAAATTTTAAATTGATAATTTCGGAAACAAAATTATTTCCGCTTGTCCCCTGTCTCTTGTGTCACCCGGTATATTCAAAGCAAATAATGGTTTACAATGTATTAGTTATATAAAGCAACACGTCTATAGTTTATAGTACATTAATTTAAATTCACACTTTTAAACAAATTTTTGGCTTTTTTAAAACACAAATTATTGCGCTAATAGGAAACAAATATTTGTTTTCGTAAAGATCATTTTTGTTTAAACCAAATTATTTATTTTTTCAGTGAGAAAAACATGTCGTTTCCCTACAATAACATTTTGTTTCTCGATAATAAAAAAATCGACAATATTTACGGAAGTCAAAACAGATTACAGTACGATAAAATTAATGTTGTTTTCCCTCTTGGTTCCATTACGCTTAAAACAAAAGCACAAAGCCTGTCAATAATCTATCAAATACAATAGCCATTACGGGCCTTTAGCTGCGCAGTGCCAAAACTGGGTTTCCATTGTCTAAATGTTCGACAACAAAAACGTCACAAAATGTTTTCCGTCATCCCGGCCATCTTCAGCTTCTGACAAAATAGCAGTAAGCAAGACGACGAGAAAGCATAAGAACATCTGCCGCCGATATAAGCAATTATTTTCTTTTGTCCGTCACGTAATATGAAATTGGAAAGTTTGATTCGTTACTCATAGATTCTTGTCAGCGTCAGTGTGTTTTTCTCATAATAAAACAATTAGATCAGGAGTGGGATAGAATTAAATGTGCAATGTGAAAGTATAATCTATTTGTAGGTACGTCACAAGCACAATTTCTCTACGACAGCACGAAAAATAAATTATTATAGACATGAAAATTTCGCTTTTTAATTCCTCGTAAAAAGAAAGTATAGTAATCGTGGAAAAATCCCCTTCCGAGATATTTAACAGATCTTCATGTTTCAGTATCTTCAGATGCCGAAAAATTTTTCTACAGTTTTGTCGGTCTGTCTTTTTGCGGCAAAAATTGAGTACGTATTATACGAGCATAGCATGATGATAAATAGGTAAAATTAAATTTCAGTTATCGATAGTTTATTGATACTTACGATAGTAATGTGTTGAAGTAGTGTTTATGGAGGAGCAACGTCCTTGCAAATAATTCCGCGGCCAAAAAAAAAAGATCTCGCCTTGATAACTATTGGTATAACGAAAAAAAATCCCAGCCCTAGTCACATTCTTGATAAAGAGAAAATTGCATTACCAGGAAAGTTCCGCTATTCCTACGATGGATTTAGAGCTTTCCTGTCTCGGGTTAGTAACCACTCTGTTCGGCGCTTATCGGGCTTCACAATGAAATCTTTAGCTTGCCTCCCGATCCCGGACTGGCCCCATTCATGTTGAAGTTCATGTTGTGCCCATTCGTCGAGTACTGTCCTTATCTGCTGCCTAGTGATGCCTAAAGCTGGTTATGGTCCTACATACGGGCTGGTGGCGCCGAGTCTAGCAAACTCATCTGCCCTCTCGTTGCCCTCAATCCCACAGTGTCCTGGCACCCAAACCAACTTCACTCTTTTACGTCGCGCCAACTGCTTTAGCCTGTCACCGCATTCCTGAGCCAAAACTGATCTCGCCGTGGGTGAGTCAAGCGCCTTAAGTGCTGCTTGACTGTCTGAGCATATGACAACCTTTCCCTCTGCCCCCTCTATGACTTTCTTCATCGTTATTGCCATTAGAATGGCATATACCTCAGCCTGAAACACCGTTGAAAACTTCCCCAAAGGGAAGCTGGACCCGGTTTGTGTGGCCTCAATATAAACTCCAGCACTAGAGGATTGCAACTGTGTCATACGTTAACCATCCGTATAGCAAACAATTGCCTCTCTCGAGAACTCCAGCCTGTTTCTCTTCCAGTGTTCTTTTTCGGGGATTGAGATACTATAACCCTTATGCCATCTGCCTGAGGGTCGTGCTACTCTGTAGGTAGATGTACCGATGACCGACTGTATATAAGCATTTTTTTTTCAAATAGTTCACATTATCACCTGTTAAAATATTTGTAGTCAAACCCCTAACACCCTATACAAAGTAAAGTATCTCTTATTTATTTTAGTATGTTTTGTAGTTTCTTTTCCTATATTAAAATACACGATGACAAAGCAAATCTGTTTGTTGCACTTTTCAGTAAATTAGTAGTTTTTATTAATTGCCTTAGTTATATAGTAGAGTGTGATATTATTTAATAAATAAAGTATTTTATTCAAAATTTGCAGGTTATATGCTATGCAGGAATTGTATAGATAACGATTTATAATATTTGAATAAATAGACAACAGGGCTCCCATGCATTATTTTATATTAGCAGGCTTTGACGGAACTACGTCATTTTTGGGACCTTATTTTTCTGATGTTTACGTTTTGGTTTGTTGACATGTGTTGTCAAACCGTCGTCTTTACAGATTTAAGCAAGTTTAAGCAGTTTATAAATAATACACACATCGAAATAATATAAAAGTTGATTAATAAGTTGTGTTGTGTGTTATAAAATGTAAAACACATTTTTGGTCGTTTGCATCATCCTAAATACAAAAAATGGTCAATTGTGTAGCATGCAGTCGTACCCGTTTTAAAACTACAAGAAAGAAAGGAAAGAAAGGAATTTCGTTCCAACGGCAAGTGCATTTGTATTTTTGTAAGTAAAGAAATTAACAAACATTTTTGAATCCGATTTAAGGGCAAAAATAATTGTTATTATATTGAAAATCATAATTCTTAAAGTGTCAAAGTAGGAACCAAGTGGTATATAAAAAACACAGTAGCGTAACACTTCATACAATATTTTGTTAGGTCAAAACATTTAAATTACCTTAAGTATGTTTTAAAACGGAAAAAAAAGTTTTTTTTTAATTTCTATAAACATTTATATATATTTTATTTTTTGCAAAAATATAGTATTTTTCTTGTATTTATTAATTTAATTATTTATTGCAGGTAACCAAAATCTAACCCTAAGTAGCCCAAATATTTGTGCTTTCATGAGAGATTCTTAGTGTAATATATTTTTAGGTCTAACCCAAAATGAATTTAAATCAATAAAAAAAAAACCTTATGTAACCTTGCATAGTTTAAGATATCTCAAAAATTCTAAAACGAATTTGAATTGTGTAACCGTAAACTAACTTAACCAGACCCTCAGATCAGCGGTTACCGAGTTATGGCTGGAGACCATTCTTAATGGAACACTCGGTACACGCACAACGTGCACACCCCTAAGAACGGAACTGCGGAGATTTATTCCAGCAATAAAAATTGTATTTAAATGTCTCTTACCAGTTAGTTTAGAATAATGTATGACATTTGCGGTAAAAATGCTTTCATTTTTCGAGGTATCCTACAAAATAAAACGCCATCATAAAAACGTATCATACAAGAATTTTTCATTTCAACGGCGCGAATAGACATTTTTAGAAGTTTTATTAAGCTTGGCCCAGTTTACTAATTTACCTCGTAAATTTTTTAGCCTCCGAAAAAAAAAACGTACATGCAAGATAGATTTCTAGGATTAAACTTCTTTATATTCTGTTGACATAGGGGCGTAAAAAGTCTCCCTTCGGTAATTCTGTATTCAAAAAGCTCGCGTTTTTCGTAGGCATTACCACTGTTATTTTTCATGCGCGCAAAATAGCGACCCTAAACGTAAAAACAAAAGGACGGCGTTATTATGCCAAACATCGCATTTTATCAAGCCGTGTCGCCAGAGAGCTTGCCTTATTTTAGCCGTAAAAAAGTTGTAAAATTCCCTCGTGTTATTCAAAAATAACGCGTTTTGGAACCGTATGTTTTTTCAGCTTTTGATGGTTACTTAAGGGATAATGATCAATATAATAATTGATCCTGATAATGGAATGAAAAGTAAACAGGAATTTCGTTGCTATCATAGGGGATCACACTTTTTCAAAGGTTGAGGTTTTTTGTTTTAAGGAATAGTGAAAAAGATTCTCCAAAATGTTAGTTATTAAAGGCAGTACACAGGAAAGTATTATGGAATCCGATTTAATATTAGTAAAATTTATATATAATCATTGGAGGCGGCTGTCGGCACCAGTCATAAAAAAATTTCACTTCACCAAGCGACGGCGATAGAAAAACCTGGATGAAAAGTAAGTGAAGTAAATATAAAAAGTTAATTTTTAGGTTAGGACTAATAAAATAATTCTAATCTAAATTGCTTTTAGCTGTTATTAGTGGGTATCTACGATACTTATCTGTCAGGTAGAACTATATATGTATGTATCGTGACGTCAATTTGACTGTTATGATTGTTTACATAAATTTTATCAAGCCACGTCTCTTGCAAGCCTGTCTTATTTTAGACGTAAAAAAGTTGTAACATTCACTCTTGTAATTCAGAAATAACCGTATGTTTCGATGGTTATTTAAGGAATAATGGCATTTTTAGTATTAAAAAAAACATCGGTAGTTAAAAATTAAAAAAGCGACATTTTTTTAAAATAGAGAGGTCTTTCTTTTCCGAAATTTTAGATCGACTTATTTTCAGGCTTTTGTAGAGATAATGTTTTTTGTCTAAACAAATATAACTTTTTATATTTTGTATTTTTTGTTTTAATAAATGTATTATGTTAATGAGTAGAATACTGATGTTTATGTTTCGGGCTTTCAGTTATATTTGAAATTCATACTAAAATGTAGTATTGTTCTGATCCAAAAGGTTAAAAGTTGGAATTGAAATTAACTTTCAAATCTATCAAATATTTTTTTCGAAGTTCTCAAAGACTCTATCTATCACTAAAAACTTCGAATAAAACCTTAAAGCGATATTTTTTACCGTTTTAAAGTTTTACTAGAATTAATTTTGATAGCTGCTCAATTAGAAATTTAAAAATAATCATCAAATTTCCCCTGTATCACCGAAAACTCCATGTCTATATCTTAAATTTTAAAATTTACACAAGAACCACTTTCGACAGGTGTCAAATTACACAAATTCAACTCTTTAAAAAAGTCGTCAAAAATGCTACCTATCACGGAAACCTCCAAGTCGATATTTCAAACCGTTTAAGATTTATACCGTAAAAAGTTCTGACAACTGTCCAACTAGAATTTTAACAAAAAACATGAAATATCCTATTTATCACCGACAACCTCATCCTCACAAAACAAATTTTGAGAGCTGCGAAATCATTTTTTGTGAATCACCAAAAGTTCCACTTACCACCAAAAATCCCAACTAGGTATCCTTAATCGTCTGAAGGTTACCAGCTGCCAATCAAAAATGTTTAAAGCATTATAAACTTTGAATAAATAATTGTACAAGAAAGAGCTTAGCCGTGTCCTTGACGAGACCGGGAATGTCCCAAGATTCAAAACAATGGCCCGTCAAAATGACAACACCTTGTTTCCGGTTTTCAGTTGCGTAGCCACTTTGAAATTTAGGAAGTAATTTGAAAACTTATACTTTTGAAAGAAAATTAGAATTAAGGTATGGACTAAATTAAACAAGCCAATTAGAGTGATACATTATTTCAGGTGCCAATTTAACAAAAAACTGGTGAAACATAAACATGCCTTTAACAGCTCACTTTAAATAATAAATATTTTATAAATGAATAGGTTAGGAACCAAGTGGTATATAAAAAACACAGTGTTACGCACTTGTAATATTTTCTTACGTCAAAATACTTAAATTACCTTAAACATATTTTAAAACGAAAGAAAAAAGATATGGGTTTCTAGGAACAATTTTATGGGACAAAATAAGTTTTAATATCTAACATTATATTCTCCTTTTTTTGGGCCTGATACTGTGCTGAAGGGGAAACAGTTTGTTTATATTTATCAACAAATGTTATTTGTTTAACTTACTTACTCAGACTAAGCATGAACTAAAATATTTTGTGGAATTAATGGGTACACAGTCAATATTTAAAAAATAAATATATATATATATATATTATATATATATATATATATATATATATATATATATATATATATATATATATATATATATATATATAAATATTTGGCGTCAGATTTACTATCGATCAATAAGTTTAGGAAATATCGCCGAAAAACCAAAAATGGCTGATTTCGTTTTTCGCCAGTATATCCAGAACGGTAAATTTGACAGCTGTCAAAATGTGACATTATTCGGACACATTTTTAAGACAAATAAGATGGCGTATACGACACGTCTTCATTGTTTTTTGTTAACCCGCAACCCGCCTCAACTTTCATTTTTCTTATGACCGCCATATTGGATTTTTCGATTTTTGGAAAGAGCCTAAAATTTCCACTCTAGTGATATCTCACAAGTGCATTAAAGATTTTAGTGTCAACAAAATATCACACCTCGTAAATTAGGTTTCAATGTTTTAAAGGAGGCCATGATTTATTTGTCACAAGATTACATTAATAAGTAAGTAATCTATTGAACGTATTGAATTTTCAATACAAGATGAACGTAAATAACGACTTAAAACATCTAAATGAGCTTTAACTACTTTGTAAGTGGGTAACATTAACTTACAAATCTGCAAAATGACGTCCATTTGCATCGAGACATTTTTGACAATTGGTGACTGTTTTTCGTACAACCCTGGTAAGTGCGTATCGGTTAATATTTCTAAATCTGTCCAGAACTCTTTGTCTCAGGATTTCTATGGTCACGGGGGGATCAAATTCATAGATTTCATTCTTCGTGCGACCCTAGAGGTAGAAATCCAAGGGGATCTAGGAGGCCAAGATATTGGACCATTTAAAGAAATTATTCTTTCGTCAAACTGCTCTCTTAAGAAGTTTTTGACTTAAATGATATTCTGTGCCAGATAACCGTCTTGTTGAAACCAAGTTCTTCTTAATGCATCTTCCGTTAGAATAGCTCGTAAGGCTGGTACAACCTGGTTTCGCAAAAGGTCTAGGTACTTCTGCCCGTTTAGGTTGTAGTCAAACAAAAATGATCCAATATGTCGATTTCCTGAAATGATTAATAGTTTATAAATAGATGCCCAACAGTCAAGGGCGGCAGGGTCGGCCGGGTGGTACTAGAAACTATAAATTATAAAGGGAAAATTATCTTTATTAAAAAGTAGATATTTTCTTTCCAAAAATAATTATCAAAACATCCCGTAATGAATAAGTTTGTATACAGTTGAAACCTATTCAGCTTTATTATGAAAAAAAAACATATTTGCTTAGCGGGAAGTAATAGCCGTAATAAATTATTTTGTTTTTGCATATTAATTTCGGAAGTACTAAATCAATTTATTTCAGTGATATAATAATCTTAAAGTAGTGCCTTAATAAAACATAAAATATCAAAAGAACAAACCCCTTGCGCTTTAAAATTTTAATTATTCGGAAATACAGCTGAACGCCTTTCTATAAATCGTGATGAAAATTGAAAAATAATTCGACATTTGGTTAATATGGTATTTTTTTCATAACGCAAGAACTACGCTTTCCGGGTAATAATAAATCATTAAAGTCAGACAATCAAAATAATTTTAGAGAATTAGCTAAATCTGCAGAAAATTTAGATAGTGTTTTTATAGGTTCTTTGAAACTACAATACAAAATGATTGAATAAAAATGTAATACAATATCAAAAAAGTAAGTTGACTGACTAGAGTAGAACGTTTTACTTTTTTTTAATAGATTATGCTCTTTTAGTATCATTAAAGAACTAAACGAAAAAAAAAGAATATTATTTGACAATCATTTGGTGCCTATTTAAAAAAGATTGGTTAGATTAACTTACCAATGATCCCACACCAAACGTTACTTCCAAATCTGATCTGTAGACGTCTCTCTGCTGCTTCGTGAGGATTTTCCACAGCCCAATGATGACGGTTGTGCCTATTAAAGACTCCACAATTCGTGAACCTGCTCTCATCGGACCACAAGACATGATTTACAAAATCAGGATTTTCATTACATCTCCTAGTATACCACTCACAGAACTGTAGTCGTCTTGGAAAATCAGTTTCCTTAAGTCCTTGTACTATTATGGGTTTGTATGGATGGCTCTGTACTGTTGATTTTGGCACATTAGTTTCCTGTTCTACAGTTCTTACCGATGCACTAGGGTTTTCGTTGATAGCTTGTAAAATGTTTCTGTCTCGATTTTCATTTTTATTATTGTATTCGAGGTTGTTCGAAGGCACCATGGTTATTTAAATTAACTACGATTTTCCTGAATTGGGACTTTTTTTCATTTGAATACGGAATGCCGGCCATTTTCTATAGGTTTTGACAATTTGTGTGTCAGATTTATGATTTTATTGGGATAAAAGCGTACCTACTACTTATTAAAACACAGCTTTGATACTTTCAACTATATAACTTAACGTCAAAGTCAAAAACCAATTTTGTTACAGATAAATCATGGCCTCCTTAGAAAAGCATTGAGAGCTAACATTACTTTAAATCAGAGGTTCCCAACATTTGGAGAGGCGCGGACCACCTACGCGGAAAATGGATTTGTCGCGGACCACGCCCAACTATCCTTTACTCATTATCCTTTTACTCAAAACAGATAAAAATGCAGAATATTAAATAAAAATACCTGTTTGTAGAAATTTGTTTTTTTATTCATGATAACAAGAAAGAAACCTTACAAACATTACTTAAAATATATTAATGTGATTTTTGCGCCTGCATTTGCTTCACTAACTGAGCAATTCTTGGGCTGATGCTTCTGCTCAAAGCTACACGCATATCACTGCTTGCCTCCAATCTATTTCTCTGCTTATTTTTTATCAACAACAAGCTTGAAAACCCTTGCTCGCATAAATATGTTGTAGAAAATAAAACAAGATACTCAAAGAAATATTTCGAAGCATGTTATAACAAACTGCATTTTTGCACCAAAACTCTTCAAGGGTTACTCCACAACTAAACGCATCTTTACAATTACTGTCATTTTGCAATTCAATTGCTTCTTCCTGGATATCTTCTGGTAGCTCTGACACGTTTACACTGAAAGGATTGCGAATCATTTTCCTAACAATTTCTTTTTCGACACTGCCACATTCCGGGAAGTAACGAATAAACTCATCCTTAAGCGTTTGCAAATGCTTGCAAACGCTTTGCCCAACTTCTTCTATGATGTTAACGTATTGTACGTCATCAACAAGACTTTTTAGCGTCGAAAATGTCGAATAATTTTTAGCTTTAATTTTCTCTAACCACAGGTCGATCTTGCAAATAAAGGCTCGAAGTTTATCATCAAATGTGAAAATGTTGGCATTGCCTTCCAGTTTTTCATTTCCGGAACCCTGTAGTTGTAAATTTAGTTTGTTTAAATGTGTGAAAATATCCACGAGGTACGCCAGTCACATCTCAAATTTCGGATTACAAAATTGCTCCAAGAGATCATTCATATTTTTCTCGATTAAAAACAACTTCAGCTCTTCCCGTAGTTCATACAATCGCCCCAGCATGTTTCCCTTCGACAGCCAACGAACTTCGGTATGAAATAATAGAGATTCGTGCTCAGAATCCAAGTTTAAGCACAGTTTTTTAAAAACATGCGCTGCTTTTGACAATGTTTACTAACTTTATGGACAACTTCATGGCACAAGCTAAGTCTTCTGGCAAAGTTTTGGAAGCTAACGCTTGACGATGAATAATGCAGTGAGTCGTGATTGTAGAACAGTTTTTACCTTTTATCAATGTTGCTAAACCCGAACGCGACCCTAACATCGAGGGAGCTCCATCTGTGCAAAAACCGGCAAGTTTTTCCCACATAATGCTATGTTTTTCGAAATAATCGCTAATGATATTCATGACATCAGCACCTTTTGACGTAGTTTCTAGTTCCCGCGACAATAACAGTTCTTCCTTAATTATATTCTCCTCGTCTAAAAATCGGATAAAAACAAGTAACTGGCAACACTGTCCGATGTCCGTCGTTTCATCGCATTGTAACGCAAAATAAGGCGACTTTTTAATTTTATCAAGAAGTTGCTCTTCAATATCACGCGACATTTTTTCAATTCTTGTTTTCACAGTATTGTTGGAAAGAGAAATCTCTTGAATTTTGGTTTTGGCTTCCACACCTAAAACTTCTTCAACAGCTTTGAGTAAGCAAGGCTTTATTAATTTTTCACCGATCATATGTGACTTGGATTTTGCGATCAGCTGCGAAATCGCAAATGATGCCGACAATGCCTTTTCAGTTGTTGCAAATCTTGTTCCATTTGGTCCAAGCTTAATTTTCTTCAAGGTCTCTAATTTTCCTGCGAAGAATTCTGGCGGTCTATCGCTCAAGTTAGGATGAACAGTTTTTAAATGACTTTCCAATTTTGCTGGTTTTAACGCATCATTGCAAAGAACACTAGCACATATTACACACTGAGGTCTTATTTCCCCTTTAATTTCAATTGAGGTAAATCCAAACTTGATGTAACCACTGTCATATTTTCTCTTTGGTGCCATTTTTTTCCTAAAAGAAATTAAATAAAAATATTACAGTATCGTGGTCATAACATAAATACCGACAGACACTTTCAGTAATCTTGTATATATATTAGGTTTTTGAATAATGTACCTACCTTCTTAATTTTTAAATTATATGTAAAAACGAGTAGGAATATACTAGACTAGACTACAATGCCAAACTTTACCGATTATTATATCGACTATGATAAACTGACAACAAATCTAAATCTGCATTACCAACGAAAACGTGACGCGCTGGTTACAAGACAAGCGTTGCCAAAGTTATAAGTAAATTAGCGGAGCGGAAGGTTATACGGGGTTCGATCAAAATTATTTTATACCGAGATTATCAAAAAACAATATAAAAGTTTTCCATTTCTAATTTGATTTGTGTTATTTCGATTACCGTTGGGTAGATTTTGTATGGCTTCATGGACCACTTTATTGGTTCTCGCGGACCACCGGTTGGGAATCACTGCTTTAAATCATGGCCTCCTTAGAAAAAACTGAAACCTACACTTTACGAAGTGTAATATTTCGATGATACTAAAATCTTTAATGCACTTGTGAGATATCACTACACTGGAAATTTTAGGCTCTTTCCAAAAATCGAAAAATCCAATATGGCGGCCATAAGAAAAATGAAAGTTGTTGCGGGTTAACAAAAAGCAATAAAGACGTGTCGCATACGCCATCTTATTTGTCTTAAAAATGTGTCAGAATAATGTCACATTTTGGCAGCTGTCAAATTTACCGTTCTCGATATACTGACCAAAAACGAAATCCGCCATTTTCGGTTTTTCCCAGATATTTCCAAAAACAATCGATCGATCGTAAATCTGAAGCCGGATATCGAATGCAATTTAACCTTTGCTGTAGGTATAATAGGAGCCGAGATCCCTGTATAGAGAAGCGAATCTGGGTACACTGTATAGCTCAATGTAGTTACTACCATTTTCCAAATAATTATTTACTTTTAAATATATAATAGTTTGTTTGTTATAGTTTAGTAAAAACTAATTAAGTTAAATACGAATTATGTATTTCCGCACGTCTGTAGAAAACCTATTGTACCTAACACTTGCGGAAAATGTTTTTTTCGCACTCGGCTGCTTCGTCAAACTAAATAGCTATTGTAGGTAAAAACTATTTTTAAGTTCGAAAAATGGCCGCTAGGGGGCGTAACAGTAACTCAAAAATGGAAATGTCGATTTTCTCTAGAAATGCCCTAATTAAGGTTTGTCGCAAATATAAGCATTATATTCCTCAGGTAATTATCCAACTTTTTGCGATTCATCAATTTTTTCTATTATTAGTAAGTAAAGTAGTGGGGAAGGTCAAACCTTTTCTCTTTGAAACGTCTATATCCCTGTTTAGGATCAAACTATTACATTGAACTTGGTGCTCTTCACGTAGAGCTATAGCTGTACTGCAATGATAATATTATTGGCCACTAGATGACGTTCTTTCGTTATTCTTCAATACGAATACGATTTTTCTCAAAAAATCGAAGGGTATGATATGAATTTAATTTATAAAAGGTATCGAATAGTAAAATAAAAAATGCAGATCCGTATTTAAATTAAAAAAGTTGATGACGGTGGCCGGAATCTGAAACGTCGGATTGAAAAACTAACCTCATCAATTTGTAGAGGAGAAAAAGTGACAGCGATGAAGTTTAAATTATTTTCATCTGTCATTTCTACCAATCCGATAACTACTCAACCATTCGATACCTTTTACAACCTTAAATTAAATTATGACAAAAAAGTCATACCATACTATTTGATTTTTTTCAGAAAATCCGTATTATTTGGAGAATTGCTGATAAACGCCATCTAGTGATCACTAAGAAAATCATTAGGCTACTGTTAATAGATCTACGTGAAAAGCAAAAAAAAAAGCACCAAGTTCAATGTAATCGATATCAGAGATAAAATTATTTGAAAGAAAAATAGTTTGAGCATCCATCATTATTTTATTATCGAAGATAGACGAAAATGATGAATAGCAGAAAGTTGCATAATTGCCTGAAGAATGCAATGCTTATATTTTCGATAAACAACAACAGAAAATCGGCATTTTTATTTTTCGAACTTGAAAATAGTTTCCAGGGATTTCTCTGATACAAATATCCGATGCAAAGTCTGTTCATTCTTGAGGTGGCTAAAATAGGATCAAAACACGTTGAAATTGCTTTATACAATAAGTTTAAGATTTAAGAGGCAAAAAAAATGCTGCTTTAACGTTGGCACCTCACCACAATATATTGTGTTTGGGGTTGAATGTTAATAATATTTCAGTGAGCAACAGAGCGATTTTTTCAAACGAGTCGATTTAACTTCGATTTTTACCTATTTACAGGAACAAATAGTCTTATTTTTTCTTTACTTGTGTTCTAATTAGATAAATTTAGACTGGCCATGGAAAAGTTTACAGGGTTTTTATTTATATTTTGACATCCAGTTACGGCTTTAACTATAGGAGATACTGAAAACTAAGGGATAAAGGTATCAAACCTGGTATATTTAAAATTGGCAAAAGGAGACACATCTACAGAAATATTTTTATAAGTTAATAGAATAAAAATCCTAAATCTTTCGTATTTAAAGTGTTTTTGTATATCCTTTATTTAAAGCTGCAACTAAGTTTCAAAATATAAATGAAACTCTTATACATAGGAGTCTGTAAAACTCCTGAACTGAGCCGAATATTAAATTAGTTCTAAAAGTAGTTTAGTGTTTTCAAGTAAGTCGTACTTATTATACAAACAGCGATTTTTGCAAATTTATGACCACAAAAAGAAAATCCTCTAGAACCAAAATTAAAGAAAATATTTATTGACTGGATTGAATTGTCTATAACGATATAATGTATTATTATTATTAACCACCACATTCCTAAAGCCGTTCAAAATAAAACTTTTTAGTTAGGCATGGACCGACTTTTTGTAATTAAGGTGCGAAATAAGAGAGGATTTTTTATTTTTCCAAATTTTACTTTTAAGAGGTCGAAATGAGTTTTTACTTTTTTACAGTATCCATTTAATTAAATGTGATTTTAATTTTTGAAAATAAAAACCTTAAAATACTTTTCTGGATTTCTCAAAATTTCGTTCTTACGGGAGTGCCCCAAAAGAAGAGTACAGCGATTGCGACGAGAATGAATTTTAAAAATAACTATCTAAGAACAATGTCTGACTCTTTTAAAAATTCCCTTTAAGAGGGTGTAAAATTCATTTATACTTTTTACTATATCTCTTCAATTAAATAAGAATTTAAAACAATTCTTTCCTTGACGGCTTCCAAGAATATTAACAGTTTTTGCATGTTTTGAAATTTCGCTCCTTAACGACGAACAATGTGTTTTTACTTTTGAACAATACTCATCTTTTTAAGACGATTCTTTCGTCAATGGATTTCAATAACAATAAGTTTTATTTTTAAATTTATAACTTATATTAAATAAAACATAATACATATATAATAAACATAATGAGTATCTATATTTTTTAAAAGGCGGCATTTTAATCTAGGCACAAAATCGGCCGAATTATTTCTTTTGGTAGTACAGATATATAATTTTTCGTTTGATAGTTTATAAATAAGGCTTGTTTTTAAAAATATTTTTAACGTTTTGCTTTACATATTTGACTATATCTAGGGGATATATCGGCATTTTTATTTCTCGTGAGAAATTATATTAATGTCTTGAGAGCTTTGCATTTGTTATCAATGCTAACCCTTCTTCTTTTGACATTTTTTAACTCTGTTTTAAAAAGTCCTTGCTTGAACTTATTCGCTCTCACAGATAAAAATTCCTGAATTTCGGCGGTCTCCTCAATTTTTCCTTCGCTTTCTTTCTAAACTTCCTTCTCATTCTACTTTATTTATAAGTTATGTCTTTTTTTCCTCAACTCAGATAACTTTCGTTATTAGTTCCTTTCCTCCAGTATTTTTTCACATTTAACTCATTCCCAGTTCCTTTAAAGATCAATTTCCCTTCTAACAAATTGTTAAATTTCCTATAAAACTGATCTCTCGTTCCATTAATCTATTTCCATTTATACCTAAATTTAGAGGAAAATGTATTCTGTGTAGTACGTCTTGCAACTGTAAAGTCTAGTCCTAACACTAGAACCTGTCGTGGAAGATAGACAGATCAAAATACAAGAGTTCTAACCACACTATACCACAACTTGTTACGTTCTGGAAGTGCATTTTGTTAACCGAGTTAGCATCATCAGCAGATGATATAAACTAAAGTAACTTATCGTAACCGAGACTATTTATAGGTAAATGTGGTCACACTTGCTTGCACCCGACTGCACCGTTGTCGGGTAAGCAATAGAGGGTACTATAGGGAACATGCCCTTTGTCTTTATTTAGTGCTTTCTTACCACATGTAACTATTTCTGTGCTCTCAAATACATCCAATAATCTACTATTAAATACAATTTTAATTAACTTAAGATTATTTATTCCTGTTTGGTGATTGTTTTCCAAAGGATGTTGGACAACGCTTGACTTTTCTGTTCTTTCGTATCTTAAATGTGCCATGTGTTCTTTAAAACGAATGTTTAGAGAGCGTTTAGTTTGCCCAACATATTTTACCTCGCAGTCATTAGAGCTAATTTCATAGGTGCCACTCCTCTCCTTCAAGTCGACTTTATCTTTAGGGTTTCCAAGGAGATTTTTCAAAGTGTACTCCGTTTTGTAGGCGACTCTAAAACCTACGTTTTTAAATAATTTTTCTAGACCTCTCGTATATCTGGGATTATTTAACATTTTCTATGTCTATTTACTAATTTATGTACAAAATTATCCTATTTATATATATATATATATATATATATATACATATATATACCATATTTTTAAGTAGCTATCACAGCATCATAGTTTAAATTTAAATGTCTCTTCCCCATAATATATATATATATATATATATATATATATATATATATATATATATTAAGGGGAAGAGACATTTAAATTTAAACTATGATGCTATGATAGCTACTTAAAAATATGGTTAATATATATATATATATATATATATATATATATATATATATATATATATATATATATATAATAACTGCCGTGGTTCCATTATCTGCTTGTATTTTGTTAACGTTAGTGTAATGTGTGTGTGGAAATTTTTTTAAATCTACGTGTTCCGTGATGTCTTTTAAATAGATATGTTTATAACCCTTTATAATTGGAATAATTTTTGATTTCATTTTAGCTTATTTTTGCAACTGAAAAAGATTGCGCAAATAATCGAAACGTCCTGCTACTACAAACAAAAGAGAAATTAAATATGCAGTGGTCATCAAAAACTGTAGTTTAAAAAATGTTTTGTACCACATTCCGTCAGTCTTAAAAAAAAGAACTAAAAAATATATATGATAACTTTTTGAATTTGAATATATTTGCCTGAAATATCATTAAATTTCTAAAAATAAAATACAGGCAAATAAACCAAAAATAATCCAGTAATAATTTATATTTTGCGTATGTTTTAAGTCTTATATTAAATTTTCTAACATATCATTCCTTTGATCTATATCAACGGTTGTTCCTTTATAACGCCCATCCTCCATTGTGTAGAATATCTTATGTGAACCGAGATAAGGAAATTATTTATGAAAGCTCTTGTAATAACTGAGGCAAAACCTTTGTTATTGTTGGAAGATGTCCTTTGTCAGGTAAAATAAAGGACGTTGTGTATACTGAATTAAAATGGAAACCGACATAAACAGAATTATTTATTATATTTTGGTGTGCTGCCTTGCCTCTTTATATTTCGGTAATCATATTACAAAACTAATCATTATTTTAATATTTTATTGATACGTTTCTTACTTTGACATCGTGTTGACCTAGATACTTGTAAAGGCATTTTTTCCTTTGAAAGTTTACGCAAATAAATAACATCTTAAGAATGAAATTGAGCCTCGTTTAAATTTAGTTATTGTAATACCAGTTATATATGAAGCAATTTAAGTTAAGAACTTTTTACTGAATTTTGCAGCTATAAAAATGTAAATTACTTGGAAACTTGTATCTCTTTTGGCAAAAAAAAAAATTATAAAGTGGAAAAAATTATTTTTGTAATTCGCCCCCTCCTAAATTACTTATTTATAGTGTTATTCTCCATATTTAGACTTGAATGCAAAAGATAAATTAAAAGCTCAAGATCTGAAGCAGTTTACCCTTACAAAATACAATTAAATTACTTAATCAGACTAGTCCTGTAGAAAAAGAAATAAAACTTCTGAAATATATATATATATATATATATATATATATATATATATATATATATATATATATATATATATATATATATATATATATATATATATATATATATATATATATATATATATATATATATATATATATATATATATATATATAAATATATATATATATATATATATATATATATATATATATATATATATATATATATATATATATATATATATATATATATATATATATATATATATATATATATATATATATATATATATATATATATATATATATATATATATATATATATATATACATATATATATATATATATATATATATATATATATATATATATATATATATATATATATATATATATATATATATATATATATATATATATATATATATATATATGTTTTCATAAGTTTTATTTCTTTTTCTACAGGACTAGTCTGATTAAATAATTTAATTGTATTTTGTAAGGGTAAACTGCTTCAGATCTTGAGCTTTTAATTTATCTTTTGCATTCATAACACTATAAATAAGTAATTTAGGAGGGGGCGAATTACAAAAATAATTTTTTCCACTTTATAATGTTTTTTTTGCCAAAAGAGATACAAGTTTCCAAGTAATTTACATTTTTATAGCTGCAAAATTCAGTAAAAAGTTCTTAACTTAAATTGCTTCATATATAACTGGTATTACAATAACTAAATTTAAACGAGGCTCATTTCATTCTTAAGATGTTATTTATTTGCGTAAACTTTCAAAGGAAAAAATGCCTTTACAAGTATCTAGGTCAACACGATGTCAAAGTAAGAAACGTATCATAAAATATAAAATAATGATTAGTTTTGTAATATGATATATATATAATATATATATATATATATATATATATATACAAAGGACATCTTCCAACAATAACAAAGGTTTTGCCTCAGTTATTACAAGAGCTTTCATAAATAATTTCCTTATCTCGGTTCACATAAGATATTCTACACAATGGAGGATGGGCGTTATAAAGGAACAACCGTTGATATAGATCAAAGGAATGATATGTTAGAAAATTTAATATAAGACTTAAAACATACGCAAAATATAAATTATTACTGGATTATTTTTGGTTTATTTGCCTGTATTTTATTTTTAGAAATTTAATGACATTTCAGGCAAATATATTCAAATTCAAAAAGTTATCATATATATTTTTTAGTTCTTTTTTTTAAGACTGACGGAATGTGGTGCAAAACATTTTTTAAACTACAGTTTTTGATGACCACTGCATATTTAATTTTTCTTTTGTTTGTAGTAGCAGGACGTTTCGATTATTTGCGCAATCTTTTTCAGTTGCAAAAATAAGCTAAAATGAAATCAAAAATTATTCCAATTATAAAGGGTTATAAACATATCTATTTAAAAGACATCACGGAACACGTAGATTTAAAAAAATTACCACACACACATTACACTAACGTTAACAAAATACAAGCAGATAATGGAACCACGGCAGTTATTATATATATATATATATATATATATATATATATACATATATATATATATTAACCATATTTTTAAAGTAGCTATCATAGCATCATAGTTTAAATTTAAATGTCTCTTCCCCTTAATATATATATATATATATATATATATATATATATATATATATATATATATATGGGGAAGAGACATTTAAATTTAAACTATGATGCTGTGATAGCTACTTAAAAATATGGTATATATATATATATATATATATATATATATATATATATATATATATAAATAGGATAATTTTGTACATAAATTAGTAAATAGACATAGAAAATGTTAAATAATCCCAGATATACGAGAGGTCTAGAAAAATTATTTAAAAACGTAGGTTTTAGAGTCGCCTACAGAACGGAGTACACTTTGAAAAATCTCCTTGGAAACCCTAAAGATAAAGTCGACTTGAAGGAGAGGAGTGGCACCTATGAAATTAGCTCTAATGACTGCGAGGTAAAATATGTTGGGCAAACTAAACGCTCTCTAAACATTCGTTTTATGGCACATTTATACGAAAGAACAGAAAAGTCAAGCGTTGTCCAACATCCTTTGGAAAACAATCACCAAACAGGAATAAATAATCTTAAGTTAATTAAAATTGTATTTAATAGTAGATTATTGGATGTATTTGAGAGCACAGAAATAGTTACATGTGGTAAGAAAGCACTAAATAAAGACAAAGGGCATGTTCCCTATAGTACCCTCTATTGCTTACCCGACAACGGTTTCGGGTGCAAGCAAGTGTGACCACATTTACCTATAAATAGTCTCGGTTACGATAAGTTACTTTAGTTTATATTATCTGCTGATGATGCTAACTCGGTTAACAAAATGCACTTCCAGAACGTAACAAGTTGTGGTATAGTGTGGTTAGAACTCTTGTATTTTGATCTATCTATCTTCCACGACAGGTTCTAGTGTTAGGACTAGACTTTACAGTTGCAAGACGTACTACACAGAATACATTTTCCTCTAAATTTAGGTATAAATGGAAATAGATCAATGGAACGAGAGATCAGTTTTATAGGAAATTTAACAATTTGTTAGAAGGGAAATTGATCTTTAAAGGAACTGGGAATGAGTTAAATGTGAAAAAATACTGGAGGAAAGGAACTAATAACGAAAGTTATCTGAGTTGAGGAAAAAAAGACATAACTTATAAATAAAGTAGTTATATATATATATATATATATATATATATATATATATATATATATATATATGTATGTATATATATATATATATATATATATATATATAAATATATATATATATATATAAATCCGTGAAGGAGTAAAAATCAACACATATATATGTCTGCATGTATATATATATATATATATATATATATATATATATATATATATATATATATATATATATATATATATATAGGGAGGGATTTTTTGGGATGACCGCTAAAGCAATGAAATTTTGGCGAACTATAGACACGTGTTTCTGACTTAAATTCTTCATCAGTATACTGTTCCAATAGTTGTTCTACTTAAATTTAATATAATGTACAGAAAGTTGCAATAACAATACGAAAAGAGAAACGTGGGCGGTGGAAACGTAACATTTTTAAAGTTATAAAACTTTATACTTACATAAAATATAAATAGAATGAACTTATACCTTTCCCTTCTTTTAAAATTTGAAAAAGTTTAAAACTACTTTAACATTCGATACAAAAAGATAAGGCAAAAAAGTATCATAATCGGTAATTATTTCTGAAATTTGTTTATTATACATGGTGTCTCAGAAATCCACGAATCAGGTAAATGATTTTCTAGATTTTAAAGGCGTTTTTTTGCTGGCCTGCGAGAGAGTTTTGGCATTACACTTCCCAAAATATACAAATTCTTGTTTGGATCATAAGCAAAGGCCGATTTTAACTGAAGTTGGGGGTCAAAGGAGCACGCCAAAATCTTAATTCAGTGAATTCATTATGCTAGTTGATTTTGGGACTTTCTAGCTTGGTCAAAAACGATATTTTGTTATATATGTTTGAAATTGTGCTACATCTTATACAGAAACATTAAAATCATGCACCCGAATGATACAGGCATAATGAAAAGCACCTATTATTTGTATATTGATCTTGTTTACATGCTAATTTATATTATATATATATATATATATATATATATATTATAAATATATTAATGTATATATATATATATATATATATATATTATACATATATATATATATATATATATATATATATATATATATATATATATATATACATAAATGATGCCACTACTCTTCAAGCACCTGAGGCTCCCAATAAGTCCATAGTAATCCCATATGATCCCATATATACGAGAGGTCTAGAAAAATTATTTAAAAACGTAGGTTTTACAGTAGCCTACAAAACGGAGTACAGTTTGAAAAATCTCCTTGGAAACCCTAAAGATAAAGGCGACTTGAAGTGGCATCTATGAAATTGGCTTTAATGACTGCGAGCTAAAATATGTTGGGCAAACTAAACGCTCTATAAACATTCGTTTTAAAGAACACATGGCACATTTAAGATACGGAAGCACAGAAAAGTCAAGCGTTGCCCAACATGCTTTGGAAAACAATCGCCAAACAGGAATAAATAATCTTAAGTTAATTAAAATTGTATCTAATAGTGGATTATTGGATGCATTTGAGAGCACAGAAATAGTTACATGTGGTAAGAAAGTACTAAATAAAGACAAAGGGCCTATTCCCTATAGTACCTTCTATTGCTTACCTGACAACGGTGCAGTCGGGTGCAAGCAAGTGTGACCACATTTACCTATAAATAGTCTCGGTTAGGATAAGTTACTTTAGTTTATATCATCTGCTGATGATGCTAACTCTGTTAACAAAATGCGCGTCCAGAACGTAACAAGTTGTGGTGTAGTGTGGTTAGAACTCTTGCATTTTGATCTATCTATCTTTCACCACAGGTTCTAGTGTTAGGATTAGACTTTACAGTTGCAAGACGTACTACACAGAATACATTTTTCTCTCAATTTAGGTATGAATGGGAATAGATTAATGGAACGAGAGATCAGTTTTATAGGAAATTTAACAATTTGTTAGAAGGGAAATTGATCTTTAAAGGAACTGGATATGAGTTAAATGTGAAAAAATACTGGAGGAAAGGAACTAGTAACGAAAGTTATCTGAGTTGAGGAAAAAAAGACATAACTTATAAATAAGGTAGAATGAGAAGGAACTTTAGAAAGAAAGCGAAGGAAAAACTGAGGAGACCGCCGAAATTCAGGAATTTTTATCTATGAGAGCGAACAAGTTCAAGCAAGGATTTTTTAGAACAGAGTTAAAAAATTTCAAAAGAAGACGGGTTAGCATTGATAACAAATGCAAAGCTCTCAAGACATTAATATAATTTCTCACGAGAAATAAAAATGCCGATATATCCCCTAGCTATAGTCAAATATGTAAAGCAAAATGTTAAAATATTTTTAAAAACAAGCCTTATTTATAAACTATCGAACGAAAAAGTAAAAAAATTATATTAGTGTATGCAGTTAAAAAAATAGACATAGAACTCTTAAAAATTTGAATACCTGCTTAAAAGCTAGAGGCTTTATTTCACGTGTGGTGACGTCTGATGCCTCAAGCTTTTCTAGAAAACATTCAATTTTTTAAAAGTTCTTTGCTTATGTGTTTACTTTCATACAATAAATATTATTTATTAGTCCAATAGTTCTGTTTATAAATGAAAGCTTATTTTTAAAAAGTTCTGTCAGGTTTAATATACTTTGTAATTTTAAGCTTTATTTTACACATCTTTCACACTGACGTGGAGTTTTAAAATTGTAAAAAAATTAATTTCCGTATTTAGAGTAATTTTCTAAAGAATTTCTAATGATTTCCAGATGATCGAAAAGGTTACGTTTCAATCCCCTTGAGTTTATGCTGTGCCAAATTTCAGAGCTTTTAGGAGAGGAACAGTGCAAAATGCTAAGGTTATATAGATTAAATTCTTTCCATTGGTATATGTTTTGTATACACATAAAATTCCAACGATCTGCGGCTTCGGCATTTTTCAATGCGCTAAATGCATACCGCCGCGCCGTGGGTTAAAAAGAACTTAGATTTTCAATGGATTGCCTTACAAATAAGTAAATGCCGCCGAAGGACGGTCTTTTTTATATCAATCGGCAATACCACCTGCGCACAGTGATAAGTCATATGTCATAATGTTATTCCGTGATCAAAACCTCCAGAATATTTCTCCCCTAAACTATTTTTTTCTTATCTTCTATTTAAATTGTAATAGTGGTTTACACAAAAAAACCACCGAACATTATGAAAATTAAGTGTTCCTATGATTATTCTGCATATAAAATACGAATTTAATATATAGAAATTTATTTGTGACTTGAAGATTTGGCTAGAATTCATTCTAGATTACGTATAAATGTTTCACGTATTTGCATCTTTTAAGTAATATAAATGTTTACAATTCTTTGCAATAATTCAAATTATTTAATAAGGGCATGTTTATTGTTTAAGATTTAATATTATATACTGAAAGTTCAATTTTCATTCTAATTTTTATTAATTTCAATTTTATTCATCTTGAAAGTAACTAGCAAGGCTCGGTGAAGTTTTGCAATAAAATATATTTCAAAGAACGTCTTATGCTCTTTCTTAATACGTATAATTCACTTGCTGAAAGTTGCCTATTCTCTTGAAGCAATTTTTCAAGCTGGCCGTGCTTTTCGTTATATCAAATTTGTGATAGAATGCGCGAAGTTATGAGTATTGACAATTTAATATTGCTCTGTGTAATTTTGTGTTATAAATATGTTTAAAGTAAGTCGAAGATATACTTGCGATAATTTTATAGTTTGTGATTGTGATGAGCAAAAGTGTTACTCCGTTAAATGCGGAATTTAATTTATTGTTACAGACTTTACAGTTGCAAGAGATACTACAAAAAAAAACATTTTTCTCTCAATTTCAGTATAAATGGAAACATGTTAATGGACCGAGAGATCTGTTTTATAGGAAATTTAACAATTAGTTAGAAGGGGAATTGGTCTTTAAAGGAACAAGAAATGAGTTAAAAGTGGAAAAATACTGGAGGAAAGCCTAAAAAGAATTTTTAAGAACGTTCAGAAAGGACTAAACGACAAAAGTTATCGATGAGTTAAGGAAAAAAAAAGACATACCTTTGGTAGAATTACAAGTAAGTTTAGTTCAAACAACAGCTTTTTAGATTATAGTTACAAAGTTTCAAAAGAAGAAGGGTTAGCATTGATAACAGATGCAAGGCACTAATATAATTACTTACGAGAACGGTGTGCCGCTAAAAATGCAGATATATTTTCTAGCTATAATCCAATAACTAAAGCAAAACACCAAATATTGTTGAAAACAAGCCTTATTTATATACTGTTGATTTAAGAAAGCTAATATTTAATGTATGCAGTTAAATACATATACACAGAACTTTTAGAAATTTGAAGCTAGATGATTTATTTCACGTGTCATGATGTCTCCTGCCTCAAGCTTTTAAGAAAAAATTCAAATTATTAAAAATTCTGTATTTATGTGTATACCTTCATACACTAAATATTATTTTTTAGTTCAATAGTTCTGTTTATAAATGAAAGCTTGTTTTTTTCAGGTTTAATATATTTTGTAATTTTAAGCAGTATTTACACACCCTGTATAAGATATTCCGATTTTTTACTCCGCCGTAAAATATTATATATTGTCACTAAAGTTACATAGATATGTCAAATTTTATCTCAATCGCATACCAGCAAGTGCTTGAAAAATGGAATGGATTAAGTTTTGAACCCTAAAAGACAAAGATACGAACCGGAAATACAAGGATACGAAGAAGGTCAGTAATAAAAGCTTGTAATACGATAATAATACGGACGACTGAAGGCAACGGCCTTCCACATACAAATTCAAAACATTACGCTATTCTACAAAATACAGAAGTGTATTTTTTCTAAAAAAGATTTTTCGGTGCTCGTTGTAAATAGTCGAAATTGGCCCTTAAACGAAAACAAATTAAATAATTATGTTGAAGTACTAACGTGGAGGTTTAAAATTGTAAGAAAAACTAATTTTTGTATTTAGAACAATGGTACTTTTCTAAGAATTTCTAGTGATTTCTAAATCTTCGAAAAGGTTACATTTCAATCTTCTTGAGTTTATACTGTGCCCAATTTTAGAGCTTTTAGTAGGAGAATGAAAGACCAAAGGCAAAAGTCGAAGGTCTATTGAGATGTTCTTGGATTCTGACCGCTAGGGGTCCACGAGTCATTCCGACATATGAAGCAACATAAGTGTCGCAGCCGAATTTATATACTACATATTTTTGGCTGTTTCAACACTGTATTTGTAAACTTATAAGGATGTGTACAGGTACTGTTAGTTAATATGCCCCATTAACCAAATTTGTCAAGTCAGTCTTTAATTGCTTGTCTTTGAACAGTGTCTTTCTTTGGCGATGACGTCACACCGGGGTTAACTTGAAGTCATTTTCTATTGGTTGTTTTTTATCTCTACAAATTATTTGATATCTAAATTTCTGTGTTGGTTAAACGAATTAGGAAAATTTGTCAAATTTTAAGAACTTGTCTATTATACACAAAGATTTCAATATTATTATAACTTTTTGAACAGTCTCCTATAATGTCGTGTCAACTTGGCAACCCCGTTGACTGTCATTTTTTGCATTTTGTTAAGGAAATTCATCCATTTCTCTGTTTCATCATCCTACGTAAAATATGACTGCTTTTTAAACAATAAAAATGTTCTAAAATGCAATTTGGCGTTGGTCAAGATTGGTTTTGTCTTTGTTAGATATAAAAAAAGCCTTTTTAAGTTAACCGACGAGTAAGTAAATCGTTTGATTTAAGTATTTTCTTGTTCTTACCGTCCTTTTAGGCTTATCCACCATCTTTATAACTGACGGGTTTTATTACTCGATGTACTTATTTGTAGGTAGCATTGATTACAACTGCTATAATTTTGGATTTGGGAACTATACAGTTTCCAGACCGACTTTTTGTTTCATTACTGTCTTTGTTGTTAACTAACAACTAAGACAATGTGATAATCGTTTTAAAGGCAACTTTAGTGGAGCGGACCGCGATAAGCGAGAGACAAAACTTATTTAGTTTCTTATAGATCTCAATGGGAAAAGCTGTGCTTTTAGGATTCTCAAATTTAGCTTTGTTAACAATTTTATTTATTAAACACAGGTCATACTCATTATTAATTGCGTTATGTTTAATATTTAATTCAGCTTCGCGGTGCTCATCAGACAAGAGGACTGTTAGAACTCTATGGATAAATCTGTAAGACATTTTGTATGGAAATGGGTGATTCAAACAAACTTTCATGAATAACATGATCGGTCGGTGTTGGTTTTCTGTGGACTTTTACCAGCTTTTTGGGTATTTAGTGATTTTAATTTCAAGAAAATTTACCGAATTGGACTGTATTTGAATAGTAAATTTTATGTTTGAATGTAGAGTTAAATCTAATTTACGGAATATCGAAAATACTTACACATAACATCCAGCCGGACATCTATGCTACTCGATTTTGTAGAATAGGATTCGTGAACTGCCACGCAACTGAGCATCCGTCCATGGTTTTCTTTGGAGATTGTCAGTTCCAAAACTGATACCGCTAGCCACGTTTTTGTATTGTCCAATTCTGTGGTGTTAGTTTGTCGCCGGGACGGAGTGATCTCTTGTTGGTCTGAAAAAAGCAAATATGGTTTCCTTTAAAATATTATTTTTGAATAGTATTTATATAGATTATAACTGAAACACAATTAAACGATGAAAGGTAAATTTTTGGAATAAGTTCATACATTTATTTACACTTGAGATTATTGGACATCACAAAAGAAAGTAAATTTATTTTTATGTACTACAAAGGTTTTTTAAAGTGGAATATAAAGCCAAAAACTCTAGAGAATGATAAACTCACTTTCTTCTTGCCTTAACTCTTTGTTTAATAGCAAAATTACGTATATCATGTGGATGCTCTAAAATGTAACTTAAGAATTTTTTGACTGTGTGTTGTGTTAGTTCTGCTAACAATAAGTCAGTCCTGGTCTTTTCTAGATCAAGATACAAAGCAACAGAATTTCTTTTAAACAATCCTTTTTTGGGTATGTCAGATAAATTTATGTGAAAAAGTTGCTTTTTGCATTTCCTGAAAATATTAAAAATAATGTGTTAGCATATATATCTTATTATATGTTTATGTGTTGTATGTTTTCAGATATATCCGAGATATATATTATGAACAGCAGTAGTCCCAAAACAGAGTCTTGGGGTACTCTATTCAATACATCATAGCCCTTCGACAGACATCTATTGAATCGGACTTGGAAGCGCCTTCCTTGTAAAAAATCTGAAATCCATCCAGTAGGGTGTATTATTATAAATATTGTTATATGTTCTCGTTTATTTAAAATTACATCTGTAGTTATATTGTGTATGATAGTGTATATGGGAATGTACTCTAAGGGAGCTCATAACCATAAAAGTTTTAGCAAGGATTAATTCAGAGAAAAGTTACACAATTTTGTTCTTAATTACTTTACATTTCTCAAAATTAACAATTATTTAGTATTTGCGCATTATAATTAATTTTGGAGTTAAAACAAAACAAAGCTGAGACATGTTAAAGTCACTTATTTATAACATTTCTTTCTTTTGTTCTGTTTTTTTGTGCTTATATTGGATTTTATAGTTTGTATCTTGTACCATTTGTAGTTCACTTGTTTATTCTGTAAGTACGTATTTGCAAATAAATAAATTTTAGTTTTGTTCAACAGTTTTATCTATCTGTAGTGAAAATTTTACAAGATCTAGGTGTAGAAATAATAATAATAGTGATAGATGTGTTAATATACAATGGTAAATAAAACACAAACAAATGGTGCACAAGGTATTTTTTATAATATATCGACTTAAAGTTAAAAATTGATAATCCCTAGAGCATTTATTGTATCAGATTTTTATTAATGAAGTACATGACCACTACTTATATACATTTTAAAAGACTTATTTTTTATTGTGAGATCAAATTGTAATTTTGAAATAAAACAGTCAAGATTTCAAGGAAATGAGTATTTATTTTGTTATGGAGTAGGAGATTTTTTTTTATTTGCAGTGAGACATTTGGTGGACCTAAAGGAAAAACGGCCTTCACTTATGTATCACCCTGTATCTTTGTAATGTATTATCTTATTACCAAATGCTAAATAATACAGGGTCAGTAAAAAGAACGAAACTTAGGAAAGATATAATATAATTTTTTGATTATATGGTTTAAACCTAAATTAGTTTTTTAAATTTAGGGATAAGTCAAGATACAGCATCAAGTTGAGACGAAAATACTGTATATGACTATTTGTTTTTCCCTAGGAATTTTGTGCCTTATCTTGAAAATTAAAAAACGGGTGTTTGAACCAAATTTTTAAAGAATTATCCGATTTTTTAAAAATAGATTTCATTTTATTGGTTGCATTTGAAAACAGAAAACTTTCAATTTAAAAAAAATATCTGTATATATTTCCCAGGTTTGGTATCATTTTTATTTGCCATGTATTGTCAAAAGAATGTTAATAAATTAATACACTACAAAGTAAGAGGGTGATATCTACATAAATGAAGGCCATTTTTTCTTTAGGTCCATCAAATCTAAAAATTATTTGAATTGGGCGCGCACATTTAGTTTTAAAAATTCGCGATAGATGGCGCTATCGCTGCCTTCGGTTTGTAGAGTTAACTAGAAAAAAAAGTTAGTCATCTCGTAACTTTTGCAACGACCCGAGGTATGGCGCTGCAAACTTTACTACAACTCGAAACACGGCAGTTTCCATTATATTGTAAGTGTTATGTAAGCTCATTCAGTGTTTCAATCTCGCGAGGTAAACATCTCTAAAGATGACTCGTGCAATCGAAGGCGAAATGTTTATTTTCACACGGTCTAAACCTAACTAAATTCTTAATTGATCACAGCCGTGAAAGCTTTCGTTTTACGTTAATTTAATAAGTACTATTTTCAGACGCTGATTTTGTTTTTCCATCTTGGATTCGTACCGAAATTTCACCAGTCGATTTCTACGTAATATTTGATTTTTGTGCAAAATTTGAGGTAAATTGGATAATCAGTTTTTTAGTAATATTTTTTTAACATTTCACTAGATCGCCATTTTGTTTTGCCGTATTGAATTTTTACCAAAATATTACCAGGTTACCATATGACCCTTAATTTTTGACTAAAATTTGAGGTCAACCAGGTGAGTAGCTTTTTAGCTATACCGCATATAACAGGCAGACAGACTGACAGATACAGACCGACAGAACTGAGAAAACATGTTTTTTGGCATCTAGAAACCCAGAAACCTTAAGCTCTTGATTGCATGAGGGTGATTTTTTATGATTAAAATACTTTCTTTTACACGTGCTGCTTATGAAACTGTGGACCAGTTTATTCACCGATAACAATATTTTATTCTTTTAAATAAAGTTTTTTGAATGCTAATTTTTAAAAAGATTTTTCTTAGATTTACATTTATATTCCATATTAAGTTTTTTTTACAACAACCCATTGTATAATTTTATAAAAATGAAAAAAAAACGAAATTGAAAGCCCCAAGTAAATGTTTAAATGTTGGGCAACTTGTGCTATATACGACAATGCATAATCCACTCGCAAAACTCTAGAGGTATTTACTGACTGTACTCTCCAAACTATTCCTATTGTGAAAGAGGAGTTATTGGCTCCCAAACACACGCTGCAGATATATTGCACAAAAGGAACAATATTGCCTTTTCATGTGGTTTTATTGACTTTTGCTGTTAAAATAACTCTGCTTGACCCGAATCGTTCTACGGCAAACTTTTTGCTGAAATATTATTCGTTTTACTCCGTTTGGATTCTCTATTCGCCGAGGGCGAACTGCATTTTTTGTCTTTGAAAACCGGAATGGTGCGATGCGGTGTTTCAGTAAAGCCTGGTCTCATCATAGACATTTTCAGGCTAACTCACCGCCCGACTTTTTAAAGAGAGTTTTAAATATTATGCTTTCGAACAATTCACAATTTTTTAATGCAATGATAGAAATGCTGGTTTACAACTCTTAAACTGCTAACTATAGTCGAATGCAGTCTTATCGGGCGGGTCCAAAGGCACCAACATTATGAATCAAATCAGAAAACACAGTGAGTACCAAAATGTTGTGTGATTCTTTTATGGAGCTATTATCGAGATGAACTATTTACAAATATACAGAGAGAAAGAAAATAGTTTTTTTATTATTATATTACGCAATATTATTAAGATAGCCTACTTTTATTACTTAACATTATTTTATATACTAAATGCCGAGAGACTAAATAAGAAAATTCGCTAAATATGTATTTGGTTAAAATTTTTTGGTTGGCAAAAACAAAATTACACAAAATGGCAAGCGCCTTAATAAAGACGAAAGGCGGTTAGAATCACTGGAACAATCAGGATATGTTCTGTTTATACAGCCAGAAAGTGAGATTTGTTTAGCAATCATCAAAAATTATGAGCCCCGCTTGACCTAAAAATCTAACTACTTATACAGTGTCATTTATTTAAATGTTGACCACCCCTGTGCAAAGAAAACTTGTTCTTTTTGTATTGTGATAACAAAAACATTTTATTTTGCAAAAATATTGTGCATGAAAAAAAAACATAATTTACTTCCGAAAAAGATTAAGAAATGTACACGAAAAACTCCAAAGGCAAAAGACTTAAGTTACAATGCAAAAATGGATATTCATAATGCAATTTATGATTTATACACATCAAAGACTAATATAATCCTTCAAAAACTTTTTAATATTATAGACTAAAAATATCATCACTTAAAAAGTCCTCATCTTCTGAGCCGTCCTCAAATGGCACAATGATCATTGGTGCTATTTCGACATCTAGAACTAGTTCTCGATTCCACCAATCCCATATCAATTTCTCTGTATGTTCCACAGATTTATTCCAGTACTCTGGCGTAATATATATTTAATCAATCTTGCCAAACAATTTGCACTTCATCTGATGTAAGATCATCGTTCACGTGTATTTCGTAATATGATTTTGCCCCAGCCCATATTATTTCTATTGCGTTAGACTGGCAATGGTATGGCGGCAGTCGTAAAACCTCATGTCCATTTTCCCGTAATAACTATTTCGTCTACGGCATATATTGTTGGTTTTTTAATAGATTTTGCCATTAAAAGAAGTTCTAGTTTCAGCATATTGGGTAAAGGATTTTGTTTTTGTTTTATTAGCCAGTCATAAATATCACTTTTCTTCCAGGATGAAGTATGTTGTTTATTTAAGATTCTTGAATGATAAGATGCATTGTCCAGAATGATTAAAGATGGAACACCTAAATTTGGAATCAGTTGTTCTTTTAACCACTTTCAAACAGTTCACAGTTCAGATTATCATAGTAGTCCATAATTTTGGATGTTGAAGAAAACAGTAAACTTGCACCTGGGAGAAATCCTGTTGAAGAACCTGCATGCAAAATGATGAACCGTTTTCCCGTCCCACATCCCTTTTTTCTCTTGACACTTTTTACAGACTCGTCTTGCCAAGATTTCGAACCACTTCCAATGGAAAATATCCAAGTCTCGTCTAAAAACACCACTTTTCTAAATTTTGAATCAACATTTTCCGTGTATTTCTTTAAAAACTGGATACGCTGACTTGCTATATGTGGCAACTCGCATAAAAATCTTCGATTGCAGTCCTTTATATATCGAAAACCCAACATTTTTATTAATTTTGACAACGATTTTAGTCCAATTTCCAATATGTCTCGATTTTTTAAAGCTTCTTTTAAAACTTGAATGGTTATGTTAGTTTTTGATGTATATAAATCGTAAATTGCATTACGAACATCCATTTTTTCGTTGTCTTGTTTTACGAACATCCTGTTTTTTCTGTCTGGCTTTTTTCGTGTACATTTGTTAATCTTCTTCGGTAGTAAATTATGCTTTTTTTCATGCACAATTTTCTGCACAGTCCTTATACCGATTCCCAAACCCTTTGCTACTGTCTCCTGGATATTGGCCGGTTAATTTTCCTTTTCGTAATATTTTATTAGATTTAACACCATTTTTTTCGCTTGCGGATGCAAAAAACCCGAAAAATGTTTTCTATTACTCACTTTGTCACTGACTTCTCAATCTGAAATCTCAATCTGATGTCTTTGAATTGACATCGCTCAAAGATTTTCGCATATGCTGGTATTTATATGTTTATCTTCATTTTTCATATGAAAATATCATAAGTGTATCTAATTCATTTTCCGGATTTTATGCGGCGGATATGAGTACACGTAATAAAAAGAAAAAGCAACTTAAAAAGTTTATCGTTGATAAATCGTATGACCCGCACGATAACACTGCTTTTGACTATAAACAGCTGCAGTTTGATATGATATTTTTTCTGAAATGTAGGGGAAAGAACAAAAATAAAATAAATAGGCTCGGATCACATTCAAACAAAAACACTATGCACACACACAATTTATGAGTGGAAAATTTAACAAATACTAAAATTCCTGCTTATGCTAATGAAGTATTAAGTTTAGGCCCAAATTTTGCCGTCCTTATTCAAAGCTCAAAGAACATGAAATAATGAATAATGAATTAAGAACAAAAACTTGCAATATTTTAACCAATTTTAAAAACAAAAATAATCTAAAATTTGAAAATAAAGAACTAAATAGGAAAATTAAAAAACCAAACCCTTCTTAAAAGAACATCCTAATTTAACTATTTTAAAACCAGACAAACCAAATAAGACTGTTATTATGGTGGCAAAAGAATAAGATAACAAAATAAATAAGTTACTAAATGACACCACAACATATCAGCAAATTAAAATCCAACTAAACAGTTTCAAAAAGAGAATAATGAGCTTATTGACAAAGGGTAATTAGTAATGCTCTCCAACCAAAAATGCATAGGCTCCCGAAATTACATAAGGAATGACCTATCGTATCTTGCATCAAATCTCCTTTTTGTGGTTTGTCAGGTTTTTTGAAAAATAGCATCTCAAAACTAACAAACAAAAATTAATACCATATTAAAGATTCCTCACATTTTAAGGAGAAAATAAAACATTGTCAAGTACTATATAATTACGCTTTAATATCTTTAGATGTAGTTTCGTTATATACCATCCAATAAACCTAGCAAAGGGCATAAAAAATAAATGGAACGATATAAGAAGGTACACAGACATACCGCTGGATGAGTTTATGGAAGCCATAGAGCTTATATTAAATTCAACATATTTTTTAAACAATGATAAAATATACAGACAGACGGATGTGCCATGGGAGCATATCTAGTGTAATTGCTCAACTTGACGTAGAAAATCTTGAAGAAAACATAATTTGAAAGTTGGATTTTAATTTACCGTTTTTTTTATAGAAAAAATGCAGTTCACAATTGAAATTGAAAGGAATCATCAAATAAGTTTTCTTGACATAACACTGCATAGAAAAAACACAATTACAACACCTTGGTACAACAACCTTGTAGGTCACAAATTACATATCCCGCTACCCTCTTAACCAAAAAAAGTCAGTAATTATAGACCTTGCAGATAGAGCAATTCATTTATAAGATCCTGAATTCCGAAGAGAATCAATAAAAAAAAGCAAAAGGGACTCTAATAAAAAATGGTTACCCAACTCATCTAATAAACTCAGTTTTTAAAAAAAGAATTAATAAATTTTATAATATTTCAAGTAACCAAAAAAGAAATCTGTCGAAAAAATCCAACAATAATTACTTGACACTGCCATATAAACAGAACATACAAATCACTCGTAGGGAATATAACTTACTAGACCAACACTATACTAAACTTAAAACAAAAATTCCAACATAAAAAAAACATGTAGTGTATCAAGTACCATGTAAAGACTGAGAAGGAACATTGTTCGTGAACTAAAGTATACCTTTGTTATTTATTTGATTTATTTGACATGGATTAATTTCGTTTCATGGTAAGTTATAAACCTAAAGATATGTAATTTTATTAGGTTTTTCTTGTTTGCTTTTAGGCTTAAAACTTTTGAAAAAATATATATATATTCTTACTATCGATTTAATTACTCTTGGGATATGAGTTTCGCCACAGGTGGATATCTGCTGCTCCGTAGAAATAGAGTGTCAAGTCCAGAGATGATTTCGGATGTTCCCTTGGTAACCACAAATGTCGGTTTTGCGCCTGTTGGTGACTCTGGTGTGGTTTTGTGTATTAATTTTGGTGCTAGTTGTACTCGTCTCTTAACTAGTCGACTGTACTGATGAAGACCTTAGGTCAGAAACACTTGTCTATAGTTGGCCAAATTTTATTGTTTTTAGCGGTCATCCCAAAAAATCCATTTTCTACTATATAATAGTTCTTAAGTTTTTCTTACTATATATATATATATATATATATATATATATATATATATATATATATATATATATATATATATATATATATATATATATATAATAGTTCTAACCGCTTTAAGTTTTTCTTACTTTCGGTATATACAGTGTGGAAAAAAAGTATGGACTACCCCTAATAATTTGGTAGTCTGTAGGTTTTATGGAAAATGCTCGAACACGTTAATCTAGTATTTTAGTTGGTCACATTCTGATAACATTTATTTGTTTTTTGATTGACATCTGTGAAAAATATAACCTAACCGACATTTTTTTAAATGGTGACATATGACATGTGATACATCACTTGAAAGCTCTTGTTTCACTCAGCAGATTTTAGTGCGATTCTATTGTGCCATTTCAAAATTTGTCATATTCTTGACCGATGTCAATAAAAAAACAAATAAATTTTAACATAATGTGAGAAACTAAAAAACTAAATTGTCGTATCCGAGCATTTTCCTTAAAACCTGAAGTCTACCAAATTATTAGGGGTAGTGTATACTTTTTTCACGCACAATTGAACGGTCGCCATTTTGAAATGGCACACAATCGCACTAAAATCTAGGAACATACTGAGCGAAACAGGGGCTTTCAAATGATGTTTCACATGCCACACATCACATTAAATGTTGCCATTAAAAAAAATATCGATTATGTCATATTTTTGACAGGTGTCAATAAAGAAACAAATCAATTTTATCAGAACGTGGGAAACAAAAAAACTAAGTTAACGTGTTCGAGCATTTTCCGTAAAACCTACAGACTACCAAATTATTAAGGTAAGTAAAAATATATATAGTTACTTCTAAGTTCCCAAATATTTCTTTAAAATTTTTCTACAAACATCGCACTTACGAGGAATAACTCAGGAGAAATAATTTTGGGATATATTTCACATTTTTTGTCATTTTCAACATTATCAGTTTTTTTTATATGCATATATTTATTGCATTTATGGTGAGAAGTAATGCTATTAAAATTACCACCGTAAAAGCATACACACCTTAGAACAAGTTATACCTACTTAATTTAGTAGTAATATACCCTTGGGTCGAAAGGTTTTTTTTATTTACTAAAGTTTCAAGCTGTTTATTAAAATTTGGTATAAAAAATACAGGCAAATTTAAGATGACTGTTTCGAGGTGGTGGATGTAGTTGCATAATTTTTGCCCGTTAGAGGGATTCGGAGTCGTGAATTTTACATTTCAAAAATAAAAATTAAAAACTGAAAATTCCGGCGTCAACAAGGCGGATGAATTTTGAAATGTACTGTTTTTGTATAAATCTCGCCGGCGGTTGCACTGGACATTTTCACTGTACAAGATCAAAACACGGAATGAATTCCAATGTGCAGGTATCTATACCCGACCTGTACATACTTTTTCCTGCCTAAGCAAGATTTATAAAACTTCATATCGTCAGTAGCTTTTAAACAGGAGAAGTTAAAAATAGTTTTTTGTTTTATTAGGCAGAATAACGCATACATTTGCTTTCGACTGTGTGAAATATATATTTTTTCTCCCAATAACATTAAAAGGTTACGGCGAAACAGCTTTCTGTCAAATAAAATGAAGTAACATGCGAGTTGCACATTTCCAATTGATTATACACAATTTTGTTGTTGCTTGGTGGACAATCGAAAATTTTCTAGGGACAACCCTGCTAGTTAGTTGTGAATGCGTTTCGGCCGTTATCATACTTAAGTCGCTCTAGCCTAGAAATGTCAATAGAAAACAAACTAATTATTTATCAGTAATAATATTTCATTTACGTTTTACGTTTAAAACAATATAATATTAAAACGATTTTACCGAAAAAAAATTTAGAATAATAGAATAGAGTGCGTCAACACAGGACCTAATATCCAGTGGCGCGAGTTCCACGTAGAAAAACAATAATATGTGATGTAGTAAAAAGCATACGGCAAGAAAACATTTTCACAGAAAAAGAAGATAATCAAAAGCAAATTTAGACAAAGAATTAAATATTCTATTACATTTCGAAGATGAGGTTATTTTTCCGAGGACCAGGACGGGAAAAACGACGATTTAATATTGAAAATAATTGAATGAAGTCAGAAAATTATCGATGTGACATTTGAAGTTTTCGGCTGTTGTACGACAATTATTAGACCTGCGTTGCTGAGGAAACCTTAAAAGTAATCAAATTTCTGTTAATTTATTTATGTGATTTGATTTAAAAATTGCGAACTTACTGGTTGTTTAGTAGTTATTGTGAAAAGTATAAGTTTTTATTGGTTGTTTAGTAGTTATTGTCAAAAGTATAAGTTTAAAAAACGACTGATCCGAGTTTTTTCTGACTCCAGTTAGTACAAGCAGCAAAAGTAGCGTCACAAAAAAAGTTTACCAAACCGCGTATTGAAGATTTATGTAATGGAAGATGAAAAAGACTGTAGTTCTTTCTCGGAGACGGTGTTGTTTATTTTTCGGAACTGACACAACAACAAAAATGATCAACAGTGTGGTTGAATTATTCAATGAATGAAAATACTCCCGATGAAGTTTATTTAATGGCCAAGGTTGTTTTTATATTTGCGACTGCAGATGCTTGTCGCAAATACAGCCAGGTCATCATACAGAAGATTCGGGAACGTTATCAATTGTGAAACTTAAGCAAACAAAGAATAATATAAACAGGAGATTTGTAGTAACTGAAGAATATATTAAATTTTATCCAATGTACATAGTCCTTCGTCCAGCAGCAACAAAGGATCGCCGCCTCTTTTATGCATATCGCAATGGAAAATGTATCACCCAGGTTGTGGGTAAAAATCAGTTTTATAAGGTACCTGAAACAGTAGCTAATTTTCTTCAACTTGAAAATGCTAAATCATATACAGGTCATTCATTTCGAAGATCGTCTGCTACAATTTTAGTTGAATCTAGGGGAGACTTGATGATACTAAAGAAATATGGCGGTTGGAAGTCATCAACGGTATGTTGACGATTGTAGCATACAGGACATACATAGCTAATAAAGTGTTTAGAACGTGCGGCAGTACTGAAATAACACCTGATTTGCTACCAGGCACATCAACAGCAAGAAATGTAACTTTTTTATAATAAAATATTCTAAAATTAATATCTACCTTTACTTATTTGTATATATATTCGGGAAAAAAGTTCTCATTTTCTTCCCTGGAAAAAAAGTAATTTCATAAAAAGTGAAATTTTTTTTACCTGACAACAGGGGTTAAATGTCAAACTTTTTTCCCGTCACAAAAAAATCTTTATATAATCTAAAATTATATAAATCGACGTTCCTCGACTGATAAAAAAATTTTGAAAAAAAATGTATGCGGTGCTAAAAAAGCATAACTACAACAAAACCATTTAACTCAACGGCACTAATTCTCGTGGAAATGCTGGGGAGATTACAAAAGAAGCAAGGGCGCAAGTCGTTGCATGTATGGTGCGGCATATTAGGAAACCAAGTCGTTGGACCAATTATTTTTGAGGGTATTTTGACGGGGGAATGTTATTACAAATTTCTTAAATAAGGAAATAGAGCACCATTTAGAACAGCTTCCCATTCATTGGTATACTCGAATAATTTGCCACTAGGAAATAATCGGTATGGTTTGTGGATCATCGGAAGACAATGTTCTATTCGGTTGCCAGCAAACAAACCCAATCTCACACCCCCATATAATTTTTGTGGGGATATTTAAAAGGCAAAGTCTAGTTTAATAGAACCGATAACTTGAAGGATGTGAGCAAAAAATTGAGCAGGAAAGAGCAATTTTAAATACCGAAGGTCCTTTCTTCATTAGTAATGCTATTAACAGACTGTGTGATCCGAAATTGCTCAAATGCTAGAGGTGGTCATTAAGTAGCTTGTAAATAGGTTCTGACATAAATATTAGTATTGTTGTATGTGTTGAAAATATTATATTAACATAATTTTATTTTAAGTTCAATGTAAAACGTAAATGAAATATTATTATTGACAACAGTGTAGCCAAGTCGGTACAAAAACAAGTGCTAAGTCTAGCCGCAAATAAGTGCTACATTGCAATTGATTTCCCAAAATATTCCTAAGGTTCTCCCAAATTATAGCAAAACCTAACATGTATATTTTGTGTTACTATTTACCAATTTGAGATGGCAATACCGGTTTTCTATAATATTTCAATATACAATATAACTGGAGTATAAAATCCGAGTGCTCCCAAAGTATGCCAACATTTTATCTGACCCCTTAAATTAAATATTAAACAAAACCTAAAATATGTATTCAATGAAAATCATCCAAAATAAGAAAACAATATCAGCTCTACAGTCGACATTTAATAACACTTCCCTTCAATTTAACTTGGGAAAATAAATTCATTAAAGCCCAATAACCTATCCTTCATCGATTCTCAAGAAAACACTCCCGGAGTTCTTTATCCAAACTCCCCCAATCCCTTAGAGTCGAACACATCTGGGCCAGTCCTAATCTAATAACCCGGTAAGTGTTTTCTTAGGCTTTCTACCTTCCTGCTCAAATATTTGGCTCGACCAAAAGCGATTTCGGATGTTATTTTAATAAAAACTAATGCCCGTCGAATAAGAATGAGTTTTTATGTCGGCCCTCGTTCCGACGTCAAATTGAATATAGAAATATTCAAGTTGATTTGCATCATTATTTGCAGAACTTTTTCTGCTAACGTGGATGTTGACTGTGTTTACATTCCTCGTAAGTGGAATAATAGTGAAAAAAGACATATCCATTTCTTGGAACTTAACCGAGTTTTAACGTGTATTGCCTTTAAAACAAACTAATTACTGTTATAAAGTAAAAAGCTTAAACATTTAAAAAGTAAATATAATATGTATCTGCAGGGTGTCGCCTAACCTCGTTCGTAAAATGAAAAGAATGAATCCTCACCCAATTTTAAGATGAAATGTATGGGGATTCGTTTTCAAAATACAGCGTGGTTAAGTTTAAAAAAAAATCGTTTTTTCATTATTAGCTTAAATACCCTTTACCCGATTTTGTTGAGAATTGGCAGAATTTAGTTTAATAAGTCTCGGGAGCTTTCTTAACGAATATAATTGACAAAAAAATAAGTTACGCCTCTGACTTTTTTCAATTTCGGTATTTTAAACTAATTTAGCAATTAAAAATACAACGTTTTTATGTTTTGAGCTACTTTTAGATCATGTCGTTATGATTTTTTTCCTATTGTTTGGAATAGTGAAGTATGACCCAGTTTAGTTCAGTACATAGTCACAGTCATGTATTACATATACTGTCTTTTCAAACATTTTTATTGAACGCCATTTTGTTCCATCACATTGGATTCCTACCAATATTTTACCAGTTTCTTTCTACCTATGATTGACACCAACTTACATCTATATCACACTTAATTCTTGCGGCGCAAAAATTGAAATTAAATTAATAAATAATATTTTCAGGCAGTTTTTTAAATATTTTATTAGGCCACTATTTTGTTTTACTAGCTTGGATTCATATCAAAATGTCACCAGTTCATTTCTATATAACACTTGCTATTTGTGCAAAATTTGAGGCAAACTGCATGATTCGTTTTTTTAATAATAATTTTTTTAACTTTCTAAATGGTTTTCGTTATTGATTCGCTTGTATATATATATATATATATATATATATATATATATATATATATATATATATATATATATATATATATATATATAGTGGTGTATTATTTGTGGTTATGATCCAATAAAAAAACAAAAGTCTTATTTCAAATGGTTGACACGTTTCCCAACTTCCACTTTCCCAAAGTGTTTTTTTTTCGCGAAAATAAAGCCAGATGTGAAAGTAATTCAAGACAAAAAGTTGTATATTTAGTTGCTTATTTAGTTAAAAATATCGAAATTAAAAAACGTCAACAGCATACCTTTTTTTTGTCAATTATATTCGTTCAGAAACTTCTCGGGACTGGGCTTGATAATTTTAATAGTTACCGCTAAATTAGTTCCTTATTACACTAAATAACGCTGCCAGTTCTCAACAAAATCGGGTAAAGGGTAAAGTGCGGGACACTAAAAAAAACCGGGCGGTCCTTAAACTAAAAGTTCATAGTCTTAAGCAAGCGGAAAAGTAAAATTTGTGTACGCAAATAAATTTTATGTTATTTTATTTGTTGTAATAGTTTGCCGCTTCACCTATAAAGTGCGCCAGCTAAGCGGTACGGAAAATTAATCGAGGATTTAGTAAATTTCGCACTGGTCCACTTGTAATTGGGATGTGCCTAGAGTCTCTATGCACTTGCCGCTAGAAGGTTCAAGCTATTTCCAGTGGCGCCTATACATTTCGAGCATTTGTTTTCATTTCTATATAAATGCGTGCGTTGAATTTGAATTATTATTTCGAAGTAACGATGGCAAGCAAAAGAGAGCGTTATAGAGCCCTGTACTAGAGAAGCTGAAAATAATAGTTTGACTATTCCAATTCAAAATCGAACAGAACGCGCTGCATTTTACAACGGTGTTTCGGAAAGTAGTGTAAGAAAAATTCAAAGAGAACATAATGATCGCTCATGTTCTACTTCACCTTTAAAATCTCCTGGTAAAAAAAGACCGCGATTATCATACAAAGATAAAATTGACGCTGGTGATTTTCAAGTAATAGGTTCCGACCTGCAAACCTCTACTTCGTGCTGTAAAGAACAAAATAGATTTGTTTGGCGCAAGAGCCAAAATAAACGAAAATTGCTCATTGAGAGACCAAATATTTTTCACTGGCGGGTGACATATCTAGCAACTGTAAGGCAATATAGGCAAGAAGGACGCAATATTGTGTATCTACACGAAACCTGGGTAGATAATATGACAGTGAACAACTGCTGGCAAAGTGAAAGTGTTACAGTTGTTGTTCAGGGAATCCGCTCTAGTAGCCGCTTTATTATAGTTCATGCTGGTTCAGAAGCCGGATTTGTCCCAGGTGCTGCTTTAGTTTTTGCCTTGAGACTATCTTGGACAGATGAATAGAGAAAATTTTGAAAAGCGGTTGCTCGAGAAGCTTCTACCTAACATTCCTCCCAAATCAGTCGTGGTAATGGATAATGTGTCTTATCATTCTTACGTAGAAGATAAAATGCCAACTAAATACTCTACAAAAGCTCATATGATATCGTGGCTTAAATCGAACAATCTTGTATCTGAAGAAAATATCAATTATATGAAGTAATATCAGCCAACAAGCCTAGAGAAAAAAAGTATAAAATTGACCGTCTTTTACGTAACCTCGGTCATACACCTTTAAGGCTGCCTCCATACATGTGCGACCTCAACCCTATTGAACTTGCATGGGCAGGAGCAAAGAAGCGCAATAAGAGCGCAACACCGGTGAACTTTCAATTAAAGATTTAAATAAAATAACATTAGAAGCGATTGACTCAATATCGGCTAAAAATTGGAAATCGTATGTTAAACATGTTCGTTCTATTGGCGATAAATACTGGGAAGTAGATGGCAAAATTGAAACGGTTACTGATGATTTAGTTATCACAATGGGATCTTCAAGTAGTGGAAGACACCGATTTAGAAGGAATCGAACCATTAGAATCACAGTCGTCAACCTCAAAAACGGCTTACTTTTTTTTCATATATTTTGTAAAATTGCTCAAAAAGTAGCTGTCAATAAACTGCTTCAAAATAATTAATTTTCTGTTCAATACCGGGTGCCAAAAAATATCTAATATTGTAATTAAAATTTGAAAAACCACAAAACTCCTATTTTTCAAAAATTAACACAACAATGTAGTTATAGTAGGGGAGCCAGCACTGATTCCAGTGAACAAGATTTATCAAAATTTTAACTTACGCAGTTCGACTTTGGGCTATATAACAAAAGTGACCGTTTGTCTCCGTCTGTCATATTACTTTGTACGGGGGGCGTCATTGTCAAGTCTATACAGGGCGTTTCCAAATTGCGTGCTAATGTTAAAGGGGGGTGATTCTTGGACCTTTTTAAGAAAAAAGTTTAATATGAACCTGAAAGTCTTAACTTTGGAGATACAGGGTTTTTAAAAAACATTTTTTTTAAATCCTAATTCTAAAGCTATTATAGATAAATAATTGTGTGAAATTTGAAACACGTCTTTGATAAAAGCATAGAAGGGCATTTTTTATCAACAATTAATTTTTGAAATTTCTAACAGTGGCGTGCAAATGTATAGAAGACCTGTATCAAATTTCATGCAGTTATCTACAATAGCATCAGAATTGGGTCGAAAAAAAATGTTTTCTTTTTAAACTTTACTATCCTGTATCTCAAAAGTTAAGACTTTTAGAACATAAAAACACCCCCTTTAACATCAGCGCGCAATTAGGAAACGCCCTGTATAGTACTTCATAATGACGGCCCCTGTATAAAGTAATATGACAAACGGGTACAGACGGCCACTTTTGGCAAACCCGAGTAGCCCAAAGTCGAACTGCATAAATTAAAATTTTGATAAATCTCGTTCACTGGATCTGATGTTGGCTGCCCTTGTAAAATCTAGACTTGTAAATCGTGTATCACTATACTGGGTGGTCCAATAATAGTGGACGTAGGGACATTTGAACATATTAGTGCATTCCATGCCAGATGACACTAGGGAAAACTTATTAGAAATGGTTAATTTCCATTGTTACGAAATGAGGAACAATGTTGCAGTATTGTGGAAAGTCCAACAGTCTTCGGCTCTCAGAGCTATAGAATGCCTAAGATTGGAAGGGGACCATATAGAACCGACTTACAAAATTATTTTATAAAATACCACATAGCAACATACCTTTTTACAGCAAAATGTCTGAGCTATTTGAAAATGCCGAATTCATAATGTCAAATTTTCAAGATTAACTTTATTGAGACATTTTTTACTTTTTTTAAAATTCAATTTTTATTTCTGTTATTAAGCTTGGTTTCGTTATTTTACATCATTCACTATTAAACACATGTCAAATATAGCCATGAAAAGAGGTATCAACATTTACAACATTTTTCAATTTTTTCGAAAAGGCTTGTTTTTAAAAAATGTAAATTAGACTTCAAAATTTTGTTTTAAGAAAAAAACAAATTAATTACTTTCTGTTATTGAATTTTCTAAAATATTTTGTATAACTATAGTTTTAATAGAGTAACAACTCTCGGACCTATTAACATACATACAATGCTAGTCCAATTTATTATAACACAGATTCCTGCTTTGTGTTTCGCTTCCGATTGAAGACGCAAGTGTCAAATTGTGTCACCTCTTGTCAAAGTAGAAATTGATGCTAGCAGATAGATAAAAGAAAATTAAGATAGGAAAGTGCAATACGTTCATCTCAAAATAATCTATTTATTGGTTTTCAATTTATTTCTAATAGGCTGCTCAGCGTATATATATATATATATATATATATATATATATATATAAAAATGATGTTATAAAAATATTTTTCCCAAAATAAAACAATGTCAATTAGGGTATCGAATCATATATCATATGCTTCTATAGCATTTTCCCGTTTCCATTAGGTAACAAGCCAATAACTGCCGGCTACGTCTGCACAAAATTGTTTTTGCTGTCCCTACTCAAATATTGGTCGACCCCTGTGTTGTTACGCCAAGGGTTAGAACACTTACTAAGGGAAATACTTGTGGACGCAGAACGACCCTATTATGTCGTTTCATAAAGGTCACAGGCTATGAAATAATATTTTTTGTTGGATTATTTTCAATTTCGAGCGGAACGATGGTTCAAATTTTCGATTTATTTTTATAAAACAAGTTAAATAAATTCTATGTCGCACAAAATTGAGCCACAAAAATAAAATTTATTGTATGACGTAAGAATAAATTACTCCTCACAAAACCAATGCACTTTATACCATTTTGTGGAAAATTAAAAATAATCGAATTTCCAAGGGAAGTCAAGCATGATATAAATAAGAATGAACTAATACATTTTTTGTTTGAATGCAATACAGCGATTTGGAAAAATATTTTTAAAAACTAAGCGCAATTTTGCACAAAAATCAGGGTGATTTAAGAGGCCAGTTCGAAGAGACATGAGAAATTATACAATTAGAAATAGAGAAGTTTATGAATTGGTGGGATCATGTAAATTAAGAGAATCTAAAAATACATGGACAAATTAAAAGGGGGTGTTAGAATTTAGAAATAAGGGTCTGTTAAAATAAGAAGAAATAAACACTTTTTTATTTTTTGCACTATATCTCCAAAGCTATGAAAAAGTTCGGCAAAATTTTAAGTATTTCCCCTTTCCCTATTTTATAGCATAGAAAATGAATCATCGCGAAACCCGATTCAGTAAATAGTTTCCAATATATACCTGTTCAAAGTTGGTCTAAATTATGAAAAATCTGTTAACCATTTTTTGATAGTAGAATTTACAGCGAAATAAATACTCACTGACCTCTCTATGATTAATGAAACCCGAGACATTAAGTAAGTAAAATAGAGCCTCTGCACGTTAGTAATCGCAGTGATTCGTCATGTATTCTTTTTTCGTAATAGGGGTGCTTTATTTGAAAAACAGAATCAAAATTATACTCAATTCAAAGCTTAAAATATCAGCAACTAAGACAATTCGACATGCCTTCAGCGACTGTGATACTATTTAAACTTTTTCGCGAGTGGACTAGAAAAAATGGCCAGTTACTCCTCAGTAAGGCGTTAAAAAGTCAATGGGCGATTTTTTAATGCAACGATAGCAATTCTTTAACTACATATTATAAAAAGACATTTTTTTAAAACTAATTTAAAATTTTATACTATTTACAAAAAAATATTACGAAATTAATAAAATAAGGTTACATACCTCGAAAAATGCATGTTGTTTATTTATTTAATTTGATTGATAGGTAGCAAGTTAGTGGTTTGCCAGGAAACTCTTGACACAGTTTTAGATGAAAAATAATCCAGTTCTTATCTTAGTTCGTTCTTTTGAGGAATTTAAAGATAATTTTTTTGCTATATTTTTTAATTTAAACCTTAGAGTAGAATCAGACATTCACAATGATATACTACATTTTAAAAATAACGGCTTAGACAAAGTTAAAACTATACTAAAATATCAAATTGTGTTATATTTGGCTTAAATTTTTTATATCTTGTGTGTCATTTTTTTTTTTCTTTTTTTATATGAATCATTTCTTTGATAATTTATTTCTGATACAGGTTATCTTTATCAATGATTTTGGTTTGAGAAAAATAAAATTTGTGCTTTGTACTTTTTTCAAGTTTGTGTAATGCAGTGAATGCATCCTTTGTATACTTATGTCCTTTTATTGTATTTTCTAAGAGTTGGATTGTCATACCAATATATATTTATAGGGCAGTTTAAACAAGGAATTTCATATACACGATTGGATTTTATATTTTTAGGAATTTTAGTTTTTAATTTTGTAAATAGGGAGCCTATCAGGTTCTGGGCTTTATGACACACAATTATATTATATTTTCCTAAGACATGTTTTAATTTTTCAGATAATTGAGATGTGTATGGCATTATAATGTATTTTTTTTGCGTTTTATCTTGTCTTACGTTTTCGTTGTGATTGTTATAATAGATATAAGTCCTTTGTTTGATTCTTTTTTTTATCAGTTTTTCCGGGAAATGATTTGCCTTCAAGGTCTCTTTAATTTTATTAAGGGCTTCAGGGCGGTATAGTGGTGACGTTAAAGATATGGTGCGGTCAAGTAGACCAATCACAACACTTCTTTTTTGTTTGTATGGATGGTGGGAATTGAAATTAAGATATCATCCAGACCAAGTTTCTTTTGTAAACCATTTAGTTTTTAAATCATTTTCTTTTTGTCTTATTATAGGAAGGTCGAGAAAATTTATTTTGTTTTAATTTCAAGAGTGAAATGAAGTTTCGGGTGGAAATTATTGAATTTGAAAAGTAGTTTTTCTATTTTATTTTCTGGAACTGATGCTAAACATCATCCACATATCTCTTAAAACAAGTAATATTAAAATTCAATTTTTCGAGAACTTCCTCTTCTAGGTTTCCATAACTATTTGTGCAATTGTAGAGGAAATAGGTGAGCCCATAGCACATCTATCAAGTTGACAAACAAAAATCTTTTTTGGCTTTTTCGCAACTGAATAAAAATATTTAACTTTATATATTATTATATAGCAAATATTTAATAAAATTACATATCTCAACATGTAGACTAGTCTGTCTACGGAATGTTTCGATACATATATAAACAATATTATTTAAGCAAGCATAATAAATTATACCATTTACCTTAAGTTGTTGATAAAATTGGTTTTTGTATTGAAAATAATTATTTGACATTATAAGATTTAAGAATTCTAAGAATTCAGGCACAGTTAGAGTTGTAAAATTTTTTAAAATATTCCATTTGCCTTTTATAGCACTAACTATGAGTTCATTTGGTATATTAGTATACAAAGAAATTACATTTAGTGATATTAATTTTGAATTTTGTGGTATTGTTAATGTATCTAGGAAATGTTTAAATGTAAATGAGTCTTTTATGTAGTGTTTCTACTTGTGACATTTGACAAACATTTTGACAAATACTTTGAGAGCTTGTAGAAAGGAGATTGAATACATGATACTATAAGCCTGAGGGGAATGTTAGGTTTATGCAATTTGGGTAGGTCATATATTTTAGGCGTGACTGCATTATAAATAGACAAGCTTTTAGCTTCCGCGTGAGTTAATAGATTTCTGTTTAGGAGTTTTTATTTTGGAAGATGTTTTGGGTCATTCTTTAAAATTATTGTTTTTATTTAATTTTTGTGTCATAGATAGTTATTTCAGGATTATCTTTAAAACCTTATATGTTGTTTTTGTAGTTTTTAAAATTGGTAATTTTATTTGTTTTAAGTTTAATTTTTATTTTATGATTAATTATTTGTGTCATAGTCAGTAGTTATTTTATTTTGTTATATATATATTTATATATATATATATATATATATATATATATATATATATATATATATATATATATATATATATATATATATATATATATATATATATATATATATATATATATATATATATATATATATATATATAAAAAATGTGTTTTCCTACAGTAGGTCAAGGCTAAAATCGTTTATTATATTGGAGAAAAAATTGGCGCATTTAAATTAAACTACGATTTGGAGGTATATATATATATATATATATATATATATATATATATATATATATATAATATATATATATATATATATATATATATATATATATATATATTATATATATATATATGATCCTGTTAATCGTAAAGTCACGTCTTTTGTTATTGTAAAGTCTACTTTTAATATCGTTCTATACATTTTTTCACCGCACACAGAGAATGATTGCACAAGTAATTTATTTATGGTGCCCTCTTCAATTATTGGTCCAAGAGTTAGCACACTTAAAAAGGGAAATACTTGTGCACGCAGAAGGACCCTATTGCGTCGTTTAATAGAGATTTTTTTTGGGTTATTTTTATTTTCGTGATAATAGAGCGTTTTGAATTTACCATTTTTAAACAAGATTTTTTTAGAATAATCGGTTAGAATTGTTCTAAAATTAACTTCACTCGTTCTAGCGTTTTTTAACAGATAATTCTATTGTACAAATGCAACCGGTGTACAGTAACAAATACACTAACCATGAACTGAATTTAGTTGGTTTAAACGTTACAGAAACTATGCCAGCTTAATCTATTATTTCGTTGTTTCAAATTATTATGCACTGGCATTTTATTTTTATTTATTGTAAATCAATAAAATTCCCTCTGAGTGATTTTTAGCTATAATTTATATAAAAACCTATTTAGCTTAACAAACCTTTTTTATATTATTTTCTAGTAATCTTGCATAATTCATGATGATAAGACGCACACGCAACTTTTTATAGTAATTAAGTTTAGGGGTATCGAGGATAATAATAGGGATCTTAATAAAATACTATATTTTAAATTCAAACAATTCAATGGACATCCGTTTATCTTTAAATTTATATTTCTTTATTCTAAATCCCATCTAAATTAATTCTTTCTAGACCTAGATCTCTTTGAATGCTATTTTTTTTTAGGTACTCATAGCTTTAAGTTGCGGTTTTAGTTAATAATTAATATTGTTTTCAATATAGAATTAATTATTGAAAACTTTTTTGAACAACGGACTGTTTAAAAAAAATAATAATTCAGGTACTCACTTTTGAAGATGATAACTTATTTTCTAGGAAGTTCACAAACGCTCAATTATATTTCTAAAAAAAATACCTTGAAATACAAACGGCTATTCGATAAAAAATAATAATTTATATTGTTTTATGATATTTCCGTAATTTCATGAAAATATATAATGTATATTATAGTACAGTATGGTAGTAAAATACACACTACCATAATTTATTGTTTTCTTAAACGAAATGATATATTTCCTTATAAGCTAGCTTGACAATAAAAATGGAGTATTAAGTGATTGGTAGATTTACATGAAGTCTAGTAGGTCATAGGTGGCCGCAACTAAACATCCTTTCCTACAAAAGAATTCAAAATGGAGATTAAAAACCATAAATTCTTCCCTGGTCACAGTTATTTTTTTAAAACTGACCTGAAATTTACATAATCACCGCAAAATTCGAATAATTCGTTAAAAATAGTCTAAAATTAACTTCCCAGCAGATCAACCCTTGCTGTAACAGAAAACTTTATTGCCAAAAAAGCAATCGGTGTACAGTAACAAATACATGAATTACGAACGGTATTTAGTTAGTTTAAACGTCACAGAAACGAGGCCAGTTTAATCTATTATTTCAGTGTTTCAAACTATTATGCACTGGGATATTCAATGTAACTCAGTAAAAAGAGCCTTCAAATGATTTTAAGCTGTACTTTACATAAATCCCTATTTGTTATCAGCTTTTGTGGGAAGTTTACTAACACATTTTTTGTTTTGCTTTTTGAAGGTGATACGACGCACGCGCAGCTATTTTGTAATTGTGAATATAGAGTTACCGAGGATACATTTAAGAACCATACACAATACTGTATTTTAAATACAACCAATTTTATGCATATATTTATTGCTGTTGCTTCTTAATTGTCTGTATTTTTATTACAAATTTCCTATAATTATTTTCATCTGCAGTTATGCAAAAATTAAGTCGCTGGTACTCGTAGTAGGGTCATCTTTCCATTCTAGACAAGCGCTCTGACTACTAACGCACGAACAGCATGCGCTCAACACCAACTACGACAATTTCACTTATTCATTTTTATGTTAGTTGAATATTAGGGTTTTGCAGCTTTCGCCGGCAAGGGGGTGTAAAGACGCAAGAAACTCATTCAACGATTGTTGGTCATTGAGATTAGTTTGTCTGTTACCCGAATGAATCGTCTACATATAGCGGTTTTAGTAGGAATCCAAAGCAAATCTCTGAATAGTAATATCAAGCCGGACTATTTTCTTAAATTATTGTTGCTTTATGACTGTCTGTATTTTAAGTATATATTTCCCATAATTGTTTATTCGGTGTTTCAGGGCAATTAAAAATGTGTCCTGGGCCTTAAGCCTTGGCCCTCATTGCATTTTAGGCGAGCGTTCTGACCACTGAGCCACGAAGACCATGAGCTTAACCAACCTCCTGGGTCTATAATATTTTACTAACATAAAATTGAACAAGTTAAATCGTCGTTGTTGGTGTTAAGCTCATGGTCTTCGTGGCTCAGTAGTTAGACCACTTGCCTAGAATGAAAAGAGGTCCTGGTCTCGAGTTCTCGCCAAATTAACTTTTTCAGTTTTAATTTCTCTGAAATGCCGATTAAAATAATCATGGGAAACTTATGGATAGACCAAATAGATATTAAAAAAATTGAATAGAAAAAGTGGGTAATCGGAATGTTAACTAAAATGTTTTAAGGGTATATGAACATAAGAAGTTTCCTAACTGATCCACAAAATTAAAATTAATGGTTTGTCGCAAGAGTAGACTGCTCTTTACAAAAACGATGCCCTGGATACTATTTTGGGAAAAATCCAATATGGCATAAAAACGTGTAATTAGTAAAGTTTTTGTGTCAATGCAATATAGCGGAATACATTGCCTAAAAATTATTATCAATAACTAATCCTATCCAATTTTGCACAAAAATCGAGTAGGAAAATGTTTTAGGGGTATATGAACGTAAGAAGTGTATCACAAATTTAAAACTAATTGTTTGACGCAAGAGGACACTGCTCTACACAAAAACGATGCGATGTAGGATGTAATAAGCCAGTTTTCTGAGACATGAAACATTACATAATTAGAAAAGCTTATGATTAAAGGGTGCATTTAGATGTAAGTTAGGAGAATCTAAAAATTCATGGACCTATTCAGAGGGAGAAACTGTTAAAATAATGCTATTCAAAAATTCGTCAAAGTTCTAAAATATTTTCTTTCCTTATTTAAAAGCACGTTCTACGACTGTAGGACATTTTTATTACAATACTTACCATGTTTCGAAAATTAAGGGCCATTTTTCTACCTTTCTTTATATATGGCTATTTATGTTAATATTTATTCCCTCTCTAAGTACTTCAAATATATAATTTTTAATTGTATCATTTTGCTCATTATTAGAGAGACAGATGGCGCTGTATTTTGAGTTGTGAAAATATAATTTTTATCTTTATATATGGTCTATTTATGTTAATACACGTGTGGAACAACTTACGACGGACTTCAACAGTGGTCTGAGCATGCTCCCAGAATCTTAATTTTAAAAATGCCCAATTACCTGAAAGGACCACAACCCCCAGGAAGGCACCAATTTTATTGATCAGCTGAAGAATTTTCAAGATAAAATTAATACGTCTCTGCAGAATCGAAGACGTAAACAGTCTTAAATCTAATATCAACAGTTTACAGATCAAGGTAAAAAACGTGCAACTGACACGGAACGCGCATTATTTACTGATTCACGGCGATTTGTATTCGCTGACCTTAAAATTCTTTAGTGAAAAACTGGGCGTTTAAATTGACAAGTCGGATATCTCGATCTGTTATCACCTAGGTAAAAAAGACAACGCCAAAGGCAAACCGAGGCCACTGGCAATTCAGTTTCGCAGTCGCTGAACTCGCGATATAGTGCTCAGTAAAAACAAAATTTAAGCCTATTCAAGAAGTCCCGGGAGGTGTTTGAAAGACGGGCTTGGACCTATAACGGACTAATTTATATTGAAATTTCGGGAAATCGGAGACTTATTAAAAGTAAAACTGGGCTCAGTGCGGTAACTGAGAGTGTGTGATAACAATGAATGATCATTTCGCGTTTTTTTTTGTTTATTTGTGCATACGCAATCGAGATTACTGAAATTAACGGTGAGTATTACTTTTCTTTATTTTTGTACGGCAATATAAACAACTTATGCATGCAAATTTATTTAAAGATTTCTCAGCTCTTTATAATATTAGGTGACCAGTTGACTTACTTCTGTGAACTTTGTATTTAAGATATATTTTTTTAATTAATTTTTTAGAAATGTATGTTTTGCTATTTGTTTTTCTTTTTAAATCTGGCTTTTTTTCTGCTGTTTTCAGTTTGATGACGGGAGATTGTTTATTTTTCATGCAATATGGATATATGCCGAATATTTAATTTAAGACATTTATACTTCTCTTGATATACGAATTTTTTTCTTTATCTTTACCTTTACGTTATAAAATGTATTATTATAACGCTAATATATATATTATCTATTTTTTCCCCTCATATTATTATTATTTTTTTCTTGTTCTATCTGTTAACAAAGCGCAATTTGGTTTTGTGATTGGATATAAAGTTAAATTTTAAAACAATTTAAACCTAACTTTGAAATTTGTTCAATTTTTCATTTTTTCAGGGATTTTTAAATGTTCTATTTTTATAAATAATAGATATAGAAATTTCTTTTATTGTAGATATGAAACTCTTAGTAACTAAGAATATATATATATATATATATATATATATATATATATATATATAATGATAATGGTGTCTTTACTACAGCAAATCTATACCTATAATTTGATGTTATGTTAAGCTTTTATATTTTGCGAAAGCTATATATATTTATAGAAATATACAGATAATTTGTTGAATTCGTTATAACTCTTTTTAGTACACTCCTGCTTTATCTTATAATAATTAATTTAAATCTACTAGAGACCCGGCGGTCCCTCCTCTACGCTTTCCCGCTGCCGTACCCGGTTGACAATTATCCATCGTCTGTTTATAGTAATCACCTCGAACGGGTGGCTAGACTATAGATCCTGTAGCCTGTGTTGCCCGTACTAAGCCATGTATTTTTGAGCCTAACTTATAACATCACTTACTATGAAAATCGCTCACCTTAACGTCAGATCGCTTTTTACTGGCTTCAACGATTTGGTAAACATAATTCAGGATAATAACTACGATGCAGTAATGATCACTGAAACTTGGCTGTCTGAGGATAGCAATTTAAACTTAATAAATATCCCTGGTTATAGATTTTTTCACAAAAACAGAACAGGAAGAGGTGGTGGGGTAATCGCATATGTAAAAACTACCTTAAATGTCAAAATTGTTACTTTTGATTTAGATGTTCCCAAATACTTAGAATTTTTATTTTTAAAAATTGTTTACGTAACAAATCGGTTACTGTAGGGGTTTTCTACAGACCTCCTAACACAAACATAAACACACTTATACCGCATTTCGATAACATTTTGGGTGAAGTCTATCCAGCGTCAGATATTTTTATTTGTCTTGGTGATTTTAATGTTAACTTTCTTAACTTGAACAACCCTGTTCCTAATACATTTGGATCTTATGGTCTTACACAAATTTTAGAGGAACCCACTTAAAAAACTAACAGTTCAAGTACTCTTATAGACCCAATATTTCTAAACAACCTAGACCTCTTGAATCGATGTGGGACTACTTGCCCTGAAGGAGTTTCTGATCACAATTTAGTTTTTATTGACTTAAATCTCCAATCTAATAAATTACCACCCAAAACAATAAAATATCGCTGCTTCAAAAACTCTAATATTAATAATTTTCAAAACGATCTAATAAACCTCTGGTATGATATATTTAGAGAACGTAACGCTAAAAACAAAATACAAACATTTAACAATTTAATTATTAGCCTATTTGATAAATATGCTCCTTTGCAGAATGCTAGGATAACAAAACCACAAGCTCCCTGGCTCAATGATGAAATTTAAACACCTAACAAAACTTAGAAATAAAGCTTGGCAAAAATATAAAAGGACTAAAACTGATCTACGCAATATTAAAACAAACGCGCAGGAACAGATAGTATTAATTTAAAAATGCTAAGGCCCTTTTATTGACTACATTATTCTTCATATTATTAATAGCCTTATAGAGAATAACCATTTTCCTGCGCTCTGGAAAATAGCAATAGGAATACCTCTTCCAAAAACTAATAAACTACAAAGTTTTTCTGATTTAAGAATAATTAGTATTTTACCCGCAATCTCAAAGATAATTGAAAAAGTTCTTTATAATCAAATTTTTACTTTTTTACACAAAATAAAATAATTCCTGACCGCCAAGTTGGATTTAGAAAAAATTAGCACTGCCACCGCATTGGCTACAGCTTTGGATGATATAATTAGGGCATATGATAATGGACTAGATAGTCTACTTATTTCTAAACTAAAGTATTACGGCTTCAACATCTGCACTGTAGAATTAATTAAGTCGTTTCTAAGCAATCGATCACAAAAAATTAAATATAATAACGAGGCATCCAGTACGTTGAGCACCTATTCAGGAGTGCCGCAGGATTCAATTCTATCCCCTTTGCTGTTTATTATTTACACCATAGATATAATAACATCCCCAGCGCATTGTAAAACACAAGCATACGCGAATGATACCCAACTGTATTACTCTTTTAATTTGTCTAATATACAACAAACTGCCGAAAACATTAGTCAAGACTTAATTCTAATAAAATCCCTCTCCGAGGAACTTAACCTAAATTTAAATTTTGAAAAAATTAAGATTTTATGCATCGGTAGTAAAGAGAAAAGAAATCTTGTAAAAAATACGTTAAATGTCCACATTGATAACACTCCATTAACTTTTATTTCTTGCTCTAAAAATTTAGTCGATGAAGAACTGCGACTAGCGAGCATATAAAAAATCTCTCTAGAGAGGCATTCGGCTCTCTTAAAGTTCTGCACAGCAACCGACATCTATTGCACTATAACCTAAAAAAAATGCTATGCGAAAGTTTAGTCTTTTCACATTTTACCTACTATGATTTTATTTATGGCCCGTGTTTGTACAAAAGCGGCAAATACAGAATACAGACAATACAAAATGCATGCTGTAGGTTGCGCTATGGTCTACGGAAGTATGATCATATCACAGAAAAAATATCGCAATGTGGATGGCCTAATATGAAAAATCGTAGGATACATCATCTTGGTAACTTTGTGCATAAAATATTAACTATACCTCTTAGCTCTGATTCATTAAAAAATAAGTTCATTCCCAGAATTCACGACAGAAGTACCAGATTCAAAAATCAATGTACTGTTCCAAAACATAAGACAGCCATGTTTAAGAGAAGTTTTATTTTTAAGGCTATAAATCTATACAACTTTTTACCTAATAATTTTGAAATATATAACATAAACAAATTTAATTATAAACTACGAATTCGCCTTCTAAGTGAGCAAAGGAGTGGGCGATGATTGTTGTCGGCTCTGTGCGTGCTGTTTGCGGGGCGGGTGGGGTGGTTTTGCCGGAGTCTCAATTTTGGTTTTTCTTCTTTCTCCATTTTTGTTTTATTGCAAATTAAAAGTAGATATTAATCTGTTACTTAAAGTTTTGTCAAACGAAGACGCCATATTTAGGATACAATTTACTTAGCTTAGAGGATGATAAATTCACATCTGGTTGAGTAAGAGTAGCCACTTGGCTAGACTTCGCCAGAGTGAAGTCTTGTCTTCCTGTCCTTTAATCTTTATGTCACTAAATAATGTATATGTGTAAACTACTTTGTTTATTTTTTTTTTCAAATAAAAGTCATTTATTATTATTATTATCAGAAGTTGTATTTTGCAACAAGCATTACTGTTGGGGCACTTTAATATTTTTTGCCCTACATTCTATACTTTCACAATAACTTATCAATTTTTTGGATTTTAGAATATCGGTTAGGGAAACATATTCATCAAAAAGAATATATTTTTTCACATTTTATTTTTATGTTTTATCAGTCAAAATTTGATTATTAGAAAAATTCAAAATGTTGTAATAATTATTGGTATAAAGGGGAAGAATGGGGGATAAAAATAATATTAATATAATCTTTTACATCTCTTTTTGACAATACCTCGGAAACACCTCCATAATGTCTTGCAATACCCTCAAAATTTCCCGCAATGCCTTCATAATGTCTCACAATGACCGTACATTGCCCCATAATGCGGTTTTTTTATACCTTAAAATACTACAGCTGATAACCCCTCGGTTAAAAATGTTGATTGGAATGCATCCATTTAAATAGCCAGGTAGATTAAATTAGATTAAACTGTACACCAATGCATTCTTCCACCAGTTTTAGAGATGTTTCGCATCCCCACACAAGAATAACAAATGCCAAGTTTAAATAAATACTCTCAGTTGCTAAATTTGTATACATTTTTCTTTTTTTTTATACTGACTTTTTTTAGTAATTACATTCAGTGAAAAATCAATAATTTGCAGCTACTTCTATAATACGAAATATAGAACCATTTCTTTGGGACTAATAAATTCTTATCTTACTACGGAAAATAGCGATTTATCTTCGACAGAACTGCTGGAAAGCAGCACAAAAACATTACACTTATATTCAGTCGAACATTCGAGAAGTTTATGGGATTGTGTACTTAGTTGCACAATCCGTCTCCAAACTTCTGGTTTCGCTATTGACTGAACTCTCCAAACTATTGCTATTGAGATAGGGAACTTATTGGTTTCCAAATAGTCGTTCCAGATATATCGCACAAAAGAGCCTGCTTTATCTACTTTTGCTGTTGAAATTATTCTCGAAATGGGTTACACTCCTTGACCACAAATTTCAGACATTAATGATATATGTGAATTTATTTTCAAATACAGCAAATGCTCTTAAAATATATTATCGTAGTAGAATTGAATTTTAACCTCCTTCTTAATTAACTATTTTAATTGTTAAAAAATTACCCTCCGAGATTTTTGCAGACCTTTGCGTTTTAGGATTCATAGATCCCAAAAAACTCATTTTCGTCGGTCTGTCGGTATGCCTGTAAACGGCACAGCTCAAAAATTACTTATCAGATTTACTTAAAATTTGGCTCAAAAGTCGAGGTTCATATAAAGAAGGAAGAATAATTTTTGATTAAATCCAATCTCAAATTTTGCACAAAAGTTAAGAGTGATGTAAAGTTAAACTGGTCAAATTTCAATGCGAACAACGAATGGTGAAACGAAATGGCAGCATATTGAAACTTAAAAAAAATCAGTGTCAGCCAGAAAGTTCGTACAAAGACTAAGTGTAACAGAGATATAATCTGATAAAATTTTAGTGCTAATCATACATGAAAATAAATATAAATAAAATGTTTAAAAATTCAGTAAAATTCCATTTTCTCTCTTTTTATCGAGCGAAACAATAGATGACATTTTTTTTTTTTAAAACTAAAAAATAAAAAATAGCAAAAACAATAGGATAAAACTAAATTAAAAGCGTTGTTGCAGTGGTTTTATTTGAATAGTTTTCGTAAATAAACGAACGTATATTTGTATGAATTTTAGTTTTGGGAATGCAATAGCCGTATTATCATAGATTCTTGTTTTCACGTTTTGCACGCGCAAGAAGACCATTTAAGAGAACGGTGACTTTCATCTTCCCAAAGGCCACATTAAAATGTAATCAAAATGGTAAAATATATGTGCAAAATTAAAAAAATCGGTAAATTTCCTTTACCCGGAACTTCCCTCGTCATGAATACTTTCCTTTATTAGGCATGACCCAATTTAGTTCGGTAAATAGAAATTTAGTAACACATATATTTTATATAGGGCGCCATTTTGTTCCACCATTTCAGATTCCTACCAAAATTTTACAAGTTTTTACCTATGTCATCGAAATCGAATAAATAGTTTTTACAGCGACACTTCTTCGTTTTGTTGTTGTCGTCATGTTGAATTCGTACCAGTTTATCTCTGTATCACATTAAATTGTTGTGCAAAGTCTAATAAGATTTTTTTACGTTGATTTTATTTGGTCACCATTTTCTTCGCGATCTTGAATTCGTACCACAAATTAACTAGTTTATCTCTATACCACACTGAATGCTTACACAATATTTGAAATTAATCTAGCAAGTACCTTTCCAAACTAATTTTTAATATTTTAATAGGCCGCCATTTTGTTTTGCTATTTTGGATTCATACCAAAATGTTACCAGGTTATTCTTATATAACACTTGATTTTGGTGCAAAATTTGAGTTAAATTGGGTAACACATTTTTTCAGTAATAATGTTTTAACATTTCACTAGACCGACATCTTGTTACGCTATATTGGAATTTTACCAAAATATTATCAGGTCATCCCCATATGACCATTAATTTTTGACCAAAATTTAAAGTGAATCCTGTAATTATTCTTTAAGATTTGCAGCGAACTGACAGACAGACGAAATTGATAAAACAGAATATTTGGGATTTAGAAACGCTTAAACATAAAGATATGTAAAAGGGTGCTTTTTTCACTAATATAAACATTTTATTTGGCTGCCATTTTGTTCCGCCATCTTAAATTCGATTCGTACCACAATTATTCCAGTTCATCTCTGTACCACAATTATTCAGGCAGAATTTTTAAATATTTGATTGAATTTGTTTCGCTATTTTGGATTCGTACGAAAAGTTGACTCGTTAATTCCTACATAGCACTTTCACCATATTGAATTTTTACCAAAATGTTCATCTCCATATGACTCTCAAAATTACAAGTCAATCGGATAAGTAGCCGCGAACAGATAGACAGACAGACCGACGGAATTGAGAAAACATGTTTTTCGTCATCGTGAAACGTAAAGATTTAAAAAAATCACGGAGGGTAATTTTTTCATGATTACAATACTTCCCTTATATGACGGAAGTAAAAAAACATAAAAAATAAGTTAATTAAGCTTTAGACTTTACGCGGAAGTTTTTGCTTAACTAATTCCATCACACACAGATAACACAGTTTATATATGCGTATGGTTAAATAGCAATAACACTTTTTTAAACATTCCACCGGGAAAAAATAATATACTGAACACAACTGAAAAATTATGTTGCAAAACATATATTTTTAGAAATAAATAATTAGGACCATTGAAAAAAATGCCGTGTGTCTTGCTTGTTTTTCTATTTTAATCATCCAAATATTTTTACATCCTTCATGAGAAATTTAAAGTCAATCGGGTAAGTAGTATTAAGGTATGTCGCGAACTGGTTGACAAAAAAACAGACAGACAGACGATATTGATAAAATTTATTTCTTTGGCGTCTAGGGACGCTGAAACGTGAAGATATGTAAAACCTCTGAGAGTAATTTTTTTTCAAGACTAGAAACAGTTTATTTAACTACCATTTTGTTCCGCCATCTTGAATTCGTACCACAATTTCATCTCTACAGTTAATTATTGCACAAAATTTGAAATCAATCCATTAAGTAGTTTTTTCGGGGTGAATTTTAAAATATTTTATTAAACCGTCATTTGGAATTCATACCTAAATTTTATCAGTTCATTCTGATGTAACACTTGATATTTGTACATAATTTGAGGTAAATTAGATAACTAATTTTTAAGCCATAATTTTTTACCACTTCACTAGGCGGCTGCCGTTTTGTTTCGTCATATTAGAATTTTACCAAAATGTTATCAGGTCATCCTAATATGACTCTTAATATGTGACCAGAATTTGAAAATAATCCGGTAGATAGTTTGTATCTATACCGCGAATAGACAGAGAGACAGACCGATTGTTTGATTTTTTTTACGATTACGTTTTACGTAAAAACTTTTTCCCAAGATTTTTGTCATAACATCTTAAAAAAATATTCCAATTATTTTTGGAGAAAAAAAAATTCGTGCGTCGATATATTAAGCTTCCTCGACCTGTTCACTTTAGCATGGCTATATAGTAAGATTTTAGTCACCATTTTAATGATATCCAAAATCTATTTCTAAGAATTTTGTAACAGAACAAGTTTGATTTTACGCGTGTTTTTTAAGCCGTGGGGACACGCTAATGTAAACACCATTTTAATAAAATCATCTACGCATCGGTTATAATATCTGATATATTATCAATGCTACAACTAACAGAATCGCAACAATGTAAGAGCAAAAAGTAAGAGTGAACGTATGATTCAGGCACTAATTATTGTCTGCCTTTTACAAATCGTGTGAATTTTCGAATAATCTGAACATTATAAAAGAAATACTTCTTTTCCCCAACTTAATATACCCGATTATATTTCATGACATAAGTTTCAACTGTAATTTTTGTCGAATTATCCCAATTTGGCTGAGGATATAAAAGAGCAAAACAGCTCATAAAAATGCCGGAAACTCATAAAAACGTGCGCCCATACGCCGGAACTTTTTTAATTTCTAGAAATCCACTATTCCGAGAACTCAGAAAGGGTTTTTACAGTTACTTTTATACTAAACTATAGCAGTAAAGTGAAAAGGCTTGGAGCTTGGAGTTAGTTGAGGACCGTATAAGACGACAAAAAGTATAATAATAAGCTTAATAGTTGTAAAGGTTCATATTTTTATCTTCAGCATAAAAAAAAACTATACTTCAAAAATGATGAATGAATATGAATATTAATTTTTGTTCTTAGGATTATATCAGGTCAAATTAAAATTTATATCTGGCGTTTTGCCTACGATTGCATGAAGCATCTTCAGGGATATATACTCCATGAGATCTGAATACTGAATTTGTTCGGAGAGATTCAGGCGGGCTTTTATACCTGACTTGTACTCATCGAACCGTGACCCTGTATTAACATCATCAAGGTAACTCAACTCTTGGACAACAATACCTATTAGGTTATGTAGGCAGACCCTACACGTAGCATAGAAAAACACATCACCAATCTGTTTAATTTATCCAGTCTACTACCAGCGAAAAAAAATTAAAACCAAGCAGCTCTAAGATCCCCAGGTTCTACGGTCTTCCCAAAATACACAAGAAAAATATACCACTTCGACCGATCGTCAGTGCAATAGACTCGCCCACATAGAAATTAGGTACATATATATTTTAAATTTTCGTAATTCATTTACTGCAAAAACAGATTCTTTTACAAAAAAAAAGCTGCATATTTCGAGGAAAAACTTAAGGCAATCCAGTTGGATCCCTAAGACATATAAGAATCTTGATAATCTTGATTATAACCTAATAGACAAACAAAAATCTTATTTGGCTTTTTCCCGACTGTCATTAATTAATTAATATTATTTAAAAAACATAAGAAATTGCATCATTTTTATAGACACATAGTAGTTGTACAAACACTTTCTTCCTGTGGAGATCCAGCAGTGCGCCCATCGTAAGAGAAAATAATTAAATAGTAGAAAAAAAATTATTAAACTCACAATTCTTATCGATTATTTAATGTTTCTTTCTTACGATCGGCTCACTGATGAGTTCCAACAGGATGAAAGTACTGTGTATGTACGTAAGGAAAATGATACAATTTCTTAGGTTTGCTTAAATAATATTATTTATATTATATATCGAAACATTACGTAGACAGACTAGGCTACATGTTGAGATATGTAATTTCCATTAAATATTTGCTTCAACCAATTTAAAGTTAAATATTTTTATTCAGCTGCGAAAAGCCAAAAAAGATTTTTGTGTGTCGTTCTAAACGACGTTTAACATTAGCGACTTTTAACTAGTATACATGTTCTATTTAAAAAATCAGACTAATCATATTCTGAAGTCAAGAGTAATGCACAACCGCCCAAAAAAAATTAGAGCACTTTTAAATTGCAGTAAGTATTACAAACAGCGCCCCTTATCATCTACAACGAAATGTGTGACAAATATTTGGAAAAACATTAAAGAACTCTAAATTAAGATATTTATTTTATTAGACTGTATCTATCTTAATAAAACTTTTTGGATTTGGACAATTCAGCTAGATGGATCGTAACATTTTGATATTTTGATATATTGATATATATTACTCACAACTCCAGTGGAAAACCTTCAAGTTTTATCACAAATAAACATCTTTATGATGTCTTATTTGTCCCGTTTACATCTGCATCTCTCTTTTACGTCAAGTTTATTGCTTTATTACTAATGCAACATAAGCCCTTTGCTCGTCATATAAGCTAAATTAAAACTTGAAATATTTATGACTGGTGTGTATGTTGTTAATTCCCCCAGGTGTCTCCTGCAAAATTTTCTCAAGCCATGTTCGGAATCAGGCATCAAAATAAGATAAAAATACTTATATTATCATTATCAAAGATGTAGTTATTTTATTTGTTTCACTATTAAAAAACCTTAGCATTTTTTTCGATTTTAACTGATAGCGTATCGTGCACAGATTGGATATTTAAAGCAAAAAAGTTTGAATGAAGGACTTTCCTCAAAAAAAAATGAAAGTCTTCACAAATTTACTTACTTTTTAACGCAAATATTCTGAATGTTTGACAGGATAAGATCAAGGTGTAGTTAAAAATCTTGAAAAGTTTCTGCAAGGCCATTTTTCATCACATCAAAAAAAAGCGTCATATCAGACGTTTGTAGGAGAATCTAGGACTTTATCAACTCTGACGCCTTGGGCACATTTTTCTATGCTGAAGACTATGTTCAACGTTAAAAACAATATCGACATTAGCACGTTTTACAAGCTAATTTCCCTGCTGAAAAGAAGAAACGTAGGATATAAGTCAAAAAAAGACAAGATCCTGACTGGGGACCAGGTTGATGAATTTTTAATGGATGTTCCAGAGAACCAATTTTTAATAATGAAGGTAGCCCTTATTTTTGGTATAGTAGGTGCCTGTAGATGTAAGGAGTTAGTTGAGTTGACGGTGGAAGATGTAACTGATTCAGATCACTCAATTTTGACTAATATTAAAAATACCAAAAAACAACATTGATAGTTCAAATTTCAGTTAGCAATACTGTCAACTTTACTGGAATCTGCGGCAAGTACACGGCTTTAAGAAAAGCTGAGACTCTTCATTTGCGATTTTCGGTCATTACCAAAATAATCAATATACTACGCAGCCAGTAGGTAAAAATACGTTTGAAAAACTACCCCAGAAAGTACCAGCATCTACCAAATCCGTCATTATATACTGGTCATTGTTCTCGACGAACAGCTGCCTTTTTATTAGCTGACGCTGGTGCATCTGTGGATGTTTTAAAAAGGCGTGGAGGATGGAAATCGGCAGCCGTCGCCGAGGGTTACGTCGAAAACTCCACAAATAATAAAAAACTATAGCCGAAAAAATGTTCTACATGGTGATGTAAACACATTCCAAATTGGAGCTTCAAGAAACCCTTCTACTCAAGGTTCTAACGAAGTATCTAAAACTGTCGCATGTACAGGGTGTCCGGATTTGGTTGTAAAAGCAGGGTATCTCGCTTATTTTTAAAGATAGAACCTTGCAGTTTTCACGAACCTAAGCTAATTTTTTGTGAAACTCATGAAGCCGTAAACAAAATTTTCCTAGCCTTCTTCGTTTATGAGATACAGGGCGAAATAGAAAATTTTGCATTTTGGGACCCCCCTCGTATCTCGGTTATCCTTTAACTTAACGCAAAGAGAAAAATTGCTGCTTATGCAGTTTTTTACGCTGGATCCAGTGGCGTAGTCATATTTTTCATTTGAGTTGTTATTTTTTAAATATGACCCAAAGTTGATTTTTTTTTGAATGGGACACCCTGTATATTTGTCCAGAAATTGATTTGTCCTTTTAAAAACTTCTCAAAAATATATAATAGTATGGGTCTAATTAATAAACAACAACAAAAATCTTAATTTTTATAATTATCATCCCATGAGAAGCTTTTAAAAGGACAAATCAATTTCTGGACAAATATACAGGGTGTCCCATTAAAAAAAAATCAACTTTAGGTCATATTTAAAAAATAACAACTCAAATGAAAAATATGACTACGCCACTGGATCCAGCATAAAAAACTGCATAAGCAGCAATTTTTTCCTTCGCGTTAAGTTAAAGGATAACCCAGATACGAGGGGGGTCCCAAAATGCAAAATTTTCTATTTCGCCCTGTATCTCATAAACGAAGAAGGCTAGGAAAATTTTGTTTACGGCTTCATGAGTTTCACAAAAAATTAGCTTAAGTTCGTGAAAACTGCAAGGTTCTATCTTTAAAAATAAGCGAGATACCCTGCTTTTGCAACCAAATCCGGACACCCTGTACTTCTACAAGTAGCGTTATTGAACACACTGTCGACCAAACAAATTGATTATTTAATATTATAAATTGTACTAATTTAAATATTTATCTAAATATAAATAAATAACCCTTTTTAAATTATGTATTGCTAAGATACATTTTAATCCCTTGGGGCTAAATGTACCTCTTTAGTTTCTATTAGGCGGGACTAATGGATATATTTTAGTCCCAAAAGTACAAAAAAAATCATTTTTGCATGTTCTATTAGATTTAATTCTTACCACCCTGTAATATTTAGATTATTCTGGAATTTTCTAGATCATTCCATTCTTTTCTAAAGACTATATAAACGCGTCGTAAGGCAACCATAGAGAATGTCTATAAAGGCAAACTTTTGATTCAGTTTAGTTCGAGATTTCGAAGTCTTAACAAGTCGACAGTGACAAGTTTTATGTTAGTTTAGTTACCATTATTAGCTTTAACCAGTCTTTACCTGTGCTACTTATGAGCTGTGTTCTCAATAAAAGAAGTGAATTCAGAAACAAACTTGTTTGTATAATGGCCAATCCGGAACAATACTCTAAAGTGTGGTGCCATATTGAAATTTTAAATGTGAAAAATTCATAATTTGCGCTTTAAAACAATTGAGATGCTAATTTTCAGTCAAACTTGCACAAATGACGGAAATTTTCAACCATATTGTATCAAAAATCGAACAATTAAAAATATTTCCAGGATAGATATAACAACCCAATAGGGTCGCCGCCCTTTTGAATTTATATATGTTCACTGACAATTCATAATTTGCATTCTTAGATAAAACGACATCTTCAAATTTGTACATAACATTTTCAAATTGAATTGTCACGCGAACTGTACACGCATACCAAATTTGGAGTCGAATTGGGTGAAAAATCCATTTCAAGTATTAAACCAGACAAAAAAACCCACACAGAAATAAAAATCTCTTGCCAAAATGTCGAATATCTGACATTTCGAGATAATTTTAAATAAACAATGCAATTAGCATGTAACGCGAGAGAAAAAAAGAAAAAAACAAAAGATTATCTCAACTCTGGCGTGTTACGCTACAGGCCACTGGCTCGGAGCGTCAATCAGAATTTTAATTTACTGAAATACTGGAAATAAAATCTTTTCACCACTCCCCATCCTGCGAGCATATGCGGCTAACATATATTATTTTTCTAGAATAAAACGCTTGAATAACCGACGTTTGCGATAGTGGAGTAGAAAGACTACTCCATACCTATATCCCCTTTTTGATTTGCTGGTTTTCGTTGTAGACTTTTGACATTTCATTTCAACTGAGAAAATTTAAATAGTTCACTTTTCACTAGTGAACAGCTAAGCGAACACACAAAGGAAACTTTAGAGTCGCGACGTAGCAGGTGCAGCAGGTACTTGTGGCGCAACCGCAAAGACATTGGTAGAGCCCATAAAGCGAATCAAAAGATGAAAAACGGGATGGAAAACAATAGTTATCATACTAAATGATGAGGTGACTGGATAAGCTGGACAAGAGCAAAATGCTCTATCATGTTGAAACCACATTTTACTTCTCAGTAATAGAGGATAATAGCTCGGGCAGATTAGGCATCAGAAAATTTAATTTGTGACACATAATTCAGTCTCTGTGGGAGAATAATGTGTACCAATAATTTCATTTGCCGATTTTTGATATTGCTCTTCCAAACATTTTCGTAGGCTGCCCATTTTGTTCGCTCATATTGAATTCGTACCAATATTTCACAAGTTTCTATCTATATCTTATTTGATTTTTATCAAAATTTAAAATTAATTTAATAAGTTATATTTTTTACACTGACCGCCATTTTATTTGGTCATGCTGAATTCGTACCACAATCTTACCAGCTTCTCTCTATATCATATCTAATTTTTGTACAAAATTTTAAGCCAATTGATTTGTCTATCTGTCTATTTATCTTGCTATCTACATATCTGTCAATCTATCAATTAAATATTTAAATAAATATTGATACTTTTCTGACCTTGCTTTACGCTATAAATTATCTATGTAACAAAACTTTCTGTATAAAGGGTGTTTTAAAAACATACACATTGCTCGCAGGGATGGATGGAATCCTCACGGAAAAATAAAATTAAAAGTCCGTATCAACATGCGTCCGATCTCGCTTCGTTTCTGAGATACAGGGAGTCAAATTTTTTTTATTTTTTTGGATTATTCTAAATTTTTTCAGAACGAGTGCAACACTCTTAAATGAAATTCGGAGGTAAGAAGTTATTTAAACTGGCACATATTTCATGATAAAAATGCGGGGACAGCTTTACCAGGAGGGTACGTGTAGGCTTTTGCTGCAATAAAAAAACTTGCTCCACTGACTTTTTTATCTTTTGTTACCATAGTTAGATAGGCTGTTTAGTGCCTGTTATGCTTATATTTTTCTATTGCGATCTATTTTACGAGAAAAATGTAATTTAATTATGTAGTATACCTGAATAGGATCACATCAAGTGCTAAAAATGTCCACTATCCAGCTTCATTATAAGGCCTTAATCGTCGACGCAATGGTCTTCTTACTCTGGCACAAATGCGGGCATTTTGCCGAAATGTTACAAATGCCATTTCGATGCGTTGTATAAGTTCTTCATATGTTTTTACTGGCATCTTGTAAACGAGCTCCTTTTAAATGCCCCCACAGATAAGAATGATGCAAAGGATTCAAGTCAGGATATCATGGTGCTACTGGAGCACCACGGCCGATCTATTGATTTCCATATATTTCCGAGAGGTACTGCCTAACATCAAGAGCAAAATGCTCTATTATGTTAAAATCACATTTTATTTCTCGATAATGAAGTATCATAGCTCGGGCAGATCATTCATCAGAAAATTTGAATATGACACATGGTTCAGTCTCTGTGGGAGAATAATTGGACCAATAATTTCATGTCCAATAATATCAGCACAAATACTTACAGAAAACTGCGGATTTTCCTCAGACCAATATATTTCCATAACTTGCATTATGGAAACTTATTAATCCCTTTCTTGTAAATGTTGCTTCATCTGTAAAAAGAGCACGACGAGAGAAATATTGATTCATTTATTTAAAAACCATTGAAAAAAATCTTGTGTAGGTCCATAATCTCTCTGTAAAAGTTCTTGAACTCACGTGTAGCGCTATGGTTTTAACTATTTTTCTAGATTCTGTGTACAGACGATGCGGAAATATTTCTTATTTAGTTAGAAATGGAGTGGGGTTACGTTCTACTGCATGGAGAACTGCCTCGTCAACCCACAGAATTCGTCGGAATCTTGTGCTTCGAGAATTGGATTTTAGAGGTTTCAAAGCGCCGGTTTCACTTAAATGTCTGCAGATATGTTCAAAAATATTTTTGTAAGGTTTGGTTCGTTCGGGATATCTGCCATGCTAAATTCTCGCTGAACATGAAACTATAGTCTATTTATTGAAGAAAGACATTAAACCAAAACAAAGTTCATGTACATCGCTTTCCCACTCCACCCGACTTTTCATTGGTGGTGTATTATCGCTCGCCTATTCTGACCAATAACGGCAGTGCTCCGCGCTTCATGCATCAGCACGTGAACATCGTTTTGGTTCATTCAAGTAAATGACAATAATTCGATCTGATTCTTTGATGCAACCCAAGTCATGGCACACCAGATTTTTTGCGGATTAATATCAAGCTTGACATAATAGAGGTTAATTAAATTGCGTTTTTCTCATAAAAGAGATCGAAACTTTTAACTGGCACTAAACAGCCTACATGACTATGCTAGCAAAAGATATAAAAGCCAGACGCGCATATCTTTTTTTAAAAATTTATTTCAGCGATTACATTACTTATTATACCTAGTTTAAATATAAAAATACAGTATAACTAAAACTGGAAAATAGCATTTTACGCCACTAAGAAATTTCATGTTTTTCTAAGGCAAGAACCTTAAAGTTCTTAAAATAATTGTCATATTAAATAACGTTCCAACAACATTAGTAGATAAAAGTTAAATATAACGTGAAAGTCGTTTTAAAAATTTTATAGCTAAAACGGGAATGTAACACTTTATTTTCTTTCTTCTTTCTTAGTTCTTTGTCTAAATTTCTATGATTTCGAAATTTTCCTACCCAATTCAATGAAGAGGATATTTTCAAAAAGTTCTAAACTCGAAATAATGTCGGGATATAATTCAATCTTTGGGGAGCTTGTAAGTGAAAGTTTTTCATTCGTAAATATTTAGATGATTAATTATTACTTACCTAAAAACCATTTAAGTACTGGTGGAGGATTTCCATAATGTGAGACACATTTTATGACCGCCACTTCGCCATGCAACGTTGTGAGATTATGTCCCGGTAGCACTTGAGTTCCATTAAACTCTATCCTTGGTCGTTGAGGTGGAACTGAAAAAAATAAGCTAATGAGAATACGTTATTTTTTAATTAGAAATGTACATGTTTATAAGATCTTAATCGCCCATGTATTTAGGAGAGTAGAACATCGATAGCACAAGTTCTCTCTGAGCCCCGGTTTTGACTAAGAAACTAAATGTAATTTATATTAATGTAATTTTATGCGCCAAACTCTTATATGTTAATATAATCTTTGAATTCTTTAATTTTCTCATTAATATTTCTTTAAAAAATTAGTGCAGGATTGAAACAGTATTTGAAGTCGCCGACTACGCGCCATGTTTCTTTCTTTTCTCATCTTTATTTTTAATTATAACCAAACTTAACGAACTGTCAAATCTAACAGTGTTTACAATTGAATAATGTGAATTAATATTCGTGAATTGATAAGTTTTGAATCGTTATCAGCGAATTATTTTATAAAAAAGTAGATACTTATTAACCTACTACGATGCATTTCATTGTAACGTTCTAGTAAACACCTTTTACCATGCGAAAAATGCCTGTACCAATGTACTCGTTTGGTAGTTGTTAGGAATACAGCATAAAAATTAATAAAGTAAGCTCTCACTGTGTTCCCGATATTCTGAGTGATCCGTATTTGACTGAGATTTTGGGCGAGAATCTAGTAATGTGGATAGCAGGTAGCTATTATAAGTGAATAGAAAGCTATGTATTCTTATTTGTTTTTGCAATTTTTATTCAAATGTGCAGTAAAAATATTATTAAACTCCAAACAATTCTGAGCTTGCTAACTAACGAACTCAATCAAAATTAATGTAAAATAGGTACATTTTCTATAGTATATAGTAGAGTAAATTTAACGGACATTTTCGTGAAAAAAACTTTTTTCCCTCACAGAGAACGAGAAAGTACGATTACCAGAACCCGGGAATACTAATTAAAAACTAATTGGCGGAAAAACAAATGGACCGAAAAACAAATTTGTATATTATATCTGAATATTGAATAATTAAACTTACATTTTACTTTAAACTATGAATCTTTTACAAAAGTAAATAAATATATATCTTAGGTTGCGCCCGCATAGCATCAGGTTGCGTTAGTTGTTGCGCCTGCATAATATCAACTGACTAGCCGACATACTTTTATTATGGTTCTATCGATGACTTTATTGACGAACCTGGTCCCAACCTAGTGCGGATCGACCTAGCGTTACCGATTCTTGATCTGAGTGGCAATTTAAAATATATAAGGCAAAACTGTCATATTTCTAATATGGCTTTAACGCCGCCTGAAATGACAAACCTAGTGTTAACCAGGTGCGGTTCCACCTAGCAATACCGAATATTGCACTGAGTGTTAGTCATAAATTATAGGAACTTTCCAGCGTGGTTGTTTTTGGCAGTGTGCATCAATACTCTTTGGCCAGCTTGTTTTTCGCAAAATTGTCTTTAGCCCATTTACTTTGGTCCAATTAACTTTCGGCAAATTGACGGGATCCCCCGAAAGCCATATATTTTTGACTTTTTTAGAAAAATGGCATGTTACCAATTTTTGACAACAAGAATACTATACGTATAACGGCATCTATTGGTTCGATTGGAACAAAAAAAAAACAATAACTTCGATCTCGAAATTCCCATAAAACAGTTTACTTTCAGATATTTTTGATCAGTGCTTAACCTACAAAACAAGAAAAACCATACTACAAGAGTTTTTGACATTACTGGTGTTTATTGAACCTAAACAAAACTTGTGAAAAGATATTTTCCTACGATCGTTCAAAAAAGAAACTTTTCCGCGCGATTTATCGTTTATTATCGTAAATCTGAAATTTGACTCGTCTAATTTACTGCAATGCAAACTTCGCACTTACGCACCATTATGCCCAAGAACTCGCATAAATGTTATCAAAAATAGCCCAAAAACTCACAAAAACGATGCTCTGACTCAGAGCAACACCGTTTCATTCGATTTACTCTTTCACTAGCTATTGTAAAATAGTGTACTTTGTCGCTTTTTAAGTAATAGCATTGTATGGAAATAAAAAAACAGGTTATTTGAATAATAAAGTTATTATTACAGTATTAGATCCATCTGAAAAATTTATTTTAATATAATAACATAATTTTTATAATTTATGCGTTCAAATCAGTTATAAGACAATTCCTCTGCTTATGGCTATGGATGTTACCATTGTAGAATAAAAATAGACAATATATTACATACTTTTCTTAAAAGTTATTACATTTTTTTTTTCATAACATTAATAATTATTCTAAATAAGTGTGTAGTGCACCTAGGGGACTGAATACTACTGTTAACTGAAATTAAAAGAGACCATCAAACTAATTAGTTTTTATAAATAAATTTGCTACAAACAATACTAAATTTTTTTGTTATTTAAGTTTTTAACATTTATAGGGAGCAAATTGTAAATTTTTCGGGCCAGATAGGTCATAAATTAATATTTCTTTGACTATTTGATATTGTTAAATGTTGCTGAAAATGTCTTCTGAATATAGCAAACGAGTGAGGTATAGACACAACTTCTTCTATTGATAATTTTTAAAATGTAGTTTTGTAGAATATTTAAAAGATGTAGTGAATTTCTGTATAGACCACCCCATACAATTATACCATATTTTATAAGAGATTCTACCAATGTCTTATATACAGAAATCAACAACGAGTGTTTCTCTTAGAACGTAAAATGTATGTATAAGTTTTTTAATACTTTTTGTAATCTTTGAAATATGTGATCCTCACTTAAGATGCTTGTCAATATTAATTCCTAAATACTTAACAAATTCAACCACCTTAATACTAGAATTCAAATTATTAACCTTAAGGTCATGAGACTTAGACGATTCGAAGCTCTGAGGGAAAAGACACTATATTTTGTTTTAGAAATATTTAAACTCAGTTTAAAAGAATCTAACCTGTCCTTGATTTTACTAATACCGATTTAAGCCAACTCTCTTTCTTTACTTCAGGTTTCGCCTATAAATATCACCGCTGTGTCGTCTGCATATGATAAAATCACCCTATTCAACAGGTCTATATTCGTCAATGAATTAATGTAGGTAATAACGAGAATGTGAACATTGGATCACTAAAGGTATTATTAATTTTTAGTACCTGCCATCTAGATAATTCTCGAAATGATGTAGCAAGTTTCCTCGCAACCCATAAGCGCTTACCACACTTATGAGCAAATGATGAGGAACCATGTCAAATGCCTTCGCCAAGTCCATTAGACAGTTAGGCACTTCTAGTTGTTTTCAAGATGGTGTGTTATATGCTTTGTTAGTTCATAGATTGCATTTTTAGTGCTTATTGCATTATTAAAACCAGATTGCCTGCTAGAGAGCATGTTGTTACTATCAAGATAATTGACACATTTTTCAAAAATTTTTGAAAAAATATTAATTCTGCTAATATGTCGATAATTTATTATTTGAGTTTTATGGTATCCTTTAAATATTGAGGTCACAATAGAAGTTTTAAATTTACTTGGTACTTTACCTGTTTTAAATATCAAATAAATAATATATATTAAACTGTCTATAATAAACTGATGAATTTATTTTATTAGTTGTAAATTGATGTTATCGAGGCCTGGGGAACAGTTATTTTCTAGAGAGTGTATATGTTTAATAATTTCATCCCTGCTAACTGGTTTTAGAAACATTGACGACTGCTGTTGATAGTCAATATTGGATTGTATTATGAGAGATTTTGTATTATTATACATATCAAGACCAATATTTATAAATTGTTGCAAAAATTAGCCACATCTGTTTTAATTAATATTAGGGAATCGGTGTTCTTTATTCGGACCGCTTTATTATCTTTGGCATTATTTTCATCAGTGGCCTCAACTATAATTCTATATATTTTCTTGATTTTGTTGATATTTTTTTCCATTTGTGTTATATTTACATTTATTTAGTGTTTTGTCAAGGCTATTTCTATATTCTTTGTATCTTTGACTGTCAATTTCATTATAATTAGTAAGTAATATTTTTTTAAGCTTATCCCTTTGTTTTATAGAATTTATAATTCCATTTGTTATTCATGGCTTTAATTTATGTTGAACTTTGTCAATTGTTTCATAGAATTGTATTCTGTAACACTTAACCAACTTTGTGCTTGAATCAATTTAGTGAGAATTTTAAAAACGGTTTTTATTATAGCATTAGTTTTATATTTAGGTTGTATAATATTTTAAAGTTCTGTTACTCAATGGTTATCATTATTGGGAAATGATCAGTGATAGCTGAGTTAAAAATAAAAGATAAATATTTCAGAGAGTTAGTTTTTAGTTTTCTTCTGACAAATACAAGATCCAAGCAAGATTAAGATTAAATCCAAAATGGTTTAATACAGAAATGTAAGAAATGACTTGATCGTCCATGTGCTCACATAAATTAATATTTATACCCCCACTAGTATACCATATTGTTTAAGTTAGGTTAGGTACTTCTCAAGGTCTTCAAGAAAAGACTGTAGATGTGTTGAGGGAGTCTATACAGACAGAGCACTCCAAAATTAACACAATCAATATCAAAACTTATTTCTATGATACTTACATTAGACCTATTCAGTCTGAAGTTAGTAATATTTACGTTTAAGTGTGACCTAACAAAGACAGTGACTCCATCATTTTTATTAATCGACTTATCACTAGAAAACACTCTATAATCAAGAACACTATATTGCACATCAATATTCCAACATTCAGGCAATACCCTTATGTCGCAAAATTGATTTTATAAGTCTAAAGAAAGGTTACGAATTCATTTCGTTTCTGTTTATACTGCGAATATTGATGTGCAATATATTCAGCAGTTTATCACCTACATTCATCCCCAAGTCTATCACCGTCAACCCATTCTTCCCGAATATTGGATTGAAGTAAGTCTAGCTCTCGTAGCACACTGACTTCTGAATATTCATTTGCCATCACCATAGTTAATCTTGCTTTTCAACACATTAAGTAAATGCTGATACGATGGGCACTTGAAGTCGGTGGCTTCAAGTTACTTAGTAAAATTTTCAAGATGGAATCAAATATTATTTTTTACATTTCAGTGCATTTTTTTGAAGTCGGTTTAATTTTTTTAATAACTCTATACAAATATTTTGTGTGATCACTTAGTTCGGTTCTTTTAATACTCGTAGTTTCGAATATACCCTGATAAAACTTCCAGACAGACTTCTCAAATTACACAATAATTAAGCCCTATTTCTGAAAACGGTTCATTTAGTACAAAACAATTAAATTTAATATGCAGGCGCCACGTTCTAACTCCAGTTGAGAGAAAATTAAAATTTCCTCTTCACTTGTTTCGTTCAAGTACTTCATTTAGTTATCATTCATTAGGTGTATGCCCTATTTATATCTTTTGTGCTAAAATTGGCGCTTCACGAATTTATTTCTAAAGAATACTGCAGTTTCTCTAAACTGAATTATCACTTGCCATTTGAATGAAAACTAAGACATTTAACTTTTATGTTCGCTACGAGCAAGCCTTTTCGGAAGATAAACTGTATACGCAACCGAGAATATTTTGCTCATTTCCTTGTTGCCGTCTTTCAAGCCTGGTTATATTTCATACTTAAATACAGGGCATTCCACGGTATATTAATCGGTTTTACCACGTTATTACTTCAAAATTGGACTGTGGAATTGAAGTGCAAATTTCTTAAATGTTAACTATAATTTAAATGGTTATAACTTGTAAAGAAAATGGTTTATTTCCAAACGGTTTTTACAAGCTTTTATTAACGCAAAATTTTTAAACCATTTTTCAAAAACTTGCTGGCATCCCATTGACCTAACATTTGGCATACTTCAGTGACAGAGCTGGCTTGATGTTCATGCATACGAACTCCTCAACTATGCAACATTGGATTTGTCTCCACGAGTACAAGGTCTGATCATGGAGCCTGATGGTGGCCACAGAAACTCCTCAACTAAACAAGATGGCGTCATCGTGTTTGGGCTTATTGAATTTTGAATAAAAATTAATATTAAACGCATGAATACGCACAAGTGAAGATATTAAGACACATAACGCTTAGAACAGCAAAAATGTATCCGATACCAAAAAAAAATCTTACTTATTTTATTATACTAATTAACAATATTATTATAGATATACGCTTATTATGATAATTTACCTACCTGTCCTTAATGTATGGGAAAATTAGATGAGAAATACCATGAATTATTATACCAGGTGTACTTTATTACATGTTTAAATTCATATAAAATAGATCCTAAGTTGGTTGTATTTCAACCACCAGGTAATCGACAGTTGTTCGTATTTGAGAAATTAGAGAGTTTTAAGCAACATGTTTGTGAAACAAATACGTACTCTTAATCCTTTAATAAAAAAGGCTTACCATTTGTATTTTGGATGCAAAGTTGGAGATTAGGATAAAAATTAGGCTTCCCATAAATGCTGCAACAAATGTGCGTCCAACACGCGCGGCTGGCTAAGTGGATCATAGGAAAGCTAAGATATCCTTAGCTTTCGTATGATCTGGCGAGAAGCAAAAGACCACGTTACTGACTGTTACTTTTGCCTGAAATCTCCCATCAAAAAAGGCTTTTCGGAGAGAAAAAGGTCTGCGATACAGTATCCAAATTTACAACCAGTTATACGCTCGGTGCCTCATAGTGACGAATTGCCTGTACCTAATCCACCTCGGGAATATATCCCTGATTCTGATCAAACCGATTTAACCGGTAGTGTACCGGAGAATGTCGCCGGCCCATCCACCTAGCATGATTTTGTCTTCTCAGTAAAAAACCCTCACAAAATAATTCAAAATGAATTAAGTGACCTTATAAGGCATAAAAACAGAACTATTGATCTCTTGGTTGCAATAATGGAATTTACTTCAAGATGAAGTTTTTTTGTTTTTTTAACATGGAAGAAAATTTGGTAACCTGTAGGGATATTGAGGGATTAATGGCAGCTTTAAATCCGGATTATGATCCAACAGACTGGAGACTTTCAGTGATTTCTCAAAAGTAAGTTTTAAAGCTGTGTTAGCCCATAATGAGAACAATTTGCCTTCAGTCCCAATTGGTCATGCAGTCCACATGAAAGAAACGTATAGCAATTTAAAATTGGTACTGAAGACCATACAATATGAAAGATATAAACGGCAAATTTGTGGGAATTTAAAAGTTGTGGCGATTTGGCTTGGAATGCAGCTAGGTTATACCAAATACTGCTTGCTTTATCTACGAATGGGACAGTCGAGCACGATTGGATCACTACAGAAAGAAAATTTGGCCACTGAGAGAGTCTATTGAGCCAGGAAAGAAAAATATGACCAGCACGCCATAGTTCTTCATATAAACTTTGTGAAGGCCACGGACAAAGAAGGCCGTGCCTTCAGTTATTTAAAAGAAAAGTACCCTATAATCAGTAACGCTAAAATTAAAGAGGGAATATTTGTGGGTCCCCAGATTAGGAAACTTGTCAAAGATGCCCCATTTTGTTCCATACTTAAAGGCAGGGAAAAAGACGCTTGGAATGCGCAGAAAACTATAAAGACTTCATTGCCCAACTTCTTTTGTATCAAAACCTAGGGTGTAATATGTCATTGACAAGCGATTTCCTGGATTCTCATATGGATTACTTTCCAGAAAATTGTGGTGCTGTAAGTGCTAGGCACGGCGAGAGGTTCCACTAGGATATTTCAAACAAGGAAAAATGGAACTGTTACATGTTAGGGTAACTACTGCTGGACTATTAAGGCAGGCTAAGAACGCAAAATGAGTGTCTAAACATCAAATTGAACAATATAAAGGTGCTATTTAATTGCTTTTGTTGAACCAACAATATATTGTTATCTGTATTTTGTATGGTCATTGAATATGCCTATAAATTAAAATTTTGTAATAAAAAATTCACATTTTTTTGCCAGCCAACTAAATTCTTTAATATGTATTTCTTGGGTGTACTTGAGTCCAAAATAGGTTTTGTTCAAGAAACAAAATCAAAGTTGAAATTTGTTCCCCAGTGTAATAAAACAAATTCTAATGTTAAAAAGTATAAAATAAAATAAACGTAAATTTATTTTTTAAAACATGCTTTTTTTATAAACTTTTAAAAGCGCGAACAGTACATAATAAAACTTATATAAACACAAAACTTTTAAAAATTTAAATATCACAATTGAAATAAAGCTTCAAGCTTTTAAGAAAATATTAAAATTTTTAAAAGTACTGTCTTTATATAAGTTTTATTACGTATTTGATCAGTGAGGATGAGGTTCTTCTGTAGCTTTACAAATTCACTTCATTCGCTAAATACTATTTTTTAGTTAAATAGTTTATAAATAAAAAATTGTTTTTAAAATATTTTTATTTTTTTACATTTTGTTGGTTTAGGTATGTATTATAAATATTTTTGTATGATCTGAGTTTCAAGAGTTGCCCTGATTTGATATGTACGAGGGATAGACGAAAATTATAATTGTTTACACGACTTTTTTTGATGTCAAATCTATCTGCTTAGTGAATGGGTAAATATAAAAAAATAGATTTTTTAAATTTTAATGTCTAATTTATTTTTTTTATAATTATTTTTGTGTTAAATAAACACACTATTTCTAAATTTTTAATTGTTTTGTATTCCTTCAGGACAACTTGAAAAAATGCATTACAATTTTGGTAATTGTAATGAAGTTTGATATAATATTCACCAATTATAATGTTAGTTAGTCCTTTGTCAGCTTGTATTAAATCAAGCACTTTCATTAGTTTAAGTCCATTAGTAAGCCTTTTCCAGCTGGGGTTCCTGGCGAACTGACAACTGTTTTTCTAGGAGTTGTTGCAGGGTAAAAAGTTCATCTAAAAAGATTTGCTAATTGAGCGGTTGACAGCTGGCCCGCGATAACGTGGGTCCCTACAAGTACCTTTTTTTAACTGGGATAACAGATATAAAATCTTCCATTTTAGGGGTTTGTTATTTATTTTGAGGCAATTGATAATTAGGATGACTAGGCCCTCAAAGCATCTGTTCCCCGTAATTTAGTAATCCCGTTGGGATGTTTTCCGGACCTGAAGCTCGTTTGATGTTCTTCATTTTTTGAAGCCCCTTACACAATACTTAAGATTACCAATCATTCTATTTCATTTTCTTCAATATTCAGTAATGACTGATAATGGTTGATCCAAATGTCTATGTTAATACATTGATTTGACTCTTTCTTTAGTTTCTCTTTCAATCTCTCTTATTGTGTGTGCTATACTCAGCATCCCCTCAGTTTCTATACGCTTATTCACACCTTCTATTTTTTCGATTCTTATGGCTTGACTTACTTCATTTTGTTTCCTATAGGTTTTTTTATTCCCCACTGTCTTACAGGTAAACCATTTGCTATGTGCTTCTTTTTTTGTCACAGTTGGAAATGATTTCTTCTGTAATCCACACAGTCTGTTTGCTATGATCCCAAATTAATCGATAGATAAGCTTTTAGTAATTCTGAATCCGTAGAGCTCCCAAATGTTTTATCAGTCTTTCTCTGGAGTTGTTGATAGTTACCTCTTCATATTTCCCGACTACTGCATTCTTAGCACTGGAGCCCTCTTTTGCATTTGAATCTCCTGCCATTGATATCTTGACCAGGTTTTACTGCGTCAAGATTAAATGATAGTTCTCTGTAAAATTAATTATTTACTTATTGGCTGCTATCATTGGTCGGTGAATATTCTCTAATTGTTCTTATATCCTGACCAAGAAGGGTTGCATTAACTATTCTCTCCAAGATGCAATTATACTCGTTTAGCCAATTCTGGAAATGTACTTTGATGAAAATGGATTCTCCTGCTCCAGCTCTTTTAGATCTCCCAACTCCTCACCATAGGTTAAGGTATCCTTCAAAAAATTCGTTTCCTGTACCTGTCCTTATTGCCTCAGACAACAAAATAATATCGAGGTTTTGTTTTCCATTTTCTCCAAAATTTCTGATATTTTATTCACCATAGTTTTCAGGTTTCATGTATCCATTTTCAAAGTTTATTTGATGCCAATTTCCGTCGTAAAGACTTTCAGTTTAATTTCCGAAGCTCGGTTGTAGTATTGAGGTTTTAACTTCTTTTAATCTTCTTAACTTATATGTTTCTTGAGCCATACATTTGAATAGATTAGTGATTTTACAAGGTTGTTATGTGCATAAATAGAAAAATCAAACTTAATGTTAATTAAAAAAGTAATTTATAAGGCAAAAAATTATATTTTCCAAAAATTAAACCATTAGGGTAACTAAACGTTGGAAAATGACACTGTACTTTTCCACAAAATATGGCGATATTTCTATAGAACTACTTTGAAGTTCCCTTATATTATGCAAAGTTTACTTAACAGGAAGGAGCTAGTTATATAAAAAAATGTTAATTTAAAGACTATCCCACTTTAAAAATGAGATAAATGCCTAATATATAATCTTACTACTATGTTCTTATAATGGCGATTCGTTTTTAAGTTTTTGTGTAATCGGTTTCATCAATTAAATCTTTTATAAATTCTTACGTCAAAGTGGCCGTTAAGTTGTTTTAGCAACCATTTCTTTTTACTCTAAAGTTGTGATTTCATTTGGCAGGCGTAATGTTCTAGCGATCAACAGAATGACAATGAAGTAATGATACCACATAATAGCTAAATCACGTAGTTTACACATTAAAAAATACTTGTTGGTGGCCAATACTAATTTCTAACCAAGTTATAGTAATTACTGCTTGGGATAATTGCTCGTTCTACATTTTTGCAGATAATTGCAAAGATAGATTTTTGCAAGTCCTTTTGCTACTTTATAGGGTTAAGCTCTTAGAGTTACAATTTAAAAAAATTGGTTTGCTTCTAATTTTCCTGTGGTATAGTCCTCTAGTGACTGGACTGTTGCCATGAAATAGTTTCCATTAATATACAAATCAACTTCCAAATTATAATTTTTGATAATACAATTATCATATAATATACTTTGCAAAAAAAAATTATTTATCGTGTGCAGGTCACAGACTATTATATTGCACACCTCTGCGTTAAATAAATTAGTGAAGCAGCTGTCTATCGTGCCAGTTGATTACACCACGTAATAATGGAGCTAGTGCGGATTGAAACGAACTCCATTTTCGACTATGTCAGTTGTATAATTATTTCTATTTTTCAGCTCTTCCGTATAGCATTAATTTTATCTGTATACGTATATGGATAACCAGATGCGCCTCTTTAGTTCCCTCTCTTGAATTCTATATAGACAGGGAGGTAGCGACAGTTTTTAACCGACTTCACAAAAGGACTTTTAAAACTTTCTTATATATACATGGTGGCGTATTAGAAGTATATGGAGAACGAGTAAAGATATTTACTTGAGATTTGGGTAAGTTTCATACTAAGAAGTGAACTTTATTTTAAAAATAATTTCGAAGTTGCGGCGTTGCCAGCTCTATTGCAGACAGACAGAAAGTTTCTTTTTTTAAATACAATACCCTGTATATTATTCTCAATTATTCAAATTCTATGTATTATTCTGAGCATTTTTTATGTAGTATGTCCTATACCTAATTTGAGAGGTTTCTGAAATAAAAATTATTTTCTAATTTTTAAGGGTCAAATCGAGTTCAATGTAAAACACGATATATTTTTAGAACGTTGTCCCAGAATTCTGAAATTTTTATACGAGTTTCCGAACATGTAGGTTAATTGACTACTCAAGGTAATTTTTGATTAAAAGTTATACAGGGTGTATAAAAATATAGTTTATTCGCGATGAACAGAAATGTTCATAACTCGATTTTTTTAAATGGAACACCCTGTATATTTTAATTGCATCAAATAGAGAGAGACATTGCCTTTCAAATGACATTAGGTATTCCTATACCTATCTCTGATGGGTAATGAACTAAGTGGCATTTTAAAAAAAAATCGACCATTTTAGTATTTTCTGTAAAAAAAAATCTATTTTAAGCGCACTGAATAGAGAAGTAAACATTTTTGTCAAATACTGGCAAGTTATTTCTACGTATATCTGTCTTAATGATACCTAAATGGAAATACTTTTCTTGAGAAAAATCGATAATTTAATAGTAACAATATGTATTCACAAACGCTTTTGATAAAAAATTAACGATACTACCGAATAAAACAATACTCACGATGGAACACCCTGTATATTTTTGTTGCATCCAACAGAGAAAAAATTACCTTTCAATAGTATTAGCATCGCTGATGATTAATTAATTAGATGCCATTTAGTAGAAGCACGAATAATATCTCGTAAAACGAAAGATTATTTAACTAGTAGGCTGTGCACGCCTGTCATCTCCCAGGAAACCAAACAGAGAACATTTGTTTTTAATATGCATAGTTGTCAAAAATTCACTAATTTAAAATGGCAAATTCTTACTCAAGTGTAGAAATTCTAAATTTGTTTTATGTACACGGTCAATGTGATAAAATAATATCAAGAACATGTAGACAATTTAATCAACTTTATCCAGATTCTGTCCCAATGAACGAGAAAAAGTTTAAAAGAATAGAGAAGAATTACAGAGAGTACAATAATGTTAAAAGACCAAGACTTCAAGTCAAACCTGTAACAGGTAACGAAGACAATGAAATTACTGTTTTGTCTTATTTCCATACATACCCACACGCATCAATTAATAGCGCAGAGAAAGATTTAGGCATTTCTTACAAATCGGTGGAAAGAATTTTGCACAAACATAGAATGTATAATTATAAGTTTATAACAGCCCAGGCTTTAGAGCCTACTGATCCTCCTCAGCGCGTCGCATACTGCGAAATGATCCGGATGCGTACACAAGAAGATCCCAACTTTTTAAAAAAAGTTATTTGGACGGATGAGAGCAAATTCACAAAAGAAGGGATATTTAACAGAAGAAATTCACATTTTTGGTCCAAAGAAAATCCTTATTTTATCAGAGAAAAAAGTTTTCAATACAAGTTCGGTTTCAATGTATTTTGCCTCATGATGAATGACAAAATAAAGTTTTGCTTTTACGATGAAAATTTAAATTCTGAAAAATATTTGGAAATATTGAAAACTACAGTTTCTGATTTTCTCGACGAGTTACCATTGAACTTACTCCGGAGCTGCTGGTATCAGTTAGATGGGGCACCGGCTCACTGTACAAACGAAGTAAGTGCAAAACTTACTACAATCTTCGAAGACAGATGGATTGGCCGACGAGGTCCATGGATTTGGCCACCTAGGTCCCCAGACCTTACCCCTCTCGACTTCCATCTTTGGGGCAGGGTAAAAGGGATAGTTTATCAGACGCCAGTAGAAACAAAGGAAGAACTCCTAAATCGGACAAGAGAAGCACTGCTGGCATTATCCGCGGAAGAGATTCAAAAAGCAACGAGTCATGTAATGACACAAGTTCTGGAATGCCTCAGAGTTAATGGAGGACACTTTAAACAGTTCAGTTACTGACAATTCATTTGGGGATAGTTCTGTTGTTAGCTATATTTTTGTAATATTGTTTTATTCGGTTGTATCGTTAATTTTTTATCTAAAGCGTTTGTGAATACATATTGTAAATATTAAACTATAGATTTTTCTCAACAAACGTATTTTCATTTAGTTATCATCAAGATAGATATATTATTGACAAAAATGTTTACTTGTCTATTTAGTGCTTTTAACATAGATTTTTTTTCCAGAAAATAATAAAATGGTCGATTTTTTCTTTTAAATGCCATTTAATTCATTACCCATCAGAGATAGGTATAGGAACACCTAATGTCATTTGAAAGGCAATGTCTCTCTCTATTTGATGCAATTAAAATATACAGGGTGTTCCATTTAAAAAAAATCGAGTTATGGACATTCTGTTCCTCGCGAATAAACTATATTTTTATACACCCTGTATAACCTTTTATTAAAAAATACCTTCAGCCGTCAATTAACCTACATGTTCGGAAACTCGTATAAAAATTTCAGAATTCTGGGACAATATTCTAAAAATATATCGTGTTTTACATTGAAGCCGATTTGACCCTTAAAAATTAGAAAATAATTTTTATTTCCAAAACTGCTCAAAATAGGTATAGAACATACTACATAAAAAATGCTCAGAATAGTTCGTAGAATTTGACAATGCAATAATATACAGGGTATTGTATTTAAAAAAAGAAACTTCCTGTCTGTCTGCAATAGAGCTGGCAACGCCGCAACTTCGAAAATATTTTTAAAATATAGTTCACTTCTTAGTATGAACCTTACCCAAATCTCAAGTAAATATCTTTACTCGTTCTCCATATACTTCTAATACGCCACTGAGTTTGGCGAACCCTGTATATATATATATATATATATATATATATATATATATATATATATATATATATATATATATATATATATATATATATATATATATATATATATATATATATATATATATATATATATATATATATATATATCTGAAAATTCTCTGTCCCATATATGTTTACTGTTTTTATTTTACTGTTGTGGATTGTCATACTAAACGTCGCGTTAAATGTACTTACATCTAATGACTAAAACCTTTTTTTTGTTTTATGATAAATTGTCCAGAAAATTATATTTTATGACTGAAGCAATGCATTTTGCTAGATTGATGTTCCTAGTTTCTAACTTCAATGTATTCTGAAGAAGGTCAACATAGACCGAAACGTTAATAAATATGTGAATAAGAACATAAACACATCTTACTTTTACAAGGACCCTAAGAAAATCCCAAGAAAATAAAAAACCAAAAAAAATATATATATATATATGTACATATATATATATATATATATATATATATATATATATATATATATATATATATAGTTAATATTTAATAATATTTATAATTTTCTTGGGTATAGGTCCGAAACTTGTGACTTAGGTATTGGTGATGTCACAATTATTGCCAATTTAAAACCATTATTTGACGTTTCGGCAGGAACACCCTTGCCTGTATCAAAAAGTTCATCCTAAAAGCTAAAACAGAACACCTATATTTTACAACAAAAGCTCTTATTTCTTTTGACTCACCATGAAACGTAATAATCCATTATTATTACAAAATTTTATAAAGAACAAATTTCACTTATTTTACGAACTACCCGACATATAACAAAGAAGAAGACCACAACAACATATTGTTTGCAACTCGCTCTTTGGCGATATCACACATAACCCATCGTTGAAATAGAAGTGACGGGTGGCGCTTACCTTAGTTATATGTCGTAGTATACTTTATTTAACAGATCTATATCTTGTTTGTCATTTATGGCATGCCTGTTTTTTTTGTCTATTTAGGTAATTCCGTTTTTAAAATTTTTGTTTGGTCCAAACCGAAAGTGTGATTATTTTCTTGTGCGCCGTCAGAATCCTTGCATGGTACCTGATATACTATATGTGTCTTTTTTAATTTTGAAGTTTTTGTCTTAAGTTTTGTGTAATGTTGATTCAGCAAATTATACCCCCTATAAGCAACTTGTATGTTATATTTAGAGAATAAATGTTTAAATTGTTCGGATAGCCCCTGTATACAATAAGGGCATAAAGTCTGGAAACCTTGAGATATGTCAAAAACTATACAAGTTGGGTAAAAAAGTTTCATATAAAAGTTGTATAGTTCCTTATGATTTATGATTAAAAAAGTCTTGAAATATACAGGGTGTTTTAAAATCAAGTTACACGCCAAAACTTCAGAATCTCTAATGGAAAACCCTGTATATTATTTCATTTTATGAATCTACATGAAATTCTGATCATATTTTATTAAGCATACCCTATCCCTAAAGTTTTGGCGTGTAACTTGATTTTAAAACACCCTGTATATTTCAAGACATTTTTGAATCATTAATCGTAAGGAACTATACAACTTTTATATGAAACTTTTTTACCCAACTTGTATAGTTTTTGACATATCTCAAGGTTTCCAGACTTTATGCCCTCATTGTATATGGCAGTGTCAAGTAACTAATCTTTGTTTTATTAGTAGTGGATGAGTAATTTGTGTATCTACTTGACTATGTTTGTTTTGTATACCACTGTGTTCTGATGGTTTTGTTTTTTCTGTTTAGTGTTATATCTAATAAGCTAATTTTTTGGTTTTTTTCAATCTCAATGGCAAACTGTAATTTTGGATGGTAACTGTTAACTATTGTGAGTATGTAATCGGTTTTTTCTTTGGGTACCAGAGTAATACAATCATGTACGTATCTATAGAAGAATGGCAAATTAAAATCTAGTTTTGATATTATGTTTTCCTTTAAATTTTCAAGAACAAGTTGTGCAAGTATGCTAGATATATATACTTGCACCCATTGCACATCCCTCAGTTTGTTTATATATTGTATATAGGGAAACCGCATCTAAAGATATTAATACATGATTATGTGGTACATGGAAGTGTTTTATTTTTTCCTTAAAATGCGAGGAATCTTTAATATAGTAATTACTTTTGAAATTATATTTTTTAAGAAGCTTGACAAAGAATTGAAAGGGGATTGAATACAAGATAACAAGATACAATAGGACGAAGAGGAATTCCCTCTTTATATATTTTGGGGAGCCCGTAGATTTTTGGTGGGAGAGCATTACTAGTTTTTACTTTAAAAGCGGTATCGGGTAAAATATAACCTTTATTCCACTTCTCTATTCGTTTTTTTTTTGATACTGTCTTGTTGGGTCGATTTTGATTTGTTTATAAGTTGTGGTGCCATTTAGTAAATTATTTATTTTGTTATCATATTCCTGTGTATCCATAATGACAGTTTTATTTGATTTGTCAGGTTTTAAAATAGTCAATCAGGTTTTAAAATAGTCAAATTGGGATGTTCTTTTAAGAAGGATTTAGCTTTTTTTAATTTTATTATTTAGTTCTTTATTTTCAAATTTAAGATTATTTTTGTTTTTAAAACTGGCGCAGACAGGGTTCGGCTTGGTCTGGAATTGAAATTTGCTAATTTTTATCAAAACCCTGAAAATAGAATGCTAATCTGGAAAACATAGTATTGCTCAATTATCGTGCAGATTTTTTTTTACCTAAAATCTTCAAAAACATCGCCTTTTTTTCTATAACTGAAGATACTTAAAAATTACACAAAATGTGTTAATCATTTTTGAAAATAAAAGTTGTACCTAATATTAAGTTAGTGAAATGTTTCGATTTTTTTAATTGAAAATGCTTACACCTTACGGAGATATCCGTATAAAAATATGTAAAATGAACATAGCTTGTTTTTTTTTACTTTTTTTGGAGTTATGGGTTCAAAAAACCCATCGCATGTGTTTTTTGAACTCGATGTATTTGCCGGTTTATTCGGATCGTCGGAACTTTTAATATTTGCTATGACTATTTTTTTCCATGACTTATGCCTATATAATAAGACTTTGTATATACTTGTGCTCCAGACTTTACGTAAAATGATTTTTTTTTTAGCTTTACTTATGTATGTATAAATCTTATATAAATGGAGAGAACCGTATCAACTTTTTATCAAAACAAAAAATATTTTTGTTTTGTTTAAAATTGAAAATCTGGAATTGACAGATATATCCTGGAAAACACGATAAAGTTATGGAATTTTACATCACGATGAAAAACTGGACCCTGTAAATCAATCTGCTATAACATAATTTACTCATCGAAATACGAAATTTACTTAGATCTCGAATGTGATAAGTAAACTCGGCTAGTATACTAATCGCTATAAAAAGTTGTTGAAAATACCCGTCATTTTCTGTCGCTATCTCCTGGGCTAATAATTATGTAAATGTGGCCTCTGTTTCAAACGATTCCGAAAATCAGTCTGACAGTAGATCTAGTTTTTCTTGCGCCGTGAAAAGACTTTTTTTAACAATTTACGTCAGTCTGTTTTAACTTTAGACATTTTTAATCAGACATTTTTATTAAAACGGGCATATGCTTTTGTTTTGCTCTTCAGTGGGTTTTGGTTAAAAGGAAAACGTTAAATTTTTATAAAAATAACTACGTTATTTTTATAAAAATTTATAATACGGCTGTATTCCTGGAGTATTGGGGTGCAACTAATAGAAACTAGAGGGATAATAAAATTATCGCATAGAACAAGGAACGTATGCTTTTTGAGTATTGTAGGAAATTTTAAACAGACAGATGCGTTTTGTAAATCATTGTGCTTTCGTGTATTTTTGCTGGCTAACAATGCAGGATGTAGGTTTCTGGCAAATTATAGGACTACAAATCTTTATAAACATGTGTCCGCAGGGCCTTCCTTTTTGAGAGTAGATGGCGCTGTATACTGTCGAGTAGCATTGTACAAGTGCTCCAATTAATTTGTTCCAAATTTAAAGTCTTAGTGGCCAATAATTAACAAATTAGCGTGAAAGTTGTTCAAGATTGGTTATTTAATAAGTGGAGATGCTTTGTTTTCCAGTAATCTTCAAGAATGAGTCCATGGTCTTAAATTTTTTAAATAATAATATTGGATTGCAAATGCAGAAACAGGACATTAGCCACTGTTATCGTCTGGGTAGTAAAAAACGTAATACACATTGACAGCAACAACAACAAGGACAAGATAGTACTATTGAAATTCTAATGTTATTTAAAAAGACTTGGGACATCCTTGGAAAACCATCGTGGACTTCTAATGGACTTGTGTATGGTGATTGCGGGGGTAGAAAAAAACTAATTAAGTATGGAAGTGATCTGTTGGATATGAAAATAAGGACGAGTAAAAACTGGTAACTGTAATAACTTTTACAAAACTTTTTTATTTGTGACTAACTTCAGTAGTCACCTTAAAAACCTTAAAAATACAATTAGATAGCTCAAAATATATATTGATATTAAGTAGGATTAATCGAGAAAAAAAATGTAATTTAGAGATATTATATTTATTTACTTTTGCAAGTAGTAGGGACGAAATTATGTTTCTGAAAGGAATATTTTTTGTTTCTTGGTACTAGGTTATTGGTTTAATCAGGCTTGAATAATAATATATGAAGTTTAGTGTCCTATTTTGTGAAGAATTACATATGATTTTTAGATGGTTTGGGGTTGATTTAGTCTACCATTGATATTAATCAAAATTAATTAAATTATTTGGAAAATAAATACAAAATCTAATGTTGTTTGACTATTTTTGTGAAAATATTGTTTATCATCATATTATTGTTTGATTTATTTTTTCCTAAACATTAATCTGTGATTAAAAGTTATTTTTTTCTCTAGTCATTATTTTAGATTTTTTGACTTCTTGAATTATAAGATCTTGCGAAATTCTTTTTTATTTCTTTATTTAATAGTACTATAGAGGTTATTATTGAATACAAAATATATATTTATTATAATCTTTTCCTGTATATGAAATAGGTGTAACATTGTTTTTTAATTTATTGCAGTGTTTTTCCACTTTACTAATTTTCTGAGTATTAAATGTTACATTGATTTACTTTTAGAACCTTGTTTATGTTATGTATCTTTGATGTGTGTTTCTATTATTAAACAATATATTATTATACTTGTTGTGGGTTATTTACATAATACTGAACACCGCGTATACACTATATGATAATATTTAACGTAATAATATATATTTATCTGGCTAAATGTTTGTACGACAATATTTGTGAACTTCGACGGCCCTTTTTGGCGTGCTGTTGTAGGTTGGATTGACCACATTGTACAACTTTTTTTTTATAACCAACTTTACACAGAAAAGTTTTCAGTTCAGAATACAACTTGCTCCTTCTAGAGTTCTTATTCTGTAGCTAAATGCTTGCAATATATATATATATATATATATATATATATATATATATATATATATATATATATATATATATATATATATATATATATATATATATATATATATATATATATATATATATATATATATGTATATATATATAATATAAATTAACATAAAAGTCTATATAAATAAGTGTCCTCAAGGCCTTAGTTCTCGAGATACAGGGTGTTAAAGTTTTTATTTAATTTTCCTATTTTTTAAATAAAATCTATGATAACGTAAACAATGGAGTGAACATTGATATACCGGGGTTTTTTGGTACGACAAATTCGAATCTAATATTAGTATTGCTCTTACTTGTAGGGGGCGCCACCTACATGTCTTTCTACTCCTTTTAAAACAATTTCGGCGCATGTAATTTTTTATCGTAAAATATTAAAAGTTTGTTATTTTGTCCAAATTTAAACGCATCTTGGCACAAAAGCTTTGAAATGAAAGGCTAACACATTTTTTTGAGATGTGTATTTAGTGCCTCAGACATAAACTAAACAAAAGGTATTTAATTTTTAGGTTACGTTTTTTAATTTTCAAAAATTCCACCATTTGCTTCTAAGCACAGGTCAGCTCTATGGTGTATAGCTCGGGTTGCTCTGTGGATACATTCGGGCGCATTTCTTAGTGTTTGTGCTGCGTTTGTTCTCCGATCCAATAATGCTTCTCTTGTATTTACTTTAGTGGAATATACCAGTGATTTGAACCATCCCCACAGACAATAATCGAAAGGATTAAGGTCTGGCTATCTAGGTGGCCAATTAAACGGACCTCCCCGAACAATCCATCGGTTTGGAAAGTTTTGGTTTAAAAAATCTCTTACAAGTAAACTGTAGTGTGCAGGGGTTCCATCATGCTGCAAATACATGTTTTGTCTTACATTAAGGGGAACATCTTCTAATAGATTTTGCAAGTGATTTTCAAGAAAGTTTAAATATTTTTCTCCTGTAAGACTACCGTCGATTATAAATGGACCAATTAAATGACCATCTAACATTCCACACCACACATTAATGCTAAATTTATGTTAGAAATTATGTTCTACTGTAGCGTGAGGATTTTCATAGGACCACCGGTGTTCATTGTGAAGATTATTTATACCATCACGCGTGAACTGTGCTTCATCAGTGAACAAAACATACCTATACAACCTTCGATCTTCATTAATTCATTTACAGAATTGCATTCTCAACTCAAAATCACCCTCCTGCAAATGTTGAACCCGTTGTAAATGAAATGGGTATAAACAATTAATGTGAAGATTTCTCCAAGCAGACGATTGTGTAATTTGATAAGTATCTGCAATCCTCCTAGTGCTTATGCTTGGATCATTTTCGACGGCATTGAGTATAGCCTCTTCTACTTCAACGTTGGGTCCCGATTCCCTTTCAGATACAATTTTCGCACTTGGAAACATCCCAGATTCTCCAGCAGTAGTGAAAACTTGCTGAAAAACTCTTCTATCTGGCCCCCTTCTATCTGGAAAACGACGCTGGTACTCCGCGACTGCTTGAATTGCGACCCCATTGCAGAAGCCATATAGGAATATCATATCTGCATATTCACGATGCGAGAATATCGCAGGCGTAATGACGTATTTAGATCTAAAGTTTCTTAAATGATTATTGTCACATAATAAAAGTTATGAACAGAAATTGACAGTGACAAAATTTGATCTTATTATTAACTGACATTACTATTGCTAAGTTACAGGAAAAACGATGAGAACACCAACCAGTAGTTGTTCTGTCAGGCAAGGCACACTTCTATTTTTTTACAATACCTGCATACTTTATGTGAATTTGATAACAAAAATCACATGCGCCGAAACTGTTTTAAATCCAAATATCTCGAAAACGGTTGCTCGTATCCGCTTTTAACAGGTATACCTTTTTGACGTAGAAATGGCAAAGGAATAATTTGTTTTGCTCAAAAATTTAATACAAGACTGTACCAAAAAGTAGGTGGCGCCCCCTACAAGAAAGAGCAATACTAATATTAGATTCGAATTTGTCATATCAAAAAACTCCCGTATATCAATTTTCACTCCATTATTTACATTATCATAGATTTTATTTAAAAAATAGGAAAATTAAATAAAAAAATTAACACCCTGTATCTCGAGAACTAAGGCCTTGCGGACATCTATTTATATAGACTTTTATGTTTATTTTTTGGTCCTGAATATGTACCTGAAGTATTGACATTTCCTCATGAATCACCCTGTATATATATATATATATATATATATATATATATATATATATATATATATATATATATATATATATATATATATATATATATATATATATATATATATATATATATATATATATATATATATATATATATATATATATATATATCATGAGGAAATGTCAATATTTTAGGTACATATTCAGGACCAAAAAATAAACATAAAAGTCTATATAAATAAGTGTCCGCAAGGCCTTAGTTCTCGAGATACAGGGTGTTAAATTTTTTATTTAATTTTCCTATTTTTTAAATAAAATCTATGATAATGTAAATAATGGAGTGAAAATTGATTGGACAATGTGGACATATATATATATATATATATATATATGTATGTATATATATATATGTCCATATTTTACCTTTAACGGAGAACTGCACGCAAAAAGTGAAATACCAGCGACAAGGTCTAGTCGAGTTGAAAGTAAGGTGAAAAGGTACCTGCGCATTAAAAAAAACTTCCTGCACGTCCGACCTCAAAAAAATGTGTTATGCATAGGTAATTTAAATTAAATTTCGGTTAAAAATGGGTTCAAACGGGTTCACGCGCTGCAGAAATACAAATACATGAGTAGGATTTACCATTTCAAATTTTGCAGAGCCATTTTGTGGAAAAAAAATTATTTGCGAAGGAATGTGCGTCAAAAAGTGGTCAAAAAATGGTCGAAAATGGACAAATCTACTTTTATTTTATAACTCTAGATTTGATTTTTTCATAAAAATGCGCATTTAGCGCCCCACTATACATATTTCCCTATTAAAATTACATTGATATTACTGCGTGCAGTTCCCCGTTAAATGATAATTCCCCATGTAAATACAAGTCCACTATCAACTAATTTTAATGAATTTGTCTTTGATTCTAAATCAAGATTTTGATATCGTTACAATGACAGAAACATGGCTGTCCCATAATATTCGTTCGAAATGTTGTTCATATTCCAGGATATTATTGTATACGTAGGGATAAAAAAAGTAGAGGTGGCGGTATTGCTGCATACATAAAGAATACTTATATATATCAAGAGTTGCGGATTGATAATGAGCTGAGTGAAAGTAGTAAATGAGTATTTAATAATAAAAATTAAAGTAGACCACATGTTTTCTATTGTCTGCCCGTCGGCGGATCAGATATTGTGTCTTGGTGACTTGAATGTAATTTTTTTTCACTTCCCAACTGTTTTGAGTCTTATGGATTAACACAGTTTCTAAAAGAACTATCAAGGGTGACTTGTACATCATCCACGTTCGTTGATTCTATCTCATGATCAATTGGTTTCTAAAGTTGGTACATTCTCTTCGGGGGAACTTTCGGAAAACAAAATGATATTATTAATTACAACTAAAATAACATTCTAATAAAATGGGGCCTAAAATAATTAATTCTCCTAGTTTTCGTAATTTCAATGCTGGTATGATAGTCCGCGAGGGCAATATTGACAGAAATATTAATATTTATAACTCATAGTTTTAGCAACGTTTGACAAACATTCACAATTTATAAAATTATTTTGTTTTTTTTACCGTCTATAATCTGTAAATAAAACATATTGGTTTAATAATTTTTTAACTTTACCGTTTTTGTGTTATTTGGGGGTTGAGTATGAGTAGCTCCGCTAGACTTCGCCTCTAGAACGAATTCGGAATTAAAGGTTTTTTGTACTTATTTATAAACACTATGTTCCATGCTGCATTGCTTTACTCAATGTTTAAAAAAATAAAGTCGTGATTTATACAAGGTGTTAAAATTTTATTTTTTTGCAATTCTTTTCATCGACCTTGTATATTTCTACAGATATCATTCGAATTTGGGACACAGTATACGGTGGAAATTGTCTACGGAAAGGCTGTAATATATTTTAGAAAAATGTACAGGTTGGTACTTTTTCCCAGGCTGCGGCCCATATAACCCAAACGAAAATTTACTTTCATAATGTAAAAATTGTAATGTTAATACATTATAACCTTAAAATTAGGTAGGCATAAACAATAAAAGGAGTATAACTTTTCTCCTCGCCAACATTAGAATAAAATTTTGGTTAAATATATAGGATACATATTTCAATTTTTTTTTATTATGAGAGCGTTGCCTTTTATTTCTAAATTTCGATTACTAAGTTTTTTTTTAATAGGACACGCCATATTTGTTTGCTAATTTTCAGTTATTTTGACATTCTAAGTCGAGCCATGTGTCAAAACGGATTCTTGGTTTATCATGGGTGCATAGGTATTGTTTAGACTTAAATGCATATTATATCTTATTGGTCTATTTTTGTAAAAACTGCATATAAATGTGTAGTATGAAATTACTTACAAAAAATATCATTTTGGCTAACGCGATGAGCCGCCGTCTTTCTATTAATAAGTTACAGTAGTTAAAAAAAAAATAGAAAACTCGCTTTTGTCAGCAACGCACTAAAAAGTACAAAATAATGTAATTTGCGTAACATTTTGTTACGATATATGCATTCTACCCTTGACAATGCAATGACTATGCCAAAAAGCGTGGGGCGTTTTGTCGAAATTACTTAAAAATGAACGCTTCTCAAAGAAACGTAACCAAAAAGCGCCCTACGCTTTTTAACATAGTTATTGACTTGTTAAGTATAGAACGCATATACCGAAACAAAATTTTTTTTCAACATATATATCATAGTATCATTAAAATATTATTGCTATTATATTTCGTATTATTATTGTAGAATTATTATTTATTTGTATAGACAAAGTATCAATGAATAAGACCTTTTACAAACCCCTGTATACTCCCATGTTGATCTCCTTGCCTTAGTGGCGTTACTGCCAGTTTTATTTATAACCAAAAAGTAAATAAAAAGTGTTAATACAAATACCATGGCGATTAAGCAACAGCTGCTGTGCAGTGATCTAAGCCATTATTTAGTTGTTTAAATTATTCGTTTTGTTCAAATATGGAACTCTAAATATTGGCTTAACCTCTATATTTATATGTTAATATACAGCGAAATTGAAATAGTTGCACGTTCCCATTAACACATTAAATATGCTAGGAAACATATTATATTATGATATAAAGTTAAAGCCTGGAATAAATTATAATTGCGTTCCACTTGACAGTAATGGTGCTGCGTGCCAGTTAACCTAATTTATTATGCAGTATATTACATTATGCTAGTATTAAAACATATTTGTTTTAAATGTTTGTCTACAAAAACATTTGTTTAACACGGCAGGTAGATTACAACAAATTAATTGCTGTTTAGCTTTTATAGTACATAAATCGTACCTATATTGTCTCGTCTAAGGGATGTATTGTGATCATGAAAAAATTATCCACCCAGACTTTTTCAGATCTTCACGTTTCAGGGGTTACTAGATGCGAATGATTTAGTATATTTTGCAACAATTGTTGAAAACGGAAGTCTTCAAATGAGGAGAAAATCCTTCAAGTTTGAAAACGTCTTTAATAGGACTTTAGAGGTTGAAATTTTTATATACATTTGTAGGCTTTGCCTTTTCAACTCTCTTTTTTTATACTGCCGTGTTGAAAAGTATTGCTTAACACACAAAGTTAACTTTTGTCAGTTTCGGAAGTAATCAAAGTTAATAGACGAGTTTCAAGAAGTAGATCTACATATTCAAAACTCAATCTGTTTCACTCCTGTCACAAAAAATGAATTAATTAAACATATTGCTTCCTTAAAGAATAATAGCTCACCAGGTTATCACGGCATCCGGGCGGAAACAATAAAAAAAACTCACTAGGAAATAATAATCTCTCTCTTACATATACTTATTCCGGCTTTAGAAAAAAGAATTGTACCAAGTTATTTTAAATTAACTGTGATAACTCCCATACATAAATCATGGACCACAAATTTAATAAATAATTACAGACCAATAAGCTTAATAACCAATTTTGCAAGATTGTTAGAAAAATATGTACAAGACAGGTTATCTCTGTTTCTTACAGACAATAATGTTATTTCTTGTGATCAGTTTGTTGGGGGTGTTAGTACTACAGATGCTATGCATAGGCTTGTAGAGGTTGTAAGTAACTTAAATATAGATACAAAATGCTTAGCTGTCTTTTTAGGCCTAGCCAAAGCTTTCGATACTGTACCCGACAAAAATGTGGCATAAGGGGAGTGGCTCTCAAACTACTGGAAAGTTACTTAACTGAAAGGTATCAAATGGCGAAACTTAATAACATCATAAGTGAAAAACAAATAATTAAAATTGGTGTACCACAAGGTACTATACTGGGGCCTTTGCTATTTATTTGTTATATAAATTCATTGTTAAGCCTATCAAACATAAGCGGTTTAGCAATTTCATATGCTGACGATACAGTAATTACATTTGCAAGTGATACCTGGAACACCAGAACAAACAATAAATAGTTTAAATATAGTAATAAATTGGATAAAAGAATATAAACTTAAATTTAACAAAAACGCATTATGTAGCTTTTTCTCTCACTAGAAGAAGTAGGCCACCATTTGATAATATAAACATAGATAATCACTCTATAAGAGAGGTACCACAAACAAAATATTTTGGAATTATTATCGACCAATTTCTTAAATGGCAGCCTCATATTGATTATCTATCAAATAAAATAAGCAAACTCATTCATAACTTTTACTTGTTAAGAGAATTTTTAAATAAGAAACCACTAATAATAGTACATAAAGCATTTGTAGTGTCAATTATTAGGTATGAAATTTTAGTATGGAGTGGACTTTACAGTAGTTGCTTATACAAACTAAATATGATATGAAAATATATATTAAAAATAATATTCAGGAAAAACAGAATATTTCCTACGAATAGGCTCTTTTCAGCAGAAATATGTAACATTAGATCACTGTACCTACTAACAATATGCTCTTATATCCATGGGTTGTGAATGTAGATGACATAAAATGTCGGTAGTGCAAAAAATTAAACAACTAACGAGTGCTAACGAACTTAATTTCGAGAAAATAACCGAATTCTAGGTAAGTGGTCGCAATTTGTCAGAACTTAATATACGACTAACTAGTAAAAACAAAAAAGGTTTATCAAAACTTTGGCAAAAGCATGTACGATTTAGCTAATTGGATATGTGGTTGTAAAGTCTCTAACTCATTTTATTGTTATGTTTGTTTGTTGTTTTCTATGGACTCGTCAGACTCATTATGGTGCAAAACCGGTATTATATAAAACACTTAAAAAAAAATAAAAAAACATGCGTTTTCTGCAGATCACATGAAATGTTCGGTGAACTCTGCTACGGTCGGAAGTGTTGATATTCGCACTCAGCTAAAGAGAGCTTATAGAAAATTCCTTAGGGATTTTAATGAAAATGTATCCAAAATTCGTTATATTTTAAACAAAATTATAGATTGTGTAAAATTTTGTGAGGCATTCGAGCTGGCACTACGTACGAGGCCATGATGAAACGGCTTTCTCTGAAGATCCAGGGGTTTTTCGAGGGCTTATAAATTTTTTTGAGGAGTTGGGCCAAGAGAGACTGAGAGATTTTAATGAAAATGTATCCAAAAATCGTTATATTTTAAACAAAATTATAGATTGTGTAAAATTTTGTGGGGAATTCGAGCTTGCACTACAAGGCCATGATGAAACGGCTTTGTCTGAAAATCCGGGGGTTTTTCGAGAGCTTATAAATTTTGTTGAGGAGTTGAGCCAAGATAGATTATCCGCTTTAGCAATGTTAAGTATCAAGAAATAGTTTATAAAAGGAATGTGCGTGCAATTTTAACGAACGTGTCATTCAGCATTTTTCCAATTCTAAAGAACGAAGAGTAGCCCTGAACTTCAAGAGAATCTCAATTTAAAGATAAGATATTTATTTTTATATTAAGTATTCCTATATTTAAATTTGTTATTGACCTCCCAATATAATTTACCACGAGCCGCCACTGATAAAATCCAACTTCCAATCAGCCATAATAACCTTAATTTAAAATTTGTAAATTACATTGGACCCAAGGCATATAACAAATTGCCATTGAATGTTAGAGCTAATAATAGGAATCAGTTTAAAACTTGGTGCCGAAAACATATTTATGAAAATTATCCGCAATTTGAAGGACTGTTTAATTAATCTGAATTTAAGCCACTTTTACAATTACAATTGCTGTAATTCCATAGTTTTCATATATATATATATATATATATATATATATATATATATATATATATATATATATATATATATATATATATATATATATATATATATATATATATATATATATATATATATTTTATTCTTATGTCTAGGTGCATATCTCTCAATACTGACTTGTATATGTGTAGATATGATGTGAATGTTTATTAATAGTATAATCATAAGTCGTTTTTACAATATAAATATTTTTAATTAATATATATTAGTAAATATTTTTAAATATACTTATTATGGGTGATTCATTTATGCACATACAGATGTTCAACATCTAGGTGCAATAATCCTAGTTTTATTGCTTTATGTAATATAAAACTCTAGTTTTTGAAGGTATATATTAGTTTATGTAAACCAAGTCCAACCAATATATCAATATCAATAACAATAGTATAACAGATAACAATAATAAAAGGGAAGCTTCTAAACGAGGAAGTGAGTGATTTCAAATCTTTCGAGTTTGAAAATAATCACTTTTACACAAAGAATCTTCAGAAGGCTGTGCTTTTTCAACTTTCTTTCGACTAACACTGTTTCAAATACTCCTGTGTTGAAAAGTGGTTCTTAAAACACGATTTAGTAATCCCTCTTTCAGGACGCAATAGAAAAAAGTTTTGTCTGAGTGGCAGCGGTTTATCGCTGTCATATTTATGTTCTCTTAAAAAAATAAATTAATTAAATTAACGTTATAGTATGTGTTATTCCCATCTTGTCTTGGGTTCAGTGTAAGAGTGGCCTTAGTGCTAAACTTCGCTCCAACCAAGTGGGCTCATATATTTAATACTTTGTATTTTATTGTATTCTATTATGTAATAAAAGAAGTTTTCCACTATTAATAATATTATTGTTATAAGGCACACTTTAGCCAAGTAGGTCGTAGGAATACATATTTTTCCCATTTCCGTCGGTCGGTCGCCTTTTGGAAAATGATTGTACAGGGTTTTGTCTATATTTTGAGGGTGGTCTCTGCAAGCCTTATTTTAAACGATAGAAAAAATGTAAAATACTTTCATTTTAATTTTTAGTACTTTAGTATAATTCAAGTGTTTGAATTAAAAAATGTTTTCAAATGCAGCGTTTGATTTAAAAATACGTAGCTCACGCAAGAAACGAGATAAACAGATGATTTAAAATAAAAAGCTGAGAACATATCCAGCTTTATCGTAAATCATATTGGAAAGGGTTTTTTGGCGTTTTTTTCACAGGATGTTTCCAATTTACGACTAAAACCATTAATTTTGCCTTACCGTTGTATATAAACATTCAAGCAACCAAAATTGCATCATAACAAACTGCAGCGCAATCTTAAAGAATTGATCTATCGGCCAGTGAAAAAATCATTGCAACAAAATCAAAAATAAAAAAGTTATGCCGTAACAAATTTTAGGTGCAGGTTTTTTTTTATCGGTGAGTTTATTTTGTAGTATAATATCACATATGGTTCAAAAATTACATACTTAATATTCATTCAGTAGACATATATCTCATCTTATTCACCTGTCTCCTCACGTCAGTGAAACTTATATTTTATTTATAATAACTGAACCAAAATATTCCCAAAAATAGATACAAGAGTTAATTAAATATTTGAATTACAAAGATATTTACGCAAATGAATCAGAATGAACCAATAAAGTTGGAACAGCTTTTTATTACTGTATTCAGACATACTAGCTTATAAACATCTAAATTCGAAACCCAATGCAATCTGACGAATCTATTGTACATTTTTGAAACCAACTAATTCTTATATACTTCAAGGCGCTCTTTCTGATGAAAGCAAAAAAGGCCGATATTGTTTGCAATGGGCTCAAATTAGGGAAAATGTCATTTATTTATTTAGAATTAATGTACCAATCGAAAGAGGTAAAAACATTTCGACGAAAGAAATTGGTTGGCGAAATCTGTCACAGTTTTCAAAAAATTCTTAGAAAAACAGAGAGAGTTGACTGTTTCAGAAAATAATTTTCTTTCAATTTTCATGTTTTTTTTAAATATCTTTAAAAAAACATCTTCGCAAAAGTGCAAAAAAATGTACAGGTTATTCGGTTTTATTTTGAACGGAGTCTACACGCTTTATTTTTTAAGGTATCAAAAAACGTTAAATACAAAAGTTTTAGGATTTTGTCTGAACCGCCAGGAAAACAAAGAAACATCGAAAATTAACGAAATGAGCATCAACAGTATGTAATATATGACCGTCAAGTGGGTCTCTTCTTGTCGATTACATATATACTAGCTTTAATACCTTTATCTCTAAGATACCTGAGAAATTTGAATAAACCTTACCATAAGAAGCAATGTTTCCCCATCGACTCCACCACATGTAATAGAGCGTTTTCAGGGCGTTTCATTTAAAATAACAACGTTGATGCTCATTTCGTTAATTTGCGATGTTTATTTGTTTTTTTTTTGTGGTGTCCTAAAACTATTTATATAATATTTTTGATATCTTGAGAAATTAAGCGTGTAGACTACGTTCAAAATAAAACCGAATACCTTTAAACGTTAATATACAGTATTTATTATTAATATCAATAAATTGGTAAAAGTCACCTAAATTCATCTATATAAAAACAGTGCAGTTTCGTCAACTTAAAAAAAGAAAGTCCCCATAAAAAATATTTAAAAAATCATTGAAGAATTATAAAACTATCTTATACTAGGCACATAAAAGTATATAAAAAAATGTTTATTGACTAATTTCATGCATTTTTGTAATTTTTGGGCCACTTCAAAGTTACGAATCAAAATTTTCATTTTTTGAAAAACAATTCTGCTTAATTTCGTCATGTTTTTGTCAATTATTGTTTAATTTACATGTTATTCCCACAGACACTAGAATAGGCATTCCAGAAAAACCTATGTTGGTGGCATCAATAAATTCCTAAGATTTTTTCCGTTATATGCAAATAACGAAATTAGGCTCAAGGTCAATTTTGCCGTCTAGCTAACTGCGAAATTCAGAAAAAACTTTATTAGTCAAATCTCAAAAGCGGTGTTTTGAATCAAAATTTTGGATAGAATATAAGAATTGTGTTTTTTCTGTCCTTTCGAATGCCAAGGGAGTTTAAAAATATTAAGTGATTTTCCAACTATTGAGGCGCAAAATTTTACAATATATTACAATATTTTAGATGCCTAATAGGGGCAATTTTCAGTCACAAATTCATCTCTATATCTACGGCTGTCAGTTTTTCTGGTCAAAATGCATTAGTATGTCAAATTTTAGAGTCGTATAATATACTGTGGTGTTACAATGTCGCTTTTATTGGACCAAAAAGGCTAAAAATAAGTTCTCTCGAATCACCAATCCATTAAAGAGATACAACAATTACTCTGCTGAGAGTTGTGAAAACATTTTTGCATTAAGCTCGTCTAACATATGGACGATTTGTTTCAAATCCACTAGCACAAAACTTGAATTTTAATAAAGTAATAGTTATATGAGTACAACTGATTTTCGATAGTTTACTTACTGCACTACAATAATTGTAGCCTTTTTTTTAAATAAATTAACCCTAAATAATGTGTTTATTTTATTAATAATATACAAGAAAAAGATGCTATCATTGTTTCAGTGTGCTGCTGTTCGAGACATAAGAGATCGTTGAATTGGTAAGATAGAATATATCATTGTAATTAGTTATACTAACATTTTTTTATTATAAAATCTTAACCAATAATTTTTGAAAAAGAAACCGACAGACAAGCTTTGATTTTATTTATGATATCTTAGTTAATTTCAGTTATTTTGAAAGATTGTCCGCTACCAAATATTTTGAAAAATAAGTAAATTATAAAACTTCAAAATTATAATGCTCGATTAAGATCTTTATCCTGTCACACTGCGTGTGTGTAAAAATTAGGATACCTATAATTGTACGTAATTTAAGAAAAAGAGTTAGCTTTGAACGACATTTTATCTTGGATTACAAATGGGGCAGATTATCCAAAAATTGTTTTTTAGGCTATAGTACTCGGTTTTTAAAGGAAAATCGAATGGTGCGGTCAGATTTCCACTAAACTGTTTTTTTTTAAATACGTAAATCTTGCAATAAAACATCATGTTATTTGGAAAACTAGCTATATGCAAAAAAACTCTGTTTACAAAAAACTCTTAACATTTTGTACTTAAAAATAATAAATATATTACTTGCTAATATCAATTTACACGTAAAAAAAACGAAAAAACGAAAAACACATATCAAACCTTTTTTTTTAATTTTCCAAAAAAATGACTTCAGTCAAATAGATAGGTTGCCTCAGTTTCAGCTGCTTATGCCTGGAGTGCCTTATATCATAGGGCAATCGGATATCTGTTGCAGATATAGTGCGGGACACGAAAGAAAACCGGGCGGAGTGAATTGGTTTAGGAAGGTCGGCCAAGAAATCTCTTTAACCCAGTGGTGTCCCGTCGTTCTTTAAATAATATGACACTCCTTTTTGACTACACGCACTTCAGATAATTAAAAAATGTAACTATGCTTAATGAATCTTTATCTATATTTGTCTGTTTTCTTTCGTGTGCCGCACTTCTATATCTCTCTTGTGTTGTAAAAACGGCAAACTTTCGAATTTTAAAATGATTTAATTTTGATTTCTCTTAATCGATTTACCTATAAATATATTTTTTCTTGAGTTCTGTCATTAACGGTTCCCGAGCTACTGCCTACGTCCACTATTATTGGACCACCCAGTATAGTGATACATGATTTACAAGTCCAGATTTGACAAGGGCAGCCAGCATCAGATCCAGTGAACGAGATTTATCAAAATTTTAATTTATGCAGTTCGACTTTGGGCTACTCGGGTATGCCAAAAGTGGCCGTCTGTCTCCGTTTGTCATATTACTTTATACCGGGGCCGTCATTGTGAAGTACTATACAGGGCGTTTCCTAATTGCGTGCTGATGTTAAAGGGGGTATTTTTATGTCCTAAAAGTCTTAACTTTTGAGATACAGGATGGTAAAGTTTAACAAGAAAAAATTTTTTTCATCCCAATTCTGATGCTATTGTAGATAACTGCATGAAATGTGATACACGTCTTCTATGTATTAAGGAGCATCCGGATTTACCCAGGTTAACTGGTAGAAATTTCAAAAATTGATTGTTACTAAAAAATGTCCTTTTATGCATAAAAGACGTGTATCAAATTTCACACAGTTATTTATCTATAATAGCATCAGAATTAGGATTTTAAAAAGATGTTTTTTTTAAAACCCTATATCTCCAAAGTTAAGACTTTTAGGTTTATATTAAACTTTTTTCTTAAAAAGGTCCAAGAATAACCCCCCTTTAACATTAAGAAACTCTCTGTATAGTACTTCACAATGACGCCCCCTGTACAAAGTAATATGACCGACGGAGACAAACGGTCACTTTTAAAATTTTGATAAATCTTGTTCACTGGAATCGGTGCTGCCTCCCCTACTATAACTACATTGATGTGTTAATTTTGGAAAAATATGAGTTCTGTAGTTTTTCAAATATTAATTGCAATATTAGATATTTTTGACACCCGGTATTGAACAGAAAATTAATTATTTTGAAGCAGTTTATTGACAGCTACTTTATGAACAATTTTACAAAATATATGAAAAAAACTAAGCCATTTTTGAGGTTGACGGCTGTAATTCTAATAGTTCGATTCCTTTTAAATAGGTGTCTTCCTCTGAAAATGATGAGGTTTCGTCATCACTACTTGAAGATCCCAGTGTGATAACTAAATCATCAATAACCGTTTCAATTTTGCCATCTACTTCCCAGTATTTATCTTCAATAGAACGAACATGTTTAACATACGATTTCCAATTTTTAGCCGATATTGAGTTAATCGCTTCTAATGTTATTTTATTTAAATCTTTAACTGAAAGTTCACCGGTGTTGCGCTCTCGAATATATTTTTTTTTACTCCTGCCCATGCAAGTTCAATAGGGTTGAAGTCGCACATGTATGGAGGCAGCCTTAAAGTGTATGACCAAGGTTACGTAAAAGACCATCAATTTTATACTTTTTTTCTCTAGGCTTCTTGGCTAATATTACTTCATATAATTGATATTTTCTCCATGTTGGATCACATACCAGATTGTTCGATTGAAGCCACGATATCATATGAGCTTTTGTAGAGTATTTAGTTGGCACTTTATCTTCTACGTGACGCATTATCCATTACCACGACTGATTTGGGAGGAATGTTAGGTAGAAGCTTCTCGAACAACCACTTTTCAAAATTATCTCTATTCATCTGTAAATGATAGTTTCCAGTTGTTAGTCCCGATCGAAAAACTAAAGCAGCACCTGGAACAAATCGGGCTTTTGAACCAGCATGAACTATAATAAAGCGACTACAAGAGCGGATTCTCTGAACAACACCGGTAACACTTTCACTATACTAGTATTTGTTCGCTATCATATCATTATCTACCCAGGTTTCGTCTAGATACACAATATTGCGTCCTTCTTGCCTATATTGCCTTACAGTTGATAGATATTTCACCCACCAGTGAAACATATTTGGTCTCTCAATGAGCAATTTTCGTTTATTTTGGCACTTGCGCCAAACAAAACCATTTGATCGTAAAAGCCGATTTAAGGTTTTATACCCGTACGGAAAATCTATTTTGTTCTTTACAGAGCGAAGTAGGGGTGCAGGTCGGAACCTTCTTCAAGTTTATATAAAAATCCTGTATTGTTCGTCAAATTACTTGAAAATCACCATCGTCAATTTTATCTTTGTATGATAATCGGGGTCTTTTTTACCAAGAGATTTTAAAGGTGAAGTAGAACATCAGCGATCATTATGTTCTCTTTGAATTTTTCTTACACTACTTTCCGAAACACCAGTGTAAAATGCAGCGCGTTCTGTTCGATTTTGGATCGGAATAGTCAAACTATGATTACTCTTTTGCTCGCCATCCTTGCTTCGAAATAATAATTCAAATTTAACGCAACGCATTTATATAGAAATGAAAACAAAAGCTCGAAATGTATAGGCGCCACTGGAAATAGTTTGAACCTTCTTGCGGCAAGTGCATGGAGACTCTAGGCACATCCCAATTACAAGTAGACCAGTGCGAAATTTACTAAATCCTCGATTAATTTTCCGTACCGCTTAGCTGGCTTACTTCATAGGTGAAGCGGCAAACTATTACAACAAATAAAATAACATAAAATTTATTTGCGTACACAAATTTTACTTTTCCGCTTGCTTAAGACTATGAACCTTTATTTTAAGGACCGCCCTGTTTTCTTTTGTGTCCCGCACATTATCTACAAATTCTATTAATATTACTATCAAATTTTTATAAAGCAAATTCCTAAACTATCTATATTTATAAAAATAATACCGAATTTTTCAAGGAGATATTGCAAAACAAATAAACCATTTGCAATATAAATGTCTCTAATATAATAAGTGTCGTGCGATTAAAATCAATATATAATTTCAGAGATTGCTATCCGCAAATTCGCCTGAAATTTATTCGATATGAATCCGCCTGATTGCAAAATCAATAGTCAAAAGTTCGCTCCACTTGTCATTAAGCAAAGTGATTATCTTTACTTAATAATTTTACTGTGCCGCCTTACTTTCGGGAAGGTTTGAATTTAAGATTTATCTCTCTGGGATTCTGGGTTGCCATTAGTGTTGGAGGTCAGGTGTAACGATTAATGTAGTATAAATCGGAGTTCATAGAATTGCCTCGAATAAAAAGCGTACTAAATCATTATTAAACGGTTAGTAGTGACACTCACTTTTGCATAAAATGGTTTGATCAGAATGGATTTAGACAAATCAAAAAAACTTACTTAAAAATGAATTTGCATCAACTTGTTTTGTTGCAGATGCACTGTGATTGGTATATTTTTATTTATGAGCGATTCGCCCACATTGATAATAGATTTCGTAATCGGGATACTCTGGAAAACAATCGGTGAATACCTTGAACTTCCCTCGTTATGAATATTTCATTTTATTTATTTATTTATTTATTTATTTATTTATTTATTTACATAGCGTGCCTTACAGGTTTACAACCCAACTACAAGGCAATTGCAGATTACATGACACTAAAACTAAACTATATAAGAAATTAAGATGACTTAAAAAAAAAACAAAATATATGAATATATAAAAATTAAAAAAGATTACCTATCTAGTAAAAATTCACAACCTAAATAAGACTATTGTGATAAAGTTTTTCAAGGTTTGAGCATGCCAGAAAGGGTTCTCTAAGAAATATTAAATAAATCAATATCCCTTTTAGTATTTTGCACATTGCACATTAAATATAGAGGAGAAAACTTAAGAGTATTAGTTCTCGGAGTATGGAGATAAAGTAGGGCATGATGACGACTGCTTACTCAAGGAACACAGAATTTAATTCTTGAAAGTAAATTTGGGCAATCAAGATTATTATTTAGTAAATTAAACAAAGTGAGAATGGCAAAGTAATCTTTTCGATCTTTTAATGAGGAGACATGAAATCTACTAAGTAATAAATTATGAGGAAAGTCAGAGATGGGGTAAGTTCCGTGACTTCCGAAGCTCAAGTATTTTAAAAATTTACGCTGAACTGTTTCCAGGTTGTCAATGTGTTATATCCTGGAGACCACACAGTGCAACAGTACGCCGGTTTTGAACGGACATAGGAAAAATATAGCGACTTGATTGGATCAGTATTTTTAGTCTCTAGTGGATCTCAAAATAAAGCCATATGATTTGTAAGCTTCAGATATAATGTTCTTAATATGAACAGAAAAAGAAAGCTTTGTGTCAAAAGTTACTCCAAGGTCTTTAAACGAGTCTACGCGGCACAATAAACTTTCATTTAGAGAATTTTGAAAAATAGTAGAGGATTGCTTTGTGGTAAAGGATAAAAGTTTACACTTTTCAACGTTGAGCCATAGACCGTTTTCCAGACACCAGTTGTTTATTATATCCAGATTATGCTGAATCCTCACACAGTCCTCATAATCTTTAATGCTTGTATACATCTTTACATCATCAGCATAAGGCAATAAGTTAAAATTAAGTTGAGACCTAATATCATTAAAACCAGTTAAAAAGTAGAGGTCCCAAGACAGAACCCTGAGGAACTCCTGAAGTTGCAGTATAGCAGTCGTATTTAGAGCCGCAAACCTGCACAAATTGCCTACGATTTAACAAATATGAATGAAATAGTTCAATGAGTGGCTCAGAGAGGCCAAATGTATGTAACTCTTTAAGCAAAATATGATCTAGTTGATCAAAGGCTTTTTTTTGTCTACTGCTTCCGCAATGTCTTAAGTAATGATTGTGAGGTTTGTTAGTGTAGACCTATCCTTAAAGAACCCATGTTGTTGCGGTATTATTAAGTTTTTGAATAAAGGAAATATATAGTTGTGAAGTAGAAATTTAAATATTTTACAAACATTGCATATTATTGATACTGGCCTGTAGTTCGTCAAATCTGACTTATCGCCTTTCTTAAAGACAGGACATACTTTGTAAGTCTTCCACAAAGTAGGAATTGTTTTTGTTTGCAGGCACAAGTCAAATAATGTTTGCAAAGGTTTGCAAGGACAAAGAAAGAGAATCCGGACCTGTTGTAATTGTAGGTTTTAATCTCTTAATTGCCCTTATTATTTCGTCTTCCGTAAAACATGGTATATGAATAATTGGTACATTACATATATCACTGCTTTCATCCATGTTACCGAGATCGGTACGGTGGTAGGAAAAAGATTTTTTGAAATAATCCGCAAAGCAGTTTAATATGTCATTTGTATTATTAACTGATAGTCATTGTAACACATAGATTTCGGTAGTCCTCTAATTTCTCTTTTGCTCTTCAAAAAATTCCAGAATTGCTTGGGATCTCTTTTAATACTATTCTCGGTTTTTTGAATATATTGTTTATACGAAATCGATATATCTTTTTTGGTTTTATTTCGAAGTGTTTTAAACGTTTCTAAATCATCAAGATTTCCAAATTTCTTAAAAGCTCGATAACACTTACTTTTCTGCTTTAGGTTAGCTATGATGTTACGTGTAAACCAGAGAGGGTAGGTTCTTTTGGGAGTTTTTTTATACTTAGGTTCAATATTGTCTAACATCCGAAATAGCGTATCATAAAAAAATTCAGAAGCAGTTTCAGCACAGTCTATCGATTCAAGAAAGGACCAATCAATTGAGAGAAGTTGATTGTACAAGGCATTAAAGTTTGCTTTTCGAAAGTTGTAGATATTTTCAAAGTTTGATTAAGTCCCGCTTAAAATGTACTGATTGGCGATATTTTAAAGATACCGCTAGGGCAGGATGATGATTGTTCTCCTCAACCAATACATCGAAGGATTTTTCAACAAAGCACTGTTCGTTATTATGGATAACTAAATCCAAGGTTCGATTATTATTATTTTTTATTTGGTTGGTTTGCCTTAAATTTAAACATTGCATTAAATTATCTAAAATAATACTTAGGTTATCATTTGTCATGCTATTTGAAAAATCGACATAATTGGGTATATTAAAATCGCCCAAAATACAAATATTTTTACCGAAAATGCAATTAAGAGAGGTCACACAGTCAAACAAGTTCTCTAATAAATCAGAATTTACCGGTCGGGGTATATAAACAACAAACATATAAATTGCAGAGAAATCGACCGGTATTTTCACACATAGCAAATCAATTTCAGGTTTAAGATCTTTGTTAGAAATATTAACCAACAATGAGTTAAAATAATTATTCACGGTCATTGAATAAGAAGATATTTTACGTCGGTTTTTTAAACTTTTTTTGGCCGCCATTTTGTTCCGCTATTTTGAATTCGTAACATAACTTTACCAGTTCATCTCTATATCACGCTTAATGCTTGCACAAAATTGGAAATTAATCTAATAAGTAGTTTTTTCAGGCCGATTTTTTAAATATTTTATTAAGCCGCCACTTTATTTTGGCATCTTATATTTATATCAAAATATTACCAATTCATTCTTATGTAACACTTGATTTTTGTGCAAAATTTGAAGCAAATTGGATGAGCAACTTTTTAGTAACAATTTTGTTTCACTAGGCCGCCATCTTGTTCTGGCACACTGGATTTTTACCAAAATATTACCAGGTCATTCCCATATGAGTCAATCTGGTGAGTAATTTTTAAGCTATGCCGCAAACTGATAAAACATTTTTACATATACCTCGAAGATATATAAAACCTGAGAGGGTAATGTTTTCAGATTACAAAAATTGTATTTGGCATTTTGTTCCGCCATCTTGAACTAGTACACTACACTAGTATACACACACACACTTTTACTAACTCATCCCTGTACTACAATTAGTTATAGCACAAATCAGTTCATTAAGTACTTTTTTCAGGTTGAATTTTTAAATAATTTATTAAGCTGCCATTTTGTTCCGTCATCTTGGATTCGTACCAAAATTTTACCAATTGATTCCTACATAATACTTGATTTTTGTGCTAAATTTAAGATGCATTGGATAAGCACTGTCTTAGTAATAATTTTTTAACATTTCACTAGGCCGCCATTTTGTTTTGCCATATTGGATTTGTACCAAAATGGTACCAGGTCATCCAAATATGACCCTTAATTTTTGACCAAAATTTGAAGTCAATCGGGTAAGTATTTTTTTAACAGTCAGACAGACAGACAGACTAACGGAAACGAGGGAACATGTTTTTCGTCATCTAGGGATTCTAAAACGTAACTATCTGAAAAAAGAACGCACTGTGATTTTTTCACGATTACAATACTTCCCTGTTATGAGGGGAAGAAAGAACGGCAGCCGGAAAGTAATCTCGTGATCAACCAGATTAGTCGAAAAAAAAACATATGCGCATTCGTGAAAGGACTATCCGAAACGTCTGCGTTTCTCGACTTTAATGAATTTAATACTTATCAAATTATGATATATATTATATACTATTAAATACTTATATAATAAAAATAAAGGAAAAACACCATGGGTTTTTAAACCATTAATTTTTTTAATAATATTTTAGAAACGCTTTCACCGATTTTAATGTAACTTGGCAGGTGTGTTTGTAATGCTAAAAGATTTATTTAAAGGAAGAACTATTTTAAATGTCAACTCATTGATTATACTTATAGAAAAAAAACATTGTACGCTCCTGGATATTTAAAGGTCTTTATTTTCTTAAAAATAAGAAATACTAGGGAGGCAGGTGGCACCGTTTCTGTAACAAGAATTTAGTAAATAGAAACTCTGAAAAAGCCATTATAATTACGTTAAATTTACTTAACGATCAATAACTGTTGAAAGTGACTTTATCCAGCAATTTCACAGTAGGGTTTATTCACCTGACTTAAATAACTTAGATAAGACTGTTTTTTAAACATTGAAAAAGAGCACATTTTCCTTAATTTGCACACTCCCGAAAGCAAAATAACTTAGCTGACACGTCTATATGAACATTCAGTTCATAACCCAAAGTTCTACCTTCAGTAAGGACATGACAGATATCTGGATTCAGTTACCAGGGTTTTCTATAAAAAAGTTACAAAATCCTTAATAATTTTGCTGTTATCCGTTCATGTACTTTTACCCAAATTAACTGAGCTAAAATCTTATATCAGTTTAAAAAATCAACTAAAAGCTAACATAAAACTGATTAGGGATAATAAATTCTTTGGAGCCCGAATAATGTCATTCCCTAAACCGCTTTGGTTTTCGAGAAAATCTGTCAACTCTTAATTGTAATCCAGCCACAACCCAATTACACCTCAAGTGCATGAAATTGAATCGGATGGTACTTCTGTAGTTGGGACGCAGATTCCTAGATTGCAATAATTAGATTTGACTTTCAAAGGTTTAACATAAATCGAATTTTAGAAACCAGTATAAATTATTCCTCGTTTGAGTATTTTAAATCTCACATCTTTGACTTTTTACTTTTATCCTTCCTTGAAAGATTATTTGACTCATACATGAAGTTCTTTTAAATTGTAATTATTTTTTAACGAACTTGTTATTTTTAAGATAAGTATTAAGCTCTGATTAGAATTATGGGAAGGCGATGACTGATCTGATGACACGAAATACAGATTGTTTTAAATCGTACAATGCCAAAGTAGAAAAATTGTATGTCGGCAAACGTAGGACTAACACATGTATGTACGTACATGGCTTACCCAAGATGTGGTTTATATGAAATAATTATGATGAAGTTGGCGTATTTTGCCGTTTTTTAAAGATACATTGCTTAAAAAATTAGCGGTACACTACTTTTGCAAAACCTTCAAAATTAAGGGGCAAAAAGATAGAGATGAAACAATCAAATTTTTAAAGATGCATGCTTTCTCCTAATAAATGCTTTCATGCAGCATCCGCCTTTTGATATTAGCAAAATCAAAATGCGATATCTTAGTGAAGTAGAAGTTGCTGCTTAAATATGGTACTTGAATCCAGCAAGTAGCAAGAAACTGTATAGAGATTTTAAACGAATATTTCGTTGTATAATTTTTTACTTTCTCCATTAAAAGAGAAGTATTGTAATCCTGAAAAAAATTTAGATCTTCGCGTTTCAGGGTTCCGATATGCCTAGAAACATGTTTTCTCAATTCCATTAATCTATCAGCCCGTATGTCTGTCAGTCTGGTTTTCTGTTAATCGGTCTGTTTTTTGGTCTGTCTGTTCCGCGGCATACTGTTAGGATTGACTTCAAATTTTGATAAAAATTAAGGGTTATATGGGAATAATACGCTAATATTTTGGTAAAAATCCAATATGTTAAAAAAATTATACTGAAAAAATTGGTACATTTGTCCAATTTATGCGCAATTTCGCACAAAAATGAAATATTAAGTAAGAATGAACTGGTAAAATTTTAATACGAATCCAAAATGGCGAAATAGTATAACGGGTTTATAAAAAATTTAAATAACCAGCGTGAAAAACTACTTATTAGATTTATTGCAAGTTTTGTACAAGAAGTAAGTGTGATATAGAAATGAACTAACAAAATAAAATAGTCCGGGTCAAATTGAAAACAAAAATATCGAAATCAACAATTTCTAAAACAAAAGGTTGGATTGGCACATTATTCGATTTACTATTAGTTTGAATAATAATAAGTTCGAACAAAAATAAGTCAATTTTTTCCAGTTTTACGATTCACGATTAAAAATTATTTAGTCTAATTAAAAAGAATTATCCGCAAATAAAAAACATTCGATGTCATGAAAAATAGACAATATCCATACGAAGATTTTGCTTAGTTATTGTTGCTTTGTGTTAATTTTGAAAATGTTTTTATGTATATTTTGTAATATGTATCTGAAGGGTGGGGACATAGGTAAAGTAGAGATATATATATATATATATATATATATATATATCTATATATATATATATATTTGTATATATATACCTGTAACTTTTTTGGTCATATTATATATAATTATTTTTAGATCACTATATATGTGTATAAAGGGTTTCCGAAAAGAACGAAAACGCTATAACGTTATGAAATTTGGTATAGTTATTAAAAGTGCCGGATCTAAAAATAGTATTTACAACGTTGCCCCTTTTATAGTTTTTCCGATAGAGCTCTAAAATTTATTTTTTAAATGCTATCATAGCATTGATAGTTTTTTTGCTTATAATATTTACCAAATCAAAATTTTTTAATTCTAGAATATCGCATTTTCGTTCAAAAAACCGGAACGGTCAAATAACCCGTTAACGGATTATCATAACGTTATCAAGTTTAGTACATGAGCGTTATCGATAGTGCCGGATCTAAAAATAATATTTATAACGTTGCCACTTTTGTATTTTTTCCGATAAAGCTCTCAACTTTTTTTTTTTAAATGCAACGCTATGTTTATTCTTAGCACAATCGATTTGTTGTTTTAATGTCAAATTTTAATTCTCATTTTGGTAAATAATGGTCAGGTCAGCATTTAATTAATTAATTAAATAATTAAATTAATTAACTATCGGAATTTGAAATATTTCGAGAAATCATTGTGACAGGACAATGAAAATTATCGGCAAGTCTGATTCAAAAATATCATTTACAACGTTGCCAACTTTATGCTGTTTTCACTAAAGCTGTCCAATTATCTTTCCAAACTGTCTGTTTATTTTTACTGTATTTTATATGATTCCATAAAGTTACATTTTTTTTAATTTCAAACAGCATTAAACTTTATTGTTGTCAGAAACTTAAACGAATTTTAATTCTGATGTGGAACAATAGGCAGAAAAAAGTTTTATCTTAAAAACGATTTAAGTAACTTCCAGAATTGTATGACAGATGATTGACAACAAAAATTATTGTAGATTTATACATGGTTCTAACACAATTGTTTTAGCAAAAAACTACCATAGCATTGAATTTAAAAAATAAAGTTGGGAGCTCTATCAGAAAAAATATAAAACTGGTAACGTTGCATATATTATTTTTAGATCCGGCACTATTGATTGACCCCCGCTATAAAAATTTCATAACGATATATTAATCCGTTACACAGATATTTCACCGTCCCTGTTCATTTGAATGAAAATACGGCCTTGTCATATCTTTTAAATTTTCCAGAAGAAAAATATGGTATTGTGGTGTGCTTTGGTTAATGGTTGAACTTAAAATTTTAATTTTAATATAAGAAAAATATTCTGAAATTTTCCTTATTATCATCAAATTTTCCGTCGTTAGTAATTAAAATTTATGTTTTAATTATAAAATATAAACCTCGTTGGTACTTAAATAAATAAAACATGTTATGTTGTACCGGCATAAATAAAAACAAACGAACCTTCTCTTTGTGATGTAGTACACAATTTTATATTCAATGTTTTTGTCAATTGTTAATCGTTGCCGAGAAAAAGAATTACATATCTTATTAGGTTATGTTTTTAGAGGATTTTTGACGTAACTATTTATTTCGCATTTAAAAACGATTTTTGGAGGAACGGTGCGATTCCGAGAAAATTGCACGGCTATAAAGAACTACATTAAGAAAAATGGCCCTTTTCCTAATTTTCCTGACTGAACCTAACAACATAAAAAATGGCATAATATGAGATGAACTGTATGTTTACCAGTGGTAAATTTCATCAAAGTTTACATTTCAGCATCAAACTAACATATTTTTTTTATGTTCTAGGGGCATGTTTTCTAAGAGTTCAAACAGTTCGTATTTATTTTCTTATCCGTACCGTTCTATAAAACGAAATTTCTCGTTTTCGATAGAAAATAAGAAAAAAAAAACAACGATTTGCATATATATGAAACGATATGCATCGCGATGCAACGAAGCGAATTGCATCGGGACCTATAATGCAGCTGACCAGTACTCCCAGAGGCCGTCGTAAAAGTGATCGATGATGTGCGTTGTGGGACATTCCAGATTGCAAAAATACTATAAATAAGCTCTCTCTATGCCTCTCCAGATTGTCATAAAAATCGGTTAAAGGCAAAGTAATAAATAAACGAACGCTTTGACCCTACGGTATCTCAATTTTTAAAAACATCTCAAATGGCCAATAAAAATGTTTCTGTTTGTACAAGTTGTTTTTCTCTCTTGTTATAGCATATGACTCAGCGAGTGTTATATTGTCGTTGCTGTTTTCAAAATTCCCTATTCGTTGTAGTGTCAAATCGTAGTTTCTGCGTACATTTTCAACATTCGGTCGCTTTAACTCGGAGACGGTTCCAGTTAAACTTTTGAAATTCGGTAAATTTTTAAAGCATACTTGGGGTTTCCGAACAGGATCACACGGATCTTAGTATCACTTTTGGTTTTTCTTATATTAATGAAATAAAACATGTTGTTTTTCGAGTTTTTAAAATTTTTTATGATTCACGATAACTGTCGAAAAAATTGAAAACTGAAAAACTTTTAAGAAGCGCGCCCCTTCTTATTGTCTCATGAAGCCTATTGGAAATACGCGGAATTGAAATTTGAGAAGTATTTTTTTTTAATTTTTAAACCTCGTTTTTTGGTCAAAAATAAGAAAACATTGAACATCCTCTGGTGCCCAAACGATTCAAGTTTTCGACAAAACAAGATTCGAAAAGAGCATCGAAGAGAGGAGATATTTTGATAGGCCAATATCTTCAAAAAAGTATATGCAAATTACGTTTATTTCCGCTTCTTTAAAAAAATTCCATTTACTTTTTCCGATTTTTTGCTGTAGCTCCCTAAAAATTAGATTTATTAAAAATTGCCATAAGACAGGATTAATGGGAAAACAAAAGGCTAACTACTAAAACTACTTGCACACCAGCATTACATGTTTTTTACCGTTTGGTGATTTTTTATCTGCACTGAACTTGAAATTTTATGATTTTTTTTTTTCTAAAAGTATACTGATGATTGAACTTAATTCTAAAGGGTAAATTTACCTCAAAGCTGAATATAATCAAAGCTATTTAGTTTTTTCATAAAATAGCAAAGCAGATTCAGGAATTTCGATCTATTTTGTACAACTTTCGATTTTACTATTTTGTTTCTACGATATACCTAATTACTCGAAAATCTGTTTTAACGAAAATCTGCATATATTTGCACACAGAAAACGCCTCAAGGAACCACAAGGGCATAGCATCAAGTTGCCTTGAATTTCAAACAAATACGGTGGCGTGATTATAACAGCTGTCAAAACTAATTAATATATATATATATATATATATATATATATATATATATATATATATATATATATACAGGGTTCGCCAAACTCAGTGGCGTATTAGAAGTATATGGAGAACGAGTAAAGATATTTACTTGAGATTTGGGTAAGGTTCATACTAAGAAGTGAACTATATTTTAAAAATATTTTCGAAGTTGCGGCGTTGCCAGCTCTATTGCAGACAGACAGGAAGTTTCTTTTTTTAAGTACAATACCCTGTATATTATTGCATTGTCAAATTCTACGAACTATTCTGAGCATTTTTTATGTAGTATGTTCTATACCTATTTTGAGCAGTTTTGGAAATAAAAATTATTTTCTAATTTTTAAGGGTCAAATCGGCTTCAATGTAAAACACGATATATTTTTAGAATATTGTCCCAGAATTCTGAAATTTTTATACGAGTTTCCGAACATGTAGGTTAATTGACGGCTGAAGGTATTTTTTAATAAAAGGTTATACAGGGTGTATAAAAATATAGTTTATTCGCGAGGAACAGAATGTCCATAACTCGATTTTTTTTAAATGGAACACCCTGTATATTTTAATTGCATCAAATAGAGAGTGACATTGCCTTTCAAATGACATTAGGTGTCCCTATACCTATCTCTGATGGGTAATGAATTAAATGGCATTTAAAAGAAAAAATCGACCATTTTATTATTTTCTGGAAAAAAAATCTATGTTAAAAGCACTAAATAGACAAGTAAACATTTTTGTCAATAATATATCTATCTTAATGATAACTAAATGAAAATACGTTTGTTGAGAAAAATCTATAGTTTAATATTTACAATATGTATTCACAAACGCTTTAGATAAAAAATTAACGATACAACCGAATAAAACAATATTACGAAAATATAGCTAACAACAGAACTATCCCCAAATGAATTGTCAGTAACTGAACTGTTTAAAGTGTCCTCCATTAACTCTGAGGCATTCCAGAACTTGTGTCATTACATGACTCGTTGCTTTTTGAATCTCTTCCGCGGATAATGCCAGCAGTGCTTCTCTTGTCCGATTTAGGAGTTCTTCCTTTGTTTCTACTGGCGTTTGATAAACTATCCCTTTTACCCTGCCCCAAAGATGGAAGTCGAGAGGGGTAAGGTCTGGGGACCTAGGTGGCCAAATCCATGGACCTCGTCGGCCAATCCATCTGTCTTCGAAGATTGTAGTAAGTTCCGCACTTACTTCGTTTGTACAGTGAGCCGGTGCCCCATCTAACTGATACCAGCAGCTCCGGAGTAAGTTCAATGGTAACTCGTCGAGAAAATCAGAAACTGTAGTTTTCAATATTTCCAAATATTTTTCAGAATTTAAATTTTCATCGTAAAAGCAAAACTTTATTTTGTCATTCATCATGAGGCAAAATACATTGAAACCGAACTTGTATTGAAAACCTTTTTCTCTGATAAAATAAGGATTTTCTTTGGACCAAAAATGTGAATTTCTTCTGTTAAATATCCCTTCTTTTGTGAATTTGCTCTCATCCGTCCAAATAACTTTTTTTAAAAAGTTGGGATCTTCTTGTGTACGCATCAGGATCATTTCGCAGTATGCGACGCGCTGAGGAGGATCAGTAGGCTCTAAAGCCTGGGCTGTTATAAATTTATAATTATGCATTCTATGTTTGTGCAAAATTCTTTCCACCGATTTGTAAGAAATGCCTAAATCTTTCTCTGCGCTATTAATTGATGCGTGAGGGTATGTATGGAAATAAGACAAAACAGTAATTTCATTGTCTTCGTTACCTGTTACAGGTTTGACTTGAAGTCTTGGTCTTTTAACATTATTGTACTCTCTGTAATTCTTCTCTATTCTTTTAAACTTTTTCCCGTTCATTGGGACAGAATCTGGATAAAGTTGATTAAATTGTCTACATGTTCTTGATATTATTTTATCACACTGACCGTGTACATGAAACAAATTTAGAATTTCTACATTTGAGTAAGAATTTGCCATTTTAAATTAGTGAATTTTTGACAACTATGCATATTAAAAACAAATGTTCTCTGTTTGGTTTCCTGGGAGATGACAGGCGTGCACAGCCTACTAGTTAAATAATCTTTCGTTTTACGAGATATTATTCGTGCTTCTACTAAATGGCATCTAATTAATTAATCATCAGCGATGCTAATACTATTGAAAGGTAATTTTTTCTCTGTTGGATGCAACAAAAATATACAGGGTGTTCCATCGTGAGTATTGTTTTATTCGGTAGTATCGTTAATTTTTTATCAAAAGCGTTTGTGAATACATATTGTTACTATTAAATTATCGATTTTTCTCAAGAAAAGTATTTCCATTTAGGTATCATTAAGACAGATATACGTAGAAATAACTTGCCAGTATTTGACAAAAATGTTTACTTCTCTATTCAGTGCGCTTAAAATAGATTTTTTTTACAGAAAATACTAAAATGGTCGATTTTTTTTTAAAATGCCACTTAGTTCATTACCCATCAGAGATAGGTATAGGAATACCTAATGTCATTTGAAAGGCAATATCTCTCTCTATTTGATGCAATTAAAATATACAGGGTGTTCCATTTAAAAAAATCGAGTTATGAACATTTCTGTTCATCGCGAATAAACTATATTTTTATACACCCTGTATAACTTTTAATTAAAAATTACCTTGAGTCGTCAATTAACCTACATGTTCGGAAACTCGTATAAAAATTTCAGAATTCTGGGACAACGTTCTAAAAATATATCGTGTTTTACATTGAACTCGATTTGACCCTTAAAAATTAGAAAATAATTTTTATTTCAGAAACCTCTCAAATTAGGTATAGGACATACTACATAAAAAATGCTCAGAATAATACATAGAATTTGACAATGCAATAATATACAGGGTATTGTATTTAAAAAAAGAAACTTTCTGTCTGTCTGCAATAGAGCTGGCAACGCCCCAACTTCGAAATTATTTTTAAAATAAAGTTCACTTCTTAGTATGAAACTTACCCAAATCTCAAGTAAATATCTTTACTCGTTCTCCATATACTTCTAATACGCCACTGAGTTTGGCGAACCCTGTATATTTAGGTACATTTTATTTAATTTTGGAGCTTCAAAACAATTTTTTAGGTATTTTTGAGAATGGCATGGTAAAATTAATATTTTTAGGAAGATAGCCACAATTTGGGTACAATACTTTCCCCAATTTTGTAAAATATTTCTAAGAAAATTTGCTGTCATTCTCAACATATATATATCAATATTAGTTTGATAGAAGTTAGTTAGTTAGAGTAGCAAAATGCTTGGATATAATTGGATACAGGAATAATACATTTTTCAGTATATAGGCCGAGATTTTTGTCATTCTGGCAGGTTTTCAGTATACAAGCTCAGATTTTCTAAATATTGTGTGCTTTTATAATAGTATATGTTTAACAAAAGGAATGTAACCGTAAATACAAATTTCTTTGTTGTACTGTCGTAAAGTCGATAATATGTTATACAGGAACAGCTGTAGGTGTATATAGGTCGTTTTCTTTCTTTACAAATTCTGGTTTAAGAGATGTAATTCTATTTTATAGTGAAACATCTCGGTACAAGACATCGATTTAATGGATTTGGGTAATAAATTGGAGAAATTTTGTTTTCGTAGTTGTGATTTTTTATTTTTTTTACTAGATAGATTTTTTTTACTAGATAGATACTAGAGTATTTGGATACTAAATGGTCAAAATTACGATTTCGCAGTTATGCATTTCTTTTCCTTTCTGAAACATTTGAAGGATCTCGGTACAAGACATCGATTTAATGGATTTGGGTAATAAATTGGAGAAATTTTGTTTTCGTAGTTGTGAATTTTTATTTTTTTTACTAGATAGATTTTTTTTACTAGATAGATACTAGAGTATTTGGATACTAAATGGTCAAAATTACGATTTCGCAGTTATGCATTTCTTTTCCTTTCTGAAACATTTGAAGGATTTTAAGTATCGATTTGGATTTTTCGGTAATAGATAGGATATTTCATGTAATATTTAGAGGCCTAATTTATAAAAACAAGACAGTTCCAAAAAATTGTTTTTCGCTGTAACTTTTGGACTGCTTAAAATTTTTGAAATACGGTTTTCACAGTTCAACCTAAATTTTAGAAGCTTAAATTACTTAAAAATATTAAATACAATTTTCACAGTTCTATGTAATTTTTATTTGCGTAATTTGTTAAAGAAAAAATTGACAAATGTCAAAGAAAAACCTCTTTTTCCCGTGACTTCTAAACCACTTACATTTCTTAAATACGATTTTCATGTGACTGGGACATTTGGTACATTTTAGAGGGGTAATTTATTAAAAAAGTTGTTTGGCAGCTGTAAAAAATTGTCTTTTTCCCGTAACATCTAAATTATTTAAAATTTTTAAACACGGTTTTCACAGTTCCACATTTAATGGCGTAATTTATTAAAAAAATATTTTGTCAGCTGCCTAAAACAAAATTGTTTTCTCCGTAACTTTTGAACTGCCAAAAAATTTTTAAATACCGTTTGTTTATTTCCATGTAGCTTTTTGTGGTGTAGTTTATTAAAAACAAATAAAAAAAAACATTTTGACAGCTGTCAAAAAACTGTATTTTCCCGTAACTTCTAAACTGTTTGAAATTTTTAAAAACAGTTTTCGATGTAAGTTTTAGTCACGTAATTTATTTTAGAAAAATATTATGGCAGCTGTCAAAAAAAGTCTAGTCTCCTTACTTTTGAACAGCAGAATTTTTTTAAATGAGATTTTTACAGTTAGGTGTAACATAACATATATAAAGTGGGATAATAGGTCGAGGATGGTATTTAAACCATAACTGCTAGGTTATGGTTTACAAATAGCTTGTGTTTATGGGCCTTTTAACCCCTATTTGTCGTCGCTGGAAAACACTTTTTCACCTTTTAAACGCCATATCTCAGAAACGGTTTCAGAAGCACTTTTGAAATTTGGTATGATTCTATGTAGCACACTTGGGGCTATCGAATAGTTTAAAAAATCTGTTTATATTTGTTTAGTTTATCGTCCATTGTTATTAAAACCTTTTTTTTTCGAAATTTCCAGAGTGTCGTCTGAAACGCGTTAACTGTCGAAAAAAATTTAAATAATTATTTGGAATTCTCAGAAAACGTTTATTTAAGCAAGGGTTATTTTAACATCTTCAACAACTTTAAAACTATATTTTTATACAAAATAATCCTCGCAAAATAGCGAAAATAATTTTACGCCATTTTTGATATTTTTGTTTGTTCGAGATATACACGGTTGTACCAAAAATTCCGGTGTTTTTGCAAATTTGTCATTTTAACTAAGGACTTTCTGAAATTCTTAAACAAAGAAATATACCGGATAAGGTGCATCTAAAGCAAGACTCCCGGTAACATATCTCGGAATTACATTATTTAACACTTAAAAAAAAAGGAATAATGTTATCTCGGAAACAAAAACGTGGTAGTTTGCCTCATTTTCAGATAAAATTTTGAAAACATTGTACTTGTATACCGAAACGGTTTTCTTTCTTTTGATGTTGTTCCAATTTTAGTCGGGAAATGACTTATCCATTTAAATTATTCCATTCCACAAAACTCTGGTTTAGAATGTCATGTTAAAAAAACCCTAAATTGCTTGAAGAAAATCTGCGAATTCATTTTGAAGGAATCAGTAATAATTGACCAGTTGATATTTCTTAAAAAAATGAGGTCCTATTGCTTTATTATTCAATATACCACACCACGCATTTCACAAAATTTGGATTTTTATATGATCAATGCTTAAAGTGTTATCGGTCGAGCAAACCACTTGTGGAAAAGGTTGACCTGGGATCAGTTGTTTTTTTTTGATATTGATATTAAAATTTTACCAATTTCCCGCTTAATTTTTCTGCAAAAATTAGTGTTTTTGAGCCATGTCACGAACAGACAGACTGTACCAGACTTACGAGGGAAGTAATAAAGAGGTCTTTCATCACAATGAAAAATAAACTTGCATATTTAATATTGTGACATTTCTGTCATGGCTTTAAAATATAGAGGATTGTAGTTGAATTAAATAAAATATAAATGGTATTGTGTATTTTATTCGTTCTTGCAAAAATAAATAAAATAAAATATTCCCATTTGGTCCAAATAGATTTGTAAAATTCGAGGAAAATAAAATATTTGATTTGCTTTTGTTTCGTTTGTGATTATTAATGCGACAAAGGGATAAAACCAATATATATATTTTACTATGGTTACATCAATACGGAATTAGCAAAATAATTTTAACATAAATAAATCGGAATTTTTCAAAAGAATTTCAAATGATATTTGATTCGGGCATGCAATTTAAAATTAATTTTTAACCTTTGAGCAAAATTTCTGATACCGTATGTTATAGTTAAAAATAGTAATGCATGACTTGCTTTTAAATAATTAGATGAAGAAATTATATCTAAATAATATGAATACCTAGTCGAACTTTTCTTTGCATAGTGGAGTCAATCTATCGCAAATTTTCGTGAAAAAGGAACTGTTTTTCTTCTCGGTTTTTTTTTGCGTGACAGATAAATCATTTTTACTTTCTTCGCAAAAGGGAAGTAATGTAATCGTGAAAAAATTACCCTCCGAGATTTTTACAGATTTTCACGTTTCATGGTTCTTAGATCCGAAAAATATTTTTCTACGAGCGTGCGCGGAGTGACTACTTTGCGCACTCATGAACTTTGCGCACACTTTTTTCATTGGCAGAATTATTATCTTTAAACAGGACTTTTAGATATTTTAATGTTTTCAGCATTAAATAATATTCAAAAACTAAAGATTTATCGTATTTTTTGTTACGCTTGTAGAGAATTTAGCCAAATTTACTCCATATTAGATTACCATATTTTAATAACTTATTAAACGACCTGCATCTTTACTTGCCCTTATAAGACAACAATTAGTTCTCTTTCCCACCTTGCAATTTTGACAATTTCAGTCTTTTTGCTCTGTCAACCAAAATACAAACATTCAATCATTTCAAAAAAGCTTCAAAAAAAGTAATTTTGCTTAAGATGGATAGCTCGGATAAAGAAATACCAGAACAGGTACTAAAAGCCACGGAATCAGCAAATTTGGGGCTACTGCTCGTAAAATCAAAACAGAAATATGAAAAACAGTACGACTTGTTCGGGAACTGGTCCAAAGAAAAAGGTGTGAAAACGGTCACAGAAGAGGTACTATAGTCAAACGCAGTGATATCGTGCGGGCCATACGATTTTTCAACGACAAACTTTTTAAGTCTGTTTTTCTTTTATTACGCGTCATCATATCCTCCGCATAAAATCCGGAAGATGAATTAGATAGACCTATGATATTTTCATATGAAAAAAGAGGATAAACGTATAAATACCAGCAGTTGCAAAAATCTTTGAGCGATGTCACTTCAAAGTCAGATTGACAAGTCAGTGACAAAATGAGTAATAGAAAACAATTTTCGGGTTTTTTTGCATCCGCAAGCGAAAAGAATGGTATTGAATCTAATAAAATATTACCAAAATTAAAATTCACCAGCCAATATACAGGAGACAGTAGCAAAAGATCTGGGAATCGGTATAAGGACTGTGCAGAAAATTGTACATGAAAAAAAGCATAATTTACTACCAAAAAAGATTAAGAAATGTACACGAAAAAAGCCAAAGACAGAAGCCTTAAGTGACAATTTAAAAATGGATGTTCGTAATGCAATTTACGACTTATACATATCAAAAACTAATATAACCCTTCAAGTTTTAAAAGAAGCTTTAAAAAATCGAGGCATATTGGAAATTGGACTAAAATCGTTGTCAAAATTAATAAAAATGTTGGGTTTTCGATATAAAAAGACTGTAATCGAAGATTGTTATGCGAGTTGCCACATATAGCAATTCAGCGTATCCAAGTTTTTAAAGAAATACGCGGAAAATGTTAATTGAAAATTTAGAAAAGTGGTATTTTTAGACGAGACTTGGATGTTTTGAAGTGGTTCGAAATCTTGGCAGGACGAGTCTGTAAAAAGTGTCAAGAGACAAAAGGGATGTGGGACGGGAAAACGGTTTATGGACTACCATGATAATATGAACTGTAAGCTGTTTGAAAAGTGGTTAAAAGAAAAACTGATTCCAAATTTAGATGCTCCATCTTTAATCATTCTGGATAATGCATCTTATCATTCAAGAATTTTAAATAAACATCCTACTCTATCCTGGAAGAAAAGTGATATTTATGACTGGCTAATAAAAAAAAACAAAATCTTTTAGTCAATATGCTGAAACTAGACTTTCTTTTAATGGCAAAATCTATTAAAAAACAACAATATATGCCGTAGTTGAAATATTACGGGAAAATGGACACGAGGTTCTACGACTGCCGCCATACCATTGCCAGTTTAACGCAATAGAATTAATATTAAATATGAACATTCTCTTAACCTTTAAATTTTTAACTTTCATTTTTTTGTCAACAAAAAAAACCAATAATTTATTGTCATTTGACGTTTGACATCAAAATTCTACGTATAAAAATATCTAATTTAAACAAGCATTTTTCTCAAAATTAGTACAAGTCTTTTTTGTTTTTATTATATGTAAGTCTAGATAAATATATTACTAATATTATAACTAAATTTAATTGTTTAAATTTTAATGACCCTTGAAAAAGAAATAAAAATGTTTCGAAAGCTTAGTCAAATAAAAATAAAACATTAATAAAGACATTTCCTGGCCGATTTCCCCGTGATTTTCTTAAGTTATATATATATATATATATATATATATATATATATATATATATATAAAGCACTTTGAACCAGAAGAATATAATTTTCACAAAAAGCTAAAGATTCTATCCTCCAGGTTCTTGGTTAGGTGGGGATGCAGTCAAAGAAAAAATTGTTTATGAACGGCCTAGTGTGTAATATTCTTTATTGTATGGTCGAGCTTTCGAGAATGTTTATTCTCTTCTTCAGGACCCTTCAAAGTGAGTTATATATATATATATATATATATATATATATATATATATATATATATATATATATATATATATAAATAAAAGTACTTTGAACCAAAAGAATATAATTTTTACAAAAAGCGAAAGATTCTATCCTCCAGGTTCTTGGTTAGGTGGGGATGCAGTCAAAGAAACAATTGTTTATGAACGGCCTAGTGTGTAATACTCTTTATTGGATGGTCGAGCTTTCGATGTTTATTCTCTTCTTTAGGACCCTTCAAAGTGAGTTATATATATATATATATATATATATATATATATATATATATATATAAAGCACTTTGAACCAAAAGAATATAATTTTTACAAAAAGCGAATGTTTATTTTTTATGAACGGCCTAGTCTGTAATACTCTTTATTGTATGGTCGAGCTTTCGAGAATGTTTATTTTCTTCTTCAGGACCCTTCAAAGTGAGTTAAAAATAAAACAGTCCCATTGCAACAGGCTTAATGTTAAAACTTGTACGTAACTAGAATATAGACGGTAACTAACACATATCAACAGTAAAATAAAATTTTTGGTTACATTTTCAAATTTTTTAAAAAAATTTTCTTTCACTTTCAATGCTTGCACGCCGCCATTACTGTATTTTACTGTTTTATTTTTAACTCACTTTGAAGGGTCCTGAAGAAGGGAATAAACATTCTCGAAAGCTCGACCATACAATAAAGAGTATTCCACACTAGGCCGTTTATAAAAAAAATTTTCTTTGACGCATCCCCACCTAACCAAGAACCTGGAGGATAGAATCTTTCGCTTTTTGTGAAAATTATATTCTTTTGGTTCAAAGTGTTTTTTTCTGACTAGTCAGTCACGACTAACTTTCTACTATATATATATATATATATATATATATATATATATATATATATATATATATATATATATATATATATATATATATATATATATATATATATATATATATATATATATATATATATATATATATATATATATATATAGCCTTTTTTTCGCATGCTTGGCCCTTAATTTTAGACTGAAATTTGAAGAAATCGGATAAGTAGTTTTTTAGCTATGCCGCCAACAGACATACTGACGGACAGACAGACGCAATTGAGAAAACATGTTTTCCGGCATCTAGGGACCCTTAAACGTAGAGATCTGAAAAAATCTCACGGGTGAAGTAATAACTAATTATCTTGTGTTTTTAACAAAAGTGTATAATATTTTTGCAAAATAAAATTTTTTTGTTATCACATTACAAAAAAAAACAAGTTTTTCTTTGCACAGGGGTGGCCCGCATTTAAATAAATGACACTGTATAAGTAGTTAGATTTTTAGGTCAAGCGGGGCTCATAATTTTTGGTGATTGATAAAAAATCTCACTTTTATTAAGTGGCTGTATAAACAGAACATATCCTGATTGTTCCACTGATTGAAACCGCCTTCCGACTTTATTAAGGCGCTTGCCAGTTTGTGTATTTTTATTTTTGCCAACCAAAAAATTTTAACCAAATACATATTATATTAGATGGCTATCTTAATAATATTGCGTAATATAATAAAAAAAAACTTCTTTCTTTCTCCCTGTATATTTGTAAATAGCCCTTCGAGTTTTACTAGCTCTATAAAAGAATCACACAACATTTTGGTATTCACTGTGTTTTCTGATCTGATTCATAATGTTGGTGACCTTTGGACCCGCACGATAAGATCGCATTCGACTATATTGGCTTATTTTCTTGAATTAAGCAAAGAATTTAGACCAAATACTTTGTGGGCTAAATACTGAATGCCTAAGAGCGTTTTAACAGATAAAGAAAATATAGATATAAGCAAACTCTACAAATTAACTGTTTTTATCAAAAAACAAAATTTTGGCTTTAAACCAAAAAAGATAATATTTTTACAAAAGAAAACATACTAGATTTCATGAAATAAGGTGCCAGATGATATATATCTTTTGTTGAAAGTTGCGACTATTTCTGGGCTTGAAGGCGCCTGCAGAAGAGAGAAATTAGCAAACTCACAACAGTTGACATTGAAGACAAGGGAAATTTAATTGTGGTCAAAATTCTGGATTCAAAAAATTACACTTCACGCTCTTTTGTTATATGCGACGAAATTAACAATGGAAAGTTTCTACTATTTTATAGAAAATCGACCACCATCAACAATGCATCAACGTTTTTTTATAAATTATAAAAGAGCGAAGTGCACAACACAGTGTGTCGGGATTAACAGTTTGAACTGACACCGGGCATAGTTTTCGACGCTCCTCTGCAACTTTGCTGTTCGATTCCGGAAAAGGACTTGCCGATATAAAGCGTTTAGGAGGCTGGAAGTCATCAACAGTAGCGGAGGGATATATTAACGATTCAACTTCATACAAAAAAGAGTTATGCAACAATATTTTAAGTAGCAGTGCAAGTAGATGCACTTGATATACCAAGTTTGTCAATTTGCGAGAAAACCATTGAAGTTCTATTTCATTCATTAACGCGGGATAACGAACCACCTTCATCAGCTTTCTCAAGAAACCAGTTACACTCAGCTTTAAATTTCCAGCATGACACAAACTGCACTTTCAATATTAATATTGTTATTGTTTAATAATAAGTAATATTATTTCTTTTTTAAGTTAAAATACAAAGTTTTTCTGATTTATTTAAGGTTTTTTACAATTTTATGAAGTATAAGAAATATTGTTCTACCCGCGCTTAGAACCTACTTATATAAATAGGTAAAAAGTTTGTAAAATTTGTGACACTCATAGAAAAAATATTGTTCCTAACACTTAAAGCTTATCTTCGCGTCAAAACAAAACAAAACAAAAGTATGCTTTATTGCCGCAGAAAAATTTTACAATTTTATGGACAAAGCAAAATATACCTAAAATAAGACATATCAAAACATTAATCGAAAAGAATTTCGATAGGTCAATGCTTTTTAAAAATGTAAATTATCAATTTACGAAATCGTAAAACACACGTTAGAATATAACATAACATTGCCGCAAAACAGTTAATGAATCCTAATAACCTTATAAAAGTAAACAAACACACATGTACGAGGTGAATAATTTCGATGACATTGAAATCAAAATTGTAACTATGCGACCTTAAACTCTATGTTATTATAGTTATACAAATAATTGTGATGTTAAACAGAAGGTATAATGAACTAGTATAGAATGTAGTATACAAAAAAGAATTAAATTTTGTTTTTAATCCAATACCTAACAAAAATAATTAAGTTTTAAGTGAATGTTCGACAGTTCTTTTCTCTATATGATGATTTTGAAAATTCTATGTTACGAGTTAGGACATGACTCACAAAAGATTTAAGTAAACAAGCGAATTTAGTGACAATTTAAAGAGACTTACTCGCTGTAAAAATCATTAACGCTGTAAAATGGTCTCTCAATGAGGTATGCTTTGGTGTTTTTTTGAAATTGTGCAAGCATAGGGATAGATTTTAAATGTACTGGCAGATTGTTGTAAAGTTTTATGGCGTTGTAAATAATTGATTTTTTTATTAATTCTGAGGAAGGAATGGGAAGATATATATCATGCCTAGAGTTTCTGGTAGGGTATACATGTTGTGGCCTTTCTGGGAGGGTGTTTATATGTTTTCTCAGCAAACATACCGTTTCCAAAATAAATAATGCAGGAAGTGTTAATATTTCATGTTTTTTGAAATAGTATTGGCAGTGAGTTCTATTATTTAGACCAAACAAATAACGAATGGCTCTCTTTTGAAGCATAAAAATACTACGAAATTGCTCGGTGATGCAGCACCCCAAAAGGGAAGGCCATAGCGGAGGTGGGATTCAAATAAAGAGAAATAAGTAAGTCTGGCAGAAGGAACGTCTAGTTCTTTTGAAACTGATCGAATGGCGAAGCAGGCGGTAGAAAGTTTTTTAGTTAAGGTGACAATATGATTAGACCATTTTAGGTTGTTATTTATATTTAAACCCAGGAATTTAACCGACTCTACGTATTCAATATTGCTGTTATGTACCTGAAGTGGTTGTAAAGTTCCCTTATAAGATAACGCCACCGTTTTATCGACATTAAAACAAAGCATATTGGAATCGGAACAAGCCTTAATTATAACCAAGTCTTTGGAGATACTAGAGTGTAAAGACGTATCAAAATCACTCCAAGTTATGCTTGTGTCGTAAGCAAAAAGGAAAATTCTTCCATTAATTTTAAGGTTCGTGATATCATTAATGTATAACAAAAAAAGAATAGGTCCCAAGACTGAACCTTGAGGGACTCCACTTGTAATCAACTTACAATCAGAATCGGAACCATTAGCCCTTACAAGTTGTTGCCTTTTCCCAAGATAAGATTTGAACCAATTTAAAGAAGTACCACGAATTCCATAAAAATTTAGTTTGTTTATCAGAATTTCATGACTAACACAATCAAAGGGTTTCGCATAGTCACAAAAAACTGAGGCAGTTGGGTGGTTGTTATTGAGAGATAAGTAGACGCCTCTAAGCAACGTGAACATGGCGTCGCTGGTGCACCTGTTGGGTAGAAATCCGAACTGCTCCGGGGATATTATCTGATGTTTCAGGAGAAATGGCATAAGACGATTCTTCAGTAGCCTTTCGATGATTTTTGATAGCACTGGTAGTAGTGCAATTGGGCGATAATTGCAAGAGTTAGTTTTTTCGCCGCCTTTATGAAGTGGAATAATTATAGCTGTTTTAGGGCAATCAGAGAATACACCTTTTATAAAGGACTCATTTATTAATGTTGTAAGGGCCTCTATGACTGGGCGTGGCAAGTTCAGGAATATTCTAATTGATAGGCCATCAGTGCTACACGAAGATTTACTTTTGATATTATTTATTACCTTCAATAGTTCAGTGTTGCTAACGGGACTTAAGAAAAAGCTATCAGCTAAATTTTTTGAAGGAGGGAGAAACGAAAGAGGGTCCAAACTTGGCGAGATACTAGAGGTAACATTTTTGCTTACATTAATAAAATAATCATTAGATCATTAGCCCCTGGCAAAATCTGAGTCACAGGGTTTGATTTGTTTCTGAGGTTATTGATGATGGACCAGGTTTCTTTTGAAACATTATTTGAGTTTGTTAGACGTTTTCGGTAGTGTAATTTTTTTGCTGACTTAATAAGAGTAGTGTAGATCCTCCTATAGTTAGAGATATAGTCGAGAATAAGAAAGGAGTCGGTGAATTTTTTTATATATGAGAGCGAGCGCATATTTTTAGCAGAAATTCGTATTCCTTTCGTGGTCCACGGTTTATGCCGCTTAGGTTTGATATTCTTAAGCGGGAAGGCCTTGTTAAAAGCACTTAAAGTTTTATTTAAAAAAGTTCTGAAGTTTGTGTTGACATTATCAGATTCAAAATTCCAATCGGTGTTAGAGCAAATATTATGAAATACTGAGAAATTTGCGGCCGAGAAAATTCTGCCCCGATGGCGAGATCTTGGTAAGGGCCTAATAAGTAAACTAAACCTGGAAATTACCGCCTCGTGATCGGAAAGACCTGAGTTATTGACCTGTGAATGCACCTCTGATGGAGAAAAATCAGACGCCATGTAATCGATGATAGAAGAAGAGTTTTTTGAAATTCTAGTTGGCGAGGATACATGCATTGAAAGACCGAAAGAGTCGAATATAGAAATTAGATATTTTTGGATGGCACAAATAGTAGCATAGTCAATATTAAAGTCCCCGCATAGAATTTTTTTACCTTTAATCGGTAGACTGTCTAGCAAACTTACCGGGCTATTTAAAAATGATTGTACATCAGAGTTTGGTGATCTATAAATACAAATTACATAAAGATCAAGGTTTTGATTATATACCATAGAGAATTCAAAAGAGCTATCCGCTAATAAATGATCATATTTAGATACCGACATGAAATCTCCATTTAGGGATAGAATCAGTGTTCCCCCATGAGCTGAGTTTTTTTCTGTCATATCTAGCTATTGTGGTATACCTCTCAATATAAAAGGGTTCGTTTAGATTCGGCCAGTGCTCAGTAATTGCAACAAGTTGGGGGAACTCCAATTCTTCCAGAAATAGGTACAACTCGTCAGTTTTATTTCTTAGAGAAGCAATATTAATTAGAACCATATTAAGACTAGTAACAACAGGAAATTTTGAGGAATCTAGTTCCTCAGGACACGTCGTGTTTTCTAAAATTTTTTTTGGGAGAATTGCTGGTAAAATAGTTTTTATTCTCTGGTCCTCTGAAGATGGATCGTTCTCTCCGAAGATATATAGGATCCATAGGCTGCAAGATCCGCTTCCACTTCTGCTGCGTTAAATCCGTAAGCAGCATGAAAATCGAAATATATCTTATGTAGGGTTCTATAGTCGTTCGTCTAACTGCTTTTGGTGCGGGAAAGGATCACTTTGCGCGCTTGTTAGGAAAATATTTATTTCTCAACCATCGGTCTATTTGCATCATATAATAGATTGGCTTCAAAGTTTGATCAAAAATCAAGGGTCATAAGGAGATGACCTGGTAACATTTTGGTAAAAATCAAATATAGCGGTACAAAATAGCGGCATAGTGAAATGTGAAAAAATAGTGAAATTATTTCACTAGGCCGCCATTTTGTTTGGCCATATTCGATTTTTGAAGTCAATCTGGTAAGTAGTCTTACAATTGTCTCTAATAAAAATCAGGACTGGATCAGTGACAGCGCGTTAAGCTTTTATTAGTGTTTAAAAATAAAAAATGTACAATAATTAAATATTATTTATTTGATAGTTAGAAAGAATATTTTCCTAGTTTCCCTCATAATACTTTTTTAGGTCAGAAAATGTTTTGCTACCGTTGAGTTTTACAATGAATAATTTACATAATTTGACGTTGTAATGCTTTGAGGTAAAAATACAAGAATGATATTAATAGCCATCTAAAATATGCATGCACGCTGTTCCTATCATGCGATCTTTGCTATTTTTATTTACGCAGTACACATTGTAAGCTATACCTGGAAAATGTTGTTAAATAATAGTTTCGATTTCAACTTGAAACGAAGCAAGTTATAGCAGAGAGTATACGAGAATAAAACTATAAAATTTGTTGTTTGTTTGCTTGTTTAATATACAAAATTATTGAGTGTCAGGAATAAATGATTTGTGTTGTTACCTTTGGGGGCGAATCTAATAATTGTTTTTAGTTGAAATAAAATATTAAAAAAACATTTTTTTGAAAAAAAAAATTTTTTTAAAAGTCATAGAAAAGAGAATAATCTTAATTTATTTTGGTACGATGCATGCCTAATACTAAAAAATAAGAAATTTAGACTTATTGCAAAATATTGGGGATTGTTGAAAAAATTAATACACTCAGGGTGCACCTGAGCCAAAAAAAAACGACCACTTTAAAATTTTAACAAATTGTAATATAATAGAACTTTTTTATTTTTTGAGCAATTTTCATATTTTTTTTACCAAGTTAAAAGAAAAACCTTCTAGTATAATACACATTATTTATATTTAAAAAAAATATTTCAACATACTATACGAGGCAAAGCAAAATTACGTTCTTACCATCTAGTTTTGAAACACCCTGTGGTAAAATGCAGCCTTTAGAAGTCAATAAGAAATACACCGCTCTCAAGATTAGTTTATTCCCTATACACTTGATTCACGTGGATATCTCGATTATTTTTAAAGTAATAAATTATTGAATAACACGTTGCTTTTTAAAAAAATTAACTACATTTTAATTTGCAACAATTAACAATAATTATAGATAATCTAAATTCTAACCAACAAAACAAACTAAATTCTAAACAACAAGCACTCACATAAACAATAAAAAAAAGCGAATATCACGTGTTGCCTCCTCTAGCTCGGACGATGGCTTCTTTCTTCGGGGCATTCCATTAATTAATTTACGAATAAACTCCTGCGGCATGTTATTACACTCCTCTATAAGCGCGGCACGAAGTTAGTTTTTATTTAAAATTTCCAAATTTCTTATACGTCTACCAAGGTAGTCCCAGATATGCTCAATAGGATTTTCGTCCGGAGAACATGCTGGCAAATTCATCTTCTCTATTCCAACTCCATTACTGTGACACATTTAGCGGAATGTGGTCTCGTATTATCTGCCATTAAAATAAATCCATCGCCTATAAAATATAAAAATGGTACAACGTGGTCGGCTAGAATATCATTTATGTATTTTTCAGCTGTCAGTGTTCCCTCTTCAACAAAAACCAGCTCAGTACAAGCCTCCATTGATTTTTGGCCCAGATCATTAGTCATCCACCTCCATGACTAAAGCGCGAATTAAATGTACAATTAGCGAATCTTTCACCCGTTCGCCTCCACACACGCTCCTTACCATCTGGAGAATGTAGCCAAAATCGAGATTCATCGGTCAACAGGACTCTACGCCATTGAACTTCAGTTCAATTAAGACGTTGACCAGCAAAGGCCAAACTTGCTACCCGGTGACGTCTAAGTAATCTTGGACCTGTAGTTGGTCTGCATGCCTTTAATCCAACTTCGCGTAATCGGCGACGTATAGTCCACTTACTCACTTGAGTGCCCCTGAACTTCGGCCACTGCCAGATCTTCGTTTGTTGCTACCCGTTTCTCTATATCGTAGCTCAATTCTTCGGACAGTAGAACGGCTGACATTAAATTTTCATGCGACGTATTGGTAATTTCACCCGTCGTCTAAAAGAGCTAAAACTTTTGCGCAGTCCTCATTGGTCAAAACCATTTTAAAAGTGCTGCTTTTGTAATGCTTTCTAAACCTGTGAATATGACAAGAATAAAAACGTCAAACAATAAATAAAATGAAGCGCTCTTCATCTCCTAGCAATGGAATGTCACTGTTTTCATGGCACTTCTGATTGTTGCATGATCAGAATTTAATTAAAAAGAGACCTTGTCAAATTGAAAGAGCGCAATGTCGTACTCAATAGCCTACAATTTTACAACGAATTGAGATATTGATGTGAATCAAAAACCGGGGTATAGGGGAATTAAGCTTGTAAACGAAATGCTTTTCATTGACACCTAAAAGCTGCATTTTGGCACAAGGTCGCTTAAAATTAGATCTCAAAACATAATTTTGTTTTGCCTCGTATAATATGAATAATTTTCAGGAATTTAGATTGATGAATTTTCTATTTGGTGGAAAAATCATCAAATTCGGTGAAAAAATAAAAAAGTTCTTTAAGATCAAAATTTCTTAAAATTTTAAAGTGGCCGTTTTTTGCGCAACCTGAGTGTAGTAAAGCTATATTTTGTAACTTATATAAACTAGAGGCATGAAAATATTGGCATTGGCATTCTTTTATAATATAAAAAAATATCGTTTAATTAGGAAATTATTCGTTTTCGTTTTACTCATCGGGTAGCCGCGCGGCACAGTGTTCCTGATTGCTAGTTTGGACATGCAAAACACTTTAATGTTCCCAGTATTTATTTTAGTAACTGGTTTTAAGTTTTTAATGTAACTAGAAACTTGTGTATCAAAGTGAATAATTGAAAAAACTTAAACAAACATAATGCTAAGTACATCTCAGTTCTGCCTCAGCAGACATTTCCTTCCACGGTTTACGCCTTAAAAGTAACATTTCACCTTAGCGGCACCAAGAGTTGATAGTAACTAATATAATTGTTTTTTTTTAATGATGATTATCCTTAATGTAGTAGGTTTGGTTGATTTTAATGAGTTGGTAAGATCTAAGTTTAATAAAGCACCTTTTTTAATAAGCCGAGGTTTCGAATAATATATATTCTTCCTCAGCGTTCTGAAACCAAGAGAAGTTCTTTTTAATTTTGATTTTTTCTATAACATTCGTTTTTATATTTTGGGTGTAACCCCACAGACATTGATCGATGGTGCCTGTGTGAAAATGCAAGGAAGTGCAGTCGGGAGACAAAATACTCACTTGCCTCCTCGGACTGCGGATTCTGATTGTGAACAAAAATAAATTAGGTATGACATTGACTATATCTACATAATTATGTGCATTTTTCTTGACTTTACAAATGCATACATTGTAATTGTAGTATATTCCAAGGTTTTAAACGTATAGAAGTTTGTTGTTTGCATCCTGTTTAAACTTTACGATGAATATCCCTAAAATGATAAAAAAAAGGAAAATGCTGTAGAAACGAAAGATATAAGTAAAAAAAAGCGTGACTGGTGACCAGGTTGATGAATTTATTTTTAATAGATGCTCCAGACAACCAGTTTTAATGATGGAGGTAGCCCTTATTTTTTGGTTTAGTAGGTGTCAGTAGAAGTAAGAAGTTAGTTGAGTTGACGGTGGAAGATGCAACTGATTTGGATCACTCAATTTTGATTAATATTAAAAATACCAAAAACAAAATTGATAGAAATTTCATTGTTAAAAATTCGGGTAGCAATACTCTAAACCTTACTGAAATCTTCTGCAAGTATATGGCTTTAAGAAAAGCTGAAACTCCTCATTTGCGATTTTTCGTTCGTTACCAAAACAATCAATCTACTACGCAGCCAGTTGGTAAAAATACCTTTGGAAAACTACCTCAGAAATTAGCAGCATTCTTAAATTTACCAAATCCGTTACAAACGTAATCGGTTACGATCTATCTTTATAAGATATTTTCAGTTCCGCGGTGTTTCCGCTTCTACCCGAAACCGGTGGCAACATCGTTATTTTAAATGGATCTCGTGTATATTTTTCTGTTATCAGAATCTACGTTTATTTCTGACTAACTTTCGTAAATATCTTCCTATATCTATCTGTAGCCGCTCTTGGGCTTTCAAAAAGCCTTAATATTTCCTTGCTCTAAAACAATCTGAAGCTGAAATTCTGGTTACTATTAGGCCATGCCCGTAAATATTTACATTTTTCGCCATATTAATACCAGACCATTTTAAACGGAATATGATTACTGATTTGAAATGCCGATAAATGTAGCTCTTCAATTATGTATAGATTCCCTATACCTAACAGTCAAGTTTTCGATTTATAAGCATTTATTATAGGTTATAGGTGGTCATGGCAACATCGTTATTTTAAATGGAACACTCTTCATATTTTTCAATTTTCAGAATCTACGTTCATTTCTGACTAAGTTTCGTAAATAACTTCCTATACCTACCTGTAGCCGTTCTTTCGATTAATTAATTTATTTTTTTTTAGCGAAAACAGGGGTTTCAAAAAATTCTAATATTAAGCCGGGTCCACATCAATAAATTTGTGTGTTGAATGTTTTTTGTATTTTGAATTCGGCGAAAATATTTGCGGCGCAAATTTGCTTTCTTCGCATTTATTTTGACATAAATATGTGCGCCGTGCTTGTGTTATTGTTGTGATCTATTTTCGTCGAAAACACGTGTGTATTGGTGTGCATTTTCCATAAATTTTTTAATAAGAATTCGTTCATAAATAAAAAAAAACATTGCGATATGGAGTGGGCAAACGAGGATGCTTTACTTCTCATTCAGGAGTATCAAAAATTTAGATTATTATGGGATCCGAAACACAAGGAACATTTTAATAAAATAAAGAAAAATGACGCATGGGAAGAAATAGCGAAGGCATGCGGTATTGACATAGATGAAGTTAAAAAGAAGATGGCAAGTTTATTGGGTTCATTTAGGCGAGAAAGGGCTAAAGGAAAAAAAACTATTGGAACGGGAAAAGGTAAGTAGGTACATAGGTATACAGGGTGACTAGTAGACGTATTCCTTCTGGGAGGTTTTAATAGAATTTATTTGCAATTAATTTAATTTAACCATATTATTCATTATGCAAAACCTAGTAGTTTTAAAATTAGTATTTTCTTTTTTTTAGAAACTTTAACTCTTTGGATTGTAACGCTTGTATTTTGATTGTATCACAATATTTGGCATCATTTTTGTTACATATCTTGCGTTACTGTTTAAACTAATGGGAAAAATTATATATAAAATTATAAAAATGATATATTATCCTCTAATTTTAAAGAGTAGTAGTAAGAGGTAAGTTCGCGGCGCGTTTCTACCGGCGAGTTTCAAAAAAAAAAATAAAAAAAAATTAAAACTACTGGGTTTGGTATAATGGATAATATATAGTTAAATCGTTAACAAATAAGCTCTACTTAAACCTCTCCCAGAAGGAATACGTCCACTTACCAGCCACCCTGTATAGAGAAAGAACTATGGAGATAGGAAAATCAAGTCCAGGTTATAACAATCGTTCCCATAAATGCCAAATTCTCAAATCAACAAACTTAGAAACCTAATAATTAAACTTGATTTTCCAGTCACCCTAGTTGACTCATCTTCTCTGTAGATTTAGATATTAAAATAAGGAGGTGTAGTAAAAACTGAATACTTTTTCTTGTAGGTGCCAAAGATGTGTATAAAACAAATTGGTTTGCTTTTAAAAGCCTTTTATTTCTCGAAGATAGGGATCAGCCAAGGGTTACAATAAATTCTGAAACTATATGCGTAAGTACCTAAATATACATTTTTTATTGATTCCATAATGATAAACTAAAATTAGTAAATTATTGCCTTTTTTGAGTTTCTTTTTTCTAAGCATACTCAGATTGCCATGAAACTGTACCATTTGTGGAAAAATATTGTGAAAATTCTTCCCTTATTTCTTTTGCAAGGAGTGGTGCTCGACGCGGTACATTTTTTAAGGGCAGAAAGGATGTTAAGTCGTCGTTAAGTAAGTCCATGTTGTACTCCTCGTCCATTGAATAGTAAGTTTTAGATACATTATTTCGCAAAAAATTGTGCAAGTGCACAATTGCCATAATGATAATTTCTGCTTTAGTTGGTTCCAACAACAAAGGTTTCCTTAATAGTCGAAAAACTGATGCCATTATACCGAATACATTTTCTATTACTCTACAGGCACGGCTAAGTCTATAATTGAATATTCTTTATATAGATCCTCTTGAATGTAATCCCGAGTATGGTTTCATTATGTTTTTCGCTAGAGGAAAGGCCTCGTCAGCTATAAAGACATAGGGTACTTCTTTTTGTCTGTTTTCCAAAGGTTTTGCTATTGGTAATTGTAAAAGATTTGCCTGCATCCGGCGATAAATTTCAGTGTTTCTAAAAACACCTCCGTCGGAAATTCTTCCTTGACAGCCCACGTCAGCAAAAATTATATTATAATTAGCATCAACCACTGCAAACAACACAATACTAAAAAATCCTTTGTAGTTGTAATAGTGGCTGCCACTGCATCTAGGAGATTGTAGTATAATATGTTTCCCATCCATCGCGCCCACACAGTTTGGAAAATTCCAAATTGTTTCAAATTGTTTCGCAATACTTAACCATTCTTCTGACGTTGTAGGCATCTACAAAAAAAAATACTATTTCATTTTTTCGTTGGTTTTTAGGCCTTATCTACAAATATTTATGATTAACTAAATAAATACAGTTGGTGCGTTTTAATTTTACACGTGCGTCATATTTCACTTTTCCTATCCCACTGAAGTCTAATATGAGGTGACACGCTATGGAGCACAGGTAAAGATAAAACGGCCCAACTAAACTGGCGGACAAATGAAGTTCATCAGTTAAATTTTTAGTGCTATTTTGAAGTGTTAAAACTCAAAAAATAAATTTAATAATATAATGGGGTACAGTTTTCAGCATATGATTTCTCATAGTTTTGGCAACTTGCGCGAAGTGTCAGGAATTCGTATACAGGGTGGACTTTTTATGTACAGGGCGAAATATGAATTTTTTCGAACTTTCGGAAATATTAAGAATAAGTATTTTCTTTGTAACATTTTAGGGTATGCGTAAGGATAGTAAGATAGTTTCTGTTGTATTTTTAAAGTTCAAGTGATATTTACCCCTGGACTCGATTGTTCGAAGACTCCGTATAAAATTTTATAAATATAATTTTAAAATTACGTTATTTACTAGCTATAAGGATATTTCCTATTCCAAACCAAAATTAAAAAATCCCTTAAAATTGTTTCTTACAGTTATCCTTACGTATCCCCTAAAATGTTACGAATAAAATATTCGTAATTTTTCCCTGATTACCGAAGGGTTGAAATTTCGAAAAAAATACGTTTTTTTAACCACTCAGTATACGAGCGGTGTACCCTGTATAAGATGTATTGACACTTAAAGCAAAACTACAAGAAATACTAAGCTGAAAACTGTATCCAATTATCTCATTTAGTTTTTGAGTTATAACACTTTAAATTACTATTAAAAGTTTTTTAGGTACTTCAACTTTTCTACAAAGTTTAGCCACAAGAATAATAAATAATTCTTGTGGTTTAGCTTGCATTTAAAATACTAGGTAAACTGAACATAAGAATTTTTTTTTTAGGACGAAGTCAGCGAGGAAACAAGTTCCGTTTCTGATGAAACCCAAAGCAACGAAGTTCAACCTGAGTATTCATCTGAAACTATTGAATTCGATAAAGATAGCGCTGAAAATTCTGCAAATGCTATACAAGATGATGAAGATACTAGCACAACCAGTAACGCGGACACTGCATTAAAATCTAAAGAAAAGGAAAAGTTCTTGAAACCACCAATACCGAAACGTAAAAAACAATCAAAACCCGATAGCGTGGATGATCGTCATTTACAGGCCGCCCTAAATTTTTTACAACAACCAGACGATCCAACTTTAATGTATACCCAACATTTGGCTAATAAGCTGAAGCAGTTTTCGGGACGAACAAGATCTATGGTTGAACATGCTATAAATCAAATTATTTTTGAGGCAGAGATGATATGATATGATAACTTACCCCCTCAATTCGGGGGTCATAATTATTATAATACTGCAAAATCTGTTTCTCCGAACTATAACCCAAATGAAATAACATGTGTACTAACTCTTCATACTTCTCCATATTCATTTCAAGGTTCTCCTTGGTCAACTCACTCCAATGCAACTGATGACAGTTCATCGAATTCTACTCAATCAGATGGTCAGTCACAAACACAAGACAACCTACTTACTGAGTTACAGCCCTATATCAAAATGTAGTTTTTATTGTGTTAATTAAGATTTCAAACAATAAAATTAATTGATTACTTTTGGAATAAAATTATTAGTTTTATTTTCCTTAGTAATAGCTCAATTTTTCAAAAACTTACCTTCACATAATTTTTTAAGGACTCAATAATTGCACTGCAAACTTCTGGCACTATTTGTGAAATAGCTTGTTTTGAGATTTTAAATAAATATTGTAAACTAGAATATGAATCTCCTGTGGCCAAAAATCGTAACGTAAGAGCTAGCTTTTCTTTAACGGATATTGCCTTTCGAAAATTTGTGTCCATTCTCTTCACTTTAGGTCCAACCAAATTAAGTAAAATTTCAAAATCGGCTTGTGACATACGAAGAAAATTTTTAAATTGCCCCGTTGTCTCATCAATTGCTAACGTTTTTAATAGGTTTTCACCACCACTCTGGCTTCTGTACTGAAAAAGTTTCGTTATCCAGTAGCGTCTAGGTTTATTATTTCCTCTTCGTCTCTTCTTGATATTATTACGTCGTAGGTAATCCATGATTATATAAACCGCGCACTTTTTTTTTTAAATTTGGGAGGACATGATGGCACCCCAATAACTACACACGCACACAAAATTAAAACCACCAGTCCACAGACAAACAAGTGTTCGACGCAAATCTCTTTGAAGTAGCCAGAAAAACCGACAGACCGATGGATAGCGTGTGTTGTATCTGACGAAAATATTTGCGTGATTCTTTGTACGGCGCATAGTCCACATCTATAAAAATTTTAACGAACGCGAGCAAATTTGCGTCAAATACAACGCACAACATAAATATTTATTGATGTGGACCCGGCTTTATACTCAAATAAATTTTGTAGCGCATTTTTACGGAAACCATCCTCAATACGAACTATTAAATGTTGTATAAGATAATTCCTATTCCTACTTTTGCCCTTTTACTGGTTACAAGTTACAAGTAGTTGGCGTTCTTGTCTTTGAATTGGACACTTGTCTTTGTCCCCGTATTGTCCGTATGTTTACTTTAATTTTGAATACTTCGCCTTTGAATAACGTTAGCAAATTAAGATAGAATGGCAAATAGTTACTCAAATTCCGATATCCTAAATTTATTTTATATTCATGGAGAATATCTGCGAATTGTACCGAGAACATGACGAATTTTTAATGAACGTTATCCCCAGGTGCCAATAATGACTGGAAAAAAGTTTAAACGGATTCAGACTAATTTCTATAAATTTGATACTAGTAGAGCAGAAAAGAAACTACCAAAACCCATCACAGACTCCGAGGAAAAAGAAATCACCGTATTAGGATATTTCCAAGCATATCCTCATGCATCTGTCCCAAGCGCAGAAGATGATCTAGGTATATCATATTCTTCAATTCAAAGGATTCTAAAAAAGCATAATATGCATGGCTATAAATTGATCACTTTGCAAGCTCTTCTGCCGGAAGATGCACCAAAGCGAGTTGAATGTTAATTCACGGATTTTTTGAAGAAAGTTATTTGGACTGACGAATCTGAATTTTCACAAGAGGGAATTTTTAACCGGAGAAATTGTCATTTTTGGGCTTCTGAAAACCCAAAGATTGTACTGAAACAGGCGTTACAACACAAGTTTAGTTTTAATAAGATCGTTGGATTAGACGTTTGGGTCCATTGAATTGGCCCCCCCATTCCCCGGATCTTACTTTTTGCGATGCCTATTTATGGGGTGCCATTAATGGAAGGGTTTATTCAACACCAGTGGAATCGCGAGAGGATTTGGAAAATCGTGTAAGACGCGCATTTCAGCAACTCGATGGTAATGAAATTCGAACGGCAACAATTGCTAACGTTATAGAGTCAATTCACAATTGCTTAAGAGCCCATGATGGGAACTTTAAATAAAATAATTATTACATTTTTATAGCAATTTATTTTATAATGACGATTTTGCTATTTGTTGGTTTCGATAGTTTACTTGCTGCTTTATTGTATCTAATTTATAAAAATCATACTACAAATTATTTGAACGTTTAATTTTTGTTGTTTTCTGAGACCCTCACACTCTAACTCGTTGAGCCTTACATGTTTTGAAAGGAAAGATAACAATTTTTTGCGATGATTACTGCTTAAGTAGCAGCAAAAAGATTTGTTGCTTTTATTATCCTAGAAAGTGTTTGAACGGATTTAAACTGTGATTTAAGAAAAGGCGCCCAATCCGTCAGGAGATAACAATAACAACAAAAATTAATCTAACGGTTTCCATAGGACAGCAAACCTGCATGTGTGATTTTCAAGTCATTCAATATGCACGACATATATTTTTTTAGAATCAATATACTAGATATGTATATTTAAGAAAAAATTATTTATTACGAGCTATACAAAGTAATGCAATTAAAAACACATTTGTTCTAATAAGTCGTGTATGAGGTTTTTGATATTATTACTCTTGGATTTGATGCTGCTATTCTAGTGGCTGTTACATATCTAACTGTATTGAAACTTGAAAGAATTTTTGGGGTTCCAATGATAAAGTTTTGCCTTTGCATTGCATCAAGTACAGACATATTACCCACTGAGTTAGAACACCAAAATTCACAATAGTACAGTCAATCTGTCGTGAAAAAAGAGGGTAGATCGAAGACGTTCAGAGTTGGTCAACTTTTTGCTATTATTCCCGGCGATCAAAAAACGGAAGTTCCCAAATTGGCGTATCTCTATCTCCACCGCGTCAGCAGTCATTTTGAAAAAATTTTGGATCTGATTTATCTCGTTTCTTGTTCGCCGAAGATCAAAAACTGTAACAACAAGAATTGTAGAGCACGCAATTTGCAACAATTTTAATTTCGAATCGAACTTGCCATAGTTTAATCCGGAAAGATAGAGGGCGCCAAAGTTACAAAAAAACCTGTTTTTCGATTTTTTACCGCCCAAAAGAGAATTTGACCTAGACTTTTTTAGAAAATCTTGTAGGTCTTTCAAAAATATTTTTGAAACATTCAAAGTGTTTTTTTAGCTTTTGTCAACAGTCGCTGAGTTACAGCGTCTTGAAGTTCAACGCGCATAAATAGTAGGATTATTTGAAATCAACGTTTTCAAATACAAACTGCAAAAAGCGGTGAAAAGAATGGATACATTCGACTTCTCTGTAAGATGCTGAAAAGCCTAATGAACAGATAAGACAAGATTTCTGGATCCAAATTTTTTTTTTAAAAACGCCTCCATTCCATTTACCAAAGGGCAAAAGAAAGATCAGGATCTGCAATTGTTGATGAAAGATTGACACTTGGATGTAACTCTTTTTATCCATTAATCAAGGTCGCCACATTTGAATTTGAAGAGTGTTTCTTTATGAAAAATACGTATGCATCCGTCTGTAAATACACGTTTATTTGAAACGGATGTTATATGTTTTTAGAATAACCGCTGCAATTTCTCGAACAGCCTGCAATATCTCTTTTCTCAAGTCGGTCTTTTTCGCGCTGTACCTTGGTTAGTGTCGTATGTCTTGTAATTCTAAAGCACATCATGGTGCCACTGCTCATGCATTCAATATTTTTTTGCCTGTAATTTTCCAATAACTTTTGTTCACGATGAATCCTGTTATTTTTTCCCATAAGAAACACCATTTCTTGAAGTCAAAATGTTCATCTGCGCTGGATTATTGGCGCGATGATGCTCCCGGGCGTCCCTCGGGGATTTTGAGATTATTTTATATGATATTGTATAATTGGGGACGAACTCTATATTTTAGGAAATACGAGATTTTAACGCTCACACTTTAACAATCTATACTTTACGTTTTGGATTATTATAAATTCTATGTACAGGGTTTTTCTTATAATTTGCCACCCCCTTAAATCTTTTATTTCATAAGATATAAGAAGTGGTTATTACGAAAGTTCTAGGATTTCATTTGATTTTCATTGAATTTACACCACGCTAAAATCAAAAACAAATGACTATCGAAAAATATAGAAATCACCTTGAACTTTGTTATTTTAAATAGAACACCCTGTATATTTTTAAATTTTTAGATAAGCTTCATTGTCCTCTTTTCAAAAATATATATCGTGTCTATATTTAGCATAGTAGTTTTTGAGCTATTCGTCTTCTAAATAACCCCTTATGAACTGCTTAACTTATTTTATTGTATCTAGATAGCCGTGGGTGCAATTCAGCCATTATATGAATCGTCTAGCCATGAAATGTCAAATGAAACCAAATTATTATTTTTGAATAACAGTAATATATTTTATTTACGTTTTACGTCAAATTAAAAATAATACCTAATAATAATGCTTTTCACTGAAGAAGAAAAACTTAGCTATACTAGTAGGGTAGTGCGTCAATACCAGAAACAAAATCTAGGGGTACGAGTGCCATCTAAAAAGACAGTAGTAAAAAATTTGTAGAAGGGAAATACTTTTTCAGAAAGAAAAGAAGATCAAATGCAAATTTAGAGGAAGAGTTGAATATTTTATTATATTTTAAAGGTAATTTTCTATTTATTTTTAATAAACATGAAGTTTAAAAGAATTATTTTTTAGAAAATCCGCACCGGTCAATTCCCGACGTTTGAAGACTCACAGAAATAATGGAAAACAATTCATAGCATTTTGAAAAAATATGGTTATCATTCCTATAAAATTAGGCCAGTGCAATATTTAACAGAAAATAATATAAATGAACGACTTCAATTCTGTCAAGAATGCTCAGGAGATTTCGAGGGACCAATTTTTTAACAAAATTCTGTGGTCAGATGTAGCTACTTTCACTACGGCTGGAATATTTAACAGAAAAAAACACACATTTTTGGGCACCCCGAAATCCACAAGTAATTGAAGAAAGGAAGAAGCAAGGGCATAAGTCGTTGCATGTATGGTGCGGCATATTAAGAGAGCAAATTATTGGGACAATTTTTTTGAGGGTATTTTGACAGGCGAACGCTATTTAGATTTTTTAAATAACGAAATAGAGCGCCTTTTAGAGACACTTCCCTTTCGTCAGTACATTAATTAGACACCAAGATGGCGCACCGCCTCACAATGTCCAACCGATTACCAATTTTTTAAATAATCACTATGGTTTATGGGCCGCCGGAAGGCAAGGCTCAGTCCGGTGGCCGGCGAATAGCCCCGACCTCGCAACCCTAGATAATTTTTTGTGAAGATACTTGAAAGATAAAATCTACTTTAATAGGACTGATAATTTACAAGAATTACGGCAAAAAATCAAGCAAGAAATAGTAATTTTAAATACCGACCAGCTCTTCTTTGTTAGCAATGCTATTAACAGAATGGGACACGTATTGCAAAATTGCCTTAACAACGGCGGTGGTTATGTAAATAACTTATACTACAGATTTTATAAATGTTATTGTTATCTTCGTTATTCACTAGCATTTGTATTTGTTGTTTGTTAATTACATATGTTATATTATATCAGAATAAACTAGTTGTTTTTTTATAACTTTTAATATTAAATTTGTTATACATATATAAATTTAACGTAAAACGTAAATAAAATATGTTATTTTTATTCAAAAAGAATCTATCTAGATCCAATAAAGTAAGTTAAGCATAATGTGTTACTTTGAAGGTGAATAGTTCAAAAACTACTGTTCTAAATATAAATATGTTTATTATTTTATATATTTTTGAAAAGAGGACAATGAGGCGCATTTAAAATTTTAAAATATAACGGTATTACATTTAAAATAACAAAGTTCATGGTGATTTCTATATTTTCCGATAACCATTTCTTTTTGATTTTAGCGCTATGTAAATCTTCAGATGAAATCCTACAACTTTCGTATTAACCACTTTTTTTGTATCTTTTGAAATAAAAGATTTAAAGGGGAGGCAAATTATAAAAAAAACCCTGTACAAGCATAATAATGCTGACATTTTTACCAGCAAAATTAACAATTGCCTGCTTTCATTTAGCAAGGAAATTAAGAAACCGGTTGCAATACACTGAAAAATTTACATTTTATTTTTAAATTCAATTTTTATTTTGTAAACATTTGATATATTGATTCCATAGGATAAGCCAATATGCATTTTTTTGTTATCATCATTGAATGATCTATATTTTAGGAGTTAAATACTTAATTAAAGAAATCTTTTATGGATGTGACCAGTATATAATACTGTAACTAAACATAATATACATGTTCGATGCTTCTTTACTTTCTATTATACAGAATTCTCTTTCCGTTTTATTTAATGTGAGGTTAATGTGGAGCAATATATACCTTTCTTTGGATTTAAGTGGTGCATAAGCGGTAGCGAGTCTGGGGTCTCCATAATTTTTGTGGAACTTTTTATGTGCTCAGATTCGCCACGAATTAAACTTGCTTCGATAAGAGTTTCTCTGCGTCGCGGGCCTACAGCGTTCCGTTAAAAAGTACAAAATATATTCCAAGTATAATTAGAAAAAAGAAATAATCGTACGCAGGTTTTATTTAAAAGTAAACAGCCAATTTACTTACATGTTCCTTGCAAATGAAGCAAGTTCCTTGCAACTCGTATATTAGGTTTTTCGGAGAACAATATTGAATATCCATCAAACTCTAAAACGCTATAACTCAGCGACTGTTAACAAAAGCTATTTATATGTTTTAGAAATGTTTTTGAAAGATCTACAAACAATTCTTGGTTAAAATCACTGATTTTTGGCAACTTTGGCGGCCTCTACCCTCTTAAAAGTGAACTATAGAGAGTTCGGTCCTAGACGAATGTTTACAATTGCGTGCTCTATAATTGTAGTTCTACAGTTTTTCCCATCCGACGAACAGGAAAGGAGTTACATCGAAATCAGATTTTTTTCAAAATGGCGGCTAACGCCACGGAGATAGAGATACGCCAATCAGGGAATTTTCGTTTTTGATCGCCGGGAAAAACATATCAAACATGTAGCCTACCCTGAAGTTATTCGATCTAAAACGATATACTGATTTTACTTTTTACTACAAGCATACGCTAGATTTCATAATAAAGCAATGCTTTTGTCACGTAATAAAGTTTTTAGCGCTCAATAGCCTAGTGCATAAATTTCTTATAAAATAAATAAATCTATAGCGTGCGAAACTGCCATTTAAATTAAGTCTCGCCTTATTTGTTATTAACGTGTATCCGCTTTGAAAAATATTAAGATAAGGGCCACGGGGGTATTTTAACTAGCCAATTAGGTCAGCGTTGCCGGGGAAAATTACCTATAATTTGCAAACGCCTGTGCATGTGAAACAGCGGAAGTCGTTGCAAACATCACCACAACTTTTAGAATTAATTTACTGGAAATCGAATAGAGTAAAATGTTTTCCTTTTGTGCAGCACGACGTTACTCTATAAAATAAATAGCCCTGTCCCTTTGCAGAAAAATGGTTGGCAACTTTTACTTTCACATTTTGTTTTTAGTGTTTTGCATTGGTTAATTCACAAAGAGTAGTTTAGTACATTAAAAATAGGTAAAATGCTTTCAGTTGGCAAAGATAAGGCAACAGTCGGATAAGAATACATTTCAGAAAAATATTACACAAAAACATATTAAGCTTCAACAACAAATAAGAAGGCAATTCCTAAGGTAATAATTTAAATACATAAACATCCATTGATATATGAAGTCACAAATTATAACATAAAACCCTAATGATTAATAAACAATAAAATTTTCAAAATTATAGTTCATGCTGTTACATGTTTCATTAGAGTTACTTGTTTTGCAATAAAGTCGTCCATATCAACATCTGGGACGTCGTCATTGTTAGAAAAATAAAACTTGGTTAAGACATTTAGAAAGACTTTCATTTTTGCCTTAATTATTTGACCAACATAGTGAATCATAAACGCTTTAAGAGGATATCGGCCGAACACAAAAGCGTTTTCGTTTACTTCCTCCTGAACAGCATTAAATTAAGTTTTCATCATTAAGTCATATTTTCTGTCAGTTTTTTGGTAGGAAACTTTTTCTTTTTAAGATTTGTACCAAATTCAATTTGTTTAATTTTTTCTTTTTGAGGGGTGTCGGTATAGATCCTATATTTCCCAAAGTCCCTTCTAGACATTATTTCGATTTATTGGTTTTTTGTTTATTAGTTGATGGAATACTTTCTATAGGTGTTAGGACTAAGAATTTCTATCTTACGTATAATAAATTTGTCACTTTCTAAGTCAGACGACTCTGCTTTCGGTGCCTCATTTTCTTGAGTGTATTGATTTTTTGGGGAAGATCTAAGAGTTGGATAACATTTATTGGTCATATACATGTGTTTTTTTAACTCACTTATAATGTTTCTAGGGGAAAATGCCCTTAATTAAACAATATTAGCTAAGGGTGCAATATTTTTAATACAAATAGTTTTACCCGAACTGGATATCATTTAGTCATCAAAAGCTACATTATAATAAGATTTAAACAATAACGAAAGGAAACATTTAATTAAAGGTTATAAGGGGTGCGTCGTATGGGATGGAAAACTTAGCAGGCATATGCGATTTTCTTTAAAATATCTAATGTTATCCACACTCACTCACTAAGTAAATGTGGTCACTTGGTTGCACCCGATCGCACCGTTATCAAGTAAGCAATAGAAAGGACTATAGGGAATAGGCCCTCTATCTTTATTTAGTGCCTTCTTACAACATTTAACTATTTCTATACTCTCAAATGCATCCAATAATCTATTATTAGATAAATTTTTAATCAACTTAAGATTATTTATTCCTATTTGATTGTTTTTCAAAGCATGTTGGGCAACGCTTGACTTTTCCTTTCTTCCGTATCTTAAATGTGCCATGTGTTCTTTAAAACGTATGTTTATGGAGCGTTTAGTTTGCCCGACACATTTTAGATCGCAGTCGTTACAGCTAATTTCATAGATGCCACTCCTCTCCTTCATGTCGACTTTGTCTTTAGGGTTTCCATGGAGATTTTTCAAGCTATTCTCCGTTTTGTAGGCTACTCTAAAACCTACGTTTTTAAATACTTTTTCTAGACCTCTCGTATATCTGGGATCATATGGGATTACTATGAACTTATTGGAAGCCTCAGGTGCTTGAAGGATCACCAATGTACAATATTTCAAAATGGTTGGTAGAAGAATTCAGTAAATTAAATATCTCGTACGATAACTTTGAGGTTACCAACTCTTTAGAATTCTTAGACAACATTGAGAATGTTCACTTAAAAGAAGGTACAATTTTAATATCTTTTGATGTAAGCTCATTGTTTCCTAGTGTACCCATACAGCTAGATTTAGAGTACCTAAAGGAACTACTTGAATTCAATAATTCGAAGAAAGAAATTATTGATGAATATTTGCTCCTCACAAAATTATGTATAAATCAAATTTCTTCTCGGTTCAGCAATAAATATTATAAACAACTTGAGAGAACTGCAGTGGGCAATTCCTTATCTCCGTTTCTTGCAAATTTGTTTACGGGTAGATTAGAAACACAACTCAATAAAGAATTCAAGTATTTCCCAAGGGCGTGGTATAGATATGTAGACGATATATTTACCGTTTTTGATACTAGTTATTAGAAATAACGATAAATTAGAATTTGATATTTATAGGAAATCTATTAATACTGATAGGTATATCAAGTCCATCGAATTCCACGCAGAACCCCACATTACTGCCCTTGACATATCCAGTACCGGATTAGTACTGGCCTAGGAAATACGACTCATTTCATTGCCATCAACACAAAATGGCAGCATTTCATTTCTTGACTTAACAAAGAAATGAATCGGATTTAAAATATAGCTAAAAGTAATGGATATAATAATAATTTTGTACATAAATTAGTAAATAGACATTAGCATAAAAAAATGTTAAAAGATATCACTACTCTTCAAGAACCTTATGTTTATTAAATGCAGTAAGGCTCAAGCTAGTACCTTCTGACTATAGTGGTCATAATTTATAATTTTCTGACCAAAAAAAAACAATCTTTTCTCAGGCGACTGGGATGTATTTTTACAATTTGTTATAATTGAAGCTTACTAATACGCTAGCTCTTAATCAGAGAATATTTTTACATATTTCATTAACTCAAGTTCATACGATTGGTGCTCTTCTTTTTTTTGTTCAGAACAGATTCCATTAAAAATAATAATTATGTCTGTCTTATATTACTTCATTCAAGTTTATTCTATTTGCCCTTTGCACCAGTTTCCGCGGCATGTAGGATTAAACATAGGGTTACATGCGAGCACCTGGCTGAATGATCCCAGCATACGTTTTTTTACGATAATTAGAATCCCATCAAGTTTTACATTTGGGTTAGACTATATATGCAGATAACCCAATTTTCCATGAAAGGTCATAACACCAAAATTTGTATAAAAACAAAGGTTTTACCAGGTTTTTTATGATGTTTTTTTTATCTATGAGCCGAAGGCCTAACTACTAGGTACCGTGGTTGCTTTAAAAAAAGACAGGGGTAAGTTTATATTAATACGGGATTTAAAGACTTTCAGATAAGGCGAAGAAGGAAATGCTGGTAACACATTCCATAATCTGCTAGTGTTTCCCTGGCAAGAATGACTAGGAGGGCATAATGGATGATAATTCACCAGGACAGATTTCGTGGTACTATTTGTAAATCTGAGACAGATCGCCCACAATTCGACCATGCTCTAGAGATGCAAGCTTCTTTGGGAGGTTTAGATCATCAATCAGATGAATAGCTCTTCTGTGAGCAGGGTCAAGAATATTAAGAATTGAAGGAGAGGCTGTTCCCCATATGTGCGAGCAGTACTAAAGGTACGGTCTCATTTGCGAATGTGGATATTTGGGTATTAGGAGATAATTTGTGAGATAGTAAACAAGATCGTATCTTAGTGGCGTTAAACTGGACAAGGTTTCCCCATTCTAGGACTTTAATGAGGTCTTCAGTTAGGGCTAGTGATTACTTTACGCCTATTATCAATTTCAGTATTGGAGACAGGTTTGGAAAATTGTATATTGGAGTGGAGTGTGCTATCGTCAGCATAGCTGGTATAGAATTGATGGTAGAAGAAAGCAGGTCATTGATGTTTAGGAGGAATAGAGTAGATGCAAACACTGAACCCTGTGGAACGCCTGCGTTGATTTGGTGAAAATTTTATGAATGGCCGTCAACCACTACAGAAATACTTCTGTTGTTATAAAAACTGGCAATCCAAGTACAAAGTTTTAGAGGAAGACAATAGGCAGGAAGATTGAAGTGCGTCATAGCAGACTTGATCAAATGATTTGGATATGTCGAGGGCAATAATTTGGGCTTCTCCGTGGAATTCGACAGACTTGTTCGAGTTGGAGGTTACGAGGGTAAGAAGATCTGCTGCTGATCTTTGGTGGGGGAAGCAGTATGGCTTGTCGTGTATACGTTTATACCTTTTAAAGTAATTTAAATGATCATTATTGATATACTTCTCCACTGCCTTACTCATAATTGAGAGAAGGCGTATGGGTCTGTAGTAAGAGGGAAGAGTTTTGGATCCCTTTTTGGGAATAGGCTGTACACATCAGATTTCCAGCTTTTAGAAAAAATGCCCTTCTCATAGGATATTTGGAATAACCTGTTGAGGATAGGTGGCATTTCAGACGCGCACATTTTTAGGACTATGGTCGGAGGACTTTTTGGCATTGTTTTAAGAATATGTTTCATCATCTTTTTAACCTTGAAGTTTTTGCAACAGTTTTGATTAACATTTTTGACAAGTGTCCAAAAAGATTGGCTTCCATTGTGGCAAGAAAGAACTTTGCCTTCTATGTGTATATTGAAAGCATTTTTAGCTTCGAGAATTATACAATAGCAATGATTTCGTGCCCCGTTTTGGCCTGTAGATTTCCTGAAGTGAGAAAATTATTATAAGTACGGATTTTCTCTAGTTCTGGCATTATTGCAGGATTTTGAAAGCCGAGGTTTATTTTTGTGAGGATTTGAAGTCTTAATAGAATGTGGTAGGTTTCTACGCCTAATTGGATTACAACCGATATTTGTGAATAGATCTCGGAAGGATCATTCATAGAGAAACAAACAAGGAAGGAAGAGTAGAAATCCTGCAACCCATCACAGTCAGCGGAATTATAGTCCCACATAGTATTAGGTGGCATAGACTCTACAACTTCATAATGTATAGAAATGGAAGACTAATAAGGCTTTGGGTGAATAAGTGAATGTTGAGAATTTGTTTATGTGTGACGATGCGTGAGAAGTAAGTAGATTCTCTAATGAGCTGCTCTACCTTGGGAATCGATGGATTTGTTATTATGTGTTAAAATCGCTAAGGATAATGATTTCAAGGAAGGGAATTCAGAGATTAAGAAACCTACTTTAGCAGAAAGAAAGTCGAAGAGATCGTTGAAGGAATTGTCTGAGGGAAAGCGATAGATACAAAAAATAAATTTAGTGGCAGTTCTGAGGGCTAGTTTCAGCCACAGCATATCGAATCTATTCGATTCAAGATTCGAAAGTCTTGTGAAGGATATATTACTACGAACGTGAGCGCATACTGCATCGTTCAGGCGGAATGATGGAAGAAGTCCATAGGTGATTGGTGATTAAAGTCCATAGCCCGCAAAGAAAAGGTGATGGTGGAGAGCAACAAGTACCTCTCACCCGGAGATCCGAACGGAGAGGTATTTTGACTCTGGAATATTTTACTTGAGGAATATACATCATTTTATTAACCAATATATTAATAACTACTTCTTACGACTAAATAAATACGAAATATTACAGATAGTTTGTAAGTGAAAATAAAACACTATATTATCGATAATAGGCGCGCGTTTTGAAAGTATATAAATATTCCCCTAAAATGAATAATAATATGCTCACTTTTTCTATTTTTTAATGATTTTTAAAACCTTTTGATGTTCTTAAAACATTATACAAAACAAATCCTAAAATTTTTGGATCTAAAGTTTTTTGTATCTTCTCTAGATACAGCTATAGCTAAGTGTCAAAATATAAATGAAAATCCTGTAAACACATAAACAATACATAGGGTCGAAATGAGAAAATCATCTTTTTTAAAGTAGGTAGGTTAAAAATAAATTAAAATTCCTACATTATAAACGTGGTTTTTACTACCGATAGCATTAATCAGACATATTGATTACGAGCATTATTCTGCAGTTTCGTTTTTTCATACAGGATTTGTACCGAACGCTTACTAAATCGTTCCTAAATCGCATTTGATATTTGTGGGAATTGGCAGTCAATAATTTGATAATTATTATTTTAAAATAAGCATTTGATGATGATGACATTTTATTTCGGCGTACTGTATGTTCACCAAAATGTGGTCAATTGATATGTATGTAATTTTTGAAATGAATCGGCACTGTAGCTTTTGATCTATGCCGCGCAAAGGCATGCTGAAATGTGAAAGACCTGGAAAAATCTCGGAAAGCGATTTTTAATCAGTATTTAGGAAAATATATCCAGCAAAATTTCAATTAAATTTCTAGACATTACTTTGAACCTCTATAATATACAGGGCTAGGAGAAATTACCAGAACGGTCAATTATTTCAGAAGATATAGGGGTTATCAAAAAATGTATGCGATATTCGAACATAGTCGTATTTATCTGAGCAATTAGATATGGTCTTTGACAATAATAAATTGGCATCTGAAAGTCAAGTTCTACCAGAATTAAGTAAACTGCTGAAACAGAGATAATTGATATTTTAATTTTATATGGCGATAAACAGAGATCATAGTAGGAGGTATGTGATATAACAATTTGCACCCAGACAGGCCAGTTAAAAAAAATGCAGATTTTTAAAGTGCAGAGCGTTGCAGAATGACTGGAAGTATAAAAAACCGACTTAGATCTGGAACACCTAGGAATGCTATCGCAGATGATAATAAATTAGATATTCTACTTTCGATACAAGAAAATGTCAGACAATTCACCAATCAGCTTGCTTTGGATCCTGAGGCTGTACAAAAATCCGCAAGAACCATTCTTCATACTGAGAAAGTAAATCTATACAAAGTTCATGTTGTACAAGAACTTTGTGACGTTGACTGTGATCGAAGACTAGAATTTTGGAAATAATTAGAAAGATTATAACAATATTGTTTTTTCGGATGAAGCAACCTTCACACTACACCGAATGGTCAATAACAAAATTACCATTACTGGGGGCGAAATAACCCAAGCTGGTATGAAGAACTACATACAGAGTTCCCAGAAGAGGTTAATTTCTGAGCTGGATTGTTTGCGGGACATGTAACTGGAATTTTTTTTATCGAAGAAAATTTGACCGATGAACGATATCACTAGCTTCTTCGGCAAGAAATAGTTCCAACTATAAACAATTTAACTTCCGATATTAACAGCAAGATGGAGCTGCTCTGCATTTTACTGAAGTTAAGATAATTTTGGATGTCACGTTCCTAAATAGATGGATAGGAAAAAGAGGGCCTATCGAATGGCCCTTCACAGTCTCCCGATCTTTTGCCCATAGATTTCTTTTATTGGGGTCACCTGAGAAGCAATGTTTATCGGAACAAATCTAATAAATTAGCAATAAAATTTTAAATGAACGTGAGAGAATAACAAGGGAAACGGTTTTAAATACCCAAAGACATTTTTGCGACAATTTATAGCATTGTCAGCTAGTACATGGGGGCTATTTTGAAAAAGAGCAGTTTTTCCATGACTTGTTACACCGATTTTTTTTTGCATATTCCAATTTATTACAGGTATATAGATTTTTAACTTACAACTTTTATATAAGATATTTTTTGATAACTCCTGTATCTTTTAAAATAATCGATCGGCCTAGTAATTTCTCTTAAGCCTGTATAGTTGTACTATGTTGCCAGTCAACCAGCAAAAAAAAAATTTAATAACCTGAAAATATACCATTGGCTTCATTTAGTTGTTTGTAGAACACGTATTTTTTGCTTTAAATTAGTTTATTTTAATTGCCATTTGATAGCGAAAAAACTTGACGGGTCTCGCTATAATTTGTTCATCGATTCATATCCATAAGGTAAAAGATAAGAAAGTAAAACATATTTATAATGTGGATAAGATAAATAACCACGCTGTACCTTGTTGACGTATAAAATAATTCAAAAACCTACCTCGACTTTAATCACCAAGTTCTATTTATCGAATGAATGTAAAGTTTAGATATATTTGCGTAATTTAAGCTGCCTGGTTTAAAACAGACGATATTTAAATAGTGTTTCTATCGTGGATCTACCGTCGAAAAAGAAATATCAGAATATTTGTTTACTGCACTATCCAAATGTGAAAGCGCCCACACTAATACTCCAAATTATGTTTCAGCTTTCTGTTCGCTTGTTTAATTACATCAGACCCAATTTCCTCCGCTACCCTATCCGCAGGCAAAAACCATGTATGTAAATCCTGGACAACACAAATTTGCTTAGCTTAATCAGCTTGAAGTTTAATTTCGCCCTTATAAGGGTATTAAATTTTGCCTAATGAACTTAAAAATTATACTCTATATTTAGAATGTATTCAAATATACTTCGTAGGTCTCGTAATTAACCAGATGCAGACTCTGAAATTACGGATTAAATTTAGTCTTTGTAGAACATTTCTGTACAAACTAATAAATAATAAAGTTAGAGAATCTAATTCAAAATTATTAATAAATAACAATAGAACTAAAAAACAGAGCATTTTTTTTAAATTTAAAAAGAAGATTCGCATAAATGGAGAAAATTTGCTGAAATCGAGACAATACCTACTAAACAACGAGGCCTACGCGCTTACGCGTGACGTCATCCCATTTAAGCCTATGTTATTTCAATAGCTTCATTAGAAGGTACGGGTTATTTACAGAGACGTATTTAAATGAGCATTTTTTTAATTTCAGCAAATAAACATCCCAATATATGTTTTTTTCACTGCACTTCGCAACTTGGCAGCACTTATGTAAACATCAATTTATATGAGTTTTTGAATCTGTCAAATTTATTCGGTTTCGCTATAGAATTAAAATATCAAAGGCCACTCTTAAGTGATTACTCATTTTTTTTGTTACACGACGAGGAATGCATTTACGCACGGAACGGTGCGGAACTCGGTAAAGCCCCTACCCACTAAACCCCTCCGTGTTCTTACCTGACAGCGTTTGCCCGGATCTACCGCAAAATTTCAAACAGATGTTGGTATGATTTTTTACTTACTAATTGTCCTATTTTAGCCAAATACTAAATTGTCAAAGCCGAGTTATTTGTCAAAATCGGGTAAGCTTTCAAGTCCAGGTAAGTAGCATAGGCCTGTAGTGAGTCCATATGATCAAGAATATAATAGGTTATTATATTATATTGTCAAAATCGGGTACGGTTTTAAGATTAGGTAAGTAATATATCCCTGTAGCGAGTCCTTATGATCAAAAATACAATAGCTTATTATTTTAATTTGTCAAAATGGGGTATGGTTTCAAGCTTGGGTAAGTGGTATATGCCTGCGCTGAAAAAGATTGTATTGATGATACTTCCTAGCAATACAAAAATGCGAAACTTGTGCTGGGTTTTAATTTCATAACTACCTATTTATTAAAAGTCTGTAGTTTCCTATTTTTTGTTTTTATTTAATAAATTATGATTATGTTTAGAGCAATAATTATTAAGAAATTTATTTGAAATGCTACTAAAAAGATTTTTGAAACATTAATTTTTAGGTGGCTTTTACAACTTTCAAAAGAAGTTAAAAGTGTGTTTTTATTAAAATAACTTAAAAATAACTCACAAAAAAAAGATTTTTTTGTTGTAAATATCCAAAAATGTATTTTCAAATCCATCAATTAGCTTTTTAAATATAATATATGCGGTTGAAACTACATCTACTACCTGTTCTCGAGGATATAAAAGGGCACCTCGACTTAAGGAATTAATTAAATTATAAGAATCCTCTACAACACAAGGTTCATTGAGAGTTAAGTTTTCTTTGCAAAAAGTACAACTATTTTTTTTAAACAATATAGCAGCAATATCCGCTTAAATAGGTTATTACTGGGAGTTCTGATTGTATAGCTTCGGTATCAGACTGTGTAACTATGATTTTAGATAATAAATTATTAACATGTTCTAAATTGGTGTTAAGAACATTTTTTGACAAATAATTGTGGCAATTTGGGAAAACGGTTGGTACAGAATTTTCTTTTAATCGGGTTTTTTTAAATGTACTGAAATAATTTTACCTATTCTCGGATCCTGTTTTGAAATATCCCAAATTATACTACCTTTGGAAAAATGTAGCTCACACACTTTAGTGTTTTTATTGGGCACTAAATCATCCCGCGGAATTGCTCGTAGACATTTTTTTTCAAATCACTGTCTTTCGAGAAACTAAACACGTGAACTTTTGGTCCGGTTTTGTTATTACGCCGGCAGTTAGGCGCACAACACTTAAACGGCACGTTTACGTGAATTTAAACGTACAAAAACTAATAAATATATTTAAATTTTCACCAAAAATGGAGACAAAACTACTCTATTTACTCTATTTCGCGAACAACGACATCATAAAAATGACACTGTTTTGTTTTCGGTTAGCAAGTGCCGGTTGTCGCCCAGTACGTCTAATAGCCAGTTATCACAATACGACATAAGCAAAACTGCAGGAGGCAACTGCAGGCCTAGATGTGGTGACGTCAGGCCTATTTTAATTTCAGCTAGTAGGCCTCGCTGTTTAGTAGGTATTGATCCAGCCCCCCCCCAAAAGCAAATCATAGGTATATAGGAAAGAAATATTTCTGATAAAAAAATCCAAAATATAGTTGGGGAACATATTTAAACAATTGCTTTTTTCCTTTGCAGATTAAAATTGGTTGGTTTTACTAAAAAAGTATATTTTTTTTTGTAAAATATGGATATTTCAAAACTTTGTCTTCTAAGACATATTTGAAAAAAAAAGGGTGCTTAGGTTTAAAGCTTCCTAAAAATATGGTCTACATGACAAAAATGTATACAGAATTTCGGCGCTGTGACTTCATTTGTTCGAGTTTTGGCTATTTGTTCATGCCGCTAGACATTGTTTAAACAATAATTTTGCTGCATAACGACAGCAGATAGAGAGCTCTACTAAATTATTTTTTTTTGTTCATCGCGAGTGATATTGCAATATGCAATTGTCTACTGAATTAAAATTTGCAAAATTAAACGTCAAAAATAACGACAAAAACATTTTATATTTTAAAATAATGACTAGGTACCTTTTCTTACTGGAAGGCAGCCGAACTGATTTAGCCCCCATGAATCAATTTAGCATGAGGAAATGTTTTGTGTACTAAAATCAGCGAAATTTGGTATAAAAAATTCGGCTTGAATTACCTCGTAGAACTTTATAAAATAAGTCATTTTTCGATATATATCCATTTATATCGCCCCTCAAAGCATTCAAGGAGATATTTGTAACTTTCTGAACCCATGTCGGGTTAAGATATCGCGAGCAGTCGGCTACGTGGTGAGAAAAGTAAATGAAAGTGCAGTTGGGGAAGCGGAAAAATTTGTTTTTGAGCGTTTCAATTGAGCGAAAATCAACTTGTCGATGATACGCTCATATTTCCTCTATAGATCGGCACAAAATTCAAACCAAACTGTCTTTTTAAGAAACTTTTCAAGACGGGTATTGTCACAAAATTTTATTTCTATCTTATGCAGAAATGCCTTACTTCGTATTAATTCTATTGTAAGTAGGAAGAAATGTTTTATTTATTAAGATAACCGTAACTTTCTTATTTTTCATGTTAGAGAATCCATTCATGGATAGATGTAAATTGCATACATTTCCAAAAATATATGTAATATTAAAACTGTCGCGAAAGGCTGGGAAAATATTTTTCCATTTTCCTAAGGCAGATTGCATTGTCAAACGCTGGTTGCTTTATTCGGATGAACGCATCGAGAATCTCCCTGCCACGCGTTAGCTCAATGGGAGTCCCCCACCCGTCTCAAATTAATTTAAAAATATCGAACGACAGCAAGGTAAATCACTTGGCCTTCGGAGAAAAATCCCGGGGCCCCCAACCGAGGACGACTGTGAAAGTACCAGTTGTTCTGACCGCCGAATTCTCACAAGGTGGGGTACCGCACAAATTGACATTTTTTTTTCGAGCGGCCTAGAAGTCCATCCTGGGTGAAATTATTAGATGCAGAAAATGTCTGCATCTATGATTTTACCGGCGGGGATAAAGGTCTGTTCTCTTTAATGTTAAAAGTAATTCGACCCTGTTTATTTAGTTTTCCCGCACAAATTGACATTTTAGCGATCCGCCTGTATGTCCGTCCTTGATGACATTTTTAGATGCGGTAAATGCATCTATCATTTTATCGATGGGGACCAAGGTACGATTTTGTAAATGTTGAATTTATCCGTCCTAGGTACATGTATTTTCCGTTTCTTTTCATTGATTAACCGAAAGCAGAATTTTGCATGCATAAGCACTGTTGCATCCGTTTTTCAGTTAACACAGCCGCCGACCATAATTCCGTAAATAGTTTATTTTGCTTTAATAGAGGCATACGTTACACGTTTTTTAAAAATTCCGAGTTACCTTTCTTTGTTTAACTAATTTTGTATAAATTAGAATTAATTTACAGAAAAGCGATGTAAATATTAAACAAATAGAATTTAGTTTAAGATAGGGTTATTTTCGTTAGTAATAGGATTTGCAGTATTATAATCAGATTTTGATATTTATTAATTTCAGAAGAATAAAGAAAAAGCTCAGTTATAGATATTCAGTGGAAATGAATTTATTATTTAAAAACAAATCCTTGTTTCACTTCTCCACTGTCTAAAAGAAAGAGAGAAAAGAGTTTCCCTCTTTCTCTCTATAAAAAGAGGGTGGCGCCCAAGTCTAGCCGAAAATAAATGAAAGAAAATCAAAATTAACGTGGTGCCATAAATGTACGTCACAGTATCATTACACTGACGCTAATTTTTTAAAACATTTTGTTAAGTACTATTTTTTTTTCGCCGTATTGTATTCGCATCTAAATTTTATCGGTTTATTTCTTTCTTGACGTTTTTACAATATTTGAAGTAATTCATAGATAGTTTTCTTAAAACAGATTTTCTAAAACTTTTACTAAGCCGACATTATGTTCTGTAATTTTGTACAATACACTTGATTCTTGTGCAAAATTTGAATTTTGTTTCGCCATATTGGATTCGTACCAAAATCTTACCAGTTCATCTTTATCTCACACTGGAGTTTTGCTAAAAATTTCTAGTCAATTAAGAAAGTAGTATTTTTAAAGAGTTTCTAAACTTTTTCTGACGCTGCGATTTTTTTCTTGTAGGATTAATACCAGTTTATTTCTACAGCACACTTGATTCTTGTGTAAAATTTGAAAGTAAATAAATAAGCAGTTTTTTTACATCTACACTAAATTTTAAACATTTTATTACCCGTTCATCGCCATATGAAGATTTTTTACTAACTTTGAAGTCAATTGGATAAGCAGATTTTTAGCTATACCGCAGCCCGGCAGACAGACCAACAGAATTAAGAAAACATGGTTTTCGGAATCTGGGAAGTGAAACGTGAATATCTCAATGAATCTGGGAGGTTGATTCTTTCACTAGTTCAATTTTTCCCTCTTTCAAAGGAAGTAAAATGAGAGGATAATCTTGCTCCTCCATATCGTTTGGTACGAGGTAGGCCTAAATAGTGAACTAAAAATAAAAGCAGAATTGTTTTTTGTTAATCATGTAAAAAATATATATTTTTGCTTGTGTATAAAAAAGAAGAAAAACTTCTTTTTCAAAATTTTCAGCACATATCAATTTTGCCAGTTATTGTAAAACTTTTAGAGACTATTGCTTATAATCATCTTGTTTCCTATTTTGATAGAAATAAGATATTAGAAAGGACACTATTTTGGAATTTTTACTGATTCGACAGGTCCTTTTGTGTAAATAGAAACATTTTTATGAAATACGAGGTATTGCTGTTAATCTTACGCGGCCTTACTTCTCAGTCTCTCTAGACTATGGTTCATTTGTACCCAGCTTGTTTAGAGACTAAATCCTCTTATTTGACCCAAAATTGGTTGAAAAAAGCCAAGTGTTAACTTTCTGGGTGAAATTGTTTATGTTAACCTTGTGTGGGTAGAGCAAATTACTTTATTATGTTCAACTGAATACAGCTTTATTTGCCATAAGGTAAATAAGGGAATCAATGGATCAAAATATTTTTTTAAGCTACTAATCATTAGACTCATGATTACACATATGGCATACCAGCGTGGAGCTCTGCTGCCACTGTACATTTTGTGAGTGACTGTTTAAAGTTCAAAAGCCAGCAGTTAGATGTATTGTGAAAGTGAAACAAAATGGATCCTGTAGACAGTTCTGTAAATCGCTTAATAATATGATATTACATGCTCTCATTATTTTTAATAAACTGACTACATAAAGCCTAATATTAAAAATTAGGCAGTGGCGGCTGATCATGCACATTATACTAAAAATTATACAATGGCCTTATCAGCTAAAGTATTCAATATAATGTTATTTAAAAAATGGCATATATATAAATATTGGCAAAAGTTTGCATACATGGACTTTACTTTATTTACTTATGAATGAATGACTTACTCAATGCCATTTTGCCATTGTTAGACTATGGAGATGTAGTTTATATTGAAGCTTTTTGGAAGATACAAAAATTACAGAATAGTTGCTGCCTTATAATATACTGTACATTTTGAATGAAAACTGTATTTTAAACATGGAAAATCCCAGAAAATTTCATATGTATGTATTTATCTATAAAATCTTAAAAACTGTAAACCGCCTTAGATTTATTTATTACTTTCGTTCCCACAGAAAGATGCTAACTGTTTTAAACACAACAGCAAAATTTCAAAAGTCTTTCTCTTTCTGTTCAAATGTGGAATAATCTGTAAAAGAATTTTCTCTACAAAATTTTTCTAAATATATAAAAAGTCTTCTATTAAATCAACAAGCCACCTAGTACAAAAAAAAAATATCGCTGGTGTTACCCTTGATCTAATCCTAACTAATTTTATATGTAAAATCTGAACTCATTCTGCCCCTGTTGTTTGGGTTCCCCTCTTCACCACTTCTCGCCTTGACCCTGGTTGCCTCCTTGTCGTGCATCTGTGTACCCTAGTTTAAGAACCTTAATTTGATTGTTTTTTTTTGCTTTTGAAATTGATTTACGGTGTTTCATGTTAGTTATAAAGTTATACTCTTTTAATATACAAGCATTGTACTTGTGCTATTATTAAAATCGCGGTATATTAATTATAAGTTTAATAGATGTATTACTATAATTATTGTAATATATATATATATATATATATTGTATATATATATATATATATATATATATATATATATATATATATATATATATATATAATATATATATATATATATATATCGGATATATATATATATATATATATATATATATATATATATATATATATATATATATATCTGTGACGGATCTACCAACAGTTGCCAAGTGAGTTTCATGTCAATCGATAAGTTCTGGTATATACTGATTTTATCCCTTTCCGTCTTCTGCAAATCGCTACTGAGTGGGCAAGCCATATCCACTAACAAGGCTCTCTTTTTCTTTTTATTAGCAATTACACTATGCGACCACACATGATAATTGTTTGTTAGCATACAAATATATCGAACCAGCTGGCGGTGTATGATTTTCGCAACTTTAGTATGTCTCGTTAGATACCTATTCTGTGCTAAAGCTAGACAGCCACCTGTTATGTATTCAATAGTTTCGCCTGACGAGCCACCCATTGTACAAATATATCCAAACTTTAGTGTTTTTTACACTATGCATATTATAGTTACGCGTGCCAATAACTCCCTTCATAATGAGGTTTGATTATCTATTGATCTGCTATTTAATATTATTATGTATTTTTCTTTATTGTTTCAATTATTATTATTATTATTATTATTTTAAAGTTCCGCTACAGGTTTTGGTTTTCTGGCATGCACCAAGTGAGGTGCAGAAGCAAGATTCTCTTTTTTATTAAATTTTTATAAAAGTTTGTCATTTAAAATAAAGTTTATAGGTTTTTTTTTTGGGAGAACGTGAAACTTCTACGCTAAATTTGGCAGTGATAGCCAACCAGAAAGTTGTTTCCTCTTATTTATTGCAAGTGGTATAGTTTATGAAGTTTACTAGTAAATAAGGATTGTAATCCAATTTTAACTGTCAATACAATTGTTGTCACTTTAGCACCGTAGATGCATTTTTCTCTATAGTTTTTTCTATGACTGTAAGGAAACTTAAAAAAAAACACTTCAAGCAACTTTTAAGGTGACCAGTTTTGTAAGATGCGGAGTGTGAAATGATTTCGCATAAATCAAATTGGTTTGTCTTTGGTTAGCCCTAATTAAAAAAGACCCTCTACTTCGGATTATATTCATAGATCGGTGGTTTTCTGTTGTTCGACTAGCGTTCGTTTGTGTTCCGTTTTTCAACTTCAATATGACGAAAATATGTTTAGTCCTTTTATTTAATTGAGAGATAAATTTATCGTGTAAAAAATAGAGAGTGGCAGTAAAGTGTATCTAAAGTCAATTGAGACAACATAAAAACTAAATATTCGTCAGCAGTCGGCGATTTCATTTTGAAGCATGGGCGGCGGGATAGAAATTTAAACTTATTTTTGTAAAACAGATTAATTATTAGTACTTTTTTTATTATTTATTCGCATTTAACATTTTTTTCAATTAGTTTTTTATTTGATCTGGTCAGGGGATGGGGGCGAAGTAGCTAAGCTAAATGGAAAAAATGTATTCTCCGTAAATAAATTGCTTAAAACGTATTTTTATGGGTTCCAATTGTAACCTGATAATATATTTACTTATATTACACAGAGGGAAAAGAAAGGGGATAGAAATTGAAAGTTTCGTTAAAGATCGAGCAAGTAATATATCATTTTGTAGCGTATCGGGTATATATATTTCAATTTTAAAACTTATTTGATTTTGAGGAGTTGAAGTAAATAGTGGCTAAAAGTCAAATACTTCGTAAAAAAATTGAAATTGTATTTTAATTTGCATATTGCATATTTCAAATTTCAAATCACTCTGATGAGTAGTTTTTAAGCTATGCCGCGAACTGACACACAGACAGGCAGACCGATGGAATTGATAAAACATATTTTTTGTCATCTAGGGAAGCTAATAGCTTAAAATATGTAAATCTTGAGATTTTTTTACGGTTACAAATATTTTATTTGACCGATATTTTGTTTCGCCGTCTTGAATTAGAATCACAGTCTTAGTAGCTTATCTCCGTCCGTTAAGTAGGGTTTTCAGGCTGGATTTTTAAATATTTTATTAAGCCGCCATTTTGTTCCGCCATCCAGGATTCATACCAAAATTTTATCAGTTGTTTTCTTTTTAATACTTTTTGATGCAAAATTTTAAGCCAATTCGGTAAGTAGTTTTTTTCGTAATAATTTTTTAACATTTCACTACGCCGCCATTTTGTTTTACCATATTTGATTTTTTCCAAAGTGTTACCAGATCATCCCGATATGATCCTTAATTTTTTGCTAAAATTTGAAGTCAATCGGTTAAGTAGTTTTTTAGCTATTCCGCGAACAGGCAGTTCGACGAAATTGAGAAAAAAATATTTATCTGGGGACCCTGAAACGTAAAGATCAGAAAAAATCTCGAAGGGTATCATTTTCACGATTACAATACTTCCCTTTCACAAGGTAAGTAAAAACATTGAATAGAATAAAAAGACATTTTTACTGTACGGCATTGACACTGACCCGAGATCTCTGAACAAGTGCAGGCGACGCAAATATTTTAAAATATATCTTTTTTGTGCATTTTTTGTTAAATCAACGTCTCCAAAAATCTAACCAATTGAATTACACAAAATTTTATAATGAGTCCACGTTGACTGTGTCGTGAAGGTCCGCTGTTTGTACGGGGACCTGTCAACTGAATAAAAATAAATTTATTTGATATAAGTGGTGTAGTAAATTGAGCGTACCACAAATTTTCCGCTGTCTCAATTGACTTTAGATACACTATACAAATTATTCTATGCTCCAATCTTTATTTGATTATTACTTATTATACTTATACTTTTTTCATGTGTGCACATACGAAGAAGGTCCGGAAGGTTTTTCATGAGTGCGCATCAAAAGTTTTATCTGTATCCCGCGAGTGTTCTTAGCAAGGTTTGCATAAAAAAAAAATTACGGAAACGGTATACCATTTTGTCCAACATAAAACCAAATAAATATTTTTATAATTCATAGTGAAAGGTAAAAAATTGAAGAGCTCGTCGCAGATGTGAAAAGTTAATTAATATGCCCCTTAGATAAGATTGACTATTACAAAATCGTAACTTTATTCACTTTAATTGAAATCGTTAATAAAAATAGCAAAACGATATAAAGGTTAATCTTTTAAAAAGAGAAATAAATTTCGAGAGGAAAATGTTAGGAAAATGCTTTGAGAAAAATATAAGTTGTCAGAAATTAAGACAGATATTTAAAATGTATGCAATTAATTATATTTCTTATAACTCATTTATTAACTAGATAGAAGTTCGTGAAAAGAATACTTACTTTTGTTCTATCTCTCGTATATACTATATGAAACTCAGATTCTACAAAAATGTTAATAAAATATAAGCCTATCAACTGTAAGCATTTGCAAACCAACCATTTAAGTTAAAGTGTGAATTTTAAAAATTGCACTTTGAAATGTAATTTACGGTTTTGTATACTTAAATGCAATAGTTTTTTCGTAATTTTAGTAACTACTAGAAGCCTAAAATTCGTAAAGAAAAAATTGTATAGATCTTGTTTGGAAGCCAAAATGTTTGAAAGATAACCTTTTTAGTACGAATGTTTAATTTAGAACAAAAACCCATATATTAAGTAAATACATATAAAATTAAAATACACAAAAATTAGCCCACTTGAAATCAAGGTTGGTTTTTGAGATATTTTTGAAATGTAGCGACCTCGATTTTTTGTTTGGTTTTGAGCCTTTGTTCCTGCATATCGGCACCTTCTAAGATAAAAACCATTGATTGGGACAAACATTTTTGCTACAAAACACAGATTTACAGTTTCTGTCCTCGGTTAAGAAATAGGATAACTTTAAGTTTGAAAAAAAATGCAGAATTTTCCATTTTTAAAGAAAACTGTCACTTTTACCAAGGGTGCCTAGCTGACGCGACGATAGGATGGACAGTTTGACAACACAGATATTTTATCCGGAATTCAAAAATGTACACACAATTTCTCAATATGGTTAATATGGATATAAATTGAAAAGTAGAATACATTTCAAGGGCCTTGCCGAAATTTTGTTGTTTTAATATTTTTAACATATATATATATATATATATATATATATATATATATATACAGGGTGGCCCATCGAAAACGTACCGCAAGGCATAACGGCCAGGGTAATTTTTTTTTCAAAAAATCCAAAAACACGTCAATTTTGTTTGTGAGGGGACAACTTTTGCCCTTAAAATGATCGCAAAATTTTCAACCCTCTAAGCGGGGGTGTCATCCCCCAAACTTTTTCAAATGGGAAGAGGGGTCAAGTGGTACCGCCATGAAAAAGGCTTTCTATTCTCAATACATTCCCACTTTGGTTTTGAAAATCGGTCAAGTCATTTAGAAAATATGAAGGATTGAAATTTGAAAAATACATTTTTCAAAAAACGCATAAATTGAATTAAATAAAAAAAAACTTACCGTATTAATGAAGCAAATGCTGAAAATGTTGCCCGTCGACCTCCATACAGTAATACAAATTAGCTTCAAATCGTTCTCGAACATTCTGAAGAACTTGAGGGTCACTTCGCGACAAACGTCAATAATTCGTGTTCGCAGATCTTCTAATGAGGCAAGTGGAGTGCTATACACTTTACTTTTTATGTGTCCCCATAGAAAAAAGTCTAAAGGAGTCAAGTCGGGTGACTGGGGAGGCCACTCAATGGCACCCCTTCGTCCTATCCACCGCCCGGGAAAGTTAGTGTTTAAATAATTACGCACATTTTGAGAGTAATGTGGAGGTGCACCGTCTTGTTGAAATATCAGTTCCGCTTCAACGTATCCAGGATTATTTTCGATGATGTCAGTTAGGGCTGGGTCGATGGTATTTTCCAGTAAATCTAAGTACATATCACCTGTTAGAGTTCCAGGAAGAAAAAAAGGACCCACAATAGAATTTCCAAAAATACCAGCCCACACGTTCAATTTCTGAGGATGTTGTGTGCACCTCGTGAAATACCCTGGGGTTGTTCTCAGCCCAGTACCGACAGTTATGCCGATTAACTACACCGTTCAAAAAGAAAGTGCACTCATCCGAAAAACACACATTGAATAGAAAATTATTATTATTGGCCACTCGTTCACTAATAGTTTCACAAAATTGCAAGCGGCGATCAAAATCGTCTTCGTTGAGTTCTTGTACCAACTGAATTTTATACGGGTGGAAATGGTGTTTTTTCAATATTCTTTGAACACTTGTACGATTCACGCCGATCTCATTGGCTAATTTTCTTGTACTCAGCGTACTATCCATGGCAACTTGGCCCAATACAAAGACCTCCATAGCTTCATTTACTACAGGATTTTCCATCTGCCTCTTTTTATTCATAAGGGATCCAGTTTCGCGAAATTTTGCTACTAACTCGCGAACAATTTTGCCGGAAAGGTGTTTTTCAGGATGTCGTTCATTAAATATCTGCGCAACCCGATTGCCACATTCATTATTTTTAAAATAAAGTTCGATTATTTCCACTTTTTCTGCAAGTGAGTACACCATAATTATTGATAAAAAATTAAATGATATTGAGAAATTTAAACGCACAAGTTACAGAACAGCTATCTAGCAACTACCGCACCTGATCGTTGTGGCATGTCAAATCACTAAAATCAGCAGTAAACATCTAAAATAACAGGACAAAAATAGCGAATTGGTCGAAGGAATTTATCCTTATCATTTACTCTGATAATTTGTAAATAAACATTTTAAATTTCAATCCTTCATATTTTCTAAATGACTTGACCGATTTTCAGTGGCGGCTCGTGGTGTTTAGGCTAGGGTAGGCGACAACCACAATAATTTCAAGAATAATGACGTTATAAGAAAACGTTAAGCCGCGTACACACTTAGCTGACAACTAAGTTTTATAAATTAAATTTATCCGCCTATCTTTTAAAAGGGCGAATTTACTTATTATGACATCCGTAAAGTTATCAGCCTTCTGTAAGGAGCAGAACAACTCTTTTTCTATTGAAATTAGCGCAAGTGACGATAAACGTTTATTTTTTATTGTATTGCGTTTTTATTCGCTTTAAACAAGAGAAATGTCTTTCCACTGAGGTACTTGTAATAGGTATGGTAGCAATTAACGCAAAAAGTTTGTAACTTTCAGGAAATATTTCTTGAAGTTCATTTTTTACGAAATGTTTTAAAATTGCCTCGACGCTCAGCAATGCAAATTGTTCATCGAGATATATTACACTAAGCTCATTAATTAATTTTTGTTTGTCAAAGAAATTTTTATAAAAGTTGGTCACATTCGTCACAAATTCAAGCGGAAAATTTTTGCTATATTCTTCGAATTTTGAGGAATCCGCTAAAGAAATATAATAACTGAGACATATCTGCAAACCTAACTTCTATTTGAGTCACAATATTGTCAATTATCTCATAAAATAAAATGCGTAAAGAACTTTGCTCATCGCCTTTAATGGTGTCCGATAACTTAATTCTTTTTGACAATTGCCCTGAGTCCCTATTATTAAAAATCCTTGTTTGGGCTTGTTCAAATATTGTATTAAACATTGTCTCATTTCTCAATAACTTGATACGATCTCTTGCCATAAATATTTGCTTTTTACAATAGGTGATGTCCAATGATTTTTTCTGTAGAATGTTGAAAAGGGGGTCAGTTATGTCAAAAATATGTTTATACACAGCGGTAAGAAACGAAAATTCTAAATCGTTCATAAATTTAAGATATCCCTTGGCCCCGTTTATTGACTCAGCCGATGATGATTGGTCGTCAATAATTTTAGAAAACACTAATTTTAGGGCTTCCCATTCAGAGTGCAAGATTTGAATGATTTTAGAACGGGAAGCCCACCTGGTGTCTGAACTGGAAGAAATCCTCTTTCCTATCGTCGAATCTAAAGTAAATGTCCGTTTTGCAGACTGATGAAAAAATCCGGGAATCGAGGACGCACTTGCGAAAAAAATTCGGCAATTTTTTATATTTTTTGAACCAGTTTGTAAAACCAAATTCAATCTGTGCGCACTACCATGCGTAAACAAAGCAAAAGGAGCATCATCTTTAACTTTTTTTTGCAAACCATTCAATGACCCTGCCATCACACTAGCACCATCGTAGCACTGCCCAACTAATTTTGTTTTATAATCGAAATTGCCTATGACTGTAACAATTAATCCATACATTGCGTCCGCTGTTCTGTCGTCGCTAACGTCATGAAAACCCAAGAAACTTTCTTTGATTTCACCGTATTTATTAACGTACCGAATTGAAATCGCACATTAGGACTTCTCAGAAATATCCGTAGTATCGTCAGCTTGCACTGCAAAAAACAACGACTCTTATCTCCCTATGAATTGTATCTGCAAGGTAATCGGAAATACAGGATATCAAATCATTCTGGATAGTTTTTGATAAACCAGAAAAAATATTTCCAATTTTTTTTAAATGTTGTTGTATTTCGTTATCACGTTTAATTAACAGATTAAAAGTTTCCCGAAAATTTCCCGCACTAACGGAATCGCTTTTTTCATTATGGCCTCTGAAAGATAATTCTTGCTTTGCTAGGTGACACGTAACATCGACCAAATAGCTCATTAGAAGTCTGTTTTTTCTCACCTCCTCATTATAAAAACCAAAGCGGGAATGTATAGAGAATAGAAAGCCCTTTTCATTGCGGTAGCACTTGACCCCTCTTCCCATTTGAAAAAGTTTGGGGGATGACACCCCCGCTTAGAGGGTTGAAAATTTTGCGATCATTTTAAGGGCAAAAATTGTCCCCCTCACAAACAAAATTGACGTGTTTTTGGATTTTTTCATATATATATATATATATATATATATATATATATATATACAGTAATAAATATATATAATGAAATATACGCAGGATTCAGATATAGTAAAGTGTCACTTTACTTAATACGGTTATTACAGTTATGGTATACTAAACAGTCACATTAATATCAGAAGTGCTGTTTTCAAAAACATGAAAATATTTTGTCTTTGATCTAGTTTAATAATTTGGATCCAACTTAATAATTTAAATTACTAAATTTCAACATTTAAAAGAAATATAATCATATGCAAATTCGTTAATGACAATGACAAAGAATGCATTTGCGAATAAAAATTCGGACTGCCCGAAGCGGTTCATTCGACTCAGAACCATTAATTCTTAATTTTAGAGTAATCTCGGTTACGAGCTCCGAAAGACAAACGCGGCGATGTACAGCATGAATTAATTAAGCAAATTAAAAAGGATAATGGCCGTTTGTGGAAAAGTGCACCCCGTGAGGAGAATAACGTTTTGTTTAATGGATGGCGCAGAAAAAATTTCTGTGTAAATTATTAGAAGTTTTCAGCTTTAAAGAATTTTTTGAAGGTTGAGACATATTTTTCAAATCTTCAAATTAACCTCATCATAAATAAAATAATATCCAATTTTAAAAATTATACATTGTGCATTACTATTAATATATGGTTTTTAAGCAAGCTTCTGCAAGTACCGACGATTTAATAAAATGAACGTAAAAAACTTTTTAAAAACCTGCTTTTATGGATAGACTATTGAATTAAAAAGTAAAATATAACATTTACTGTATGAATTCTAACAGTAAAACTAAAGAAGAACCTCACCCTTACTGATCAAAAGCGCAAGCCTTGTATTAGTTCTGCAAGCACCGACGATATATAAATAAAATAAACGTAAAAAAAAATAAACGTTCTATTGAATTAAAAAGTAAAAGATAACATTTAATGTATGAAGTCTAAAGTAAAACGAAAGGAGAACCCCACCCGCACTGATTAAAAGCGCAAGCAGTCGATGCTTAATAAAACTTCCTAGGGCATTATTTCAAAAGGGATGACGTCTGACGCCTCAAGCTTTTCGGAAAATATTCAAATTTCAAAAAGCTCTGTGTTTATATAAGTTTTATTAAGTATGTACTGCTTGCGTGTTTGATCTGTGAAAGTGGGGTTCTTCTGTAGTTTTACTATTTAATTTCATACTCTAAGTATTGTCACCAAAGAATACTTTTTGTGCGGTTGGGTTGCGTTGCTCGGATGATATCTGTAAAATTAAACTCTTGGTTTATAAAAATATAGGTGTGATCGATATTGTTCTATAATACATACATTAGTAGATCTATCTACGCGATTTGCTTTGCTCTTACTTTTTAGGCTTCGCAACTTTTCGTTGGGTTTTTTTACACACTTAACAACTTTGACGGGGCTTTTAAGAAATATTTATCTTTTATGTAACTTTAATAATAACAAATACTTGAGGGGCTTAAGAAGAAAAATAATGAATTTGTAGTTGAAATAATGCTTAATGTCACCAGTTTTTTCTTCAATCTCAATCTTAATGAGTTTATGTTATGTAAACAATTAATAAACAATAAGTTAATTAAATAGTATGGATAACGAGACGAGTATTTGACAATATTATTTTTACTTTTTGGTTGAATAGTTTATAAATATTAATTATCCTTAAAAACATGTTTTATCTTTACTGTATTTTGTATTTTCTAATACTAGAAATTGTTTAATTATATGTCTTAATATCTTTATTTGTGCATGCATCTACTTAATATTATATTTTACTTAAAATCCAGCAATTAGTTCTTATGGCCACCTTCTGGCTCCATCATCAGACTCTGGACACCAACTAGTTTTAGAGTACTCGTCAAGACAAATTTAACGAACCCTAACTCTACAATCCAAACCCGATGCGGTTTAGTTGTATAGTTTAGGAGTTCCTAGGACTGCTTTTGGGCTCCATTACCAGACCAGCTCCATGGTACCATATTTTTGCATTGTTACTAAAATTACATAGGTATGGCAAACTTTAGTAGACCAATAAATATCGCTATACTTTAAACATGTTTATACAAAGAAATTCGAGGGGAAAATCAGTTTCTTTTTCACCAAATATCAATATTTGGTAAACGGAAGGGTGTAAATTATAAATTTTGAGATAACATTTAGAAATTGGAAGTAGCGTCATCCACAAGGTTGACGAGCATTGTGATTTGTGCAGATTTGACTGAAAAATCTGTATCTAGGGATTTTCTAGTGTGCAATTTTTGAGTAAATATTTAAAAACTTAAAATGGCGTCGCAGCATAGCAGACGAGAACGATTTTTGTAAATATGACTAAAAATCAGTGTCTGGGGTCCGCAAATTAAGCGTTTTAGTCAAGATTTAAAATGGCGGCGCCAATATGGCCGACTAATTTGGTTATTTGGGTAGACTGGGTGAAAAATCTGAGGGTTTCAAAAGTGTGTTTGTTATTTCAAATTAGAAAATACATATATTTAAATTTTCCACTTTGTTGTCATCCCACGACTTTTTATTTTCTTTTTTTCGTTAATTACTTTCAATATTTGTGATCAAAAATGAATTGCTATAAATATATGTTTTTTACTGTTTTTGTGTTATAAAAGCGTGGCTTCTATTTTTTTAATACATGCCTGCGATTTCCTACGCGTAGAAGAAGTTTTGCGCCGACTTCACAGACTAAAATTTTCAAGATGGAATAAAATATTATTTTTCAGTTTTTAGTTCCATTTATTTGAGTTTTATTGTAGAACTCACCAGGCCCACTTAATAAATTATTATAAGTCTAATTATATAATGGTATCATGCATACTTTTTTCCTGATAGAAAGGTGAACGCGTATATTGTTCAATGTATCATCGCGTAAACAGTACAAAATGGCGTCGTTTCGTCATTTTTCAATATACTTGCTCTGGGATCATTCCGCCACAGAATATTCTTTGAAAATTTCATCCAAATTGGTCAAACCATCGCGGAGTAATCCATACATCAAAAATAGAATTAGCGTCGAATTGATAACCTACTTCTTTTTTAAAGTCGGTTAATGTCATGATCAGATCATTCATTCAGACTTTGCCACCCCCAGGATAAATTTACAAGATAATGAAATAAGTGTTATATTATTTTTTTAAGACTATATTTAAAACCGTAACTTACATTTTTAGTTCTTCTTATAAACTTTGATACTTCTTTTTACCCCTTTACGGGTGTAAAGTCCCTGCTTAGTGTACACATTTTTCTACCCCTTAACAGATGAAATTTTGTAAAATTCCTACTTGGAGCAACATCTCTAGGGTACTAATGGTATATCTCGTTCAAATTTAAAATTTCTAGGTCCACCGATTTAGGCGGTGCATTGTTTGTCATGGTTCTATGTGTACAGATTCATTGCGATATATTCTATTGAATTATGTATAAGTAGTATCTTGTTTTTAGGTTCAGGAAGACCTATTTTTAATATTACTAATCGTACCGGATTTACTGAAGAGGTTTACAAGGACGAAATCTAATAGTTGCCATGGCAATTAAAGTTTTTAGCTTGTCAATTATACTCTGTTTATGTCACTATCATTTTATTATTTTTCTTCGTTAATTATCTTAATGTATGTAAATGTTTTGCTTTGATTTAGTTTACTTTGAATGTTTGGTACATATATGGCTTGGTATCAGGTTAATAGCAGGTTAGATGCCAGAGAGTGACACCGTAAATGCACATTCTTAAAGCTGTATCACATTAAATAGTAGGTATGTAGATTTTGTAATTACTGTATGGAAATATCCGACTTATTCAAATTCAAAACATGCTTTATTATCATAAATTCGTACCATTTCTTGACAAAGCATTAAATAATAATTAAAATAAGAAATATTATAGGATGACAAAAGAATGTAGAGATGCACTAAGTGAGCTAGCAACGACAAAGGTAATGAGATTAAAATGGGTCCCTGGGCATAGTGGTGTGGAAGGCAACGAGAACGCGGATGAGTTTGCCCAAAGCGGATCGACGATGCTCCAGTTCTCAGCCCCAGAACCCTGCCTGGGTATAAGTACGCAATACTGTTCGCAGGCCGTAAATAGATAAGCCTGGGCAAAGACAAAGGAGAATTTGTCAAGGACGAACTACTGCGGAGGAGTAGAGAGTCGAGAGGTGACAGGTATATTTGGTCACCTAAATGACATTTTGACAGGACGCTATAAACTAAACAGGCACACGTACCAGCTGGAGTTAGCGGACAACCCTTGTCCTAACTGTGGGATAGAGGAGGAGGATCCCTATCATCTTCTTTGTACGTGTGAAAGGTGGGCAAGATTATGCTGAAATGAATGCTGGAGCTTTCGGCATTAAGTCCCAGTTTTCCATGGAAGAAATACAAAATCTCGACTAGGGCAAGATACTCTCCTTCATTAGAAGGGCGTTCCGCCTTCGTAGAAAAGTGTAGTGAGGTGGATGGAACAGGGGTTGCTGGGCTTGGCCCCCATCTTAATGCTACTACTACTACCTTAGTCTTAGTGACATCTAAGCATTGTGTGTGTCTAAAAATGTTTGAGATTTATTTGTGATATCAGTGTTCTTACTTTTGCAATGTATATAAAGTACCAATAGTAAATAGTAAATTATGAATGTAGCGCGAGTGTATTAGTAAGAGATTTTTACATCTTTGAAATAGTCGATTCTAGGTTAAATTTCATCTTATTCCGAAGTTGTAAAACAATGGAGTTACCACTTCAATAATTAGAGTTGTCTACAGTTGCATCCGATTTGACACAGCCTGTGTAATTTAAAATAAATTAGACACACAAGAAATGAAGTAAGATTTGGCAATTAAATAGGCCTAATATTTTAAAGCAGATTTTATTTCTTAATTATTGTTTATACTGAATATAAATATTTTCCTCTGATCATTTTCGTGTTGGATAAATATTTTTGGAACATATGTTATGAATTTAGAACTTCCTATCAACGAATAACTTAAAATGCTATTTGATGTTTTATGTTTATCTTTTGATGTTTACCAACATTCATAGACACATTGTATATGTTTTCTGAATATAATAAAATTGTATTAGTTAATATATACGTTTATTTAGAACGGTTTTATTATTATTGCAAAAGCTCAAACAATACAAACTAGATTTTCGTACGCGTTTTCTTCAAGAAACTAATTATTATATATCGCCAGCTTAAACTAAGTCTCCCTAGGAAACATTATTACTTCTTTTAAGTATTAAATATTTGGAAAGATGTTAAAATAGTCAAATGTGATACAGATACACTGGCTGTAACTAACAACCTTTTCATATGACAGAATATAAAATGAAGACCAAAAACCAGTAATTCTACTCTGGTCAAAGTTATTTTTAAACAGTGAACCGAAATTTACATGATCACCGGACAGTACGAATAATTCATTAGAATCGTTCTAAAATTAACTAACTTAACAAAGACCTAATGCCTATTGTAATAGAAAACTTTATTACCGAAAAAGCCATCCCGTGTACAGAAACAAATACACGTATTACAAACCACATTTAGTCGGTTTAAACGTTAATGTAACGAGGACAGTTTAATGTATTAGTTCAGTATTTTAAACTATTACGCTCTAGGATTTCCATTGTAACTCAATAAAAACAGCTTTCGGGAAAGCTTAACAATACTTTTTGGTATTGTTTTCTGACAGTTGTGCTTAATTGACGTTAATACGAAGCACATTTATATACTGGCAACTTTATGTTATAATTATTGCGAATTCTGGACTATCTAGGGTTAATTTTTGAGTACTAAATGCAACATATTTTAATACAAACAATTATATGGACCGATTCAATAGATATTAAAAAGCAAAAGTGAATGATGTATTCCATATTCACTTGAATATGCAAAAGAATGGATATCGAGAAAATAAGGTAAATAATTTAAGTACCCAAACAAACATCTGATATTTACCTTGGTTACATTTTGAAGATAAATATGTTGAAATTTCTCAGAAATATAATTTCTAGCATGGCTTGTTAAAACTGAGTAAGTTATCTAAAGAGATAATATTTTTGTCGTTTAATTTTATTCATTGATCAAATCATGATTCTCGGGACTGGGCCGTTTTGAATTTACTATCCTACATTTCGCCTTCGATTGCCCGAGGCATCTTCAGGGATCTTTGCTCCATGATATCTAAACACTGAATCAGCTCGGAGAGATTTAGGCGTGCTTTTATACCCGACTTGTGCTCGTCGAACAGTGGCCTGTGTTAAGATCGGTTTCCCGTGTAATGTAGACCCTAACCCATATACCTGTTGAAGTTTTTGGTATGTTTAAAAATTTCAATAGATTCTCTAAACTTTTGTTTATAAAATCCTAGAATCAACGCTAGAACCTTGGTTTCTTTTACATTTATAATATGTTCCTAAAATTTAGTGGATATTGGGCGTCCTGTTTCTCCCACATACACTTCTCTATATGAGCAAAGAATTATATATACTCCATATGTTTGAAAAGGTACAAAATCTTTCGGAGATGGAAAGCGTTGTCCAATCTTTTTATGTTGGAATGCCTAAGTAATCTTTCTATTTTGTCTGTATTTGCGTGTGTGTAGGGAAGATCAATACTACCTAACGATGGCTCCTTATCTTTCTCCTTTCGAGGTGTTGGATTGCTATATCTTTTAATTGTGAACGCGTAATATCTTCAGTGCAACAATAGCGATTGTTAGCAGTTGCAGAGTTAATAGCCGATTTCTTTTGTGCTGGATGGTGATACGAATTTGCATTTAAGTATCATTTGTGTGCGTCGATTTTCTATACACAGTATCTTCTAATGTACCATTATCCTTTTTTTGAAAAAATATGTCTAGAAAGGGAATCGTTCCGTTGGATTCAATTTCCATTGTGAATTTAATATTCCGATGTTGTTGATTAACACAATTCAGTGTTCAGGTCACGTACAGTAATTTCAACTGAAGGCGAAACATCGGATAATAATTTCAATCTGACACGGTCTAATCCCAAAAATGATGATTTCTTAATTGACCAAAGGCGTGTAAGCTTTCGTTCTATTTTATTCATTTATCTTTATACCTAAATTGTTTTAAAAATTTCACTAAATAAATATTAATTTATTATAAACTATGCTCATTTAACAGGAGTGCTAAATGTTTTTAATACTTCATTCTGGTAAAAAGTTTTTGTATTTATTATTTACCAAGGTTCTATATTTCCTAAGGTTATTATAAAAGAGTTAATCGCAGTTCTTAATATTATACTTTACAACTTATTTTTGGCAATGGAAAATTTTCGAAGTAGTTTAATTACTGCAAAAGTAACTAAGTAAGCTACTTAACTGTAACGAAAATCAATTAGCGATTACTATTCCTCCTTGTTAGTAGTTGAAAATTGATTACAATTACGTTATGGAAATAAGAATTAAATTACTTTCATAATTTATTAAAAATATTTTTTTTTTAAATTTAATTTGAAACTGAAGTGAGTATAATTTATTCACAAAAATTTTTTTATCTTCAACAGGTCATCAACATTTAGCCCTTTGGACTAGTCGTCATTTTTATTAGCTACCAGTGTAACGTTGCCTTACTCATTTTTTCATTCAACAATCGAAAATATGTTCCAAATTAAAAGTTTAGAATTCGTCATAGAATATTCGGCCAAGATTGGAGAGCGATCTATCGACTCATAGATGGTGCTACCTACTTTTTCCTTCAAAATGTCAATTTCGCCGTCAATTTTATGAACATATTTTGCAGACAGCAATTTCCCTAATTATTTTGAATTTTAGAAATAGCTAGAAACGATTTCACATATAAGTTTTGTCTTAATAGAATTTCGAGTTTTATATGTGAATTAGTGGAACAGTGATTCCACAGTCTCATAGATGCCGCAGTGTTTTAAGATATATTAATTCTTAATAACTTTTCTTCAGTTTTAAGTGTAGTCAGTCAGACTACAGTTTAATGTTAACTCTGGTTTTTTGTTGATAATTGGATATAATATCTCATTCAGGTGGTGGATTGTATTTTTTTCATTTTTCGATATAAAAGTACAGTCGATAATACGGGATGCTAGATTTCGTTTCTGAAGGCATCGATTTTAGCTGATAGACAGCTAAAGGGTTGTTTTATTTCCGATATACTTTTGTTGCTGGGTAGATCTTTAAGCCCATCATTCCATATTTCCATGGAAATCTTTGACGATCTTTTTAATTGATTTAATGGAATGAATGGAGTGAAATTGGCATCATTTTTAATATGAATTAAGGTTTGGAAATCTCAATTCATCAGTGGCTTATTGAGATGATATGGATAATTATATAAGTTGCCACTTAGATGTTTATGGACTGGACGGGCTTATGTATACTCGAAAGACCCGTGCCCATAAGAGATTAGTTGGAGGACCTCAAAATTCTCAACGTTGACTGAACCAGCCCCCTAACCTTTTGTAGAAAGATGAAAAAGATAAGCAACCTTAATGTATATGATTTTTAATTTTTAAAGCACATAATTTTAAACCATTTTTTGTAAATGCCAACAATTTCGAGTATTTTTTTTAGACATAAACGTCCCCCTCATGTAAATAATTACAAGAGGTTAAAGTTGGTATTAACCAAGTATTTACATGTTTTCTAGAAATTACGGCACATACATTTTTTAAAAGGAATTAAACATCTTTATTAGTTGTCAGCTGAATCTACGTAAGTCTATTTTTAATAAACCATGGAAGGCGCCCACAATTTAATCTTTTTTGTTTAAATTGGATTCAACTGACAAATTTAGTATACAAAAGGAAACCAACACGTAGGCGAAAAGGTAAGAAATAGCGACGACGGAGCACTGCTGAGGCATATATCATGTATCTCAAGGCCTAAGCTTAATATTTTTAAATAACATGACGTTATACCACTATACACAGATAGTGTATTACAGTAGGTGTTATAACGAAAAACTCCCAAATTATACTGATAACTTACATTTTTGCAGCTAGCTCATAGACTATATTATATAATTTCAGTCTAATTTTAATTTATTAATTATTCTACTTTAAATGAAATAAACAATTAAATAATCTAAAACTCCAGGCAACAGAATAAAAATTTCTAAAATGATGTACACACTTTTCGACAGAAGTATTATTAATTTCCTTTACTAAATACTATTACGACGAATTTTCATTAATAATGTAGTAAGCTCTGGAGTTAAAATCCATTATGGGGCTGTGTTATTAGGACAGAAAATCTGTTAAAGGAAAGTTTTAAACCTGATTTAATTTTCATATCAGAGTAAAAATGAATTTAAAACATTTTAATTTCCTCATTTTTGAAGTTGGTATTGTGTATACAAGCGAATTAGAACAAAAGCATAAAAATAAAGTTTTACGAGTAGTGAATTACATACAGATTTTATTTCCTGATTAGATACTCATTTTAAAAATGTAACGTTTCTTTAATGGTTAAACACGATATATTTTAATATACTCTCTGGCAATTCTATTATTGTTATCAAGTAGTAGATGGGAGTTATAAAATCATTATGAATTGTGACAGTATCCAAGCTGTATGCCGCGAAATAACATACGATAACAAATGATAAAATATTGATTGTGGCATCTAGACATGTAAAATCTGGTAATTTTTTCAGAATTAAAAAACATTTTAATTGACCTTCATTTTGTTCCGCTATCTCGAATTCGTACTACGATTTTACCAGTAAATTTCTATACCATAATTATATATTTCACCAATTTGAAATCAATCGGTTAAGTAGTTTTTTAGGCTAAATTTTCAAATATTTTAATAAGCCGCCATTTTGTTTCGCCGTCTTGGATTCGTATCAAAATTTTAACAGTCAATTTCCACATAACACGCAATTTTTGTGCAAAACTTGCGGCATATTGGATGAGTAGTTTTTTACTAATATTTTTTAACATTTCACCAGGCTGCCACTTTCTTTCGCCATATTACACTTTTACCAAAATGTTACCAGGTCATCCCCATGTGTTTTTCGCCAAAATATAAAGTCAATCGGATAAGTAGTTTTTTAGCTATGCCCCGAATAGACGGACCGACAGCCAGACAGACAGAGCGACGGAATTCGGAATTGGGAAAACATGGTTTTCGGAATTTGGGGACCCTGACATGTAAAACCCTGAAAAAATCTCAGAGGGTGATTTTTTCACCGAAAAAATTGTCCATATTTCTCAAAGATACCTAGTTTTAATAACAAACATAGAAAAAGACTCCAAGTCTCGGTCTCAGTAAATTATAATTTTACATTTTAAAACAAACGTGACACGTGCTTCGCCCTTGCGAGTATCATCCGACCTACAAACAAATGAAGGAAAACTACCGTTTTTTGACCTTTTACTATCGAGGAAACACAGTAGGATAGAGTTTGAGGTTTACCGGAAAGCATCGTCCACGGATAATGTTATTCAGTATGCTTCAAACTCTCCTTACACACATAAATTCGCCGCGTTCAACTCCTTTTTTTATCGGTTGTGTAATTTGCCACTGTCAAGGCAAGCGTTTAATAAGGAGCGTGATATATAATGCAGATTGCTATGAATAACGGTTTTCCTTTGGAGTCTATCACCAAATTATATTATAAATTTTTAAACAAGTATAAAATGTCCTATTCTGTCATAGATTTCAAACTTAGGGATGAGACAATTTTTTTCAAGTGCATTACTTTTTTCGGAAGTATTTCTCTCCAATTGGCTAATTTTTTTAAAAATATTAAAAATATCAATATTTCATTGAAAACAGAAAAAATACTCTCGAGAGTCATTTAGTAAGGAGAAAGGACAAAACCGATAAATTGTCCAGATCTGGGGCTTATGCACTTAATTGTAGCGAATGTTTCACGACCTATATGGGACAAACAGGTTGAAAAATTTCCACAAGGGTGTAATACTACTGGTAACTGACACTGTTTCAGCTTTTGCCAATCATTTGTTAGAGTCAGGTCATGAATTTTCCGTTTCTGAATTTGATGTTTGATGTTTACATGAATGTCCGAAGGGGAAAAAGCTTGACCTTCTAGAAAAAATGGAAATAACCAAAGCTGTAAAAAGTCTTATTCTGACTTGCGTTAACGATGTTTTTAATTTCGAACAAACCAACCCTAATATTTAACAATTTCATTTCATTCACTAATTTATAGAGTGAGAGTATTTAATTAGTTTTTTTTTGACTAATCCAGTGGTCTATAGGTAGTTACTTCGGCCTCCCCACTCAGGCGGTCCGTGTTCGATCCCAGGTAGAGACATGAATCTTTTTTAATACTTTTTTTAATATTTCGTTTTGTTTATTCGCGTGAGAGTTAACCTCATTTTAGTGTCAATCAAATATGTATAAGTAGTTGTTTGTTTTGTTATGCTTTAGTGTGTTTTAGTCTATTTGTAAGTTATAGTTTTAGGATTTGTGAGTGCGATTATTTATTAAGGTTCCCTCTGTTGTTTGTAGGTCTGATGATGCCCGAAAGAGCCAAACACGTGTCACGTTTGTTTTAAAATATAAAATTATGATTTACTGAGACCGAGACTTGGAGTCTTTTTCTATTTTTGTAATTTTTTTACGACTATAGTACTTCTCTTCTACGATTATTTAATATAATTTATAATAAAAACTCAAAATGGTAAAAAATATTTAGTCCAATACATACAGATAAATATCAAAACAATAAATTCTGATATCTGGACAAATGTCAAAAAAATGTATACAGGGTGACTCATTGAGAATGGCCTCCGACCATAACTCGGTAACCGCTGATCACACAATTATGGGGAAAAAATATTTATAGGTAAATCGAATAAGAGAAATAACTGGAAATTATTTTCAAGTTCGAAAAATGACCGCTAGGGCAACAACAGCCACTCAAAAATGGAATTTCGATTTGCTCTTGATTTTTTTAAATTAAGGTTTATCGAAAATATAAGCATTGTATTCCTCAGGCAATTATGCAACTTTTTGTTAATTATCATTTTTTTTTACTTTCGATAATAAAGTGGTGGGGGAGGTCAAACTTTTTTCTTTAAAACGTTTTGTATCTCTGGTTTAGATAAACTGATTACATTGAACTTGGTGTCAGAGAAAAGCGTTTTTTGGCTCTTCACGTAGAGCTATTTACTGTAATGATTCTATTAGTGGTCACTATTTCCGTACGTCCGTATTTAAATTTAAAAAGTTAAAAATCGTCGCCCGAATCCAAAACGTCAGATTGAAAAACTAACCCTACCAATTTGTAGAGGAGAAAAAGTGACAATAATGAAGCAAAATTTATTTTCATCTGTCATTTTAACTAAGTCTACAACGATAGAAAAACCATAAGAGTCATTTTTTGTTTTTTTTTTCAGTTTTTCTAAAATTGTAGGCTTAGTTGAAGTGACAGATGTAAATAATTTTCACTCTATATCTGTCACTTTTTCTTCTCTACAAATTGGTAAGGTTAGTTTTTCAATGCGACGTTTCGGATACTGGCGACCATCAACAACTTTTTTAATTTAAATACGGACCTGGATTTTTTATTCGACTATTCGATACCTTTTATAACTTTAAATTAAATTATGATAAAAAAAAGTCATATCATACCATTTGATTATTTGGGAAAATTCGTATTATTTGCAGTATTACGAAAAAACGCCATCTAGTGACTACTAATAGAACCATTACCCTACAGTTAATAGCCATACGTGAAGAGATTGAAAAGCGCTTTTTTCTGATGCCGAGTTTAATGTAATCGGTTCTTCGAAAACAGAGATATAAACGTTTGAAGGAAAAAAAGTTTGACCCCCCACTACTTTATTATTGAAAATAAAAAAAAATAGTAAACGGCAGAAAGTTGCATAATTGCTTAAAGAATACAATGCTTATATTTTCAACGAACTTTAATCAGGAAATTTCAAGAGAAAATCGGCATTTCCATTTTTGAGTTGCTGTTACGCCTTCTAGCGGTCATTTTTCGAACTTGAAAATAATTTATAGTTATTTTTCTTGTCCAATTTACCTATAAACATTTTTTCCCCATAATTGTGTGATCAACGGTCACCGAGTTACGGCCGGAGACCATTCTTAATGGATCACCCTGTATATAGACTAAAAAAACTAAATTTTGATTATACTTGGGGCGGTATAAAAGAGTGACGTTACATACGATCGTACCTTACGTACGTATCGAATTTGTGATACCCTGTATATTTTTCCGTCTTTCACATAGATTTTTTTTTCTCCTACTCGTACTTTTAAAAAAACTTTGAAGCTTCGGAGGAGTAATTACTAATTGACGCCTTTGAATTGCAAAAATAAGCCCTAACAAACAAAAAATTCTAAAATTAATCACGTTTGATAAACTTTGTTATGAGAACGTGTAATGAATTCGCCGAAATTCCATAAGTCACATGTTGCGGCTTCTTAAACGATTCGCATCTGGGTCAGAATCAATATCCCGGGTGGTTTTAAACATTCCCATAAGCTATGCGGACACCTTGTTAGCCCCCGCTTGCCCTAACGAGATAATCCCTATGCAAATGAACACGGGGGAATTCGCCCTAATGCCACATTTCTATGCTAATATCAATAATATTGTTAGAACTACATAGAGAGCTAATCTAACCCAATGTTAACTTTGTAACGAGTTAATACTAACTTATAATAGTCTGATAGTTGAAAAACTTTGGTGTATGCGTCGTTGTCGCTTGTAATAAAATATGCCTTTTATATGTTTGGATAATAGTACTGAGCGCAGCTTATAATGGAGTGCAGATAGTTTGATCAAAGATTTATGTGTGTCAGTGGGCCTAGATGGTGGTAAGCCCTTCTCAATTGGATGTGTTTATGTATTCCCTTACGCTTGCTTTATTAACTTAGCTTAACGCTTTAATAAAATTGAAAATATATATATATATATATATATATATATATATATATATATATATTTAGTGCTAAGGCTCTAATTTAGCCCTAACTAGATTGAAGTTATTGGATCTAGTAGTGCCTTCAGGGGCACCGCAACCATCAATATTGAGAAAAAAAATAAGCCACTGACTTTTGCAGTTTTTATAGCTTCTTCAGTTTGAGCAACTAAAAATACAACTCTTGTGTTTTGTTCGTATCACTTTAAGCCACTCTAAATGTTTTTACACCTACCTGGGCGAGTTTACTTTACTGGTATTAGCATACAGTGATAGTACTATCATATCAGTAAATTTTAAAGTTGTTAATTAGTAGTGATTCCATTATGAATAATTTTAGTAATTCCGAAATGACTGACATGCACTTTATTTATGGATTAGCAAATGGAAATTCGGAGGAGGCACGGAGAATTTACCGAGACAGATAACCTAACAGAGTAATTCCATGTGCTAAAACATTTAGAACGCTAAATGCAAGAGTAAGTGAAACTGGTAGTTTTAATAAAAATATAGGTGGTGGAAGAGCAGAAACTGTGACAATGCTTGAACCAGAAGAACCTATACTTAATGCGGTCTAAGAAGATCCTTCAAATAGTACCAGGAAGATTGCACCGTACCTTTAAGTCAGCCCAAAAACAGTTTGGAAAGCTTAAAAAGAAATCTACTGTACCCATGTCACATACAGCGGGTTCAAGCTTTACTGCCTCGGGATTTTCACCCAAGATTAATGTTTTGTAGGTGGTTGCTTTATAAGGTGGCACAAAATAACAATTTTTTACTAAACATTTTATTTACGGACGTGGCAAATTTTTTACACAACCATTTTTGAGCTGACAAAAATCCCTACGTTATTAGAGAAAGTCAAATCCAGTAATAATTTTCGCTAAACGTATGGGTAGGAATTATTGATGACTACCTAATTGGCCCATTTTTTTTACCAGCAAGATTAACAGGTGATTCCTAAAGAGACTTTTTGCGATAACATCTACACAATTTGTTAGAAGATGCATCTCTATTTGTAAGGCGAATATGTAGTTTAAGCACGATGGGGCCCCAGCTAATTTTAGTGTCGTCAGCATCTCGACGTTACTTACCCTAATCGCTGGATCAGACATGCAGGACCTCAAAATTGGTAGTCCTTATATGAATCCTCTAGATTTCTATTTATGGGGTCATCTGAAGGCTCTGGTTTATAAAACTCCTTTATTAGATGTAAACGACTTGAGAAATCGAATAATCGACAATTGCAATATCATAAGCAATACTCGAGAGATGCTTAAACGTGTCAGACAATCAATGAAGAAATTATTGCAATTATATATTTTATCAGATGGTAGTCATTTTGTTTAACTATTAAGGTCAAAATTGTTTATTTTTAATTTTTCTGTAATTTGGGTATAATAATTAATACAGTTTTTATATTCTTAAGGCTGTCCATAGATAATTTTTAAAATGGTTAAAAGTCATTTTTATTTTTAATCTCGAAAACGAGGCTAGATATGAACAAAATACAAGAGACCAAAAAGTTGTATTTTTAGTTGCTTAAACTGAAAAAACTATAAAAACTGCAAAGCGTCAGTGGCGTACTTTCTTTTCTCAATGATAATGGTTGCGGTGCCCCTTGAGACGCCACTGGACTTAATAACTTCAATCTAGTTAGGGCTGAATTAGCGCCTTAGTACTAAAAATGACACTACCAAATTTCAATCAAATCGACTTAAGGATATTTATGATGTTTATAAAAAATCGATTTTTTTTTTAAAAATTTAACACCCCATATCTCAAAATCGAGAACTCCAGACACATGATCATACGAACTTTTTTTCTTAAAATGACCTAAGGAGTCACCTCCCGGAGTTACGTACCGTAGGTTTTATGAAGCCATTTAGAAAACTTTTCATCTCAGCAAAATTACATTTCTTCCTCTTCATGGACCTCTATATTAAATCACTTAATTTGTTTTTTTTTTATCACCGTTACCTAAAGTAACATTTTTCTAACTGCTTCGGAGAAACAAAAATGTGCCTTTATTAAACAAGTTACAATAAGATTTTTATTCTACAGGTTAAAAAAGCATCAGAATCTCAATTGTTTTATAACGACCTTTATTAATAAGTATTAAAAACATTGTAACGAAACATGATTAACAACGAATGCAACTAATTAAATTAATCTAAAAACGTTTACTACAAAGTCAAATAACATGCCTACCCTATTGAAAATCCTCTTAGTTTTACATAAAACCTTTTTTAGCACTACCAGAAAATGCTCCCCATTCCTAAATATTTTACCCCAAAAACCCTTTATTTAAAACCCACGCTTACAATGACACGACTCTTCAATACGTAAAATACCACACAAAATACATCATTCGGGATACTTATCAATATTCAAACTGCACCTCTAGTACTTTTTTAACAAACACTTTCGAATACAACTTTACGAAATTACAATTTTTGGGGAGCTAACAAAAATAAGAATCATCATGGCACTAAAGGTATTCGACGAACACCAATTTTTTACCATTATATTATTGACTTCAACTGTAAAATAAAGCGTTTGTTAGTTGCATTCTATATTTTGTTAGTTAGTAGTTAGTCAGCTATTTTCTTTGTTTAGTGTAAATGCTACAATTTACGTTCTTGAGGCATAAAATTCTAAATATTATAGACTACTCTAAACTATCTTTAGAAACCACACTTTCATGTTACTTATCAGTTATTTTTAAATTTTTTATAAGATTTCTGAGACTTTATATTAAATGGCAGGTTATTATATTCAATCGACACTTTATGAAAAATTGACTGAAGCAACCCCTTTAAAAACGTAATTTAAATGTGAGCTTTTGTTTTGACTTGTTTGATAATTATGTTTTTCACAGGTTTCATTTATGGATGTTTTTAGATTTTTGGGGCAATAAATTATTTTTTAATTTATAAATAAAAATTCGAACTAAAAAAAAAATTGAATTACGAGGATCTATGTTCCTGCGTATTTTCCCCTGAGGGGTGGTGGGCCGGTTTGGTCTTCTGGGGCGTTCTGTTAAGCCCTGATGTCATGTTCGCATTTAAATCGCTCATTTGATTTTCAAGACATAATTTATTTTCTATAAACTTAATAAATAAAGTTATGAAAATAAATAGTAATCATAAAAACAATAGTAAATAAATTGAAAACTAAAATAAATTAAATAAATTACGGTTTATAGGATTTGTATAAATTTATTAACAAATAATTACATGCGTTATAGACCATGTTATATTTACGCAGTAAAATTCTATACGACGAAAGTTGTGAGTAAGGCGAATTTACCGATTTTTTGGTATTTAGGTGTAGATTACCTTAGCTAGAAAACATAATTTAAATGATTTTTTTACAAAAGTTCTAGTGGAACAAAATTTTGTAAAAATATCAAGGTTTAATGTAAAACCGTATATAAGGTAGTTGCGAGGTAGACCTGAATTTGTCTGTCTCAGTCAAAAACCCCAACTCAATACCTCAAAATCAACTTTGAATTTTGCCTAAAAATTTGCTTGAGTCTGACCAGTAGTTTATAAAAACATAGAGTAAATAAAATTGACTGCAATATCAACTCATTTATCTAAAGTTCAATTTCATAGTGTCTTTTACAAAAAAAATATTTTTATACGCCATATATATTCAACTCAATATTTAAACGTTTAACGTATTTTGAAATAAAGCCTCACACACCATTAACAAAATAGTAAAATATTCATATTTTATACTAACGAACAAATAGTAAGCAGGTGTGTCATGATATTGTTGCCAGGTGTGCAATCCAAATTTGAAAAATATTCTTTTATCTGTTTTCATTATTTTACTAGATTTGGATATAAATATTTTCCACTAAATTTGAATAAAACAATTAGTTTATCTCAGTAGGACATATTGTTTAGTATACATCCTTGTTCATTATTTTTAATTGGTTTGTAAGTAAACAAGAACTACTTAGAGGTAACAACTCCTACAAATCGAGAAGTTGTAAACAGACCTGTAAACAGATACCTCAGAACTCAGCAGAGAAGGCAATTATGTACTAATAGCTACCGAAATAATCAATAAAATTTAGAGCACCAATAGGTGTGTATACGGCTTTTTGCCCCCCCCTCCTAGCTCTTATTTTTTGAACCAGAGAACATAAAAATTTAAAGTTTGGCAAACCTAAATAGCTACGTAAGTACTACCGTTTTGGTAATTTTCATACTCCAAATGTCGCAAAAAATAAATAGAAAGGGAAATCATACAATACACCATTTGAAACGTCTCATCGAATAGATTATTGGGTAAACATTTTGGAACGCTACACACAATAACAAAGAAATTATGTCGTGTCAAAATTTTTAAATTGAACATGTTGATATAGTAGTTATTTCTTTCAAATAAATCAGGATGTTGCTTCCTTTATTCCCATCATTTACTAGGGATGCCGGTAGCGCACGTGTGTTTTGGTTTGAAACGTAAACTTATCCATTGCCACTATTCAAAGTGCAAACCGAATTCCAGTTTACCACAATAAATCTAGATGAAGCACTAACATTCCAATAAAGGAACTATCTATTTTACATACAGCACTAGTTTCTTATTTTATTTTATTTCAAACAAACACAACCCTTATTTCAAAATCGGAAGACAGATTATTTAGATTGGCTTGATAGATAGAACGATGCTGTAATGTAAAAAAACTGTATCACTAATATTTAGAACTAGCCTCTCACATTGACAATTAAAATGATTTCCGTGACTTATTCAATTCATTAAACGAAGTTCCATATTGTACCAAAGATACTTAATCCACGTCCGCTTGCGGAAAAAATTGAAACAATTCCCATTTAAGGTAGAATTTTTAATGGGCGCTTTCCTGACCGTCTGATATGTCGGAAGTATCTTTGCGAACTAATCCCAAAATTTGCTGCTGTTAAAGAAGACAAACAAATTGCAATTATTGGTGAAATTGTTATAAACCCCCAGTCAGTCATTCTCATATATATATGCTAGTGTGAAAATGATGCCCCATTAACTGAAGATGATCCTAACGGACGTGCGAAATTTTGTGAAATACTGACCGATAGAATAGCCCGACATCCCTTCTATGTACACAATATTCATTTTAGCGACGAACGTAACTTTTTTTTTAAATGGCTATGTACACATCCGTATCGGAGTGACGTGAATCCACATGTATTTCGAGAAACCTATAAACAATATCCTGAAACGATTAAAGATATGGACAGGTGTATTGTGGAACGACATTGTAGGGTCTCTTTTTTACATAAAAATTTGACAGGAAACCTGTAATTAAACATGTTAAAAAAACTCAGTTAAGCCTGTGATTCGTGAAACACTGGAAGAGAATCCTGTTTAATTTGTCATTGAATCAATTTTCAACAGAATGGGGCGTCCCCGCATTTTAGAAGAAACGGAAGGCAATAAATGCACACTGTTAACCCCGATCGTTGGACTGGCCGTTGGGGTCCAACCGAATGACCTGCTAAGCAAAAAGTATATCTAACCCAACCAGACTCTATTTTAGAGTTACAGCAAAAAATAACTGCTGCTAATCACATTCTTGATGACGGCACATTTCAAAATAATCGTGAGGAAGTCTGTCTGGAAGTAAACGGAGAACATTTCCAATACGTTCTCCAATAGAAAGATAAGCCTTGCTTGCTCTTACTTTTTTTAGAATTTTTACGGACTAAACTTTGACATGCCGCCACTTCTTTGTTAATACGTGTAACGTTCTAAAATTATTGCACAATAATCTTCCCTATAAGACCATACAAACAATATTCTTCGTTTCAAATTTTCGACAAAACAAATATTTATTTCTTTAAGATAAGATGTTAAATAGATTTTCTGCTTTAAAAAAAATAAAATATTTAATTTGGCTTTTTTGCACAAAAACTTGAATCAATGTAATTTTCAGTTTAAGCAGTTTTGTCGGAAATTTGAAAACAAAAAAACTGTTTTGTTTTGTACCTATCGGATCCATAGAAGCAACTATACTTATATCTTTGTTATAAAAAAGTACCGCCATTTTTCTGGAAAAGAAAAAAAAGTTCTGGTCGTTGTGAAATGCAGAACCTCAGGATTATCTTCCTCTGTGGTCTCTTCAATATGTTTATACAAAAAATTCTTAGACAAAGAGCAGCTAGTTCTCTTTTATGAAATTTCCCTTAAGTTGACTCTACTTTGCGATGTCCTCAAATGAGGTATAGAGACAATAACAGAGCTACGAAGTGCAAAGCATAGCCACTCAAATTCTACAACTTTAACAACATTGGACGAAATCACCTTGCAGCAAGAACAAAGTCTTTACAAGTAAACCGCAAAGCAACAGAAGAAGTTCGAAACTATGCACAGTAAACACCAGTACAGCCACTACAGAATACGGTAATCAATTTATCATCTATTTCATTAATAAAAGCTAAAGGATATAACTTCGCAATTGTTCCAAGAAGCACACACATAACTTCGCAATTGCTCCAAGAACCACACCATAGCAAATGCAGAGGACAGCATCCGAAAACTACCATAAGAACAGACAGATCCAGTGCGATACAAAATAGTAAACCATCAAAATTAGATTTTCATTAGAACAGGGCACAGCCATAAAGAGCCTCAATGACAAAGAGATATTCTACCTGCAGATAAAGGAAATGCAACAATGGTCATAGACAGGAACAAGGAAGACAAGAAAATAGACACATTATAGGACAATACGAACGGATCCTACTAAGACAATTGAAATGAAAATTTATAATCTTATTAATTCCAAAGTGAAGATGAAATTGAAGCCAAACTGTTGGAAGATTCCTCGATTTTACGGATTTCCAAAAAGCCATAAAGTTAATGTACCGTTACATCCCATCGTCAGTCCAATAGGTTCGACATGTTACGAAATAGGGTTAACAGGAAAATCTAATTCTTATATCAAAAGCTCTAAAAAATTTCGTAGAAAAGCTTAAAGATTTTATTTTAGATCCCGGTGATATTTTAGTCAGTTTTAATGTTGTATCCCCTGTATACAAATATGCCTATTGAAGAGTCAATATTCTATAATTGAATTGATAAGAGAATGCTTAACGACCACATATATCATCTTTAAACGGACCTATTATGAGCAAACCTTCGGCGCCTCCACGCGATATCTGCTATCTTTTGTGGTAGAGAACATTTTTATTAAGGCCTTCGAAGAAATTGCTTTAAGCTCTGCTTCTTTACGACCTAAATGTTGGTTTAGATATGTAGATGATATTTTTATGATATGAACTGGTAATGTAAATGGTAAATGGTAAAATTTAACTATGTTTTTAGATCGACTAACCAACAAAATTCTAATATAAAATGGAAATTGAGTCCATTTTGGTGATGCCATTCCCTTCCTTGATGAGTTAGTGTTACCAAAGAATGTGGACGGCATCCTATGTCATACTATTTACAGGAAAGCGACAGATACGAATAGATATCTAAATTTTAGTTCTCACTATCACCCATTTCAAAAACAATCCATCATCAATTCATTAGTCTCTAGGACTTCGTGAATATGTGAAGATAATAGACGTGCGATTAGGTATTATAATAAGACCTAAACCAGTTTTGGATACTCAACCATCAAGTGTGTGCAGGTTTACCTTTTATTCACGATACCACAGATAAAATTACAAGAATTCTGTGGAGATTCAAGATTCGCACAATCTTTAGTACACACTCAAAGACTGGGCAATGCTTAATGTTCCCAAAAGATGTAATTCCTTTGCAATCAGAAGGAGTTTATAAAATTCCTTATTCCTGCGGTAAACTGTACCGGGTGTAGAACTAAGAAGGGAGGCCGGCCTTATCTCAGTAACCACTTGTCTTGCGGTTTCGGGGAAAAAAATTATATAGTAAATCGGACAAGAGCAATCGCTGCAAATTATTTTTAACCTCGAAAAATTGCCGCTGGTAGGCGCAACAAAAACTTTAAATCGAAGTGTCGAAAACATAAGCGTAGTATTCTTCAATAAGTTGCGCAACTTTTTGCTATGTATAAAAGGGCTTTTTTCGCTCTATTTGCGGTGCTATTAACGGTCACCAAATTCATTTTGCTACTGGTCGCTAGATGGCCTTTTTCTGGATTCTTCAAATAATACGGATTTTCTTAAAAAAATCAAATGACTTTTTTGTCACATTTTATTTTGTGGTTATCAAGAGTGTAAGATAGTGAAGTAAAAAATCCAGGTCCGAATTTAAATTAAGAAAATTGATGAAGGTCGCTCGAATCCGAAACGTCGGATTAAAAATCTAACTACACCGAATTGTAGAGGAGAAAAAGTGCCAATGGTAAAGTGAAAGTTATTTTCATCTATCGTGTCAACTTAACCTAAAATTTGAAAAATTAAAAAAAAAATTATGCAAATTAAATCGGTACTTCCACATCATCTTTAGAGTTCCATAAGACATTAAATTCACTCAAAAATTGAAATCTGTATACCCGAAAATCTATAAATCCACGTATTACTTATTTTATAGCTCCAATGGGAAAGTGAACTTGCATAACCTGCATTATTGGTCGGACCACAATCCTCTCTGGATGCGAGAAGTCCAGAATCAAGGTCGTTGGAGCGTCAACGTCTGGTGCGGCATAATAAACAATCGAATTATCGGTCCAGTAATTTTCGGATAATTCACTAAATGGACGGACTTATTTAGATTTTCTCGAAAATCAGCGGCCAGTTTTGCTTGGGGGCCCTTCGTTTTCCCTGGACCCCTCGTTCCCCCAATTTGACATATCTAGACTTTTACTTGTGGGGTTGCCTTAAGGATTTGGTGTACCAAAATAGACCAACGACAAGGAAGGACTTCATCAACCGAATAAGAAACGCAATCCAGATGATACCAGCTGCAGAAATAGAAGCTGCAGTAAATTCTACAGTAGAAAGACTTCGTCTATGTATCTAGCATGATGGTAGACATTTCCAACAGTTCACTCGACACCAATAGTCAATAAACAATTTCTTTGTTATTTATAGCATCTTTTTATATCATCCCTGCTTTTTTAAACAACAATGGATTAGCAGGAAATAGCACAGCAAAGAATAAAGCATAAACTCTTTCTTTGATGTCCTATTTCCTGCTAATGATGTTCTGGCTTACAATAAATATTATATCAATTCATTTCAATATATTTTTCTAAAATTTTACTAAAATTTAAACGATGGATAAAAATAGCTCTCACTTCACCCTTGGGCACTTTTCCTCCTCTAACAGTTGGTGAAGTTATTTTTTTAATCCAACGCTATTTCGAGCGACTATCATCAACTTTCTTGATTTGAAAAAAATCGGGTAACATGTCGATTTATAAGTTTTCAAGGATCTCATTTTTTCAGTTTATTTGACCAACATAACAAAAATAAATAGTAAGGTTATAAAGTAGAAGGGACAAAAATCCAAAATTTCGTAAAAAATCCAGTAATATGTCGATTTGGTTTTTGGGGTATATCTACAGTTATTGTGTTATATCTCGTAAAGATGATGTGGAAGTAGTGATGCAATTTGCAGCGTTTTTTTCTCAAAATTTCTTTAATTTTAGGTTAAATTAAAATGATAGATAAAAATAACTTTCACTCTACCATTGGCACTTTTTCTCCTCTACAATTCGGTGTAGTTAGTTTTTTAAACGGACGTTTCGGATTTGAGCGACCATCATCAACTTTCTTAAATTAAATATAAATCTGGTTTTTTATTGCACTATCTTATACCCTGCATAACCACAAAATAAAATGTGACAAAAAAGTCATATCATACTATTTGATTTTTTTGAGAAAATCCGTATTATTTGGGGAATTCCAGAAAAACGCCATCTAGCGACCAGTAGCAGAATAAATTTGGTAACCGTTAATAGCACCGCAAATCGAGCGAAAAATGCCCTTTTTTTAAGACCAAGTTCAATAAAATCGGGTCTTTCAAAACAGAGATATCAACGTTTGAAACAAAAAATGTTTGACCTTCCCCCACCACTTTATTATTGAAAATAGAAAAAAATTATAAAAAGCACAAAGTTGCGTAACTTATTGAAGAAATCTTTGCTTATATTTTCGACACACCTTAACTATACAAATTCACCGAAAAATCGGCATTTACGATTTGAAGTTCTTGTGGCGCCCCCTAGTGGCAATTTTTCGAGGTTAAATATAATTTCCAGCGATTTCTCTTGGCCGATTTACTATATAATTTTTTTTCCCGAAACCATAAGACAAGTGGTTCTTGAGATACGACCGGCCTCCCTTCTTAGTTGTACACCCTGTACACAGATGAAACTGTACGGTGTGTGTTCCCAGAATTAAGCTGAGCTTAACAGGACATGATTAATGTAAAATATACCAAGGTTCTTACATCAGAGGTTATTATAAATGAAAAATTAGAGAATCTATTGAAAATATCAAGCACCCTAAAAATTTCGTGGGCTACATGCTACATCTTGCGTGGAAACCAATCATCACAGTGAGACACGCAACGGTGGGCACACATCGGGCGTAAGTACCTAAACTCTGCTAATTGGAGCACATTCAGCGAGATGATTTAGTGCAGTGAAGATCCCTGAAGATGCCTCGTGCAATCGCAGATGAGACATCGGAAAGTACTTCCAAATTGACACAGTCTAAGCCCAAGAACAATGATTTTTGAGTATACATTTTTTAACACACAAGAATGTCACTGTAGTAAAAAATCTCCAAGTCCGAAATAAAAATAATAGTTTTTTTCTTAATAAATGAGAATTTCTTAGCCGTTTAAAATAGCAATTTAGAAAGAAGCAACTGAAGTTGCAGATGGCTTTTGTCCTGTTCTGAAATAAAGATCATTCAATATTTAAATAATTATCGAATTAATAAAAATGTAACTAATAAATCATGGATAAGAAAATAAACAAAAATTCAGTAATTTGCTGATTTTAATCGTTCAAATTTCAGCTGTTGGTTGATATCGACAGAAGTAAATTTTAACAGTTTTACTAACGCATCAAAGTGATTACCCAGGTTTCAGCAACGGCCACATGCGCTCCATTTAACTTTGTTTTAATTATTGCGAAGTGGCTTTTGATGGTCTCCAGTGTAATTTAATGGAAAATTTCGACGTTCGACCCATAAAAACAATGAATTGCAGAATTTTCCAATATCGTCAGCCCGGGATTATCGCCCTATTTTTTACAATTAATATTTCGAGTATGAATATAAATTCTGAACCGTTTCGCATGGGCAAAAAGTGCAATAAAATGTATGGATTAATTGTCAGGCACGTTTCATTAAATTTATATTTAAAGTTTATTGTTAATTTTGTATATAATTTTTAATTATATTAGGATGATAACATGATGAACAATGTAGCCTTTTGTATTATTGGTTATTAAGTGACTGCCACAAACACTTATAAAAAGCTGTTCTCGATTTGGCTAGTGCTGGCAGCGCAAAATATTATATCTTTGTTGTGATTAAACGGTTGTATATGTTTAATCTCTACTGGTGCCGTATTCTACAAATTAGTTGTCTATGTTATATAAATGCGTCAAGTTTGGTTTTTACAGAAAACAATGTAAAATTTGTATTGTTTGTTTAAAAGAACTATTGCATTCATAATAGTTCTTATATTTGTGTATTCTCCAGTGTGTTCTATTATGCACTATTATTTCTCGAAGTTCACTGCGTTCTTAAGTCCATGGGCAATTTGTATAATATGAGGTTCAGGGTGTCTAGTTATACTTTAAATCAGTAGTTGCCAACCCTTTCAAGGTGTTAAGCTACTTTGATAATTTAGAAATAAACCGTCAGCTACCTACTTGTAACCAGCGTTTAAGACAGCTTAAACGAAATAATGCACAGTTGTATTTGACATAATTACATGTTTTTATGTAATTAATAAGTACTTAACTAATATTAATGTGTGTGTAATTTGATACAGCCATTCGAACACAATTATCCAGATGTTCATCTGTAAGGCGAGGGCGGTATTTATTCTTAATAAACTTCATATTGGAAAAAGAAGATTTGCACAAATAAGTGGAAGTAAATAACTCTTTTACTTTTACATTAAGTACATTTTGTACTTAAAACTAACGATTTCAATGCTAAATCACTTTGAAATGCAACCACTTCCATTTCAGTTGCAGAGTTCTGCATAACACAAGTTGCAAACTGTTGGATATCAATTTCCAAGAAGTGTGAAACAACAAATTGAGCCACCAATGTCATTTTGTTGAAATCCCTAAACCGATTTTTGAAGATATTCTTCAAGTTAGAAAGTATTTCTACATGAGATATACTGTCACAGGGTTCTTTTGGACTTTGAGATATCTTCTCTGAAAGAATGGAAAAATGCTTGACATCACGGTTGACTAAGGTTTGTTCCCAAAACTCAAGTTTTTTTATGAATGCATTTATATCGGAAACATTTCCGCCAGTTCTTTATCTCTTTTCTGAAGTTGCAAATTGAGTTTATTAATCTTGTCTGTCCACAAGAAATCCAAAATCTCTAAGCCAAATTGAATTTTCCAGTTCCTGAATCGGTTCATTAAAACGTGTTCACTCGTCATCTATTTAACTATGGAACTTCAGAATGAAGAAGTAGATACCCATACTGACAATAAATTTCATCGGATAAGATTTTGAATAATTTTTGTAATTCGAGAACTCTAATCTTGTTTTCAATTTTTACTACCAATTTCATGACGTTGTTTAGTTTTAAAGCATTTCCACATAATGCTTGCTGATGAATAATACAATTATAAGACATAAATTGTGGAAAGCATTCATCTTTACCACAAAATGCTATCAGACCCTTGTCACAACCCACCATAACTGAAGCCCCCCCATCAGTTGTCAAGCCAACCAATTTTATTGCAATTTTCTCAAAAGATATAAAATTGTATAAATGAGAAAACAATTCCTGTCCAGTGGTATATCCTTTTATAATAAAATAAACTTCAAAAGATCTTCTTTAATCATAAAATCACTAAAAACCATCCTGACGAACACGGAGGTGTCAACCACATCTGTTGATTCATCCAGTTGAAGAGAGAAATAAACACAGTTATTTAAGCATTTTTTAACTGTGAAAAGATATCCTGGCTCATTACTTCCACTCGTCTCATCACTGTATTAGCAGAAAGTTGCAACTTAAATACTTTGAAGTAAAATTTTATTTTTTAAAAACAATTTTATTTCTAAAATATGTCTTAACAGTAAGAGTTTAAAGATGAGAATGAACTACATAAATATGATTAAATGTATGTTAACTTCGAGCCTGGGAATCTGCATCGGCAAAACGTCATCCGTTCTTGAAATAGCTATCGTGAGAATTACTTCTGTCAGCAGTTTCCATACATGTAACTAGCATATATTTTATTGCTGAAACTATCTCGTCTTTATTTTTAAAGTTGGAAAATATAGAATCTGCAGCTTCTAAAAACGCCTGTTTTATCAATTGACTGTTGTCCAATTAACTCGTTCTTTAATTGCTTCAATTTTTCTTTTCTGCTGGCAGCATGTAACAGGAAATATTTTTCAAAATTTGGATGTACAGTTTTATGAAGCCTCTCAATATTTCCTTTTTAGCAACCGAAACACAGGCATTACTTAACAAACATACATTTTTACCTTTAACTTCTGTAAAAAAATACTGTTCTTCCCATTCCGAATAAATATTCTATGTCCTTACTTTCTTACTACTGCTTTCCATTATCTTTTTTATTGCTCACTCTGTGTACTAACACATCTAATGCCTTTAAGTTTTAAACTGAACGCGTTGTATGCCCGACATGCTCATTTATCGCGTTCAAAGCAATCTAGATCGTTCTTGTGTTCTCAGATATTCACGCGATGCAGCACTCAACGCAGTTTTGTCGCTGCTTGTTTTCATATTGTGTTTTTTTTCAAAATTTATGGACGCTTCCATGATTTTTACAAGATATGTTGTATACAATATTCTTGTCGAAAAAATGGATAAAATTGGAATCCCTTTAAAAATAGTAAAAAACTTATACGACATTTATCACAGCCGACAGATATCAATACGAACAAATGAAGGATTAGGCAGTATACTAAGCCCACTATACGTATGATCTGGAACAAATTTTTAATAACGGTATCGTGAACATTCTTCAATTTGCTGATGATATATGTATCTACACGACTAATAAATCTCCAGAAACATGCCATCAAAATCTACAAGAGCCTTTTAGCCAAACATTAGCTTGGTTAAAAGAGAATGGACTAAACCTTTCTCACGAGAATACAATAATATGCAATTTTACTAGGAGAAGGAGACAAGATACACAAAACATCAATTTAGGAGGGATAACCATCAATCAAAATGCAACAGTTAAATATCTAGGACTTATTTTGGACAAAAAATTAAATACAACATCTTATATTCGTTGGTAGTTCGACTGCGGTACCGTTCGGGTGTGCTTTGTTTTGCGTTCCTCGCAGTACGTGTGTTTGTTCTGTTTTGTTTTCGCTGTGTATTTTTGTTTCGAATTTTTCATTTTCTAAATATGGCTGAATACAAGTGTGACAATTGCCGTAAAGAGTTTTCAGAGAAAGACAAATACAATAAACTTCGTTGTAGTGGCGAGTGTAAACGATCTTTTTGCATGAATTGCACGGGCCTTGATAAGGCTACCACAAAAATCTTGATATTACAAAAATCAACCCACCTCCGATTTTTCTGCGCCCTGTGCGACTCCCCTAGTTTGAAATATCTCAACGATAAAATCACAAAGGTATCTCAAAATTTGATTCCACATGAACTTTTTGATTCAGTCGCAAACCGTGTATCTCAATTGTCAAGTAGTGTACCGACAATTTCTGAAATGTATGACATTTTAGTGAAGAGTGAATCCAGGTGGGATCTCATGGAGAAAAACATTGACGATATCCATAATCTCTCGAGGGAGTTTTCCGCTTACAAACCAGATATGTTATTAAAGTCTCTAAGGGATATGGAACAGAACATTTTCAATATTTCCCAAATCCTCTTCAACAATGCCGAAGAAGTGATAAAAATCCAAGTACAGGACTCCTCTTCAATTGAATTAAAAGCAGGTATTGCTAACATTAAGAGCAACCTAACTTGTGTAACTGACTTGGTAAAGGAGTTATACTCCAAATATGAAAGCCAACATAAGTGTAAGCATATCAAAAATACATACCCTACCACCATACCCTTGCCTACACCAACTATGGAAACTACCTGCTCCACCGCCTCTACACAAACTGAGGTAACACCTACGGATATTCCCAGTACTACTGAAGGCTCCAGCAAGCTGGCTTGCAATAATACACAACGGTGGCACTATGTAGTCGTAAGAAATCTTCCTGCAGGGTTTACGCCTAACAACATAGTTCACTACGTTAAGGAAAAGCTTGGGACTACAGAGTTTATTCGATGCTACCACCTAATCAATCATATCTCAAATATTGATTTTAAAATTGGAACTCAGTCAAAAAAGTCAGCTGAAAAGCTTTTAGACAGCAATCTATGGCCACATGGCGTAGTAATAAAACGGTCAGCTGTATCCGAACTTACAGAAAAATCTACACCGAACCTCCCACCTCCCTCCACACCGAAAAAACTGCCCACCAACTCGAGCTCCGTCAGTTCACTGTTGTCTCCTCTCCAATTTCTCAAAAGGGCACTATAATATCTTCTGACAAAGAGGCCATTGCTGCCTGCAAAGCAAATGTCTTGTTGAGCGACAACTGCTACAGTCTTTCCAAGAAAGCTCCTACTGACTAAGAACCTATTTTTGATCCAATGTCTCCCCCAACAGTGAAGCTTACGCGAACCGAAAAAAGTTCTGATAACCGTTTCCTCATGTCTAGACTAAGAGAACCAGCCATTTTAAAGGCCTTCAAGTTATATCTCGCCTTCCTGCACGACCAACCTGCGCCAATTCACTTTGAAGGGTTTACAAATACAAGCACCAGGCTGTTTTTGGCTTCTGAAGGCATTCCTATAGATTATAGAACCCTACATAAGATATATTTCGATTTTCATGCTGCTTACGGATTTAACGCAGCAGAAGTGGAAGCGGATCTTGCAGCCTATGGATCCTACATATCTTCGGAGAGATCGATTCATCTTCAGAGGACCAGAGAATGCCATAAAAACTATTTTACCAGCAATTCTCCCAAAAAAAATTTTTAGAAAACACGACGTGTCCTGAGGAACTAGATTCCTCAAAACTTCCTGTTGTTACTAGTTTTAATATGGTTCTAATTAATATTGCTTCTCTAAGAAATAAAACTGACGAGTTGTACCTATTTCTGGAAGAATTGGAGTTCCCCCAACTTGTTGCAATTACTGAGCACTGGCTGAATCTAAACGAACCCTTTTATATTGAGAGGTATACCACAGTAGCTAGATATGACAGAAAAAACTCACCTCATGGGGGAACACTGATTCTATCCCTAAATGGAGATTTCATGTCGGTATCTAAATATGATCATTTGTTAGCGGATAGCTCTTTTGAATTCTCTATAGTATATAATCAAAACCTTGATCTTTATGTAATTTGTATTTATAGATCACCAAACTCTGATGTACAATCATTTTTAAATAGCCTGGTAAGTTTGCTAGACAGCCTACCGATTAAAGGTAAAAAAATTCTATGCGGGGACTTTAATATTGACTATGCTACTGTTTGTGCCATCCAGAAATATCTAATTTCTATATTCGACTCTTTCGGTCTTTCAATGCATGTATCCTCGCCAACTAGAATTTCAAAAAACTCTTCTTCTATCATCGATTACATGGCGTCTGATTTTTCTCCATCAGAGGTGCAATCACAGGTCTATAACTCAGGTCTTTCCGATCACGAGGCGGTAATTTCCAGGTTTAGTTTACCTATTAGGCCCTTACCAAGATCTCGCCATCGGGGCAGAATTTTCTCGGCCGCAAATTTCTCAGTATTTCATAATATTTGCTTTAACACCAATTGGAATTTTGAATCTGATAATGTCAACACAAACTTTAGAACTTTTTTAAATAAAACTTTAAGTGCTTTTAACAAGGCCTTCCCGCTTAAGAATATCAAACCTAAGCGGCATAAACCGTGGACCACGAAAGGAATACGAATTTCTGCTAAAAATATGCGCTCGCTCTATATATAAAAAAATTCATATATATATATCTATATATATATATATATAAGTCAGCAAAAAAATTACACTACCGAAAACGTCTAACAAACTCTAATAACGTTTCAAAAGAAACCTGGTCCATCATCAATAACCTCAGAAACAAATCAAACCCTGTGACTCAGATCTTGCCAGGGGCTAATGATCTAAATGATTATTTTATTAATGTAAGCAAAAATGTTACCTCTAGTATCTCGCCAAGTTTGGACCCTCTTTCGTTTCTCCCTCCTTCAAAAAATTTAGCTGATAGCTTTTTCTTAAGTCCCGTTAGCAACACTGAACTATTGAAGGTAATACATAATATCAAAAGTAAATCTTCGTGTAGCACTGATGGCCTATCAATTAGAATATTCCTGAACTTGCCACTCCCAGTCATAGAGGTCCTTACAACATTAATAAATGAGTCCTTTATAAAAGGTGTATTCCCTGATTGTCTTAAAACAGCTATAATTATTCCACTTCATAAAGGCGGCGAAAAAACTAACTCTTGCAATTACCGCCCAATTGCACTACTACCAGTGCTATCAAAAATCATATGAAAGGCTACTGAAGAACCGTCTTATGCCATTTCTCCTGAAACATCAGATAATATCCCCGGAGCAGTTCGGATTTCTACCCAACAAATGCACCAGTGACGCCATGTTCACGTTGCTTAGAGGCGTCTACTTATCTCTCAATAAAAAAACTGCCTCAGTTTTTTGTGACTATGCGAAAGCCTTTGATTGTGTTAGTCATGAAATTCTGATAAACAAACTAAATTTTTATGGAATTCGTGGTACTTCTTTAAATTGGTTCAAATCTTATCTTGGAAAAAGGCAACAACTTGTAAGGGCTAATGGTTCCGATTCTGATTGTAAGTTGATTACAAGTGGAGTCCCTCAAGGTTCATTTTGGGACCTATTCTTTTTTTGTTATACATTAATGATATCACGAACCTTAAAATTAATGGAAGAATCTCCCTTTTTGCTGATGACACAAGCATAACATGGAGTGATTTTGATACAACGTCTTTACACTCTAGTATCTCCAAAGACTTGGTTATAATTAAGGCTTGGTCCGATTCCAATACGCTTTGTTTTAACGTCGATAAAACGGTGGCGTTATCTTATAAAAATTTTATAACCACTTCAGGTACATAACAGCAATATTGAATACGAGATGCGGTTAAATTCCTGGGTTTAAATATAAATAGCAACCTAAAATGGTCTAATCATATTGACACACACACATTCTACCGCCTGCTTCGCCATTCGATCAGTTTCAAAAGAACTAGACGTTCCTTCTGCCAAACTTACTTATTTCTCTTTATTTGAATCCCACCTCCGCTATGGCCTTCCCTTTTGGGGCTGCTGTACCACCGAGCAATTTCGTAGTATTTTTATGCTTCAAAAGAGAGCCATTCGTTATTTGTTTGGTCTAAATAATAGAGCTCACTGCCAATACTATTTCAAAAAACATGAAATATTAACACTTCCTGCATTATTTATTTTGGAAACGGTATGTTTGCTGAGAAAACATATAAACACCCTCCCAGAAAGGCCACAACATGTATACCCTACCAGAAACTCTAGGCATGATATTTATCTTCCCATTCCTTCCACAGAATTAATAAAAAAATCAATTATTTACAACGCCATAAAACTTTACAACAATCTGCCAGTACATTTAAAATCTATCCCTATGCTTGCACAATTTCGAAAAAACACCAAAGCATACCTCATTGAGAGACCATTTTACAGCGTTAATGATTTTTTTTTTCAGTGAGTAAGTCTCTTTAAATTGTCAATAAACTCGCTTGTTTACTTAAATCTTTTGTGAGTCATGTCCTAACTCGTAGCATAGAATTTTGTAAATCATTATATAGGGAAAAGAACTGTCGAACATTCACTTAAAACTTAATTATTTTTGTTAGGTATTGGATTAAATTCATTCTACACTAGTTCAATATACCTTCTGTTTAACATCACAATTATTTGTATAACTATAATAACATAGAGTTTAAGGTCGCAAATAATTTTGATTTCAATGTCATCGAAATTATTCACCTCGTACATGTGTGTTTGTTTACTTTTATAAGGTTATCATGATTCATTTACTGTTTGCAATGTTATGTTATATTCTAACGTGTGTTTTACGATTTGGTAAATTGATAATGTACATTTTTAAAAAAAGCACTGACCTGTCGTAATTATTTTCGATTAATGTTTTGATATGTCTTATTTTTAGGTATATTTTGCTTTGTCCATAAAATTGTAAAATTTTTCTGCGGCAATAAAGCATACTTTTGTTTGTTTGTTTGTTTGTAAAACGAACAGAAAATGGATTAAATGTAATCAGAGCCTTCAGTCACCAAAAGTGGGGAGCGGACCCTAACATATGTTTCTTATTTTACAAATCCTTCGTTCGTTCAATTATGGACTACTCTAGTATTTTTTATGGATTTGCAGCTCAAAGTCACTTAAATAAATTAGAAAAAATAAAAAACAAATGCTTAAGACAAAGCGTGGGTTTTTTGAATAGTACCCCTATACCCGTAATTGAGGCTGAAACAATGGAACCCCCATTAGACTTAAGACGAAAATTTTTAACTGATAAGTTCCTTTCAAAATTAATATCCAAAAATAGTATCTTAATTAATAAAATTAATCAACTTACAATATTTTGTTATACACATTCGTATCGGAGAGTAAAAAAACTACCCTTGTTAGTACACAGTTATTCTTGGATAACCCAGAGAAAGGAAGACATTTACGGCAATATTACTCTACCATACTTTCAAATAGAATACTCCGCTTTTGAAATCCCCCAAAAAATTATTATCAGAGACAGTATGGAAAAAAACCAGTTAATTTTAAAACATACCTTTCGAGAACAACAAAGCACAAATTGGGTGAATTACGACCAAATTTTCACAGACGGATCGGTTTTAAATCGACAATCAGGGTGCGCCTTTTATCACAAAAATAAAAAAATTATTAAAAAATTTCATTTGCCTGATGATACCTCTATCTATTCAGCCGAACTCTGGGCTATCCTTGAATCAGTTAAATATTGTGCTAATTTTACAGAAAATAATAGGTTCGTAATATTTTCTGATAGTCAAAGTGCATTATTAACATTATCCAACTGCTTTGATGTTCCACCTGTCAACTATCTGGTTACCGAAATAATAAACTCCTGCATAAAGCTAAAAGATATGAACAAACAGGTTTATTTTGTCTGGGTAAAAGCACATGTTGGCATTCCTGAAAATGAGCTTGTAGACCAAGCAGCCAAAGAAGCCACTGTCAATGGATCATATTTAAACTTTAAATTACCTCATACAGATTTTGTTAATATGGCAACAAGGAGAATGATGAATGATTGGCAGGTGCAATATTCAATGACAGAACTAGGGTTAAAATATAAAAATAACTTTCCAAATTTATGTAAAAAAAGTATGGTTCCAGAAGGAATCAGATAAAAATTTTGTCAAAACTATTTCTCGCATCAGAAGTTTTCATGCTTTATACCCTGTACATAAGAAAAAAATTGGCAAAAACATAAACTAACAAAAAAGGAAAAATAAGGTTAATTAAAAAAAATAATAATAATTATAGCTAAAATATATGATGACATTGTGCACAAGAAAAAGTTTTGTATAGAATAGTATATTTATGTATGTATATTTATAGAAATGTATATATGGGATAGTTTGCTCGTTAATGGGATTTCCGGAAAATTGGATATTAGTAGAGCAAGATAACATAAATTATTAAAAAATATATACTATCATACTCATAAAGAGAGATGCTGGCCATTTGTTTTACAACAAAGCCAAAAAACATACACACACACACATGTTGTGAGCTACCAGAAATCTCTTCCCGAACGGTTGCTCGCGATCGACGGGTTGGCGACCACTGCTCTAAATAGTGCCTCAGATGATGTCCAAAAAATACAATAGTAAAGTTTTACTGGTTGGTATGATAGACAAGAATAAGAAAAATGGGCAAAATTACATTTTCGTTGACTAACTATGTTACTAATTATTTGCGATTGATTTAACAATAAATTCATAATACAAGTAATACAAAATACAGGAATAGTTAAATTTATTATTTACTCCCTCAAGTGTGTCATTAAAAGGCATACAGCATATTATTATGCAACAGTTTTTTTGTATCAAGTTCTCAACAAAATAGTTACATAGGTAGTGAACGTGACATACAGTGAAGTGAAACTTTTTAATTTTTCTCTAAATAACATTTTTAGTTAGAATAAAGTATACTCAAAGTAAAGAAGTAAATATGTTATTAGTATTTGGAAAAAAAAGAGATATCCCAACAGGTGACTTAGAGCCCATCAGTAGTTTTCGTATCTTGAGATTTATTTTAGGCAAGAAGGAAATCGAGAGACGGAAGAGACGTTTTAGATAAACGAAGAGACGGAGGTTAACGTTCTTGCTATGGTTATAGTTGACAGAACCATTTACAAAAATGGGTCAACAACTACATGAGTCAGCAAAAAAATCTGGGATATAGATCATTTAAGTATCAGGTATACCAATATTTGTATGCTGACGATGGCCACAGACTTTATACTATTTTCCAACGAATCAAGATCTATGAATTATGATATGCTTAACAAACAAAATACTCGCTACTGGGCGCAACAGTATCAACATCAAATGATAGAAGGTGGTTTTCTAGAAATGTTTAGCATGAATGTCTGGGTTGATATCGTTAAAAATAGAATAATTGGGCCAGTACTGTTTCAAGGTCACTTAACAACGGATACGTACTTGGGCATTCTAGAAAATTAAATCGACGATCGTCTTAATAATACAGTTTTAGCAGATTCCCAGCAAATTCATTTTCAACAGGATGAAGCACGGCCTGGTAATACCAGAGGAATTCTGAATTACTTAACCGAGCATTTTGATATTAAAGCTATTGCGACGAATAGTTCAGTATGGTGGCCTGCCCGTTCACCTGACCTCAATTTGTTCGATTTCTTTATATGGTGATATATTAAAAAGACGGTATCTGAAAGAACTTCGGACATTCTTCAAATCTTAGAAGAAAGAGTTCTGCGAATACTTAGACGTGACCTCAAATGTTCCAAAATGTGTTGAGACAAAGGGTAAATTGAGCTGAAACATGGTGGAATGCATATTGAACATTTTATAGAGTGAAATTTATAATAAATTTACATATTGTACTTTTAAAAAAGATTTCAGTGCGTTGTCAAAGTTATAGTTAGTTTTGTTCAATACTCTAAACTCACTTGTTTACTCAGTATACGTGATATGACATAAGGAAGTCGATTTTGGCAATAATTCGTTGTTTAGAAATATTAAATTTATCAGTGCATTTTTAAATCAATCCCAAATAAATTACTATCAATAGATTCGCCAAAAAAATCCTTTTTTTTAAGTGCTTGTCTAAAAGGAGTCTCCATTAAAAAAATAATTAGACACGAAAATCTGGTTTTGCCAACTTTTCTTATTCCTATCTATCATACCAATCACTAAATCTTTGCGGCTGAATTTTTGTGCCATCGACTGAGTGGGATCATGGCCACCTAGATGCAATATTAAAAATTGATTTAAATGGACAAAAACCTGTATTTTCAAAGGCAGCGAGAATTTATGCCAAAACCCTGCCATAAGAGGTAATGCATTAGCGAGATGAAGAGAGTTCCACTTCATAGAAAAATCTTTGGGAATTCATTGCTTTTTATGCCAGAGTGTCTTAATAATATATAATAATAATAATAATAATATTTAGTAAATAATAATATTCAGTAAACTATGTAAAGAAACCTTACAACTAGCAACCCTCCAAGAGGTAGAACAGTATTTTTTCTACTTCTTAAAACTAAATCAATATTAGTGGGAGGGGGTGAAGTATATGAAAAGACCTCCATTCCTCTTTAGGTGGTGTTGCTCTAACTACTCTCCTCCATTATAAAATATAGAATGACTATGACATATGCAATTAGCTGCTTGATAATGGATTCTGTATTGATACATAGCTTTTCTTGTTCTTTTAACAGTAAAGAAAAGCCTGACTATGAATCAACTATAACCTATTACTTCCCTGGTAGAAGGGAAGTATTTAATAGTGAAAAATTCACCCTACGAGATTTTTTCAGATCTTCACGTTTCAGGGTCTCTACAAACATATTTTCTCAATTCTGTCGGTCTATCTGTCTGTCTGTCTGTCCGCGGCATAGCTAAAAAACGACTGACCCGATTGACTTCAAATTTTGGTCAAATATATGGGGATAACCCAGTAATATTTTGGTAAAAATTCAATGTGGCGAAACAAAATGGCGGCCTAGTGAAATGTTTAAGAAAATATTAAAAAACTGACAAATTTTATACAAACATAAACTATTATGTTGGAATGAACTGGTAATATTTTGGTACGAACAAAATGGCCGCTTCATAAAATATTTAAAAATTCTGCCTGAAAAAACTGCGAAATGTTGTGTTAGAGGGGTCAACTAGTAAAACTGTGGTACTAATTCAAAATAGCCGAACAAAATGTCGATTAAATAAAGTTTTACGTATCTTCACGTTTTAGCGTCCCTAAATGTCAAAAAATATGTTTTATGAATTCCGTCGGTCTGTCTGTCAGTTCGCAGCATAGCCTAAAAACTACTTACCGAACTGACTTCAAATTTTAATAAAAAATTTAAAGTCATATGGGGACTAAAACTACTTAAGGGACTTAAGGGAACTGCACGCAGTATTATGGATCATTTGCAAGCTTTCCGCCGCTACAATATTATGTTAAAACTATAAGAGATATGTAGCTTCAATGTGAGGTATAGTTGGGCGCTAAATGCGATTTTTTATGAAAAAACCAAATCTAGAATTATAAAATACAAGCAAATTTGTCCATTTTCGACATATAATTTTTTTTCCACAAAATGGCTCTTTACCGCCTTGCATTGATCCTTTGTCTACGTAACTGCAAAATTTGAAATGGTAAATCGTACTCATGTCTTTGTATTTCTGCAGCGCGTGAACCCTTTTAAAACCCTTTCTTTTTGAACGAAATGTAATTTAAATTGCCTATACATAACACATTTTTTTGAGGTCGGACGTGCAGGAAGTTTTTTCTAATACGTAGGTACCTTTTCATCTGACTTTGAACTTGACTAGACCTTGTCGCTAGTTTTTCACTTTTTGCGTGCAGTTCTCCCTTAATGGATTGTTTTCAAATTGTGTGCCATAACTAATTGTGATATATGGATCAACTAGTAAAACTATGTTTCTAATTCAAAATGGCGTAACAAAATGGCAGTCAAATAAAACGTTTATTATCCTGAGAAAAATTACCCTCCTAGGTTTTAGATATCTTCACGTTTTAGGGTCCCTAGATGCCAAAAAATATGTTTTATTAATTCCGTCGGTACGTCTGTCGATCTGTCGGTCAGTTCGCCGCATAGCTTAAAAACTACTTTCCAGATTGACTTGAAACACTAAGAGTCATATAAGGATGACCTGGTAATATTTTGGTAAAAATCCAACATGCAGAACAATGTTTAAAAAATGGTTAAAAAAATCTAATTATCTAATGTATCTCAACTTTTGCACAAAAATCATAAGATTGAACTAGTAACATTTTGAAATGAATCTGAGGTAGGAAAACAAAATAGCGGCGGCCTAACAAAATATTTAAAAAATCAGCCTCTCTATACTTATTATATTTATTTCAATTTTTGTGCAAGAATCAATATTCAACTATATGCTGTATTATATATTTTATGGTTTATTAGACGTTTTTGAAGAAAAAATAGCTATATGAAAATTTTGTTCTACTCACAATGTTTCCTTCTTTGTCAAGAATTAAATCTAATAAATTGATTGCCACATAAAGAAGATACAGTAAAAACACTACATGCTTTGTATGCCAAGTATATGGAAATAGATTTTGACTTTATTAATTAGACTGCAATTAGACCAATTTATCTTTATACCAGCTCATGAAGATAACCGAAGTTTTTCTCAGTTTTAAGAAAAAAATTTACTACTAATAGCAACACATTTTAAATAAACAAAATGGTATTCGTTTTTTTATGTGGTACATATTACGTTCAGTTTTTAAAAATCTTCTGCTAAATAATAGAGAAACTAATTTCTTTATACAGTTAAAAAAGATAGTGCTTTATGTAGTATACTTACCCGTTTGATCAATTTTAGTCAAACATTAATGGTCGTATGGCGGAACAAGATTGTGACCTAGTGAAACATTAAAAAGATTATTACTAAAAAAAGTACTTATCCGATTTACCACCAAAATCAAGTGTTACATAGAAATGAACTGGTAACATTCTGGTTTGAATCCTAGACAGCAAAATAAAATAAGGCCTAATAAAATATTTAAAAAAATCTGCCTGAAAATACTACTCATTAGATTAATCTTAAATTTTGTGCAAGTGCTAAGAATGAAATAGAGATAAAGCGGTAAGGATTTAATGAAGTCGTTCGTTACTTTATGAAAGTACATTTTAATAAATAAATGAAAACACAAGTTTAACTGTCACTTATTTTATTTTTACACTAGGCGTGACTGTAGTTTCGTACTACTAGTACATTTTCAAATTCAATTGAGCAACGACTTTTAGTTTATTATAATAGAGGGTGCATTTTACTGGTTATTTACCTGAAGGAATCTCGATTTTATAATGTTTAATAATGGATATATGTCGTGCGAGGCATACATTCTCCAAAAATTTAGTAACTTCGTTACAATATATATCTTAAGATATTTTGAGAGATGAATTCTTTAAACTTAATAAAAATATCTCAAAAAATTATTCTTTAAACAAAGAACAATAACTCCTTTTTGATCTAGCAATGTTTAAAAGATTTAAAAGAAATTACTATCTAGTTCGACTGAACGCGTTCTTTTGTTTCGAATATTTGCCCCTCTTTCTGTATTTTCCCCAGATCTATGCTGCCTTATTTAATTGTAATGTACTTTATTCTCAAAACGGTACATGTGTAAATTGTATTTATTTAAAATTAATTACAATTAAAGCATGTTCGATATTAATTCCATTAATCACAATCACAAAATTCCAAATTTATATTCTAGAAACCGAAGAAAAAGGGAACTCCACCGTTTTAACATTAATGCCTAGTATTAAACGGTATATTTGAGAAATAAAAATTAAAATTAAACTACTGACAATGGTCTGTGTACATCTAGGTTAAGCAATTTAAAAATATGGCAAGATGAATATATATATATATAACATAAGTATTACAGCTAATTTACAGATATAAAATATCTTTAGAGAGATTTCATAATTTACCTGAATAAAATCATGCTAAATTACACTAATTTCGGTAAGTTTAACATTGTTCTTCGATTAATCAAAAGGCATATTCATCACCAAGTGAAACTTGTAACTATTGACGCTTTAAACTATAGCAGAAACTTTGTAACATTTCACATTATGACAAACTTGACTAGTACTATTGAAACTTTGCCTTGCTAATGATAAGCGAGAAGATTGACAGCATGAACTTAGAATTGATTACGTTTTAATTTAATTTTAATAAGTTTATCAAAATTACTGTAAATAAATAGTATTTGCTAGTATAATAAATAAATATTTTTGTTTAGTAATTTCCACTAATTTATTTCAGTTTGATAGCTGTTTCTACAACTTGCGCCTTTTTCAAAAACCAGACTGATACTAAAATTGGAATTTTTAACAATAATAAAAGAGTAAAATTTCTACTTAACCTAAGCAGACATTAGTTATAAAGGTTTAACAATAAGCCACCGTTTAGGACCATTTGGTCGCTCAATAAAATATTACGGTTTTTCCTCCTATTAATTTCTAAACTTTCCAAGTTATTTGTAACTTCCAAAGCTTGTAAATTGATTGACTTAATGCAACATTTTAAAGTCATTGTTAAAATTGTGATTTGTTTCTAGTAAGTGTTTTGAATTTTATGACTTAGAATCTCTTTTTTGTTTAATATGTGATGTTAATGTGTTAAACTTAATATTGTATTTTGTATTAAAATTAGAGTAAACTAAATTGAGTGCTTTTTTATATTGTTTTTTGTTTATAATTTTGTCTATTATGATTACGTCATAACCATTATTAACTGCAATCTGTTTTATAATATTAAGTTCTTTGCTATAATTTTGTGTTGGGAGGGGAGCATTAATTAAACGATGTACAAAGCTATGCAATCTTATTTGTGAATGAGGGGTTTAATCTCTTATGTTTATTATATCTATATATGATGGTTGTTGATAAATTTCAAAATCGTGTCTATTATTACTGTTCCTGATTTTTAAATCAAAAAAGTTTATGGACTTATTTTTGTTCTAATTCTAGAGTATATCTTATATGTGTATATAATTTATTAAGAGAATTTAGAAAAGGGTTAAGTTGTCTCTCTGTGTTTGTAAAACAAGTCAAGATATTGTCAACGTATCTGTACCAATAAATAAACTTGTCTTTTACAGGGATTTTATCTATTATTTGTTCTGAGTTTTCAAGAAATATTAGAGCTAAAATAAGACTTAAACTTGACGGGTTACCCGTAATTAAACCTTTTTATTTAAGTAGATTGAGCTATTAATTTCAAAAATATTTTGATCTAGGCACACTGCCAACAAATCTGATATGTAATTCTTAACATTAAGGTTGATTTGGTTTGTTACTTCCCGGCTGTTTTTATACTATATTAATTTTATTAATTTGTTAGATAACTGTGCTGTGCAAAGACCAAAAAAAAAACAGACATTACTTGGATAGTCGCATCAAAAGGATACTACCAAACGATCCTTGGTTATCTGCAGCAGAAACTATTGCCGAAACTATAGGAATTATTGTAAGCCCAAAAACTATTCAGAAAAGCGAATCTCGTTATACCTGGTGACAATGAAACTACTACCCAGGGCGCCATTTGACAACGGCTAGAGATAAAAATATGGAGATTGGTGTGTTGATAGGATTGAAAATTGTGAACATTTGTAACATAAAAACAATTGAATATCGTTTCCGATTTCCCCGGAAATACCCGCCACTTCGTTATTTTAAATGGAACACCCTATATATTTTATGTTTTTTAAAATCTCTTAACAATTCTAAACAACTTTTGTAAAACATAACCTATGTCTAAAATGTATAGTTATCCAAATAAAATCATTTAAAAATGTGCCATAATTCTCATTTATTTGTATTTTATGGAAAAATAGAGTAGGCCAGGATAAAAACAATCTCGGTTATTTACTCTTTACTCAAGCCTTCATCCAACGAAATGTCAAAAAAAAATGTTCCAAATTTAACAAAAAATGCGTTTTTCGCAAATCAATTTTTCAAGTTTTGATCACACCCTGTTTCACACCGGGCAACTAACTGCAACAAAACCTTGACTACCCAATCCTACTTTTTTTTTCCTTTATCCACATAGGACAAATTCAACTTCCATAGACCGCTGCAAACTTGAAATTTTGATACCCTATTTTCATGTTGTTAATGCTCATCGAAAGCGAAAATCAATATTATTAGCACTTATTTAATTATGCCACCGGCAAAGTTGACCATGGATTCAAAATAATCTACTGTTCAAATGAATCCTTTTTAAATTTATTTAAATTTTAAAAAATAAACGAATATGATAAGGTGAAAACAAATGAACTTTATTATACCTAGAGATGATTAATATTAAATAATAATAAAAGAAATAGAAAAAAGAACGTACTAAATCATAATTAAGATTTTCAAAAACACGACCTTCTTGTTCAATACAGGTCTAACATTTTTCAACAATTTTCCGTAATACATTTTCTTTTTGAATTATACTAATATTTTTAATAGCACTAATAATCCGATTTCTTAAAATGTCTAAATTTCTAGGTTGAGTTAAATAGATTTATTCTTTGATATGACCCCAGAAGAAAAAACCTAGAGGTGTCAAATCAAGCGAACGTGTTGGCCACCTTACAGATCCATTCGTTCCTATCCATTGGTCTTCAAACCTGTCATTTAAATAATTTACACAAATTCGAGCATTATGGGTCGGTGCCCCATCTTGTTGAAAGTAGATGTTGGGAATTTGTGCAAGAGGTAAATTGTCCAAAAAAATGGGTAACTGTTGTTTCTAGAAAGTTCAAATAAGTTTGTGCCGTAAGGGGCATATTAACACCAAAGCATTCTTGGAAAGATCCTTCTCTAAATAAATGTTGATTTTCATTTGCCCAATATCTTACGTTATTCCTGTTCAACAGATTCGTGAAGCGAGATTCATCCGAAAATAATATTAATCTATTAAAGTTATTATTATGGTTAGAATTTGCCATAAACCATCGGCAATATTCAACTCGCCGAGCAAAGTCATTAACACCCAAGTGTTGGTAGATTTGGTATTTCTAGGGCTTGTACTTATGTTTCTTCAAAATGTTCTTTGCACTTTCTCTGTTAACTCCAAGTTCACTTTCAAATTGGCGAGTAGTGGCTAATAATGAATTTTCCTTCATTTTCATTTTGGAGAACTGTTTTCAAATGTTATACTAGCCACGGAAAATAGGCATAGTAGGGTTGGTTTCTGTTGGGGTATTGCTCTGCGTAGAGTGATTGACCCTGCCTTTTATTTTGCGAGCACTCGCCATAAACGAGAAGCATATCTATTTGTTCCGCCCTTGTAAAACTTGCCATTTTAAAGGGATTACAAAGAACCTTTAGTGTACACCAGTAAAGATACGAAACAAAGCACGAGAATTTACAAAAAGTGCAATAATCTGCCAAGCCCATAAGTGATAAAAGTAACTTGTCAAAATTCAATTGTTTTAAAAACCATAGCAACCTCTGTCAAGGCTAATATGACGATTTTAATTTTAGCAAAACAACTGCAAAATTAAAAATTAGGTACCCTATTTTTATGATGTTAATATTTATCCAAAGCGAAAAACAGTCAGTTGACCCGTTATGGTACAGGGTCTAATCAAAACTTGAAAAATTGATTTGCGAGAAACATATTTTTTTTTTAAACTCGAAACATTTTCTTTTTTGATATTTTGTTGGATGAAGGCTTAAATAAAGAGCAAATAACCGTGATTGTTTTTATCCTGGTCTACTCCGTTTTTCCATAAATTACAATTAAGTAAAAATTACATTTTTAAATGGCTTTATTTGGAAAACTATACATTTTAGACATAGGTTATGTTATACACAAGTTGTTTAGAATTGTTAAGAGAGTTAAAAAAATATATACAGGGTGTTCTATTTAAAATAACAAAGTCGCGGTCATTTTCAGGGAAACCGAAAACGATATTCATTTGTTTTTATGTTACAATATGGCAGTGGTAGCGTTTTTGTATGGTGTTTTTCTCATGGAAAGGAGTGGGTCCTTTACATTTTATTGATGATACTATCGATCGATTTGTCTAGGGATATAATGCAACTTGTAATGCTACCTTATGCGGAATAAGAAATACCATTTTACATTATTTTTCAGCAAGATAACAATCCAAAACACTTTTCACTACTTGTTCGAACACGGTTTTAAGAAAATAATATATGCTGGGGTCGGCGCAAAGCCCTGACCTTAACCCTATCGAAAACTTGTGGGAAAAAACGGAAAGCAGTATTGGTACAAAAATTTTACTAAATAAACAATCTCTATTTAAAAAAATCAGTGAAGTTTGGACAAATCTACCCGAATATGTTACTAACAACTTGATTGCTTCAATGTCACGACTTTGTCAGAAAAATATAGGTAATATTGAATATTCTATCTATATAAGTGTGTGAGAGAGTTGTATTGCACCAATTTACACGATATTTTTTTTTGAAATGATACCGAGTCCTTTCAACACTATATTTTGTATTTTTTTATTTTGTAATTTTTCTAAAAACCAATATGTTTTTCTTCAATAACGTTTTTATACGATATGGTGAATCCGCCCCATATTCCTTTTATTCAACGGAAATTCATTGCTTCATCTAACAGAAAAGGCAGAACTAAGTCTGCCAGCCAGCTAGTTAATTATTAACTAAAATGGTGAGTAATGTAAGTCTTAAATGTGCTCGTTTGCTTTACTTTTATCGTATTAATTATTAATATTTGTGGAAAGTTTAAAAATCCGAAATATTGTCTTACAATACATTTCTTATAAGGAATGATCAAAAAATAATTGTGTCGCTCTACTTTCGCCGATAGTGTACGTATAAATAGAGAAGAGAAGCTAATAAAAAGTTAATAAAAAAAAGTTAAAATGCTTACTCTCCGTTAGATTGTAGAGTCTAAAACAAAACCTTGTATATTCTAAATATAGTATTTTTTGTTTTTTAATAATATATGCACCTACCATAAATACATATAAAGCAAAATATGAAGTTTTATATTAATAAAAAGTAACAGCATTGAGCTTAAAATTCGCTACACAGAATTTATAGAAAAGTCGTAAAGTCTAATTAACATTTTTCAGCCAAGGCGCAAAGCGGTATAAATACAGGTTACGACTAATTCGCAAACCCTAGTATTCCCTCCTTAATTTTCATATTTTCACTTATGTGAGTGTAAATTCTTATTTTCAAGATATAAATAAATTGTAACTTTACATGGCTTTAAAAGTTTAAAGCACATAAAGATATAACACCTTTAAAAAACTTCTTTTGAAATATAGTAAATATAGTATATATCGGTTTTAATGTTCAACATATCTTAGATCAATCTTACAAGTAAAATTTCTTAAAATTTAACTTTAGTTTAAATGTCTATAATTTGTAAACAATATAGTTTACCTTGTTCCAAAACTGGTTTAGGAATCAATAGAAATGCACGAAAAAAATCGAAAACGTTAACATTTTAACATGTATCTTGGAAACGAAAAGTATGCGGACTCATGTTTATATGATTTTTTTATTTATTTCAGATTAATGACCTCCCAAAGTAATGCATAAAGGCATTAATTTATACCCTCTATAAGTTGACCTAACAAGTATGTATTTTTTAATAATTACACAGGAAGATACAAAAATATGCGAGGTTAAAAAATATAGTTTTTTAATAAAACCCTGTATATTTTTAGGTTAAACAGCAATTATTATTTTTATTTACCGACGTGGATTTTTATATAATATTTTAGTAGATGATTTTGACCAATTATGCCTGGCAGTTAATCTTATGAACATATTTTTGCTAATGTAAATTATGTGGTAGATGATAGCTAGTGAGTTTGGAAGCTAAAATTCGACAGTCGAATTTTGATCTATCGAAGTATGACCTTTTCATGTGATATTTCAAACCTAAATGTTTTGTTTGTATGAATATTATGATATATTGGAGGTTACCTTCTTAGAACCCCACTGATGCAAATTGAGTGATTAAAAATTAAAAATGGTAACTACAAACAAACTGCTTGTTTTATAAATAAAAAATTAGCACCCAAGGAATTTGTTACTGTACTGTACTGGATATGTATTAGGCATCCATATATATATATATATATATATATATATATATATATATATATATATATATATACATATAAAAAAACGTTTCGTCCATAGTTTTGGTCTTTTTCAAACCTAAAAGATTTTTTAGCACAATTTCTATATATAAATAAATGTATTTAAAATTTAAGACTTACCATAAAACGTTAATTTATCAAATAAATAATAGAGCAGATCACATATATTCTGACGTATACTGGAACATTTATTTTACGTTTTATAATTATTAAGACGTTCACTGTATTCAAATCAGACAAATACTAAGACTGTTGGTGATTATAATAAAGATATATATACTTTATTTAGGTTGTTAATATCTTTTTTGGGGTTTATGGCATCCTTGTTTTTATGAATTTCAGCCATTTCAAAAAATTCCCTTTTTGTTAACTGTGTGGTTTGTTAATGCGGTGGTGTTTTTTTGTCGTATTTTTGACTTTTTAGTCTGTTTTCCAAATATTGGCTTGTTTGTCCAATATAAACACCGTTGCAATTGTTGAAAGGAATCTGATAAACTATATGGCTTTTTTTATTAATTGGCTTTTTTGTTTTTAAGTTACTGAAATTTTTTGGCAGCAAGTTATATCTTTTGTAGCTTGTCACGATGTTATATTTCATAAAAAGTTTTTGAAATTGTTGGGATAAATCATTTATGAAAGGCAAAGAAATGTATTTTGATTTCGGATAATTTGCTTTAATATTAGAGTCAGAACTGTAATATTTGTGAATTCTGCTTTTGAATAATTTATTAATTAAGTATGAGGAGTATTCGTTTAGTTGCAATGCTGTTTTAGGTTTTCTAATGGCCTTTTCTCTGAATTCAGGATCATAAAGTTTAATTGCTCGATCTGCCAGACCAATAATTATAGATTTGTTTTGAAATATTGGGTGACAAGGGGTAAAATTTAAATATCGAGAGGACCAAGTTTGTTTTGTGTACCATTCTGTTTTAATTTTGTTTCCTATATGATGCAAAGTTAGGTCCAAAAAATTGATTCGGTTGTTCTCTTCGGTTTCAATTTTATCTCCACATTATTTAGGACACTTTCTGCTAGATCCTCCATTACTATTTAGACAACCACGCTCGATATCGATGCTCCCATAGCACCACCTTCTATTTGTTTATATAGCTGATATTCGTATACAAAATACGTAGAATTTAATGTTAATTCTACTGCTTTTAGGAATTCATTTTGGGGTATATCTGTGTATTTTTTTATTTCAGAATATTTCTTTTTAATTATTTTGGTAGCCAATGACATTGGAACGTTGGTATACAGGGATACAACGTCAAGCGATATTAGTTGGTAATGTTCTGGAACTTCTAAATTATCTAATTTTTCTTTAAAATGATAGGAATCCTTGATATAGTAATTATTTGTATGTACAATATTTGTCAGGATTTCTTTTAAATACTTTAATAGTGGTGTAAATGGAGATTTAATACATGAGACAATTGGCCGTAGTGGGATATTTTCTTTAAGTATTTTTGGTAATCCGTATATTTTGGGGAGAACAGCACTACAAATTTTTAGTTTTTTAGCAATATTGAGTGATACAAAAAGATTTTTTCCCAAGGGTCAATTATTTCGTTGTTTCTTTTTTGATACTGGTTCGTGGGATCTTGTTTATTTTTTTTGTTTTTGCGTCATTTAGTATTTCATTCATTTTTATATCGTAGTCAGCAGAACTCATCAATACAGTTTTATTTGTTTTTTCAGCCTTTAGAACTTCTATAGGATTGTTTTGGTCTTATAGGTTGATTTGGCTCTAATTTCATCATTTTCTCCACCTCTCTAATGATTTATACCGTTTTCAATAATACATAATATGTCAGTAGTCAGCAAAAGTTTATCATGATTTATTTCCTTTGCAAAATTAGGTCCTAAGCTTAAAATTTCTATTGCGTAATTGGGAATGTTTTGATCTGTTAGGTTTTCTACCCACATAGACTTTGTTTTTTGTTTAAAGGGAACTTTTTGCTTGAGCATAAGATGGTTTAGTTTATTTTTATTGTTTTGTTTAATTTGTTGAAAAAGTTTTTCTGTTTTTTTGTATATTACACATTTTAAATTTATTGAAAATATTATTTGGTATATTTTCCGTAAGAAGATGTTCAGGATGCCTGAATCTGTTCTGTAATTTTTTTATGTTTAAAATTGTTTCTGTAATTAATAAATTTAACGTACTTACTTAAAATAAATTTTGGTAAGACAAACTGGTTATATCTACGTTCAAGGTTTAAATTTTCAAATGTTATATGAGAAATTTTGAAATTAAGGAAGGTTGGTTTTAAGTTTTCTTATTTACATCTCAATGAGAAAATTCTTCTATTCTTTTGGTTGGCTATTTTTAGTGAGATGTTTTCAAAATGTCTCATATAACATTTGAAAATGTAAACCTTAAACGTAAATTTAACCAGTTTGTCTTACCAAAATTTTTTCAAGAAATTAAACAAAAAAAATAAAAAAAAACCATCTTATCCTCAAGCAAAAAGCTCCCTTTAAACAAAAAACAAAGTCTATGTGGGTAGAAAACCTAACAGATCAAAACATTCCCAATTACGCAATAGAAATTTTAAGCTTAGGACCTAATTTTGCAAAGTAAATAAATCATGATAAACTTTTGATGACTACTGACATATTATGTAATATTGAAAACGGTATAAATCATTTGAGAGGTGGAGAAAAAGATGAAATTAGAGCCAAATCATGCAATATATTAACAAACTTTAAAACTACTAAAAAATCAAACAAATAAAAATAAAAAATGCACAATAAACTTAACAAAAACTAAAACATTTCTAAAAAACAATCCTATAAAAGGCTGATAAAACAAATAAAACTGTATTGATGAGTTCTGATGACTACAATATAAAAAGAATGAAATACTAAATGACGCAAAACAAGATTCCACGAACCAGTATCAAAAAAGAAACAACGAAATAATTGACTCTTGGGAAAAAAATCTTTTTATATCACCCGATCTTGCTAATAACCCCTTTGCTAACCCCAAAATATACGGATTACCAAAAATGTCTAAAGAAAATATCCAATTACGGCCAATTGTCTCATGTATTCAATCTCCATTTACACCACTATCAAAGTATTTAAAAGAAATCCTGAGAAATATTGTACATTCAAATAATTACTATATCAAGGATTCATATCCTTTTAAAGAAAAATTAAATAATTTAGAAGTTCCAGAGCATTACCAACTAATATCGCCAATGTTCCAATATCATTGGCTACCAAAATAATTAAAAAGAAATGGTCTGAAATAAAAAATACACAGATATACCCCAAAATGAATTCCTAAAAGTAGTAGAATTAACAATAAATTCTACGTATTTTGTATACGAAGATCAGCTATATAGACAAATAGGGGTTGTGCTATAGGAGCATCGATATCGAGCGTGGTTACCCAAATAGTAATGGAGGATCTAGAAGAAAGTGTCCTAAATGATGTGGAATTTAATACACCTTTATTTTATCGTTATGTCGACGATTGTATCACTGCAATTCCAACTGATCAAGCAGAAAATATATTAAAACATTTTAATCAATACCACAATAAACTATAATTTACAATTGAAACCGAAGAGAAGAACCGAATCAATTTTTTGGACCTAACTTTGCATCATATAGGAAACAAAATTAAAACGGAATGGTACACAAAACAAACTTTTTCCTCTCGCTATTTAAATTTTACCTCTTGTCACCCAATATCTCAAAAAAATCTGTAATTATTGGTCTGGCAGGTCGAGCAATTAAACTTTCTGATCCTGAATTCAGAGAAAAGGCCATTAGAAAAGCTAAAACAACATTGCAACTAAACGAACATCCCTTATACTTAATTAATAAATTATTCAAAAGCAAAATTCACAAATATTACATACTATATATAAACTCTAATATTAAATCAAATTATCCGAAATCAAAATACATTTCTTTGCCTTTCATAAATGGTTTATCCCATTAATTTCAAAAACTTTTTATAAAATATAACATCGTGACAAGCTACAAACGATATAACTTGTTGGCAAAAAATTTCAGTAACTTAAAAACAAAAACGCCAATTAATAAAAAAAGCAATATAGTTTATCAGATTCCTTGCAACAATTGCAACGTTGTTTGTATTGGACAAACAAGCCAATATTTGGAAAACAGACTAAAAAGTCAAAAATACGGCAAAAAAAACACCATCGCATTGACAAACTACGAAATATCCAAAAATCACAGATTCAGCTATAAACAAGCTAAAATATTAAAAACCGAACCACAGTTAAGAGAAAGAGAATTTTTTGAAATGGCTGAAATTCATAAAAACAAGGACGCCATAAACGACAAAAAAGATATTAACAATCTAAATAAAATATATATATCTTTAATATAATCACCAATAGTCGTAGTATACATATATATATATATATATATATATATATATATAATAAGGGTCAAATATCCATAATTTAATGTATTACCTTTAAATAAAATACCTGCACACAAAATGTTACCTGATATATTTGACAATTTCAGTTTTCTTGATTTACAAAAACTGATCGTTTAACGGAAATTTTAATTATACTGGGTTATAGTTATATGCCAAATCTGCAATATGTTTGTAACATTTTTAATATCCTTACAGAAAACCAATAACTAAATCTACCGTGAGTAACAAAGAAATTTCATGAAACTGGAAAGGTAAAAGATTCTGTACGGTCTGGCAGACCGGAAACACCATAACTCCTTGGCTTTCTCCCAAAACACTAGGAAGAGAAAACAGCGCCTCGACTTTAAAAGTAGTTTGTAAAAACACAACGGAACCAATACAAAAAAGAACTACCTAATTCAACAAACAATAAATTAATGAAACTAAGTAACGTGTTTAAAATGTTGTCCATTTACTTCCTGACAGTAGGTCAAATACTGTGGGAAAACATTTAATTCATTAAAAAGAATACCAGCCTTCTCGATTTGTCTACAATGGATTTCTATTCTCTCCTTTAAATCCTCGAGGTCATTGGGCTTAGTTTTATTCACCACATTTTTATAGGGTCCCCTCAAAAAGGTGGCCACTCTATTGTACATATTCCTACATCCAATTTACCTTTCAAAAAAAACATTTGCTAAATATTCCCAAACATTCCGAGCAAAATGCGGTGGAGCACCATCGTGCTGAAACTATATTTCATCATTTGGTGCACCATTAACTAAAAAAATCAAGTTTAAATACTTAATACAGCAGATAAAGTAAGAAACTTACGGTTATTCTGAAATATTTCTGGAATAGCTGGGATGATTTCGGTCTTTAAAAGATTCAAATATCTTCCTCCAGTTAATGTGTTTTCCATGAAGAAGGGAGCGATTATTTTTGCACCCTTTGTACCACCTCAAACTATTGGGAAAAATAGGTATGATTTTCATGTATCCAATGTGAATTTTCCCTGGCCCAATATCGACAATTACGCTTGTTAACTTTTCCATTCAAAAAAAAAAGTTGCTCGTATTGCACCGTTCCATGATGATTTTCTTCTAAACTGATTAAAACATTCAAAGTAATATCAAAATCTGTTTCGTTTTTAGGTCTGCCAGAACGTATATTATCTTTTACCTTTTTAGTTACACGAAATTTGATGTTCATTTTATTTACGGTAGATTTAGTTTATGGATTTCTATTAGGATATTACATTATATCTCCATAACCCAGTATAATTAAAATTTCAATTCTTTGGGTTTCAGTTAAACGATCCATTTTTGTAAATCAACAAAACTGACATTGTTAAACATATATTTATTATTTAATAATAATAAGAAAACATTAAATTATGGATATTAGATCCTTATTTTCCCAAAAACTGTTGACACTCGTAAAAAGTGCTCTTTATAAAAAGTATTGAGAATTTCACGCAGATTTTAAAAAAATAATATAATATAGAGTGTTCTACTTAAAAAATCATTTTTGGAACTTGCCATGGGATCAGGCGGTACCTGAGATATTTCGCCTTTTATACCTATATATATATATATATATATATATATATATATATATATATATATATATATATATATATAAATATATATATATATATATATATATATATATATATATATATATATATATATATCAAGATGTGGGAAATTCCTTCACCAGTATGTCAACAAACGACCAAAAACATGACGCTCTGTTTGTTTCAGAACCAAAAAGCCATTCCGCGACACGGTAGTATTAGCATTAAAACCGAATTACCCAAACACTGAAATAAATAAAGTGACATGTAGTTCGACTTAAAATGTCGATCTGCGAAATAGGCGACCAAAGACGCCAACTATAGGTACTACGGTGCACTAAATCGATTTAGATGCAACCTACATGAGTGCACAAGAAGACACGTGCAAAATAGAAGAAAAACATAGTTAACAATTTCTGTGCTGCTCTCGATCGTAAAAGATTACAGGAAAGAAGTCAACATGAGGAATTAGTCCAGGGCAGATACCATCATTGGCGAAACCAACGGAACCTCTCTAAGACCACTCGCAGGTTGTAGACCAATTTTTTCATGCTTCAATAATAAAAATCAGTCTAGGAGTTTAGCCTGTAAGTGGTAACAATCAATTTATACATACTTACATACTTAATTGGTAAAGATATTTACATGCACCCTCGGTCAGAATATAGCACTTATTTTTATGTTTGCTTTTTCTCTTTATTTAAAATACAATAATAATTTATGCCCAGTTGTGCGACTTCATGATAGTTAGTCACATTTTTCTAATACTGTTATGCAAAATTTATAAAAAATTTAAATAAGTTTACTTGTTTTAGTTCAGAGATGTTATTTCTAAAATAATCAAAGTAATAAGATAATTTAAATTATACTTAATACTGGTCGGTCAGGACGGTAACGGTAAGTTCTACCAATTACTCGCCCACACGTCATAAATATCGCTTAAGCCTATATTTAAGCCGGTACTGAACAGGATACTATAAGTATAAGTTACTTAAAAATGCACAACTTCCAACCGCCAAGGCGTCATGTTGCGACGATATTTTTGGTCGCAGCGAGTAGTGGGCGAGCACTGGATCTAATTGCCGCTTTGTTGTTACGTCGATTTGTGTATTTACTAATAAACACATCATTAAACCCCAAATAAATAATAAAAAGTGACATTTAAGCATTGATAAAAAATATTCGTCTGTAAATCTGGTTTCGAACACTCGATTCTATATCTCTATCTATTCATTATACATTATGGATTTAGTGATGGGTTTATTGACAAATATTGCTGTAATGATAGACAAGTAAAACAAAATAATTAAATTTCCAAGTATTCCTGCAGAACTTCACTAAATTTCACAATAAGTAACACAACTTTCCAATAACGCTCGAAGCAAATTTTGTTCTCTTAAATTATTCAGAAAATGTACCGTTCCATCTAATACCTAAAAACAGTGATAATCTCTAAAATTCGCTTCGGAGAATTTATAGATAGATCGTAAAGCTTAATTAACATTTTTTAGCACAGCGCAAAGTGTAATGAATGCAAGGTATGGTTAATCTTTAAACTTTCGTTATTCGCTCGTTAATAAATTTCCTTCCTCCAGTTAAAACTCTAATGTATTTAACAATTTCGAAATATAAATTCTCTTTAAGATAATGTGGTTTTAAAAGTATGTTAACGATTTCGCATACTAAATATGATAAACTTTTAACCCCTGAGAGGAAAAAATTCCATTATGGTTTTAAATTCTTTTTTTAAAAAGTGCATAAAATAAAGGTTAAAAACTGAGAAATAGAGTATTTTCCAGACAGCCTAAGTAATTTAATGAAAAAAAAAAAACAACAGATTCCCAAGGAAACTACTGACAAAACGATTCCCCCAACAGTGATTTCATGAAGACCTTGGCGTTCGATGAAGAAGACTTACAGGCTGATAAATTTTTTCTTTTTAATATATATATATATATATATATATATATATATATAAACAAATCAATCTACATTTCATACTGTAATATTTTTGAAATATATTTTTTGAATTGATTGAAAAAATATTGCGTCTTGTTATTTCAAATCTTTAGTGCTATCTAAAAGAACGTGGAAGACCAAATTTTTACCAAAATATTACCAGGTCATCCCCATACGACCCCTAATTTTTGGCCAAAATTTGAAGTTAATCGTCTAGATATTTTTTTATCTATGCCGCGAAAAGGCATAGATAGACGACAGACAGACCGTTGGAGTTGAAAAAACATACATTTTGGCCTCTAGGGAGGCTAAAACGTGAAGATTTGTGAAACCTGGGAGGGTGATTGTTTCACGATTACAAACATTTTATTTGGACACTATTTTCTTTAGGCGTCCTGAATTCGTATCACAATAAAATTTTACCCGTTCATTTCCATATCATAAATAATAATCACAAAATTAGTAGTTATTTTAGGCTGGTTTTTAAAATATTTTCTAGGCCACCATTTTGTTTTGCAAAACACATTCTGATAATTAAAAACGCGGTCCGGTTTGTTCAATAGTGCTTTCCATTTGGGAACCATATATTTAAGGAGGTCGATAGGTTCACGCAACTTGGCTTCTTGATAAGCACAACAAACACAAATACCGTTAAAAGCTAAAGAAGAATCAACATCGACCTACTCTTTATGGTCTCCAAAAACACATCTAAGCATCGAAGGTATAATTTTGAATTATATCGAATTTACAAGAACCAGACATCGTCACATTCATAAAGATTCAAATAATAAGATGGGCGAGTCATCTAGCTAGAGGTCCACCACGTGTAAGATGGATGAATAAAGCGAAGGAGACCTTGGAAACCTAAAGTTAGAAAATGGAAAGAAGCAGCCAAGAACAGAGCAGAATGGAGACCAATCTAGAGCAGGCCAAAATCCACCCAGGGTTGTTTCGTTGGTTGGATTCGTACAAAATTTTTACCATTTCACTTGCAAAGTTTAAAGCAAGTCGGATAATTAGTTTTTATTAATAATGTTTTTAACATTTCTCCTTGCCGCCCTTTTACTCCGTCATATTGAATTTTTACCAGGTCATCCTCATGCAACCTTAATTTTTGACTAAAATTTGAAATCAATTGGGTAAGTAGTTTTTTTGCTATGCCGCGAAAAGAGAGTCAAATAGACAGACAAACCCACAGATCGACGGAATTGAGAAAACATGAAACCCTAAAACGTGAAGATTTGTAAACCCCTGGGAAAGTGATTATTTATTCAAATTATAATACTGTCATTTTACGAGGGAAGTAATAAACCATAGGAGTATGTCAAATGGATTTTTTAAGGCTAAAATTTTTAAATTTGCTTAAAGATCTATACCCGCTTTCACTAAGGAGGTTTTTTAACTAGTTATAAGTTTAAAATGACATAAGCATCAATTGCACACATAATTTGTCGTAAATGTCACATTACGAAATGGCAGTGACATAAGCAAGATATAACTGGCGAATATTTAGTGAATACGGGGGCTAATGTTTTTGCGAATTTTGCTCCATATTTCAGGTCAATTATGTAAGTAAATGCAGATCAATATTGACATAGAAAGTTTTAATCAGACCAGACAAATAAAGCTTGTAAAAAATACATATTTAGAGAAAATGGTTTACGAACTCACACATCAAATGTAAAACTAAGTAAGCTAGTTTACTTCCGTTTTATTGTCAATTAGACGGGTTACTATTAGAACAAATGTAACTTTCGAACACTTTGAACTTTGGCACAACTTATCAACATTTCCATTATGACACGTTCAGCTATTATTGAAACTTAGACTTCGTTATTTAACTGATATGGCTGGCTATAGACGACTGATGTTCCTGTTACTGGAGGAAACTTTCCTATCTTAACGTTTGATAGCATTTACATTTTAAACAACTATATATTACGGTTCATCTGTTTTTTTTTTTCGTTGTTTTTAGAGAAGTTCTACCAACAAATTACTTTTATTTGTTTTTTTAAAACATCATCTTATAGTCCAGTCAATAATTTACATAACACAAGACTATTTTACTTTGAAAAACTGTAAATTTACCAAATGGTTTGAGTTATGTCTATACTTTTCTAAACAACTTAGATACAAAAAGACACTTATCTTTATTTGAAATGAAATAGGAGAATATTAAGCCAAATTTAGCACCTTTATAAAAAATGCATCTCAATCTAACCCAATTCTTGGTCAAAATTTGATGACCATTAAATAAGTAGGCAGCTTGCATCTATCATAACAAAATGGCGAATATAAGTCCACATTTTTAACACAGAAGAATGGAATTTTTGCAATTACCAGTCGAATAAAGAACTTACCAGATGTTATAGCTTATGAAAGCATTTATCCATCACTGAATAGAGATTTTATCGGATAAAATCCAGCATCTATGCTGACTAAGTTAAAATATTAATTAAAATCCAATAGAGAATATCTCATCTTGCCTTCAACCTTAAAGTTTTGCAAAAGAGACCGAAAATGGCCATCCCATTCGGTTTTATTCGCTTGGACTAGACAAAAAACAGTATGTCACTCCAAAACATGGCGCCAATACAAAATTATTTCTTAGCAGTGAAGATTTTTACTGACAAGAAAAACAATAAATGGATAGGATTTAATCACTTAAACATTATGAATTGTTCTCAATACCAAAATCCATGTAATATACCTCAAAAGAAATCAATTAGAAGCCATACGATAGTATATTACTCAAATTATAATAATTATGTATGAAATAATTTTCAAATGCAGCGGTTATTATCCAAACTAGAAATTCTTTCAGGTATTTCCTGCCATGTGAGACTTTAATTGATTTCGGATCGATAAAATAGTACCTTGAACATGCACGCGGTGTCTGATATTAATCCAGGCAAATTGGCATTTAATACTATTAGTTTAGAAAACGTATAATAGTTTTAATTTAAACTGATATATTTACTTATTCTGAACCAAACATTGTAACGAACGAAAAAGTTTGTTACACCATACAAATGTTCTAGTCGAAAAACTAGAAAGGACGACCCATCTAACGACTTTGGAGTAGACAATAATTAAGGAAAAATGCATGAATATAACTGTTCCCTGGCTAGTAAAAACAATTAAATATGGCGGAATCCGGTGTCCGCCCTGTCGTGATGAAAATATTGTCAAACGAACACCAGTGTCCACCACCATGGCATTGAATGTATTAACTAATTTTGATATAAAATCCTTGTATACAAATGTGCCTTTTATCAATTCACTTTCCAAATTTTGTGACATACTTAGACATACAAATCTTGATCTATTCTTAATTGATTTGCTGCCTTATGTCCACACATTTTATAATTTAAGGTGCCCTTAGCACTCCTCAACCTCAAGCAAAGCCATTTGATCTCAGCTAATTCCTTAGGTAGCGGACACCCTTATGGAACTTTTCCAGGAAACAGCTGTAGCCACTTCTTCTTTACATCGCAAATGATGGTTAAGGTTTATCGATGATACTTTTTTAATATGATCACAAAGAGAAGAAAATTTAACAATATTTTTAGATCACCTAGGCCATCAACATTCTAATATAAAATTCACTATGAAAATTGTGTCAGTTGGTGGATGTTTTAGTACAAAAGAAAGCGAACCATACCTAGGGTAATTAACCTAATACGGAACCGACACTTACGAATAAACATTTAAATTTTAGTTTTCACCATTATCCATCTCAAAAACAACCGGTTATTAATTCGTCGAAACTGAATGAAGCTTTAATATTAAATGGATCTTCTACTGAAGGTATTAAGTATTCGATAAGATAATAAAATTAAAATAATTCCAGACATCAATAAGTATTGGTTTTGTCAACTATTAATAAGAAGTGCAGTTTTAACTTTATATACAGTGCACCACAGAAAAAAATTGCAATAGTTCTGCAGATGTCTAACATTTGCTTCTTTAATACGTAAAGAGAAATTGATGATAGCTTAAGGTAGGCCAAAGATGTAAATCGTACAAGTCTAAAAAATTCTCTTTTTCTGCGGTAAAGTATATTTAGTGAAACTGGCCGGTTTGTGCCTATTAAATTTTAGGAACACCAAAGGTGTATAAGTGAATAAAACAAACTTTTAATTATTAATTTAATTAATGCCATGAATATCAAGGTTCTTGCATCAGATTCAGGATGTTATAAAAAGAAGTTTAGAGAATAGGTGAAAGAGACGCGGACTTGACGTGCATAGATCTGGTATAAATACTTGAATTCTACTTATCGGAGTCAATTTAGTATTTTGATTTCGTGCACTAAAGTTCCTTGAAGATGCACCGTGCAATCTCAAGCGAAATATTGAAATGCAATTCCACGTCACGGTTTAAACCCAAGAACCATAATTTCTTATATATTGGCGATATCACTTCCCTACAAAAGCAAAATAATTTAATCGCAAAAAAATCTTATATTTTATGGCTGCCATATTAATACCATTATTAATTAATATTCAAAAATTGGTACAATGACTCAGAATAATATGCAGAAGACATTGTGTTATAAAACTAAGAAATCTTTGATTTTTTACAGAATTGTGATTGTTAAATTGTTATACCTTTATTTTTTCCTTAAGGGAAACTTTACATAACAGGCAAGCCAATCTAATGTACAACAGATCGTTCTGCCTTTGCTTAGCAAATCAAGACACCATTAATGAATAAGTAGCATCGTTACCGAAAGTAACTGGGATAAAAATTACACATTTTACTCTTCTGAACTATTATTCCAAGTTACCCTAGAATGGCAATGCCAAAGTTAACCTAGGATTGGAATGTCAAAGTAATTTTTTCTATTTTGACAGTGTCCTTTGCTTTTGATTTGAAAGCAATATGTATCTTTGTTTGAACGGAAATACCTACTTTGTCCACATTTTATACATCACGCCAAAGCTAACGAAGGAACAAAAGTCAATAATTTTTACTCCACTTCACGGGATGGAAAAAAATTAGAGAAATTGCAGCAGCAAGTGCATGTAAGCAAAAACACCGTTTTGTAAAGGCCATTTTACATGCTGCAATTCTTTCTTGCAAGTTGCAATAGTCTTGAACAAAAGCATGCGCAGTGGCAACACATTTGTACCTTTTGTCAAACTGCGCATGCCTTTGTTCAAGACTATTACATATTGCAAAGAAGAATTGCAGCATGTAAAACGGCCTTTAGACAAGCAAAAAATTGCAGAATATGGTGGTATCATTGAGAGACCAAAGGCGGGACGTCCAAAAGTTTCAACATCAAATCAAGACCATGAATTGGTGCAGTTCCTTAGAAACAATCCTTTTCAAACAGCAGTAAAGGCTAAAGGAAAATCAATTTCCCAGGTTCTGCAAATACTGCAAGAAGATGAACACGGTTATCAAACCTAACGAATCGTGCTGTTTCTAATAAAATATTCCTTACAGAATTTAATAAGCAAAGGAGGTTGAAATTTGCAAGGGAATGTGAATATCAAGATAATTTTTGTGAGAATGTGGTATTTTCTGAAGAGAAAAATTTTCAGGCCATAACGGAACACTGCGCGTGTATAGACCTATTGGGATGTGGTATAGTGGGAGATATACACGGAAAATAAACCAGGGTGGTCATTTTTCTGTGAGCGTTTGGGGTTGGATAAGTATCAGGGGTCCAGGAGTGTGGGCAGTGAATGAAGAAAGGCTTAATGTAGATTTTTACTGTAATATACTAGAAAACATTATTTAACCTACTGTAAGGCCAGTTTTTGGAGACAACTTTGTATTTTAACATGATAATTGCCCTATACATAGAACTAGATTAGTGCAGAATATATTGCGAAATCATAATATCGAAACTTTACGCTGAATTTCAAAAAGCTCTGATTTGAATCCAATTGAATCACTGGCGGCTCGCGGGTGATAAAGTAAGTGAAGTGCAAATCGAGCAAGAAAATATCGCAATAATTTTTTTTCGAGAATTTTTTATATGTGGAGGGGGTAGAATATTTTTTTACGATTTACCTAAATTTTGTATACTAAATAAATTCTCCTATCCTTCATAGCAGCAAATTTATTTATAACATCCTCATAAAATGGATGAGTTGCCCTAATCTCCTCCAGAAATTCCTTTTGAACTGAAATATTGCCAAGAGAAGTAAGTCTTTCTTGAGATATTGTATTTTACACATTTAAAGCAAGAAAAACTTCTTTCCACTGAAGCACTTATCTACGGTATTGTCAAAATGAGGGAAAACAATTTATATGCTTCGCTAAAAATATATTTATTTTTTTTAATTTTTTCACTTGCTCTTGCAGCGATATATTTCAATTACTCTCATTAGCAAAAATAAGATCAAACTCATTTTTAAGTCGTTGCCTTTTTGAAAATATTTCCCCATATAACTGTAACAAATTTTCAAACGGGCCAGTCGGAAAATTTAGCAGAACTTGCCAAACATGAAAAGGTAACTTTTTCACAGTCTTGAAATTTTAGTTTCATTTCCATTAAAATATGGTCCAATATTTCATAAAAAAGGGTTCTATACTTAGCCCTAATTTCCTCAGGTGAAAGCTTAGCAAGCTCACGTTTGTAATGATTTATTTCTGAAATTTTGCTTTATGAAACATGGTATTAAATTATTTTTTTACAGAGCGCCTCACGACAGCGTTTTATGTTGAATATGTACAAATGAATGTCAGGCGATTTTTCTTGAAGAACGTCAAATTGTATGTCCGTGATTGAGAAAATGTCATTAAACACTGCTGCCAAAAACGTGATTTCAAAATCGTTCATCTCACCTAAAAATCCTTTTGCAAGGCGGATTGATTTGTCACAGTTTGTAACATTGACTAACTTAGAAATATTTGACACGACATGGTTATTGAATATACATAATTTAGTAATAACTGAAAAGTAATATCTGCAATTTTTATGGCCGAGACCACTTTGTAACAAAATGATTGCTGTAACTAATGTAGTGATTAAATCTTAAACAGTTACGAAGGTGAGTAACCAGGTTTATGCCATCCTTATTATTAATATATAAAAAATTGTTAGTCTGATGTAATTGTTCGTGTATGTGAAATTATGATTGTTTTAGCCTGAAGAAGATACAATAAAGGCATCGAAACGTTGCTCGGTAATAAATAAGATTTAAGCACAACTACTGTCCTTTATTCCCGAAAAATGTTCAACCTAATTACTAAGATAGGTCGCAAATACCACACAATATTATTTTGATGTTGATTAAATATTTCAAAAAAAAGTATTAAGCCAATTTGAAGTGATCTAAAGTACATTAAACTGTTTCGCCTTTGCAAAATATCACATTTGTTTACTAGATTATTTTGCTTTTGTATAAGTGAGACAATGGTAAAGAGTAGACACTTTTGTCACACACATATCTTTAGAACTAATTATCCTAGAAATACCATTCCGAGACCAAATAGTAGAGCTCTTTTTAAATTTAATAAATCTTCAAAAACATAAAAATTGTGAATTTTGCAATTAGACTCTTGCCCTGTAGGGAACAGTCGATTACTGCATCAAAATTAATATAATTAACGTCTACTTAATTTCCGTTAAATAATGCATGTAAAAGAAAATTAACACAGTAGTAGCTAACATTTATTAACTATTATTAATAACTCTATTTTTCTTTGTATTCAAGTACGACGACAAACTTATTCTTGCACAAATGAACTCATAAGTTTCGAAAGAAAAATACATTGTACGTAAAATCACGTTTTACGCTACGCCAAATATCTTGTTTATGTCCGTTTTCTTAAGTTTTTGAACTACTTAAAACTTCACAGAATTCTGCTTTTGATATCCCACAGAGCGAAACATCGTTTTGAAAGTTTTGTCGTCAAGAGGTAACGCTACAAAAGATCGCGAATTGTTAATCTTTTCGCTTGTATTAGTTACAGTTTGTGACTTGCTCAAAATCACGTTAAGATATTGTAGACATCTGAAAGAGAAAGAATTTATACAGTCACAAAAGAACTTGATAGAAGCTTATAAACCGTCTTTAATACTTAATGATGTTAAAACATGTCTGTGTATTCTTCAAAGTAGACCAATAAGTTTTAGGGATTTACGTTAAGTACTGGCAAGAACGTTATGTTATTGTACCAAGATATCTTCAAGTTTATAAAGATTATATTAGCAGTTTATTAAAACGGTCTTTTAAAAAAGTAAATTGTAACAGTTGCTTCATAGAAATTGCCTAATTAGAAAATGTGCCACGTCTCTGCAAATAACTTGTCACTAATGGTACTAAAATCACAAAGTAATGGAACGTCGCTTGAGAAAGAACGTTCTCGCGAGTCATCTGCACCGAAAATTTACGTATAAAAACTAAATAAAATACATAACAAATGAATTACACTCTCCATAGGAGCCTTTCATATCAATAAGCCTCTTCGCAAATTAGGAATTCCTTCTTTATAATACACAAGAGCCCATATGTAAAAATGTTAAATTATACACAATGTCTATACTACAAAATATTCCACACTGTTATGATAACTTTAATAACCCAACCTCAGAAAACTCATAATATTAAATATACGCTATATATTCATATACAATTTAAAAAACTCAAAAAAACCAAGGCATTTTGAATTATATATTAAACATATTATTATATTTTTCTCCAATAAGTTGTAATATAAAACTTATTTAACTAAATATATCTCTTTTATAGTAATTGCTCATTATCATAAATAATTGACAAGACATTTAAAAATCACAGGCAAATCTTCACAGAGAAAAAATTTGCCTGGACATCAATGTGATGACAATCTCATCATCTGTGTCTTATCAACAAAGAAGCAAAAAAAATTTGTAGGTTTGAAAACGATACAATTATTTTATTTTGATTATTTTTTTGGAATGTACGAACTAATTTTTAATAAAAATAGTAAAAACATTTTATTAAAACTTTTTAAATTATTTATTTGTATAGTTTTTAACTGCGCAACCCTAATTAAGTTTATAAGTTTCTAAAAATTAAACTTACTTACCAAACACGTTAATTTATAGCTAGGTAAGTAATTCACACACAACGTATTTTAAAAAGTTGAAGTAAAAGCTGAAAATGACTACCGTAACTATTTAAACACGCACGAATACGGCGAAGCCAATTTTCTTGAACAGATTCAAGAGCGTTAGGTCTTTGTCTAATTTGTTCCCCTGCAAAATACAGTTTCTAAGGTTATCTTCATTTCAACCCTATTATACAATAATATTTTCATGTAACCCCAAACATAACAATCAAGGGGGTTTAGGTCTGGTGACCTCCGAGGCCAATTTCTAGGTTTTGGGCCATTTCGACCTATTATCAAACGTATTATCCAGATGTTGTAACACGTTCCTATGAATGTGGACAAGACTCCATCAATAAGAAACCAAGCACTGGCTCGCTGAGCTAAAGGAATATCTTCTAAAAGAGTGGGCAAGTCATTTGTTAAAAATTGGAAGTATGTCAAAATATTTATTGAAAACCGGTATTGAAATCGACCTTGTTGAATGGTGTGTGGATTTTCTTGAGCCCAGGTATGAGTATATGATAATTTAAAATTCTATCTCTCGTAAAACAACATTCATCGGTTGTCAGTATGTTTAAAGTAAAATTTTCGTGTTCTTTATGGGGTAAGTCCTCCAAAGTCAAAGCCGGTACTGTCGGCACATGATAAGGGTACAGAAGGTTTTCACGAAGGGTACGATGAATGGTCCAATTAGAAAATCCAACTTGTCGCGAGATTTCCCGGTGCTCAAACCAGCTTCCACTAGAGCTAAAATATGTTCCTCGTTTTTGGGTGTTATTTGCTTTTCAGGTCCCCGATTAGTTTGACGGACGTTTACACTTCCCGTATCGCGAATTCTTTGTAAAAGCGCCACAAATGTTTTGTCATTGGGACACCTCCTGTTAGGATATTAGGATATTTTTCCCGGAATGTTTGGAATGCCAAATGAGCATTCTGTCTACACTTTTCATAAATTAGTAACATGTCTGCATATTCAAAATTCGTATACATTTTTAAATCGTTTTTAAATCCCGTCTACGTATTAAAACGGTATGTAATTGCCTCATACGTCAAAAAATTAAGATGAAAGAACCAAAAAACAAGACAACTGCAACTGATATATTTGCGAATTGTTATGTTCGTTGAGGCCTCCTCGTTTCTCTACCGTGGGCAGTGTTGTCGTTTTCAAATAAGCATTCTATGGTAAAATAAAACCATTTATTGTTTTTTTATTTTTTAAATTTAGGTCGTTCAGATATTTTACTAAGAAAAAAATTATAGGTATTTTGTAGAAAATCATATAATTATTTGTTTTACATAATAAAATGAATGTGTTAACGATGTGCTTAAAAATTAATAAAACAAAATACAGCTTTAAGGCCGTTTTCCCAAAAATGGTAAGGAATTAACCCTGTTATTTAGGAATTTTTTAGCGAAATGGTCCATATTATCACGTGTTAAAATATTTGTAGTCAAACCCCTGTATAAGGACTAATAATTCTCCTATATAAAAGCACAAAAATCATAACAGCAGAACGTCTGGTCATATTAAAAACTCCATAATACTGCCTGACGACAAAGCGTCCTAAGTGGGACATAATTACAGATTCATTTAACTCTATTTACTGCTTCAAAGACGATTATTCAGAAAGTTACCTCAAGAGATAAACATAACTTTTGAAAGGACAAGATTTAAGAAAATTAATATAGATATCCCATGGACTCCAAGTCACATAAATAATATTTGATATTGATAGGTCCGACCTATTAGCTTCGAATCAAAATATCTATAACCATATCATTAATAAGATAAAATATTAAAATTCATCATACAGAAAAAAAATGGTTCAATTATAATGGCACCTCCTAGATACTCCAAACAAATCACAAAAAATGAAAGGCATATTCTATACCAACCAATTCCTTACAAATAAGCAGAAGATATTCATTATCATCACAAGAGTAAGGATAAGAATAGGACCGACTTAAAAATTCCTCACTAATGTTGTTCAATGAACAGAAAACTTTAACCTGTAATATAACATTTTACCGCCATAGGACAAATATTCAAACATTGCAAAAAAAAACACTTACCACCCGTTCAACACAAAATACAATAAAGACATTTAAATGTTCAACTACATACATTTACCAGAACTAATAGAATTTCTTAAAAATCCAAATTTGTAAAATATATATACCGGGTGTCAACGAATCTAATAGACATGTCATAACTTTTAAAGTATTTGATGTATCAAAGAGAAATTTGGTCTAGTTAAATGGTACATAAAGAAGAGAGTTTTCGCATATTTTTCACTTCCGGTTTCACTGGAAATGACTCCAGTTTCGATATTTTAAATGGAACACTCTGTATATTTTTACAATTTTATATTCCTGAAACAATCTGAATCAGAATGTGACATTTTAAAAACCTTTTACGCCTACTTGATTTTTATATAGCCATTTTTAGAATTGCATCTAGGTGGCCATGACCGGACGCAAATTAATCTAAGGACCTGAAATGATGACAAAATAATACAATCGCTAAGTTTTAGTGATTAGTCTGATAGCTAGGAACAAGAGAAGTTGATAAAATCAAATTTTTGTGTCTAACTATTTTTTTTCAAATGGCGACCCTTTTTAGACAAGCCCTTTTTGAAAAAAAGATTTTTCTGCGAATCTAAAGGTACTTTTTTGCGATTAGATTAAAAATAAGCTGAAAAATTGAATATTACTAAGAAAAATACTCGATAATCAATTATTTACTTTTATCAAGTGTGCCATGGATAGCCATGGCTGGACTTGATTAAGTAAGATTTTTTTGTTTTGATAGTGACACTTATCTATTCTTTCTGAGTAGACAAGATTTACTTATTTTTTTTCATTTTCAGTATTATTTTTGTTTTCAAAAGTCAAAATAATTATACTCAAACATATTAATATTTGGAGAATGTTATAAAAATTCAAGGAATGCTGCTGAGTTGTATGCTCACAGATACCCCGACCGCCAACATCCAGTCCATCAGTATTTTCTATATCTCGAGAATCGTTTTAGGCATCAAGAAGAAAATCAAGTGGCGGAAGGATTATATATTATAAATGAAGAAATGAAGATTAATGTTCTTGCTATGGTTGATTGATGTTGATGAAGTTAAGTCATGAATCAGAAATAGAAAAATACTAAAAAATACGGATATCGAGCTTTTAAGTACCAGTTACACCAACATTTCCTGAAGATGGAGACGGGTATTGTTTTGTGATTGGTTGCTCCAAAATTGTCGAATTGACCCAAAGGTTTGATGTCAATGTCTGGGCTGGTGTAGTTGTAAACTGAATAGTTGGGCCAATTTTATTTGAAGGCCAATTAACAGGGTTCAGGTACTTAGGATTTCTCCAAAATGGAATTGAACAACATCTTAATAATCTACCTTTAGAAGTTTTACGCCAAATTTACTTCCAGCAAGATGGAGCACCGCCTCACAATACCAGAGAAGTTCTTAATTATTTAAATGAACATTTTAATAATAAAGTTATTGCAACCAATAGGCCAATACGGTGGCCCGCCCCTTCAGCGGATCTCACTGTTCTCGATTTCTTTATTTGGGGATATATTAAAGAAAGAGTCCATGTAACAGCCCCAGCCACTCTTGAAATCTTAGAATAAAGGATCATACGTGTATTTAGAAGTATTACGCCTCAAATGATGCACAACTTATTGAGAGAAGCAATTGAACGAGCGGAAATGTGTCGTGAACAAGGTGAAATGCACTTTGAACAACTATAGTGAACTCGAATATTGTGATTTTACATTTTACAGCGTTATTGAAGTTATATTTTTGTTTAATACTCTGAACTACTTGTCAGACAAAGATACAAATTTGCACGCCACGATATCTGAAGAGGGGCAGCAGAAAACTGTATAAAAAACGCTATTCCGAGAGTTAGGCGCATAGGCATGCAATCTTTTTATCAACAGAGATAGGCTGTGACATGACGCATAGATAGATCCAACGTAAGTAATCTTGATCAACCAACTGTCACAATTAAAAATCCTACTTAATATCCAGCATGGATATTCATGGCACACTTGATAAAAGTAAATAATTGATTATCGAGAATTTTTCTTAGTAATATTTAATTTTTGAGCTTATTTTTAACCCAATCGCAAAACAGTTACTACCGTTAGATTCGCAGAGAAATCATCCTTTCAAAAAGTGCTTGTCTCAAAAGGGTCGCCATTTGAAAAAAATAGTTAGACACAAAAAACTTATATTTTCAACTTCTTTTGTTCCTAGCTATCAGACTAATCACTAAAACTTAGTGATTATATTATTCTGTCATCATTTCAGGTCCTTAGATTAATTTGCGTCCGGTCAGCGGCACCTAGATGCAATTTTAAAAATGGCTATAAAAAAATCAAGTAAAAGTTAAGGCCTGTCTAATACATTTCTTGACACATGGTATATATATATATATATATATATATATATATATATATATATATATATATATATATATATATATATATATATATATATACAAAAAATAATAAAAAAAAATAAAAAATAAGTAAATTAAAAAATCGAAAGCTCCATTTTAAAGAACGCTAAAAGCCCACCCAGTCGTTACGTCCCTAATCAATACCAGTCACTCTACTTTTGATCATTTTAGTGGACAAAATATACCAACTATTGTGCATTTATTTAACACAGGACACAATACTCATGTTAGTCACCTATTTCAAAGTTGGAGTAGTTTATGTTTGCATGTACTTTGGTTTTAATTTGCAATCAAGATATTTCTGCAGTGAATTTCTCAATACCGGTATCGTTCAAATGCATACAAAACGCATTTTGACCTAAAACGGACTTAAGCAAGTACTGCATATACTGAGCGATTTATGAACGATCTATAAAAATCCTTAAAACTTTCAAATCTAAAATTTCTCTCCATCTTAATAAAGGAAGATGTTATAGGTCACTTTTGTTTGGGTATCCCTGTACATTAAGCACAAAATTTGCTCTTATATTTGCATAAACTGGGTGTACGGGTTTAAAAAGTTTATAATATTGTTCGAAAGTTTCCGGGCTTCAAGGTAGGTCCTAAAATTATTAAGTTCATCACGATATTAACAGCTAATTTTCCAATTTCAGCAGATGGGTTCGAACCCTGGGTTTATTCAATTATTGTGATAGCCTCTAATACAGGCAACAAAGGTGATGTTTCCCCCAAGGGAATGCATTAATAAGTGTGAAAGGGGAAGACGAGAGATAATCTGCCAGCGGTGTAGTAGCTAAACAATTAGAGCCTAATTAAAATTTAGATACTGAAGTTTCAGTGCTAATTTGTTTGTCATGTTAGAAATCTTCTTATTATTCTTAAGCATCGCTTTGTACAATTAGTTACGCAGAAGTTAATTTAAATTTTAACTTTTTGTTTGACAGTGTTATAAACAGGGATCATTATGGTGACGAAAGGAATTTACCCTTCAGTTTGCTCCTATAGGAGCCTACATGATATCAATTAAGTAATAGAAAGACATTTTCATCGTTGAATTTTAACAGTTATTTATACTATAAGGGATATAAGTAACATTTACCAGTTCGAGACTGGTTAATGTACTTACATCCCATATAGGATATAACATTTCTCCTCCTTCCTGTATTGTATATTTACAAGAAAATGCTGGATATATTTTTGGATTTTCATTATCATTACATTCGATAGCATTCTCAATAAATTATGAAGGCAGCCGTGATCCGTTGCCAGAGCAACATAAGCAGTTTTTATTTTATCAACAACGTCAAGTTGACAATTCATAACTCTGGGCCGATGCCCAATGTTGGACTTCAGCCAGTGATTCACTCCGCTGTTAATTAGCGTAGATAGGTAGATCGGTATCGGCAGAAGTCCGGAGGCACTAGGTGGATTGGTACCGGGTTAGCACCAGGTTAGGTGCCGTAGGCATCATCGTTAAAGCCCTAACGTAAAAGGCAAATACCAGCGAACTGGCGGAAATCTAACATTCGGCATCGGCACAGGGGTGCCAAAAACATTTAAACTCTATACAATAATATAAGTTTGGCAACAATGGAAGATAGCCTTTCTTCCGAATTGTTATGTTCAAGAGTATGGCGCATTGAAATGCAGTGAAAATATGGAATTTATTTTTGGTTTTTTTAATAGAAAAAGTGGTTCATCAATTTCTTTCATTTTCTTAAAGCAGTTGTGTGAAGGTAAACTTTCTATTTTATATTCAAAAATTATCAAATTCCGTGGGTTCAATTGTTTACAAGACCCGATCTAGAACCCAAGACTACAGATATAAATTTACAGGTATTTTCTCTTTTTTTATACATTGTGGAAAAATACCCATAATAATTTTTTTCTTTAATTATGCTTTTCTTTACCATAAAATCTTTAAAATATAAAAGTTACATACCTGTATTTAAAAACCTTGATTCGATGATGGCACGTGAATAAAACCAGGTTTTAGTAAATTTAATTTTTCCAAATCTCCACAAATTGCTGTACAAAAAAAAATAAAAACGAAATATTAGATTTTCCGAAAATTCGCAAAACATTCAGTTTCTAATTTCTTTGACAGCATGTTAGTTACACCTAAATTACACAACTTGGTCCCATCTTAACCAAATTTGGATCTCCTAAAGTTTCTAAGATTTTGGACAACCTTTAAAACGTTTACGTGTTAATTTGCTTAAGGGCAATTTTGAACCTTTCGTAATATCTATTACTTTGACTCTTCCATTATTGCAATATTCTGACATCGCCCTATAAAAGAATAATAATGTCAAGCAACTAAATACGGCAATAAATAATGAGAATTTTCTTTTAAAAACATCCTTTAAGGCGCTATTTTAAATATACCGCACGTAATTCTATTCATAAATGATCTATGGCAGACAAGCATCATAGCGTGCATCTGCCTTTATATGCACTATAGCGTCCCAAGTTCTACTCGGCTCGTTAAATTTACAATATGTTAAATTGAAGTCCTTCGCCAGTGCATGCACATCGAAACTACTTTATTATTGCTCGGGTGACCAGGTGGAAGGAGCCCTATTTTAAAAATAAAGATCATTATGATGCTGCTAGGCACTCGCAAGATTCCTATTTATTACTTTAAATTAAATTATAAAATTTGAATATTGAAAAGTAGAATTGAAAATATAAAATAATATACTTTTGACACTCATTGCTAACTTCGTTATTTCTGGTGATGATGTAACTTTTTAGAACTGCTAACGTGACTGCCTTATTTTCATAAGATAGACTGAAGTTACTTTTGTTTAGTCTGAAGAAGTATTTATCTACTAAACTAACCTACATTATAAGCCGTGGAAGTTGTATACGAATTGTAACATAAAAGAGCATAGTCAGCATCCATGGAGGAATTTCATAGCTCACCGACATTAGACTTCCAATAGCCGGTTAGCAAAATACCGAAATTAATAATTGTCCATTCTCCTTAAAATCGAATGCAATTCAAGGTAATAGAATAATAGTTTAAATGTTTTCAAATAAATCTATTATTTTTCCATTCGTTAAGGATTCTGAAAGGTTTTATTTTCCCGTACAACAGACCATGTATTCCACTATTAATCTATACCTATATAACAGTACCGCCACTGACTAAGTGACTGATATACCACGCACAGCCTAAGCCGGTGCATCTAGAGATCTGGAGGGAATATTCCTTGATTACCCAGGGATCCACTAAGGAGGGATTTTAATAAATTCCATTCCAAAAGGTATAAAAAAGGGTGGTAAACCTTGTATAACGAAACAAAATTAGTTACGATGACAGTGATGATGATGATGATGACACATTGTAATACAGTCTTCAAAAGAAATAATACAAAACATGTTTCATTATTTTTGAAAATTCATCTTCTAAGGGTAGAATGTTTGTATTATGGAGAATCATTGATTTTGTCGTATCGAATTAAAACTTTGCAAGCGTATGTACTTCAAATGATAATACAATAATTTGATACCATCGAGCTGATTTGATTAAAATATTAACAGATTTCAAAAAAGGATGAGGTTATCAATTAGACCCTTTGTATTTTTTTATGTGTGTACATCGATTACTCCGTGATGGTTTAACCAATTTGAATGAAATATTCAGGGGACATTCAGGATTTTGCCAGAGTGGTTCCATAGCAAGCATATTAAAAAAATGTTAAAAATGGCAGCTATTTTGAACTGTTTACATGTTGTTACATTGAACGATATATGCGTTCACAATTTTGTCAAGGTAGAAAAGTATGTATGTAACCATTGTAACCAATGATGTTACTTATGTAGTGGATCCAGTGGTTATTTGTCAAACTTGACTTCTACAATAAAACTCACATAATAGAACTAAAAAGAATGAAATAAAAAAATTAAAAAAAAAACAAAACTTACATAAAAAATGCGCTAAAAAGAGAAAAATAATATTTTATTTCATCTGGAAAATTGGAGGGAAAACTTTATTCTATGAAGTCGTTATCAAACTAATAAAGATAGCAAGGCATTATTCTCGAGGTATTATCAAAACGCTCAGTATATAAATATATTTTTTTATTAGGTAATCAAGAATAATTTTAACGCCGGCTTTACAGAGTAAAATTTTCCATATGAACTAAAATGTTAATTTTCATTTTTTTAAGGTACGGTTTTGAATTCCGTTTTATTTTTTTTATAAAAATGTTTATACATTATCGAATTTCACTTCTAAGTATTTGCCCTTATCCACAATGTCGGAAAAAAATAAATTTTTATATTGAGCTCTTACCTCCTTTAGAGCTAGAGTATTCCAGACCATTACCACGTTTTTTTTACTAACTACAATTTTTTACTCGCCTTAGTCTGTAACATATCCAAAATTAAGAAAAATCTCACCGTCTGTTTTAGTGAACATCCAGAATTTATAGATTTTTGGATTTTTATTTTTCAGATTTTTTCTATTTACGGAAATTGTTGATCCGCAACTGCATTAACAAAATACCATTGTTAAACTTTTTTATACCCAACAAAAGCCCACTTAACAACTTAAAGCCTGGCGAATTTCTTTTTGCCAAAATTTGTTAGTTGATAAGAATATTAGTAAAACCTTACCAATGTCGTTGAAACCCAGCTAACACTAAAGTAGCTCCAACTGTTTCCACTACTACTCTTTAAGAGCTTTTACGTATTTATTACTAATAATCCTACTATGTGTCAACAAACACTTTATGTTACAGGTTTTTAAGTATTATATATGTATTTGTCACTGTGAATCATACTTTATAGTAATTTTCCATGAAAAGTAATTATATAATAACTACTGCCAAGCAACTTAAGGAATTGACTCCAAGTTCGTCATTTCTTTTCCGTTGCATAATAGTAATTATTCAAAGTTACTGTTTCTAATCGGTTAACTAAATTACAACTTTTAAGCATCAGTATCTTCTTGAACTTTACAGAGACTACTCCATTACGTTCAAATGTACTCCTATAACGTATTACTATAAAGTAGAACAAGTCGTTGCAGAGTAGAAAAAGTTATCGTGTACTGCTACTTTAAACTGGCTATTACCAGTCGTTATTCTTCTGTTGCAACAGAAGTAAAAATTACAGTAAATATTTACTACAAGTAAACTATTACCTCTTGTACTTAAGGTTCCGAAGATAGGGGGCGCTGGGACGAGATTCAGTCGGTGTTTTTATAAGGACAGTGGCAACAATAGAGTAATGGTTCGTTCATATTGCTGCTAAAATCGTTTTGTTTACTTTTCGCCTACGTGGGTTTCTTATAACGTTTGTTGTTTTAGTGTTTAAGTTTATTAATTTTTGTGATTATTAAAATGAATATTGATTCAAACAAGAAGTTCTCAGCCATTCGCCATATGGAGAAATGTATTTAAGCCTGGCTCACCTGTTTTTTGCTTGTAATTATAAAGTGTTTGTGATGAATGTGTAAATGACTATAACCGTAAATGACTTAAGTCTAAGTTTACTCCAAGAAAAGTTATTAAATATTGCACATTATTATATTTTGGTTTTATTTTGCTGTAAAAGACAATATTGTTTCATGTCAGTGTATGTTTTACTTCATTCAGCACCTGAATTTGAGGTAGAAGTTCTCTAAGATTAGTATAAAAGAAACTTTATTTTGTAGGCCTTCTTCAGTACATATTACATTACTAAATTCACTTGGCAGACAACTCTCATTATTCGCTTATACAAACATTGTTATTTGTTAAAAATCTAAATGAAAAAGTAAGTTTGTACTAGATAGTTCGAGTAGATTATTAAAGTAAAACATTAACATAACCCTACCTTTACAACTGACGCTGATAGATGTTGTCAATATAAAAGTAGATTAATTTAGTCATATTTTGCGAAAAACTAACGATAATATGGTGCCCCCACTTGAACCTTTAGAAATTTTGCATCAATTTGGCGTGTGGACTTCTATTGTCGAAACTGTCCTTCTAAAGTCATTGTAATTCGGTCTACAGCTATTAATTAGTTGTGCATGTGTTGTGTTATCGTCTACGAGTAACAAATTAAAATGGTTCACAATGGCTTCACATATCATAAGATAAAAAGTAACTTTCGTCACTCGGCCACATTTTATAGAAAATTAAAAATATCACAACTCGGTTATGTCATACCTGAACAAAACAACCTAAAGCGGTATTTTAAGGAAACAAAAAAAAACGAAGCAAAGGGTTATGGTTATGATAGATGGCAGAATTATAGTAGTACTGCAACTCTCCGCATGCTACGACACAAAGAATCAAATTTTAAAGAACCGGCGGAATGTTCCCAAATCGCAACCGCTTGGTAATAATATACAGTATAGGTTTAATAAGAACTTCAGTGTAATTGGGTATAAGTGACAGTTGCGTTTTTTTTTTAAAGAATTCAAAACTATGAAAGCGCATGGGAGCAGTCGTAGACACTTGATGTTAAGTAATTTCCTCAGTAAAAAATGCAACCAACCTAAAACTAAAAGTCCAATAGAACGCCTTTGTTTATTTTCATCTCCCCTGTAAATATTTAGCTATGATGTTTGTTTTTGTAAGTATAAAGATTAAAAATGCGTACAAATCATCACTCTTTATAATAAGATATTTATTGATAATTACTATTTAAACCAAAGTCCAAAATTACATTTTTGAGATTTAAATTGGCCAATATATTTGACCAAACTGTATTGAAAATTGACGAATTTTAAGAAAACTAAGTGAAACGCATGTATGCTGCCTCAAACGTATTCTATACGCTCTACACCATATTCCCAATTTGAGTATTTGTAGTCGCTATAACTGTTTTGTTTGTATTAAAACAAACTATACATATTTTTAAAATGGACTAAATAAAGACAGAAATAAGGAAGTGACGAATAAGGTGAATTATTACTATTCTGCTACTTAAATGGAACCACACAATTCGGTACTATCTACGTAATAATCAAAGTCACAGTTACATGCTATTCACGAAATAGTTAAAATTTGTTCCCATTTTGGTAATGACTACGTAGTCTCAGCTTAAACAGAACGTGGCGACACCAAGTTCCGGTTACTTCAATGAAAATACTTGTGATAACAATGACGTATTCATGACTAAAAGTGCTACTTGGGAATAAAAAACTTAAATTTAAAACTTTGGCACCCTGTGTCTTAAAAATTTGGTTATAGGATCAGGAAGTCGACAACTGCTTTAATCAAAAAGTTATATATTTTGTTTTTTTGAATATAAAATATTTTTTCCACATATAGGTAAGCCCTAAAAATTATTTTTATTTCATCTGGTATTTTTATTTTTTTTTGTTGTCCAAAGGGAAAAGGCTTAAGCATTAGTAGACATCGAACAACATATGATGCGTTGTGAAGTTCCTTCCAAAACCCAGTAATGAGGTGTAACAACAGTTTAAAGCCTCTCACACCGCCCCCAAAAGGGATCGAAAATGCTTAAATATACAAAAAAGTTATACCAGTACTCGAAATATTAGGGCATACCTAAACTCTCTGGATACCCTGTTTAGAAGACTATACGTATCAAAATCGGTTACGTGAGAACTGCTGGCGAAACCGAAAAGAACATACTGTGCTATAAATAGGAAGATATATAGATACTTACACTAAAAACCGTTGTTTACGCTAAACAGATATTTATATCCATGGAAAGCAACAACATAGAACACGAATCAATGGGGCCATCACTTTATAGGTGTAAGCTTCACACGAGAATAAAATCCGTAGAACCACAGCTTTGCTAAATTTTTCCTGTGTAATGACTATTATACAAGTGTCATTGTATCACACTTTTAACCAAAAAAGCAAACCAAACTACCTAAAATTTAAGTCCAAAATGTGTTTCTTTATATACCCATTTAATGTCACAAGCGAAGCGAGAAGAAAACGCTTAACGAAAGCTATCTTTGTCACGTTTGCTTCTGACGCACTTTTACTTTAGTTCATTGGTTTTGACTTGAATTTAGTTCATTCGTTTCGGCATTTATCCGATTCTTTCCTTCTCCGCAGCCTATCAAAAATTAGGCGTATTTTGGAAGCAGCACGACCTCGAATCCATACTTGAACTATGCAAGGGCCATTGGATTTCAGCGATGGCAACATTGTTGAGGGCTGAAGTTTGGGATTCAAAAGTATGTTTTATTTTAGCCTCGGAACGCTGTCTCCAAAGAATTCCTTAGATTTAATTTAATTAACAGAAATCTCCTAAAACCCTATCTGCATTCAAATAACCTTAGGTCCTATTTGTAGGGTTATGTGATACTCGCATTAAAGATGCTATAAAGAAGCCGATTAGGAAGGAAACGAATTTAAACTAAAGAAGGCAACTGTAGACTTGAACTGTAACTCTTTTTAATAGTGAACTTACTACTTACTATGATTTTTTAAAAAATCTAAAAGTTTTTTTTCAATCCAAAGTCCCTAATACGATTATTCATAGATATTTCTTCAATGTCGCTTCGTATTAAACACCCTACATAAATCTTAATAAATCTGCTTCGCCTTTTAAGAGTTCCAAGGATTTCGAAGTTTCTTGTTCACACGGATTATGAATTTTTTCCCGATAAAAAAGATTGATAACGCTATATCCACTAGGGAAAGCTAATAACAAAAAAGAGGTAAAAACGATTTGATAAATAAGTTCATAAGCCATACAACACAGGTTCACTGTTTATTTTACCGACAAAAATTTTATCTCATACTTTTTGCCTAAATAAAAGGATGTTGAGAGGTCGTTTCCGCCTACACAAAAAATGTTTACGTATTTAACATTGTAGTTTTAACTGATGTATTGATCAATTTCTGATTTTTAAGATATTTTAACAATCGCTTTGTAAACTTATACTTTTTCCAGGCGGGTACTAAGTCAATTTACACTTACATTATAAACAGTCGTGATTTCTTTTTTTAAACAGGAAATTTTGAATTTTAAATCCCTTTAAGAATAGGTTGCTTATGCTCGTTTGGAAATGTAAGTACTGGGTATAGGTTGGCTCAAAGACATAAGTCCAAAGATTATTTTACAAATATTTACATGTTAATTTATTAAAGGGATATTTGAAACATTTAGACCTCATGTCGTAACATCTATTACTTTAACTCTTCCATATTAGGATAATACTAACGATCAAGCTTATAAATATGACAATGAATAATGAGAATTCTGTTTTAAAAACCTCCATTACGTACATTAAATATATTGCACGTAGATCTATTTATCAAAGTTCTATGAAGAAAAAGTTTTTTTTTTTATTATTTCCTTTTCTTCCTGTGTTCTGTTTTGTGAAGACTTTTACCTTCAGGTCATTGGATTCAGTGGTCGTTGCTCCAAGAATATTCGGCAATTCCTGACCTCGATGTTTTCCTCTTCTCTGTATGCTTTCGATGTTCCTTAACTTTTATATCAAGAGCTCTCTTCCTTTCACCCATTTATGATTATAGCGTTAGAAGATTGATTAAAATTTGATTGATAAAATCAAGACAATCCTGAAACCACATCATAGCATGCCTCTACACTTCTATGGCCTTCCTAAGATCCATAAAGCCAGCAGGGAATTACGACTGATTACAAACTTCAGGAATTCATCGACCAGCGACCCGTTCAAATATCTACTATGAAGCCATTGCAGGGTAAGACTACTTCTTTGATTTGGAAAGTGTATACGAATATTCCACTGAAAGAGTCGTTGTCCATTATCAAACCCAAGCCTGGTGAAGATTAGTTTTTTTCTATAAAAACTTCGTTACCACTAGATGGAATTAGAAAACTGTTGAAGTGTTGCCTGAGTAATTCTTACTTTTAGTTAAAGATATGTTCTATGTTTAAAATTACCGTTTTCATTTGGATTAGTTTCAGTTTTGGCTAATATCTTCATGGAGCGGTGTAAAAATCATGTCATGGTTAAGATATATCGACGACACTTTCGTTATATGGAACAAGCATCTGGAAGAATTTTTAGACCGTTCAAATAAGATATGCCTTTCAAATTAAATTCACTTAACTTTTGTTGATATTCTTATTAATTGCGAAATTAATTTGATCAAGACTTTTCTTTACAGGAAACCCACTCACGCAGGACAGTACTTCAATAAGAAATATAACCTTTCTGCGGCAGCACAAGTGTTATTAGGTCTCTGTTTAACCGAGACAAAAGTGTATGTATGGAGAAGGAGTCTTTAGGTAAGGAGATTAGTAAATCAAAAATGATCTTATGTGGTATGGTTATATGAAATCTCGAAATAGAAGTTACTCAATTCAAATGACGGAATAGTCAATTTTCTCGCTCATAATTGAGTATGTAACAGGAACATCCGAAAAGATGAGACGGGTAGCCAAGGAACTAAAACATCAAAATAGCCTTTATGTAAGGAAACACTTAAACAGACATATTAACTTAAACTTGACCCGATAATATGAATGGCAGACTTAATTTTGTCTACTAAGTACTTTGTAACTATGATCAATATTATATTTGGAAAACGAAGATGACATATGAATTAAAGAACATCAAAAGCATACAGAGAAGGGTATAACATCAAGATCGGGTATTGCAGAACATTCCTGAAACAAAAACAATACAATTAAATGGCCAGACGCTAAAATCCTTTACAAGGAACAACATCGTAAAGGAGAAATCAAATAGATTATACATTGGCAAACAAACGGCAAAACTCTGGAAAGTCAACTTGGAAGTACAAACAGAAATAAGCAACAAACTACAATATGTCTCCAGAAGTAGTGCGAAACCATATGAACAGTGGAAAAACATTAAGACAGTAATGAATAAGATTGCAGAAAATAAAATAGTGTTTCAGAAAAACAGAGCTAAGAAGAGATGGATCAGAAAAGATATCCTAAAACTAACGGACGAGAGACAGATACAAAAACGTTAATACTAAACGTTAATTAATATGATTGAGAAAAGCAAAAAGTGAAGGAGTAAAGGAGAAAAGAAAGGAGATAGAAAGAACGAAACAGCTACGCGATACCTACAGAGAACATAAGAAATTTAAGTAAACAGCCAAAGTGTATAAAACCAAAACAACCCCAATTTTAACTGACAACGAGAACAAGGTTATCACAGATATTCAGAAGTTTTGGAGAGCTATATTGCGGAACTTTTTGAACTGACAGGACCCTCGATTACCAAGGACGAAATCCAAAAAGCTATACACGGAGCCAGGAACAAAAAATCTACCAGACCAGATAAACTACCGGCAGAAATCATCAAAATAGTCGACAAGAATAATTTAGACCTATTTGTAAAATTATTTAATACTATCTATAATACCGGATTGATTCTTAATAATTGGCCGAAGTTAACGTTTATTCCACTCCCTAAAACTCCAATTCTCGAAAGTGTAATGAACACATACTTTAAAAATATTTCTTAAAATCATCCGTAATCGAATTTTTAAAACATGTGAGGCTCCTATGAAACACTCTCATTTTGGATTTAGAGCAGGTTTTGAGAAAAGGGAGGCTTTATGTTTTATACAAATGCTAAATTTAAAGCCAGGATGTTCACAAGGATATGTCCACATGATAGAACTCTGAAGAACAACTGGCATCGACGAGAAGGATTTACGATGTATTGGTACCAATCTGCACATGTTTCTTCAAAAAACATTACAACTGAAGACGTATCAATACAAAGAAGGTTATTATGTCACCACTACTATTTAATTTATATTCCGAAAGCATATTAAATGAAGCAATAGACCACGAATCTCTCGGCATATATCTATATAAAAACATATTAACAACATAAGATATGCCGACGACACAGTTTTAATAGGAACAGCGATGAAGAACCGCAACAAATATTAGATCGAGTGACCTCTGTTAGTGAAAGCTATGGCCTAAAGGTAAACTCTAAGAAAACCAAATTTATGATCATTAGCAGACATAATAGGAGATATGAGGATGCAAGATTGACAGTAGATGACAATAACCTTCAGAGAGTCTCTCAATATAAATACATACAAAGCTGGCTTTAGGAAAAATGGAACCCCGATAAGAAAATAAGATGCCGAATCAAAATTACTCGAAGTACATTCCAGAAATTTAAAAAACTTGTGACAAATCGTGGCCTTCAGATAACACTTAGAACGCAATATGCCAAATGCTATGTGTGATTCGTCCGATTATATGGAGTGGAGACGTGGACCTTGGAAGCAACAACGCTAAATAAAGGCTTTTGAGATGTGGACATATCACCGCTTACTGAACATTCTACGGGCAGACAATGTCACAAACGAGGAGATTTGGAGACGAACGGGAAAAGAAAGAGAACTGCTGACCACTATAAAAAAAGCCGGTTACCTTGGCCACATTGTGAGAAACCCGAAATACCAACTGCTCCAACTAGTGATCAAAGGAAAGATTAAAGGCAGAAAAGGCATAGCTTGAAATCAAATGTCCTGGTTGAGAAATATCACATGGTATCTGATAGATACCTAAACATATAATCGCCAATATCCGCCTAGTTTTCACACAGCATTGCCTGAGAGTCTGTTCTATAAGCTCGTAGTTTTAGACTCAGTTCTTATGACACTTGATAATGTTTGCAGATAAGTGGCTGATCGAGACGTTGTGAATAATTTAAATTAAAAACGATGCAAGCTCAAGAAGTGAAATTTGTAAAAGTTTAAATTTGTTCTAAAATTTATTTTTAAGATATCGGCATACGAATTTAAATATTAAAACATCAACGTAATTAACACAAGAAAAAAAGTGCCAGACTAAAACTCTAACCACTACTCTATGACCGCTAACATCTGAGAGAAACAAAACACTTCGGTATATTAGGGGTAACCAACAAAGCCAACACTAGATGGCGCCGCCGTATTTCATAAATAAGCCGGCATCGATGTGAATACGGGAACTAGTGGGCTAGTTAAATCGTTTTTCTAAAGGGAACTTTAATACCTACTAGGATTTATTACTTAAATATACACGTTATTTTTTAATGTCACAAAGTCCCTAGCACGATTATTCATAGATTCTTCTTCAATATTCCTTTAAGACATATTAAACACATGTTTGCTGGCGCCCAACATACATCTTATTAAATCTGTTTCGTCTTTTAAGAGTTCGAAGGATTTCAAAGTTTCTCGTTCACATGAATGTAGGTTATGAATTTTTTTCGATAAAAGAGATTGATAACGGTAAATCCACTAGGGAAAGCTAATGGTAAAAAAAGGGAAAAATGACTTAGGAAAGAGGTTTATAAGCTATACAACGCAGATTTACTGTGTATTTTTCCGACGAAAACTTTACCTCATATTTTTTGTCTTAATAAAAAGATGTTGGGTGATTGTTTTTGTTTCCTTTATTTTATGTCTTTAACTTTGTAGTTTTAACTGGTATATTTTACCAATTTGCGGCAAGATTTTAAGATATTTCAAAAGAAAATCGCTTTTTTCCAGACGGGTACTAAGCCCATTTAGATTTACATTATTAAGCAGATAAATAAGCAGATTAATACCTACTAGGATTTATTACTTAAATATACACGTTATTTTTTAATGTCACAAAGTCCCTAACACGATTATTCATAGATTCTTCTTCAATATTCCTTTAAGACATATTAAACACATGTTTGCTGGCGCCCAACATACATCTTATTAAATCTGTTTCGTCTTTTAAGAGTTCGAAGGATTTCAAAGTTTCTCGTTCACATGAATGTAGGTTATGAATTTTTTTCGATAAAAGAGATTGATAACGTTAAATCCACTAGGGAAAGCTAATGGTAAAAAAAGGGAAAAATGACTTAGGAAAGAGGTTTATAAGCTATACAACGCAGATTTACTGTGTATTTTTCCCACGAAAACTTTACCTCATATTTTTTGTCTTAATAAAAAGATGTTGGGTGATTGTTTTTGTTTCCTTTATTTTATGTCTTTAACTTTGTAGTTTTAACTGGTATATTTTACCAATTTGCGGCAAGATTTTAAGATATTTCAACAGAAAATCGCTTTTTTCCAGACGGGTACTAAGCCCATTTAGATTTACATTATTAAACAGAGCAATGCGTGATTTTTTTAAAAACAGTAAATTTTGACACCCTAAAACCCTAAAGGTTTCTGGTGCTTGTGGGTAAATGTAATTACAGTGTACCTGGTTGGCTCAAATACTCAAAAACTGGGGCTTAAGAGCGTAATCCCTAAATTTCCAAAGTTATGTTTGAAGTTTAACTGCCCAAAAGTTATTGAATAAATTATTAAGATTTTGGAAATCAGCTTCATCACAGAATTAATTAATTTTTAAAGCTATACATCCTTAAATAGTTCTTGGAATATAAGAAAACTATAACCGAAAATATCCGCTGAAAATTATTATTATAGGCCAATTTGATAAAATTTATTTTGCTTTTCGATTAATCAAGTCCACCGACAGTGGTAAAAGTGAAGGCAATACGTTTAAACATATCATCCTGTATATAAATATTTAACTTAATAATATTCCAATATATTTACTGCAATAAGGTAGTTTTTGCAGACCGCTTGAAACTTGCAAATATAAAACCTCTCTACTAAAACAACTAGTAAACAACTATAGTTTTTTGTAGCCAATGCAAAATTATAACTTTTCGAAAAGAAAAAATACAAGTCTTGCTCTCAGTGATTTTAAAATATTCTTCGTTTACTGATAGAGAGAATTTGGTGGCAGGTATATCACGTGACTTCAGTCAAGCATGTAACAGCATCTATGTGGATATTTTATGAAGGAACAAAGAAGCGTAAAAATGGGGTTCCTGTTCAACAGTTCATTTTAGGAGCCTTGTTGTTTTTAATTTACATAAATGACATGCCTTCTTTGAGTAATACACTTTAAAATATCACGTGTTGGTGAAAAATTAATCACATACAATAAAATTTTGATAAAACAAAGATTTCATCATTCAATATTCATCAAAAGCCAAATATACATAATCAAGTTGCTTTATTTAATGTTTTTTATTCAGAAACTTTTCAGGTCTGAATGATAATATATCTCCTGGCCACATTGAACCACTAAATAACTTCGGTGACGATGTTATAATATGGCACCATGAAGTAAAAAAACTCGTGAATATTTTATACAGGATATCAAAAAATGTTGAGAGACTGATTTATTATTGATGTTAACAGAAAAAAGTTATTTTTCATAAAAAGTTTTACTTGCTCCAAAACTAAGTAGGCGTAAAAAATTGTGAATATCTTATACAAGGTGCTTAAGGAATATGAAATTTTACATGGTGTTAATTAAAGCTGTCATCGGATAGAGCTAAAATTTGGCATACCAATGTAACTTGTGTTGAGAAACTCTTTTATTAATTTTATTTAAAAAAAAAAAAAAATCCTTGTTTTATAACTAAGATTGACGTAAAAACATCGTAAATATCTTATACGGGGTGTGTAAAAATAATACTAATAAGTACAAAATAAAATAAACGTAAACAAAATCTTTTTAAAAAAAGCTTTTATTTATTAACTATTGAACTGAAAATTAAAAAAAAATATTTAGTATATAAAGTTAACTAACAAAGCACCCTCACGTAGAACTTTGACCTGAAAAATTAAATATTTTCTTAAACGATTGAGCGTGAGACATCGTTAAATTTCAAACAAAATTTCAAGTATTTAAGAAAATATTTAAAATGTTCAAATGTTCTCAGTGAGGGTGGAGTTTTTCTGTAGCTTTTTCACTTCGTACGCTAAATATTTTTTTAAATTTTTACTTCCATAGTTTATAAATAAAAGCTTTTACTAGCAACATTGTAACGACTCAATCATTTTTATTACCCATATGCTCATACAAAGGAGGGTAATGTGTTTAGCAGTTATGTATGTGGGAAACGGTGTATCTATTCTTTCTTTGTTACCACCTACAGACTGATATTGGGCTAAAGAACTCAATATACCGAAGAAAGGTCTATGTCTATTGTCTCTAGAAACTGGTGCAAAATTCAGCCTGATCGGTGCTAGAGCTAATTTTGAAAAAAAATTAAAATGTAGCCTGCACGCTTTTGTTTGATTTTAAGGTTTTGTTCCGTCGGCGTCGTATCAATAGCTCCTATGATAAAATTTGATTAAGCAGGTCAAAAACTCCATATTTTTGCTTCAATTTTATTTTTTTGGTCTATGTTGACATAGACAAAAAAATAAAATTGTATAAAATCGAGATGGGAAAAAATTTACGACGCAAAGTGGAGATAAACATTTTGACCAACGGATTTAAAGATTTGCAAATATTTCCTCAAATACTATAAGGGGAGGTAATAATGCTAGATCAAAAAGCAAAATAAATTTCGCGGATCCTGATCAAATTTTGTAAAATTTACATATATAATATATTGCAAAAACACATGATGATGAGTTTCGTTTACCAAATGAGTTTGACAACGTAACATTCTATTCTACCAGTTCACAGATTGCGCGAAAGAGTTCAGAGGATGATATTTTTTATAGAATTTCTCATGATATTACCGTAAATATTTTTTGAATGTGAAAATTCTCTCTCTGAAAATGCTTATATGTTTCAAATAAAAAAAGGGAAGTATAAGTTATGATCCGTTAGTTTTTACATTCAGCAAAAATAAATTATTTAATATATTATTATAACTAGGTCTTGTCAAACAATATATAGAAATTATTTCTAGTGCCTGAATATTTAATTGTAATATAGATCAAAAATTAAAGTATATACCGGAAATACGTCGACATCCAGTTCACATGACCTCACATCCGGTGAAATTAAATAATAGAATCCAACGATAAATAATAGTAATTATTCCATGGGCAACACATACAGCGGCGAAGAATATAAATTTAACAACATATTGTACATGTAACGTGCACAATAGAATTTGGTTAGCCGCCACGCATAAATGGAGATACTCTATATGAGGTATGCTTGTCATATTTCATTCATAAATGGAGATACGTGAGGTGCACTTGATACATCAGCTGAAAGAGTACTATGTAAAATGAAATATTGCTCTCGCAATTTGTATTCAAAGCTGTTCACTTATCGAAATTAGTAGAATATTGTTTTAGGGAATTATAAATATGAACAAACATGAAATATTTTCCTATACAAAAAGGCTAGAATTTTATAACGAGATGGGATTTAAGCAAATTTCTGTAGATATATCTCAAAAAAAAAGAAATAGCATCTTTCATAAAAAAAAAACAATTTTCTACAGGGAAAAAGAGAAACAAATTTAATTTGATACATTACACATATTCCTAAAGATTTTGTATTTGGCATACTACGACCAACGTCAATATTAGGCTATTGAACACGTTTTTTAGAAAGGGCCAATTGAGTTAAAAGATATCTATTGTTTAATATGTTAGTTTGACACCTAAAAACGATAAAATTACACAAATTTTTACTAAATTCCGTTGTGATTTTTGAGAACCAACCGAAAAAGCCCATTTTATAGTTTTTTTCTAAATAATTCAAAAACAATGCAAATTTGGATATTTTTACAAGAATATTTTTTTGTAGAAAATTAAATTTTCCATCTAAATAAGTTGCTAAATTTTTAATATTAAAAATAATTAAAAAATAAAGTTGAAAATTTACGAAAATTCACTATTTTTCAGTAATTCGTCTATAACAGTTTTTTTACCGCATCCCCGGTATATCTAAGAAAAAAACAAGCGGCTTTTTTCTGCTCCCTACGACCAATGGAAGCCAAGATATCGCTATTCAAGGTTGACAATTTTTTGCGGTATTTTACCGTATATATATATATATATATATATATATATATATATATATATATATATGTATATATATATATATATATATATATATATATATATATATATATATATAAGAGCTGCAAGCTCTCAGAAAACTTAATTCTTTTTTTTGATTTAAATCATTTTAATGATTTAAGTCATTTGATTTTAAGTCATTTCTCAAGAGCTGACTTAAGACTTGAAATTTAAGTCTTTTGAAATGACTTGTGATAATTAAAGACTTATTTAAAAATAGAAAAATACTTAAGTCAGTAAGAAAAGACTTAAATCAGTCCTACAAACGACTTAAATCAAAAAAAGAATTAATTCTTTTTAAAAGAAGAATTAAGTCTTGTTTTAAAAAATCATAATTCTTTTTAGCCAGTAAATTGTTTACGCGGCAAGCCGAGACGGCAGCAGATCAAAGACAATCGTTACCGCGATACCGCGATACCGCGATACCGCGATACCGCGATACCGCGAATACAAAAAAAGTTAGTTTCCAGAACCATATCGACATGTAACGCGTGCGTAGTGAGCCTGTCGTCTGATGTCTTTGCCAAGTGAATCCCCGATTACTATTATTTACATCGATGTGGCTGATATTTTAAGTGTGCAGTTAGTGCAGTGTAATTGTATGTAAATAATAAAATAATTAACTTTTTTTGTGAATTTATTGGAAAGTGGAGGTAAACGATTAACAGGTAAGAAAGAATACATATTTTACAGATGTGCTTATGTCCATATATTATCAGGGGGCAGGGGGTGGTTCACTTTGTGTTATTTAAATTGGAAAACGTGATCGTTATTCTACAGATATAAATTTAAGTAAAATTTGCCCAGACGAGACGAGTGCTTCAAATTAATTTTTTTAAAAATGGGTTAGGACCTAAGATCATTTTTTTATTAAAGTGACAGTGACAGTTCAAAAGTATAGGTTAAAGGTTGGCAGAAAAATTAAAATGCCATAAAATGCTCGCGACATGAAATAGCAGTTAATTATAGAAGTTTTACATAATTTAGATAGGTACCTAAGTTAAGTACCTACCTACGTTCCTATGTACTTATAATAATTAATAATAATTAACAATTGTATTTTTTTGCCGATTTATTTTGGATCGATTTTTGTATAGGAAAAATCTTTGAACATACTCTAAATGAAACGAAATCACTTTAATTTGTGATCAGTTTCTCGAAATAACTATTGCCAACCTTTAACCTAACATTTTGAACTGTCACTTTCGCTTTAATTAAAAAATTATCTTTTGTGAGTTTATCATGTCAAAAACTGTCAAAGACTTTTTTACTAAGGGGCAGGCACCGCCATCAGTGGCATCGTGAAAGTTTTGTTTTCAATTTTTGTCAATAATATGGTAAAAACCGCGCATCGATATCTGTTACCGTTACAAAGTTACAGGGTGTTTTTCAAAAATAGGCATTTTTAAAAAAACGTAACTTTTTTGCTATGGAAATTTTTGAGTTTCTGTAAAAACATTTCCAACACAAATTTCTAGGTAGAATTGAATGGTTTAGATTTAATTTTTTTAGAATTAATAATTTTGAGTTATTAACAAAATTTTTTTTTTTTTTATGTGGGACACCCTGTTTATTTTTGCGTCAAAAGATATCACAAAAGATTACACTTTAATTATTATTTAATTAATTAATTAATTATTATTTTTCACACTTCATAAGACTCGTTAACACGTTGAGGTCTTATGAGAAGTGTGAAAAATAGTAAGTTTTAAATTAAGTGTGTTACATCGTTGAATTTGGATTGGTGAGAAGTAACTTTTGACGGAAAAATATACAGGGTGTCCCAAAAAATCGATTTTTTTGTTAATAACTCGTTAACTATTAATTCTAAATAAATTAAATATATATATAATATAATTATATAATATATAATATATATAAATTAAAAGTTGCTATATTTTTTAAAAATGCCTATTTTTGAAAAACACCCTGTAACTTTTTAACGGTAACAAATATCGATGTGAGGGTTTTACCATTATATTATTGATAAAAATTGAGCTCCAGACACTGACATTAGTTTTGGTCTATCTCTTTTAAAAGTGTCACCATATAGATACAGGGTGTTCCTGTATACCATAATTACCATATCGTTTCCCATAATGTTACACTGAAAAAGTGACCATGCTGTATACTTACAGAATGTCTAAAGCAAACATGGACGTCGTCCTGGATGAAGAAATTATGTTGAACAGTGAAGATCTAGAAGATCCGTTTGCTCCAAGCGAAGATGAGAAAGACCCTGACTACAATCCAGCTACTGAGACTGAGACCAAGAAAAGATCCAGAAGCAATATAAAGGATTATTTTAACGTAAAATCATTAGTGAAGCCGCAAAATCAGCAAGGTGATCAACCGAGTGATCCCAGTGTAATAATGGATATTGATGACGAGTATGAAGACGCTACGATGTCAACATTGTCATTGTCAACAGCTTTATCTACCTCCAGTATTGGATGTCATAATGAGCATGAAGTGACTTCAAATGAATCGGCGTTATTTGATGGAAAATTCTTTAAAATCGTAAGTCGAACTGATGATTCCAAAGTCGCTGCTATTTGTCAAATATGTAAGGGTTCGAAGTCAATAAAAGGAAAGACTACAATAACAACAAATTTTATACGACACTTAAAGGTTAAACACGCCACAGCGTTCGATGACTATATTAAATACAAACGCTTGAAAAAACAAAAAAGTGTATCAAAGTCAAAACGTAATAAGAATGAGAATGAAAAATCCCCCAAGCAGATGGTCCAGATGCCATCTAAGAACACTAAACAACTCGACATCCGATATAGTGTGGCTCAAGCAAGTGCCATTACGCAAGATCAATTCGATCAGCGACTTCTTAAATTTGTCATTAATACCATGAGCGCCGTTTCAGTTCTTAGCAATCCCAATTTTGTCCAGATATTTGATGGACTCAATTTTAATGTTATGTCAAGAACAACTGCGATGAAAAAAATATCGATGCTATGCACAAGTTTTTTTAGTGATATTAAATGTTCTCTACAAGATGTGCCTTTTGTATGTACCACAGCTGATATTTGGTCATCCAAGAAAAGAAGTTTTTTAGGAGTGACATGCCACTGGATCGATGAAGAATCACTTCAACGAAAATCAATCGCATTAGCATGCAGACGTTTCAGTGGGACTCACTCATTTGACAAGATTGCCGAGATGCTAGAAGATATTAACAATTCTTTTGGCTTGTCTGAAACAAAAATAATAGGAACAGTCACTGACAACGGATCTAACTTTGTCAAAGCCTTTAAAGAATTTGGAATAAATCTACACAGGGATATTATTTTAACCGTCATAAATGAGGAAGAAATGGAGTTTGACGAAGAAATCATTTTGGAGGATTCTGCAGTAAATGATGAAGATGAATTGGTAATGCCAGCATCAATCTCCAAAAATGACAGTGAAACCAATTCAACTAACATAGTTTTACCCAACCATTTTCGCTGTGTGACTCATACCATAAATTTAATAGCCACAACCGACATAATTAAAGTAATAAACAAAAGTCATTCTTTACGTAGTAAGCATACAGCCATAATGAATAAGTGTTCTTTATTATGGAATAAGTGTGGTCGCCCAAAGTCTGCAGAGATTATAAAAGAAACTTTAGGTCATTATCTCAGCTACCCTGGGGTGACTAGATGGAACTCCTATTATGATGCGTTAGCCCAAATTTTTAAGCAAAAAGAAAAATTAAATACTTTGTTTGAAAAATTAGACATCAAACAACACATTTTAAAAGAAATTGACCTAGAATATATTGAAGAGTACCTTAAAATTCTACAGCCTTTAGCTTATGCGATCGACATACTGCAAGGTGATCAAAACACTTACTTTGGTAGCGTTCTCCCAACAATAGGTAGCTTATATACTAAATTTCAAAAACTTAAGAGTCAAAATTTCCGATTTTTAAATACTGTAGTAGATAGTTGTTTAACTTCACTTACAACCCGGTTTGAGAATTATTTTTCTTTAACAGATCTGTCTCGGTTTGCTTTAATTTCTTCTGTTACACACCCGAAATTCAAGTTACGTTGGTTAACTGCTTTTAAAGGTACTGATGGATTCGTCCTAACTACCAGTGAAATAAAAACCATAGTAATTCAGGCTATATCTGAGCTTAGCCCAATAGAAGAAAATGCTCAACCGAAATCAGTAATATCTCCTGAAAATAGGTTCGAAAATGATTTTTTTGAATTCGACTTTAATGATACAAACTCAAAAGTAGCAACCAGTTCATTAAATGAATTTGAGCTGCAATATTTACAATACATACAAGATCCCGAGACAGACATCGCAATGTTAAATAAGTATCCTTACATTAAACGAGCGTTTATAAAGTATAATTCAGTTTTGCCTTCTTCTGCTCCCGTCGAAAGATTGTTTTCGTACGCTACTTTTATCAATTCTCCTAGGCGGCATGCCCTGTCTGACAAAAATTTTGAAAATCTTGTAATACTAAAAGCCAATAAAATATAATTTTTTATATTTTATTCACTTTATTACATAATATTATTTATTATATTATAAGTAGTTGTTGTTTTAGTTTTATTTGAAAACTGGATAAGTACATACAATAACTATGTTTTATGTTTTTAGTTTTTATTTTATATATATATATATATATATATATATATATATATATATATATATATATATATATATATAGCATATAGTTCATTATAGTTTTTATGGTTTATAGGTAAGGTACCCATTCTAAAAATAAACCGTTTTATTTTAAGAGGTTGTATTCTGTTCTCACCTGTATCTAAAATATATTAACAATATAAATGGGCCGAGTCAAACAAAAACGTAATAATACGGCCACCAATAAACTAAATATCGTTAATACAAGAAAAATAATAAACATTTTAAAAACATAGTTACATCTACTTAAATTGAATTTTGCTTGTACTATAGTGTGTTTCACTTTTCATGACTCCCATATAGGTCCATTATTAGTGATATTGGAGCTATAATTTATATCACTGTATAATATACTCTTAAGACTATAATAGTTTGATTTGAGTCATTTTACTGACTTAATTCGTAGATCGGCATGATTTCAGTCAAAAATATAGACTTAAAGTAATAAAACTGACTTAAATTACATTATATTGATTTCAGTCTTTACGAAAATGACTTGACTTGAAAAAAATTATTTAAGTCAAAGACTTAAAACTTAAATCAATTGAACTTTATGTTGAATAAGACTTAAAACTTAATTCATTTTGATTTTAGAAATGACTTAAGACTTAAGACTTCAGTCTTTTTAAAACTGACTTGTTGCAGCGTGTTTTTATTCCGGGTGTACATCCGTTGCCCTTTTAAGTTATCAGATATTTTTCACTAAATCATTGAATCATCATATATGAAGTTAAAAATCTGTCTTATAGTCACGGTAAAATTTCTACTTTAAGAATTAAAATATAAAAACAACTTTGTTATAGAAAAAAAGAAAAGTTTGACAAAAAAAGGACAAGAAGGAAGGGGGACACTTAAGTCCTTGTTAATTCTACAGCTGTGCTTGAACATATTTAACAAAAAAAGTGATCAAGATATTTGCTTGATGTTCTATTACAACGAACCAGAACTTATGGGGCACCGACTAGCTCTTCAAGCGTAGACTGGTGTGGGTAATACATGCGCCACCTGTTTTTATGCCCTAAAGTAATTTCTGGTTACCCAAATGTTCATAAACGAAAAACAAGAATATATTACTGTATATAAAACGCCAAGATGAGATAATCTTTTATATAATGTTCGCTTAAGTACAACAGTCTAAGCTTTCATATAATGTTCGTTAAAGTTCAACAAATCAAGAAGCGAAACAACTTTATGGATTTAAAATGCATTTGATAACTAGCACATATAAATCAAAATGAGTGAGCAATAATAATAGTGGGCCTAACTTAATTTATTAGTTTCAAAGACGTTACGTTATGTACTCCTTAATAAAGGCAATTACGTTACCCAACAACCTAGTGTTTACCATTGAGTGTGCTAGGAAAACCTTTATTATTTCAATGTACCGTAAACATTATCATTACATTGTAATGCATAATTTACGTTAAAACTAATGTGAAAAAGGACCTAAATTTTGCTATGTTAGAAGCTATTCATTCTTAAATTATATACCGAGTAAAATATTTAGTATAGTTCCTCAGAGCAACTAAAATCAGCCGAGGAATTCTATATGTCGGATATATTTATAGTTCGTTTGAGATTTCTCGTTAGCGTCATTATTTGTAAATGGTGATGAAAATAACTTGGACAATTAAGATGGTTTCCAAGACAACACATCTAGGCAAATAAAACCTGGTTTCCACCATCTGCAGTGACTTGGGTTACTGATAAAGAAGTCCTTGATAGCTCAGAGGGTGCCAGATGATCAGGGATAACTGGTGTCACAACTGAGCGTCAATTAGATGAGTGAGAGTTAGTGTTCCTGTTTAGAGAGTTTTCAGAGTAGAGATTAGGGGTGAGAGTATGTGCAGACCCGTAGAAAAAAAGGTCTATAACAAGCGAAGCCTATGCACATCTAATTGAAGATACATTCAAAGGTACGTATGATTTTAATTTAGCTTAATGATTTAAAATTGCAGGAGTATCCAAGATATTTGCAAAAACTATTAAAATTATTAGAAATAGGACTTACCAATTAGATTTCACTAGTCTTTTAAACCAAAATCAGAAGTCAAGTTTAAACTGTCAAAAATAACTTGATTTATATATCAGCACAATGCTTATGGTTCAAAGAAACTTTATAAATAACTATAAAGGCGAAAAACTACACTTCTCGTTGAAAAACTGGCAAAGATGCCAAGTAAATAACTTTGCAACCACACGGCACAATGATTTCCTTCAGAAAGAAAGTTGTCATTTTGTATGTCTTAAAGGCGCGAAATCTAGGAAAAATTTAGTTACCATATTTTGACATAAATTTTACTTCACTTTTATAAACAATTAAAAATAACTTATAATATCTTAAATCAAAATTGTTAATCTCTTGAAATTGTTCAGAAAAATACCAAATAAATTTCAGGAGTCAGTTGTCTTAAACAAAAATCTTTACAGGCATTTATTATAAACATTAACCTAACTTTCTACTTGTTATTATGTTTCTACAAATTCAAAGGCTTTTTCTAAGTATTGTTTTATTGAAAGTAAATTAAAAATAACATATTTTAGAAAATACTATATAGTTCAATCCAAATTTGATACAAAGTGCATCAAAATTATTTTTGATAATTTTATTTAGCACATCAAATCATTCTTAAAATCATCGGGCAACGCAACATGTTAACAAAAATCAGTTAAGTTTATACATAACTATTAAATATTTGAGGAAGAACGTATCAACAAATTGGGGATGCTATTATTCATTTGATAAGTAAAGTAGCTGAGAAAATTTGGAGCGTAACAACTTTGCCTCAAATGAGTTTATCCTAGTAACATTAACTGTTAAGAGTATGAAATCTTTAGCGCTCGATTTCTAATTCACCAGTAGTTTACAAGAAATAGTGCATTGTTAAAAGAAGTTTACTTATGTTGTCGAAAAAAATATATTAAAATATTAAAGGAGGGACCACGGAATTCAAAATATTTCTGTTGCTTATTAGCGGAATAGCAGATTGAGCTTTAATTTATGGCCCAAAGTAAAAAAATGCATTAATTATGCGTTTACCCTGTACAAATCTTTATGTCCCTTGAGAATAATAATTTCGATCTTTCGATTGTATATTTTTTAATTAAATAGATTTACAGAAAAACTTCCGGGGCTAAGATCAAAGTATATAAAAAGTTCGTGAAACAAATTTCAGTAAATCACTTTATTTATGTGCAATAAAACAAACACTTTCAAAAATAATTTGATTATGATACAAATGTATCTTCAACGTTCTAAACCAAACATTACGTTTTTTCGGAAAAGTAATATTACAGGCAATGAATGTTTGTGGTTGAGCTTTATAATATTAAAATTAAATTTTATTCATAGTTTAAAATAAACTGATTTTTTAATTAAATAAATATTGTAGGAAAACATTATGACTAATAAACGGTTTCCAAAATATAAAATATTTATTCGTGAAGATAAAAAACATTGTATATTATTAATTTTAAGAACCCGCTTCAATATTAATACTTTCGATGGCAACATCAACTTCGTTGTCGATATCTTTATCGACATCTTCTGGTGATATATCTGGCACATTTGCAATTCATTCCAGCACGTTCCTTTTTGTTGCAATCACAGCATTTTAAATAATCGCTGGATCTTTTTTCAAGTAAAAATTGCAATGGAGGAGACAGAGTCATGGCAATTGGAGTCAATCCATTGTTTGTTTTTTACTGATCCCTTTGGAGGGGATTTAACATAATTCCCTTCCATTGTTGGAACTATAAATATACTTGCAGTCTATGCAATCTAGCAGTATCAATTGTTTGAGGTAACTGAAATAGTAAAGACCTCGTATTCCTCGATAATTGTTTAAATAATTGTCAGCATATAGCTAGGCACTTATCGTTGGAAATTTTTTTCCCTGCTTTAAAAAATAAAGATATGGTATCACAATCACTAAATGTGTGTATAAATTCAATACAATTCTAATACTGTGGATATTGAAAGCTGCTCGGAATGTACAATTTTAAGTCCACTTTCCCAATACTTGGTTTCAATAAAAATACATTATTATATTATCATCTGGCTATTTAAAAGTGTCAAGGAAGTTGTGGTTGCAGAAAGATGGCAATCAAATACTCCATATTTTGCAAGGAATGTGTAGAAATTATCTGGAAAGATGCAAATGAGTCAGAAATACCTCCAGAAGCTGTCGATAAAGATATAGGCAACGAAGTTAATATTGCCATGGAAAGCATTAATATTGAAGAAGCGACCACTTAAAATTAATAATGTACTTTCGGGGGCGTTCCTGGCTTACCTGTCGCCCGTGTGCCAGAATAATTTTACCGCCCCCTCCCCCCTGTAACTTCTAATGTAAAAGTTTCTATTTATTAAAAATTAAATAAAACACCGATTTTTAAAAAAAGTGAATACAAATATTTATTTATTGCTGTCACAATGATAATTATTATTTAACCTAATGACCAAATATGGACGTAAATAACAAAATAAAAACTAAATACTTTCGTAATACATAATCATAATCAGTAAGCCTAAATAAACTTTGTTTTTTTTTGCCTTCTTTAATGCAAATACTGAGATAATATCTGAAACATTCATATCTTCCGAAATTTCTTTTTCGATACTAATAATAGATAAGTCTGAAAGCCTTTCCTGTCCCATCGTTGACCTCAAGTAATTTTTGATAATTTTAAGTTTTGAAAAGCTTCTCTCCCCGCTAGCCACTGTTACTGGTAATGTTAAAAAAATTCTTATAGCAATCAGTTTATCAGACATCTGCAAAAAATAGACTATGATATAACAACGCTGTGAAATATTTCTGGAAAAAGAACTATAATGCGTAATGTAATTGTAAACAAGTCGTTTTTATTTTATTTTGCAAGCAATTCAATTCCTTTCTAACTGTTAGGCTACTGTTATATTAGATGTATGCTTAATTTGATCACCACGTGCATAAATAAACGACCTATATCGATATAATTATACTGGTAGTTCGTTTGTTTATACAAAGTATGCCACATATCATATGGGTCTAGCCCTACGACTTCTGAGGCATGAGAGGAGAAAAGCATGAAACCGCTGTGTCTATGGTGAAATCATAGGTACGCCTACGATACCACTGTAGATAATTACGTACAACTATGATTTCACCATAGACACAGCGGTTTTATGCTATTTTCGCTTCTTATATGGTAATATGCCTCAGACGTCGGCGTCGTAGAAGTAGATCCATGTGGATCCATAGTTCTATTATTAAAAGTACTAGCCACTCACGTAAGACAAATATATATTTTAAAATTTAAAAATAATCAAAGTAATTTAGCAAAATATCCGTTAAAACAATCAAAATATAAAAGCAATTGCTTGACGCCATAATAGTTGACTTTATAAGATTCACGTGTATATAACAAACTACCTTTTATTTTTGGTATGAAATCACTCCCTAAAATTTTATGACTCTGTTTTTAAACAGATTGTATCAAAAATATAATTTTAAACTTGTCCCCGTTTATTTAACAATATTTGCAAATTAAGAACATTTAAACTAAATTCGAAGCTTTATTTAAATGTTTAACCACGTAAAAAAATTATCAGCAAGGGTACTTACCTTTAATTAATATATTTTCATTCGCCAACACTCACAAAATCGAAGTCAAAAAATTTTGGAACACAAAGTATTTTAACTTATTGAGATTGACACGCTCAAAATTTAATTAGTACAAATTATCCGGGCGCGTGTATTTATAAGCGGTGGCCATAAACAAGTAATTTCCCACAAAATCGTATGTACGTGTACGATGCTGTCGCCGATGACGGCAAAGCAGGAAAAAACTAGCTACAAGCCGCAACGCGTCGGAACGCGATCTAGGAATCTACTCAAGTTTTTATTAATTTTATTACATACATACATATCACATACATTATTAATAATTTTATAGATATAATAATTTTTTCAATAGGCAAAATTTCTTAAACTAACCAAGTATAGTCTATGAATATTCCCAATCTCTCATAACTTATAAAACACGATTTTACTCTAAAACCAACATCCAACGTATTTTCTTACATTTTCAGCATTCAACCTCTTTATTTGTTTAAATATTTTATAAAAACGCAAACACGTATTTCAATATTTATCCCGTGAGTTTGCTTTAAAATTGCACGTTCCTACTTCCATGTTCGTATTAGCTATTAGCATTGGTCAAAATACCTTAACTAATGCTATTAGATTACGAAGTTACCTATGCCTAATTTAATTTAGTAAGAGGTATATTTTGAAAATCAAGGAATGGTTATTTAAGTATTCAAAAAATACCTACTACTTTGTAACGGGTGGCATGAATACAATTTTTTATATGCGAGTAAATAAGTATATGTATTTCACAAGGATTCGCTCAGGATAAAGAATGAAGCGTGGACCAAAAAGACTGCCAACGTGGAAGCGTTAAACTGAGAAAACCATTTTGTATAGTTAATTCATTATATCGTGTAAAAACCAGTTACTATAGTGATGCTAGGCGAGCGTTTGATTTTGGATACACTGTAGACTATAACTGTATACTTACGCATTTGCAATTCTAAAAAAAATTATTTGTTTTTAACCGGCCGGCTATCTCCGCCCTTTTGACTTGCCGCCCATGTGCCACGCACCCCCAGCACCCCCGGGTCTGAACGCCCCTGTGTACTATATCTTTTTACCATACTATGAATAAGAATGTTTTTTTTTCTGAAATGCGTTTTTTGTTTATAATATTTTTCGACAATATTTACTTATTTAAAATCAGTTTATATGAAATAGTGAATAAAATTTAATATCGAAAAAATCGACCACACATATTAATTGTTTGTAATATTACTTTCGTTTTAACGTAATATTTATTTTAGAACGTTAAAGAAACATTTGTATTATTATTTAATTATTTCAAATTTGTTGTTTTGTTGCACGGAAATAAATTGATTTACTGAAAATTAAGAGAAAAAATGTATGAGAGCAAATGCGGGAAAATATGGCAATAAGTGGTCTTCTTTGAATGGCGATCGATATCTTGGTCCCCGTTGGTCGCACGAAGCAGAAAAAAAACAATTTTTTTGATTTTTCAAGATATTTTTTTTCTATAAACATTTATATATACCTAGGATGCCGTAAAAAAAGTTATTGGCGAATTTCTGTAAAATAAGTGAGTTTTTCGTAATTTTTTTAATATTGAAAAATAGGGAAAAATAGCGTATCTGGATGGGAAAGTTATAACGAAATAAACAGTCATTTCGTTATAATTGGATTGCATTTATAAATTAAAAAGATATTTTAAGATGGATATCGCCATCTCTCGGTCGATCTGGTAACTGACGCTTTTGTACCAATTATAGATTGTCGATTTTCGGCATAGAACTCTATTATCTAGTTATAATTTCGCAGTTACCGACTTTTAAATCGGAATCAAATTAAAGATTTCTTTAATATGTTAAATTGTAAAACAGCGTACTTTACCGGGATTAAAACATCAATTTTTGACGATAGAAGTGGACAAGTTGACCGAAAAGGTACAGCCACTTCAGCTGGGTCCGCCATAGTGGTTAGGTGAGTGTTTTAATTTCTTAAAAATTTCACCCATGAAAATGTAAGTAATCCTTTCGAATTTTATCATATGTTCAATATCACTGATATACCTTAATATCAGGAGTTGGTTTAGCTAAATATTTTCATATTTGATTGAAAGATGATGATTTAAACTTGCATTTTCATACATATTTTTTTTTAAACTGAGTAATATCCGAAAGGAAATTTAATATTGAGTTCTCTAAGTTTTTTTTTTAGGCGTTTGCCACAATATTTTGGAGGCTTAACCTCAATATTCCATAAATTATTATTCTAGTTTTTCATATTTTTATAATTTTATCGAAACACTCACCACATCTATGGTCGCTGAAAGTCATTTTTATTGTTAATTTCATATCTATGTTATATTGATATTTACCTGTACTGGCTAAGGCCATATGGATTATATTTTTTTTTAAATATTTTGTAATTAGAGTACAAAATATTGTTTTTTTATTCTTACTTTTAAATTTATTTTGATTTTATCCCTCTCACCTGATTTGATTTTTAGTGCATAGATATACTTTTTCTTTTGTGATTTTGTTCTTGAGTAACAGGAAAATTAAAATTTGTTACCAATTTTAAATTTTAGTTTATTCTATTTGATATGGTATTTAACTTCACTATAACATAGTTATTTTTAAGGATTTAATTGTCATAAAAAAAGTTTGTAATTATTTCTGAAGTTGAAAGTCACTATTCTGGTCTAAAACTTTAAATCATCTTTACATGTAATCACTGAGGCTGACAGATTACCACGCCAAGCAGTTCTGTGGTTGAGTCCTCCGAGATACCATTGAAGTCCTGAAGACAGAAGAGGCTAACCAAGGGACAATCCAAAGCCTACAGGCGAAGAGGTTCCGGAGAGGCTAATACACAGTTCAGGCAGTTAAGTAGTCAGTTGTCAGCAGATGTAAAGACCAGAGTACAAAAAAAAACTAATAAAATCCTTAAACTTTTAAAATCTATTTATAGCTTTTAGTATAATTTTTATTAAACTGTTTATATATTTTTTAGTAGTTTTTATTTGCTGTGAGATGGCGCCATATAAATTTTGGCCAATAAAATAAGAGGTAATCCACACTAGCCGAGCTAACTTTAAAACTTTTTGACCAGCTCCAACTTGGTCATTTGCTCTCCAAAAAGTAACAAAAAAAAACTTTCTCCAATAAAGTAATTTTTGCGTTACAAATTGACGCCCAACGTGTTTTTAAGTGGTGTGCTTAATGAAACTTTATTTTGTTGGTCATTTTCTCACAGTAAATAATTTTTTGTAAACTGATACTCAAGATTTTCAAAAAAAAAAAAAATTCTGGTCATTACATTTTTTATTTTTTTTCTTATTGGTCTATAATATATTATATCGTTATTTTTTTATTCCTTGATTTTTAACATACATATTTACTTGAAACTATTATTTCTTTTTAACTATATCTATATCTGCATTATTTTATCTTACCTCTGATATATACCAAAATGGATGTAAATAATCTTAAAACTAATGAATTAACTTATGAATTAGATCTACGTCAAGTTGAGAACGCTGCTCAATTGTCAGTAGAGGAAAAAAGAAAAATCTTAAGGGGTTGTCTTAAACAAGAATCCTCAAATAGAAGTTTTATTGAACCGTCTAATAGTAAACCATTTGTAGTCGATCTGAAAGGGGCTTATGAGACTTTTAATGATTTGTTTAGTTTGGCAACTAAATTTACTGCTTCTTCGATCGAGAAAAAAAGAATAGAAGATAGGTTAACTCATTTATCTAACAGAGTCCAAAGACTCTTACCTATTGATCAACAACAAATTTCAGATAAGCAATCTCTAATGATTAAAATTCTTACTCTTGAGGGTGACTTTGCATTTAAATTGGATAGTTTGGAAAATCATGCCAGTACTTCTACACCTACCGAAACTATTCCTAATATGACAATTCCTTCTGTACCTTCGGTACATAATAATAATAGAAAATCAATACCTCCTTATAAGTGGAATGTCAGTTTCGATGGCTCCACAAATAATGAATCTGTCATATCATTTTTAGAAAAAATTGAAGAACTTAGAATAAGTCGTAATGTTACAAAACAAGATTTGTTTTTATCAGCTTGTGATATTTTTAAAGGTCCCGCATGGACTTGGTTTTCTACAAATAGGCATAATTTTTCAAATTGGGATGAAGTTGTAATTAAATTAAAATCTGATTTTTTACCATATTTCTATGAACAGGATTTGCTTACTGAAATACAAAACCGTACCATGGGTAATGATGAGAGAATAACTTTGTATATTTCTTCCATGGAATGTCTTTATCATAAATTATCCAATTTACCTTCTGAAAAATCAAGAGTTGATCAGATACGTAGGAATCTTTTGCCATTTTATATTAACCAATTAGCTTTACTTGATATTAATACTATTTCTGAACTTTCTAACTTATGCAAAAAACTCGAAGAATCTAGGTCTTGGTCTGTTAGATATAAAGCACCTCCTTCTAATGATAGTAATTTATTGGAACCGGAATTAAACTATAAACCACAGGATCACAAAAATTTTGCACAAAGTAGTTCTTTTGATAATTCAAAAAATAAAAATGTATCGAACAGTCAAAGTAATTTATCACATGGTAGTTCCTTTAATGGTTCAAAAAACAATTTTAATAATGGTCAAAATAGATTTTCTAAAAACAGTAATGTATCTACTTTTAATAAAATTAAAGTATGTTGGAATTGTGATAGAAATGGTCATAGCTATACCGACTGTCGGTTTCCAAAAAATTTGTTTTGCTATGGATGTGGAAAAAAAGGTGTTATAAAATCTAAATGTAATTGTTCAAAAAACTTCAAGCGAGGTGGCGACACGTCTCAAGTACATGCCGTCACCAATTCGACAAATCAAATCCCTTCAGAGTCACATCATCTAACACAAAGCAACACACAGAATTCAGAAAACCAATAACTTTTAAAACTTCAAATGAGGAATGGTCAGAATGGCTGAATTATATAAAAAATTTCTTTTCTCTTAAAAATTCTCAAAGTTTTATATCTCCTATATTTTCAAAAAAAGAAAATGATTCTAGGCCTTACTTAAAAATTTCTGTAGATAATATCGATATATTGGCATTGGTAGACACTGGTTCAAATAATTGTATTCTTGGTTCTGGTGGTTTTTCTCTCTTACAAAAATTAAATCTTAAAATTCATTATGACACAATTTTAAATGTTTCAACTGCAGATGGAAAAATACAAGATTATCTGGGATATGTTAATTTACCTATAAATTTAAATAATATTTTACATGAAATTAAAGTTCTTATTATACCGAGTGTTATACATGAATTAATTTTGGGTGTCGACTTTTTACAAATGTTTAAAATAAAAGCTGATTTCTATAACTCATCTTATGATTGCAAGGTGGTTGAATGTAACACAATTAATTCAATATTGGATTTAAATGATTTGACTTTAGAACAACGAAATGAATTAAATATTGTAATTGATATGTTTAAGAGCATAGACTCATCTGATAGATTAGGACTAACACATGTCATTTCTCATTCAATTGACACTGGTGATGCTAAGCCCATCAGACAAAGACAATATCCACTTTCTCCAAAAATGCAAGAACATCTTAGAAAAGAAGTTGATGAGATGTTAAAATTAAATATAATACAACCTTCTAATTCTCCTTGGTGTAGTCCTCTTTGGATAGTTGATAAAAAGTCAGGGGAATACAGAGTAGTATACGACGCAAGAAAAATTAACCTAGTCAGTATTAAAGACTCCTATCCAATGCCAAGAATTGATACAATACTTTCTAAACTACGAGATGCAAAATACTTGTCTTCACTAGATTTACGTAAAGCTTTTCATCAAATACCTCTTGATCCATCTTCTAGACCAAAAACAGCATTCGCAGTACAGGGTCTTGGTCTTTTCGAATATAAAGTAATGCCTTTTGGCTTGATTAATAGTGCAGCTACTATGCAGCGTGCAATGGATATTATTTTAGGTCCAGCTTTGGAACCTTATTGTTTTGTTTATTTGGATGATGTAATAATAAGTACTCCAACTTTTGAATTACATTTAAAAATTTTAAAACAAGTTTTTGATCGTTTAAAGTATGCTAACTTAACAATAAATCTTGAAAAATGTAAATTTTGTAGACCATCTTTAAATTATTTAGGTTATGTTGTTGATAAAAACGGATTGCACACTGATGAAGAAAAAATTTCAGCTATTCAAAATTACCCTGTCCCTAAAAATACAACTGAAATTAAAAGGCTTATTGGATTAGTCGGTTGGTACCGAAGGTTTATTAAGGACTTTTCTTCTATTCCTTCTCCTATCACAGCTTTTAAAGGGCCGGAAAAAGGGTCAATCTATTTCATGGACTTCTGAAGCTGATAAAGCTTTCCTTGAGATTAAGTATAGGCTTACAAATGCACCTGTTTTGACTAGCCCTGACTTCTCTAAACCTTTTTTCATTCAGACAGATGCAAGCGATACTGGCATGGGTGCCGTTCTTTTTCAAGAACCAGACGGTTTCGAACACCCTATAGCATATGCTAGTAAAACCCTGAATAAATGCCAACGTAAATATTCTGTTTCTGAAAAAGAAATGCTTGCCTTAATCTTTGGCATTGAACAATTTAGAAGTTATGTAGAGGGTACAACTTTCACAGTCTACACAGACCACTCAGCATTAATTTGGCTTCATAATATCTCGAATCCTACTGGGAAATTGGCCAGGTGGGCATTAAAATTATCTCAATTTGATTTCAAAGTGGTACATCGAAAAGGTTCTCTAAATGTTGTCGCTGATGCTCTATCTCGATCTCTTCCTCATGAAAGTGATTCTGATATTTCTGTTTTTGACGTAGCTACCTTGATTCCTGATAAATGGTATACTGATATGGTTTCTAAAGTTTCAAAAAATCCTAACTTATTTCCTACATTTTGTGTTCAGGATAATCTCCTGTATAAACATATATTTAATTCTTATGGAATATCTAGTAATCTTAATGAATGGAAAATAGTCATACCTACAATGAATCGTAAAGAAATTCTTAAACTGAATCATGACGATGAATGTTCTGGACATTTTGGAATATCTAAAACTTTATCTCGTATTTTATCTTTATATTACTGGCCAGGACTTCGTAAGGATGTTTATCGATATGTACGTAGATGTACAGTCTGTCAAGCTAATAAAGCTCCTAATAAAGCAACACCAGGCCTCATGGGTGATTGCAGAAATGTAAATTTTCCATTTCAAATGCTTTCAGCAGATCTCTTGGGTCCTTATGTCAGATCTAAACAAGGTAATCGCTATGTTTTAGTTATGGTAGATTGGTTTACTAAATTTGTTTTTGTCCATCCCATGTCTAATGCTACTTCAAAGAGTATTATTAAATTTATCGAAAATCAAATTTTTCTTGTTTTTGGTGTTCCTCAAATTTTTGCTTGCGACAATGGTCCACAATTTATCAGCAAAGAATTTAAACAGTTTTTAAATAATTATGATGTTCAAAAAATATTTTATAATCTTAGATATCATCCGCAAGCTAATCACACTGAAAGAGTAAACCGTGATATTGTACGCTGTATACGTAGTTACATTCATGAAAATCATAAAGATTGGGATACATGTATATATAAAATTGGCCAAGCCATTAGAACAGCTGTACATGAGGTCACGGGTTACTCTCCAGCATTTTTGACATTTGGTAGAAATGTTCCTGTTTCTGGTTCTTATTATGGTAAAATTCCTAAAGAAAACAATAATTTACCCTCAGTATCTAATAAAGACCAGTATGTCAAAGACTTGCAAGAATTACCTACTCTTTTCTCTAACATTCAAAATAAAATTAAAAGTTATCATCAGAAAAATACTAAACATTATAATCTTAGAAAAAGAGATATTTCTTTTAGAGTCGGTGATAAATTGTGGAAAAAGAATTTTACATTATCTAATGCACCTAATGATTATACCGCTAAATTTGCTCCTAAATACATACCTTGTGTCGTAAATAAAGTAATTTCAAAAGTATCTTATAACTTAAAAGACATGGATGGTAATGACCTTGGTAAGTGACGAAGAATCATTTAGTGATTCCGAATAATTCTACTTGTATACACCTAAATTTTGGTGTATCGTTTTTCTGCACCCTACACCTTATCGCAGAATACGATACTTTGGGTTAGTAGTGGGCTCGCATCGTTTTTCTTTACATTTTGGATTCTTCAGCGTAAGGAAAATATTCTGTGTAAAACTATTCCAGAATATATTAATGACAAATAAGAACTTGTCACACATATATGTACATGTCACTTTTTATATCTTATATATAATTTTCATTATTTCATTTTTAGACCCTTATATCTTATCTTCATATCTTCTAGGACATCCTGTACTTTTTGACCAGTACATGATTGTTCGAAATTATCTTTAATTTACCTTATATTTATAAAAATCCAATAATGATTTCTCAAATTTTGCAATATTATTATTACTTAATTTATCTTTTCTTAATGGATTTATTGCATATTATTTTCTTACTTTAATTTAAAGTGACATGTTATTCAACTTTTAAAATACTGGTGTATACATTTAACTTTTTGACTTTTCTTTGGATATTTCTATCGTATCATTTTTTCTACAATTTGACTTCTTATATATGGATCTACAAATTTTGTATTTGATTAGATATAGCTATCTGATGACTTGGTGAAACTTGATGGATATATATGTATATATCTATATCTTTGACTTTTCTTTATTGAGAAAATTTACCTAAAATTTAAATCTTGCCTGGATATAACCATTATCTTACAATTTCGATTTTTTTATTGAAATTGTATATCTTGAAAATTTCGATTTTCTTATTGAATTTGTATATCTTGAAAATTTCGATTTTCTTATTGAATTTGTGTATCTTGAAAATTTCGATTTTCTTATTGAATTTGTGTATCTTGAAAATTTCGATTTTCTTATTGAATTTGTGTACCTTGACAATTTCGATTTTCTATCGAATTTGTGTATCTTATCTGATTTCTGTCTATATTCATATAGAAGATTTTTCTCAATTACCTGATTTTAACGTTTGAAAATCTCGATGGTGACTTTGAATTAATAAACATGAGCTTATTAATTTGGATTATAGGAAGTTCTCTAAGGTAGACTTGCCTATTGGCAGTAATCTGATTGCCTCTCTTTTTCGTTTTTTCCAGGCTGTGTAATGTTGGGTGCTAGTAAGTGTCAGAACCTTAATTTATTCCATTTTATGGTACCTTAATCGGCTAGGGTGAGTTTATGGGGGGTCGGTTACTTGCCGGTGGTTTGAATGGGCTGTATTTCTACAGTTCCATTCACATAGGGATTGCCTTTATGGGGGGGCTGACTACTGTAGCTCATTCTTCCCTACGTATCTCTCTGACAGGTCGCTGGTAGTAACATTTTACGGAACATCTGCTAAGTATTTTTGTTTAAATCAGATTACTTAGTTTATTTCAGCCTGGTGGAGCTATATCCTATTTTTTTTTTTTTTGGTCATTTGGACTCTCTAGTTTTAGGACACATTGGTTGGATTTATTGTGATTGTTCCAGGAATCTGTTAGCTGTAACTTTGCTCAAGGCTAGAGCACGAGGTCTTCCTATGCATTATGAGGTTGTACGCAACTCTAGCTAGGCTCATTTTAATATTTAAAGTTTCTTATAACTTGTGAGTACATTACTGTGCTATGTATCAGCTGATCGTGACTTGGTTATCTCATAGTAGGCTAACTTATGTTTTATCTTTAAGTATTAGTTATAAGTATCTTCTTATTTTTCAGATATTTATTGACACAAAATTGTCTGCATAGAATTGTTTTTATTTTTGTCGATTATCGAATTTCTAGTTAACCTAAGGTTGGGATATTTTCTTGCATATTAGGTTTTGGATTAGAGTCATTTCTGCAGTGTATCTTTTAAAGTAAGCTTGTATACCGAGTTAGTCCTTTGGATTGATGGAAATCAAACCTTGTGGGAAAGTGTCACCCGTTTTGTTTTGGGGATAGATATGCCTTAGCGCGAAATGAGGCATAGGCTTTTTTCATTCTTAGGGGGAGGCATTGGCCTGACCTGGTGGATAACCATGCTAACTTATTTTGTTTTCGGGCGCTAATCATAAATATTAGCTACCTAAGCATTGTAGAAGTGACAAATTTAAAATATCTGTATAACTTTCTATATAAAGTTTCCTCAGAATTTTCTTTAAAAAAAAAAAAAAAAAAATTCTTGTATTATTAACATTGGATTTACTTCAATTTTTACCTTTCTAATAATAGTGCAATTATTAGACAGAGTTTTTATTACACTTTGCATTTAACTTTAACTTTTTGATTCTCTTATAAAATTTTTTAGGTTCATTATTAGTGAAAAATTTGCTAACAAGTTACCAAATTTTTCTTACCGGGTTGAGGGGGTTTATAACGAAATAAACAGTCATTTCGTTATAATTGGATTGCATTTATAAATTAAAAAGATATTTTAAGATGGATATCGCCATCTCTCGGTCGATCTGGTAACTGACGCTTTTGTACCAATTATAGATTGTCGATTTTCGGCATAGAACTCTATTATCTAGTTATAATTTCGCAGTTACCGACTTTTAAATCGGAATCAAATTAAAGATTTCTTTAATATGTTAAATTGTAAAACAGCGTACTTTACCGGGATTAAAACATCAATTTTTGACGATAGAAGTGGACAAGTTGACCGAAAAGGTACAGCCACTTCAGCTGGGTCCGCCATAGTGGTTAGGTGAGTGTTTTAATTTCTTAAAAATTTCACCCATGAAAATGTAAGTAATCCTTTCGAATTTTATCATATGTTCAATATCACTGATATACCTTAATATCAGGAGTTGGTTTAGCTAAATATTTTCATATTTGATTGAAAGATGATGATTTAAACTTGCATTTTCATACATATTTTTTTTTAAACTGAGTAATATCCGAAAGGAAATTTAATATTGAGTTCTCTAAGTTTTTTTTTTTAGGCGTTTGCCACAATATTTTGGAGGCTTAACCTCAATATTCCATAAATTATTATTCTAGTTTTTCATATTTTTATAATTTTATCGAAACACTCACCACATCTATGGTCGCTGAAAGTCATTTTTATTGTTAATTTCATATCTATGTTATATTGATATCTACCTGTACTGGCTAAGGCCATATGGATTATATTTTTTTTTTAATATTTTGTAATTAGAGTACAAAATATTGTTTTTTATTCTTACTTTTAAATTTATTTTGATTTTATCCCTCTCACCTGATTTGATTTTTAGTGCATAGATATACTTTTTCTTTTGTGATTTTGTTCTTGAGTAACAGGAAAATTAAAATTTGTTACCAATTTTAAATTTTAGTTTATTCTATTTGATATGGTATTTAACTTCACTATAACATAGTTATTTTTAAGGATTTAATTGTCATAAAAAAAGTTTGTAATTATTTCTGAAGTTGAAAGTCACTATTCTGGTCTAAAACTTTAAATCATCTTTACATGTAATCACTGAGGCTGACAGATTACCACGCCAAGCAGTTCTGTGGTTGAGTCCTCCGAGATACCATTGAAGTCCTGAAGACAGAAGAGGCTAACCAAGGGACAATCCAAAGCCTACAGGCGAAGAGGTTCCGGAGAGGCTAATACACAGTTCAGGCAGTTAAGTAGTCAGTTGTCAGCAGATGTAAAGACCAGAGTACAAAAAAAAACTAATAAAATCCTTAAACTTTTAAAATCTATTTATAGCTTTTAGTATAATTTTTATTAAACTGTTTATATATTTTTTAGTAGTTTTTATTTGCTGTGAGATGGCGCCATATAAATTTTGGCCAATAAAATAAGAGGTAATCCACACTAGCCGAGCTAACTTTAAAACTTTTTGACCAGCTCCAACTTGGTCATTTGCTCTCCAAAAAGTAACAAAAAAAAACTTTCTCCAATAAAGTAATTTTTGCGTTACAAAGTATTCTTGTAAAATTCTTAAAATTTGCATTATTTTTGAGTTATTTCGAAAAAAAAACTAAAAAACGCGTTTTTTCAGTTGGCTCTGAAAAGCGCATCCCGGAATTTAGTAGCACTTTAAGGTTATATCATTTTAGTATCACACTAACATATTCAATATTAAAAAAACTTTTAACGCAATTTTTCCTTTCGACCCCTTGATTATATTTTTTTTCAATAGCCTATAAAGATACCAAATTAGTTTTAAAAAAATCTAAAGAATTTTATTTTCCCCGGGTTCCGACCAATTTTTTACTACGATAATTAAGAGTCTGTGATGTTCTTGTCATTCGCGAAAATAATTTGATTATGACTTTTGGAACCCTACTCACACAGGACAGTACCTCAAAAGCATTTTGCGGCAAGAAAATAAAGTATTATTAGGTCTCTGTATTACCGCACCACAACCTTATGTATGTACAACAGTGGCGCAACTAGACATCGACTTTTGGAGGGGCTCAAGCCTTGACACTTGAGATAATATTGATTATAGGATAAAACCAATTTTAACCATTTTTCGTACGGCTATGATTTAATTATAAACTCCCGATATTGTCTAAGTTTTTATGATTCGGCTATATCATCAACAGCCTTTTCATCCACTGCTGGATATCGGCCTACCTCTCGCATATACCTATGCTGTGTGCCTTATCTATAATTTACACAGGTATATGGGACCTACAGTTTATCGTCGATTCCGAACGACGTTATTTGAAAGGTGATTTTAGCATATTACTGATGGAGCGCGCAAACTCCAAGTGGTTAGCAAAAGCCGACTTTGTCTCAGTGATATCAGTGTTTTTATATTTATCGAAAAGGCTAAAATGTTCCCGGACCCTAGTGGAAATCCTTCTCCCTGATTGTCCGATATATACAGCAGAACAATCTCCACAGCCCAATGAGTACACCCCTGATTTTGAGAGATGTTCAGTCTTATCTTTGGTCATTACTAAATGTCTCTTAAGTGAGTTTACTATTTTAAAAGCAATTGAGACATCTAAATGTTTGAAAAACTTCGCCACCTGCATTGAAATATTACCAAAAAATGTTAAACCTTTGAAGCATTTTTTTAAGTGTTGGTTTAGAATGAATAATATTAAAGGAAAGTTTGTATTTATTGAAAAACTTAAAATAAAGTCTATTGATGGAGTGGATAGGAAAACCGTTGTTGAAAGCAATTTGTTTTATAATCTGCAATTCCTGATTGAAAGCTTCCCTGGAAAGAGGTATTTTGAACAACCGATAGAAAAATGAGTTGAAAGCTGCAAACTTGTGTGAGTGAGGAGAAATGGAACTAAATTGAAAAACGTTATCTGTAGACGATTGTTTTCTGTATATTTCAAATTCTATTTTGGTATTGTTCCTACCACCTATTTCTATTTTCAGTTTGACTATTGTCGGTTTTGCGCAATCAAAATATGATTTTTTTTAGTATTTTAAACCCCTTAAAAAATATCGCTTACATTTTTCGCGATTTCTCAAACTTTTATGATCCATAACTTCAAAATAAGCGCGCCTTTACGTTTTCGTAAGCCCAGATAGTGTCCCATTAAATTGGTCAAAAGTATACAAGATGCTAAATTAGAAAAAAACCTGTTTATTTCTTAACTAAAAAATGGAAGATGCAAGAGAAAAATAAACTATGCTACGGAAGAATATCTTTTAACCGATTTTTACAAACAAAATGGAGTTTAAGTGTTTTGGTTGGCCCTCGCCAATCGCCTGGCGGAGGGGGGGCTAAGCTCTCCCTAGCCCCCCCTAGTTGCGCCACTGATAAACAAGGAATCTTTAGATATGGGGAACAGTAATATTAAAAATTACATTAAGCAGAATGCTTATACAGAGAAGTTGAATACTTTAAGAGGCCTATTAACTAAAAAACAAGCCCGATAACACAAATAATAGGCATAACTTTATCTATCAAGTACCTTGTGAGTATGGTAATTCTTAAATTCAAAAAACGAAGATTGATATGGGAACTAAAGAACATCGAAAGCATACGGAGAAGGACAAAACAAAGAGGCTTTAGCAAGCCTAGTGCCAGATATATGGAGACCTTTACACTCGCGCACCAACATTTCATGTTTTGGCGCCTGACCTTCACGCATCATTGAACATGACCTTGCTACATATATAGCTCGTAGTTTTGGACTTAATTCTTAGTTTACACTCGAAAACGATGGCAGGTACATCGCTGATCGAAACATTATGAATAATTTAAACTAGAGATAATGCAAGTAATAGATAATAGAAGGATTTCAAAAATTCTTTTGGAAATTATTGTTTCCATTCAGAAAAGGTTGGCTGAGAGAGTTTTTCTTTGCTTTCTTTTTTCGCGATGGTCTTTTTGATCCAGAACGCTGATAAGTTTTAGACATTTATATAAAACATACTTTTATTTTATTTGGACGGAAATGTCATTACATTTCAGTTGAATACAATTCACCTAAAGTTAAACTCCAGGCGGCATAAAATATTTATTAATTAAGAGATTGCGTTCTAGCCAATAAGCGGGGCAGTTCAAATTAGGTGTCGACCTTTTTTTTTATTTCTAAATCAAGAGTTAGTCTGTGTCAAAGTTCTATTTGTTACAGTTGAACTTAAACTCCTCTTTTGTGTTTTATGGGGCTTTTTATATACAGTGGGTTGTGAAAGTTGAGGGTTTATCAAAGGTATTTTATTTTCATTTTATGATTTATTTGGGGAGTAATTTTCATGTAGTTTCAAGAGTTAAATTTATGGTTTAATTAAAGATTTTTATTTACTTTTTCTTTTGTCCTAAGACTGGGGACTTGAAGTAATTCCGTCATTTTCTAGATTCTAATTTTGGTTTAATCATTTTTTGTTATTAATTTTAAGCATTACTTTACCACAGTATTGCTCATCTTTTATTTTTGTTAATAGATGTTTAAGTTGTTTTTGAAATCCAAAATCTTTTATTTAAATAAATCACGTGTTAGTTAAAATATTTATATTCAAGAAGAAGATACCAACGTTGTTGCAGTTTGTTGTTGTTCGAGATATATGTGGCCGCTGAATTCGTTTGATAATATATTTAATTAATTTATACTAACAATTATATCTAATAACATTGCAAATTATAATTTGCGAAGAAGCCTACAGAGTACCTTTGATTTTTACTTATTTATTGATTTATTTATTCATTCAAACTCTACAGAGAATAACTCCAATTGGCTAAGACTAGTCAGAATTAAATGTTAAAGTGAAACAAAAAGAATTAACAAATTAAAAAAATAGGTACATAAAAATATACATAAACAAACTTAATGGCAAGCTTAATAGTAAGTATTAAACATAGTAGCATAATAATTCTAAAACATCACACACAATTTAAAATTAAATATTTAAAACTTCTAAAGTTATTACAAAACAGATCGTGATTTGAAAATCGGTTATTGTAATTTTTTACTATTGTATCGATAAAAGAATTATTTCCTTCCTAAAACCATTTAACAGTTTAAACAGAAAAAGTGCCATCGCAATGTGTCTGCGCTTTTCGAGGCTATTGAAACCAACTAGTTGTAGCCTCGTAGTATAAGGAATGTCATTATAAGGTATATTATATTTGTACAATAGAAACTTGAAAAATTTGTTCTGAACACATTAAATTCTATTAATATGACATAAATACGCTGGAGACCAAATTATACTACAATATTCAAGAATACACCTAACTAAACAATTATACATGGACATAATAGCTTTGGTATCGCAGATTCTATGTGCTTTTAGCACGATGTTGTCGATATGTTTATCAAAGTTTATCTCTTTGTCAAATGTTACACCTAAATCGTTTATTGTGTCTATTGATTCCAAAATATCGCCTCCAGTACAATAGTCAAATATTGGATCCTTACATCTATAAAAGCGCATGACAACACTAAAGAATTTAAGGTCATCTGCATACAACAAACATCTACATTTTTTAAAAACGGAGACGGCGCTATTTACAAACAATAAAAATAGTATATGTTCCAAATGATAGCCCTGCGGAACGCTACAACTCACATTAACCTCGCGCGAAGAGAAGCCACTCAGTTTCACATATTGTTTTCGTCCACTAAGGTACCGCAGACCATGATGAACACTGTCAAAGACCTTTGTTATGTCTGTGTAAATGACATCAACCTGGTATCCCTTTTCTATGTTAACACGCAAAAAGTTCTGGTAGATTGCAAGATTTGTTGTTGTGGACCTGCCTTGGAAAAAACCATGTTGCTCTGGTACAATGTAATTTCTTTAAGTTTGAAACAATTGTCCGCTGTTATTGCTTCAAATACTTTTGCAACAATCGATATCAAAGATATCTCTCTATAGTTCCTGATACCACCTTTTGAGCCTGACTTAAAAACAGGGAATATTGTTGACCATTTCCAAACAGTCGGAAATTTCCCTGAATTAAAGGACTGTTGAAATATTTTATACAAAGGAGCACAAAAGTATTGGAACACCTTTTATAGAATATTGGAGGTATACCATCAGATCCAGCGGTTTTATTTATATCTAGGGATGACATGTTGAAAAAGTGAGTTGTCGAGAACCTCAGAATTGTCTTCAAATTGACGAGAGGGGTCGTAATATGAAAAACAAGATTCAAAATGGTTGGCAAAAGCATTAACAATATCCTCAGGAGTTTCCACTGATGTACTGATTGAACTCAAGCACCCTTGGAATACCACTATTCTTACGTAAAGTGTTGACATATGACCAAAAATATTTGATATTCGTAGGAATCATTTGTTCTGTATTTGATACGCAGATTAAATAGCATAACTCTATTAGGTATTTTATTTCTTGTCTCACTTTTGAATATGCTAAATAATCAGAATGTTGACCTGTATACTTATATTTCTTATTAAGTTTGTTTTTGTAATTTATGAGTTTCTTTAGTTCCTTGCTGTACCACTAAGGATATTTGTTACCCGATATATTCATCTGGAGTCACTGATAAAACTCCAATCTATGCTACTAAAATAATCGTTAATCTGAGCAAAGTTTGCTTTATCAAACATATGTACCTTAAGTTGGTCTTACTATATAAATATGGTGCAGACTTGGTACAAACAGACTTCCAATGGAGGGTGATGCATATCAGGAACACTTAATGGGCTGGCACACTTGAAAACGTTGATGTGATCAAAGAAATCGTGAAATACTAGATCTAGAAATCGGTTGTTAAAATTCGCATTTGGGTTTATCATATCTTAGTTAATTTCAGTAATATGTTAGGGTTGCCCGCTATGTCTCAAATAAATAAATAAAATAAATAAATTTAATGATTTTAAATATTATAAATTTATAACGCTCTATAAACCTGTTACAGATGTCTTATCAATATATACAGGGTAAAAGCATATTTTGGCACGTTTTTTTACTTTAATGAAAATATTGGAAAATAAGTTAAAAGTGTTGCCAAAATAAGTTATAGATTGTATTACGTAGGTTATGCAGAGAAAATAAGAACATCTTTAAAATATTTTTGAGCACTTCTCTCTTCAAAGTAAAGTCTGCTTTTCGGTTTTTGATTGTACTTTTAATAATTAAGATACAAGACGTTGAATTTTATAATAACTTATCGGTCCAATGTAACTTGCCTAAAATATTTCTTCCTTTTGGTAGATAGGTGGGTTAACCCTTCTGAGCCCCCTAAAAAACCAAAAGAGCCAACCAACAATTTTTTTTATATTTTTAAAGTTGCAAAATGTCCTTTTTAGATATCAGATACTTTTTTGTTACTAAATCATTGATTCACCAAACGAAATTTCCTAAAATACCTCTTATGTTCACGGTAAAATATCCACTAAAGAATTTAAGTATAAAAACAAATTTTGCCTCAAATAAATTTGTCCTAGTAATATTACAACACTTCTTTAAAAAATAACACTAAATTTCCACAAAATCAATAACTCTAATCGCTATCGCTATTATAAATGCATTAAGAATAAAATTTTCTAGAAGGCTATAAAATCTTTAGCACTTTTTTAAAACGAAAAACTATTTTTTTGGGTTTTCGCTGTAAATAATTACTTGATAAGTTTAATATGCAGTCTTTAGTTCTCGGTCCACTATGAAAGTATTCAAGAGACGACACTGAAAAAAAAAACTGTTTTCTTGACGTTTCGAGGAAAAGCCTACCTCCGTCTTCAGCAAATCTAAAAATAAAAAACTAAAAGCAGAATATTTTTTATCAGAAATATATCCGGAATTGCTAATTTCTGACAGAATGTCAGAATTGTTAAAAGAAGGTAAGAAAATATGTGTACCTAGAGTATGTTCATTTTAATTTTTTGTATTTTGAGGTGTCCTTTTTTTACTTCAGTATTTAGCAAATTTAACCATATGTTATTAAAATTAACGGAACAAGATGCTGCACAATTAGCTTTCTTTTGTTTTACGTTTTTTGGAACATGGTTCTTTCGCCAAAATATAGAAACATTCCAATTCATTTTATAATTGTTGGCAAATTTTGATTTTTGAAATTCCCTATTTTTTATTTATGTTCGGTGTTCTTTAATTCTTTTAGCTATTTGCCTAGAGGTTTCACCTATGTAAAATTTATTGCATTGACACGGAATTTTATATATAACATTTTTGTATTTTTTGTTCATTATTAGGTTTTTGTTTTTGCAAGTTTGCTTCTGAGCGTATCTTACTTCTTATAGATCGTTCTTATGTTAAACGAGGTTTGAAATAGGAGTATTTTGGATTTGTTTGACCTTTGGATTTTCAAATTCAAAAAACATTTTTCAATGAAATCATTAGGGTAATTATTTTGATTTAAAACATCTTTTAAAAAATTTTGATCTTTACAAAATATTTTTGTTCTATCATCAAAACTTTTTGTCCATGATTGGATGATCTGAGTAAAAATTTATGTATCTGCTTGTGTGTGTAGGAATTCTGTATACTTTTGTTCAAAAACTGTGTTATTTTATTAATGTGTTTTTTAATAAGTATGTTTAAAAATAGAAGTAGTTGGTCTGTTTCTTTTTCAATAGTGATTTAATTGTCGGTTCTTTAATGTTACTATGATTTAAAACATCATTTAAATGTTGATTGGCATGTTCATAGATACAAAAAATGTCATCAATGTATCTCCACCAAACAAGTGGCTTATAATCGTAATCTTGAACATAATATAACTCAAAAGTTTTCCATAAAAATATTACTTAGTAAAGCAGATAAAGGAGACCACATAGCCATGCCAAAATTTTGTTAAAAAAATCGTTTTCATACTGAAAATAAGTGGTTTTTACACAAAAAGTTAATAATTCTAGAATAGTATTAATATTTAATGATGTACGTTCACCAAGATTGTTATCATTCTCAAGTTTATTTCTTACTATGAGGTCTTCTTTATCTCTATTACTAAGTAATAATTTTATAGAAAACTTGTGAGTTAAATTACGCCACTTGTTTGGTGGAGATACATTGATGACATTTTTTGTATCTATGAACTTGCCAATCAACATTTAAATAATTTTTAATTTTTTAATAATAAGAAGCGACAATTAAAACTATTAAAAAAGAAGCAGACCAACAACCTCCATTTTTGGACATATTTATTAAAAAAGATATACACAGTTTTGAAACAAAAGTATACAGAAAACCTACACACCCAAACATATAAAAATAAAACTTAACAATGAAAAAGAAAATACAAAAATGTTATTTATAAAATTTCGTGTCAATGCAATAAATTCTACATAGGTGAAATCTCTAGGCCATTAGCCAAAAGAATTAAAGAATATTAAACATATACAGAAAATAGGGAATTTCAAAAATCAAACATTTGCTAACATGCACTAGATGACAATCATATAATTAATGCTTCTAGTATTTTGGCAAAAGAACCATGTTCCAAAAAACGCAAAATAAAAGAAAGTGCCTTAATATCGTTAAATAAAGATAACTGAGTAGCATCTTGTTCCGTTAATTTTATTAACACATTGTTAAATTTGCTAAATACTGAAGGAAAAAAAGGACGCCTCAAAATAAAATAAATTAAAATAAACGTACTGTAGGTACACATATTTTCTTACCTTATTTTAACAATTAAAAATAACAACTTAAAATTGACATTCATTGACATTCTATCAGAGATTAGCCATTCTGGTTATATTTCTGATACAAAACGTAAGACATATTCTGCTTATAGTCTTTTATTTGCTGTATACGGGGGTAGACTTTCCTCTGAAACGTCCAGAAAACAGATATTTTTCAGTGTCGTTCCTCGGGTACCTTTATAGTGGATCCAGAACTAAATACTGCATGGTAAACTTGTCAGGTAATTATTTTGATTCTGTCTTTGTGCCGAAAACCCAAAAAATAATTTTAAAAACAGCAAAAACAACCACGAAACAATTATGCCAGCAGTCGGTTGTAAACCAAAGGCTTTGCCAAACGCATGCTATCAAACGACGACATAATTATTACCGCGTGCTATCGAACGCTGGTATGTTCCAATTGACTTTGAACAAACTATACTTGATTCCTAACTCACCAGCAGTTCACAAATTATAATAGAATGGTAAAAAAGTTTATTTATGCTGTCAACAAAATATTTTAAAATATTAAAGGAGGATTCAAACATTTTTGTTGCTTATTAGCTTATTAGTGCAATAAGCAGATTGGGTTTTAATTTATGGCCCAATATTTTTAATAAAGTAAATAAAAATGCAATAATTCTGCTTTTACCCTGTGGAAATTTTAGGATACGTCAGAATAAAAATGTCTCTCTTACGATTGTGATTTTATTTTTAAATGGGTGTAGAGAATATCTTGCTAAGTCTATGCATAAGTTAATAAATTCGAAATATATAAATTTGGCCCTCTATTTCTGACTCACCCTGCAGTTTGCGAGATTTGATGCAATAATAAAAAATCCTTCTTATAGGAACAATAACAACATGGTAACCTAAGTGTATAAGCAATTTGCGAGGCTCTAAATATAGGTACTTATGTAAAAATTAGTAAATTGGTAATATGCTACTTTTGGCCCACAATTTCCGACTCTCAAAACTGAAAATTATAGTGCAATAGCAAATAGGCTCTTTATAGAGATGGCAATATATAAGCGAGTAGCGAAATATAACTATGCAAAAATTGGTAAATTGGAAAAATACCAATTTTGGACCTAGTTTTCTTACTCACCCTGTAGTGTGGTGCAATAGCAAAAAAGTATTCTTACAAAAATGATAACCACATATTCATATGGGTTTGTAAATAATTTGCAAGACCCGAAAAATGTCTATGTAAAAATTGGTAAACTGGAAATATACAACTTTCGATTTCTGACTCACCCTGTAGTTTGAGTATAGTGCAATAGCAAAAATGTTTCCTTATTGACACGGTAATAACATACTAAAAGATAGCAAGCAAAGATAAAATAACTTTGCGCTTTCTTCTCAAAAATGCCTTTATGATTTAAGAACTATTGTATGAAAAAAGCATGATTTTTGGGATTAGACCGTGTCAAAATAGAATCACTTTTCACGAGGGATCTTTACTTCACGAGATCAGAATACTGAATCTCTATAAAAATTATTAGGACGCTTATATATTTCAATAGATCCTCTAATTTTACTTTTACAGAATCGTAAAACTGACGGAAAAATTTTAGTTTCTTCTACATTTATGACATGTTGGTGTTCATGTACAGAAGATTGTACAATTTTGTTTCTTTCTAATATACCTCTTTCTAACACATCGTCCATAGCCTAATAGTACTTAATAAATTATGAATTAAAAAGCTTACCTTAAAACAACAAAAACTTGTAAAATATATAAAACTGGCACATACAACTACATAATTAGATAAACGCTAAAACGAGGTTATGTCTTCCAACAACAAATAAATAAAAATATTATAAAACTTATAAAAAATTAGTCCATGGTAAGGATCGAACTCTAGACTTCGGTTTCCAGATAATTTACGCTACAAAATTCTGACTTCTTATATTTATTAACAAGGTTCAAGTGGTCCTGGACTCTGGTCGATATAGGCCCCGACTGGCCGACATAGAAAGCATAGCAATCTCCATAGCTTAACAGACTCCGGATTTTGAAAGTTTTTCAGTGCTATCTTTAGGTTTAATTAGGTGGTGTTTTATAGTATTAGTTGTTTTAAAGGCTATAGAAATGTCAAGATTTTTAAAAAATTGGCTAGCTGTAGAGATATGTTGCCGAAATAAGTTACGCAACCATATTTGTTGATAGACACGTTTGTTTTGGGGGCATTACATAATAAGAGAGTTTGTATTTATTAAAAAAATTTTAAAATAGTTTATTGAGGAAATAGTCAGGGTAACCATTGTTAAAAGCAATTTGTTTTATTGTTCCTAATTTCTTGTTAAAAGCATCCATAGACAAAGAAAGTTTAACCAGTTTATAGAAAAATTAATTAAAGGCCGCAAATTTGTGTGTATGTGGAGAGTTAGAAGAAAATTGAATATGGTTATCAGTTGATAAAGGCTTTCTTTATACCTCAAAATTAATTTGGTTATTTTCACGGGTAAGTAAAAGATTTAAAAAGGGCATTTTATCATCTACTTTATTTTTCAAAGTAAAATATATTTTATTATGTATCTAATTAACGAGATCTTAAAACTTACTTAATTCCTGTTCATTTCCCTTCCCGACAATGCAAACACGACCTATCTTTTATATGCCACCAAAAACTGAAAAAAAAACAACTTTTAGTGATTTGCTTCTCAAGGTTGTTCATAAAGACCTCGCTAAGGAACAGTGATAGACAAGAACCCATCGCTAAGCCCGCCCTTCGTCTAAAGAATAGGCCATTAAATTTAAGGAAGTTATCCACTACGATCTCCGGCAAAGAAGTACTGATTAATAAACCCCTAACCAGTTCCATACATTCTTTAGAGGGAACGTTTGAGAATAAGTTCTTGACATCGAGCAAAATCAACGTGGCACTGTGCGGAATTTCAATGCACTTTAATTTGCAAACTTTAGTGGGATCCCTGTTTATCGACTCAAAATCTCTGCTATCTATATCACATACTTGAGCCTTGTTAATAAATATAAAAACTCAAATGTGATTGAAACCAGATCAGCTTTTTTGAGTCACTTACTTTTAACGAACCATAATTTTGCCGTGCTAGAAAATGTCTCCCTTTTACATGAATGTACAAAGGGTCGAAAACTATACCTACTAGAAAATATGGAGATAACCAGAGCCAAAAAAAACCAGTTCTCTTACGCGTTAATGACGTTTTCAATTTTAAGCCGGACTTAATTTTTATTAACTTAGATACTAAACAAAAATCCCATCCCAGGCGAGTGGTCTATGGTTTTATAACGTAAATTATCAGGGAACCGAAGTCTAGAGTTCGACTCTTACCATGGACAAAATTTTGTATTAGTTTTATAATATTTTTATTTATTTGTTATTGTATGTGCCAGTTTTATATATTTTACATGTTTTTGTTGTTTTAAGGTAGGCTTTTAAAATGTTAATCTACTAAATGCGTTACTATTAAGTTCTTAATTTATTTTAGAGCTGATGATGTCTGTTTGTTTGGCGAAACACGTGTAATCATAGCTTACTGTATTAAACCACTTGACCGAGACATTGCTTTTCTTTTCTGCAAGTATTAAACCAGGTGTCTTAGAGATATTAAGGACGAATTATTTCTTCCATTGAATTAATAACTGATTGCTTCTGTGCCGGATGTGGGTGTGAATTAGCATTTAAATATTTGTTCCTATATGTTGGTTTTCTATATACAGAGTGCTCTAAGGAACTATCGTCTATCCTTCGTACAATATTAGTACATTTGTACAAGAACATCTAGAAAGAGAATCCTGATTCAATTTTCATTATAAATTTTATATTAGTGTGTTGCTGATTAAGATGATAAAAAAACATGGGGATATTATGTGGACCATGAGCCTATATTACAAACATATATAACTATATTCCATTTTGATACAGTCTAATCCCAAGATCCATAATTTTTTAATTGACTTTAGCCGTCAAAGCTTCAGTTCTAAGAACTATTGTAAAAAAAACTGTTTTAGTATAGAAATAGAAAACTGTTGATTACAGATATGTTTACATATACATTGTCTAGTGCTCGGTTTAACATTTATATAACTCTTTATCGTCCGTTATAAAACAATTATACCGCTAAAAGCAGGACGTTTAACGTACGCAACTTTGTATCTTTTTGTCTAAGAAAGAATGTTTCCATTTACTGCACAATAAACCTCAAATTTCAATAGGTTTATGTAGCACAATAAACCGTGGATATTAGCGTAATAAAGGCACGCTTTTCAGTTTAGCCAGGTTATTGTTTTTGTTAAACAAGCAGGGATTAGAAGGCCAAATTCAATAGTGTTTCAAATTCGTTTTTCAATTTGCCATTTTTCCTTTAGATGACGTAAATCAGAACAATACCTTTTATGTTTTTTCTGTTTTGGAGACCGTAGCAAAATTTCGAGTTCATGATTTGTATTATATTTTAACTAAGCTCAAACCGTCGTCAAATCTGATCAAGTCCTGAGTATAGCTCTTTGAAGATGAACGGGGTATTGTCTCCGAACTTCGTCACTGCAGTCACTTACCTGCAAAAAAGAAACTTATTTACTATTTGAATACAAATTTGTTTTATTTAAATTATGCTTATGAATATATGAGATGCAACAAATAAATTTATTTACCCAATTGGTTTTATTTGATTGTTCTAAATATTAAATAACGCAAAAAAGTAGTTATCTTCCTAACTAGTGCGGAAAGTAATACTTTCCCGAACATGACTACCATTGACCCAAACGATGCGAAGCGGAATTCAGGCACGCAGTCGGGTGCAGAAAAGACGCTTTCTGCACGTGTTGTTCCTAATACACACAACTTATCTGAGTAATGAAATTTTTATTTCTATAAATACTACATTGCTAATATTAAAACAGCTAATTTTTTATTGACAATATTGCTTGTAAATGTACAATTTGTAGCATTTTGTTAATTAAATGCTTTTAAAATGGTTGAGTCATCAGGAGGGTACGTTGATAGCAACTGATTGTTCTCGAAGGTAGATATTGAAGAAGGTGTCAAATTGTATCCAGATGAAAACTGCTGATCATAAAAATTAATATCAAGAATTTTATTTCACATCTCTTTCTTTTATTGTTCTGACTCTTCAAGGTACCCTTTGGCTACGCAGGTTGACTTCTAGCCTCCTATTCTTTATATTTGTTATTCTCTCGCCAGAATCCACTTAAAATGTTGCATAGGAACGTCTAAAACGGCTCGGTTTGTTCCAAAAATATTTACGCACAGCCACTCTACAGTACATTTTTTAATTTTAAAATTTAAGAAAAAACGACGATATGAAGCTCTCTAATGTCGCAGTTCTATGTACTTTCTATATAACTTTAAACGTCTCTCATCCTTTATTTCAGATGATATCACAAATGATCATGTTTAGTGATTCTTAGTCAGTAATTTTTACGCACAAGGTTTCCTTTGTTAGCAACATTATCAAGTGTGAATTTTTGTACGGTCCGCTCCGTATCAAGCAAACAAAAATAGTAGCTATTTTTATTATTAGATCTGCCTCATCTGGGGCTGACAATATGAATTTGCATATAGATTCTTTCGTAAATATTTTTGCTTTTTTGGCCGAAAATTGAGGCATTGTCTTTTTCAAAAGTTTCTTTATTAAAAGAAATTCCTTATATCGATATTTTGCTTGATTTTAACCCAGCATTTTTTCATCGAATAACGTGCCTGTGTGCTTGGCTTAAGGACTTTACTTATCCTTTTTTCAGTCGCATTCAAAATAGATTGTGGTAGATCTTCATCTGAAGAATCTATTATTTACATACTTCAGGCGTGAACGCTAATACGCAACAGTGATAAATTTTGTAAGAGTTGTATTTTGATTGATATGGAAACACGCTAAATTTTTTTTATTGACATCTGCTGGTCCTATTATTGCTTGACATTATTTTCCGAAATGATACGGTGACGTTCAAAAATGCTTGTAAATATAAAGTTTAGTTCATATGAATACATCTACACAAATCCGGGAATGATAGGATAGAAAATTACTATTTTTGTTATAAATCAGCTTAAAAATTTTCGGATCAACTTTCATTCACCTGAAATCAGTTATAAGGAAACAGACTAGTTTTATATCTTCTAGAAGCTTCTCTTAATTTCAGAAGTTAGTATACCTAAAATCAGTTACATGAAAACTTTGCTTTGCTTGCCATTCCAAACATTTTTCTAAACGAAAAATGCTAAAATATTTCTGCGGAAATTTTTTACACTTTAGAAACTCTTATTTTCAAATTCCGAGGAAATTCTTTACACTTTAGAATACTTAAAATCAGTTACATAGGAAAATTGTTTTGATTTGCATTTTGAACATTTTTTTTGACGCAAAAATGGAAAAATGTTTCTGCGGAAATATCTTATTTTTATTTTTCGAGGAAATTTCTATAATATGGAATACCTGCAATCAGTAACAAGGGATTGTGACTTGTTTACCATTTCAAACACTTTTCTGAACATAAAAATGCAAAAATATTTTTCCGGAAATTCCTTATTATTTTGACTTTCCTGGGAAATCAAATACATATAGATATGTTAGTTTGGTTCGAAATCTTAATATTTTTCTGAATATAAAAAAGAAAATCATCTATAATATTATAAAGAAAGCGCGCGGGATCGCGCCAATAAAATTAGGAACCTATTTAAAACTATAGGATTTTTTTAACGAAACATGTACTGTTAGGTGGATCTATCTAGTTAAGTGTTAGGTTAGCTCAGGTTTGTCGATAAAATCATGATTAAAACCGTAAACTATTATTTAAGTTATTAAACCACAATTACTTTTTAAGTTCTACATTCAGAAGGCTTTAAAGAAGTTAACTATAATAAAAATGTGACCTAGGTTAGGTTAGGATTAGTCAGAGTTGCTGTAGAAAGCTCGCGGTAGCGCGTCAACAAAATTCCGAATATATATTAAAACAAGAATTTTAAAAAAATCTATTATTAGGTGGATCTATCCCGTGAGGTTTCAGGTTAGCCCAGGTTCGTCAATCATCTTTAAAGCCATAAACTATCATTTAAGTTACAAAATCACATTCATTTCTTAAATTCCACATTTATAAAGCTTTATCAAAGTTAAAAAAATGTATTGTGAATGTATCACATTTCAGTGAAGAAGAAGAATAAAAACAGATAAATAAATAGATAAAATAAATATTGAGAGTTCCCATAGAGAATATTTTAATTTAAAGAATTCAGGAGACCTTATAGAAGCTGAAAAAATATTTGGTGGATATGACGTTTCAGCTAAAGTTTACAAAATGTTCTCGGAAAATGGAAATAACGTATGTCCGCGGGAACATTTTTTATTTTTATGTTTAGAAACATTTTTAAAACTTTAGGAAACAAGTTCACTTAATTTTGCATATTATACAAAATGGGTACCGACTAGAAGCCATCAACGTTTTGTGGTATATCAAATTTAAACAAAGATTAGGAAGTTTTAAAAAAGATATGCTGGAAGTCATGTGAAAAGACTTCTATTAAGCTTTTTGAAAAGTAAACCGAACTTGGCGTCAGTGCTTTGAAATTAAGATTTAAAATTAAACTAATTAAATTTAATGTATCCACTCGATGTCCGCGTTTCGTAATTTTTAGATTACTGACAGAAGTTACTTTTCCCAGTAAAATATTACCCGTTCCAACATTCACGACTTTGCTTAGCAATGGTTACATTTGCTAAATAAAAATCTAATTATCATACTTGGGCAAATCAACTTCTTGACTTTTTATAAAAACTAAATATATAAATAAAATTTTAACACCAGCGACTTTTCCGTCATTTTGAGTCTCCAAGACTCACTACATCTTACCGGCAAACTCACCTATTCTTAGAAATTAAGAAGAAAAGTAAGGTTTCTATAGATTCTGTTCTTTCCTAGAAGTTTTACGTTACACGGCAAAATATAAAACCCTTCCAACCAATTTACAACAAAAAAGTTTTTGTATATAAGTAAATCCATAGTCCTCTAGTCAGTTCAAGATATGTTCGATCAACAAAAGATCGCCAAAAATAAAAAAAAATATTAGTAAGTGCTTGTGCTAAAACGTGTGTGTCTATTAGGCGTGTCTATGATATACATATCCCTTTCGTTGCGTATAAAGTTAATCTAGGCAATTTTAGTAAAACTGAACTTTTGCATTTTGTTAATAGTCTCGTGCTAGAAGGAAACACGGAAGTGCATAGTTATTCCTCCAAAATCAAACCAAAAGTGATTTATCTAATGTAATCCAGAATAAAACAAAAAAAATCTCGTACCGAAAGGTCAACATTTTTAAATTATAGGGGTAATATTTCTCACTCATAATAAATAAAGCAATCTAATATATTGTCGAGGTTCACCCACTAAAAAGCTACATTTTATTTTCTATTACTCGCTTTTAGGTGCTATATCAAGCCATGTTCATGTTATTCCATTCATGCATGATATATGGACGAGAGGGCTCATAGGGAGTATCTGAATTTGCAAACCGCAGCAAACCAAATTACCCCTTGCTGGCTACATTTACAATATGTTGTTGGATTTATATTCTTAGAGAGTGTATGTGTTGCGCAGTATTTTATTATTTACTGTTTAAAATCCGATTATTAGTTTTGGGCTGGACACAAATTCGCCAAAAGGGGGCGTGAGTTTATTAATCCTCGTAATACATGTTTTGGTGAAGAAACATTAAGTATAATTTTTCAAAAAGAGCTCTAGTTTATTAAGCTTTTGTTATACTAAGTTTAATATTTGATTTTATTTTTAAATTGCGTTTCTCGAATTTTGCCGGACACGATAAATTATAAACATTTTTTCGAACCAATGAATAACAAAAAAAATACATGAGTAAAACTGTGTCTTTTTTGTATGTTCAACATATCTGCGATCAAGAAAGAAATGCGAGTAACTTGAGAAATGATACGTAACTGATTGTTGTTTAGCTAATACTTGCAAGTCACAATCGGCGTACCTATGATATACATTTCATTTTCATTGCTTAGAAAATTAATCTGGACAATTTTTCTCAAAATGATCCAAGCGTGTGTGTTTTGTTAAAAGTCTTATACTAGAAAGGAATACATAAAGGAAAGAAATTCGGAACAAAAAGACACAATTTTGAAATTATAAGGGTAATAGTTTTCAATCATAATAAATAAAGCAATTTAATATGTTTCCGCTATACACTCATAAAGAAATACATTTTTTTTTTAATTTTAATTATAAGGGTAATAAGTTTCAATCATAATAAATAAAGCAATTCAATATGTTTCCGCTGTACACTCATAAAGAACTATATTTATTTTATATTCTCCACTTTCAGGTGCTATCTCAAGCCTTGTTCATGTTATTCCATTCATGCATTATGTATGGCCGACACGGCCCATAAAGAGTGTCTGCATTTGCAAACAATCGTAAACCAAATTCCCCCTTGCTGGCTAGCCTTTGACCATCCTGAGAGTTACGTGCACTTATCGCCTTTCTTATTCTTTCATTTCAGCTTATCTTTGGTCTTCGTTTTTGTCTTCGATATTTTTATGTCCAGTTTATGGCTTGTTTAAGCAGTCGCAGTTGACCACTAACTGTACGTGATAATACCAGATCAGTTGTTTTCTCTATATCCTTAACGATTGTGTCTTCTAGTTCCATCTGACAGAGTATATCTTCATTTTTAATACTTTGCATTTTTGAGACTTTTAAATGTTTTTACACTATCAAGTCACTTATTTCAAGGGTATGCAGCTAAGGTACTTGCATTGCACAGGCAATGCGGATATATATTGATTGGGTGCAAGTTCAGAGAATGCTGTAAATATAGCTCAATTTCTGTGAAACTATGACTATCATAGTTAGGACACTATAGGTAGGAACTGTTTCCTTCTATACAATAGTGGAACAACCGTTAAGATGAAAGACGGTAAGACCTATTATAGCTTAAAACTATTAAAGTTGTTTACGAAACACGATCGAAAAGTGATACTTTCCTAGACGAGTAGATATCTAGGCGAGGCACAGAGGTCATTTTATTAATTCTAGAGAGAAATAAATATGACATTTAATTTTTTGAAAATTCTGTTAAACTACACATTTCAGAATACATGTTATTGACTTCTTTGATAAATAAAAGATATATAAGCATATAAAAATATCGAAAAACTCTATTTTCACTTGTAGACATAAGAACGATGAAAATAAGACGTAACAAAAATTTTATATTATATTTATTCATACATTAATCTGTCGAAAAATAAATTGAAAAAGCTTATTAGGTAATTATTTAAAACTTAAAGAAAAAAAATATTAATATATTTTAAATTTTTGAAAAAGGAAAATAATTTATGGTTTTTGTAAATTTACTTACTTATATTTCCGAATCACTATCACTGTTTCCATTTTCAAAATCAAAATCCCTCGTACTGTCAAAATTTAGTTCTTTAAGCGAGTTAATCACATCTGCATTTAGTTGTGCCTTAGATCGAGTACCAATACGTTTAGACAAAGACGAGATAAGAGGGTCAGACGAAACCAGGAGGCACTTGAATATGTCTCTCACTGTATCCGCTCTAGAAAATTTTCTGCTATAAAGCTCACGATATCTTTGCAAGTCCTTATTGCGAGATTCAAGAGCTTCCTCGGAAAACATTCCCATAGGTAGACCAACAACCTTAACTATATCAGCACCATGAACTAATATGCGATGGGGGAGGCGGGCCTTTTGTACCAAGGGTACAGATTGATTAAGATTTGTGCCGTTTCTTTACAGTAACTTGAAAATGCATCTATGTTAATTGTATGCTCACAAGAGATTGTTGTTAAAACCACATAAAGATGTTTCAAAAAATCTTCGTTTAGCCCTGTTATGGTAGAGGCCAATGCATAATTGTGGAAAAATCTTCGTGATGTATTACCATCATTGGTTGTGCCGTGTCCTTGTTTGGGAATGTCGACTAATAAATTCATTTGTTCTTTAATTTGTTTTTGAATATATTCCTTTCGTTCCTTTACTTATGTTTTTTCATCCTGGTTGTTTACAATATCTCTGTACGTCGAATGTCCACCCCTGCTATCACACCCCCACTTGAAATAAAATGTGATATTTGAAATATTTAATAGGCGCTCTTCAAAAATGCTTTTTTGCACTTACACAATCCTATTAGCTGTATGATTAAAAAGTAGCTGTAATTCCACTTCCGCAGCTGTATCAGAAACTATGATAAAATTTTCACTAGGAAAACATTTCTTTTTAGCTTCCAAAAGGATATTATAATTTGGATAAATATTCGCGTTTCGAATTTTAGCCCCTTGTTGCATCAATAAATATGATTTTTTTGTTAATTGTGCGTCAACATATAATGCCAAAGCTTTTTCTGGAGTATATCTGACTGGTAGCATACTTGGTGATTGATAGGCTTTTTTTATTTGTGTTGCCCTATTCGGGGAGTACTCGGAAACTTCTTTGACTATTCGTGAAGCATCTCTACGCCCAGACGATTCTAGACTCTTACGCATGGCAAATGACAGTTCTTCTCTTTGGTAATTTTGTAATACAGGCAACATTTTTGTCTTTTACTCTTTTCTTCAAGTTCTTGAAATTCTTTGCTTCGGCGGTTTTTTTTTACTTGAAGAGGGATTAGTTAAAGTCGAATTAATTTTCTCAAATGTGATTTTTGTATTAAGCCACCCATTTTCTCTTTCCTCTTTCCTTTGTTCTCGATTGCTATCTCTTCACTTTGTCGCCACCGCAATATTAAAAGAATTGATACATTGTTTTATTTTGCTATATTCTCCATCCCGACATTCCCTCAAATTAAGATCATTAATAACATACTCCAATACTGCAGCATTTTTAGCGCTTAATGATTTTTGTTGTTACCAAACGGTAAACAGCTCTCTTCTAGTGAATGACATGATACCTGAAACATATCAGTTTCAGATTTACTGGCAACTCCTGGCACTTAAATTTTCACTTATCACACAGCTTTTGAGTGCAATTTACTGAACAAAAAATATTTGAAGCAAACACAGGCAAATAACGATATATGCAGCCTGCTTAACTGACTTATTTAAATTTATATTTAAAAAAATTAAGTAACCTTTTGACAACATTTTGAACACCGTATATATTTATTTCATTTGCAACTTTTACTAAAATAAATAGTACTTACTCAAACTTAATAAACAACGCCAAAACTCTGATATAAAACTCAACAAAACACATACCAGTTCAATGACACTAAATTATAATGCAATTGTATTTGTTTGTTACGTCACCACAGGCTACTGGATTAACAGAATCTAGTGATAATATGGAAATCGCTTAGCTAGAATATTGACTCTAAAATGATGTATACAAAAATTATAAAATACAACCTATGTTTTTTTCATTATTTCCTTGTAATTTATCAAAAATGACCTCTGAGTGAGGCTCGGAAGTTGTTGAGCCCAGGAAAGACATTTTCCGAGTGTATTACGTACAATATTTTTTCGCCGACCACTAATTATGCAATAAAAGTGTACTATGTAAAGATGCGATGCCTAATAGAACATTAAATTATTGCATGTCTTTTCCATGGAAACCGCGGGGCATAGCTATTTGATGAATTTTTGTCGTTTGAGCTCACGGGCATTTGCTTACGTCGAGATCAAAAAATGGAACCGGCAACGAGAATTTTTTCCGGACTCATTGTTGCTTTTCCGGACTGATTTTGTCTCATCTGAAAAGGGTAAAAAATGGAAAATTTTTCATTTAAGATAAGACTCGAAAAACTTGTTATGTGTACGGTGTACGAAAAAAAAAATGATAGTGTGAAGAATCTTAGCCTTGGACAGTTTAAACCTATTTTTAAAGAGGTATTTTAAAGCACAGAGTACTATCTATCATATAGCTTTCAAAACACTGCATAATTTTTTAAGTTCTTTTAATCTCATCTATTATCTTTTGTATTTTCTAATTTGTGGGGACAAAAACCTGACACTCTCAAGAATATAATTTTAATTTCTTACACCCGTATTCACTAAACAGGTTTAAACTTAGACCAGGTCTAACTTGAACCTATATAAGATGATATTTTTAACAATTGAACAAATAATTTTTCAAAATGTCACAATTACAAAATGATAGCGAAACATAACTGGCGAACTAAGAGTTTTAAGTAACATAACGAGACTTGGTCTAACACTTAAACCTTTTTAGTAAATGCGGGGGTTAATGTTTTTGTTATTGTCTATCGTAATCTATTATTTTTTGTAACCTATTTAGTGTTTTTTATGTGTAACTTGATGACTTTTAACAAATTCCTATATTTTAAAATAATTTATGGCCTGTAAAAATACGTTGTATGTGCATCATTATAAAATATTATTCTCATTACTATTATTATTGTTATTATATTAAATAGAAATAATATACATATCCACTAGACTTAAAGAATATGAACAAACTATTAAGTATAAATAAATTGTTTAATCTGCTGTAGCTGAACACCATCCTGCCATATCACAAATACAAGAATTAAACTTTTTGTGTTTTTCCAGGATTCCATAAATAAAAAATAAAACCCATTGACATGTTTTAACATACGAAAGGAAATTCTTAGACATATAGCTTGCGGTCTACCACATATGGATATCAATTTAAAACTTCAATGGGCACAAGGTGGGTGTGAAAGTTTGCCTGAATATTTTCCAACTGATCCAGTATTCTGATTTTGCAGATTAGAAATCCTTAAAGATGCAACATGAAATGAAAGATCAAAATGATAGAAAATACTTTGACAGGGTCTAATACCAAAATCCATGGTTCTTAAATCATTTAATGCAGTTAAATTAGTGATTTTTTTAATGTAGATCCAAAATGGAACCAAAGAAAACCAAAAAGTCACAAAATTTTACATCACTAGAGTAATATTTCTCATTCATAACAAATAAAACAATTTAATATATTGCCGAGGTATCCTCACTAAAGAGGTACGTTTTATTTTCTATTACTCGCTTTCAGGTGCTATATCAAACCTTGCTCATGCATGACATATGGCCGATAGTTCTCACAGAGTATACTTGCATTTGCAAACCACAGCAAACAAAATTTCCCTTTGCTGGCTACATTTACAATATGTTGTTGGATTTGTATTCTTAGAGCGTGTACGTATTGCTCAATATTTTATTATTTACTGTTTAGAATCCGATTATTAGTTTTAGACTGGACACAGTTTACTGTTATTATTATTATACATATACTACGTGTTTTGGTAAAATAATATTCAGTGTTATTCTTCAAGGAGAGCTCATCTTGAATGTGTTCTTGCTATAATAAGTTTGATAGTAGATTCCATTTTAAATTGCTTTTCTCCATGATCTAAAGCAATTTTAAATTGAGACGAAAAATAAGGTCTCTGTACATAAGTTTCTTTCTTAGCAATTTTGCCTGACACGATAAAATATAAAACCTTTCGAACCAATGAATAACAACAAATTAATTATATAAGTAAAACTCTGGCTTAGTCAGTTCTAGATATCTGCGATCAACAAAAGTAGATAGTAGTTTATTGATTATCTTAAACCTAAATGTCACAATCGGCGTGTCTATGATAGACTTTTTCTTTTCGTCACATAAAAGTTAATCTGGACAATTTTGCTAAAGCTAATTCGAGCCTGTGTATTTTGTTAAAAGTTTCGTGCTAGAATGAGACACGGGAGCGCATATTTCTTCCCAGCAATGGCAAATTAGTCTATTTGCAAAAATGTAGTTTTGAGAAAATAGATATTTTGTAATTTATGACTGCCAAATCAAATATATCAAAAATTTGGATTACGAAATTGTTTCATTTTATTTAAGCTTATTGGAGGAGCATTGTGTGACACTTTTAATATAATATATAAATATTTAAAAATTATATATTAGTGTAAAGCAAAAACCATAAATTATAAATGAAGGTTTTTGATTTTTTTTTGTGTATTTGTTTTTCTTATTTGGTTTATATGTTTAAATAATCCGTGTACGAAATTTATATTTTTGTACCAATAAATACAATATGTTCTACATGTTGTATTTTGTTAATTGCATTATTTTCCTATAAAATTAGAAAGTGCTAATGTATATTAGCTGTAAGGATACTTTGTTTTGGTAAGTAATAACTATACATCGTAAAATGACAAGAGTCTAATGTATATTAGATTGCTTTGTCAAATATGTAAATACTTTTTGTCATCTTAAAATCAATGTCTTTAAAATACGGCAACTGGTCTTTGACTTCTTCCATATTTTCCTTACTATTAAAAGCTTTAAATTTATTTTCCAGCTTTAAAAAGTCATCGTACGTCATTTCTACAACATTCATTCTTGAAGAAGCTTTTTTACAACAGTCTTTGAAATCCATAAAATCTTCTACATTTCCCCTCTTTCGTACACATTGTTCAATCTCCCCATGGAGACCGTCCATCGCCATATGTCTGACCTGATCTTAGGTATTTCAATATCACAAAAATTTAACTTCACTGAAGTATGCCTTGTGAATGCCTATAGACGATTTAAATTTTTTTTGTCTTTTGAAATACAGGGAGTTAAACTTTAATTTTTTAAGTTTTTTTCATGAACTTCGTACGTTTCTAGAAATAAAAATTTAATACACTAGAGGCTGAAAGCATACCTGTAAAATGGCTATAATATGTTTTAGGAAAATCTACCGAGTGTAACTTTTTCCCCGATGCGACCCCTTTGTCATCAAAAACTTGTACTGCTACACCACTGGTCATTTCTTATTTTGTTCTTTAACCTTTTGGTCTCTTAGATTTTTTTTGACATTTTTTAGCAGTGGCCATTTATGCCTACCTAATTTCAAGGTTATAATGCATTAACATTACAACTTTATAAAAAAGTTACACTCGGCAGATATTTCTAAAACGTATTAAAGCCATTTCTTGGACATTGTTTACAGCTTGTAGTATATAAAACTCATATGGCTTGCCTCTAAAAACATTCGAGACCTTTAAAAAAAGAACTAACAAAAAAATTAAATAACAATCCGTAAATAATGTTGAAAGTCCCTTATAATATTTGTATTAAAATATGTCAGTAAAAATCATATTCTCGAAAATAATATTGAAAACCCCATCTCGTTATATCCATTTGTTTTTCAAAAATAAGTCTCCAAAAATGCCTTATAAAACTAACAGTGTATTTGTTTCAAAAATCGCTGCCATTTGAAAGAATACGCTTACCTGACGTTTCTTTAGTATAATTATGAAAACAATATTAATTCTGGTAAATAAAATTTTTTTGAAATCCTAAAAAGTCCTGTTTACACTAAACAGTCTAAAATTTACACAAAACAGTCAATAATAGGACCTTCACTAACTGTTTCCACTTCGAATGACATTAAACTGAATGTGTCTTATTTTTATTTTGTATTAGACTTCATACTGTGCTGTTAGAAAAGCATAGAAATAAACTCGACCCTACTACGCCACAGTTGACGCGAATATAAATACCATTGGCGTTCTTTGGAACAGCAAACAAATCTAAATTCGGTTAGTGGTTTGCTTAATAACATACCGATTTTAGACTCTCCAATGCCAAATGAGCCTAATGTCTAAATTGTCGACCAAAACTCAAGGCACAACAATCTAATATACAATAGATTCTACGAATATATCATTCTCAAAAGCAAAACGATCTAACGTACAAAAGCTTCTTTTGCCCTTGTTTATATGCAAATTCTAAGAATATAATGTACATTAAACTGATTTACCATTGCAAATATGTTCATTAGATTCATTAGGTTTTGGATCGCGTAGAAAATTCTAACAATAGACTGTTTTGTTAATCTTCTAACTTCGAAACGCATTGTCCTAGAAGTCCAGTATTGATACCAAAATATAGAGCCTTCTCTACAGAATTATATAGGTGTATAATGGCTAATTTTGCGATTAGACTCTTTTACCTTTGTAGGGAAGATTTATAGCTCCAAAGCAAAAGATTTATCTAATATAAATCTAGATTGAAACAAAAAAGCCGTACCAAATGGTCAAAATTTCTAAAATTATTATGGTAATATTTTTTACTTATAATAAACAAAGCAATTTAACATATTATCCAGGCACACCCACTAAAGTTACTCGCTTTCAGGTGCTTTATCAAGCCTTGTTCATGTTACTCCATTCATGCATGATATATAGCCGACAGGGCTCATAGAGTGTATCTGCATTTGCAAACCGCAGCAAACCAAATTCCCCCTAGCTGACTACATTTACAATATGTTGTTGGAATTACATTCTTAGATCATGTATGTGTTGCGCTATGTTTTATTATTTACTGTTTAGAATCCGATTATTAATTTTGGACCGGACACAAAGCCATGAAAAGGGGGCGCGTATTTATTACTTCTGTGTACTGCCTGTGTTTACGGTTATTGTTGTTATCCAAGTAATCCGTGTTTTGGTGAAATAACATTGACTATTATTGTTCAAGATCGCCCGTTAATTGCGCCCTAGCTATAATAAGTTTGATTGTAGATTTTAAAAACTGCCTTTCAGCAGCAACTTAAAACTAAGGCGAAAAATAACGTTTCTGTAGACATCCTGCTTTTTTAGCAATTTCACCTGACACGATAAAATATATAAAACATTTCGAACCAACAAATACTAAAATAGTAATTATTTGGGTAAAACAAGGGTTTAATTTGTTCAAGATGTCTGCGGTCAACAAAAGTAAATAGTAGTTTGCTGTTTACTTAATACCTGCATATCACAATCGACGTGACTATGATATACATTTCCTTTTCGTCACGTAAAAAGTTAATCTGGGCAATTTTTCTAAAGCTAATCCGAGCTTGTGTATTTTGTTAAAGGTTTCGTTCTAAAAGAGAACATAGAAGCGCACGGTTATTTCTTCAAAGAATATGATTCACCTAATATAAATCCAGAATAAAACCAAACAAGTTGTACCAAAAAGTCAACATTTTTAAATTATTAGAGTAATAGTTTTTGCTCATAATAAATAAAGCAATTTAATATATTTCCGATGTACACCCACTAAAGACCTACATTTTATTTTCTATTACTCGGTTTCAGGTGCTATATCAAGCCTTCTTCATGTTATTCCATTTATGGATGATATATGGCCGAGAAGACTCATAGACTGTATCTGCATTTGCAAACCGCAGAAAACCAAATTCCCCTTGCTGGCTATATTTACAATATGTTGTAGGATTTATATTCTTAGAACGTGTATGTGTTGCTCACTGTTTTATTATTTACTGTTTAGAATCCGATTATTAGTTTTGGACCGGACATAGAGCCGCGAAAAGGGGGCGAGAATTTATTGCTTCCGGGTGTTGCCTGTGTTTACTGTTATGGTTGTTGTCCAAGTAATACTTTGGTGAAATAACATTAAGTATTATTGTTTAAGGAGGGTTCACTTTGTTTGCGCTCTAGCTATACTAAGTTTCATAGTAGATTCTATTTTTAAGTTGCCTTCTTAGATCAATCTAAAGCAATTTAGAATTGAGATGAGAAATAGGGTTTCTGAAGACAATTTTTTTTCTTGGCAATTTTGCCTGACATGATAAAATATAAAACCCTTCGAACCAATGGATAACAACAAATCAATTATGTCAGTCAAACAGTGATTTAGTTCGTTCGAGCTGTCTGCGGTAATTAGTGTTATTGTTATTATCCAAGTTCTACTAGTACTATGTACAATAGATTTAGTAGGTCAACAAAAGTAGGTAGTAGGTTATTGTTTATCTAAAACCTGCATATCACAATCGGCGTGCCTATAATATACATTACCCTTTCATCACGTACAAAATATATCTGGGCAATTTTTCTAAAGCTAATCCGAGCCTGTCTATTTTGTTAAAAGTTTCATGCTAGAAGGGAAGATAGAATCGCACAGTTATGGCTCTAAAGCAAATGATTTATCTAATAAAAATCCAGAATGAAACAAAAAAATACGTACCAATAAGTATAACTTTTTAAATTATTAGGGTAATAGTTTTCACTCATAATAAATGAAAAAATTTAATACATTCCCAAGGTACACCCACTAAAGAGCTACATTTTATTTTCTATTACTCGGTTTCAGTTGCTATATCAAGCCTTGTTCATGTTATTCCATTCATGCATGATATATGGGGGACAGGGTTCATAGACTGTATCTGCATTTGCAAACCGCAGCAAACCAAATTCCCCCTTGCTGGTTACATTTACAATATGTTGTTGGATTTATATTCTTAGAACGTGTATGTGTTGCTCGCTGTTTTATTATTTACTGTTTAGAATCCGATTATTAGTTTTGGACCGGACATAGGATCGCGAAAAGGGGGCGCGAATTTATTACTTCCTTGTGCTGCCTGTGTTTACTGTTATTATTGTTATCCAAGAAATACGTGTTTTGGTGAAATAACATTTAGTATTATTGTTTGAGGAGACCTCTCGTTGATTGTGTTCTGCTATACTAAGTTTGATAGTAGATTACATTTTTAAATTGCCTTTTCCGATTAATCTAAAGCAGCTGTGTCGTAGCAGTTGAAATAGTATGTTGTGTATATAAAACCAAAGAAATTTGGGTAATTTTACTAAAGCTAATCCGAACTTGTATATTTTGTTAAAAGTTTTGTACAAGAAAGAAACAAGAAGGGCACATAACAAATGACGTCAACATTTTCAAATTATTATGGTAATATTTTTACCCATAATAAATAAAACATTTTAATGTTTTGCTGAAGTACATTCACTAATAAGCTACATTTTACTTTCAATTACCAATTTACATTCTTAGACCGTGTATGTGTTGCTCAGTGTTTTATTATTTATTGTTTAGTATCCAATTATTAATTTTATTGTTATAAGTTTGATAGTAGATCCTTTTTTTAAATTGCTCTTCTCTGTTAATTTATAGTAATTTAATATTGAGACGAAAAATAAGGTTTCTGCAGACACTTTTCTTAACAATTTTGCTTGACATGATAAAAGATAAAAACTGTTCGAAACAATGAATGACAAACAGATCAATTATATGAGTAAAACATTGATTATTTAGTTCATTTAATATGTATGCGATTAACAAAAGAATGATTGGAATGTAGAAACGATTGGTAACTGTAGTTTATCTAAATCCAGCATATTATAATCGGGGTGTCTATGATATATATTTTATTTTCGTCACGTAAAAAGTTAATCGGGCAATTTTACTAAAGCTGATCTGAATCTGTGTATTTTGTTAAAAGTATTGTGCTAGAAGGGAAAGAATGGAACTAAAAAAGTCGTACCAAAAAGTCAAATTTTTTAAAATTATTATGGTAATATTTTTTACTCATAATAAATAAAGCATAATATATTACCGAGGCACGCCCAATAAAGAGCTACATTTTATTTTCTATTGCTCGCTTTCAGGTGCTATATCAAGCCTTGTTCGTGTTATTCTATTCATGCATGATATATGGGCGACAGGGATGGATCACAGAGAGTATCAGCATTTGCAAACCGCAGCAAACCAAATTCCCCCTTGCTAAAAACATTTACAACATGTTTTTGGATTTATCTTCTCAGACACTCTATGTGTTGTTCAGTGTTATAATATTTACTGTTTTAGAGTCCGATTATTTATTTTGGACCGGACACAAAGTCGCAAAAAGGGAGTGCTAATTTATTACTTCCATGAGCTGCCTGTGTTTATTGTTATTGTTGTCGGCCTAGTAACGCGTATTTTGGTGAAGAAAAAAGTTGTATATTGTTCAAAGAGAGCTCGCGTGGATTGGGCTCTTATTATCCTAATTTTAAGAGAGATCGCGTAGACTGGACTCTTGTTATTCTAGTTTTTGTAGAATATTCTACTTTTAAACTGCTTTTCTCGATCCACCTAAATTAATTTAAATCACAGACTTTCTACATTGGGCGATGTTTTACATGTAAAAGTTACAAACCAAATTAATACTCTGTGTTAATTGAGTTGGTTATTGAGCAATTCCCTTATGAAGTACAGCTATTTTGAAAGGTAAACATATTATACAGGGTATCTATTTTCGAGTATACCACTATTGCTATCTCCTAAACGGCAAGAGATACGATGTTGGTTAAATTAGAGAAAAAGTGTCGTTAATAATCCGTTTAAAGATTTTTCTTTTTTTTTCCCTGAAATACCGGGGATTTTGCAAAAAATTGGACAGAATTATTTTATTAAATATCTCAGAGTTTGTACCTTAGGGAAAAGTTTTATATAACACTTACTTACTTTAATGTTTCTACAAAACGGCGCTCTAAGATTTTCAATCCGACGTTTCGTCTACCGGCCATATATATCATATAAACTGGCTTCATTCCAGTTACTATAACTTCATTATTAATTTAAATATAATAGAAAAAGTGACCTAAAGTCAAAGACTTAGTTTTGTCGAACCGGTCACAAATTACTCATCATTTTGACCGTTCACGAATTATTAATCATTTTCAGTTTTTACTCATTAATCATTTTTAGTTTTTAATTAATTTTAGTTGTACATAAAAAAGCTCTAAAGAACTACCTATTAACGGTCTCAGTAAAAATGACCCAAACATTTTTGGAGATACAGGGTGTTTTACTTTGCTCAGCTACGGTATAAAATGACAGAATGACATTAAATAATCCTTGTAATAGATTTAGTTTATAGTACTTTACACAATCCAAAAAAAAAACAAGAGAAAATTTTATATAAAAGTAGGTCCGTAAATGCTTTATTATTGATATACAGGGTGGTAATACGTATATCTCGGAAAGAAAATTTCCGCACCTCTAGTCATGTAGAACTTTTTTATTATTTTGGAAAATAATACAGCGTGTGCGTGGCTCTAGGTAACATATGTAAAACGTTTTACTTATTGATTTTATGAAAAAAGAGTTATTCTACAGAAAATGTTTTGCTTATTAAAAATATGAGTTTGGCAAACAAAAAAACAGCAAAATTAAGTAGGTATAACAAAAAAATTGGGAAGTCAAATTTTCTAAGATAGCTACATAGGAGAGCATAAGAATATGAGATAAAAAGGCATTTAAACTTTTTTTTGTATGAGACACAGTTTACACAAGGTAATTTAATGGTCAATAGGTCGAAAATGGGTAATAAATTAAAAACTTTTTTATTTGAAATTTTGGACGAAAAAGTTTTTTCATAAAAATTTTTGCTTATCTGAAAAATAAAATTTATTTAAAAAAATCTGATTTTGTATACATGGTACGAAATAAATACAACAATAAAAGTTTGCAAAACAAAAATAAAGTTTTTAGAAGCTTTTTTATAGTAGACGTATAGTTTTTGAGAAAATTAAGGGTGAGCTTGTAAAAAATATTAATTTTCCCAAAACTTTAGTCTATTATCAAAAAACTTTTATAAGCTTTTTGATTTGTATATGAAGGATTTTTAATTGAATTGTCTCAAAAAATTAAATTTTAAAATGATTTTGTTTTGCAAACTTCTATTTTGATATTTATTTCCCGCCCTATATATAAAATGACAGTTTTTAGATAAATCTAATTTTTCAGATAAGCAGATAACTTTTTCCACGCACACTGCTTATAAGCTAAATCTATTGAAAAGCCTTATTTGGTCTCATTTTGTTTTTCCTTCGTACAGGGCGTCCACGAACAACCCCTACAAAATGAAAAGGGTGATTCTACATAAAAAAAACATGAAAAAATTTTCATATTAACCTTGGTCCAGAAATGCTTCGTTAGGGAGATACAGAGTGTTGAAATATAATTTTTTTTTATTTTTTATTAAATATCTGTTCCAAATAATAAAATTTTCTCGCCAAATTGGGTATTCGGGGTATTTTTTGGATGAGGAATCATAATTTGGTATTAGAGTTCATGTAACACTTAGAGGGCGCTACGTACGCTACAATTATTTGTGTGAATTTGCCCTAACTTTTTTAACTATGCACTTCTGGTTTTTTTTACGAGTAAATAATATTCTTGTGCCTTTCCCAAGCAAACTAGCTATACTTACTCAATAACGCTAGAGATAACCGTTCTCGAGTAATTTGCAAGTTTATGCGTCGATGCGAGGAAAACAAATTTTTTAATAATATTAACTAAGGTGTCTTTATTGTAAAATTAAAGGTAAGTATTCTAAACTATAATAAATGCTCCACGTGTTGGCAGTTAGTTTGAAGGCATAATGTAATTCTTTTTTTTAGAGAACATGTCTGATACGTCTATATATATTCTGCATTTGTCTGAACTTATTGCTGGAATTTTGAACTCGCAACTAGAGCTGCTCACGCGTTTGTTTTGGACAGGAGTGCACATGGCATTTGAAAAAACCTTAAAACCAAAAATCACAAGGATTTAAGTCTGGCGACCTAGCTGGCCATTGAACTGGTCCGCCTCTACCAATCCACTGAGTCTGATCCGGATTCGACTAAAATGAGCTGGACACCCATCGTGCGTAAACCGCATGGCTTGCCGAATATTTAAAGGAGCTTCCTCTAGTAATGTAGGTAAAATATTCTGAAGAAAATTTAAATACTCTCTCCCTGTTAGTCGACCATACAACTCAATAGATCAAATTAGGTTGTTGTTTACAATACCAATCCACACATTAATACTAAACTTATGTTGATGTTTGGTTTCTTTCACAACACAGGGATTATCCCCAACATATGTATAATGATGTGAATTGTGTAAATTATTAATCCGTCTCTCGTGAAACTAGATTTTTCGAAGAATAAAATACGAGAATAAAAAGTTGGATCTTCAATTTTCTTATATCTGATCCAATCAGAAAATACTACACGCGCAGGGAAATCACCCTCCATCATAGCATGCACCTTTCTAAAATGAAACGGGTATAAGTTCTCCCTGTGTATAATATTATCTGCAGATGATTTGCAAATTCCTGGTTATATTGCTGACAATCTGCGACAAGTTAATTCTGGGTTATGTGCTAGATCCATCAGAAAAGCTTCTACGAATTCCTCAACAACAACGGAATGCTTACCCGTTTCATTTTTTTTTGGAGACACTGATCAGGTTTCCCTGAACCTCTGGTAAAGTGCTGTAAAGGTTGTATGAGTGGGATGGATTCTATTCGGAAACATTTCAACATATCTAGGTTGTGCCGCTCGAGCGTTACACTGAACTTCCCCGTTAATTAAATGCATATCTACATAGTCTTCGTTACTAAACAAAACCATTTAAAAAAAAATGTAAATTAAATCTTACTTTCAATTAAATCAATATCAAATTAAATCAATTAAAATAATATGACAAGAACAATTTGTTGAGTAAGCATTGTTGAGTAAGTATACCTTTTATTATGAATAAATACTTATACTTTCCTAAGAGCAAAATAAAGTATACTATGTTCTCTAAAAAAAAGGATTACATCATACCTTCAAACTAACGGTCATCACGTGGATCATTTATTATAGTTTAGAATAATTCATACTTACCTTTAATTTTGTAATGTCTTGAAATAAATACACCTTAGTTTATTATTATTAAAAAATTTGTTTTCCTTGCATCGGCGCATACATTTTCAAATTGCTCGAGAACGATTACCTCTAGCGTTGTTAAATAAGTATAGGTTTTTGTACTTAGAAAGGGTATAAGAAAAATATTCATTCGTAGAAACTCAAAAGTGCCTCGCCAAAAAAGTTAGGGCAAATTTACATAAATAATAGTAGCGTACGTAGCGCCCTCTAAGTGTCACATGAAATCTAAAACAAAATTTTGATTCCTCGCCCAAAAAACACACTGAATGCCAAATTTCGTGAGAAAATTTTATTATTTGCGACAGATATTTAATAAAAAATAAAATAAAATTTATATTTCAACATCCTGTATCTCCGTAACGAAGCATTTCCGGACCTAGCTAATTGTTGTTCGTGGACACTCTGTATATGGGATCTGAGCAAAGTTTAATATCCTGTATTCGAAAATTTAATGAATTTCACTGAAATCACTTTTTTATAAGATTAGTGCGTGATCCTTTGAAATTAAAGGAAACACATTTAATACCAATAGCAGAGAGGAAACATTAGTAAACCTTAATTATTCCTCAGAGGAATATAATTTTGGTGCTGTAAGATAATCATTTTTCGTATTGTTGCCATTTCTTTTATTTATTGTTGATCTAATATTCCTGGCGCGACGAAAAGGCCTTTTAAAAATTTGTGAAAACACAATAAAGCATACATCTTAAATAAATATGTAAGTACATACATTACGTATTTACTCAAACCTCGCCTTTTAAAGCAAACAACGTAAAGTGTTCCTTCTTATCGACATTTTAAAATGTAAACAACTACATGTACCTGACTAATACCTTTGTCTGTCTTATTAAATTTTCAAACGCTCTAGGTCGGAGAAAAATCCACAGACATAAATAAATTAAACTTTCTACGCTTTAAAAGTTTCAAGGGATTCCAACTTTCTTATTCATATGAAAGTATGTTATAAATTTATCCGATAAAATAGATTGATGACGTGAAATCCACCAGGAAAGAGTAATGGAAAAAAAAAGGAAAAATAATGGTTCGTGTGGAATAAACGTCAGCCGCACAATATATGTTAAAAGTATATCCTTTGACGTAAATATAGATGAACCTTTACGGGAAAGCAGTTGTTCGCTTATCCACTTTTGCTTCACTTAATGCTTACAGGGCGGCCAGCCACATTTTGACCCATTTTAGACTTAAATCACCCTAAAACAAAAAAAAAATATCCAGCTGCGCTTTTCGCTGAATATTTTTAATTTGCCGAAACTTTGAAACATATGTCATTTTATTTTCACAACCTGAAGTACCGAAGACAAACTGACTTGACTGACTTTCAGGTATAGGACAACTTTATTATTTTAAATAGAACACCCTATATATGTCTTCGAAATCAAAAAGCTTGGTCCTTCCCCTTTTCAAAAATGTAATACAAGCTATAGTTATGTTGCAGAATGATGGATTTATTAGGCTCCGAAAAATACTACGTGTCTATAATAATTTCATGGTTAACGTTTTTTTCTTTTCTTGAAAAGCCGCTTATGGAAACAAATTCATATTGTTTCAACGCTTCTTCGATCGCTTTTGATATATTACTAATACTAGTTTGTGCATAAACTCTTAAATTAGTACAAGCATTTCCCCGATTTTCTATAAGGAGAAAGAAAGGCAAAATGTATAATATTTGATTTGTCCCATGTGACCATGTAGACGAACTCGTGGCCTCGTCAAAAAAACGATTGACAATAATTCTGCCACAGCCACATTAAAAATTGCTTTATATCAATTATATTTTGTTGTTAATTCAAAATCGTTTTTAACGTTAAAATCTACATTTAAAATTTTTTATTTAACTGTAACCTTGTTAAGCTAGCTGGTTTAACCTTCTTTTTGAAATGTTCTCTGAATTTTTGTGGTATTACTTAACATTATCTGTATTCTTGTTGGCACTAATAAAAGTGTTAGAAGAATCACCCAAAATTAACATTTTTCCTAGTTGAGCTAATTCATCTGGAACGTTCGCCATATATGACAATCAGAAATGGTTGATCCAACTTTTTTTTTATTGAATCAACTTTTCATTTTTTTAGTTCGATTATTTCGTCGAAAGCATTAAAAAAAGAATTATATAAGAACAATTCTCTGTACTTATTGAAATTTAAGGAGGTAAAAGGAAGCAAAATATGTTTTGATGTTTTTTTAAAATATGTTTTACACTAAATGGCATTCCAAATCGATTTTGTATTAAAAATTTTTAAATAGATAAAAAAAACTCATTTTAAAAGCAAAATCTGGACGAACGTGTTTAAAGAAACAATAAGAATCCTATAAGAGCTATAAATATGAAGCATGTTAGAGTTAAAGGTGCTCGATGGTGTATGTTTTGTCATCTATAAATAGGATTCTAAGACGAAGTCTATCCATTGTCCATTGTTGGAATATATCTACAGACTTTTGTTTCTAGAGGAGCCAATTTTACATTGCCTCTATCAAAATAATATTATAAGAAATAATTTATGTATTTAAGCTTCGAAATAGCAGACTAAAGCCGTAGTTTATAGAAAAGCATTACTTTTAAAAGTTTTAACTTTTGCATATCGCTATTATCATTTTCACTTATTAATTATTGTTATACTGAGTGGGTTCATCTAGAATAATATATAAATATATGCGTTTTTTACTTAAGTACTCAAATATCTCCATCTAAAACAAGCAGCTAAATTTTCTTTCTAACGATATTTTGAAATGTACACAACTACATGTTCTGGCTAATGTCTGTGTCTGTCTCATTAAATTTTTAAACGCTCTAGTTCGAAGAAATCCACAACCATTAAGTTAAACTTTCTACGCTTTAAAAGTTTCAGGGGATTCCAACTTTCTTATTCCTGTAAAAGTATGTAATACATTTATCCGATAAAATAGATTGATGAAGTGGAATCTGGTTCGGAATTCTAATGTCAAAAAAGAAAAAATTATAGTTGAGTGAAAGGTGCGTCAACTGCGGAATATACGTTGGGTAGATATTTTGTTTTAAAAAATAACGTTTTATAAAAATGCAGACGTTTAGGGTTATTAAAAATATACAGAATAAATTATAAATGACTTAATTTGGTTACCCCGGTCTCATAGACCGGCACTTTTATTTAAGGAAATATTTACCTTTTGCTTAAAATATCTTCACATTAAAGACTTTTATAGGGAAAATTAAAATAATGGCAATAAAATATATTTATAAACCAAAACTTTGAACAACATTTACTTATTTTGTATAAACAAAAAGAAATCGATTAAATATTTGGAAAGTTAATTTCCTTACATAATCTGCATACAGCTGTAATGTGTTCCAAACACATGAACGTATTATACCGAAAGCAGCAAAACCTGGTTTTGCGATTTTTTTCCAATTGCAGTAAGCACATCTTCCATGCACTGGATTTTGTTGTGAGTCTTCTTGTCTTATTCCACAAATTTCTGTTAGTCTTAACTTTATGCTGGTTGGAAGACAAGATATCTTTGCTCGGGCTTCCAGATGTGGTCTAATCAAACCATTTACTAAGTCCCCTAACAAATTTCGACCAAGTTGTGATAAGCCCGGATTATTTGCAATGTATATTACCTGGGAATTTATACCCGCAATATTCAACATTGTATAAAAAAGAATCATAGGCCACCTTCTTGTGCTCCTGGTAACATCGTAATTTGTGTATTGTCTATCTACTATATCAACACCCCCTTTGGTAGCATTGTAGTCCATGATAATAACAGGCTTTTTTTGTTTTCCACTACTTTCATCGATTTCATCGGAAGGATGTAATGTTGATAATAATAGTACATTCTTTCCAGGTTTAAGGATATACGATATCACGGTGCATGTGTCGCTGAATCCAAATATTGATGTACATTCTGGACGTAGACTTGGTTTGGGTACCGATGCTAGTAAGCTTATATTCGTGCAAAAGCCTGTTGGCAAGGGGGACAGTCGTAAACCAGTTATCTGTGGTCAGGTTTCTACCGGAATTTTTTATCTTTTCGCATAACCTGTATACTACATCTGATGGAGAGTTTGACACATTATAAGGACCATCAGGTTGTTTTCCTACATAAACTTCTAGCTTACTGGTATACAACATTTTTGCGTCGGATAATGCAAAAATTTTAATGTATTTGTTTGGTTTTGACGGTATATACATTCTAAAATTGCACTTACCTCTAAAACCAGAGAGCATTTCGTCAATCGTAACAAACTCGGACATTATATAACCAGTCTCACAATTTCGAACAAAAGTAGCAAACATGTCACGAATGGCCGCTAGCTTATCAGTTTCTCGACGGATTTCACGTGTGGCCTTTTCGTCAAATCGAATGCATCTAAGTAAAAATCGAAATCTTTGTACCAACATTGTAAGAAGAAATATTTCTACTCCATAACCATTAGTTTGCCGAAGATCTTCGGTGTTTAGTCGATTTGCTTTATAAATGCCGCCCATATATAGGAGACCTATCAGTGCTTTGATTTCAACTACGTTAGTAGAATTTGTATCCCTGCAGCGAGTGAAACTTTCTCTAATTGACACTATGTACAAGTTAGTATAACGCACAATATTGGTTATGATCTCATCATTGAAAAAATACTCCCATATTTGAGTAATATCTTTTAAGTTCTTGGTTAATTGTGACGGTCAGGGAAGCTTTTTAATAATATTTTCTTTTCTTGTTTTTACCGATTTGATTGGTGGTGGGAGGCATGTTTTCTCCAACGTGTGGTTTCATCTTTACCTAAAAAATGCATAAATAAAAATAATAATTATAAATAATAAGCATACCTTTATACGATAAGCCGATACCAAAGCTATAATCCCCTTGCTCAGAATCACTGATGTTCTACTCGCTTTCACTATTATCATCTTAACGCTCTACATGATCTTCTTCATTATTAGACTCGTCGTCTGCGTTCGGCTCTACACAAGATATAGACATATTTGTACTTTGTTACTGCTGTTCTTTTTGCGTTTCCAGCATAATTTCTGCAAATATTCCTGATCTTTTTCATATCACTACATGTTCTAAGAGATTTTCTAAGTAAAACTAAGTAATACTTACAAAGTTCTACGGAAATTTTTAATCAAGATTAGTCGCGACGCCGACGGTCTGAAACACCGGCTGCTAGTTTGGTCGAGCTGGTCTCATACACCGTTAGGGACGATAACTTGTGACATGCACTTCCTGCCACGCACAAATTGATACTAATTATCCAGCAGCCCATTACAAGCAGATACTTGTTACGCTAGACGCAGGCGCCATCTAGTAAGAAATATACCAACTTTTTTCGATAACCCGGTCTGAGAGACCGGGGCGAGACTATTGGAGGGTTAAAGGCAGACCAAGAGCAACTTTTGCAAAAAATAAGTGTTTGTACAACTATAAAAACGTTCACCAAACACAAACCGAGCAAGATATAAAATCTGCCATACATATATAAATCCGATAAGTAATGTTTGAGCTATTCCGCGTACAGGTAGATCGTCAAAAATGGGAAAACAAGTTTTTCGGGACCTAAAACACACAGATCTGGAAAAATATGAAAAGGTGATTTTTTCACGAACAATTCATTTCTCCTAATAGTAAAGTTAATCCTAGAGACGTGTGAAACGGGTTAAATAGCTAACAAATAAAATTCTTTTTGGTGCTAAACCTTAAATATATCGTTATAAAGTTTTATTTGCCATCCCGTAATTTCAGCCTAAGGGGCTGCTTACTGGCATTATGACAACTTTTGAGGGTTGCTGTAACACCGAGCAATTTCTGAGTATTTTTAGGCTTTAAAAGAGAGCAATTCGCTATTTGTTTGGTCTAAATAATAGAGCTCACTGCCAATACTATTTCAAAAAACATAAAATATTAACACTTCCTACATTATTTATTTTAGAAACCGTCTGTTTGTTGAGAAAACATATAAAAACTTTCCCGGATGTAATAATTTTCCTGCGGCAATAAAGTATACTTTTGTTTTGTTCTTTGTTAGAATGAACCTAGCACAAAGGCACTAACTAATTGTTTCAGAGGAGGCCGTTAGGGAGGGGAAAATCAGTAGGTGAGTCCTTTCGATAAAATTAGGACCTTCAAGTGAATTTTTTTCTATAGGATCAAAGTGTCAAAGCAAAATTAAAGCCTGTTGAATACGACATTGCGCTTTTTCAATTTGACAAGGTCTCTTTTTAATTAAATTTTAATTATGTAACAATCAAAAGTGCCATGAAAACAGCAACATGCGGTTGCTAGGAGATGAAAAGCGTTTCATTTTATTTATTGTTTGGCGTTTTTTTTCTTGTCATAATGTCAGTTTTAGAAAGCATTTAACACTTTTAAAATAGTTTTGAACAATGAGGGCTGTGCAAAAGTTTAAGCTCTCTTAGACCATAGGCGAAATTACCAATACAAGTAAATTTAATGTCAGCCAGTTTACTGTCCGAAGAATTGAGCAACGATATAGAGAAATGGGTAGGAACAAACGAAGATCTGGCAGTACCGAACACGTAAGACTTCCGATGCTGATGACACGTATATTATTTTATCTCCCTTAAGAAATCGACACTTAAAATCTGTGCAAACAAAAGTCAACTTCGCGAAGTCGAGTAAGGCATGGAGATCAGCCTGCAGGTCGAAGGTTGCTTAGACATCACCGGGTAGCAAGATGGCCTTTGCTCGTCAACATCTTAATTGGAGCAGGGAGCGTGTGGAGGCGACCGGGTGAAAGATTCGCTGAATGTATATTTAGTTCACGCCTTAGTCATGGAGAAGGATCACTAATGGTGTGGGCCAGAATATCAATAATGGCTTGTACTGAGCTGCATTTCGTTGAGGAAGGAACACTGACAACTGAAAATACGTAAATGATATTCAAGCGGACGGCGTTGTACCATTTTCACATTTAGAGGCGATGAGTTTATTTTAACGCAAGATAATGACAGACCACATACCGCTAGATGTGTCACACATTATCTTCATAAAGTTGGAATAGAGAAGATGAATTGACCAGGATGTTCTTCGGACGGAAATCCTATTGAGCATATCTGGAACTACCTTGGTAGACGTATAGGAAATATGGAAATATTCAATAAAAACCAACTTCGGGCCGCGCGTATAGAAGAAATAACATGCCCCAGGGGTTTATTCTTAAATTAATTAATGGAATGCCCCAAAGAATGGAAGCCATCGTCCGAGTTAGAGGAGGCAACACCCAAAATTAGCTTTCTTTTATTGTTTATGTGTGCTTATTGTTTAGAATTTAGTTTGTTTTATTGTTTAGAATTTAGATTATCTGTAATTATTATTAATTGTTGCAAATTAAAATGTTTAAAAACCAACGTTTTATTTAACAGTTTATAACTTATAAAAAATAATCGAGATATCGACGTGAATCAAAAGCTAATGTATAGGAAATAAACTAATCTTTAAAGCGGAGTTCTTCTTATTGACTTCTAAAGGCTGCATTTTATCACAGGCTGTTTCAAAACTATAGATGGTAATAACATAATTTTGTTTTGCCTCCTATAATATGTTAAATTTTTTTTTTAATATAAATAATGCGCATTATTCTAGAAAAAAAGGATCAAATTTGGTCAAAAAATAAAAAAGTTCTCTTAGATTACAATTTGTTAACATTTTAAAGTGGGCGTTTTTTGTGCACCTGAGTGTATTTTCCCAAATTATTTTTGTAAAATAACATTATTTGGAAATACTTAAATAACTCGCAAAATCAGTTTCCGTAAAGAAGTTTATGAAAAAAAATGGTATTATATCCTGAGCTATAATATAAATGGAAACCATTTCGTTACATATAAATATTAGCGTTCTCATATATTTAAGTATGTTTAAAAACAAAAAGTAATACTTTAATTTCAGCAATATGTGGTTTATATTATCATCTAAAACAATATATAAAATACATCGCGGCGAATCAATCTTTCAAATGTAGCACAAATCTCGTGTTTTCAAAGCTACAACAAGTGGCAAACAATTTACTGATATTATCACACAATTTGGAGAGCACACAATATTAATTCGATACTTCTGAAGCAAATTCCTATTTCGCTTTAAGTAACATAATATAGTAGCTGGATTTGCGTCCGGATCCCTAATCAGCTTTAGAGGTGTCGACGTCAACACGTCGCAATACATTAAACAAGCGAAATTGGCACTTTGAAACTTCGAACGTGAATTTTTGAGAGGGTGTCGAAGCGTTTGTTTCTGAACTAATCTAAAATCGCCAATATATAATTTGATTCCCCAGAATTTGCTTTTAGAGAATGGCTTTAAGCGGTAACGGTGTCTAAGTATATTACCATCGCTTCCATTTTACTCACAAAGGCCCCGTATTAGATTAATCTATTTGATATATAGAGCGGGAGATGAATGAAAGTAAGTAGGTATGCAAAATATGATATGATATGATCACAAAATATGTTCGCGGATATAACTTTGCATTTTTTTCACACCTTACCACCACCACCTAGTGTTTCTGCGAAAAATTGGAAATGCTTTAATATAATGCCTTAAAACTTGAAGTGATGAAGTATGATTAATGGATAAATAAACTGCAAAAAAAAATAGTCGTCACAACAAATTTTTTTCGTCATTTTAGGAAATGTATCTCGGAAACGCCTTGGCCAATTTTTCCGAGAGAGTCTGAGTGGTCTTTGAAAAAAAAGTTTCTGTTATACAGTGTGTGAAAAAATATAATGTAAAAATGAAAATTTTTAACTCTCTGCACCTCTTGCAATAGTTATTCTAGAACTTTCATAGTAGTCAGATTTATAAGATTTCTTCATTACCTCAGATAGAATTTGGCGGTTTTTTATTTTTTTGTTTAGAAAAAAAGTTACAGGGTGTCTTCAAAAAGTCTGTATTTTTTAAATTAAAACATAAAAAATATCTAGGGTTCTTTTACTTATTCTGGAAATTCCGAGACTTTATTATTCTAGATTTTCTATATATACTCAGAAGTATAGAGGTTCTGCATTTTTTTTAGAAAAAAAGGTTACAAGGTATTTTCAAAGTCTGTATTTTTTAAATTAAAAAATTACAAGTTACTATGAATTCTTACATTTAATATAAAACTTTAGAAACTTTATTATTATCCCAACTTTTCTGTATACATAAGTATAGCGGTTTTGCACTTTTCAGTTTAAAAAAAAAAGGTAAAGGGTATTCTCAAAAAGTCTGTATTATTGAAATTCCAATATTTACAAATTTGTATGTGCTCTTCTTATTTGGGGACTTTATTATCCCAATTCATTTGTACACAAAAGTATGGTGGTTTCATATTTTTTGGTTTATGTACAAGGTAATCCACAATAAATGTCTACCTCATTTTTTTGCTTAAAAAAAGGCTTCACATTTTACAAAAAAGAAAACTAAAAATTTTGATACCACACCAACTTGGTGGAGAGTATGTCCAGACGGACAGCAAAACTTTTGCGGGTACAAGGTGAGCCTACTCGATAGTAAATTCTCAATTTACATTCTTCATCTTTTTTTTGTAAATTGTTTCATAATTTGATTGTATCCTAGTTGTTTCAAATTTGTACTTCATGCGGTTTTAATAAAAAAAATGTTACATTCGAAAGTTGTAGGATTTATATATTTATATATATATATATATATATATATATATATATATATATATATATATATATATAGCTAGCACCAAAGTAGCTACAACTGTTTCCACTACTATTTTTTCAGAGTTTTTACGAATTTATTACTAATAATCCTACTATATATCAACAAACACTTTTTTAAGTATTATATATGTATTTGTTACTGCGAATAATACTTTATAGCAATTTTCCATGAAAAGTAATTATATAATAACTACAGCCGAGCAACTACTTGAGGAATTGACTCCAAGATCGTCATTTCTTTTCCGATACGTAATCGTAATTATTCAAAGTTACTGTTCTGTTTACTAAATTACAAGTTTTAAGTATCAGTACCTTCTTGAACTTTCCAGAGACAACTCCATTACGTTCAAATGTACTCCTATAACGTATTACTATAAAGTAAAACCAGTCGTTGCAGAGTAGAAAAAGTTATCGTCTACTGCTACTTTAAACTGACTATTAACAGTCGTTATTCTTTTGTTGCAACTTAGAAGTAAGAATTACAGTAAATATTTACTACAAGTAAACTATTACCTCTTGTACTTGAGGTTCCGGAGATAGGGGACGCTGGTACGAGATTCGGTCGGTGATTTTATAAGGACAGTGGCAACAATAGAGTAACCAATTTTTGATTGCTTCGGCCATATTGCTGCTAAAATCGTTTTGTTTACTTTTCGCCTACGTGGGTTCTTATGAGGTTTGTTGTTTTAGTGTCTCATTTTATTAGTTTTTCGGATTATCAAAATGAATATTGATTCAAACAAGAAGTTCTCAGCCATTAGCCATATGGAGAAATGTATTTAAGCCGGGTTCACCTGTTTTTTGCTTGTAATTATGAAGAGTTTATGATGAATGTGTAAATGACTATGACCGTAAATGTCTTAAGTTTAAGTTTATTCCAAGAAAAGTTATTAAATATTGCACATTATTATATTTTGGTTTTATTTTGCTATTAATGACAATATTGTTTCATGTCTTAGTGTATGTTTTACTTCATTCAGCACCTCAATTTGAGGTAGAAGCTCTCTAATGTTAGCATAAAAAACCGTTATTTTATAGGCCTTCTTCAGTACATATTACATTACTAAATTTACTTGGCAGACAACTTTCATTAATCGCTTGCACAAACATTGTTATTTGTTAAAAATCTAAACGAAAAAGTAAGTCTGTACTAGATAGTTCGAATAGATTATTAAAGTAAAACATTAACATAACCCTATATTTACAACTGACGCTGAAAGATGTTGTTAAAATAAAAGTAGATTAATTTAGTCATATTTTGCGAAAATCTAATGATAATATGGTGCCCCTACTTAAACCTTTAGAAATTTTGCATCAATTTGGCGGGTGGGCTTCTATTCTCGCCACTGTCCTAAAGTCATTGTAATTCGGTCTACAGCTATTAATTAGTTGTGTATGTGTTGTGTTATCGTCTACGAGTAACAAGTTAACACACGTTCCTTAAAAAACAACCTAAAGGGGTATTTTAAGGAATTTAAGGAAAAATGTGGATATTAATAAATACTCGAATTTAATTGTGTTTTTAAAAAGAAAGTCGGAAGTATTTTTCTGCAGGAAGCTGATGATAACAAGTTTTTTATGGCGAAAGTAGCACTTATTGTTGGACTAGCAGGAACATGAAGAAGAGAATAGCTGACAAGCATACTCTTGGAAAATGTGAAAGATGAAGGTACGTGTTTTGTAACTCTATTCACGAAGACAAAAATAGCTCGAGAATTTTTTGTAACATCAGGAGACATTAAATGCTTAGATATGGCGGATATTTTTCGCAATTACATCAAGTTACCCCCCAAAACACGTTGATCATGGTCGTTTCTTCGTGTGCTATAAGAATGGTAAATGTACAAAACAGCTAGTGGTAATAAATACTTTTGGAGGTATGCCTAAGACTATTGCTTTGCTTTATTAAATTATTACAATATACCGGCCACTGCTTTAAAAGGTCTAAATCATTATTAGTCAACCCCGGAGTGGATATTTTGACCGTAAAGAGGCACGGGGGATGGCGATCCAATACAGTTGCGGAAGGATACATTGGGGCTTCGGAAGAAGACAAAAAAAAGACTGCTTTGAGTATACTCGGAAATTATTGCAAGTTCATCGCAAGTTAACTTAACTTCATCAAGTACATCTGGTATTAATTTAAATAACTGCAATAGTTGTGTAATTAATATCTACAATAAATAGTTTGTAATGCTGTATTTTAAACAAAAATAAACTTATTTTCTTTAACTCTGTTTTAATTTTAATATTAATTAATTTACTAATTAATGGAAATATTAAGTGCGGTAATGACTTTTTATCTCACGATAGTAGATAATAGATATTTACGATACAAGTGAGTTAACAACACAGTAGCACGAATTTTATAACTACACAAGTATTTTAATGAGGTTAACTCATATGTATTGATGTATTGTACAACATTTTATCTACGTCTGACGCACGACTGTTAAAATACACATATTTTTATTAAACAAATTTTTCAGAAAGTTTAAGGCAAGCATAAAACACCTTTCTATTAGCTGTTACCTGTTTGCACTTTAATCCTGCCACTCTGCGTTACTCCGAGCAATGTCAAGTTCAGTAACATTTTATTGACAGTTTTAATTTCTTTAGTCAAAATGAGTGATTCAAAAATAAGCATTTCTTCGGATATTAGGCAGGAAGCATCCAGGGCAATTGATGGGTTGCTTCCTGAAAAATGTAGGCTAAAATATGAGTATATTTTCAATAGGTTTCAAAAATGGTGCAGAACAATGGGAATAAAAATGTCCTTATTGTATACTTCAGGGAGTTATCTACTAAGAACAATAATATCTATTAAACTCAATACAGATATCAGCAAATTTAGAAATTTAGTCACCCTCCTCAAAAGAAAATCTGAGGGATATCAATTAAAAAAGTCAAGGGTATTAACTAAAACCAATATTACAACATTCCGTCTAGAAGCGGATGACAAAAAATACTTATTTATGAAAGTAGCATTGATTGTTGGGCTTGCAGGCGAGACAACAAAAACGAAAATAGCCAGGGAATTCTATATAACATCTGGAAATATTCAAGAGATAGACATGGTTCAACTAGCTAAAATATATTAATCTTCGCCCATGTAACATCGAGCATGATAGATTTTTCATCCAATTTCGAAATGGTGTGTATATGAAGCAACCGGTTGGCATTAATTCTTTTGGATCCTTGCTAAAACAAATTGCTTTGTATCTCAAACTTGAACATCCAGAATAATATACGGGGCATTGCTTCCGAAGATCGTCTACGTCTCTATTGGCAGATTCAGGAGCTGACATTCTAACAGTAAAGCGTCATGGTGGCTGGCGATCCAACACGGTTGCGAAAAGCTACATTGCAAATTCTGCAGAAAATAAAAGAAAAATAGCATCCAAAATTCTGGGTGAAACGAAAGAAAGTTTGAACGAGACCCGAAATAAAAATTAAACAAAAGCATCAGACGACCAGTTTAAATAATGAAAACAATGTATTGACTACAAAATCAGTAAACGTGGCTGCTTCGTCAAGAATTTATTTGACATATTGCAAAGATTATACTATTATTATTTATAATAAATAATTTTTCATGTTTTATAGTTTTTAATAAATTAATCTTTAAAAATCTTCTTCGCTTTGTCTATACTACAAATTCTGAATGAGTAAAAATATGTGTGGTTATAAAAAGTAGTGAGGTAATGAAGCTTTTAACTCACGCAAAATGCATGGATTAAGAGGTACTTAACTCACGGACACAGATAAAACGGAAATTTTAAATCCCTGACATGTTTAAGTGTTACTTCCGGGTTTAGCGATGGTCTAAATTTTGACCTATAAGGAGGTCTAACTTTGCTTTGTGAATACGGTTTAAGGGGGTTGAAGCATTAGACCTCTTTAGTTAGTACAGCTGTTTTATCACTAAATGGACATTATATTTATGGTATTAGATTCAAGGCACTCATGCCTTTGTGATCAAGTGATTAAGGATTAGTTTGACGCCGACTTCACTAGTTAGGCTTTCAAGATGTTATTAGTGTTTTTTTAGAATTTTTTTTTTGGCTTTGCACATCTAGTGCATACAGCCACTGCTATTTTTATTAACATATTCACATCTACTTCCGGTCATTCGAAACAAAATAGATGATGACGAAATCCATAAATGCGCAACAACACAAAATGACAGGGTCACATGCCTCACGTCCAGGGGTCCGTCTGGGCGGCTTACAGTAAGACAAACAATACTAGACCAACCAAATGATAGGACTGGGGTATTACATTTAAGGAATAGTCTTAAGGAAATCGAAGTGCTATAGCTTTCTTTTACACAATCTCTCAAAGGAAAGAAAGATCCTTAAATATCTGTTATCCTCCTTAGTCAGTGTCACAAGATTATCTGCGCTAAATGGAAGCATAGCTTTTTCTGCTAAATTTAGAAGAAGAAAGTCGGCTGCTCGACGATTATTTAAACATCCAAATAGCCAATGATTCATATTATCACTGCTGGTGTTATCACACAAACATAAGAGACAGTCAGCTAAATTCATTTTGTGTAGCATATATCGCAAATTTCCATGACCAAAAATTGCCATTATATAAGTTGTAAAATGCTGCCTGGGTAGCAAAACAGATTCTATACTAGATTTGAGAGGTAGTATTTTAATATTCCTTGTATAATGATTTATATTACTGGTGGAAAAATTTTGTTACATCTGACGCCATTTTTGCTTTATCTGTGCTTTAATGTAAGGAAATATGGCATACGACTTAACTTTATTGTTACCCACAATTCCAGTATGTCCTCTCACCCAAACGAATGAAATTTTTAGATTTGATTGGCCAAATTATTGATTTTCTGAAGAATTTCAAATATTAGTGGAGCTTTTTATGCATATATGATTTTATTTTCAATGGCTTTTAGGCATGACATTGAGTCTGTCAATATTAGATAGTGCAAAGAGAATTTGGTCTGACAGATGTAATTTAAAGCTTGCATGATAGCATAAGCCTCGACTGTAAAAATTAAGGAAATGGGATGAACTCTAAACGATCCAATAGAGTTTTCGTTAGGTACAGAAAATGCACATCCTACACCTTACAGTTTTTTGGAACCATCTGTATAAATTGGAGTGGCACATAGTAAAGAGTTAATGGTCTCATTAACTATACTATCTTTTATCTCAGGAGCATCTGTATATTGTGGGAGCATAATGTCAGTTTTTATTAAAAGTTTTCGAAGTTTCCAGTAAAAAATGGTAGGTTATTATACGTCACATTTTTGTTATGAAATTCTGCTGTTTCGGTAAAAGCATCTGCCAGTGGAGGGGCGTTTTTATAAAGCCAATACTGTGAAGTTAGGTTATGAATTGCAACCCTTGACACATTGTTAAGTAAGAAGTCATTATTCAGAAATATGTTCTTGATTAAGAATTTTTGAGCTAGGAATAATCTCCTTTATTTGTAATTGGTCAATTTTTATCGATCGAGATTTTGTGGCTGTGCCATAAAAAATTGAACCATAGTCAATAATTGTCCAGGCATAGGCCTTATAAAACAACAAACCAACCTTGGGATCACCCCTCACTGTCGATTAATTATAGCTTTTAGAAGATTTAGACTTTTTCCTGCCTTGGTTAAGATGTGGTTTATGTGACGTCATTTTCTGATCCAAGAATACTCCCAGGTAACTAGAGCTACATTTCCTACGTTTAGTTTTTTGGATGGCAATTTTTTTTAATCTCAATATTCTCGGGTTTGATTAAAAAATGGGATATTTGCCCCCTTTGAACCCCTTTCTTTATTATTCCCGGAACGATTTGGGGGAGGGAATTTTTATTTTCCCATTCTGCCTATTCAAATCAATCATTCAATTTCCTTGTTCAAAATCCCTAGGCGCTAGATTGTTAGTAATTTTTTCTATTTTAACAATTACACAAAACTTCTCATTGGCTATTCTAATATAAATGTTCTCAAATAACATCCTAAAAATAATTTGCTTATATTGTCCTTAAGCATAAAATATTATATATATATATATATATATATATATATATATATATAAATATATATATATATATATATATATATATATATATATATATATATATATATATATATAATATATTAATACTGGCAAAAAATTTCACAGCCATTTACTATCATTTTTAGATAAGGCAACGCTCCATCCTTGATTTACATACACAATAAACGCCAACATCAATACATTCAGAAAACGGGAAGAGCTCGACCTCGGTTGAATTTGAAAGTACTGAGAATTGCCTTTATCCCGAACTGCGAGAGAAGTAATAAAATTCTTTGGTATAAACAGTAAACCAGTCCATCAAGCCAAGACTTATTCAAGCTCGATTAAATCCACGAAACCAAATGCAAACAAATCAAGTCTTTCAGCGGTCGAAGTCGACGTTGTTCGGCAAAGAATATTCAATTGAATTTGATAATACGACCTTTAAACACGATGTTTTTGGATTTCTGTACAATAGAACTTTTATAGATTTCTTATTCGCTTTTGAGGAAAAATGGATTTATTAAATGCTTTAACGTTGTATAATTATATAAGAGTTTTCTGTTAATTACTGCATATATCATAAAATATTTTATAATTTGTTAGCGAGTTTTTAGTTCCTTTCAAATTTCCCGGGTAGAGGGGATTTTCGCCACATTTGTAGAGGATCTGCAGATAGAATTACCCAACGATCTTAAAATTAGTCTTCCAAGGTTCTACCTCGGAATTTGACAATTTCTCGCTATTTTTTTTTCCCGGAATTTAGTTTAGTAGTTAAATTATGACTTAGATATCGTAATTTAGTTTATTAGATTGCCACTTCTATTTCAGAATTTATTTAAATTTGAATTAAAAACATAATTTAATAAATCCCGAGTTGGCATAAGTTAGGTGAGGTGTAACTAAATACTGAGATCTAAAGCGGATTTTAATAAATTCCGAGTTAGAAATCGGATTTAATAAATTTCAAGCAAGAAAGAAAGAAAATGTAAAAATTCCTACTTAAATGTTGAAATTTAACTAAATTCCGAGATAAAAGTCGAAATTTAGTTAATTTTGAGTATTTTTGATAAAACAATTGTTTTTTCTACCACCCCCTTATAAAATACCGGTTTCAAACCCTAAAAAATAGTCTCTCTCATTGGAGAAAAAATTTCCTTTCTTTCCCGACGGAAGGAAATTTTTTTCCCTCCCTGTATCAGCCGAACATACCATTTTTTTTTGTTTTTACGTTTTATTGCAAATCTTTAATAAAACCTATCTAGCAGTTTTTTTTCTCTCTCAATTAATATCACCTTACAAAACTAACAACATATTGAAACAAGAAAATCTTAAAAATGTTTGTTGAAAATTATTAAGATGTACTGTACAAATTATTAAAGTAAATACCTTTAAAACTCATTTTTGTTGAGCAAATGTTTATAGCCTTTAGTTCATTAGCTCCTTTGGAAGAAATACTGAATTGGGACATCATCGTAGTATAATCCACATGTGCTTGCTGTAACCAATTCCATATTGTTTGTCTAACAGGTTTAATCCCAAAAATAAATTTCTTTGCAACTTCACGTTTTCTGGTCAGCAGTATCCGCAATCATCCGTGCTGTTAGTCAACAGGTCACCCTGCATTCACAAGCACGGTAGTAGACGTTCGCCAAAAACTATGACATGTAGAGTTATCTTGATTTTTCTTATACCTAAAAATACCCCCAATTCCAAAATTTACATATTTTTAGTAGCTTTTTCTGACCTTCATGTATAAATAGTATTCATCAGGAGTCTGCCTGTAATTGTTAAAATTACAGGCAGACAGATCATTTTCTTTAACGTTTACGCATGAGCGCAATATGATCTATCGGCTCCAAAGACTTGATGACTGACTTTTCAGCAATTCTTGAGAAATATACCAGAACGGTTTTCAATGATTTTCTTTTTTCTTGCATCCATTTTTTAAAAACACCGTACTTTTTTTCGTATATTTAATTTGATTGGCAAAGAATTAACAATACCAACTTAACAGATTCTAAATTATCTCGTGTAATACTGTCCTAGTTTCGGCGATCACCTTTTCTTAATCGACATCAGTTAGCATATTGTATCAACATAGCCTTTGTAAAGCTAATCAGATCTGACATCACTATTAGGTATCACCCATATTAGTAAATTTATAATTTTTACGTTAAGCCCGCATAAGCCAAATTTTGAATGGAAGTATTTTATCAGTTTATTTTTAAACTATGAAATATATTTTTTAGAAATATAGCGATGTCAGATTTAACGTCCAGTCAGGAACGACGCGCCATAAGGTTAGAATATTTGGCAGGATCAACAATGGTGGGTTTGAATATGTACAAGTTCTAACGAATTGCCTATCAGTGGTATGATAGCGCGATTGCTGAGAGCGATGGACTAGTGATCCAGAGGTGCGGGTTCGATCCCCGCTCGTACCATAACTTTTGCTGTTGATATATAAAAATATATTTCACAATTTAAAAATAAACTGATAAAATACTTCCATACATATATACTCTCTTATCAACTTTTTTATTGGTCGCCAATTTGTTCCAATATATTTGATCCCTACCAATATTTTACCAGTTTTTACCTACGCCACACTTGATTTTGGCCATAATTTAAAGTGAATTCGAGAAGTAGTTTTCAGATTAAAACATTTCGCAATTTTGTTACATCATGTTGAATTCGCACTAGTTTATCCTTATATCATATCTAATTTTTCTCTAAAATATATAGTGAATTTAATAAGATTTTCTATATGAGCCTTAATTTTTGACTAAAATTTGAAGTCAATCTGATGAGTTGTTTTTAGGCTATGCCGCGAACTGGCAGACAGACAAACATTTTATTTGGCCGCCATTTTGAATTAGCACCACTCATTTACTAGTTCATCTCCATACTACAATTAGTTATGCCACAAAATTTGAAATCAGTTCATTAAGTAGTTTTTTTAGGCTGAATTTTTAAATATTTTATTAAGCCGCGATTTTGCTCCACCATCTTGGATGCGGACGAAAATTTTACCAGTTAATTCCTACATTATACTTGATTTTTGTGCAAAATTTGAAATAAATTGGATAAGCACTTTTTTAGTAATAATTTTTTTAACATTTTACTAGGCCACCATATTGTTTTGCCATATTGGATTTTTACGAAAATGTTATTAGGTCATCCCCATATGACCCTTAATTTTTGACCAAAATTTGAAGTTAGTACGGTAAGTAGTTTTTTATCTATGTCGCGAAAAGACAGACCGACAGACGGACAGACAGACCGACGGAATCGAGAAATCATGGTTTTCGTCATTTAGGGACTCTGAAACGTAAAGATCTGAGAAAATATCGGAGGGTGATTTTTTCACGATTACAATACTAAGTAAAAATACACAGTTATTTCTTGAACATGTGCATAAAGTGGTAGAAAAAAATATACATTCCTCTGGAGCAAACTGCATTTCCTCCTTTGGAAATTATCTGCGGGAGGAAAAGATACACTTTCCTTTATCCTAGCTATTTTATTTTGTGGTCGTTCTAAAGCTTTCTTAATTAATAGTTTTACAGTTTAATATTTTTAAGGTTTTCAGCATGCGGTGCTGTGTTAAATTTAACGTCAAAACCGGTTCATTTAATATCTTTAGTTCTAAGGTATTTTATATTTTCTTTTTAATTTCGTCGTATAAGTGAAGTATTGCAATAGAGACTTTTTAAATCCTATTAAATTTGGCCATTGACAAGAATTCGTACGTCATATTTAATTTTCAAGTGGAAAAATTGCTTCACATAATGGTCTGCCGGTTTTGCGGGAAAAAAATCGGAAAAATATCATTCAAGTTTGACAAGGTAAGTTAAAATAAGTTTGAAGTAATTATATTTTTTAGCTTAATAGCTATTGTTCTTACTGTTGTTTTAAATAAAAAGATTGGTATGTTATATATTATCTATTGAATTCAAAAAATTATTAAAAATAATTCGGATAATTTGAAAAACTACTACAGCTACTAACGGTCATGCTATTTGTTAATCCAATTACTTACAAACTCGTATTCCCGAATTCTTCTGCACTAGGGATGTTACTCCCGAAAAGAATCTTCCTTCAAGATTTTTCTAGATCTTTGCGTTTTAGAGTCCCTGTTTTTAGAGTTGCTGTGTCGTTCTGTCTATGTGCGCCATAGCTTTAAAACTAGGTTAAATATTAAAAAAAAAAAAAAAATATCGGGAGACTACATACCGAATGGATCCCAATTGTGCATTAAAATCAAGTGTGAAAGTTTCTTTATGCAGCTGATATGAAGCACTCCGTAAAAGTAGGATCAATGAGTGACCATACTGCACTTTTGAAAGACCTTAATAAGTTAACTCGTTGGTGTAAAATCATCTAATTAAAACTAAATTAAAGCAAATCTACAGTAAGCGTGTATTGTCTGTAGTTTTCAGTTTTATAGTACTAGTTGGAATTGTCTCTGTAATGTAAATTATTTCAAATAAGTAAATAAATAAATATTTTTTCACCTTACAACACTAAACTGAACTCCATTTTGGTAAAATTATTCTGCTAAATGATGGGCACCTTTTTGTGACAAATGGGTATTGCTTTCGCTCATCTTGAGCATATCTGGTTTAGTCCAGTAAACCGAGGTTGGAGTCGTCTTGAGGAGCTGTTTAAAAATGTGCAGAGTACTCACACGTGGACTGTTTGTTTACGAAAAAAAATGGCCAAAGAAAAAAAGCAGTTTTTGTCCGTTATGTCACAAAAAAAAATGTCAACACGCTTTTCGAAACCGAAAGTCAAACGAGAGGAGGCATTTAGAAATCCTACGACTTTGAAAATCATCACGTTCACACGAGTAATGTACACTATCTTTCCTAAGATCACAAGGAACCTTCATGGTAAATATAATAAATTAAATGTAGGCTTGTGTTTTTCATCACTTTTTAACTCGCGTCTTTTTAATATGCAAAGTACTGTCGTAATGGCCTTCTTTTCGACACTACTTTTTTGTTTGCAAATTTGGTGGCACTGATTCATGACCACGTCCAATTTGAAACCGGCCAGCCCTCGTCTGCCTATAATTGTCGCTTTTGGCATGCATTGATGAAGTCTGATGGATGAATCGTGAGCTACAGAAACTACGCGAGCAAAAAAAGGTCCTTGCAAATATTAAAGGTTCCGAGGAGTCGAATAAACCGCCGAAATATCGAGTGCTTCTCAACAACACCCCAAACGATGTATTTTTATGCATTTTACCACCCACTCACTTCAGATGTCGTAGCCCAAGATCCATGTGTCAGACTTTCCCTTCGTGAAAATGTATAATAGTAAATAATTGTTTTAACCTATTGCGCACAATAATGGAAAAATAGTATGAAATACTGGTTTAATAAAACATTTCATTTGCTCTTCAGAAAACTCGCTTGCAACTCGCTTTCTAACGTAGAGTTCATGCTATAAATTCAATCATAACTTAAAGACGGTGTGTAGTATAAATTTATACTTCTAAATTTACTCTGGTTTTATCAAACTGATTAAAATTTAACTGTCTACTATTCTTTCATTTGAATTTTCTAAGAGAAAGTTATTTCCTTGCTTCCAGGTAGCACTGAAAATGGCGAAAGCCGAAAGCGTTTTGCTATGATCTTTATTTAATAAATATTTGCACGAAATACAAAGTTTCTACTTTTCCAATGTCCTTAAATTCTTAGATTCTTCTTCCATAATAATCATTTTCTAATTCGAGCTTTCACTGTCCGAATTTCTGTGTATCATTTGAGTATATAATCTCTTGATAGCAGAAGTTCATATATCAAACGGACTCACTAAACACTTTTACTGAATTTTAGCATCAAAAACACAAAAAGAAAAACGATTCCGTCTATAAAATAATATGAAATACGAAAAAAATGCTTTGTTTACATTCCTTCGATCATTGTCAATTGCTCTATATTAAATTCCGGTAATTTTTCTGTCAAATGGCTTCAATATTTTTACATATTACATTTTGACATACAAGCTATATTCTCTTTCACAAATATATAGTTACAAGACACTTTCTAGTCAAGTTAAAAGTGTTTCTTTTTGTCAGTTTCGTATGAGGTCTTAAAAAAATAAAGTCCTACTGAAAGATATTTGTGGGGGTATGAAAAATCGTGTATTTTACCCGTGGGAAAACGATCTATTTCAGTACTTGGGGTATAATATACTATTTGATATATTCCATAGAGTTTACAAGAATTGAAGTTGTCTCGCTGTGTATATTTTTAAGTATAACGATGTTGTTTGTGATTCTGGTTCCTTACTGTGTTCGGTGTGATTTTTTAAATCTTTGTTTTTGTAAAATTATAATGATTTACAATTATAATAGTAACATGTTAACAATATGTTTTAAAACTCAAAATTAATATAGATTGATAGTGTATTACACAAAAACATCACACAAATTAGGTATAAAAAAAAATGTTTCTTTTTGGGAGCTCGAAGCAAAAAACTAAAATTACAAAATCATCAGAATATACTCACTCTAACTGAACACCTCTTAGTACATATTTTATTAAACAATGTAAAAACCATACTTTTATAAATAAAATTTGAATTCAGATATACAAGGAAAAAAACTTAAAGCAGGGCACAAATAGCAATGTAAGATAAAGTACTTGCCCAATCCTTTACTTCAGTGGCACCCTAAGCATTTTCTCGTGCATGTTACCTATAGGATCTCCACCCACTATCCTACAGGTACCCTCAGGATACCTCGTATCCTGGAACAAGATCTCAGGGTCGCTCCTAATGGGAATGTGGATAGGTGGCTTTGTTGATACGTTAGATATATGAAAACGTCGGGCTTTGAATTTTGAGATACACCTTTGGTAAATGGAATTAGGTGTGTCCAGGGTTCTATAAACACAACATGGACCCAACCGGAGTGAATGACACAATTCGCGATTTTCACCTGGAGGCGGGACATCCGACGGATCCCATCCTGTACGGGGTATAGAGACTTTGGGGACTCCCTATAGACAGTCTCCCCATCTTGAAGCCTCTATATGGAAGGAAGAAAGGGCTTTGACACTGTCGGGAACACCTCAGTGCCACGAGTGTTAGCTGAAGATTCCTTCTTTTTATCCTACAGGTTCCCTGGATGAAGTCCGCACCCGACTTTCCCTCGGGTAACTTGTAGGGAGAGACCTCAAGAAAAGTTCCCGCACTAGTCGTATTCCCTAGAGTGAGGTGCGAGGTAAGATATTCACACAGAAAGTTGGCAGTGATAATTTTCTGGGTTTTTCTTGCGGGGGAGTCTGTGGGACTTTTTGGAGGCATTGAAGAGTTCGCACCCCAACTTTCTTAAATAACAGAGGTTAAGAAAGAGGGAGAAAGCCTTTTCGCTTCTTTCGGAGCACTACAAGTGGGGTGCGAGAGGGTCTGGGCCGGTTTAATCACAGTCATGATCAAATTGTTGATTTTAGGGTTGCTATTGATAATTTTACTATCAGAGACATTCAATTCATCAGACTTCCCTGGAATTCCCTTCCCTAACTTATGATTTCCCTTTGTCTATCTAATCACCTGCTGTTCACTCTTATCATTAGTGAAATACTCCATGTTAGGCTGTTCACAGTCGACAGGGACGTTCCCAATCAGACGCCGAAACTGCGTTTGCCGGCTTTGCCGCCAGCGTCTTCGCCATTCTTTTCTACTTAAATCTACCAGTTTGGTTCTATGCCCTGTATCGGCCGCTTCCTATCGGCGCCAACGCACGGCAGAGAACGGGTGACTCCAGCCCTTATTGCTCTGCTTTTGACTGATTGTTATTTTTCATTGTTTTTAATTTATTACCTTACTTCAGTATTCAGATCTCGTAAAGTAAAGATTCCTGAAGATGCCTCATGCAATCAAGGCGAAACGTTGGATAGTAATTCCAATTTGACACGGTTTAATCCCAAGAACCACTATTTCTTAATTGATCACAGCCGTGAATGTTTTCATTCTATGTTATCTAACCTCTATGGGGAGGAAACCAAGAAGGATGCCAAAACTGGCAAAGTTACTTTGCCAGTTGGCCTTTCTCCTTAGATGCCGAGATGAGGATGTAGTAGCGAAATCACTACACATTCACTGTTCAGATCTCGTGGAGTAAAGATCCCTGAAGATGCCTCGTGCAATCGAAGGCGAAACGTCGGGTAGTAATTCCAATTTGACACAGTCTAATCCCAAGAACCATGATTTCTTATTCCCAAGAACCATGATTCCTTATTACTTTACTTTCTTTTTTTTAATAAAACACCAACTTAATACAATACTGTTCTATTAAACATTTAACAAGTAGTTTGAATTTCTTTAGAAAATACTTGAACAAATCTTTACACGAGTCTCTCTCGGCTAAATAAATTCTGAAAAAACATTAAACCTAACCTAAAATTTAGGACGGAGCTTTTGCATACGAAGGCTGAAGTACCACTGGCTCGAAAATACGCGAATGTGGCCTTTTTATAGTCCGCGATCGCACAACATATAATATATTTATGTATCAGTGGTCCCAAATGTATTGCCACAAATTGAATTCAATTTAATTTTTAGCTCCTTTAAAGAGGGCATGTTTTACAATTTTTGAATATGTTATTTCTAAAGTAATACTAAAAATTCATAACTGGCACTTGTAAATACTTTCAGATACCAATTTTCATTCGAATCTGTCCAATATTCGCCAGCATTTTTGGTGCGACCATTTTGAATTTTTTTTATGTTGAAATTGAAAATTAATTAGTTGCAGCCTTAAGTACCTCCAGGTACCAATTCAGTAGAATCTACTAAAATAAATTTTTAAACATTGATTAACGTTCCCCAAATCAGAAGTATCATACTAGCCCGCCATATTAGAACCAACATCTTAGTCCTTTGATACGAAAGTATCATTGTTACGGGAACTGTGTACGCATGCGAAATATAAATTAAAGCGATTATGAGGAAGCGGGTAGTAAAGCCATTACAAAATTTCAACTACACAAATATACAAATAGAAGAGTTAAATTAATAAATTCTAAAAAATTAAAAAAATCATCTACTATATTAACATTAAATGAATCAGAGGAAAATTATTACCCCGGATTCCAAAACTAGTTTTCAACGAAATTAGAATAGTTAGTGTTAGGACTCGGTTCCGTTACACCTAATTCGAATTTATGGCAATTAAAATTCCGACGATATTGCTCGCTAACAATAACGTAATAATACAGTCAGCTCGTAACTACAATTAACTTTCTAATTTCAGTTGCTTATTCCTGCTACGTTTTATTAAATAACTCAATATTATTTGGCTGTTTACAGCAAGTTTATTAAAAAATTACAGAGGCAAATCTGTGTAATTACAAATTTAAGTGAGTTTATCCCAAGTCGTTATACGGGTTGATCTAACGTATGTACAGAGTTAAAATTTACATTTTGACATCTAGTTAAAGCTTTAATTACAGAAGATACAATAAATTGCAGGATTTTTCTCGTAATAACTTTTGAGAGTATGAAATATTTTTTAAAAACCAGTTGCAAGTTGAAAAATATACATAAACTATATTTTTTTATATGAGGCACACCTTTATCTCAACTTACTGTAAGCTTTGCCTTTATCTTGAAAGATCGCCGGGAAAATTGACACAAACCCTACCGTAAAATCTAATGCGTTTAAGAAGTAGATTTCTCTTCTAACAATCTTTGTTATCAATAGGAATACATTGCCTCTTATAGCACGGTATTTGTCAATTCTTTCTTTTAAGATAAAGGTATCAAACTTGATATGTTTATGTTATAAACATTATATATTTACTTTAACCCTGCTTTCAATATTTCACATAAAAAAAAATAGACTTACGTTAAATACCGGGCGTGACCTGCAGGAAATGATGATTGATTAGCTGTCATTACCAAAACTAATGTTTGTTTTAATTATTTAGTAGTATTATTCCGCTTTGCATAACTATCATACCAAGTGAAGTTGGCTTTAAAGGGGCTTTCCAATCGCGGTATATCCTGCGATATTCCTAATGAGTTTCGGAAATATTGGTAAAATAAAATTACAATATGTTAAATTTTTCTTAAGTTTAATCCCACAATATAAAGAAATTAAAATAAAAGTTTAGTTTTGATAATTACAATTATTCAATCATCATTTCCTGCAGGTCACAACAGTTTTCAAGGTAAGTATAATTTTTTTCTTTGATGTGAAATATTGAAGCAACGATTAGAGTAAATAAACTCATCATAGTATAACATTTATTTTTGATTTTATTGCAATGATTTTTTCGCTGGCTGATAAAGATTGCGCTGAAGTTTGTAGTGATGAAATTTTGGTTGCTTAAGTGTTTATATAGTAGAGTAAGTCAAAATTATGTTTTTAGTCGTAAGTTTGAAACAATCTGTAGAAAAAACACGCCAAAAAACCCTGTTTCAACATGATTTACCATAAAACTGGATGTATTCCGAGCATTTTATTTTTTAAATCATGTGTTTATTTCGTTTCTTTCATGAGCTATGCATTTTTAAATCAAACGCTGCGTTTCAAAACAATTTTTAAATCAAACATTTAAAGTATATTAAGAGCACTGAAAATTAAAATGAAAGTTAATAACGGGTGTGTCGACTTGTGGCCACAATGGCAGCCTGCATTCTTCGTGGCAACGAATCAATTAGATTGAGTATCTTTTCTCGAGGAATAGCTTCATGTTCTTTATTAAATGCTAACCTGAGCTGTGCCAAAGTTGTATAGTCTTAATGAGCCGGTGACGAACATATTTTTTAATGCATCTCCAAAATGCATTATTCATATTCATACACTATCTTACATGAGTATAAACTATACCCCCGTGAAATGCCAAATGGAATAACAGCTTCCTATAGTTCTCCTGATGGTTACTTCACTAACGTTATTCCCACATACCTGTTGTAGGCCATGTTTTAGTAAAATGGCAGTAGCTCTTCGGTCACCTAATGATTTTAGCACTATGAAAATTCTGTCAGCTAAGATCGTTGATTTTTTTTCTTCCGGACCCTGACCTTCTGATATAATTTGTCGTTTCTAGGTATCTATCCCAAGTGCCTTATACTATTGTTCAAAGAATTCGTACGTGCAATATACATCATAAATTCCTTTGTTTATTCTGATAATAAAAATTTCGCAGTCCAAGCAAAACCCTAAAATCTTTTCTATTTCTAAAAATAAAAGCTGTAGGGGGTGCAAAATATAACGATCCTGTACAATTTGATACTATTCTGTTGGGATATTTACAGAGAATATTGTCTCACTGCAGCATGGCTATTGACATTTTATTGTGAGTAGACGCAAAGCATGTCCTTTAATCCTCGAACTGAAAACTGATTATGTTTAGGTATTGTTAACTAAACCTAACTTTAAATTAACAACATAGTTTCCACGCATGATGTAGCACGTAACCCGCATCTCTATTGAAACTTTTAGGGTGCTTGATATTTTCAATTGACTCTATAATCTTGTGTTTATAATAACCCGGGAACGATAAAAGAAATGCAATGAATTGCATCTTTTGGTGTTCTTAAGCATTGTCCAATCTTTTTGTGTGCATCAAAGATTGTATTATGTTGATACCACAGATACAATTGCAACAATTCTGCGGAGATCCAACATTCGCACAAACTTTAGTACGCACAAAAAGGTTGGACAATGCTTAAGGACAACAAAAGATGTAATTCCTTTGCAATCAGAAAAAGCTTATAAAATTCCTTGTTCCTGCAGTAAAGTGTACGTAAGTAAAACTGGACGATGTGTCTACTAGACTTAAGTAACATAAAAGATTTATAAGTAAGGAGCAAATTGATCAATCTGCTGACACTGAACATCGGCACACAACAGAATACATAATTAATATAAAATATTTCTATTCTAAACGACAAATTAGAGAATGAACTGAAATTATCAAGCTCCTTGAAAATTTCAATAGAGACGCTTGCCACGTGCTTCGTAATGTGTTGAAACAAATCATCACAGTGAGTCACGATGGGCACAGGTCGGGTATAAATATGTAAAGTCTGCTCATTGGAGCTCATTCAGTGTTTTGATTTTATGCAGTGAAGACCCCTGAAGAAATTCCAATTTGTACACGAGGAAAAGGCAAACAAATATCAATAAATAATTGCGACAAAAATAGCACGCAAATAGAATTATACCTTTCAAACTCAAAGTAACTCATAAACTTGAAGAAGAAGACGAAGCATACCGTTTAGAGTTTTGTTTGCTAATGCGAGAAAAGCTTTTACCACATAACTATCTCTATCGATATATTATTTTCTCGGATGAATAAACATTTAAAACAAATGAGTTCATTTCCACATAAAGCTGTAGATACTGGGCCTCTGAAAATCCAGACTTTAGACGTCAATGTGTGGTGTGGAATTTCGTATCATCATTCGAATAATTGGGAGTATTTTATAGAAGGAAAACTGAATGAACATAAATATTTGGAATTATTACAATGGTTACATGGACGTTTTTTAGATAACTTAGCCCTTGAACAGGCTATTAATTTCCAGCATGACGGTTGTCAAGTTCATTCGATGCGGAAAGTTAGCGACTGGATGACTTTAAATTTTATTAGCGGCAAGTGGTTTGGCAGGTTTGGTCATTATCACTGGCTCACAAGATCACCTGATCTCCCAGTATAAGATTTCTTTTTATGAGGTCGTCTTAAAAACCTAGTTTACTCGGAACAATTTCCATATGACGAACAGAATAACGCGCGCTATTAAAATAATTTCGCTTCAGGATATTCAAAATAGCTCCAGAAAATTTAGAAAACTTGTTAAAAGATGTGCAAAAGAGGAAGGAAGTTATATTGAGTAATTTTTGATATTGTCAGTTATCACGTGTTTTATCTTAATTATTGTTAATTTTTCAGGTAATTTTATTTAATATAACTTGTTTTACGTTTTTTTCCGTTTTTTAGTATACTTGTTGTAATAGTCCAGGCAATGGGAAGTTTCTATTCGTAAAGGGAGAAAAAATGAAATTTGGTGTGATGGTATAATAAAAAATAATAATAAAATTACACCATATTAAACGAGTGATAGTATGAAAGTTCCACAACAAAAATTTAGAACGATATATTATGCAGTATGAACAATATGAAACAAAATATTGTACCATACATGTACGTTAAGTGTTATTACAGTTCCCGTTTATATTCTGGACATACAAGATACATACCGGCCTTGTAAAGTAAATTGCTATAATAGTATAGATTACGACTGTTGCTTGAATTAGTTTAATTTCTACTTTCCTACCAGTTTTAATGTATAAAATTTTTTCTATTTTGTTTATTTTTGTATAAAACTAAAGCGTACTGTGCGGATTGTGCAATTCAATTAAAATTGTCACACATTTTTCTGTTTTATTATGTATTTATTGCCCTAAAATAACGCATATTTAAGAGCATGCTTATTATTTAACTTTTAAATGCATAATTATCCAAGCCTAATTAATTTGGTTTGGGTAGAATTACCTCTGTATTTCTTACCCTGCAAATACAAGACAAAGATCTTTTTAACCTTTTTTTGTGATAGATTGTATATTTTTGTGATACACTTGAAGAAGGAGACGAAGCATACCGTTTAGAGTTTTGTTTGCTAATGGGAGAAAAGCTTTTACCACATAACTATCTCTATCGATATATTACTTTCTCGGATGAATAAACATTTAAAACAAATGGGTTCATTTCCACACAAAGCTGTAGATACTGGGCCTCTGAAAATCCAGACTTTAGACGTCAATGTGTGGTGTGGAATTTCGTATCATCATTCAAATAATTGGGACTTATTTTATATAAGGAAAACTGAATGAACATAAATATTTGGAACTATTACTATGTTTACATGGACGTTTTTTAGATAACTTAGCCCTTGAACAGGCTATTAATTTCCAGCATGACGGTTGTCAAGCTCATTCGATGCGGAAAGTTAGCGACTGGATGACTTTAAATTTTATTAGCGGTAAGTGGTTTGGCTGACCTTTCAGTATTAGATTTCTTTTTATGAGGTCGTCTTAGAAACCTAGTTTACTCGGAACCATTTCCATATGACGAACAGAATAACGCGCGCCATTAGAATAATTTCTCTTCAGAATATTCAAAATAGCTTCAGAAAATTTAGAAGACTTGTTAAAATGCGTGCAAAAGATGCAGGAAGTTATACTGAGTCATTTTTGATATTGTCAGTTATCACGTATTTTATCTTAGTTATTGTTAATTTTTTCAAGTAGTTGTTTTAATATAACTTGCTCTATGTTCTTTTTTCAGGTTTCTTTAGTATACTTGTTGTAATAGTCCAGGCAATGGGATGTTCCTATTCGCAAAAGGTGGGAAAGTTTCTTTGGTGGGATGGTAGACGTCCCTTGAAAGTAGACCTGAGTTTGCGACCTCGAGAGGTTGCGCCGTTGTGATAAGTGCTATAGAAAAAAAAGTTCAAACGAAATAATATGTAGATAACAAAATTGTGCACAATTTCGGTCTGTGTATTTTTCGTCTGTGACTAATCGTTTCCGTCCTACGGCGCACCAAAGTTAGGGATTGATTTGTAATTTTTAACAAAATCAGAATTTCATCACAGATTAAAAAGAAGATCGCTATCAAATAACTGTGTAATTTTTGTTTTGGAAAGTAATGTAATCTGCGTCTGCAGACTCCCGAATTGATACATTTGGTTTTATATAATAAAAGTTACGATATTTTGAAGCGCGTCGCTACATACTCCGATATGGCCTTTTTTTAATTAACATATCAATATTTCCATATCATTGTTGACCTAGGGGCCACATTTATAAATTTTGTGCGTACATCACACAAGAAAATATCATTTCCAACTTCAAAGTTTGAGTCACTTGCGACGTTATAACGCTAGCTCCTCTTGTTTGGTCCTCATCGTCCTGTGTCTATTCGGGAATGTTTTCGTCATCTTCTGCATTGTCGTCGTCTAACGCAATCACGTCGGGAATATTTTTGCACATTTTTTAAAGTCCATTCTGTAAGCAGTTTCTTAAATTTTGTGCCGCTGCCATTTTGTTCAGCCATGTTAGATTTTTACCAAAATATAACCATTTCATCCCTTTATGATCGGATAAATAGATTTTGAGCTATGAAGCGTACACGCAGACAGACCGACGGAAATGAGAAAACATGTTTTCGGGGTTCAGGGAACTGAAAACGCAAAGATTTGTAAAAATCTCGGAGAGTGATATTTTTCACGATAATACTTACGAGGGAAGTAAAAAGAAAATATTTTTTGTAAGAATTAAAGCATTGTTTTTTAATAGATTTATTTTTTTTTGGTTCGTTTAATCAAGATAGCTGTAAATGTTTAATGTTGAATTGGATTCACATGTGTTGGGTATCAATTTTTATAATAGCACGTTTTATAAATGCTGTTTTTAACGCTTAGAATAAATACCTAAATGGGTTTTAAAATGGCCTTTTCAACTCATGACTTATCAAATCTCAATAACCAGTTTACAAACTGACAATGTATAAATTCCATTAAAACATGAGATAATATCAGCAATCAGTCAGTGAAAAGGTAAACAACAAAAATTTACGTTGTAAATAAATAGCACCATTTTTGTTTTCTTGTAAATAGATATGCAATGGGAAAAGTTAATTAAATTTTGAATTATGTTGAATGCAAAAAACAAATCAGAATAAAAATGAAAAAAATTACTAAGGTTATTTCCCAGTTTGCAATTCGTATTTCAACAACAACTTTAAATGCCTTTTCTTGAACTTAAAAATCACTATAAAAATAAATATAATTTGAAGACTTAGGGTAATTATGCAGTTGCATGTACAAATGCATGTTTTAGTGATTTTCGTGGATAAATGCAAACTCGGCAATAATAATTGCGGTTAATATTAAACAATATCTTCATTTTTGGACAAAAACGTTTATCTCTTCCAAAAAAAAAAGACTCAATTTAATAACATAGTCCAGAGTCTATTTTATTCGTAAATTAATCATTTTGGCTTTGGCAGAAATAGATCATTTCCACCATAACAAAAAGGGTTGATTCTTACAACTTGATTTTAGTTCGTAGATTCCATCGACCCTACAATAAAACTTTTTGCCCCTATCGTTTTTTTAGGACTTCCAATATTTAAAAACATTTCTTTATTCAGATTTAGTTTAGTCGTTGTCGTTTAAATCTATTTTAAAATGCCAAGAGAAAGCGTTTCACAAATGCCATGTTAAATCTGTTTGTGAAATATTTTCCAGATTTTTACTTTTGCTAACAACAAGTTCCAAGTTATTTAACATTTAGCAACTGTAAAAGATCAGAGCCAAAAGAATAAAAAGTTTCTTCAGACATATCAAATCTTCACAGCCTTTTCATCAGGACCCAAACGTTCGAAGTTCAATGAAGACTTATGTAAGGCCCCTATCAGCGTAGCTGTTCCACTGAACAAACTAAGTAATCCGATCCTAAAGAGTTCTTTTCGAAGTATATCATGACGCCAATTCCACATAATCTCATTTTGAGAAAAAATTATGTGCCCGTTTTGTGTACCAACACTATTATTACATTAGATGAAACTATGTAATGTATTGAAAATGGAGGAAGAAAGGTACAAATCACATTTACTGTCTTTAAAATTATTGAACAAAGGGAACCATTTAACTATTGCTGCATTCTTCAATGACCCTCTTAATATTTTGTGGCATCATGTACGAAAAAGTGTTAGTGATAATTATATATGCTGCACCATATTTTATATGCAACGAAATGGGTAATCTCCAAATTTTGTTTCCAAAAAATGATACATGTTACTTGTCTTTGTCATGGCAAATTGATGTATTAATTGAATCAGTGAAAAAAGTGTTTTTAAAAGCTTTAGAAGTTAAAAAAAAGTGGACAGATTTAGAAAGACTGCGATGAATCTTCTCCTTCTTCCAGCTTCAATTGTAACAAGATGGGAACACGTGCATAAACGATGCTATTAACTATTCAAAAAACTTCGATGTATTAAACGGCATTGCAAACTAATTGAAAGGTAGAGGTATGTACTTCATGCAAGACCCACAACAATCTTTTGCCTATTTATTCTATGGTATAAAAAACTTTGAGGCGCCAACAAGTATCGAAATTGTAAAACATGTTAAAATGTTTTTAAATGCAATAAAAATCAAAATATTTACCAAAAATTAACTAGTATTTTGCAACATAATACTAGTTACCACAATTTAAAAAATATGACTTCTTTCTTGGACAATAAAGAGAAAGTGTTTGAATTCAAATAAACTGCAGTCTTTAACACCAAGTGTTTATTAGTATATTGTCCAATTGCCTCCTATGACATTGGGAGAATATTTTTGGAATATAAACTGATACTATCAGAAAATAGGAGAAAATCTGAATTTGAACAATTTTTATATCATGTTATCAAACGTAATCGTTATTTATTTTATTGACAGATAAAATTATGCCATATTAAACGAATGACAGTATGAAATTCCACAACAAAAATTTGGAACGATATATTATGCAGTATGAACAATTGAGATAAAATATTATACCATACATGTACGTTAAGTGTTATTACAGTTCTCGTATATTCTGGACATAGAAGTTACATACCGGCCTTGTAATGTAAATTGCTATAATATTATAGATTAAGACTGTTTCTTGAATTAGTTTAATTTCTACTTTCATACCATTTTTAGTATATAAAAATTTTTCTATTTTGATTATTTTTGTATAAAACTAAAGCGTATTGTACAAACTGTGCAATTCAATCAAAATTTTTCTGTTTTATTATGTATTTATTGCTCTAAAATAACGCATATTTAAGAGCATGCTTATTATTTAATTTTTAAATGCATAATTATACGAGCACCTTGTATATTGTAGGAAAAATTTTTGACAGCCAAACTTATTTTTTCCATAGGCAAAATTTTTGATGCAGAATAACTTTTTTCTTAAAATTGAAAATGAAAAAAGTTTTCTATTTGTTTACCAAAATTAAAAAGAAGTTGTATATCAAAATAAATTTAAAGCATCTGAAAAACATTATGATGACGGTACCGAGTACTGTTATGGTAATGATATCTACAGTTTGCCTACGGACAGAGGCGACAAAAGTACAAAACAGCTAAAAATACAATTTTTCCGAAAAAGTCACATTTAACAAAAACTTCTGCTCGTTAAGCAATACAATTTGCTGCAAGTTTTCGATTTTGTCACAACAATTAAAACCTTAGAAGTACCCTCCGGATCACAACTAGAGCCCGCTCTTATACGACTTCTTTATCAAATAAAGAAACTATTCTAGGAGTGTTGTTGACACTCCTAGTAATACATTTTTTTATTATTGAGAAAAAATAACGGTTTTTGACAGATACCAGTCTTTTTGTGTGCCTTGTGAAAATAACGTATAATTAATGAATTTGATGAATGAAATGATTCCTTTAGCTATAGTCCAAAACTTCTAAACAAAAAAAAAGAGAGACATTTTAATAATAGACTTGAATTTAAATTGTTCTTTGAGTCAACGTTCCTATTTCAAACTGATTCTAAGAAAACATAGCTTTTAGAATATTCCAGCAACGCCAAGTCATATTTCGAAACTCCTTACATCAAGAAACTAATTACCAAACTATGTTTATAACTTACTAGAGCCGAATTTAATCCCCTTTAAACTAGTCAAATGCAAATGTAGCTTAAACTTAATTAAATAATTGTCATAAAACAAAAGGGGTTTTCCCATGTTGCAAAGTTGGGAGTCCCATTTGTCACCAATTATAAGAGAATAAAGCGGCAAAGGTAAGAGCGACGCCGAAATTTCGAAAGTTCGAAACTTTCAAACACCTGGCAAAGTGAGCAAAAGTCTACTTTCATAAAAGTAGCGTGGAGTTGTCAACCTCGACACATCTTGATTCATTTATTTATTGTCAGAGTTTGCGGAGCCTTCGCTATCAAATTGTTTTAGGCCCAAAGTCGAACGAATTTAAGGGGAAAACTTTAAGTCGCGTGTTAAATTGGACCAATTTGTTTTATATTGTAATCAAATCAATTACAAAAACATCACTACCAGGTGGCAGAATATCTTGAACAAGTACAGAAGACCTCTAACAATATTTACTTCCCACGTAAAAGGAATTTTGGTAAATATCCAATATGAAAATTATTAATAAAAAAACTACCAATTTCTCTCAAATTTAGCACAAAAATCAAATATCACAAAATGGCGGCTTAATAAAATATTTAAAAATTCCTCAAAATTGCCTCAAAAAACTACTTAATGGACTGATCTCAATTGGTGGGCTCTAACTAACGGTAGTATAAATATGAAATAGTAAAACTGTGGTACTAATTGAAGATGGCGTAACAAAATGGCAGCCAAACAAAATATGTGAAATCGTGAAAAAAATCACCCACTCAAGTTTTATATATTTCCAGGCTTTAGAATCCCTAGGGGATGGTAAAATACTAATAATCCTTAAATCACTGACTTCAGATGGACATGATGTTTTCGGTATTGGTTTACCAATTGCGACCTTCCATTGGTCAGGAAAGTAGCCAGTTTCTATGCAGAGATTAATAATATGAACAAGATATATATATATCAATAAAAGGGCTGCAATATTGCAGCATTGATGCCTTAATGCTATCTACACCCGCAGCATCATTTTTAATATTTTTTAACACTAAATCTACCTCTTCAACTGTTGTCAACTTAAAAGAAAGACTAATACTATTTTTAAAAAGATTATTACTATAGAACTCAATTTTATTATCACAATTTAATATATTCTGCAAAAAAGGTCCAAAATAATCACTAACTAAATTGGGATTCTGCAAATTTTTGGGGATGGTTTTGTTGTTTTTATTGCAGACATTTAAATCTTTTAATGCCCTCCAAATTTTACAGTGGTTTTGATCAGCAGACAGTGAATCAAGATACCTTTTTTTTTTTCACGTCTCACTACCGATAGTGTGAAATTTCTTAACCTTTTATAAGCTACCCAATCATCTGAGTCACTCGTTCTTTTAAAAGTCTGTAAAGCCCGATCCCTCTGTTTCATGTATAATTCAAGGTTTTCAGTAAGCCACGGTGCTTTAGGCTTTGTTATTCGAACTTCTTTAATTGGGGCATGACGGTTAAACAAATCTAAAATAAGGTTAATAAATAAATTAATTTTGTCATCTATACTATTTACATAAAAAATATTATTCCATTCCAAATGGTTCAAATCTTGACAAAAATTGTGATAGTTAAAAGATTTATAAGACCGAAACTTAATAATTTTAGGTTCAACACGGACTTTATTTATAGTTAAACTGCAATAAACCATTCTGTGGTCGGATATATTATCCGCAGAGATCGTACCATGGCTTGAAACAAGTTCTTTATCTGAAACAAAAATTGGGTCAAGTAGCGTAGCCGCATTTCCGGATATTCTAGTAGGCTCATTAATAATTTGCGATAGTTTATAACTTTCAAAACAAGACAGCAATGGATTATTTAAATTAAAAAGGTCAATATTAAAATCCCCCATTATAATGACCTCATCAACAGAAGCGGCAACACTGGACAAAATATTATCAAAATCTTTAGTACAATTATTAATGTTTGTTTTAGGTGGACGGTAAAATACACCAATTGCTGGATATTTATTTTTAACTTTAATTTCAAAAATCAAGTACTCAAGTGATTCATTAACTGGAAAATCAAAATGAAAAACTCAGGGGTATATGTTCCCTTGAGGTAGGCCTCCACACCTCCTCCTCTGCTTTGTCGATCCCGCCTATAAAACCGATAACCTGGTACTGAAAATGCATCGGAAACAACACCATTATGCAGCCATGTTTCAGAAAGTAGCATTATATCAAAATTTTGACTCTCCAAAATGTATTTAAAATCATTGAAACTAGTAAACATTGATCGTATATTCAGATGTCCCAACTTCATTATTTAAAATTATTCAAAACAAAAAATTTATATTTATATATGTGTGTGTGTATCAAGGAAGAAAAAAAAAGGTGTTCGCAATCACTCAATATCAAAACACTAATTAACTACGTAGAAATACAACAAAAAAAAATCGACTAACGAACACATTTTCTGCCTCACTCCCATACATGTTGAAAACCTTTAATTTACAAATTCGTAAAAAGAAAGAAAAAACGGATATTCCCCTATAAAAATACATTCTAAACTATAGTTGCAAAATGTAATAGCTGCAAACAAGATTATACAATACCCTACATATCTCATAAACAGGTGTGATGAAAATAAAATGAAATTTAACTAATAAATATTTAATAATTTTGGCGGTAAGAGTGCAATTAAATAATCCTAAATTATGAAATGCAAATTCCAGAAAAATAAAAATGAGTTAAAATTCTTTTTGCAAAAGTTATTTTTAATAATTTTCTGTTTATGTATGAATAAACAGAAAAGTTTATCCGTTGAAACAAACCAGCATTAATATTACATTTTTGCATTCAAGAAATAAACAATTTAGCAGAACCCGACAAAAAAATACGTGTATTATTTGGTACCCAAGTATTTAAATAAATGTTAAATCTGAGTATGAATAACTCTGAGTATGAATAACTCTCGAAAATTGTGCATCACTGAACTTTTTTCTGCGAACAAAAATTAGTAATGCTACAAAACAAAATATATATATATATATATATATATATATATATATATATATATATATATATATATATATATATATATATACGGTATTCTTTCAAGAATGAGTAAATATTAGATGTAAGAATGAGTAAATTTATTTGATTTTTTAAACATAAAATGCAAGTTTGTCCCATAAAAATTACAATAGGTTACCATGAAAATTAAAAACGACAGTATTAAAAAAAAATGCCAAAAGATATATTTTATCGATTCCGTTGGTCCGTCTGTTGGTTTGTCTGCCTGTCTGTCAGTTCGTGGCATATCTTAAAACCTAATCATCAGATCGACTTCAAATTTAGTCAAAAATTAAGGGTCATATGGCGATGAACTGGTAATATTTTGGTAAATATGCCGCAGAGAGATGGCATGTGTCAAAAAGTACAGTTGCTGAAGTACTTAAAGAACAGTTGTTATTTCATCTGCAAAAAGTGCATCAACTACTTCCTGAAGATTTTCCTCGAATAATCCAGTTCGCAAACTGGTTGTTAGATCAACAACGAACAAACCCAAACTGTAGTGAACTGTGAAAAAAATTATTTCTAAAAAAACTAATTATGTAATTTCCTTAAATTTTCTTTTACAAAAAGCAAGTGTTACGTAGAAGTGAACCGGTAACATTTTAGTATGAATTTAAGATAGCAAAACAAAATGGCGGCCTAAAAAAATATTTAAAAACTCGCCCTGAAAAAACACCACTTATTAGATTAAATTCAAATGTTCTGCACGCATTAATTTCAATATAAACTGGTTGTAGTTCGAATTCAAGATGACGGGACAAAATGATGGAAAGGAGAGTATTGTAATCACGAAAAAATCACTCTCCGAGATCTTATATATATATATATATATATATATATATATATATATATATATATATATATATATATATATATATATATATATATATATATATATATATATATATATATATATATATATATATATATATATATATATATATATATATATATATATATATATATATATATATATATATATATATATATATATATATATATATTCATTTTAGCTCTCACGACCGTACTAATATAAAGAGGGAATCTAATATCGGGTATGCGGTCTGTAGGTCAAATAAATAACTAATTTACTTCTGACATCCTCTATATTACGTCATTTATTTATGACTTCATCAGGAGGAAATGCTAAAATACAGCACAGATTAAAATGATATCAAACTAAAAAAAAAACAGTTAAGACTTACAAGTGAAGTTACAAAAACATGGCTATAAGCATTTCAACACACAGTAGAACGCTAAGTTAGGACGAATACAACCACATGAATATTAAAGTGTTGATAATAGGTAGAACTTAACAACTATCAGGACATTTATATATACATTTATTTATTTATTTTTTTGAATAATAAGAACTATTTTATTTTTTTGTGGTAAAAGAAACATTGATAAACAGTTTTATGTACATATTGAAGTTCGTGGAATATTTATATTATGGTATTTAAGTTATTTGTTTTTGTTGAACAAGGCAAAGAATTCATTTGGTCAACAGATGTTGATGTCAGATCTAGAATTAACTGAATTATTTTCGTTGTTAATATGTACCATTACTAATTAGGACTGATACTAACAAAGTTATTTTAAGGTGGTACCAAAAACCGACGTCCTCTGGACGATATATTAATTATTTTTCGAACCATCCAATGAGCCAAAAATTCAACACAATTATTGCCCTAAAAAATCGTGTCACTCATATTTAACATGAATTAAATACTATTCTTCCAAAACATATGTCAAATGATTATTCTCGTAGGTTAAGCGTATCTTATAATAGACGTTTTAGCAAGGTAAAGAATTCTGATTTAAAAAAGTTTGATAATCTTGTTCATTGCTTTCAAAATAGGGAGAGAATGTTTATCGATAACAAGAAATGGTTTAATAATATATCGAACGTAAATATACCAAATGACATTGCAGATATGTTATCCTTAGGTCCTAAATTCGCAATTTCTCCTACCAATAATCAACTAAATGTTAAAACATTTCTTGCTGATTTTGAAGATATTATTTATGATGCGCCTGATAATAACAAAAATATTTTAAGAGCTCAAGTTACTAACAATATAACTAATTATCGAACACAATTGAGTACAAATAAAATTACGCCGTTACAACAATTATATAAAAAAACTAAACAATTTCTTAATGATAATCCTAATATTTATATCTTACAGGCCAATAAGGGTAATAGTACCGTAGCTATGAACAAAAACGATTATATCACCAAAACGGAGGAACTATTAGGCGATACTAATACATACCAACAGTTAGATAGGGATCCTACCGCTAATTTACAAAAAAAAAGTCAATGAATTAATTAAATCGGTAAAATCAAAAAATGAAATTGATGAAGACGTTGCTAAATGTCTCACTATTTATAATTCCGTTTTATCAAAATTATATTGTCTACCAAAAATTCATAAGCCCAATATTCCACTCCGGCCAATAGTATCTTGTGTAGGTTCTGCTACTTACCACTTATCCAAATTTCTAACGAAAATTTTAACAGAGTCCTTAGCCGATAGGACTAACTACAATACCTGGCACATTTGTTTTTGTAAATTCTATCGAAGATCAGAGATTACCCGAAGATTATATATTGGTGTCATTATTTACTAATATCCCTTTCGATCTTATTCTTGAATTGCTGCGTTCACAATGGAACATAATAGAGCCGTTGACAACTTTAAGTTACCATAGGTTCTTCAAATTATTATCGTTTGTGTGCAATAACTGTTATTTTTCTTTTAACAACCATTTCTACCAACAAACATTTGGTACCCCCATGGGCTCACCTATTAGTCCAATCTTGGCTCAAATAGTAATGGATCATATATTAGACATAATCGTAGAAAAATTACCTTTTAATGTTCCGTTTTTGTATAAATTTGTGGACGACATAGTGACTTCTGTCCCTTCGAGTGAGATAAAAATACTTTAGTTACTTTTAACTCTGTGAATGAACATTTGCAGTTTACTATGGAAACAGAAGTTAACAACAGCATCCCCTTTTTAGATACCTTACTAATTAGGACTGATACTAACAAAGTTATTTTAAGTTCGGACGAAAGGTTTTGGAAGGAAAATTTAAAGAAAGTATATACACTATTTCTAAATAATGGTTTTCCAAAAAAATACTAAACAAATTAATTTATCATTCTGGGTTTTTTGATGGTCCGACAGAAGACCAAGTTATTGCACATTTCAAATATAAGAAATTGCCCTACATTCAAGGTCTTACAGATAATATTACTAACCACCTTAAAAGAGATAATTTAAAAATAGCTAAATATAATACAGTCACGGTTGGCAAAATGTTCACTAAAATTAAAGATAAAACTCCGATCCCATTAAATAATAATGTTGTATATAAAATTCCTCGTAAACAATGCAATCAGTGTTACATAGGACAAACTTCCCAATATATTAAAAATCGTTCAACACAACACAAAAGCGACTGCCGTATTGGGAAAAACTCATGTGCTTTGGTTGATCATTTTCAGAAAGAGGATCACAATTTTGATTACGAAAACATACAAATTCTGGAATATGAAAATAATTACAGAAAAAGGCTATTTCTGGAAATGGTACATATTAACAACGAAAATAATTCAGTTAATTCTAGATCTGACATCCAACAGCTGAGCACCATTTATTGCAATCTGTTGAACAAATGAATTCTTTGCCTTGTTCAACAAAAAACAAATAACTTAAATACCATAAAATATTCCACGAACTTCAATATGTACATAAAACTGTTTATCAATGTTTCTTTTACCACAAAAAAATAAATAAGTTCTTATTATTCAAAAAAATAAATAAATAAATATATATATATATATAAATGTCTTGCTAGTTGTTAAGTTCTACCTGTTATCAACACTTTAATATTCATGTGGTTGTATTCGTCCTAACTTAACGTTCTACTGTGTATTGAAATGCATATAGCCACGTTCAAATAAAATTACTTCATTATCCCCCGTATACTGAAGAACGAATCTACTCAGATGTATGGTTGATTCGACTCACCTAATTATTACTTTTATTATAATTCTGTCTATTTGGTAAACAAAATTAGGCATGAAATACATGTTACAACTTTACAAAATATTGGCGGGATCCGTGAATTTTATTCTGTTTTCCTATTTCCATATTCACTTTTTCCTCCGCTGAAAGCATTTGGGAGACATTTTAAAATTTCTGGACTCATGTTGGGTAAAAAAGTCCGTCTTGACAAAATGTTTAACCTGAAACCACGTCATTAAGACTCTCCTTGAAAAAGTGACAGTTTTCTTTAAAAACGAAAAATTCGCGTTTATTTTTACATTACAACAATTTCTTGACCTAGGAAAACATTTAAACCTACTTATGTATTGGATAAAAGCTCGAAACAAAGCCAAAAAGAGTAGGAGCAGGTTACATTTCGAAAATTTCTTAAAAATCAGTGTTATCACCGATTGGGCTAAATATTGTATCATTATTCAGAGGGAACATAAGCATTTCTTCGTTGTGTTTCCACTTTCCTGATAAAAGGCTATATATATTTAGAATTTGGTCTTGGTGACCTGTTGAGCTATTTCCGCCGTTTTGATTTTTTTAGGAGAGTCTAGCTAAACGCACCTCAGGAGATAAACGGATCTTTTGATGCCTCACTCATGGAAATAAGTCCATTCGTTTCAACTACAAGTATTAACAAGCAATGAATACATTGGTACATACATACTGACATACATGACATTACACTCTTTTGTAAGCGCAGTAGGGTTATAAAATGTTTTACATTGAGTGGCGGTTCTCATAATGTCGATACAACTATTTATTAAAAATACAGGTAACTTTAATTCACATATAAATTGTAGATATAAATTTGAACTCACATATAACTATTATTGTATGAAAAATAAAAACGTCAAGTTTTAAAAAGTTAATTTTACTTTAATCGTTTCCATCCATCAAAAGTATGACTCTATATTTTTCACCCACCATAAAAGCGGGAGCCTAGCGAACATGATGAACAGTTTAAAATTTTGGTGCTACAGTGAGACACAACGCCAATATCTTATCGGTAGCGCATATTTTAATTTAAATTAAATTAGGTAATATCTCAAATTGAGTATTTTGGTTATGTTGATTTTTCCAAACTGAATTCAAAATCTCGTAAAGAAGACACTACTTACAGAATAAGTACCAGCCTAAGCTATGATCTACATGTTTCTTCTGTATTGTCGATTGTCTCAATTTTATCTTCTCATCGTAAAGATATTTATTACAGTCACTGATGCACTGATTCTAAGTCCTTCCAATTCAACTTCCCTTTTTTAGGATCGATTGCATTTGGTAATTAAGAGCCATAATAACAATGTTATATTCGTATTGCAGATCAAACTTATCTGCACTACTATGCTCACCCACAAATCTTAATAAGATGCCATAGCAGAGAAACAACAGAGTTTATATGTTATTATTATACCAAATTTCTCGGCACTTCCGTAAGCCATGATTTTATATGGGAAATGCATATTGTCTTTTTTTACCAAAACACAATCTTGTCACCTTCACTTTTTAATGGCTTTGTTAATGATATTGTTAAGTGGTTTTTGAATTGTGAGATCTTGTTATATGCAGATGACCTTAAGGTTTTTAAAAAAGTGTCTTCTTTTGATGATTGCTTATTCACTCAGGAGGATTTAGTAGATTGGCTGTTTGGTGTAAATCGAATGGCTTAGAACTTAACACTGACAAATGCAAGATAATGCGTTTCTTCAGAAACAAACAGCCAATCGTCTATAAATATGCCACAGGGATGGATAATCTGGAGGATGTTTTGATTTTTAAAGACTTAGGAGTACATTATGATCCTATTTTAAGTTTTAAATATCATTATGACTATATTATCGACAAAGCATTGAAAGTTCTTGGTTTCATGAATCGAAATTTATCAAAAATTGAAAATATTACCTGTTTTAAAGCCATTTATTGTTCATTCATAAGATCAATTCTCGAATATGCTAGCAATATTTGGTTTCCTTATTACAGATGTCATAATTATTCTTTGGAGAAAATTGGAGAAAAAACAAATTTATTTCGTATAAGTTAGGGATTCCTTCAGAGCAGGTTGTATACAATCAAATCTTGACAATTTTCATCATCATGTTGCTGTTGTTTGTTTGTTTGTTTACAGTTCGCGTCTTGGAAATTTTGTTATTTTGAGTGATGTTAACATATATATATATATATATATATATATATATATATATATATATATATATATTGTGTTCTATGTGACTAATACTATTTATTAGGACCTTGTATTCCTGTGTAAATGAAGGCAACATTAAATGCGAAATACAAACGGAAAATAGATCGAAAATTTCGTTTATTTTGTATTGGTTATTGTGCTGATCTTAATTGTACAAAGATAGTACGATTACCAACTATGACGTCATTATGGTGACTAGTGTTATCAGCGATATAACAGCCTTACGTTACCATGGAACGCAATTTCAAATGTTGCAGACAAAAAGAGTTTTCTAATTACTTCTGCATCGCCTGCTACGGAGTACTACATCCGAGTTGCCTGGAAAGATGCCCGGAAGTGGTTAAACTTGGTGGCTATCGAGTCTACTGTTCTGTCAAGTGTCAAGAGTACTCTATTAGCAACGATGATGCGATTAACACCCTTAAGGAGAAAATGGAGAACTTAGAGGAAGATTTCCTAAACAAAGACGCCTACATCAAACGTCTAAAAAGGTAAACGAATGATTGTACAGACGTCGTATTTGAGGCTGAAGAGAAGTTTAATTTGCGACTTGCAGAGCAGTCTGAACGCATATCTGAGCTCAACAACGAAATATCAACTTTACAGGAATTGAACCAACAACTAAACAGGCGCCTTGAAGAATCACTGTCGTCCTCCGTGGCACTGGACTGCACTGTTTCTGAGCTTACAAGGTTGAATAAAGAAATGATCTCATCTATCCGGACTCTTGAAAAGGATAACGAGCACTATGTATTGGAAATAAAAAAACTTCAACAGAAAATCCACGACCTCAATCTTGTACCTAAGAACTACAGTGAAAACGAGATTAATGCATCTGCAGTCGTGATCTCATCTAAGGCACTACGCAAACCTCAAATATTAATCTTGGGTGACGGCAATGCAAGAGGCATGCTATCTCTTATGAAGCGGCTCACATATAGTCTTTATGACATCAATTGCCACTGGTCAAACGAGAGCTCTTTTGAGAGACGTATTAGAGAATGCCAGGGGTTGATCAGGAGGTTTACTTTGAACGATTTTGTCATTATACTCACTGGTGACAAAAACGCCCTTAAAGGAGAGCGTATGGACGTTAAACTTCTTTGCTCACTTCTTGAAGAATCCAGCAACACTAACCTGTTTATTTGCTGCTCACCTCTACACAGTGGTCGTCCTATACTCAATAGAATAATCCAGGAAATTGATTTTGATCTACTAAACTTAACTCGCGATTTCCGAAACAGTTGCTTCATTCCAATGAGGATCACCACTAGGAATGGCTCACTCGCCTACACTGACAAGGATGAAGTTTTACATCTTGTGTGCAGCATCATGAAGAATAAACGCCGATCCTCTAATTGAACGAAAGAAGTCTCTACTGTCAATAATATAGATTTAGCTTTAGAAATTACTAATCCCAATAGTTTATTGCGTAACAACCTGGATACAGATAATAATTCTCAAAATTCAAATTTCACAACCCCATTGACATATCACCTACAGTCTCTCATAATGAACTAGTATCTTTATATTATCAGAATGTCCGTGGTCTTCGATCAAAATCACAACTGATGCTGACTAATACCTCTTCTAGCAACTTCGATATAATTATGCTTACCCAGACATGGCTTATTGCCTCTTTTCATAGTGCCGAGTTTTTTGATCCTAGATATGCTGTTTTTAGAAAGGACCGAAATTATGACTTGCTAAATTAATTGTGAGCATGGGGGAGGCTCCTTAATTGCGATCTCGTCCCGCTTTCAGTGCTCAATTATAGACACCCCAGCTTCAGTTCACTATGATGATATATGGATTAAAACTAAAATCAACCGTTCACAAATTGTCTTGGGTTGTGTATATATTCCTCCAGGGTCCCTATTGGATTGTTATGTGTCTTTTTGTGATTTGTGTAAATCGTTAAGGGATCGTTTTAAAAGGCATAAATTTATTATATGTGGTGATTTTAACCTTCCACTTATTGAATGATCCTTGGATTCCGGAACCATAATCCCATCAAGAATACAACCAGCAACAGCGGAAACTGTGATCGACACAATGTGTCTTCTTGAACTTAATCAAGTCAATTATATTTTCAATTTCCGCCTACGTATCCTTGACCTCATATTTGTTGATAATTTTGAGGCGATATCATGTATTAAATAAATGCAATTTTCCATTTTCAAATATCGACACTCTTCATCCTCCTCTAAATATCTCTTTTTTAGATAGGGGATCTTCATTGCTTCAAGATGGGGCGACTCGACAAGTCTTTCAGTTTCATAAGGCCAACTTTCACGGGCTTAATGGATTTTTTGCAGAAACTGACTGGTCCTTTGTGGAGAAATGTGATGATATTGACGAAATCGTACGACAGTTCTACAATGTTGTTACGGATGGACTGGCGAGGTTTTTTTTGATAGAACACTCCAAGGACTTATTCGCGAAAAAAACAAACTGTACAAAAAACATAAGAGGTCTCTGCTTCATTCTGACTATCTTGTTTACTCTAACAAACGCCGTGAGGTTCAATTTCGAACCGATTGGTGTTATCTCAGGTTTGTTACTAGTTCCGAGCAGCTGATGCTTGCGAATATAGGCTACTTTTGGTCGTTCATTAGGGGTTTGAGGGTATCTTCTGGTCTGCCGAGCCTAATTTATTTATTTATTTATTTATTTATTTATTTACAGTTAACTGTCTTACAGGAAGATCCCAATTACAAGACAGTGAAAAACTACATATTCAAGCCTACTAAAAAATTACATTTTACACATAAAAAGAAACTTATAACTAATAATAACAGTAATTATTTTTTAAATTCTGATATTTGAATAAGATTTAAATTTGCAAAACGCTTTAGCCTCGTAAATTTTTTTTATATCATTCTAAACTATCAGAAAAAAGATCCAAATTAGTTTTTTTGTTAAAGTTATCGCACATAGTATAAATGGGCGAAAATTTTAAGATGTTTGTACGAGGAGTCGGCAAGTAAAAAGCACTGCTTGTGGGTGAACTTAAACGAAGCACGTTGAAATTTATTTTAGAAAGTAAACAGGGGCAGTTTATCTTATTATTTAATAGCTTATACAAAAATATCATTTGCAGGTTATCTCGTCTGGTTTTTAAGTTCGTCAGTGAAAATTTATCTAAAAGCTCTTGTTGTGGACATCCTTGAGCGGGATGGCGACCGTCTTGTTTAAAGCTTAGATATTTTACGAATTTTCGCTGTATACCTTCAATACCAGACACATGTATATTATATCCCGGAGACCATACAACTGCCGCATATTCAAGTTTGGATCGGACATAACTACAGTACAGCAGCTTTATGGCTTCCACTTGGCTAAACTCTTTAGTAATACGAACTATAAACCCTAACATTTTAGAAGAATCTGACCTAATAGCGCTGTAATGTGAGGTAAATGATAATTTTTGATCGAATCACCATTGCAGTTATAGTCAAAAATAATCGGTTCTGACTTTGTAGTAAACGACATAACCTTGCATTTTCCAATATTTAGCTGTAGATAATTTCCCTGGCACCAGTCAATAATATGCTGTAAATTTGGTTGGATTTTTAAGCAGTTCTCCATAGACTTAATGTTAGCGAACAGTTTGTGTCATCAGCGTAGAGTATATAACTAATATCCAGAGAATCACCTACATGACACCTAATGACCTACAACGGTTTAAAGTACAATGATCCTTCAGATATCGCGAATGCTTGTGTGGATCATTTTCAGACATGTTATTCCGTGCCCGACAGCCATGATCGTGATTTTCTCCAGTCAGTTCCCTTCTCGTCAGCTTTGTTATCCCATACGTTTTCTGAGTGCGAAGTAGCTTCCAGAATCAAAAAATTGGATCCAAACAAAAGCGCGGGTCCCGATGGGTTACCAGCCTCTCTTTTATTGGGTTGTTGCGACACACTATCGGCTCCCCTGAGCTCAATTTTCCAAAGATCTTTTGACATGTGAGTATTTCCCTCAATCTGGAAGTTCTCCAACCTTGTGCCTATTCACAAAAAGGGTGATAAATCTGAAATCACTAACTATAGAGGAATTTCAATGATCTCCGCCATTCCAAAACTCTTCGAGGCTATTTTGACTGACGAAATATTTTACACCTATAAAAATTACATTTCTCCGAGTCAACATGGCTTTTATCAGGGTCGCTCTACAGCGACCAATCTTGCCATATACCAGGATTATCTGGTCTCCTCTGTCGAAGCGCGTCATCAAGTGGACTACATCTATACAGATTTATCGAAGGCATTTGGTAGTGTACATCACAAACTATTAATGAAGAAGCTTTCTGATATTGGTATCTCGGGCAATTACTTAAAATGGATCGCCTCTTAGCTTAACCATCGTAATCAACGGGTTGTGGTGCAAAACTCAGTTTCTCGTGATATTTTAGTCACCTCAGGAGTGCCACAAGGGTCCCAGATTGGACCAATATTATTCCTTCTATTCTTCTTCTTTTAGGAATAGTAACTGCCTTTTGTTTGCTGACGACTTGAAATTCTTTAACTCTAATATGATCCAAAATTCCGCGCTACAATCGGATTTGCACCGCTTTGTCAAATGGTGCGAGTTAAACTGTCTTTCCCTTAATGTTGCCAAGTGTACGTCCATTCGCTTTACGAGATCACCTAACCCCATTCCAAATACTTACAAAATTGGTGACACAACTCTTGGAATTTCCTCTTGTGTGAACGATTTGGGCGCCATATTCGACAGCAGTCTATCTTTTAACCAACACATAGACTCAATTGTATGTAAAGCTTTTAGAATGCTGGGATTCATTAAAAGACATTCTCGGCATTTCAGCGATACTAACGTCATCGTAACCCTATACAACTGCTTTGTTAGAAGCTTACTGGAATATTGTTCAGTAACTTGGCAGCCCCATTATGCATGCCACATAGATAGGATCGAAAGAGTACAACGTAAATTTATAAAATACTTATTATTTAAATTCCATTTTCCTTATCAAAATGTCTCCTATGAAACAAGACTCCTACTGTGCGGTATGCAAAGTTTAGCTCAGAGACGCAAACATGCCCTACTCCTATTTGTGTTCAAGTTGCTTAACGGTATGATCCACTGTGAGCACCTATTGGGTCAGGTGAACTTCTTGGTTCCAGCCCGACGTACTCGTCACACTTCCCTTTTCCTTGTAAGGAGGCACAGAACTAACTATGGTCAAAACTCATTTATTGATCGCCTTTGCTTAAATTATAATACATTTTTCTCCGACTGTGATATATTTAGCATTAGCCTTCAGACCCTCAAAAGATTCCTGAGATTCGGCGCTATTTAATTGTTTAAAGGTTCGTGCTTCATTCCTCTCTCGCTTTACTCTATATTTTTATTTTATATGCATTTTTGAATTTTATTGTTTATAGCAGGATACCATTGTATTTTTAAGTTTTGTATTTTATATCTTGTACCATTTAGAGATTTATCTCTGTAGTGTTTGTATGTAAGTAAATAAAAGTAAATAGACTCTTCTGGACTTACCTACATTGGAGAAAAGACGAATATTATTGGATGTGACTTTTTTGTTTAAGTTGATTAGGGGTTTTATAGATTTCTCTGAACTTCTTTGTAGTGTACCTTTTTACGTTCCCGGTAGGAGCACCCGTTCCCAAAATCTGTTCTCTCTTGAATTTCATCAGACTAATTACGTATCAAATAAACCGATATAAAGAATGTGCGAAAGAGCTAACGAATACTGTGATGTTGACATTTTCCTTATTACATTAGATAATTTTAAAAGATACGCGAAATATAAGGCTATGTAAGTATTTTATTTGTGGTTATAGAATAAGCTTTTAAAATCTGTAAAATGGTAAAACCGTTATTAAAATTTAATTTATTTATTTACAAAAAATTAAGCAGCGAATATTTCGCATGCAATTTTGCAGCTGAAGAATGCTTTCGATAATTACGCATTGCTCGATACTTATTGTGCCTTGGAACGTTCTCATACTCCATTTACCATAATGCTTTGGGGCAGGAACAGTGACTTAACGCAGATTTTTGCTTGTAAGGTTTCATGTATCTAAAGTCCACTATTTCTTATTCAGCTAGTAATCACAATTATACAGGGTTACTGGTAATTTGATACATTCCTTTGGAGATGGGATAGGGGAGGGGGTAAGGAGTAAATTTAACCCTAACATGCATTATAAAAAACTTTATCGTTTTTGAGACACTTCATTTTTTTTTTTAACGTAGGTCTTAATGACTTAAAAGTTATTTCCCAAACAATCGATATTTTTTTTATCATTTCAACTGGATTAATTTCCTAATACTGGGGCCTTATGTTTGGAGTAAAAAAATTTCGGGAATTATTTAGATCATAGGAAAACTTTAAATAAAAAGTCTTCAATTTTTTTTTTAGTAGGTATGACAATTTTTTATCGGTTATTTTTACAAAAATCTTCAAGCAATATTTCTGCAAATTTTCTTGAAACTTCCTTATTGCAATAGCCGTCTAACAAGGTACAAACCAAACCACAAGTGCTTGACAGTTTTCAAAATAAATGAGTAAACGTGATGCATTTATAATACTCGGTGCCTCTTTCTACTACTGATTGACAATTCGAATAATATTGCTCCAGGCAACCAATTAAATAAACTATTTTATCATTAGAAACAAATCATTGATAATTTTTAATTTTTATTTTTGTCAATTTTGTTTCTTTTAAGTTAACATTTAATAAATACACTAGGGTTGTTCGGAATAAAGAATTATTTTTATTTTCCAAATACATTGACAATAGTTGCTATGAATATCATGTACCTAGCTTTATTTTTTATGTTTTGTCTACCCCAATAGATTATTATGTTATACACCTATTGATGTACCAAGACTACACTTTTAAGCAACTTTTAAGAAATCTTCTTGTTTTTCTTATATATATTATTATACTTTTTTCTGATATGTATTATCACACTACCATTTACTAAATTACTTTGTTAAATTTTGGTAATATTCCTTTTTTTCGTCTAAATTTCCATTATACGGTAATGATACAAGCGGTATTGCGTTATCGAAAACTATTTTTTAGCCTGAAATCAATCATCTTTACGCGTAAACAATCCGCCCTTATCTCTGCCGTAAAAGAAAAATACACAAAGATTGATGTGCAACACCCTGCCCTTTGAAAAATGGAGCGATCATTCATTTTCATTCCAGCCATAAATATAATAGATTTTTAAAACCACCTCTTTATCGTTTTTGCTTTTTAGAGCGAGACTGTAAGTAACTCTATAAAATTCATTTAAAAAATTTCTTTATATAGTGAGTTAATATATTTTTATTTCATTTTTCATCCAAGTCATAACAAGGATACTATGATCCATTTTGAAACATGTCTTGCAATGCCGCAGGCGTCGCCCCGATTTCGTCCTTTTTAGAGTTTTATTTTACGTTGCAAAAACGTCATAACAAGGATCCTATAATTCTTGTCCGGAACATGTCCAAGCGCCATTATCCGCTTTAGTTAATCGAGGATCGCGATTTTGTTCTAGTTAGAACTCATCAGGACAAAGACGCAAAATGAAATTACAGAAACAACTGCTCAGCTGTCTATTCTTACTACCGGCATTGGATTACAATGTTAACTTCAAATTTTCGTTCTTCTATAAGGGGGTGTTCCCGTTCTTTGTGGAGTGCTTAATAAGTCATATAGAATAGTGGAAAATATAACTAGGGTAGAAGTACCAGTTGTGGCTACTTTTAGAATTCCTCAGACTTTGAAAAATTTTAAAGATTACATTTTATACGAGTCATTGATTAAAATTATGTAGGTTCAATTTTACAGAAAATATATTTTATTTTTGTACATAGACACGCATTCATCAAATTATCTAACATGTTTTGCTTTAATTCGATTTTTACCATTTGTGTCTACATTTGTCCAGTTATAGCCACCAGACGCGCCGTTTGTGGCCACATTTAATATTACGTTAATTAATATTAATAATTCAGGAAACGTATATACACCTCTTGACTTGAGTTGCTTTGGCTCTTCAATTCTCATTAAAATATCATTAAATTTGTACCATAGTAAATTATTCCTTTTTGGCCACATCCAGTTCCCACAACTTTTTTTTCACTGCACAAGAGTAACATTTATTGTTTTCTAATAGAACCATTTTGACAGGATACAATTCATTATCGTATTTTAAAATAACAAATGTTCTAATGTTAATTCATTTATTATGGGTCATTAATGAAGGTAGACGCATTTTTTCCTTTTTGGAGCTTGAGCATTACATGTATCTTCTAGATAAATTGACAAGTCTTTTACGATCTCTTCTTAAGAAACCTTACATCTTGATTAGGATATTTCTTGTTTACTTTGGGATCATCCACGTTGTTACTGTTACTAATACAAAGTATTTGCCTTTTTTTTTGTTCTCGTCAGTTGTACATAATATATTTTCTTTTTTCTCTGATAATATTTTCTCATTATGTTCTACTTATTGCTGCTCTTTTGTTTCCTCTGCTTCTTTATTCTCTTTCTGTTGTATGTGATTTTCTTTTCTTTCTGCTACCAGTTCTTCATCTTTTCGTATGCTGAGACTTTCTTCTCCCTCTACTATTACCTTATTCTTTTCATTTTTCGGACGTTCTTAATTTATCTCCACGAATGTTTCTTTATCTATTTCTACTGCAGCGCTTTAAATTTCCATTTCCACATTATTTTCCCTTTTAAATTGATTTTCATTGCTGTTCTATTCTATTTCTTCTGGTTTGTTGTTATTATTCCCTAACTCAGAACACCCGTTTATTTTAGATTCAACATACAAATTATCGACGTCATTTTCAATTATTAAATCTTGCATTATTTATATTTTTGGAGTTTGATCACTAGGGTTTACTCCTTTATCAGCAGACAATTTGGAGAAATCAAAAATTATTATGTCGTTTTCTGAATCTAGATTCAAGTTGATTTCTTGAAATTTCATCCAAGGACACATCTGAACACGTACTATGTTTAGTTGTCTTTTCTTTTGCAATCTTCCAGACATTGTACAGCTCTAGGTACATTTCCTCTCCTATCTAGTCATTCCAGCTAGTGAATGTCCTTTCGTATTCGGATAAAACTGCTGGTTTTAAATGATTTTCAAGAACCTTAAGTTGCTCTGTATTTTCTTTGTGACAGTTTAGTGGAGCAGAAATAATACACATTTATATTGGCATAAATATGGTTTTGTATAACAATAGTATTTTTTTTGAATGGATGGAGTTTCAAAGTATTTATTATGACAAAGTTATATAATGAATGAACTTAAGATATATTTTTTGGTAATATATTGATGCAATTCCATTAATAAAGTGCCTTATAATTCTTCGTACGTAAAAATCAAACTAAGCTAGACTAAATGGTTGTTTGGTTTGAATATAGCTACGAATCACTTATCTGTGGCGTTCACCTTATAAACTACGATATAAGGCAGAATATTAATCGATACATGGCCAAAAATGGCTTTTAGCTTACCAATTTCTAGCCACGCGATAGCCAGGATTAGAAAAATAAAAAAAATAATGTTCTATTAGTAGCCACGTAAATTTTTCCAGAACGTTCCTCAAGTTTCGTTTTTCAATTGCACAATGTAATTTTTATTATATAAAATTGAAAATATATTGTAGAAAAAGGCATATTTAATAGTATTTTCCCAATAATAAAGCTTTACTTACATGGCAATCCTTAACAATAAGATTAAGAATGAAGCGACAAGAAAACACGTATTCATTTATCGATGTTTAACTAGAAACTGTATAATTTCAAGTAGATGGTGCTAGGTACATTGGTTTGACAATTAATATATGAACATTGTTGCCGTGTTTAAGAGATATCTTATTATTTATAATTTTTCTGTTTAATGGCTGCAAAGGGGTCAGTGGCCACAACTAGTGCTTCTATTCTAGGTATCTCACGTTACATTTTAAAATCCTATTCTCTAAAACACTCAGCCATACATTTTTAAAAAGGAAAAACGTTTTGCGCAGGAACATAAGAAATACAGAACACTTTTGTATGTTTAAACAGACTATGGACGTAAGAATAAAATACCATTATATTATATCGTGGTTGCCTTAATGACTTTACGTACTTTATTACAGGTCGTGAAGTCGTAGTTTCCATCGACGCTCTCCCAATATAGGCCAGTAAACGAAGGGCTGCAATGACCTTAAAATAATTCCAACAGTTTTGAAACTTGGCACACTTACTTATAAGTGTTTAGTGAAAAATTATAAGAAAGTCTTGATAAATCCGAGGTGAACTTTAGCGGTTGTGACCTGAAATTTGTCACTGCTGTTTCTAGCAAATATGCATATGGTGAAGAGGTAAAAAGTCCTCTCCTCTTGAACCAATAGAGATATTACAACAAAATTTGGAGAAGTTTAATAGCTTATCACTACTACTTTTTGAAATAAAAATTAAAATTATAATTTTCAACAAGGCGGTTGGACGTCTCCTTGAATATTTTTTTAAATGGAAAGAAGAGTCAAGTTATATATTATTTTAATGGTCCCATCAACATTAATTCAAATCCACGATTTGATATTACTAAAATAATTTATTTCACGCCCGTTCACAAATGTCCGAAATCCGATATTTAGCCCATGTTTGCTGTCAAACTAGTTGATGCCTGTAAAAAAAATTAAAAATAATAATAGTGGAGTAAAATACTATTATTTGTTGAAGGCGGCCAAGATTATTAAATTTATTTTTTGTCCTTTTTTGGCATCATCAGCTTTATATGAAATTTAATATTTCAATTTAACTGCATGCTTACTATACGTAGCAAATGTTAAAATTGATGAAAGTCAACATCTCGAAATCTATTAAAGGGCAACTTTAACTTAAATGCGAATCGGCAAAAAACCAACAGTGGAAAAAACTTGTTGGCGCTTATCTTGCTTCCTATTGGTTTTATGAAAAAGTCTTTAGTAAACTTTTTTTGAAGGTCTCGACGTTTTCAGAAAAAAAAATAGAAATACCGTTTAAGATTTTTTTGTTTGGCAGAAAAAAGCCAAAAACTAAAATTTAGTTTTTTTCTGTATCTATACAGAATAGGTAAACGGCTATGTATGCAACACGTCGCCCTTTGCATTTTTAGTGATATAAGTTTTTCCTCTAACTTGCACGAGTTTTGGGGTTTTTTCATTTTACCATTACTATACAAATGGTCAAGGGCAAACACAAAATGGTCAAGGTAAAATTATTCAGTTGAATTTTTTTGTTTATTTTTCCCATATTAGTATCGCCTAATAAAATTTTTTTCCAAAAATCCAGATTTTTCAATGTCCCTAACTCGTCGTTTTGTAAAAAAAGAGGGTAAAGATTTTTCGAAAAAACATAGTACTTATCCTCTAAAGGTTTTGGCCATCCGTTGAACCCGAATCCGCAATCCATTTTTTTCTATCTCGCTTCATTAAGGATTAATTTCCATAATCTTTTTGCATTTCGACAAATTCCGACTTTTCTTGATGCTTTATGGTTAAGTAATAAATCATAAAAATCAGTTTTGCAGAAATTTTTATAAGCATTATTCAAATATATCACTATATTTTTACTAAGATCAACAGTTTTCGAGATAAAAACAAAAATCCCAAGAATGTGACATGTTTCAGATCACTGCTGCTAGAGCTTATTTCGGATTCATCAGGACTTTCAAACAATTCATCGCTAGATACCTCTAAATAAGTGTGACAAATTTCAAAACTGTAGAAATCACTTTTAAGCAAAAGCGTATATTAACTGGGCTAATACCAAAATATGAATTTTCACTTCAAAATACTTTTAAATAGAACGCTTTGTAGTGCCACGGTAGTTACTATATCGCTACAACAACTACTGACTATTGGAAGTAGCGGATGAACGGTCTTCATAGCTAGTTACCCTCCTAGCCACTGTCGATCATGCTTTACTTTAATTATCGTCTGCGACCGGATGAAAGTGACAGATGAAAAAAGTAAAGTCATTGAACTCGTGGAAGGCATGCTGAAATGTTAAAAATTGAAACAGAAAAACTTTTTTATATGCTAATTTACGCTATTAACATATATAGTTATTAGTTCAGCATGTATCACGCATATTTCCGATATTCCTCCAGCGAATAATTACAGAGGAATATCAGAAGGCCAGTTGGGCAAGAATTTTACGAGGCTTAATTAATTAAGCGAAAATGAGGAAGAAGAACAGAGTATTTTTAAGTCAGGAGACTGCGCAGCGACAACGTCAATTTTGAGTAAGAAGTTCAAGGAACTTAGAAACACTTGTCATATTCGTAGTTCTGATGCTGAAATGTTAAAAATTTAAATTGAAAAACTTTTTATATGCTACTAGCATATATAGATACTAGTTTAGCATGTATCACGCACATATTCATATTCCTCCATAGGTATACGCTGGACGAGTATCGGAAAGCCATACGTTGAGCAAGGAGACTTAGTCAAAAATATTTTAGTGAAAATGAGAAAGAAGAACAACATCAAGAAATTCTTGATGGTTTCGGCTCTTACTTGATGAAAATCCATAATAATAATTGTTAGAATGATTTAAACTTAGCTGGAAATATTAATAAAAAATCACAAACTAATAATTTAATTTGTACAAAAGCTGAGAAAGGTAATACAGTTACTTTCATTCGAAAAAATGATTTTCTGGAAAAAACTTTTACACATCTTAAGTCAGATAATAATTTTAAAGTCATCTCTAAAGATCCTACTTCTAAATATAAAACATAAGTTAACAAAACAATTGAAAACACCAATTCTATATTAACTAATTCAGTCAGAGAAGTTTTTCTTAAAAGTAATGACCCACAGGCTCCTAAATTATATTCGCTTATAAAGCTTCATAATCCAGTTAACCCCATTAGACCGGTGGTATCCTTTGTTTCTGCCCCGTTACTGAAAAGATCAAATACTTCACAGATATTGTAACTTTACACTCCAATTTAGTATAAAAAATTCCTATACCTTAATTAATATCGCTTGACGTTAAAAATTTATTTCCTTGCATCCCACCCCTGGAAACAATAGCTTTAATAAAGGATATACTCTATAAAAATAAAGTCAACGTAGTTATTATCAATGAAATCATAGATTTATTGCAAATATATCTAAAACTAAATTATTTTCAATTCAATAACAAAATTTATACCCCAGCGGAAGGCTTACTTATGTGTAACCCATTGAGCAGAATTTGTTATGGATAATGTAATGAGAATTTTACTCATACTCACCCGTCAGCAAATCTTTGACAATTTTGGTACAGGTATGTAGACGATATACTCGTCTTATTTACAGGTACGGATAGAAAACTTAACACTTTTTTCAATTATATTAATTCCATTCACCCAAAGATTAAATTTACTATCGAAACTCATATCAATAATTCAATTAACTTTCTTGACTTAACTATTAGACGTTTAAATAACTAACTCAACTTTTCAATGTATCGTAGGCCTTCATATACAGATAGTAGGATACATAACCTCTCACACCACCCAATACAACACAAAGTGGCAGCATATAAGGGTATGATATATCGGTTACTTAGGGTGCCTATGTGAAAAGAAAATTTTGACATACCATTAAACAAATTGCAGTTAACAACAGATACACACTCACTTTAATAAATAATATTTTTTGTAAAATGTCGTACAAAAAAGCTGTAAAAGAAGTATATCATACTAATAAACGAAAAACATTAATTCTCTATCCTTATTTATATTGGCAAACCTAGAACTAATATAGAACGTTTTTTAAACAGTCAACAAATTAAAGTAGCATATAGAACTAATAGTTTCAATAATAAAAATTACAAAGATAAATTTGAAAAAGGCTATAAAACAAATACTCCACTTACGCTGAACATTTAAAAACATAGAATTACAATTTTAATGACAGTCAAAATTTTACACGTAGAACAAAGAAGCCAAAAATTAAATTTCCTAGAATCTTCAGATATTATTAAATTCAAACGTTCTGATCTTATTTTAAAAAACCAATTAGATATTAACAATTCTCCCTTTCTAAATTTGCATTATTAATTTTTGTTTAGTCTTTGACTTTATATTTTTTTACTTATTTCTACTTATATAAAAATATAAATATGAATAAAATCTCAGTAGTATGTCTAGACCAATTTGATATTATTACCTATATTTATTATACTACTTAGATATATTAGCCCATTCAGTTCACATCCATTTACTGTATTAGTCGTTCTTGTTAATTTAAAATTCCCATATTTACATTGCCCTATGTCTACTATTTATGGTTTGTTCTAGTAAATGCTATAATTTCTAGTTTTTTATGTTGCTCAAATGTTTAGATAAGTTTTATTACGATGTACCTTTTTTGATTATATTGTTCGACACAGGCAATAGACCATTATACATACAATGTTGATTTAAAAATCGTTATACTTGAAAAAAATTACTGTGCTAATGAAACATGTCATGTTTGATAATATACAAGTGGAAATAGACAACGAGTGTTTTTATCTAATAATTATTAGATACTAAAAATCGATAAAAATGTGCTCTCACACATCTTTACCAAAAGTTCTTGGCCGGAAAACATATATGTATAATAGCAGAAATATATAATTTCTGCAGGTGCAAAAACGGCCTAAAAGAAGAATTGTTTTCGATTATGTCACAGGATACCCCCTGCGATCATGATTTCTGGGCCTCTACCCTCATCAGGCAGGCTTGTACCCAGGGAGATCTGAAATAACAGATTGCTCGATATGACAAAATCGAAAACGAAACGTCTATCATACTGAAACAGTACTACAAGTTAAACGTAACATTTAGCACCACCTATCGGGGCTCCGGTGATTTCCGGCTGCAAACCCATAGGTAATTTAAAAAGCATGCACTAGCACCATCATGCGGAGAGTAGATACTAAAAATCGATAAAAATGTGCTCTCACACATCTTTACCAAAAGTTCTTGGCCGGAAAACATATATGTAAAATAGCACAAATATATAATTTCTGCAGGTGCAAAAACGGCCTAAAAGAAGAATTGCTTTCGATTATGTCACAGGGTACCCTCCTGCGATCTGGGCCAGAAATCATGATCGCAGGAGGGTACCCTGTGACATAATCGAAAGCAATTCTTCTTTTAGGCCGTTTTTGCACCTGCAGAAATTATATATTTCTGCTATTATACATATATGTTTTCCGGCCAAGAACTTTTGGTAAAGATGTGTGAGAGCACATTTTTATCGATTTTTAGTATCTACTCTCCGCATGATGGTGCTAGTGCATGCTTTTTAAATTACCTATGGGTTTGCAGCCGGAAATCACCGGAGCCCCGATAGGTGGTGCTAAATGTTACGTTTAACTTGTAGTACTGTTTCAGTATGATAGACGTTTCGTTTTCGATTTTGTCATATCGAGCAATCTTATTTCAGATCTCCCTCGGTACAAGCCTGCCTGATGAGGGTAGAGGCCAAGAAATCATGATCGCAGGAGGGCACCCTGTGACATAATCGAAAGCAATTCTTCTTTTAGGCCGTTTTTGCACCTGCAGAAATTATATATTTCTGCTATTATACTAATAATTATTAAGAAATTGGAACAAGAAATTCAAGCAGTATGGAAACAGTTCTCTTATTCGTAGTCCTACATAAAGCATATGATAAAATTTCGGTATACTGATTATGTTTAGTACACACGAATCAACTTTCGATTAATACAAACACTTAACACACACAAAAGTTAAATATCTTACAGAAGAATGCCTATTCCAGAGCTGTTTGATATCACCCACACTTTTTAAAATATAAATTGCAGCTGCTTTAAAACACTTGATAACTGATAATTAAAAAATATGTATTTATGTATTGCAAAAAGTAAATTTTCGGTTTAAACCTGGAGAATATCCGTAAATAATGATTTAGAATAGAAGCTGCAAAATTGGCTATAATTTAAATATCAACGCGAATATGAAGAAGAGACCAAACTGGAGTGATGATATTCAAGAACAAAGCAAACTTAAGATATAAAAAAATAACTAAAAAATCTTATATAAGCGTTTAGCTAAGAGAGCATCCAACCGGCACAACCTAAACTAAAAATGTAGTAAGTAACTTGATATCTAAAGATAGTGGAGGAGGAAATTAGACGTAGAACAGTATAGCAAGACATTCAAAACCCACATATATGACACAATATATATATATATATATATATATATATATATATATATATATATATATATATATATATATATATATATATTATATATATATATATATATATATTATATATATATATATATATATTTATATATATATATATATTATATATATATATATATATATATTATATGTTTCTCCTTTATTTATATATATATATATATATATATATATATCCAATATATACATCTAAAGCGATATATATATATATATATATATATATATATATATATCCTATATATATATATATATATATATATATAACATGACACCTTGTTTGTTTCAGGGTTCGGGTATTTCGGTTTTAATACCGATACCCCCCAAGGAAACTGCCTGATGAGCCTTGCCGGGGCAGATACCACGGTAGCAGATTGGCACCTTGGCCCTGGAAACAAACATAGCGTCATGTTTTGGTCGATTCTCGACAAAATGGTGAAGGAGTAATCACTTACCGTTACTGGTTTCGTTTTATATAACTTTTTACGACCAAGAACCGCATAGAAATTGAAATTTCTGTTTCTTATATATATATATATATATATATATATATATATATATATATATATATATATATATATATATATATATATATATATATATATATATATATATATATATATATGTGTTTTCATTCCGGGTGTACATCCGTTCACGACTGTCGTTCTCGAAGCTTTTCTTTCTCGCGTCCGAATAGAGTCTCTATTTGAATTTCCTCTATAATTTTAGAGAAAACTAAAATTACTGATATTCGTGTAAAGTATTTAATTGGTTAGGAGATTGGTTGGAACTCTAGAAATTTTCAAGACAGTGGAATATATTCCATATTTTATGTATAGATTTATAAGGCATGTTAGCTGGTAAATAGTCTTATTTGTAATGTTTTTATAATTTTTGAGTATAACCGATAAAGATCCTGCTTGGTTTATTGTTAAGTTCATTTATTGAATAGCTGACCTCTATTTAAGGGACAGTATACAAAATCAAAATTTAAGCTCTCGAGTTCATACTAAATAGTCACACAATTCGACAAATTCGCGAGTCGATTTGTTAGCATGCGGAATTCTCTCAATACGTTTGAGAGGCCCGCTAGTGAAGAAGACATTAAAACTCTGAGATTGTAATTGTAATGTATCTTCTATTGTAGATTTATTTCTAGACCATTTTGTATTATATTTGATGACATCCTGTATTGCATTGGGATTATAACTGTAATCTTTTAAATAAATATAGTTGGCCTGTTTTTTGACAATTTTATTTTGTTCCGATAGGGCTTTGAAAAATGTTTGAATAATTCCTTGAAATCATTATTATTATGAAGTCCCTATAAAAATTCAGTATATATCTTATATTCTTGAGTTCATTGTTAAACCAAAGAGCTAAAAACACTCCTTGTTTTTACGATCTTTAAATACTTTTTCTGGAAATGCCGAACTTGCAAAATTTTTTATAAAAGTTTGAAACATTTCAAATTTCTGATTTGTAGTATTGTCCACGTTTTTAAAAAAATCATAGCGTATGTTCCTTACTGAAAATTTCAAAACCAGCTCTTACAGCCAGATGATCTGAAATACCTATATCACCAAGAAGTTGCTTCCAGTCATCGACGTTAGTAAATATATTATCAAGACAAGCTGCTCCTCTCCTACTTTCAGTTATTATAACTTTTTAGTCCATAAGAATGCATAAGATCTATTGTATTATAAAAAAAGTGGCCCATTTAAGCAAATTGTCACCATATAATAAAAATCTTGGAAAAACTTTAGACAAATGGTTCGCCGCTCTAGTAAAATCAAGCTCGAGCAAAATATTTTACAACAGAAATCCCGGGGAAATGAGATCTGACTAATGTTACGCCATCAAACTTACATGCCTGTCTAGACATTTTATAGGGTTTTTTGCATACAATTTCCGGGAAGAACCGTCACCTCTAAAAAACTGAATAACGACTAGGAAAATTTTCAGATATAAACTTGTTCTATTTTTCTTAAACTTAAATATAAATTGGGCGGAAAACGTAAAATGAGCTAAAATCATAAATATTAATGGCAACGGCTCTGAACCAGAATAATCTGTTTCACCGGGCTTTTGTACTATTTTTTGGCAGAGATGTTCAAGGGTACTTGAAGCTTTATATACCTCTTGAATTTAAAACGAGAATATGCTAATATATCTGCTGACCATTGATTTTATTTCATTTATATTTTTACTACGTCGACTATAAACGTATAACTCTTGAGAAATTATAATTTAAACACTAAACATAAACGACCTATATTTCTAATTCACTCAAACTTTGTGTGTATCATTTCCTGATATTTGGATTTTCTTTTGTGTGTCTCTGTTAAAAAGTCCTGAGACCAAACTACAAAAATTAAAAAAAAAACTTTTGTAACTGCCTTACAGTTTATATTAAGGAACCAAATTCCCAAGAAAATTCGTTTTGTAATTTATATATCCACAATGGTTCAAGAAACTTCCAATAATCAATATATATATATATATATATATATATATATATATATATATATATATATATATACCGAGTCCGGTTTAACAGGAACTGACCTAAACCTTAATGTATTAAATGGAACCCTACATTTTTTTTTTGATGGTCCTATTCTATGTAAAATTCCCTTTCCAATGATGTTTCACAAGTAGTATTTTTCTTCCAAAATTGAGGCACTAAAATCGGTTTTCTGAAAAAAGTTGTATTCACCATATAACATATAAAACAAAAGACAGTGTCAAACTTCTGAGTTGACCTGATTAAAATGTACCTTTTTAGGTAAGAAAAAGCATGAAAGCATATTATTGTGTTTTTTTTCAAAATATTACGCCCTGTCGAAAAAAAAATAAAAATGTCTACTTTTAACGTAAATTTCTGCTAAAATTTAAATTGAACCTTGTATGTTTTATTTATCTGTTTAATTTCACGGTAAATTACGTTTCCAATAATATGCCACAAGTTAATCCTTTTATCGTTAAATTACAACAATATTTCGATTTTTCCTTCGAGCTACATAATTTTTTATCAGGGAAACTACTAAATCAAAATTTACCATATTTATTAGTTAAACTATGTTAGATTTATTTAACCATCATTTTTAGTAGACAATAACTAAGTCTTCCATTTAGTCTCAACATGTGTCAGATTTGTTTATAACATTTTACGGCCATCATTATCTGGTTATTAGCAGTTGAAGTATGCGATTTATGAAACTGCATTCACGTTGAAATTAATATAGGCGAAAATTATTTTAAAATGCTTATATTAACCAAATGTCACGTTTTTATAAAAATAAAATGACCAGTTTACCTATTTCTATAAAATGTTTTATTGAGATTAGAGTATTAGAATCGCTAACACTGTTTATACAGGTATGGGTATAAAATGGCCAACCTAGGCCTGGTCATTTAGTTTAAATCTTATAAACAAATCGGACACATGTTGAGACTAAAGATAATACTTAGTTATTGTCTACTAAAAATGATGTGTAAATAAATCTAACATAGTTAAACTAATAAAAATGGTATATTTTGATTTAGTAGTTCCTCCGATAAAAAAATATGTAGCTCGGAGGAAAAATTTGAAATATTGTTGTAATTTAACGACAAAAGGACAACTTGTGGCACATTATTGGAAACGTAATTTAACGTGAAATTAGACGGATAAATAGCATATACAAGGTCCAATTTAAATTTTGGCTGAAAATTTACATTGAAAGTAGTCATTTTAATTTTTTTTTTGAAAAGCCGTAATATTTTGAAAAACACGTAATAACATGCTTTAATGCTTTTTCTAACCTAAAAAGTTTCATTTTAATCAGGTCATCTCAGAAGTTTTACGCTGTCTTTTATGTGTTATATGGTGAATATGACGTTTTTTCAGAAAACCGGTTTTATGCCGCCATTTTGGAAAAAAAATATAACTTGTGATACATGTGAAATTTAGGTTGTATTTTTACCAAAACTAATATTTTTGTGTGAAATTACATCGTAATTCGCAAATGTAATATGTAGTTTTACATAAAAAACGTATTTTTACATGTGAAATTTAGTTTGTATTTTTCCTAAAATTAATATTTTTATGTGAAATTACATCGTAATTTGCACATGTAATATTACACTGTATATTTTTTATATTTTTCTATACAGGGTGTTACAAATTCGAGTGTATGCATAAGGATTTTGGAAACCGCAGAAGCTACGAGGTCGGTTAAATTGAGACAAAGTTGCACAATTTAGTAATATTGTTAAACACTAAAATGCGCAGCTTTGTCTCAATTTAATCGATTTTGTATCTCCTATACTATTTCCAAGATCCCTATGCATACACTCAATTTGTAACACCCTATAAAACTATAACATTTTGGCCTTAGTCAATTGGTTTACATTTATAGATGATAACACGTACATGGCATAAGCATTCATATGACCTGTTGATATTTAGGGCATATTACCACATACAAACGTCGAAATTGGACTATATGACTAAAGCGTTATAGCAGCGTTTTTTTGTTGCCATTCTGTGGTCCATTATAATACTATCTACTTCATTCATATTATCCAGGAGCAATTTTTAGTTTAATGTTCAAATTAAACAACAAATTATTTAAAAATCCAACCATTTATTATACAAAAATATCGTTAAAAATCAAATTATAACGAAAAAATTAACATTTTTAACAGATCGCTGACCTTAATGAAAAAATTGAAAATAATATAACATATCCAATTGAAAAACAAACACATTATATCTAAAAAACGAATATTTTTAACAGATCATTAACACTAATGAAGAATTTTTATATATTACATATTTTCAGACTGAAAAAAAAAACGTTATTCGACTGCGGGTACCCTTTGCGATTTGTGCAATAATCCCTATTTTCACCATTATTCCTCATTTATTAAGCAATGCCCTTCCATAAGTCCATATAGCTTAGATAATGCCCAAATTACCATTAATGAATAGGAAGGTGCCCTTATTATTTTTTTCTTTCTCTTTAACTCAATCTTAATACTTTCTATGCAAACCAGCTAATATCTATACACGTCCAGGACTTTCATACATTTGCGCATGATCAGGCCGTTTCTGTACAATTCCTAACAATTTAATTATGATGTTCACTGTTGCACATTCCATTTTATGTGCTCATACATTCTCCAACCTTTCTTATCTCCTTTGTCATTCCTAACATTTACAACCTTACGATTATCAGCCATCCAATTCGTCGTTAATTTTGTGATCCATCATTTATCCTTTAGCATTATGTCGCCCATAATATTATATTTCCATTTTCCATTGGTATCCGCTATTATGCCAGTATATTTTTGCAGGTTTGTTTTGTTAATTCTATACAGTTGCTCACGGCCGGCAGGATCCTTTAAGGTAGAGTCGCCATGTAATATTTGATGAATTGATTGGGTTGATTTATTTTACTCTTCGACTCACGATACAGAAAGTGGTTGGTAACTAAACACATCTATAGATCATTGCTACAGCACAGGTCAAGGGCCGATCCGACAAGGTTCGCCCTTGCCTTCACTACGTCTATCGTCTATCTCTAGTTAAATCTATCTGACTAACTAATCTAATATACCACTCCTTATACATATTAAACTATTGCCAATATGTTAATAAATATAACAACTTGGTATACAGGGTGATACTACATACAGATAAAAAATTGTTATTTTGTCACGTAGCTATGTAAGGTATGCGTGTTGTACAAGCTATAAAATGTAATTTTTTTGGTCCAAATTTTTGGTTTAAAACATGTTTCAAATTTGTCAACTTTTATTTGTTTTTTTACTTATGATACAGCTTACACCCTTAGGTACAGCTAGGCCTAGTGCTACTATTTTTACTTGAGAACATTTAACGGGAGTCTGTGTCTACGCGAATTTCCATTATTTAATCTTTTTGCAATTTTTGCAGGGCACATAGGTTCTGCTATCAAAATGTTCACTCCTGGGGCTTCTACTGATTTTTGACGTCTAACCCTTTGACAGATTTTAGAATTCCCACTTCCCTTAGAAATCTACCCCTCACAGCGAATGGCCAGTTATATAGGACGTTTCCCTAGTGACGTTTCTCCACGGTGGTTAGACTACCCCTCAAAACACAGCGAAAAACTGCACATCTATCCCGCCACCAGGCAACCTTAAGACACGTGCATTCAGTTCGATGTTCCGACCGGTACCTCACTTTATTCATCAGAGTTATACCGTTTTGCCGATTTTAAAGTTTGTGATTTTTCTAAAAAGATTTTTGTGCAAAGTGAGACAATTTAACAAATTTTTCATTTCATCTCAGGCTTCTGGGGATTGATTCTTAAAAAAATCGGTAAATTTCCTTTACGTGGAACCTCGTCGTTATGGATTTTTCCTTTTAACACATTGTACTGTCTTTTTAAATATTTTTATTGGACGTCAATTTGTTGTACCATATTGGATTCTAACCAATATTTTACCAGTTTCTACTTATGCCATGATTGATTTTTGGGCTTAATTTAAAATAAATTATTTACGTTTTTTTACACTGATTTTTTAAGACCATCATCTTGTTCTGTCATGTTGAATTCGTACCAGTTTATCCCTATATCGCAGCATTTAATTTCTGTGCAAAATTTGAACTCAATTGAATAAGAAAATGCTTCTTACGCCAATTTTTTAAAAAACTTATTTTGTCGCCATTTTGATTCGCCATCTTGAATTCGCACCACCATTTTACCAATTCATCTCTATGTCACGCTTAATGCTTACACGAAATTTAAAATTAACCTAATAAGTAGTTTTTTAGGCTGATTTTTTAAACATAAATTTATTCTATTTTCTTTGAACCTAAATATAAATTTCGCGGAATGTGTAAAATGACCCAAAATCATAAATACTAATGACAATGGCTGTGACCCAGAATAATCTGTTCAAGTGGGCTTTTGAAATCTTCTTTGGCAGACATGGCAAATACTTGAAGCTTTATATGCCTCTTAAATTTGAAATGAGAAGATAATATACCTGCAAACCATTGATTTTATTTTATTTATATTTTTACTTCCCTCGTAAGTCGATTATTAACGTACAAATTTTGAGAAATAATAATTTAAACACTGAATAAAAACCGTATTTAACTCTAATTCCCACGCCCAAATTTTGTATACATCTTTGAACGTTTGATTAATGGTTAATTATTACATTGATAACACTCCTAGATTTTTACACTCTGTATTCTGTTTGTGCTATAGTGGTGAATGAAAGAAATCGTAAGATATTGCGTAAGTGTGATCTTTTCGATGCGCGTCTGATATTCAACGTATAGGATAATTTTAATAATTTAAAAATATAAATACAATGTCAAACGCAAAGATGAGTCCTAAAAAAAGGTTGCAGTAAAGGGAACCTGTAAAAAATTGGGCCCACCTTTATTCATTTTCGCACGAATGAATTTTTTTATATCGTATTATTTGTCATGGATCTAATTTAACTTACTGAACACGTAGGCCAGTCACTATAAGAGATAAATGTAGTGGCAATGTAATCAAATGCAAACGCGCATAAACATATACAGGGTGGTTCAATAATAGAGGACGTCGGCTGTAGCTCAAAAAGCGGTAATGACAGAATTTAAGGAAGAATATATTTATAGGTAAATCGGCCAAGAAAAATCGCTGTAAATTAGTTCCAAGATCCAGCTGCTAGGATGGCATTTGAAAAGATTTTATAAGAAATGAACTGTCTGACAGTTTATTAACATTAATTATCTTTGTTACATATTAGATTAAAGTTATATATTTTCTTTTTTCTTCTAATACCCTTTAATTACTATATTAGTTCAGTACACTTTTTGTTTAACTTCACTTATTTTGCTTATGTTCATCTCTCATTTGAATTAATCCTAAAATTATAGGAACATTAAAAAACTGGAAAAACAAAGCTGCAATAAAAACTTTAGTAATCTTGCATAACTTATCATAGGAACAAAATAAAAAATACTAAAACTCAGTCTGATAATCACATAAGCTTCGCAATAAATTAGCTAAAGCTTGGGCGAGGCATGGCAGGACTCGGTTTGGGCATAAAGATTAAACCGAGAGAGTTTTATCTTGCTTCAGTGAAAAAACAAAAAAAACGACGACATGCACTAACAATAAACTTACAACAAATATATTTAAAATCATCGAAAATTACTTTCGCAAATGGTCAAAATGCCGGTCGTCATTGTCAATACAGAGTTGCAATCATTCTTGTGTCGATCGAAGTGCAGCCTCGAGTCCCCCCCCCCAGTATCTCTATAGCAGAAGTGGAGGCTGCAGTCCAATCGATTCAAGAGAGATTGCAACTTTGTACTGACAATGACGGCTGGCACTTTTAGCTTTTGCGAAAGTAGTTTTCAGTAATCTTAAATATATTTGTTGCTAGTTCATTTCGTCGTTTTTTTTTGTTGTTTCACTGAAGCAGTGTAGAAATCGGTTTAATCTTTTTGCCCAAACCGAGTCCTGCCCTGCCTCGCCCTAGCTTTAGCTATTTTATTGCGAAGCTTATGTGATCAAGAGATTGAGTTTTAGTTTTTTTCTGTTTTGTTCCTTTGTTAAGGTTTGTTCTTTACAATTATGCAAGATTATTAAAGTTTCATTATTGGAGCTTTGTATTTTTAACGTTTTTTGGTTTTCCGAAAATATTAGGATTAATTGAAATGAGAGATGAAAATAATTTCCACTTTAGCATTGTCACTTTTTCTCCTCTACATAAAACGGTAAGGTTAATTTTCCAATCTGACGTTTTGGATTCGAGAGACCATCATCAACTTTCTTAATTTAAATGCGGACCTGAATTTTTTATTTCGCTATTTAATGTCCCTTATACCTACCAAATAATTTGTGATATAAAAGTCGTACAATTTGATTTTTTTTGAAAAAATCAGCATTATTTGGATAATCTCGGCACAACGCCATCTAGTGACCACTAACAAAGTTATTACGGTACAGTTTATAACTCCACGAGTAGAACAAAAAAAAAACACTTTTTTCGACACCAAGTTGAAAAAATCGGTTTATCTAAAATAAGCAAAAAGAGCTTAATTGGTTGAAAAACAATGCTTATATTTTCAACATACCTTAATTAGAGAAATTTAAGAGAAAATTGGCATTTACACGTTTGTGTTGTTGTTACGCTCCCTAGCGTGTAACTATCGAACTTGGAACTAATTTACAGCGATTTCTCTTGGCCGATTTACCTATACCCGGAACAACGCTATCTAGTGACCCCTAACAAAGTCATTAGGGTACAGTTAAGAGCTGCACGAGTATAGCAAAAAAAGCACTTTTTTTGACACCAAGCTGAATAGAATCGGTTCACCCAAAACCGAGATATCAGCATTCAAAAGTAAAAATGTTTGACCTGCCCGCACCACTTTATTTTTGAAAATAGACAAAAATGATCTTAAGCAAGAAGGCGCGTAATTGGTTAAATAATAATGCTTGCAATATACCATAATTAGAGAGATTTAAGAGAAAATTGACATTTATACTTTTGTATTGCTGTTACGTCCCCTAGCGACCAACTTTCGAAGTTGAAAATAATTAACAGCAATTTTTCTTGGCAGATTAAAATACAAACCTTTTGTTCCTTAAGTTCTGTCATTAATGGTTCTCGAGCTAAAGCCTACGTCATCTTTATTGGACTACTCTGTACAAAGGAGAAAACAGATGTTATAGAACAGACGCTCAAGTCAACGTTAAGTAGCCCTGTAAGGCACACGTGTTTTACAAGTTTCAAAAAATAATTTTTTGGTTCTAATTTAAGTCAGAAAATTTGCCATTATTTTATGGGTATGCTTATTTCCGATTTGGCAACTTTTATTTATATTTTTCATTTGATTCGGCCTACACATTTAGGTACTCAGCCAGGCCTAGTGTTACCATTTTTCTTGGGGAACCCTTAACGTACTTCTACGTCTATTTAGATTATTTCCAATTCTGGAGAGGAACATGGGTTCCTCTAACAAAAATTTCACTCCTAAAACTTCTACTGATTCTTGACATATAACTATTTCTGTCAAAAAGACGCCATATTTGTACAATTCGGTGGAACTTAACTTTCCGTACGACTTTTGCATTTATGAGATAAGCCTGTTCAATATTTTACAATTCCTACTAAATTAAAAATGGACCGTGATGTGTCCGAAGAACTACATTTATATCCCATCATCAAAGAGCCTCAAGACACGTGCGTTGAACTCGATGGATGTTCTGAGCAGAAGTCGGTACCTCTCCTTATTCACTAGCCGTTTCGCCGTTTCACCGATTTTTTGATTTTTCCTAAATGATTTTTTTTGTGCAAAGTAGTGCATTTTAACACATTGTTGTTGCATCTGAGGCTACTGGGGACTGATTTTTAAAAAATCGTAAATTTATACATTATGAATATTTTCTTTAATTAAAAATAGTGAAGTGTGACCTAATTTAATTCCTCACATACTCATTTAGTAACACATTTTACATTATCCAATATTCTTTACTTAAATATAACATACCCCTTATAATAAAAATAAATATCTTTTATGTAACAACCCGCGTAGCAAAGTGTCGAGAGGTGTATAAAAAATGTTTCTCTTTGTTCTGTCATGAAAAGCAAACATTTAGTATTAAAACAAAGAGACACAAACACGAACATTTCCTCTAATAATTATATATTGTAGACATTACATTCACGCTTTTACTGCTGTTTACTAATTCTATTTCACTCAAACAATTTAATAGCGGGCCATTTATACACTTCCCCTCTAAGCTAAAACCACATGTTATTCCCCTATATATCCGGAGATTACGACTCCGGATACGTGCTGTAGCATTATCTAAAGGTTAAAAGCGGGCCCGTAGCAGGCCAACGGGTTAACGGGCTATATTTTAACCTGTCTGTGGTCCCTGCCGGGATTATTCCACGTCCAGGTCTGTCTAGCTGGAACTGTACTGCATATTACGTCGCACTATGGGACAAACAAGCGATTTGCATCGCATACATGTTTTTTTCATAATTGATGTTAAAGCTAATATCCTAATAAAAATTAATAAAGACTAGTCAAATTACATATTGCAATCAAAACTTGATATTTAAACTAAGCCTCTAGAGTGTATCCCATTTTCGGAACCTTTGCGGGGTATCTCCATTATTTTTAAATATAAAGGGTTGCGCTTTTCGCGGCATGTGCTACTTTTTAGTGAAATTAAAGATGGCACCAGCCGAATTTTTATAGTCCTTCTGGTTTTTGAGATACAGTATGTTTTTGAAAATGTTGCAGTTTCAGGCACCCCTCGTATCCCCGCTATCTGATAACTTATCAAAAAGGCAAAAATTGCACCTTACATGTTTTTTTCCGTAGAATTTAATGCCGCTTTCAGAAAAAGTATACGGGGACAGGTCAAAAAGTTATCGGATGCTACTTTTATTTTTTTAAGAGGGACACCCTGTATATTATTTTTTATATTTATTAGGAATAATGTGGGCTTTCCAAAAATATATACATGTATGCATTTATTTTGAAAAACAAGCTCAAAATTCTAGATTTTGTAAAACAGCCATGTCAAAACGCAAAGTTACTGGTGGGCCAAAAGCATGAAGACCATCGACTAGGTGGGCCGCAAAAACTTATCTTAAAGAAGACAAACTACTGAAAATCTTGAGAAAAAGTACTATTATAGGACAAGACTGTTTATTAAATTATATAAAAAGGACATTACAAAAAACTACAAACATTAAATTCTTTTGACAGAAAACTGCGTCCAAGTGTGCGTCCGTCAACCGCGATCTTGCGGGAGATTGGTTCCTTTCATCTAAGAAAATAGTTGTTCACACTTATAGGTACTTCCAAACATTGACGGGATTTTACAGGCAAATGTTCTCATCTCTTGTACCAACACTATCAAGTTTTTGTTTTAAATGTGCCTGACACTGAATCTCAATTACTTCCATTTGCAAGTGAGGGGCAACTTTATCAATATCGATAGTGAAATGAGCAGCAAATAGAGAAAAATTGTTTTCTTGGGTCTTAAAATCTTGAAACGCTTCTCAAATTCTGCCAGAAGGCTTCTCATTTTCTCTGAATATATTTTGTATGATATTGGGACACTTGTGCTTTTCTGTTATGCTTTACAAGTCAGAAAATGTGACAGATTATCCTCTGATAACTGTTTCTCCCACAACATCATCTTACACTTGAAAGCTTTCACATGATTATGCACATCTGTAATAACTTGACGTGGTCCTTGCAATTTCGTATTTAAGTCCGACAAGTGTTTTGTGATATCTACCATAAATGAAATATCTTGTAAAAAAAGTACATCGCATAATAACATCTTCTCCTTTTGTTTCCATGAAACATCTTCTCCTTTTGTTTAACCAGTGTACTCACTTTCTGAATCACTTAAAAATGCAGAAAACTGTCGACTTTAAAACACTTTCCAACTTGATAATCTGTAACGAAGCCATTTTTTACTTTGTCTGTATATATATATATATATATATATATATATATATATATATATATATATATATATATATATATATATATATATATATGACCAGTCATCGAACACAGTTTTGACAAATCTAAATTGTACTTCTGCAGAAGTCCATAAACAGCATTGAAAATATCCTTCCCAGTTGTTGTATCATGCAATGGTACTAACTCCAGTAATTCTTCATACACATTGATATCTGTATCAACCGCACGAAGAAAAACAGCGAGTTGCGCCACACCACACACATTCGCCACAAGCAATAGAAAATGCAATGAAAGAGTCTGATTTTGTTTTTATCTGATCACTTATATTGGCAGCCAAGTCAGTAACTCTTTCATGATAGTATTCCGGGGCAAGGATATATTTTGATATGCCTTCACGTTCCCGGGACTTACAATTTCCGCGGCCTCTACAAGGCACTCTTAAAAATTCACCTTCAACAAATGGTTTTGAGTATTTCGCGATCAACTCCGACAGTACGTAGCTCGCTTGAAGGACAGATTAATTTTCTTGCTTTGGATGTGTAAACATAAGCTGCTGATCTTTCAACCGTGATTTTAACTTATATAACTTTTCGTTTCTCACCATGCCTGTATGTCAAACATAGTTTTATGACTATCACAGTGACGTTTTATATTACAAATGAAACAAATAATTTTTTCTTTCACTTCATAGCAAAAACTCTAATTCCCACTGTTCTTGAAAGATACGATGCTCATCTACAAGTACTGTTAAGTGTTGTAACAATAAGTGCGCAAGTCATCTCGAAACTCTATCGCAACTGACTCATAACTGACTAAACACTGAATGACTGAACTCAATCGACACGGCTTATATACGGATTGTGTTTTCTCGAGTTTTTTTCAGAATAATCAGATAGCGTCATCTGTGTTTTTGCGCGATAAAATTTCATGGAACAAGCCAGATAACGTTTGGCTTTAGGTTTTAGGTTGAGTATGTGTAGTTCATCCTCCTAAACATAGATGGTACTATGTACAATTGTACATTTTATTATACCAATCGTTTTTGCAGCGGCGCGCGCTTTCAAAAACGGTTTTCAACTTGTTCGCGGACCGCATTATCTGGCTGTTTTCAAAACTGATTTGGGCCCCAGAAAAATGCCCAATTGGCTGCATGTTCTAAAAGTTTCCTTCGTGTCCAATTAGTAGTTAGCAGGCTATGGCTAATTTGTTTGGAACAAAAAGCAAAATGTCATGTCAGTTTTTGATTAGTAATGAAATGTTTTTGTTGTTTTGCTGTTACTATTTAACTATATACTATTATTAATTTACTTTTTTTTATAATAATGGCGGTCTACGAAAACCATGAAAAGTATGATACAGTGGTTTTTTTTATACAATCTAATGGAAATCTCCAAGAAGCTTCGGAATTTTACAATATTTACAAAGGTAATGTATTTTGGGCGCTATGGTTAGAATAATTCAGTCATTTTTGCTCATATTAGATATCCAGAGTGAAGGCAACATTTTTGAGACATATTTGCCCGCCTTAAATCAAATTTAGTAGAACACGGATCATTTATCTAGCCTCGTCCTAAAGCATACACCAAACAAAATAAAGAGAGAAAAAAAATCGTATTCGGTTATGTAGAAACGAAGCCTTCATCTTCTTGTCAGCAAATAGAGGAAGCAACTGGTATATCTAAGCCTGATGCTCAAAAACTTTTGCAAAAATAAAAGTATCACCCACATAAATTCCACATTTACACCTCGGCGATACCCAAGGCCGAATGCTGTTTAGCAGTGGTATTTACAACAAATCTACTGATGATTCTTTTGGCAGACTCGTTATCTGGTCTGATGACTCTTAATTTTCAAGTGAGAGATTTTTCAATCGCCATAATACAAGAAAGTGGTCCGCAGAAAATAACCCTTTAATGTTTGAGAGGGTACAAGAAGGACGCTTTGGGGTTGGGGTCTCGTGTTTCATTTGTGAAAGACGCATAGCCTATAGAATATTTGAAGGGGATCTCACAGCGCGTCGCGGTATCTAGAAATCCTCGAGGAAATTATTCCACAACTGATAGAATGCCGTTAATCTTCAACAAGACGATGCTCCAAGCCACAACTCTGCATTTTTAGATGATAACTTTCCTGAAAGATCAATCTCACGAACCTGTCAGATGGCGCCCTTGAACTCCGGATCTTTCGATTATAAATTTTTTCTTATGTGGTTTCATGCAAAGTAAAATACATAAAATACGATACCAGTCTCTAGCGGAGTGGCAATAGATTTAACTTTTTGAAATTTGCAACGAAGGCTTTTGATTATTTTGAACGCTATTAGAAGAATAACGAAAATGTGACTATATTGCATACGTGAAAATGGACGTCATTTTGAAAACCACCTTTGGAAACTGCTTCTTTAGAACCTTTTTCTTTTCTGTATTTCATAACTTAAGTTTTAAGTAAGATAAGTAATTATTATTTTGTTTTGAGTAAAATTCAATAATTTAATCATGACGAAGTTATAATGCTGTATAGTAAATTAATCAAGAGTTGGGAATGAAAAAAGATCTTAAGAATTAAGTCTGAAATAAATAGCGTAGCAAAGTACCGTAAAACGGGGGTTATTCAACAGGTTTTTGACATATTTCCACCCCCACAGTGGATTTCGAGTCCAAAGTTAACTTTTTTTCACTCTAGTCATGGCATACAAAGCACTGTCTGTCAATTGACACTAATTGACATACCAGATGGCGCTTCAAGTGTAACGCACGTTCATTGTTGCAGCTGGCTTTTATTAAGTTTTTAATTAAACAAACTACCAGAATTAACAGTTAATGCTATACAAGTCATTGTAAAGAGTTCTACTTTGGTTTCAGGAAGAAACAATAGTGCTAATCTTGTGTATTATATTTAGTGGTGTCGATTGTTCATCATGGGTTTGACAGCCGCCGATATAGAAAAGATAAAGGGCATATTCAATGACCAATTTCTCGAAAATCTGGTACAGAGAGTGACTAAGAAGCTCGAGGAAGGGTTTGAGAGGAAGTTGAATGAACAGACTGAAACCATCAATACTCTTCAGGAAAGAGTTGAGCAGCTTGAACAATGCTTGGAAAAGCAGGAACAGGCCTCGCGCAATCTCAGTGTGAGAGTATTCGGAATTCCCTACGAAGAAAACGAGAATCTCCGTGAAAAGGTATTAGACGTTTTTAACAACAAACAAAAACTTAAAATAAGGGATACGCATTTATTTAAATGCTACCGAGTAAAATCTAAAAATTCCTCGAATACTCCACCGGCGACCTTGGTAACATTCCACAACGACACCGAACGAAAATCAGTCCTAAAGTGTCGTAGTCTCCTAAAGTCTACAAAAATAAAAATAAAGGAAGATCTCACAAAGTTCGGTCTTTCAGTGCTATCGGCTGCAATTAATAAATTTACCTACAAAAATGCATGGTGTTTAAATGGCGTTGTGTATGTGAAGTGCGAAGGTGTTGTTGTTCGTATTAATAAAAAGGCCGATTTGGATACTTTATAGATCGTAGTACATTATGTAAGTTTCTTTAAACACATTTCTCTTCTTCGGTCTACTTTTATGTATTAATGTTCTAATACACACTATGTCTAACTTGATTTGCCTCTAACAAGATTCACTTATTTTAATAAACATTACATATTTTTTTAGATTTTACAATGTTAGACAACACACTATTAATTTTTTTAAATATATGTATTAATTTTTATTTTTATATAAACATACAAATATATTGTTTTGAAACTATTTTATTCTGTTGTTTTCTGACAGCTGATTAAATTTTATAGATAACTAATTTATAAGTTGAATTAGCCTATTGCTTTACGTCTTGGTAATTAATTTTATAAAATCTAATCTATTCCTTTCTTGTTTCCCAGTAATGAAGCAGTCATTATGTAACACGAATTGAAGCTTTTTTTTTCTCATTTATATATTTTTCTACCCATGAATTTACTATACAAACTTCTATTTTCTACCCTTTTTCTCTATATTTCTTCATAGTTGTGTATTTGGTTGCTTATATCTAGTTTGTCTTTGTCTCAGCGGCGGCAGTGGGCATGCATAATTGATAGAATTTAGTATATTAAGTTTAATTTATTTTTCCCTCTTCTCCCTATAACTCTATTTATCCCTTTTTTTTTAACTCGACCCTAACATGCCCCTTAATGTTGCCCATACTAATATACGATCCTTACTGGCCAATTTTACAAATTTTAAAGATTATGCTTTCAATGTCAACTCAGACATTATAGGAGTAACAGAAACTTGGTTACACTCAGGAATAAATAATGCTGATATACAACTTAATAATTATAATTTAGCCAGGTGTGATCGGGTGGCAAGACGTGGTGGGGGTGTGGCTTTCTACATAAAGTTAAATATTAAGTTCAAAATTTTATTGTCAGTAACACTTAATTTTATTGAGTACATCTGGATCAAGGTTGAGTCACGCAATGAGCACGTTATTATAGGAAATATCTATAGACCACCAAATTCCAATCTGGACAACTTTTTTTCGCACTTAGAAGACATTCTAGCCAATCTTTACACTGTATCTGAAAATATTATTTGCACCGGTGACTTTAACATTAATTTTCTAAAACCTTCACCTAACACCCAACGGTTAGAATCAATCATGGATACTTTTGGGCTAACACAGAAAATAAATGAACCTACTCATATAACCTCTACTTCGGTGAGGTTAATTGACCTTGTTTTTACAAATACGTATTGAGTTTATTGCGGACGCTGGGGTACATGATATTCATGTCTCTGACCATTTTCCAGTTTACCTGAAATTTAGATTTCGTATCGAAGAGCAGGGTCCAGTAGTTTTTTCTTTTCGCTCAATTAGTAAAATTAACAATAATAACCTTCAACATGATCTTGAAGCGTTGCCTTGGGGCTACATTTTTGAGATTGCTGGCATAAACGACAAAGTAACATTCTTTAATAATAATTTGCTACAACTTTTTGATAAACATGCTCCAAAACAGACATTTAAACGAAATCGTAATTACAAATACGGCCCCTGGATAACTGAAAACATAAGGCTTCTCCAGAAATTACGAAACAAAGCATTACATAAATATAAAACTACAAAAAGCCCAGAGCATTATGCATACTATAAACAGTTACGCAATTTTACAACCGCGGCTATTCGTAATGAAAAAAAGGCTTATCTGAGGACTAAGTTCAATAATAACCTATCTAGTAAGGAAACATGGACTGAGTTAAGAAAATTGAATGTTATAAAAAACAAACAAAAGTGTATTCCGCCATATTTATCTAACGTTGACGAAATTAACAATTATTTTACATCATCATGTACTAATCCTCAACAGCCAAGTCAAAATTTACTGAATTACTATAATAATAACTTAAAAACAACTTTCCCAATCTTTTTAGTCTAAAAGAAGTAACTGAACATGAATTGATGAGAACTATTCTTTCCATTAAAAGCAAGGCATACGGATGTGACGGGCTCAATATTACATTAATACAATTTTGCTGCCCATTTATAATTCCTTTTTTACTACATATAATAAATGAATGTTTAAAAAAATCATTTTTTCCGAAAATGTGGAAGCACGCTTTTGTCACGCCCTTACCTAAAATACCCCAACCTAAAGAATTTAAAGACTTGCGTTCAATAAGCATCCTTCCGACCCTTTCCAAGGTTCTTGAAAAAATTGTAGATAAACAAGTTCGCCTGTTTTTAGATAAAAATAAATTATTGTCACTAAAACAGTCAGGTTTTCGTAAAATGCATAGCTGTGCCACAGCGATGGCAGATGTCACGGATGACATATTCCGAGCTTGGGATGCTGGTCAATTTAGTGCACTTATTTTACTAGATTACACGACGGCATTTGACTTAATTAATCATCAAATTCTTTTGGCAATTTTACATTATATAGGCTTTTCCGGTAATTCTTTGGAATTTTTTAAATCGTATTTGGATGCTCGCCTGCAGCAAATTGTTTTGGATAACTTAAAATCCAACACTGCATTCTTATCAGTAGGTGTTCCTCAAGGAAGTATATTAGAGCCATTATTGTATACTATATACACAAGTCGATTCAAGGATTTTTTAAAATTTTGTCACTATCATTTATATGCCGACGACACGCAACTTTATTATCATTTTCACCTAAACAATATAGAAGCTGCTAACAAAAATATAAATTCAGATCTACAAGATATAATTCAAATCTCCATGGATCATCACTTGAAAATTAATCCGATAAAATCGTCAATTACTATTTTCGGAGGGGACAAAAACCTTAGATTGAGAGTAAGCAGAGAACTTAATATACAAGTGAATAACATTACTATTCCCGTCACTAATACTTCAAAATCATTAGGCCTTGTTATCGACTCCGATCTTCGGTTTCATGAGCATGTAACCGGCAAACTAAAAAAAGCTTATAGCGCTCTTAAACTTATTTATAATCAAAGACAATTTCTAAGTCAAGAATTAAAAAAAGTTCTATGCGATTCCCTGGTCCGTCCTGTCCAATTTTAACCACTGTGACACCGTATATGGCCCTTGCTTGGATCAAGTTGATTCTAGCAGAGTTCAAAAAGTCCAAAATGCTTGTATTCGCCTTATTTTTGAAATTCGCCGTAGAAATCACATATCACATAAGCTCAAAGATATTGGGTGGCTCAATATGTTTAATCGCAGGAAGCTACACACCCTTACTCTTAGTTATAAAATAATAAAATTTAAATCTCCACAGTATTTATACGACAAAGTACGTTTCAGGATGAATGATCATCGTCGTAATCTTAGAGACCTACATCAGCTGACTATTCCACGGCATAGAAAAGAACTTTTCAAAAGAAGTTTTTCATATAATCTCTCTTCCAATTTAAATTCTTTGGGCATTGCGTCATTTGATAAATCCTGTTCTGCCTTTCAAAAACAAATAAAACAATTTCTGTTCTCTCGCCAGTAAGCAATTACCTCTGAATAACTCTCAACTTTTTTTATATATTTTTTTTTCATGCACTTAATTTATATTGGTATATACCCTTTCCCCAATCCTTTTCCTTTCCTTTCTTCTATCTAGCTTGTATTTTTAGCATTTATTAAAGATACTACAGACCTGACAATACATTATGTTTATTTTTTTTTGCTGACACTGAGGTGCTTTTAACTATTTTTCCTCCCAACAATGCAAAGCCTAAACAGTGCCTGGTTGTCTACCAGGAAACTGCAATGACATGGCCTTTTATTTTTCATGTGCTATTATGTATTTTTTATACATGTATTTAACATAGTTAATTTCTTGTACAGGTATGTTTTTTGTAAATGAAAAGTAATAAATTTTGTTTATTATTATTATTATTATTATTATTAATTTTAAAACAAAACAAAAAACGGAATATTTTTTGTCAAGAAAAAACGGTGTCGAAGTTACCCCGATGGCTAATCCGACATCACCTTTAAATAGCTCTAAAGGCAAGCTAGTTCTTCTTGTGGGTTATTTCGACACCCATTTATTTATTTTTGGTTGGTTTAATAAAGTATATAACGGAATTCAAAAAAAGGTTTAATGTGAAAAAAATCTGCATTGCAGTGAAATCCAAATAATCTTCTCGATAATATAAATAAAATGAAACTCGCATATCACTCAGATTATGGATAAAAAAACATTTGTCTTAAAATAAAATAACATTAATTTTGCTACATAAAAATATATAAAAGCAATCCTATCTATATAAAACTGAATCTAGAAATGTCCTAGTCCTCACCTTCGCACACTAAACATTCGTATCTAGGGTTTTTAGAAGCCTGGTATTATCCCACAAATCCAACGGTTGCAGTTAATACAGCGTATCCAAGCTTTCTGACTAAAGCATGCATACTGTGGATCTTTCGAATCTTAGTTATAAATGCTACCTACCCACTTAAAACAGAAAATATAGCATATTCAATCCCGTGGATCTGTGTAGGCCAATGTTCTTCTGTGATGTGACAACGTTCTTCTTTTCTCTCCTACTTTTCTTGTATTTTTTAGAAAGATTAGCACGGGTTTTAATGTCACTTGCCTCACTAGTTGCTTTTGGGAAACTTAAAGTATCAGACATCATATTAGAGGACTGAATATCGTTTATATTTTCAAGCAAGCTTCTCTAGAGTTTGTTGAAATATTTGTTGACCAGGGCGAAATAATATTTGTTTTCCTCTTCTTCGTGTCGCATGAGTTCATTTTACCCCCTAGTTTCCTTTATTGGGATTTCTATTACAATAAATGTCCATCCAACGTTCTGTCAGATCCACAATACGAAAGAAAGTTCAGATGGAATTTTTGATAGAACTTCTCGGGCATTATATGGACATATACCTGTAAAGAGCAATACATAAAATCAAAATAATTTACACAGTATTCGCCTTTTGCCTATCTGTAGTTCTGAAGCCAGACTGCCTCAAGTTCCATAACTTCTTTAAAACTGACGGGAAATGATCTCTAAAGATTGTTTCCCGACGGCGAGATTCTTTTCTACACGTATCTAGGATGGTTTTTCACTTTTTCTGTCCATAGGTCCGAGGAAATCTCACATAGAGGGGTTGCATAACATGAGTAGCATGGGCAGGATGTGGTGTCATGTTAATATTATTATCTAGAACAGCTTCTATTACTTTGGGAGAAAAATTCGAGGCTAATTTATCCCTAATCACTATTTTTTTGCTTTCTGGATTAGTGTTGCTTTGTATGTCTGGAAGTAAAATACTAAAAAACCACTCTTCATATCGAACCAACTAGTTTTATTACAGAAATACTCAGTTCCTATGAGGCCAAATACGGTCCAATTTCTTACAGCTTTTGACTCTTGTATACCACCATTGGTGGGAGAAAATGTGCGTTAGAATTTGCGTATATCATTATGCCTATTTCGTTCGAGAATGGTATTTGATCAACTCTCTTACGTCCTCTTGGCACTAACACTTTTTTGTCAAACCGTCACGAAATACTCGTATACATAAATACGGAAGTCGGTAAAAAATTACCACAATTTGTCATATTTTGTTGTTTAATTTTTTTTAAAGGTTAAACACATTGCAGTCCATAATACTAATTCGGTAAATATAAATATATACTTATCACTTATACACACTAATATAGACTAATGCGGCGAGTGAAGCCGGAAAACTATAAGAGGTCTCCCAGATAATAAATTTAAATAAATTTAAAAAGGAAGTTTACCAGCGTGTAGGAAATTTAAGACAACTTTTAAGATTGCCGATAGATACCGAAAATCGAAAATTTTATTGTGACTGATAAATCGATTATTATCGAACTATTGATAACTATCAGTATATCAATCACTGTTGATAGTTCTCGATAACTGTGTATAACTATACAGATATCGAAAAAAATTCCCCTCTTTACTTGTGGGTAGTTGTTATTTAAAATAATTAGCGTAGAACTGCATAGAATTTTAGCAACTTTGGAACAAAAATAATATTTAGATTTTTTACCAAATCTTAACTTAGTAAATAATACTAAATACTGTTTATATGAACAACATATTAAATGTTAGTAACAGGTTAGTAGTAGATCATAAATTAACCTTAGACGTCTATAATGAATTAGTTATAACATAGATTTTTTAATGAATAACAAATATAAAGACAAATAAATGGAACAGAATCACTCGGTCTCGGTACTATAGAAAAAAGTTTTACCTCACTTTATAAGTATGCTTCAATAAATATAGTAATGGAAATATGTAACTACTAATACTAATAATAACGATCAGGTAACTTACAGAGTTTGACGAAAATGGGTAGAGATAATGTAACGAAAAAATATCTTTACAAATACATTTTAACATTTTGTATCTCAGAATCTAAACATGTTAGGCAACTTTTTATGTTTGTATGACCTTAAAACATTCAAGTTTACCTTCTGCTTAGCCAAATTTTTCTATTCAATTGATTATGGAATGTTTAAATTTTTTTAATACCTATCCATAGAATTGTTTGCATTTAAAATATAGTATTGTGTTAAGTTCCCCAAATATATGCTTCATAGTCCTAAATTCGCAAGCATAATAGTGATTTACGTTACAAGACTGATAGGTGACTTACTACAGTATGAAGCGAAGTAGGAGCCAAGTCCGAAATATAAACAAATACTGTAATAACGCCTAACGGACTTTGTTTTTGTTAAAAAATAATTGTTAATCATACCTTAGTATGTCTCTGATTTTATAAAAATAAAATTATTAGTATAATGATTATTCAGATGTACTTGATTCCCGGCATTTTTTATAATAAAACACTATTTTTGTTTCTGTGTCATTAGTTTGACGTCATTTTTGTCTGTTAAAATGACTTTCGATTTGACAAGATTAGGAGCACTGCTAAAGCGCAGAACACCATGGAAGTTACGTCATTGCTTTCCGTCTACTTACGTTAGACTTCATTTTCTTTATGTATTTTCGGTGATTTGTTACATACTTTCTTGAAACATGGGTTCTAGAGGGTAATATTTAGTTCCTACGTCAAAATTTTCACCAATTTGTGTACCACAAATGTGTACTTCCTTTTTAAGTTTTGTTTTCGTCGGTTAGTTTTTACGTTAAACGTTTACGGAAGATCCATTGTGTTCCAAGCATAAGCAACGTTTTAGTACTGTAATAAGCTATTAATTTTATACTGTCTAGTAAAGCTATAGTCTATTTCATAATTGTATAGAGCAATAAAATGGGGAATTCCGTCCGGTTTGACTGAATTTCGGGGCCATCTATAGGCGTAGGTAAACTTTGTTTAAAGAAATAATAAAGATCCTTTTAAATTCATGTACTTTTGCCCCGCCCTGATAAATACCTAATGAGGATTTATTACTCTATAGATTACATTTATTGCTCATCATAATAGGCTAGTACTTAATGGAGGCAGGTAATAAAACACAGTTATAAATACTTCTTAATTGTGTTTTAAACATGTTAGTATTTGCTGTTACACCATATTGTTTACAGTATTATAAGAATATTAATAAAATGGTGACATTCACTTCAACGGAAAGATGTTCTAATAATTCTTCACAGTCAGTGAGTGAAAAAGTTGTTATTTTAAATGCACACGATTGCATAAAACACGATTACCCTAGTTTTACTGAATAAGAAATTGTTGATCGATGATCCCAAACGACTGGAACTCGAAAGTCCACCGTTTTCAAATTATTGCGGGAGAGAGAGGTATCAGGACAAGTAGAACCTCGCAAGAAAATTCCAGAACGACCAGCAAAAGTCCTTGATGAAGACACCAAATGTGCAATTCGAAGAAAAGTTCACTCTTTATTTTAAAAAAAAACTACACACTCTAGATAAATTTTGCTGGAGCTTGGTCAAGATGACAGTATTTCTTTGATAACTAGAAAACTCTAAAAGGATTTTTGCCTAAAAAAAGCATAACCGAAAATCACTTTTACTGGAAAGCGATGAAATTATTTGCTAGCGACGAAAATACCTGAGAAGTATGAAGCAGTACCGAAGATTTATTTTTTATCTTGATGAGACCTGGATTAATGAAGGTTATATATGTGGCAAGACAAAAATATAATCGGTGCCCGCCAAAATTTCATCGAAGGTCTGTCAACCGGTATTAAAGTGCCTTCAGGAAAAGAGAAGAGACATCGGAAGCGAAGAGCCTCCAATGTGTTAACTTTTCAGTCGTGCCGGACGGGAGATTACCATGAGGACATGAATTCTAATGTTTTCGAAGACTATTTAGGTCAAATGATAAAATATCTTTGGACTGATTCGGTATTGGTTATAGATAACACAAGTTATCTTTCATGGCGCATAGAGAAGACACCAACTTCATTTTGGAGAAAACAAGAAATTATCGACTACCAAAAGATATTGAGTTTGAACTCAATTTGAAAAAAAAAACTACTAGCCATAGCAAATTCCACAAAAATCGTTTTATGAAATATACCATGGAAGATATAGCAGAAAAATATATTGTAACTGTGCTGCGCTTACCGCTATATCATTGCGAACTAAATCCTATACAATTTATATGGGCGCAAGTGAAAGGATTTGTAGAAAGACAAAACACGACATTAAAAATGGAAGATGTTACGCTAGTGTTTAATCAAGCCATTAAGGAAGTGACACGAGAGAACTGCAAAAATCAGTCCAGCATGTTATTAAATATGTCGATATATTTAAATTCTATCTATAAGTATCCAACCGCAGGCACGCCTTTGGCGTTCCATTTTCAGTGTTTATGAATGGATAACAATAGGCAAAATGCATAAATTGACCCAAAACCGGGTGGTACTACCTGCACTTAAGGGGTTACTTCACCCAGTATTACGGATCAGTGGCAAGCCTTCCGCCGCTGCAATATTATGCTAAAACTATAAAAGATATGTATTAGCTTCAATGTAATTTTAATAGGGAAATATGTATAGTTGGGCGCTAAATGTGAATTTTTATAAAAAATTCGAATTTATATTGAAAAAAATAGTAGCAAAGTTGTATATTTTCGATCATATTTTGACGCAGATACCGCCCCATATAATTTGTTTTCACAAAATGGCTATTTTCCGCCTTACACTGATCTTTTGTCTACATAACTGCAAAACTTGAAATATTACGCGTGAACCTGTTGACCCCGTTTTTAACTGAAATGTAACTTAAGTTGCCTATAGACACCATAATTTTTCAAGGACTGACATGAAGGAAACGTCTCGAATTAAGTTTTAATGATACACTGAAAAAACTGCGGCCAAAAATATGTAAATATATTTAAAAATAATGTACAAATGACTTAGTAAAATTGTTTTCCGGCATCTAGGGACCCTTAAACGTAAAGATCTGAAAAAATCTCACGAGGGAAGTAATAACTAATCACCTTGTGTTTTTAACAAAAGTGTATAATATTTTTGCAAAATAAATTTTTTTTGTTATCACAATACAAAAAAAAACAAGTTTTCTTTGCACAGGGGTGGCCCGCATTTAAATAAATGACACTGTATAAGTGGTTAGATTTTTAGGTCAAGCGGGGCTCATAATTTTTGGTGTATTTTTGTTTTGCCAACCAAAAAATTTTAAACAAATACATATTTAGCGAATTTTCTTATTTAGTCCCTCGGCATTTAATATATAAAATAATATTAAGTGGCTATCTTAATAATGTTGCGCAATATAATAAACAAAACTATTTTCTTTCTCCCTGTATATTTGTAAATAGCCCATCGAGATTAAGGAGCTCGATAAAAGAATCACACAACATTTTGGTAGTCACTGTGTTTTCTGATTTGATTCATAATGTTGTTGACCTTTGGACCCGCACGATAAGACCGCATTCGACTTATATTTCGTTTTCTGTTTGCAATTCAGCGTTAATGAAAAGAAAGAATTTTGCAATGAGATCAATGCCAAACTATATAAGTGGCATGAATTATTAGTGGGTCACCCTGTAGTCCTTTTGCATTCCTAATAAGGTTTTATTGCTCTATACATTTCAGAGACAGGCTATAGCTAATATTACAGTAAATGATAATGTAATTTGACATTAAAGTATCTAATATCGTAATTTGTTGCCTAGCAACACTACCATGTTATATTGTTAAGAAGCACTCAATCTCTCCCATCAAAATATAAGAAACAAAATATTTGGTTCTATGTATTCGACAGTGACAAGCAAAAGACAATCATAATAAGCCATGGAAAATAATAGCTATAACATCGTTACAGTGATACGATTATTAGATTGCCAACTAACATTTATTACATTTTGATAAATATAACTTTTTATTAATGTTAAAAAATATTATGACAGTATAAAATAAAATTAAATTATACAAATCACGTCAGTTAGGTGTTATTACAGTACCGGTATATATTCCAACAACAACTCGTATTGTAATAAGTCACCTACTGAATTTGCAACGTAAATTACTATTACCCGCCGTATTCCGGGAAGTAGTTATTTACCAGACAGTATGAACTAAAAAACATTGTGTGTGCATCGTATCGCCTTCAATTAAGCAACATTGTTACAAAAACAAAACAGAAAGACGCTATGGTAAACTTCCCGCAAAAGCTAATAACAAATAGGTCTTTATATAAAGTACGGCTTAAAATCACTCGGATGCTGTTTTTGTTGAGTTACAATGAAAATCCCAATGTATAATAGTTTGAAACACTGAAATAATAGTTTAACCTGGCCTCGTTTCTGTAACATTAAACCAACTAAATGCCGTTCGTAATTCGTGTATTTGTTTAGAACAATTTTACCCAATTTAAATTTTGCGGCGCTTATGTAAAATTTGGGTCAGTTTCAAAAATTTACTTTGACCAAAGAAGAATTAGAGATTTTATTCTGCATTCTGTATTCTGTAGTAGGTGGTTAGTTGCGGCCAAAGCATCTGTGACATATTTGACTCCATGTCAACTAAACGTTTAAAAGCCCTTACAACAGGTGATAATGTTGTCTTAGAAGACTTTCCTTACACTTGCCATGCACACAACTGATTGGTGCAATAGTCTAATTTTTATTGTTTTCGCTTTTGTCATAATAAGATAAACATGTAAGGGCAGGCATGTAAAGGGTATTTACGAAATACGGTAAGAATCACAAGATAAACAGGAAATCTTTAAGCGAATTTTAAATTATTCGTAAAGGAGATAAACATAAAAACACATTTTAAATTCCAACAAAGTGCAACTAAGATAATAAGGCAAAATAGTTATATTCAGTGTCTATAATAAATAAAAAATGTGTCTTAACAAACATAGCACTTTTAGGGTTTTATTTGTGCCAGGTAGATAAAATACATATAAATAAAAATTAAACAAAATATTATTATTCAATAGGAAGTTTAACGGCCATTCGGACAAATAATTCTGCCTTTGATAAGCTGATTCAGGTATAGGGTCCAAATCTCATGGACCATTATACCGACAAGCCTTTAAGCATTTTTCATCATCTCTACCGGCACAATTGACGACGTTTCGCCCCTTTGGGGCTCATCAGGCCAGCCTTAACTTTTCATCGTATATAGACTAACTGCCGTTGAATATTTTTCATCATCTCTACCATATGGCTGCATTGGCCTGATGAGCCCCAAAAAGGGCGAAACGTCGTCAATTGTGTCGGTAGAGATGATAAAAAATGCTTAAAGGCTTGTCAGTATAATGGTCCATGAGATTTGGACCCTATACCGGAAATAGCTTGTCAAAGGCAGAATTATTTGTCCGGACGTTATTTTCTTTTTTTATTCTTATTGAAACTTTGGTCCAAAAAAGCCGATATCATGGATTTTCATCCTTTGTCGCCGTCGTTTCGCCAACAATAGTTGGTATCGCACGGCAAACAGAAAATTGAAAGCCTTCGCATATCGCGCTTGTGTTTTCAACTTTTACATTACTACTAGAAGTTCAAATAACAAGCCTCACACTTATACCCATAGATGACGCTTTTTTACTCTTTGGGTTAATTTCTTACTGCCTTAACTTTTCATCGTATATAGACCAACTGCCGTTGAATATTTTTCATCATCTCTACCATATGGCTGCATTCGCCTGATGAGCCCCAAAAAAGCGAAACGTCGTCAATTGTGCCGGTAGATGATGAAAAATGCTTAAAGGCTTGTCGGGATAATGGTCCATGAGATTTGGACCCCAGTAGTGATGTAAAGTTTCGTTACTTTTAAGGACTTGGACCGATTCGTTACTTTGGGTATTAGGACTCGTTACTCAAGACTCGTTACTTTTTATAAATCGTTACTTTTAATAAAATTGTATTGTAGCTTTTAGCTTTAGCTTTTATGTTTTATCGGAAGCCGGATTTTTGTTTGTTTTCCAAATGAATATAAATCTCGGTTTGTCAACTGTCAAGAGTGTCAAGTATTTAATTATAAAACAAACTACGAGTTCTACGATATAATATATTAAAAAAACAAAAATATATTATATATATATATATATATATATATATATATATATTTCATAATATTTAAACAATATTATATTAAACAAAGAAATAATGAACCTACTGAAACTAAAACGATTAGTTTATAAAAAATAAACAAAATATAAAACTGCAAAGTCAGAATTAAAACAAAATATTTACAAGTGATACTAGGAACTAAACCAAACATAAACGTAAACCTTTATACTTTTTGTTTCTTTAAAATTTAAATTAAATGCTCCCCTGATCGAAAGCTAAATCGTTCAATTATGGTTCATAGAACTCCGAACAATAATTTTATGGAACATAGCTATACCTATTAAATATTTTTATTACAGTTTAAAAATAAGATCTGTTCAACGTTTTTCGATTTAAGTCTATTCCTACGTTACGTTACTACCTGTCCAGCTTTCGAAAAAATGCGCTCACAGGGAACCGACGTAGCCACTATACACAAATATTTTCTGGCTTTTGTCTCTCTTTCCACCAAATCAGTGGATCTTCTCTACGATCCAGATTCGATTCTTCTGAATACATTTTTATTTCGGCAATTGCTATCGCAGTTAGAGGGGTATTATTGTTACTAGTGGCTTTGACAGACTTATCAAAATCGCTCTAAATTAAATCGTCATTTTCTGTAGAATCGCCAGCTTCTCCCGTTGAAACCTCTGCCTCAACTTCTGCAGTAGAATTTTCCCTCCTCGTTTTTTTAATTAGCGCCACTATTTCGTCCTGAAGTTTTTCCTTAATCTTCTTTAAGGAATCGTCGCTACTAAAACCTTTGGTCTTAAACCTTGGATCAATAAACGTGGATTTTCCCATTATTAAGTTTTGTTCAGGGTTTCCAAATCGTGACACTATTGAAGCTAAGAAGGCATTTACTACATCTTTTATTAAAGGGCTTGTAATTTGTAATTTATTTTTTTCTAAAGATGATATGAGTCCCTTTACAATCAAAATTACTTTTGAAAGTGTAACTTGCTTTTCTGAACTGATTTCAACAGTTACAGTTTCAAATGGCTTGAGAACTTTACACAACTCCTTTAAAATTATCCATTCCTCCTCTATCGGTAGAATAACTGGAATGTGCAAAACAGCAACAGTTGCGGCCAATGGTTTTGATAACGCAACTACTCTTTCTACCATATAAAAAGTGGAATTCCACCTTGTTGAAACCTCGTTAATTAATTTAAGAGGAGTTGCATTAGGGTTCATTTGTTTTTGTGTTGAAACAAATTTAGTCGTAGAGTGAGAGCTTCTATGAAAATGATCTACTATTTTCTTAATTTTTGTTTTTAGCTCCTCAGTTAACTTTAAACCTTCTTTAACGATAAGATTCACTGTATGGGCAAAGCAAGGAATATGGACCCATCTAGTTGTTTTTATTGCTGCTACAATGTTTGCGGCGTTGTCCGCCGATATAGCATAAATTTTATCGGAAATACGCCATTCATTACATACTCGTTGTAATTCCCCACAAAGATTTTCAGCATTATATCTCTCATCATATTTAAAACATGACAGCAGACATCCATAAAATTGCCAGTCCTTCGTTATAAAGTGAGCTGTAACAGCTATATAACTCTCTGTATTGATGGAAGTGCAACCATCAGTACTGAGTGTAACATACTCGGTTGTTTCCAGTAAGGCTTTTAATGCTTCAACTTTTGCATAATATTTGGCTGGCATTAGGGATTTACTGAATGTTGGTCTACTAGGTATGACATATGATGGCTCAAGTTCACTTAAAAGAGCTCTAAAACCTTGATCCTCAACAATAGAGAAGAGTTGCAAATCGTAAATTATCATATTTAACACTAATTCATTAATTTTTATTTGGCGTGGTAATGAAATGGGCCTGCTAATAAATCCCTTAAGGTTTGCTTGTTTTTTTTTTTGCAAATTTTGTTGTACTTACTTCACCCATATGTTCTGGTATTTCCGCTATTTCCCTTGTCACGTGATCTGGATTTTCTATATTATCTTTTTCCAAGGTTAATATTGCTGATGCAGTTGTCTCCGTTGTGGATGTTGATGGACCTAAAATATTAATTATAATTAAGAACTAGCATAATTAATATATATTTTTTAATAAAACAATAAATTTAATAATAATAACTTACCTGGTTGGAGCAATGATGTACCTGTTTTCTCACTTTTCTCCAAGACTAATGTTATTGTTGGATGTCTAGTTTTTAAATGTTTTCTTAAATTGGTTATATTTCCATTTTTATGAGAATAAGTACTTTTACATAAGTTGCATTTTGCCTTAGCATCAGACAAAATGGTAAAATAAAGCCAAATAATACTTCGGTTTTTGCGTTTGGGATTCTGATTCGGATTTAGACTCCATAATTTGTTAAACAAACACTACACTGTGCAGTATTCGTTACTAAAACACAATTATTACTATTTACTTATAAAATCAGTAGCTTTTAAAATACGAACGAAAATAAGCATCCAATAGTTACCTATTTTTTTAGATTTGTTTTCTAGCCAATACTGCCAATACGTAGAAATCGGGGAAATACCGGACTGCAGATCTAAATTCAAGCCGTGTACAGAATCGACGCGACATTGCCAATTATCGCCAATGGCGCACCATACCTGCTTCTAAATTCTAAATTCTAATACAAACAACGGCAACTCCGCCTCATCGTCGCCTGGCGTTTCGCGTCGGTCGCCCTAAATAAATCGACATGCATGAAATTAAAACAGATCAAAGCGCCAATCGTCAAAGCCATTCGTACTCGTTCCCCGCTGTTGTGTTCGGGTAGAATAGTTAGTTTTTAATGTTTCAGTGGAAGTAACGAAATGCCAATTGTAACGAGTCTTTTAAAAAATGAGGACTCGTTACTATTAGTGATTAGGTAGTAACGCTTACTTTGTAACGAGTCTTTAATTATTTTACATCACTAGACCCCATACCTGAATTAGCTTATCAAAGGCAGAATTATTTGTCCGAATGGCCGTTAAACTTCTTATTAATTTATCTACGGACGTTATTTTCTTTTTTGTTATTATTATTCAATATTATCTATATAGAAACTAACTAACAAGATAATAGATAATCTACTAGATGGCGCAAAAGTTGGGATTTTGATTAAAGAGTAGGTACTGTTTTACAATTCTCCTTCATGATTAATAGTTTGGATATGTTTTTTAAATGGTTTAGATGTGAGATTTTTTATTTCATAAGGAATATTATTGTAAAATATAGAACTTATAAACTGCTCGAACTTCGAAGTGCACGAAGAAATTTTTAACTGGAAATTCAAAATAAAATGTTTTCAATACGGATGAAGATTTTGAGTTGTGGTTTTCGGCTTTTGTTTGACCAACATCCATAGTATGCAGCCCGATATGGGCAGCTTCAGGATACCATAGCAACCGTCTTATACAGGGTGTTATATAAGACCATGTCTTTTTTTAAGGTTCTTCGACCAGAATTCTTCATATAGAAGATGTCTCTTTCTCTTTGTGCAACCAAAAAGTCTAGAGCTAGGTACGAAAAAACAATTTCTAGCTATAAATAATTTATCGAGTTAGCACTTGTATAATAAATATACAAACTATATTTGTTTAGTAATTTCCACTAATTTATTTCCATTTGACAACTGTTTCGACACACTGTGTCTTTTTATCTTTTAATAAACATAACTTAGAATATAAAAATCAGAAACATTAATAATAGACACGATTTTGGAATTTATCATAAACCATCCTATACAGATATAAAAATACATAACATATCAAACCACGCATTCACACATAAGATGACAGCTTTTCATAGCTTTGTATATCGTTTAATTAATGTAACTCTGTCAACAGAACATTTTAACAACGAACTTAATATTATAAAACATATTGCAGTTAATAATGGTTATGACGCAAACATAATAGACAAAATCGTAAATAAAAATAAATATAAAAAAGCACTCAATTTCGTTTATCCTAATTTCAATACAAAAGATATTATCAATTTTAACCCATTAACATATACCGGAAAAATTAGCATTAAAATAGAGAAATATTTAAAAAAACAAATCATAAAGTAGCTTTTTGTACCAATAATACTTTATGTAGATATATTAAGAATAACAAGTCTAATACAAATAAGGACCAAACATCAGGGGTATATGATTTAAAATGTGGTTCTTGCGAAAAAGTATATATTGGTTGGCTCGGAGAACACAAGACATCATATATTAAACAAAAAACTGATTCTAATTATGCAAAACATTTATTAAAAACAAATCATAATTTTAATAATGAGTTTAAAACACTGCATTCATCCAATAAAAGTTACAAGTTAAATTACTTGGAAAATCTAGAAATTAATCAGGGGAAAAACCATAATATTTTATTGAACGATCAAATTGACCTAAACAGTTCCCCACTGTTAAATCTTTATAGCTAAAATCTGCTGGGGTTAGGTAGGTATACTCTTTGGTTAAAAAAAATCTTGTTTTAGTATCGGTCTTAAGTTGGTTTTTGAAAAAGACACAGTGTAGAAACAGCTTTCAAACGGAAATAAATTAGTGAAAATTACTAAACAAATACAGGTTGCTTATTTATTATACTAGTAATTTTTAGATTTTGAATCTCTTTCTTCGTTTCCGACATACTGTTTTTTTCGAAAAATTGATTTTTTTAAATAATCTGCCGAACAAAGCTCACTTGTGGTAATCAAAAGTATATCTATTAGATTATGAACAAGGATGGCACTCTTAAATTTTCCAACATGAATGTTGTATACAGGGTTCACCAAAAACTAAAAGGCGGACGTTAAATAGTGATTTGTTGGGGTTAGTTTTATCTATTAATCTTGAATTCGATGTTGCTTTTAATGCCAGTTTTAATACTAATGGATATTTTTCACGAAACAGTTTTGCTACATTTGAAATTTGCTCTAGTTCTTTCAGATATTGCCTTTAATTTAAAACAGATTTTTTAATCAAAAATGAAAAATTACTTTTCATTATTGATATAATTCTCTTTTTCGAAATAAAATACAGTTTCTTATGTTATTTTTATTAATACAAACTTGTTTAAACTGTTTACCCATCCTTTCCAATTAACTGAGAATATGTCCCAATAATACAGTGGGTAACAAGGGTCTGGAATACTACCTACCTTGCAAAGCAAAAATTCGACATTGTTAAAGTTTAGAATCGATAGAGTTTTTGGTGCACCCTGTATACAATATTCATGGTGGGACACTTAAGGGTGCCAACTCTGTTCATAATCTTATAGACCATACTGAACCTGATTGCCATCAGTTGGCTTTGTTCAGCAGACCATTTTTAAAACAAAAAACAACAAAGAAACAATTTCAAAACCGCTGGAATTTTTTTTGTACCTAGCTCTAGATCAGTGGTCTCCAAACTTTGAAGCTTTAGGGCCATAATGATTACTACTGTATGTTCCAAGGGCTAAATAATTTTTCTGCCCTAAACTATATTTCTAGACTAGTCGCTGGGTGCGCGACCTAAGCAAATATACGTTTTTTTTTGCATTTCAATTACTATTGTGTATTGTAACACTCAACGACAATTAGTGGCGAGTATTGGTACTACTGCCTATTTCAGTGCCTTAGTTGTAATTAAATATTTGGGAATTGCCGCGTTGGTTCGAGAAACGTCTGGTTCTAGCTAGCTAGTGTATTCCGATAACTTCTTAAATCGGAAAACGTTGAAAACCATTTACCGATGGAGAAATGATAAAAACATGCTTGATTGCAGCAGCCGAAGAAATATGCCCCGAAAAGGTTAATTTATTTAAAAGTGTCAGTTTGTCAGCAAACACTGTGGCAGGGGGGGTGCAAGACATCGCAAAAAATATATCATCTCAACTGTCTGACAAAAATGGACATCTTGAGTGGTTTTCTCTTGCCTTGGATGAGTAAACGGTTGTGTCAAATACTGCTCAGGTGTTGATTTTTATTGGAAGAGTAAAAAGCTATAAATTGCATGAAAAATTTCTTGATATTGATAGTATTCACGGTCCGACAACTGGGGCAGATATTTTTAAGGGAGTTGAAAATGCCATTAATAAAAAGAACCTTCGATGAAAAAACTTGAAATCTATTACAACTGATGTAGGCAAAAATATGTGTGGTAAAAATAAAGCACTGGTTGCACTTGTGTCAAATGCTGTAGAAAATGATGGTGGTTCAAAACCGTTAGTCTTACATTGTATCATTTATCAACAGTCCTTGTGCGGAAAAAGTTTGGATATGTCTGAAGTTCTAAGTCATATCAATTGTTAACTTCAGATTGGAGAAAATGACTTACTACTGCCGTACGCTGGCTTAGTTGCGAAAAAGTTCTTAACCGTTTTTTTGAACTTCGAGCAGAGATCGAAATTTTTTTGAATGAGAAGCATCGCACTTTTGCTAATTTAGAAAATAGTGAATGGCTATGGAAGTTACCATTCTATGTCGATTTCACAAAACATATGAACGAATTAATTTGAGATTACAAGAAGAAAATCAGCTTCTCCCTGATTTATAGAGCAATATCAAATCCTTCAGGAAGAAAATAATACTATTTCAATCGCAATTACGTAAAAAAATTTTCACACATTTTAAAACATGTGAAATATTCAGCCACACTACAGAGACCTAATTTCCAGTCATCATTTCTGTCGTTAAGTTTTTCCGTACAAGTAAATAAAACGGAGTAACTATCATTCTGTGTTTTCTTTTGCAACTTATCACAGCAATAGTAATAACAATAAGACATTGGCTGTCGCGGGCCGGATTGATGACACTATTCTTAGGCAGTCGCGGGTCGGATTGATGGCACTGGCGGGCCGGATTTGGCTCGCGGGCCGTAGTTTGGAGACCCCTGTTCTAGAGATTATTTCGGTTGCACAAAGAGAACAAGAAATCTTTCACAGTAAGAGTTCTGTTTGAACTGTAGGAATTGGTCAAACAAAAGCCCAAAACCGTAATTCAAAATCGTCATCCGTATTGAAAATATTTCATTTTAAATTTCCAGAAATAATTTCCTTGGTGCACTTAGAAGTTCCAGCGGTGTATATTTAAAAGATGATTTATGGGTTTCTATTTAATCAACAAGAATTCTCAAGTTATTTTCTACTATTTAATTTATGAATATTATTTCGACATCGAATTTTTTTAGATAAATAATTAGGCAATTAGTTTAAAATTATTTTATGGATAAAACAAGATAAGTGGATTTCGCATCTAAATTATAATTTAGATAATTTAAATCTATTAAAAATTGGAGATATATGATCATATTTTGTAAGACCATGCATATTTATGCATCCCTGATACATACCTGCTGATCATTAGAACTGATACTTTTATGATAAATTGAATCGCAGTAATCAATGCCTCTAGAAATTAAAGAATCAGCTAATTCTAGTTTAGTGTTAGTATTTAAAAAATGTTAAAAATTGTTAGCTTAAAATATTATACAAAATAATTTTGATCAAAAATAACACCATAATGGTGTAAATTGGTTTTTATTTTAGTAAGAAAATATTTTCGACCAACTGATTAAGATAATAATTTAAATTTATTTAATTAATTTTTAATCCATGGTTTTTAATGTTATTACATACAGGGTGTCCCACTACGAACTGTGGCGATCGATTTCTCAGAAAGTAGGCTTTGGAAAAATTTGAAATTTTGGCAGCTAACTAAAGTCGATTGGGGCAATTCGCGCAAAATATTTTCAAGATGGCGGCACTGCCGATTATACCGAAAGTAGACGTCAACTTTCTTTTTTTAAATAGAATACCCTGTATATTATCGAATTTTTGGATTCCTCGAAAAATTCTAGGTATATTTTATGTATAATATCCTATACCTAGGTTGAACCGTTTTTGGGATATTTTGAATTTTATGTAAAAAAAGACGTTTGCAGGTCTAGACATAACTGTAAATATCTGCTTATCGAAGTCTCTATTATTTATTTGCGGGTGGCTTTCTTGTCCAAAAGGATCCACTTTAGTGGCCTGTGCTGATATTTTTATAATAAATAAATATAGCGTGTTAAAAGTTACTTTTTTCAAATGGAAACCCCCAATTTTTATAATTTTATCTTATTTAACACTTAAAATAAGGGTGACTTTGTATAAAGTTGTCTATTCCAAAAATTTGTAGTTTTTGAGTTATTGACGATTTAACATTTTTTATTCTAATAATGCCAGACGGCTTCTAAGTTTTCTTGTTAGTTGGCCATGATAAGGAGGCCTGGCGAGAACAAAATCAATTGGTTACTATAGAAACTAATATTTATTGTCGTCTGACAATTATCTACCAAAATATTATTTATTTATTATAGTAATTATAATAATTATTAAACTAGTAATCAAGCCGGGGCCATTAAATTACACACACGAGGATTATTTGAATTTGTTTATTATCTATGGGGAATCTAATAGAGTTTTAACAAGAACCTGCCAGATATTTGCTGATAGATATCCAGATAAACAGAAACCGTCACCGAACAGCGTTAAACAAATGTTGGAAAACTATAAAAATTTTGGAAACGTCAAGGCAAAAATTAATAAGAGGAAGCCCATTGTTGATAATGAAAATGTCGAGATTGCAATTCTGTGATATTTTGCAGCATATCCAGTGACATCCCTAAGAAACGTGGCAAGACAATCAGGAATCTCGAGGAACTCAGTGCATAAAATTCTGTTAAAACTTCCAACTTTATTTAATATCATCGGTTCAACATCTAAAAGACACTGATTTGCCAAAAAGAGTACAGTTTTGAGAGTTTATTTTAACAATGGTACAAGATAGCCCTAGACTTTTGGACAATATAATTTGGACCTATGAAGCAAAATTTGCTAAAAATGGCTTTTTCAATAGACACAATTCCCATTTTTAATGGGGTAACACATCATCTCTAAAAAAATATATCGGCACAAGTTTTATAGGAAAGTTATCTTTAGTTAGATATTTACAAGCTATTTATACAGGGTACTTTAGAAAGTCTTAAAATACTAAACCTTTTTTTATTGAGCACTCTTCAGATAAAATTAATTGAATTTTGATGTATTTTGTTTCTTCTTAAATATCAATAAATCGATGAATATAATCAAAGCATTTCTTTCTTAAATTATGTCTATAAACTATTGTAGGAGAAAGATATCTAAATATTCTTGAAGAGTTGGACAACAAATATTTAAGTAATTTACCTTTGGCAGAACATAGTCAAACACGATGGCGCCCCACCACATAGAACCGTTGCAGTTACTAACTTTTTACAAGTTACGTTTTACGACAAGTGGATTGTCAACAATGGACCTTTCCTGTGGCCTCCTCGTTCCCCCGATCTGATAGTCTTAGACTATTTTATATGGGGAACGATAAAAGGAATCGTTTATTTTAATACGAAAGAGGACTGTATGGCAAGAGTAAGGAACGCGTTCGAAAGTTTATCTCCAGCTTCAATTATAGCGGCCACCCACGAGGATTTATTCGGAGATGCGAAAAATGTTTGGAAGTAGAAGGTGGACATTTTAAAAATTTATTGAAAAAATAAGTTGTGCTTTTGTGTAGACTAGACTATAATGGGAATAGGCTTTCATTAATTAATTTTTGTCTTCATGGTTTCAACATTTTTATAGTTTTCATTTGTTTAACGCTGTTCGGTGACGGTTTCTGTTTATCTATATATCTATCAGCAAATATCTGGCATGTCCTTGTTAAAATTCTGTTAGATTCCCAATAGATAATAAACAAATTTAAATAATCCCCCTGTGTGTAATTTAATCGCCCCGGCATGATTATTAGTTTAATAATTATTATAATTACTAAAAAAACACCAGCACAGGCCACTAAAGTGTACCCTTTTGGACAACGAAGCCAACCGCAAATAAATAATAGAGACTTCGATAAGCAGATATTTATAGTTATGTCTAGACCTGCAAACGTCATTTTTTACACAAAATTCAAAATATCTCAAAAACAGTTGCACTTAGGTATAGGATATTATACATGAGATATACCTAGAATTTTTCGCGTTATCCAAAAATTCGATTATATAATGTGTGAAAGTTGACGTCTACTTCCGGTATAAACGGAAGTGCCGCCATCCTGAAAACATTTTGCGTGAATTGCCCCCATCGACTTGAGTTAGCTGCCAAAATTTCAAATTTTTCCAAAGCAGACTTTCTGAGAAATCGATCGCCGCAGTTCGTCGTGGGACACCCTGTATATTAAAGAGGTCTTCAATTATTAAATTAACAAAATTTATTGTATTTTTAAAATTAATTTGTGTCATCTGCAAATGCTAAAAGGTTACCATGTTTAATTGATAAATTAAAATCAAATGTGTAAATAATAAAAAGCAGTTTACTAAAATTTGGCAATTTACGCCCTTTAACAAATATTAATTCAGTTTTTAGAGAATTTTTCACCTCCTTGTATTAACCCTATATACAAAAATTGCTTATGGATACAAAAAGCAAGAAAATAAATTTGGCTTGTTTTAAGTAACTGCTTTAAAACAAAATATATTTTCATTTTCTGGAGACTGCTGAGCTAGCCTGTATAGTGGCGAAAAATTACTGTGTAGATCCTATTTTAAATATTTATAATTGAAAAGAAAAAAAATCAAACACCTGCTGCAATAACTTCCTCAATTTTTTAATTTCAGAACATTTACCTTTAACAACTATTTCTGTTTTCAATTTGACTGTAATCGGTTTGTGCGTTTTCAAAAGAATAAACTTTTAACTTCTTAAAAACTCCACTAAGATCTACGCCCATAAGACTACACTAAACTATTTTTAGTGCAAATTTGAAATGAATTGGTTTGGCTGGTCTCAAGACACTGTTAAACGAAATTTTGTTTACACACACATCTGTACAGACATTATATTTTTTTTAAAACATGTTTTACGTAGTTAAGGGACTAAAAACTTGTATCTCTAGAAATTTTTTGCCATTCCAGTACCTCCCCTTATAGCCTGTATATTAAATTAATAATATGATATATTAACTGTTTAGGAAAAGTAAAAATAAAATCTGTTAGTAGTTAATACTACTTAGAAATAAACCTAACATTTTAGGCTTATTTCTAAGTAGTATTTCTAAAGTTTCTAATTCTAAGTATATTTCAAATTATACGGATGAATAAAAGAGTTAACTGTATTCAAGTCTATTATTCAAATGGTAAACCCAATGATTCGCAAATTCAAAAGATGCAAGATGTAACTAAAAAGGATATATTATTTCCTAACCTAAAATTTAGAGATGTTACTATCTCCTATTACTTTCTTGTGCATCTAATTAGATTTCGGGTGTCAAGAGCGTAGATCTTCTATATTTCTAAGTGGTGTAAAAATTTACAAAATTCGTATTTTGCACAAACTGATTTTGAGGCAAATCGAACACTGTAGTAATAAATGTTTTGATGTAGAAAATTGCTGAAGTAATGGGCCTAGACACTTGATTTTTTGGATTAAATGTTTTTAAAAACCTCAATACAAAGAAGCACTATGTTTGTCACTATGATATTAAACCTGTTGGAATTTAACAATTTAAATAATTTAGTTTTATTAGCTTAAGAACCCGTTTTTGCGACATTGTTTTGTGATTATTGATTTATCTGTTTAACAATAATAATAGTAATAATTAACTTTTTACTTTCCTCGTAAAAGGGAAGTATTATAATCGAGAAAAAATCACTCTCCGCGATTTTTTCAGATCTTCACGTTTCAGGGCCCCTAGAAGACGAAACATGTATTCTCAATTCCGTTGGCCTGTCTGTCTGTCTGTTCGCGGCCTAGCTAAAAAACTACTTATCCCATTGACTTCAAATTTTGGTCAAAAATTAAGGGTCATATGGAGATGATCTGGTAACATTTTGGTAAAAACCAATACGGCGAAACAAAATGGCGGCCTAGTCTTAAAAAAAATTATTAAAAAACTACTCATCCAATTTATCTCAAATTTTTCAAAAAACATCAAGTATTATATTGGAATCAACTAGTAATATTTTGATACGAATCCAATATGGCGGAACAAAATGGCGGCTTAATAAAATATTTAAAAATTCAGCCTGAAAAACTGTTTAATGGTTTGATTTCAAATTGTGTGTCATAACTAATTGTGGTATAGGGATCAACTAGTAAAATTCTGGTACTAATTCAAGGTGGCCGAACAAAATGGCAGCCAAATAAAAAGTATGCATCGTCAAAAAAATCACCCACTCAGGTTTTACACGTCTTTACATTTTAGCGTCCCCAGATGCCAAAAAAATATGTTTTATCAGTTGTCCGTCTTTCGGTATGTCTGTCTGTCTATCTGTCAGATCGCGGCATAGCTTAAAGACTACTTACCCGATTGACTTCAAATTTTTATCAAAAATTAAGGGTCATATGGGTATCACCTGGTAGTATTTTAGTAAAAATCCAAAATGGCTGAACAAAAGGGCGGTATAATAAAATATTTAAAAAAAATTAGCCTGAAAAAATTACTTAATGGATTGATTTTAAATTGTGTGCCATAACTAATTAAGTGGTAGAAGGCTCTACTAATAAAAATGGGTTACTAATTCAAGATGGCGGAACAAAATTACTGTCAAATAAAATTTTTGTAATCGTGAAGAAAACTACCCTCTCAGGATTTACATATCTTTACGTTTTAGCGTCCCTAGATGCCAAAAACAACGTTAAAAAATGTTTGTTAGAAAAGTGCATTATTTGGGGTTAAGATCCAGTAAAAAAACAAGTATTTTTTGAATTGTCGACGTTTCGCAATTTAATTGATGCATCCTCAAGATACATATATATATAGATCTTATATCCTGAAGGAAACCCATATTATCAGTACTTTTACTCCGTTGTTCCGTATATATTATCCAAATATTAAGTTTCTAAATGGTTTTCGTTAACAATCCTCTTGTTGTTAAGTTAGAGTGGTGTATTATTTGAGGTTAGGATCCAGTAAAAAAAAGTAAAGACTATTTTTAAATAATCGACGTTTCGCAACTTTATTGTTGCATCTTTAGAACTCATATGTAGATTCTATATCCAACATGAAACCCATATTATCAGGCTTTACATATTCCGTTTGTCCGCAGATATTTCCAATATATTAAGTTTCTAAATAGTTTTCGTTAACAATGCTCTTGTTTTTATGTTAGAGTGGCGGATCAATGGAATAGGTAAAGACTAATAAAGGTTTCACGCAGGATATAAAATCTATGTGTCCCGAGGATGCAACAATAAATTGGAGAAACGTCGAAAATTTAAAAAAGGGCGTCTTTTTACTGGATCCTAACCCCAAATAATACACCACTCTAACATAACAACAAGGGGATCGTTAATGAAAACCCTTCAGAAACTTAATATCTTGGATATAATGGGTTTCAATTTATGATGGTGAAAAAAAATCTTGTTCAATTGATTTTAAATTTTGCAGAAAAATTAAATTTGGATATGAGATACTTATTGAACTTATTTTAAATTATGCCCATAAGTCAAGTCTGTCATAGGCAGAAAGAACTTTGGAAACCTATTGGCAGGAATCCAATATAATGGAACAAATGTATATGTATATGTAACACATATATACTGTGACTATGTACTGAACTAACTTGGATCACACTTCACTCTTCCCAATAAATGTAATAATTCATAACGAGGGAAGTTCCGGGTAAAGAAATTTTTTTATATTATAATAAGGCCTCTGTTTTAAAGAATAATTTATTTTTCAGGGGCAGTCTGAAACTCACGTATAAAGGGAAATACGTTGTTTGGGCAAAAATATATCCTTGATACAAGTATTTTCACTAATAGTGAAAAAGCTGTTCAGTTAATTATCTTGCAGACTTGGAAACTAATTTCCTTTTTGTCACTAAAAAAGCTTCCTTTATTTACATCATAAAACTTTAATTAGAGGAATCCCTTTTTCTGGGTCTTTGTTAAAAGCATTTCCTGTTTAGAGCGGGACGCACTGAAATTTTAAAATTAATGACTCGAGCGATGGCAAAAATGAGGGCTAAGTAGTATTTTTGACGGCAGGAAAAACTGTGCGACACTCGGTGGTGTTTAATTAATGTTTTCCAGTAAAATACATCATTAGCCTGGATATTTTTGATATGCTTTTAACCTTGGAGTTATACGGAGATTGCTTAAGTTTATATACAAATCTAAATAACAATTTGCGACGTATAAACTATTTTTCCTTCTCTACGATAAAGTAAATATCACTGTGATTAAACTTTAATACACTATAAACACATAGTGCTCCAATGAACTTAATAATACAAGACAAATTTTTTAAAATTCAGTAAGCTGATCATATGTACTCATATCAATATAAAACATTGTTCCTTGGGGTATTTAAGAGAAGACTTTTTTCGGTAATCTTTTGTATCATTGCATTCTTTGTACATGGCCGTACTGTTTCAGCTGCTTTTTCTTATTTCATATGCTATAGTGTGTTCGATGCTCATAACATGCCGCATTATATCATTGTGTCAATTTGCCTGCTGACCTCCAAAAGTCCATCTCTTTAGATGTTGACGGATTGTTGTTTGCCATACTATTTAGTTGTGCTATTGCTTTTCTACATTAAGTGGTTTATGCTCAAGTATTTGTAATGTGAGAAGAGATGTATAAGCTCTCCCTTTTTATACATATTCTGACTTGTTTATGTTGACTTTTAAACTCCATTGTCGTTATTATTCAATGTTAACAAACCACAACATGTATATTATTTATTATTATTGAAGAATGGTATTTCTTCGCACTTTTTTTCATTTTCAATTGTTTGTTATAAAGATATCTTTAAATGTGTGTGATAAGTAGCATTCCTGTTTTAGTTCCTCTCGGGTTTATATTTGGACATAGTCATCCAGGTATTTGGGAAGTTTTCTAATTCTAGTACAAGGCTGTTCTTGCACTGTTATTATCGGACTTGACGAATTTCTTCTCTCTGAACATAAAGTTTCATCTGTGTATTGACTCCTCATTTGGATTTTCTCGATGTGGAGCAACATTCTTGGTAGACTGATAACCTGAAGAAGTTTACGTTTCTTCTAATTCTAGTGAGTTATTTAGAGGGATTTGATCTTCTAGAATATGTTGGGATTCTAAAAGAGACTTCTCTCCTGGCGGCGCCAGATGTTTTTAGCGAAACAGTTGACCCTCAGCCATCTGCATGACGAACAAGTGCATATTCTGGATTCGCCTCGATTATGTCTACTTCTTCAACTAATGGGTCATATTTTGTACTTTGTACATGATTCTTCATAAAAACTTTTCCTGATTCTGTGAGCCAAGAAGGTAAAGCTGTGCCATTAGTAGATTTCTTAGCATAATTAAACATTCTTTCATGTGGAGTAAAGTTAGTAGCGGTGCAAAGAAGAGACCTAATTAAATGAAGAGGGTCATCTAATACTTCCTCCCATTGCTGAATGTTAAAATTTCTTGATCGCAAGGCTAAAGTAACAGTTTTCCAAATAATTCCAATATAACGTTCGGTTTGACTATTTCCTTGACGATTATATGGCGGTGTTCTGCTAGTTGCCATGCCTTTGGAATGTAGATATGATTTTAGTTCGCTTGACATAAATGATGTATGTATGTACCCAGGCATTCCAAATAGACAAAACCAGTTTTCAAGACATTTTATTACATCATATCTGGGCATAGATAAGCAATGGAAAACAGGAATATTCATCAATAATAGTAAGAATATACTTATTTCTCGATGTGGAAAGAAGTGGGCCCTTAAAATCCATACTTATTCTTTCAAAAGGTGAAGTAGCCTTGATAATAGTCCCATTTTTGTAAAACTAAGGTTTGCGTTCTGCACAAATAGGACAATTTGCCGTCATGGTCCGGGTGTTTCGGGATGTTTCGAGATCTCACCCAGTGAACCATTCTTATGATCCCAGGATGACATAAAGCTTGATGCAAATCGAATAAAGTTTTATTTCTGTTAGAACCACAAACTCGAGTAAAAGTACCTGCTACAACGTTGTCAGTTCCAGGCCTATACAGGGTGATTCAGAAATAAGTACCGAAAATTTGCAGGTATGTAAACCTTGACGAAATATAAAAAAAAGTTTTATATAATTTTTCTCTAAGCCTCACCGTTTAGAATATACAGGGCATTAAATATGTGTGATAAAAAAGACATTTAAATATGTAATATCTGTTAGGAGAGAGATATCAATTTCAATTTTGGAACATGTTATCAGTACATGTAGACCCATTAACCCAACAAACGACAACCTTATGGGTCACTTCAGAGGCGTAGAACAGGGATATATGTCTCGCATTTATGCTCATATCTTTTTACCACTCGGTATATTGTCTATTTTTATTATAAATTTTTATAGCTTAGTTTTTTCACTAAAAATTATTACTCTTAAAATTTTTTCATACGAGCTGTCGTTTCGGAGTTTTAGTCGAGTTAATGCTTCAAAACCCTTTAGGATACAACATTATTTAAGTATTTCCATTATTCATAACAAAATGTATGCAAGCCATGGCTGAATAATTTTAGCAATTAATAAAGATGTAACAAAATCATGTGCGAATAACGTTTTATTAACTTGAGATAACAAAATACATAAAATGAGAAAAATAATTCAGAATATTACAACAAGTGTTTAAAATGTCGTCCTTCAACTTCTATACATTTTTCAGCATATGTGATCAGTTTCCATGTAATAGCACTTAGCATCTGCCTGGAATTAGACAACTCAAAACAAGCATCTTTTATTCTTTGGGTTAGTTGTTCAGGGGTGGTAATTGGAACTGAATAAACATTTTCCTTTAAAATACCCCAAACGCTGTAATCTAATGGGTTGAGGTCGGGCGAACGAGGCGGCCAATAAATAGGCGCATTAATTCCGCGACCTATCCATTTATGAGGGAAATTAACATGTAGCCAAGCCCTAACTTCTCTTGAGTAATGGGGCGGCGCGCCATCTTGCATGAACCACATATTATATCGTTGTAAAACAGGGACATCATCAAGCAGTCGAAAAAAATTATTTCTCAAAAACTCAAAGTAGTTCTGACCATTCAAATAAGGCGGCAAAAACTAAGGTCCAATAAAATTACCTCCAATAATACCCGCCCAAAAGTTTATTTTAAACTGATGCTGGAAGCTTGTAACATGTGTGGAATGGGGATTATCCTCCGCCCATACATGCGCATTATGCATATTAAAAATTCCGTTTCGGGTAAAACAAGCTTCATCAGTAAATAAAACGAATTCAGGAAAATTATTATTTTCTTGATACTTCTGAAGGTACCACTCACATAAATCAACCCTGGGCTGAAAATCCGTTGGCAGTAATTCTTGTACCTTTTGCTTATGGAAAGGATGCAAACCCATATCATTCAATGTACGCCACATTGAACTTTGGGAAATTCCAGTTTGAAGAGAAATTCTTCTGGTACTTGTCTCAGGATTGATCTCAAGCAAGTTTAAAATATTTGCTTCGTTTCCAAGTGTTCTGGTAGAAACATGTCGCCCACGCCTATGTGCGGCAGATTTAAATGTGCCTGTCTCCCTTAGACGACGATCAACCAAAATAAAAGTTCTCCTGTTTGGAATCTGTCGTCGTGGAAATTTTTCAGAATATCTCCTGACAGCCATTTCTGAATTTCCGTTGCATTCTCCAAGGACTAAGTGCATGTCTGCATATTCATTATTAGTATAAACAACCATAATTATTTAAAAGTATGAGCAAACAATTTTTTATGAACTGACAACTAGACAACCAAATTATTGAAATATGACAAGTACATTCATTTTCGTTTGCCAGAGATAAGTCATGGCTTGCTTCAATTTCATTGTGGATATTAGAAATACACACATATTAGTGTATCCTAATAGGCCAATCAATAGAGATTTTTTGTGACAAAAATACTACCTGAATATCAACTGTGCGATTATTTAAAAGACATTCTTTATTAATTTATTTATCTTTATTAATCGCTAGAATTATTCAGCCATGACTTGCTTACATTTTGTTATGAATAATGACAATACTTAAATAGTGTTGTATCCTAAAGGGTTTTGACGCATTAACTCGACTAGAACTCGAAACGATAGCTCGTATGAAAAAATTTTAAGAGCAATAATTTTTAGTGAAGATACTAAGCTATAAATATTTTTAATAAAAATAAGCAATATACTGAGTGGTAAAAAAATATGACCATAAATGTAAGGCATATATCCCTGTTCTACGCCTCTGAAGTGACCCATAAGGTTGTCGTTTGTTGAGTTAATGGGTCTATATGTACTGATAACATGTTCCAAAATTGAAATTGATATCTCTCTCCTAACAGATATTACATATTTAAATGTCTTTTTTATCACACACATAATGTATATTCTAAACGGTGAGGCTTAGAGAAAAATTATATAAAACCCTGTATATTCTAAACGGTGAGGCTTAGAGAAAAATTATATAAAACTTTTTTTTATATTTCGTCAAGGTTTACATACCTGCAAATTTTCGGTACTTATTTCTGAATCACCCTGTATATTATGTGATAAGTTATGATTTAGTACTTCCAAATCGACAATGCAGTACCCAGATATTGAAGATTGTAGGGATGTCGAAGCCATTAAAATGTAACCAGAACTTGGAAATACAGGTATACGAGCAGAAGATAGGAAAGTTTTGTTCACATATGTTTCTGTGCTTCCTGTGTCTGTAAGAATATTGTTTATTTTTGTGTGGTATTTGCGTCTTAGTAATTAGGTTGAAAATTTTTTCGGGAATCAAGGACAGTAGTTCTGCTTAAATCTTATTTATTACCAAGCAACGTTTCGATGCCTTTATTGCATCTTCTTTAGGCTAAAACAATCATAATTTCACATACACGAAAAATTACATCAGACTACATAATACATACATAATATCTGCAATTTTTATGGTTGAGACGATTAACAAAATGATTGCTGTAACTAAGGTAGTGATTAAATCTTAAACAGTTACGTAGGTGAGTAACCAGGTTTATACCATCCTTATTATTAATATATAAAAAATTGTTAGTCTGATGTAATTTTTCGTGTATGTGAAATTATGATTGTTTTAGCCTGAAGAAGATGCAACAAAGGCATCGAAACGTTGCTTGGTAATAAATAAGATTTAAGCAGAACTACTGTCCTCTATTCCCGAAAAAAATTTCAACCTAATTGTTTATTCTGATTTTGATAAGACAGATAAGTTTTCTGGGGCTGCAGCAAAAAGTTTAGAAGTAGGTAAAATTGAGGCTGAAGAAAATTTAGCGTTACTTTTGCTTTGACATACCTTTAAAAAGTGTCCCCGTTTCCCACAGTCATTACACGTAACATCTTTGGCAGGACATAAATTTCGTAAATGCCGTTTATTACTTCCACAAAAATAACATTCATATATTTTTGTAGCAGCCGAGGAGATTTGATCTTGAAGATCTTCGTGTATTTCAGATTTGCTTTTTGAAGGAACAGAATTAACAAAACTTGAGGACTAAATATAAGCTTCTGAATGTTTCTGCGCAGATTTTAGCGACTGAGCTTGGCTTTCAGCATCTTGTAATTTCAGAGTATGGTTTTCTAATAGGCGTTGTAGAATCTGAATAAATCTCAAGCTGCTGATAAAGGAACCTCTAATATAGTCATTCCGATTTTCTTCTGCGCTTCCCGTTTTAAATTTGCAGTCTTTACTTAGTTGTCTTAAAGCTTGTAAATACTGATCAACACTTTCACCTGGTTGTTGCTTCCTAGTTGTAAGACAGTACCTGGCAAATATTCCATTCTTGGTCTTAATGAATATCGAATCGAGGATTTTTATAGCATCAGAATATTTGGCACACTCGGCAATGTATTTATAATTAGTATGGCTTATATAATTTACCAAAAGTTTTAGCTTCCCGTCCCTTCTACCTTGTCAATGGAAGACACAAATTTTTCAAAAATGGCTTTCCAGTGGGTCCATTCTTGGGCAGCTCTAGAGGAGTTCGGATCGCTCTCAAATCTTTCAGGTCTCAGAAGTTGATCCATTCTTGCTTATTAAATTGTTATAATAACAATCGTTGGAAAATTGGCTTTAATAAGCAAGAATTAACGTGACATTAAAAACATAAAGTGACATTGACTAAGACATACAGATAAGGTAACTTAAGGTATTTATAGAAGGTATAAGGTATAACAATTTGCTGTTGTATTCTTTTGTATTACTAAAGTCAGCCTAAATAAGTGCTATTTGGTTGAATTGTCCGCCCTGAAACCTGCCCATTCCTGTGCTTCCACGCATATATCGTCGTTTTCGATCCTATTTTTCAAAAGTTTGCTATAATGAGCTTGTAACCAAAATTTGTTCATAGTGATAGCTTCTGTCAGAATTTTTACTTCCCTCATAAAAGAGAAATATTGTAATCGTGAAAACGTCACACTCGGAGATTTTTCAGATCTTTACGTTTCAGAGTCCTTAGACACCGAAAAACATGTTTTTTCAATTCGGTCGGTCTGTCTGCCTCTCTGTCCGTCTGGCTGTCTGTTCGCGGCATAGCTAAAAAACTACTTATGCGATTGATTTCAAATTTTGGTCAAAAATTGAGAGTCATATAGGGATGACCTGGTAACATTTTGGCAAAAATCCAATATGGCAGCATAGTGTAATATTAAAAAAAATATATTACCTTAAAACTACTTGCTCAATTTATCTCAAATTTTGTACAAAAATCAAGTAATGTGTAGGAATCAACTGGTAAACTTTTGGTACGAATACAAGATGGCGGAACAAAATGGCGGCTTAATAAAATATTTAAACATTCAGCCTAAAAAAAGTTTTTAATGAACTGGTTTCAAATTGTATGCTATAATTAATTGTAGTTTAGCGATGAATTAGTAAAACTGTGGAACTAATTTAGGATGGCCCAAGAAAATCAAATTTGGCATGCCTATATAACTTCGGTGACCATGCAGTAATATCGTACCATGTCAATTTATTATTAAAGCATATGGTAACATGGACCCATGGTCTGTCTTAGACGTATGAGACAAAATCATACTTGAAATAAAGCTTCAAGCCTTTAGGAAGAGATTAAAATTTTTAGAAATTCTGTTTATATATGTGCATGTGTTTATTATTTTCTACTTTTTAGTTCAAGACAAAAAAATAAGTAAAACTTGTTTTAAAAATGTTTTTTACCACTTTCATTATGGTCTGTGGAGCGCGTGTTAATATTTCATTTTTAATAAGGTTTACCACGGTACCACAGGAAATTAAAATTTAAATTTCAAATAGTTGCATTGACCTTTTATAATTATGTATACGCATTAAATAAAACACCTATTTTTGGGATCTATCATCCCCTTTTGTTTACCTTCAGACAAGAACTTGTCTTGGGTTTCCCATAATTGTAGTTTTCTTTGTTTGCATGTCACTTAGATATTTGTATTAAGTATTGTAACACGTTAGTCAACACTCACCAGTTGTTTGTAGGTATACATTGTATTGATTTTCTTTAGGATCTCACCAACTACTAACAATATCTTGGTTGTATTGATCTAAGCCAGCTTTTTTCCAATGTTGCTATGTTTGCTTAAACTGTAAAAGACATTTATTAACCTCATTTCTTTATTATAAAGCTATTTATGTTGCTTATCACAGTTGATGTAGTTTATTGCCAATAAATTTGTAAGTTTCTTACCTTTTTAATCATTTATTTCCAATGTACTTACTTATTACAGGTCCCTTTAACCAATGTAGCCAAACTTAGCTATAATCACTTGTCTTGGAACAGTGTCTTTCTGTCGCTTTTACGTGAGATTCGGGTTCTAAATTTGATTTGTGTTCATTTGTTATCAAATTTTCATAAACTAACAATGTGTCCTAGTTAAATTCCCGTTTTCGTTAAACTGAGTATTACAATTTGTCAAATTTCAATTACTAAATAACTACACAAAAAAGTTTCAATGTCATAGCTTTTAAGTAGTTAAATTTAATTCTAACCTCATGTCAATTTCGCAACCAGGTTGATAAACATTTTTAATCTCTTTTAAAAACTTCAACCAGCACCCTGTCTGTTTCATCATGTTTTTGTTACATAGCAAAGTTTTAAATTATATTGATTGATTGACTCTTTATCTTTTCTCCCTGTTTTACTGACGAGTAACTACAGCGATTAATCCAACCCTTTTTCTTGCCCGCTTTTTTAACCTTTTTCCCCCATCTTTAAACTTGGAGGGTTTCATTACTTGATGTACTTATTTGCAGAAAGCACGGACAATGACTTGTTAACTTGTTAAAAGCGTACTGTTATGATCCTATTTTGCACGTTATACAATCAGATTTCATGAAGTTATAATCCGACGGTTATAGCGATATCTACATTCAAATAGAAGCTATTTTTCTTATTATTTATTACTAAGGGCCAGTATTTTCATCACCAAATAACTTTATTCTTCGAACATTTACCGTGGTACCGATTGTTGGGGCAATTGTAACCATGGAAAACATCCACAGAATAAAATTATACAGAGATGAAAATACCAGCCCTAAGTCGGATTTGTTACTATTGTTTTGTCTGTCGCTTTGATACAGAATATCAGTGAGTACAATATCAGCGGTCAAAAAGTCATAGCAAAGCGCTTTCGACTACCTAGTCATCATCAGTGCTACCTACAGATGTGTTCATGTAAATAATTAATACTTTAATTTAAAAATGGTAGAAGAACGCTAAAAAAGCCGACAAGAGAAAGGTTTGATTAAACGATATTCCTACTCGTCAAGTAAAATTCAAGCGAGAACAGACACGTGGGCAAGTTAATCAGCAAAATTCAAAGGTTTCATAGCACTATACGTAGCCATGATATTTACGTTTTTACCAATAATCTTGAGGTATTACCTACAAATAGCACTCTAAAAATTTATTTATCTTGTGATTACACCATAGTTTACCAAAAAAAAAACCATATTTTTATCTTAAATTCAAGAAAACATCAAAATGATCCTAAAATATGCATAATAACCTATGATTTGTTCCTGTCAGAAGATGGCATTTCATATGTTAAGTGAAATCACTATTGCCAGATTTCAAGTGTAGATATCTTGCATATTCTTTTTAAATAATGTTATTTTTTCAATTTGTTGTTTAATACAATGTTTCTTTTTTTGAATAGAAAATATGTCAGTTTTTGTATTGTATAATTACTGACTTTTTGATAATTAATACAATTGCTAATCTCCGTTCAGGCAGATGACTTTTTTAACAAACAAACAAAATTTCGAGTCTATATTAAAACAAGAATTTTTTAACAAAACTTATACTGTTAGGTGGATCTGTTCAGTTAGCGTTCAGTTAGCCCAGGTTTGTCGATAAAATTATCGTTAAAGCTATAAATGATTATTAATGACATAAAATCACATTTCAAATCATTAAAAATCAGATCTGAAATACGCGCTCACTCAAAAATGGTGTAATTGGTGGGAGTGGCAGTGGATTTAAGGGCTTATTTTAAAAACGGATCTACAATAAAACAAAGATAAATTCAAGGTTATGCAATCAACTATCTATCTAGGCTGGGGTTTTTTTAATCTAAATTTTAAAGAAAATTGGAAGGCATTGGAAAAGTGTAGAGAAATTGTGTCTTCAACGTCATCCTAACGTAATAAAAGAGATTTCGCAGTGTATTTCTTGAATACCTAGTTTCAAAATATGCATTTTTCCAAAAACTGCTGGATCCTTCAAATTTTTTAAATCTGGAAATTACTACTAAAAATGAACACTTTTTAGTGGTTTTTGAACATTTTCAAAATTCGTGGGTACGTATAGCGTTATAGACTCACTTCAAAATCTTTATATATAATATATTATAAATTTTACTGACTAACTTAACCATGTGTTTTTTTCCAATGATATTTAATTGATGATTAATTATATCGTTTAATGTAACCTTTTTTCTTCCCAGCGTTTTTGCCTTTTTCCCCATCTTTAAATTAAAGAAATCATTTTTCCATGTATTTATTTGTAGATAGCATAAGTATCAATGCAATAGCTGATATAATATATGTTATATAAACAATTTTTTTTGTTTCATTACATCCGCAAATCTTTAGGTTTTAATTTTTACTCTATGATTTTTGCCCCGAAATGTTTGTTGTAATTATTTATTTCCGTTATATTCATTAATTTTAGAATAGTCATTTTTTACTACTTAGAATCTGTTAGTATATACTGGGTGTCCAAATTTTATTTGTAGTCACCTACCACCAAATTTAATTTTATCAGTATCCGTGTAAATCAGAACTATAGTTTTCTTACCATTTTTTTAATAGGACATCCCGTTCAGTGTCAAAAGAAAATATTTATTAGATAAAACTCCAGATAATTTAGAGATCAAAAGTCTTATATAACAGGCGGTTAACACTGAAAGTCTTTGGAGTTATGGTCAAATTCAAAATTACGATTTTTTTACAACTCGGCAACATTAGTATTATATTTTCTGAGCCATGTTATTTTGAACTTTAGATAGATTAAGTTAATGTATCATCATTTCAAATTTTAAAAATAAAAACTTTGACGGCTTCGATGATTTAAATGTCAAACAAACAAAAGTATGCTTTATTGCCTCAGAAAAATGTTTACAATTATATGGACAAAACGAAATCTACCTTAAAAGAAACAAATCAAAACAATAAAAAAAAAGAAAATATTAATCGAAAAAAAATTATATTTTTCGATAGGTCAATGCAAATACATAAATTGTAAGTATACCGTAGAGCGGTTAATGCGTCTAAGTGGCGTGAAATAAACGATACATATGTGAGGTGAATAATTTTGATGACATTGAAATTAAAATTACGCGACCTTAAACTCTATTTTGTTATCGTTGTACAAGCAAAGTAAGTGAAGTTAAACAAAAACTGTACTGAACTGATTTAGTAAATACAGTGTATTAAAAAAAAGGAAATGTATAACTTTAATCTAATACGAAACAAAATAATTAATTTTAACGGACTATCAGACAGTTCATTCCCCTATAAAATGATTTGCAAATTCTATACTAGCAGCTGGAACATGACATCCAAAAAAATGTAAAACTAATTAAGGTGATTAAACATTATATTTCTCAGCCTATCACAGACTTAATAAAGCGTAGTTTTAACGAAGATGTTTTTCCTGAAATACTTAAAACAGCAAAATAATTCCACTTTACAAAAAAAATAATCACGAAAACATAGAAAACTATCTTCAAATTTCAATACTTAGCACTTTCTAAAAGATTTTGGAAGGATTGGTTTATAATAAAATGATTAATTTTATAAATAAATATAATGTACTAAATCCAGCTCAGCAAGGATTCCTTAAAAATAAGTCAACGGAATCTGCATCCGTTTATTCTCTAAATTACATTTTTCGAAACACTGATTAGGAAAAATATGTAGTTATGATATTTCTTGATCTCTCCGTTGCATTTGAGACAATAAACAACTTTTTAGTTCACAAACTTCATAATATGGGCATTCGCGGAACTATTCTGGACTGGAGAGATTCTTATATGACTGAAAAAAATAATTGTTAAAAATAGCAGTGTACGTTCTGAAGAAAGATTTATGGATCTCAGTTTTGAAACCGCTGTTATTCATAATGTAAGTATGTTAATGATTTACCTTTGAATATACGATCTGAATATGTTACAATGTACGCTGATGACACAACTATTGTTGCCGCAGCAGATACCATTGATGATCTCCAAACTAGTGTAAAAAATATCTGTAGAGATATGGAATCCTGGTATAGGAAAAACGGACTTATCTTAAATATTGCCAAAAGTGTCTACATGAACATGTTTATTCGAAAACTACTCTCGATCCTCAACTTACATTTCTGCATCATATAGACGACGTGTGTTCTAAGTAAAATTCGGCGTATTTCGCCATGCTTAGTCTTAAAAATACACTAGACAAAGAAGGGCTAATTTCTGTATATTATTCCTTAACTTTTACTCATATGGTAAACAGTGTTGTTTCTTGGGGAAGTGCTGGTGTGCAGTGTAGTCGTATTTTTATTAATCAAAAAATAATACTTCGACTAATTTTTAATATGATCACACGTGAAAGATGTAAGAAAATTTTTATTAAAAATAAAATCTTAACTTATATAATAAATATATATATATATATATATATATATATATATATATATATATATATATGTATATGTGCAAGCTTTGCTTGCCAATAGCTTTGCTCAACTTCGGCTTGAGATGAGCAGCGGGACGATGTAGGACGTAGTAGGTATTTGTTCGTAGTAAATGAGTAACAATTATCGTGGTTAATAACGTACTGATTTATTCTAAGATTTACATTCCATTTATACAACTATCAATTAAACAATGCGTGCGATCTCAATGATGCAAAATAGTAAAATTTAATAACATTATATTATGTATAGTCATCAGAACGTGCAAGGTTCAACTGACGTGACTGTAAGAAGGTTTTACGGGGTTTCCAGCTTATGAGTAGAGATAGAGAGATGCGGTTTTCGCGACACCGTGCTACTTTTCGATGAAACTAAAGAGGCCGCAAACAGATTTGCCCTAACCATTTTAGTTTCCGTGCTACAGGGTGATTTTGAAAATTTGTCATTTTCGGACAACCCCTGTAACTCAGCTATCGTAAAATATATTTAAAATGTTTCAACTGGTATTTATAGATTTTTTCACGTAGAATTCAGTGGCATACTCAGATTTTTGCTGAGAGTCATAGTTTTTGACATATTGGCATAACCTACTATTTTTTAAATGGGAGACCCTATATATTATTTTTTCATCTTATTCTTCGTGTCGAGAGCTTTTCAAAAACATACCATAAGTCATATTTATTTTGATAAATAACATGAAAAAATGAATTTTTCTTTAAACGGATTTATGGCATAGCAGATCAATCGAAATAAGAGAAGGTGGCTGTGGTAGCCATGGCAACGCCAACAAAAATATGATCAGGCAGCCATTACTGCTGTCATGTTTGGCATTATTGCGTTTAAATTTTTTCTTGACGTCTATTATAATTATTGTTTTTAATATGGCTCAGAATCAAAAATTTGAATATTTTGAGAAATATGATATGAACGCGTGTTTTATATTGTCTAATGAAGATGCAGATCAGGCGGCAGAACTTTATCTGAACAGGTTAGTTCTTTTTTATCTTCCTGCATTTTGACTTTATTGGTTCGCTTTATTTTATCTTAGATATCCCGAGAGAAGACAACCAGAAAAAAGAATTTTTCAAAAAATTAAAAATAATCTTTGCCAATATGGATCATTTAACAAGCCTCGATCGCGAACTTACAATAAAGACAACGAAGAATCTGAGGTCAACGTTTTAGCCCTCGTTCAGACAGCTCCTGAAACATCTTGCAGGAAAATAGACGAAGAGGCGAGTGTACCGAAAACCAAAGTGCAGAAAATTTTGAAAAAGCACAAATTCAAACCCTATAAATACAAACTTGTGCATCATCTGCATCCTGGTGATGCAGAGCGCAGATTGGAGTTCTGCAATTGGTTTATAAATATGAAGGCAGAAGATATCGATTTTGAAAAAAAGATTATTTGGTCAGACGAGGCACATTTTACTAGTTCAGGGATTTTAAATAGACACAACACGCGATTTTGGAGTCAAGAAAACAACCATGTTATTTTTCCTAGGGAGCGTCAGGGCAGATTTGGATTCAATGTCTCCTGTTTTATTTTCAACCGAAAAATAGTTTACCAAATATATGAAGGAAATCTGAATTCGATTGGTTACGTGCGAATCCTAGAAGACGCATTAGGAATTTTGGATGATGTTCCCTTGGCTCAACTAAATAGGATTTATTTCCAGCAAGACGGAGCTCCAGCCCACAATGCCAGAATAAGTCAAAACTGGCTTAACGACCATTTTCCTGGAAGATGGATAGGAACACACGGACCTGTTCGATGGCCACCACGATCCCCTGACCTCTCAGTTTTAGATTTCTTTTTGTGGGGTTATTTAGAAAACAAGGTTTATGTAAGGCGATACGAAAACTTAGAACAACTAAGAATGGCCACCGAAAATGCTTTTGCAGAGTTACAAAGACAGTCATTTACAATAGAAAATGCATTAAAAAGAATTTTTAAAGTTTGTCACACTTGTAGGACACTGGTCTACAATTTGAACAATATTTGTAGTTTTAATGAAATTATAATTATTACCTTTTACCTACTTCCTAATTTTTTCTGATGCTGTTACTTTGTTATTTCGTTAATAAATATTTGTTAACTTTTTCCATGGCTCCACAGCCACCTTCTCTTATTTCGATTGATCTGCCATGCCATAAATCCGTTTAAAGAAAAATGCATTTTTTCATGTTATTTATGAAAATAATATACTTATGGTATGTTTTTGAAAAGCTCTCGACACGAAGAATAAGATGAAAAAATAATATATAGGGTGTCCCATTTAAAAAATAGTAGGTTATGCCAATATGTCAAAAACTATGACTCTCAGCAAAAATCTGAGTACGCCACTGAATTCTACGTGAAAAAATCTATAAATACCAGTTGAAACATTTTAAATATATTTTACGATAGCTGAGTTACAGGGGGTGTCCGAAAATGACAAATTTTCAAAATCACCCTGTAGCACGGAAACTAAAATGGTTAGGGCAAATCTGTTTGCGGCCTCTTTAGTTTCATCGAAAAGTAGCACGGTGTCGCGAAAACCGCATTTCTCTATCTCTACTCATAAGCTGGAAACCCCGTAAAACCTACGAAAATGGGACACCCTGTACATACCATCTAAGTAAATATTAAATATGCATAGAATTGTCTTATTAAATTATAGAAATTTTATGTGTAATTGTGAGAATTATACATTCTGCGGCCTGTCTCCGATGGATGAAGTGAGAGATCTTAACTCGAATTCCTCGTTTTGAGTGGTCCTGTGATCTGGTTTCCTGTTGCGTTTCTTCTGTTGATGCTGTGCTACAATGATTTTGGCTGTATACCATCCTGCAATTATAAGAATGGCTATGATAATTGTAGTGATGCTGCTAATTGCTATGGAATGATGGTGAATGTTTCGCCAAAGAATGTTCTGTAGTTGCTTTTGTTGGTGTTCTTGATCATTTATCACTTCATGAAGGCTGTCTGTCAGTTCGAACACTGGCTCGGTTGGTAAAATGTCTAGTTGTTTCTGGTGGATCGCATTGCCTAATAAGTTTGGGACCGCTTTGGAATAACTATTTAACACTGGAACGGTGGTGCTTCGTTTAGGCGTGAGTATGTTTTGTTTTGTTTGAATTATACACTCTTGAGATATTTGAATTATCCCTGTTGCGTTTATTGCAACATCTTCCCGCGCACCATTGCAGATTACAGATATTACCGTTGGAGAGCTGGATATGAACATCCAAGTATTGGCTGCGCACAGCTGTTTCCATAGTATGCCTTTTATGCTGCTTTTTTCAATGGCGCAATGTCTTGGAGCGGCTCGTTCATATATTTCATCTATAATACATGAAGGATTTGTTTCTATGTTTCTGACTGAACTTGGTGAACAGATAAACTGATGTGGATCATTGGGGTATGGTTTAATGCATTGTTGTAAGTCGTTTTCATGAAGTTGGAAGTACAGTTGCGTGTCGTAGTCGACGGCTATGTAGTCATTAGTGACGTGGAGGTTCCAATACGATCCGTTTTCGATTTTCACCGGAACTGGCGTTGCTTTTAGAAGTCCAAACTTGGCAACATCTGCTATTGGAAAGTACCCATACACTTGGAGACTTGTCTTATTAGCTGTCTGCTTCGTCGATAACATTGTCGGTACAATCCTTCAGTTATTCGGAAATGTTTTATTAGTTTCTTTTATGATATTGTTGATATATGCCGGTGATACTAGTTCGTATATTGTGCCCCTATTGAAGCCGATGTTCAATAGTTTGTCATAGTATTCATTTATTTCGCTGATGAAGTTTTGTGCTACTTGGTAGGCGCTTAGCAGTTGAATATTTAGGGCATTGGTGTCTATTTGCTTGTACCAAGTCTGCATGTTGTTGATTGCTTCTAGTCCTTGGTTGAGTTTTTCTTGAAAATGTTTAAGTCTATTGGTGATCCTCGATTCTGTCTCATTGAACTCCGTGAGCGCGGACACCATAAATTTAGTTTGGTGATTGGACGCTCGAATCAATTGCTCTTGATTTTTGTTGAGCGAGTCGATATCTTGATACACTTCATCGTTGACTCCAAATACAGTTGTTAAAAATTTTCCAAGATAGCCTCTTTTCCGTCTTGTATGATGGACGTCGTTAAGATTCATCAGCATACACTGGGTATGATTTTTTAACTCTTCCAAATGATGGGTTAGGGCTTCACATCTGGCGTCATTTGTAAGCTTTTTTGATTTATCACATAGGTCTCTAAATTGAGAAGCTACGTTGATTACTGCCTTCACATCATTTTCACTCCTGTTTCTGGAATGTGCTATTTCTATTCTAAAGACTCCTTTGTCAATTTGAGTTGTCCCTAGATGTTCTATGTAAAGGCCATGTTGGGGTTGGTGAATTTTGTAAGAGTTTTCTGCTGTCGTTGCAGAAATTAGCAAAAATAGAATTGTCAAAACATAAAGAAGTGCTGATTTTGAAGTTGTATGCTTCAGTCTTTTCTCTTTTGTGGTTCTTTCTTCTTTCTGTGCAACATGACTATTGATTTCTATTGTGGGCTGGGTAGCGGCTTGTGTATCTTGGTCTGTAGGCAAAGGAATTAACTTGTGAATTGGTCTCTTTTGAGTGACACCTCCTGGCCTTTTTATTGTTACGACTCGAACTGCTCCATCTTGACCTGGATGAATTTCCATTATTCTCGCCAAAGGCCATTTGTTCGGATTTATATTTTCTTCTTTAATTAGAACCATTGTGCCCACTGGCAAATTTTCAATAGGCTTGTTCCACTTATATCGTTGTTGAAGTCTGGAAAGATACTCAGTAGTCCAGGCTTCCCAGAAGTCTTTCTTCATTTTTTGAACGAGTCTCCACCTTTGCGACAGATTACAGTTCGGGAAGGATTTAAATTCGGGGGGAGCTAATAATTCTCTCCCTATTAAGAAATGTCCAGGGGTCAATGTATTGGTGTCATCAATATCTTCCGTTAGGGGGCAAAGCGGTCTCGAATTTAAACACGCTTCAATTTGGTGCACCAAGGTTGTCATTTCTTCATAGGTCAAAGTGCATGCTCCAATGACTCGCTTTAGATAATGTTTCATGGATTTGACACCTGCTTCCCAGATTCCTCCAAAATGTGGGGCTGCGGGTGGGATGAAGTGCCATTGTGTTCCTGAGCTGATAATTGCATTTTGCAGGTGAGGCTCTTCGATAATTTCCTTCACTTCTTCTTCAAATTGTTTTGATGCTCCCAAAAATGTAGTGCCGTTGTCACTATACATATTTTCACAATGACCTCTTCTTGCAGTGAACCGTCTGAATGCAGCTAAAAATGCTTCGGTTGACATATCGCTGACCACTTCTAAATGAATCGCTTTGGTGGCAAGGCACACGAATACTGAAATGTAGCCCTTGTACGACTTATGTCCTCTCCCTTTGGTGGTTCTAATTTGAATTGGACCAGCATAGTCCACCCCTGAGTTGGTGAATGGTGGTGCTGGAGTTACTCTTAGTTTCGGGAGTTGTCCCATAAATTGTTCTGCGGTTTTGGCTTTATAACGAATGCAACTAATGCATTTTTTTAATTGGGTTCTGACGGCTCGTTTCCCGTTAATAATCCAAAATTTGCTCCTAATATATGCAAGAGTTGCTTGGTTTCCGCCATGGAGAGTTCTCTTGTGAGCTTCTAGTATAACTAGCTTGGAAAAATGGCTGTGGTACGGAAGAATCATTGGATGTTTCTTCTGGTAAGTTATTGGTGCGTTTTCTAGTCTCCCTCCGACTCTAATGAGATCTTCGCTGTCTAGGAATGGACTTAGATTCCGCAGTTTGCTGTTGTTTCCAACTGTCTTGGTAGTACGTAGTGATTTGTAGTCTTCACTAAATTCTTATTTTTGAATCAATGCGACGACTTTTTTAAGGGTGACCTGTATTTCCTTAACAGAGAGAATAGGGCTTTCCTCTCTATTGGTAACTCGGTAGCAGTATGATAAAACTCGTAGCATTCTTGTAAGGTCAGAGAATTTTTCGCATATGTCACTTTTTACTACAATTTCAGCTTTGTAACAATTTGCTCTGATTTCCTCGTTTACTTCGGGGATTATCTTGGTCAGAGGAAGGTTATTGGATGAGTTGAGCCAGTGAGGACCTTTCCACCAGAACTCGGTAGCTTCCAGCTTATCAGGATCCAGACCCCTGGAGATAATATCTGCTGGATTTTCCTGAGACTTGACGTGATTCCAAGAAACTCCTGTTGCATTTCTGTGTATTTCACATACTCTATTGGCGACGAAGGTTTGCCACTTTGTAGGATCTCCTTTTATCCACCCTAGAGTGATCATGGAGTCAGTCCATGCGAATATTTGGGTGTTGTCTAGTTGCAAAGCGGTTCTGGTTTTCTGTATTAACTTAGACAGAAGTACGGCAGCGCATAGTTCTAGCCGAGGTAGAGTTGTTCTATTCTTGGCTGGGGCAACTTTTGATTTTGCTTGTAGAAGTGTGACAGTATGTTCGTTTCCTTCTACTATTCGGCTGTAAATTACAGCACCATACGCCTTTTCTGACGCGTCACAAAACCCATGTAGTTCTGTTTTGGAGTTTCGGTAACGCATCCACCTAGGAATTCTAATTTTCTCTAGTTCCTTTACTTTACTTTGAAATTGCAACCATCTTGTAGATATTTCTTCGTCGACGGGCTGATCCCAGTTTAGGTTTCGTAACCATAGATCTTGGATAATGAGTTTGGCTTGAATGACAACTGGAGCTAGCCATCCCAACGGATCGAATAGTTTGGAGAGTTCGGATAAAATGTTTCTTTTTGTTAGTTTTTTGATTTGTGAGATTTCTACTTTGAACTTAAATATATCGTCTCCTGGGGACCACAAGACCCCTAAGGACTTTTTTCTTCGTCTTGCGGCACCTCATGAGTTTTTTGATCTCTAAGTTCTTCCGGAATGGACTTTAGTAGTGCAGGAGAATTGCTTGACCATTTTCTTAAATTGAATTTTGCTGACCCAAGCATTTGCAACAGTTGTTTTTGAAGCTCTAGGGCTGTTTGAACGTTTGTTGCTCCTGATAAAATGTCATCAACATAGAAATCTTGCAATGTTGCTTCACTTGCTGCCGGAAAATTGTTTGCTTCTTTCTTTGCTAGCGTTTGAAGTGTTTTCATAGCTAGGTACGGAGCTGACGTGGTACCGTAGGTTACGGTGGTAAGTTCATGTTCAAACATTGGTTGATTAGGATGTTCTCTCTATAATATTCTCTGGAAAGGTTGGTCTTCTGGGTGTACTTTGATTTGGCGGTACATTTTCTCTATGTCTGCGCAGAAGACAATTTCATGTTTCCTCCAACGAATAATTATATCTGCGATATTTTGTTGTAACCTCGGACCGACGTGCGTGATCTGGTTGAGGCTAATATTTGTGGAAGTTTTACAGGATGCGTCAAAGACTGTTCTTAAGCGAGTGGTTGTACTTGCTTCTCTGATGACAGCTTGATGCGGAATGTAATATTTTCCTTGATTGATTTCTTGTCGTCCAACTTTCCGCATATGACCTAATTCTAAATATTCCTTCATAAAATCTATGTACTGGTCCCGTAGTTCGGGATCGTGTTGAAATTTTTTCTCAACGTTTACAAGTCTTGCTGCTGCTCGTGGCTTTGAGTGGCCTAGAGTTTCTGGCGATTGCTTGAACGGAATTCGAACTACAAATCTTCCTTCTTTGTCTTGTTGTGTGGTTTTTTCGTAAAATTCTTCGCACGCTTGTTATTCCTGTGTTAATTGGCGACATGGCATTATTTCTTCAATCTCCCAGAATTTTGTTGGCTGATTATCTTCTTCATATTGAGAAATCATACTAATTACTTCAATACTTTGAGGCTCAGATAATATAGAACCAGACACAATCCAACCCAGTTCCGTGTTTTGTTTCAGAAGACCCTCTTTAGTTTTCTGAAGGTCGTTCAGGATTATGGTTGCATATTCCTTGGCTCCTAAAATTCCATCTATTGGTCCAGGAGTCATAAAGGTAGTGTCTGCTAAAACTTCATTTTTCCAGTTGTCTATGTTATGTATTTGGAGTTTTTGTTTCGGCATGGAACGTGTTAACTTTGGGAGGACTATCATGTTAACTTCCATAGAAAATGTACTTTTGAATCTTGGTCTAATCTGGGCATTAGTGGACCATTTGGAAATTTTAGGGTCTCCCCCGGCAACACCAGATATTTCAGCTCTGATGTGGCGGCGTGGCAAATTTAGTCGTTGGGCGGCTTCTTCCGTAACAAACGAAGATTGTGAACCTTGATCGATCAGAAGTCGTAATGGCTGCGATGAACTTGAAGTGGAAACTTCAACAAGGGCTGTTGCGAGAAGAACGTTCTCTTCTTGTTTGCTAGTATGGTGTGTTGAAGTATTTCTATTGGTGTTAGGTTGATTATTTGACCTTCCTGCATCGGCGTTGTATTGGGAATTTCTTGGTGGATTGTTAGAACTTCTTTGAAAACCTCTGGGTTGGTAGTCTGTTGACCGTTGTTGGTTTTGTTGATATCTTTCAAGGTGTAGAAGTGTATGATGCTGGCGACTGCATATACTGCACCTTGTTTGGCTGAAACACCTTTTGCCAACATCATGACTTAAGCAATTATAGCACATGTGTTTTTCTTGGACTTGTTTGTTTCTTTCTTCTGCTGAAAGCGTTTTGAACTTTTGGCAGTGGTACGTCATGTATTGTTTATCTTTGCAGAATAGACAACCAGCGTTACTGTGTTTTTTGTTATTGTCTGATGCGACGTTAACGGCAATGGTTTCTAATGACTGGAATCGTCTTTCTAAGAAGTTCATAAATTCTTCGAACTCTGGGATATCATGCGGCTTCTGAAGATTTTGTTCGTATAGACGGTTGGTTTCAGAATCCCATTTTCTGAGGATTATTCGAATTACCATTGGACCCCATGTATCGATTTCTACATCTTGGTTTTTCAACGCCTGTAGACATTCTCTTGTAGTGTCGTGTAGTTGTTTTAGTTTCAGTGCGTCTTCTTTTGTAACCGTTGGTACGTCTAATATCTTATCAATTAGTTGGAATGTTAGTAGCCTTTTGTTTTCATATCGCTTTTGCAATAACTCCCATGCTGTTTCGTAATTAGCTTCAGTTGACTCAAGGTGTTGAATCAATTTGCCTGCTTCTCCCCGTGTGTGGGTTTTCAGATAGTGCATCTTTTCGGCCTTGGTCAGTGCTTGGTTTTCATGAATTACTCTTTTGAATATATCGAAGAAATTAGACCAGTTTTCATATCCTCCATTAAAGATCGGGATAACGACTTTTGGAATTGCTAACTTTTGCTGTGGCTGGTTCACCACGATTTGTTGAGTTTGGGCCATGATATTTTCTTGAGCTTCTAAAGTTAGTTTTTCCAGAATTTCTTCGTACTGGCCAAGAGTGTCTGCATAAGTATTATTGACAAAATAGTTGTTTTGAAACTTTGTTTCATTTATCATTATTTCTTCATGCAGTTGATGAATAGCATCCCATTGTTTTTTAATTTTTTCCATGTGAAGCTTATAGCGAGATTTGGACTTTCCTTGGCTTAGTTCCGTTTCAATTTGGTTTAGGTCGGTTTGTAGTTGTTGCAGCCTGAAGTTTTGTTTTTTCAGACGGTGTTCTTGTTCTTTTTCCGCCAAGGGATCGGCGAAACTTGGTGAAGGTATTTCTGCTTTTGGACAGATTTTTAGGTAGTTTAGTACTTCTTCGTATTTTTCTTTTAATTGGTTGTCATATTTTTTGGTAAAATATGCATGTTCGGTGAGGTTTAGGTTTTTTATTTCCTTGTCGTTTTTCTGGATACTTTTCCATATTTTTTCTAAGGTGGCGATGCGGTCTTTTATATATGTTCCAGTTTTTCTCAAAGAAGAGTCCTTCTTGCTATTGCTGATAAGCTGGATTATTTGTTTTCCTAGTTCTTCTTGTTCTTGAATAAGCTCATTCATTTTGCTTTCCGCAGACATGATGAATTTTTGAACAGACGGGACGGGATATTTTGTTTGTTTATTTATTTTTTGTTTACTTTCGGCTAGTTTGCAAGTAGTGTCTGTTTGTGTTGTATGTTAAGCTGAGTTCAATAATATATCCCCGCCAGCGTGAACTTGGCACAGGAATACCTTATTAAACCCTTAAAGTATTTTCCTCGCCAGCGTTAACTGGTCACGGGGAAAAGCCTTTGCTTGAGTGTGATACTCAATCGTTGAAACGATAATATATGCCCGCCAGCGTGAACTGGCACAGGTATATCTTATTTATTCCTTTTAGTATTCCCCTCGCCAGCGGTAACTGGGCAACAAGGAAAATACCAATTATTAAGTAACGTATATATTTGTGTGTGCGAGTGAAGCTAACGGCACTTTGCTTTTTCCCACCACTTAGTTTTTTCGAGTGCTTCTTCACGTTACCCTACTCAGTTCAGGCAACGACACCCTAAAACAGGTTTTGGTGGTAAGCTATTCGCCGAAAAGCTCTTTAAATCTTGCTTCTAGCCTGGTTACGAATTCAAACGGTTTTTTATCTATGGTTGGCGTGACTGGCAAACCTGAATTGTGCGTTTTGATGTCAACTCCGTCTAAAGAAGCTATAACGATTTCTTCTAATTTTTCTTGACGTTTCTTAGCTCTTTGGTTTCTGTTCAGCTTTTTTCTTGCCATGTACGACAGACTTCCTGACAACTGTGATTATATGGTTGGTTTTGGTTGCTTGTAGATGGACGGACGATAAAGTTGATGGACGGATACACGGTTGTGTATATTGGACGGATGTTCTTCGGTTGAAGAACGGCTTTAAGGCTCGAAGGACCAATGTGCAAGCTTTGCTTGCCAATAGCTTTGCTTAGCTTCGGCTTGAGATGAGCAGCGGGACGATGTAGGACGTAGTAGGTATTTGTTCGTAGTAAATGAGTAACAATTATCGAGGTTAATAACGTACTGATTTATTCTAAGATTTACATTCCATTTATACAACTATCAATTAAACAATGCGTGCGATCTCAATGATGCAAAATAGTAAAATTTAATAACATTATATTATGTATAGTCATCAGAACGTGCAAGGTTCAACTGACGTGACTGTACGAAGATCAGTGTAGACACTGTACATACCATCTAAGTAAATATTAAATATGCATAGAATTGTCTTATTAAATTATAGAAATTTTATGTGTAATTGTGAGAATTATACAGTATATATATATATATATATATATATATATATATATATATATATATATATATATATATATATATATATATATATATATATATATATATATATATATATATATATATATATATATATATATATATATAACATACAGGCCATCTCAAAAGCATAATTTTAAATGATAACCTAGTTTAATGGAATACCTTGTATAATATGTTTTTATTAAATTTTTTTCTTTACTGGTAATAAATATGTCAGATTTGGTACCTTATCTTAAAAAAAAAAACTACAAAATTGACAAAAACTTTGATGGAAGAGAAAATGTGAAAGGAAAAGGGCATTCTAAGAAAATGTATAGTTAATAGAAATTCACTACCTCCAGACAAATACTCTACGTATTACTCAGAATAATTAGTTACAATTTTGATAAATCAATGAAAATAGCTTTTGTTTAAAAAATCGCGAAATTTAGAAAAAATATTGAATCATCCTTGTTTTAAAATACACAATCTGGCTATAACTTTCTTATTATTCTTATTATTCAATATATTCAAATGGTTCAAAAAACAAATTGTATGACTAGTTACCAGGTTTTGAGACACACTTTAAATTTTACTATTAGTAGATAGATAGATCTCTTCTTACGGTTCTGATATCCTTACCTTTAAAAATAAATAAAACAAATGAAAATAACCTCCTTATTTTAAAATACACAATCTAGCTTCACGGATCTATCTATCTATTATACAGGCCAACAAACATTTAGGTGCCTGCGATTTTTTAACTGTTCCTGGGTAATTTTTGGATGCAGAATGTTAAAAAGTTCTCAGATTTTGTCTATCAGATCTAGTTTTTTTTTTAATTGTGTATATATTTTACGTTATAACTATTATAATATATAATATTACTATTGCCAGTTAAAAAACCAAAGACACATGGATTTAAGTATTTATTGCAAAAACTTAATTTACATAATTACATTAGTCACTAATCACATAAAAATTTTCTTTTATACGACTTTCTAGAATGGAGTTTACTAGGGCAGTCTCGCTGAAGACTCCAGCAGTAGTCCGCCATCATGTGGCTATCCCATGGTCCTTGATAACGATCTTCCATAGTTTTGATATCCTGATGGAATCTTTCTCCTTGTTCTTCACTACAATCACCTAAGTTTCTGGAAAACGATCTAGGTGGCTGTGGAGGTAGTGAACCTTTATACTCATGTTACAGCCGAGAATATTAAAATTTGAAAGCATAGTTTCCACTAATTCTACGTAATTCTGTGCTTTATAATTGCCAAGAAAATTTTGTACTACTAGAATAAATGAACGCCAAGCATTACATTCAGTCTCGTTCATTGATGTGGTGAATTGTGGATCTTTAACAAGTTGCCTTATTTGAGGACCATCAAATATACCAGCTTTTAGTTTTTCTGTGCTAATGCCAGGAAATTTACGTGACAAATACCCAAAATAATTTCCATCTCGATTTAAAGTCTTCACATATTGCTTCATTAGGCCTAGCTTGATATGCAAGGGCGGAAGTAAGATTTTTTCTCTTGAAACCAAAGGTTCGTTGATCACGTTTTGTTTTCCTTGAATCATGACATCTCTTGAAGGACAATTTTTGTTAACCCAGTGGTCATTTTCAGCTCTGCTGTCCCAAAGGCACAAATAACAAGGATATTTTGTATAACCACTCTGCTGTCCAAGGAATAAGTTAACCATTTTTAAATCAACACAAATTGCCCACTGATGTTCTTCGTATTTAATTTTTCTCAAAACTAATGCAATTGTTTTATAATCTTCCTTTTAAGAGCCCTTTTATATTGTTACAGAATACCAAGTCATTTTCCTGAGCGAAAAAAGGCAGCAGATCCTTATCTCTTTTACGATAAAATGTAATATCAGTACCTGGACAAAGTAGATTTTTTTCTTTTAATTTGGATGCAAGTAATTCAGCGGATTCCTTTGAGAGATTCAGGTCTGATTTTTCTTGATTGAAACACTGCGGAGTTGCTAAATCTGCTTCAAATTCGCTGTCGTTTTCTGACTGAATTCTTTGAACTTCGTCAGACGTTGATATTTCTGTATCATCTTCTGTCAGTTCGGGTAGACTGCTGAATGATGGAACGGGTATTTCTTCCGAATGCGCTACAGGCCTTCTTGCAGAATCTAGATCAGGATATGTCCATTTGTGTCTATTGTTTCTATTTATGCCTTTAATATTAACGAGACAAAAATAGCAGTTGTCATGATGGTTTCGCGGTTCTCTCCAAACCATTGGTACACCAAATTTTAGGCACTTCCTCTTTCCAGTTGTCCACTGTCGTAAATGTTCAACACATGTTTTACATATGAAATGTGGGGCCCAAGATGTATCTTGATCTCCTAAATGAACGCCAAAATAGGCAAGATAAGCTCTTTTCACAAAGTCAGAAATCGTCTTTTCTGCTCTCTTTCAAAGTGTATTCACCACACACAACAAAAAACATCGGGATGATTTAAACAGGTACGTCTGCTTGTGGATGCCATTGTTTCAGTTTAGTGTCTTGATACTACAAAACGACCAAAATTTACACAAAATGATAGCACAACTTTACTTGGGAAAACTCAGTAATATACTTAATCGAGTACAGCCAAGCAGGTATAGAAGGATCGGGTCATAGGCAATTACAGGTATAAAAGTAATTAAGAGCAGTGTATTGAGTAGTTCCTAGTATAGGAACATTGGGAACATTTGGTTAAATAGATTCTGGGAAATTTCTATTTTGACGATTAAGTACATATATCTTTATTTGTTGTCCTTTATCAGAAAAAAATATCAATTAACATGTAACCTGTATCTCAAAAAACAGAGCTGATAGAAAAAATCTGGTGGCATTTTTGGAATCAGCACATTAAAAACATCTAAAATCAGATGTTAGATTTTCGGCACCAAATTTTTGTTTTCATTTTGTTACCCTGTGTTATCTGTACCTGCTACATCATTTTACTTTGTCCACATTTTAATCTGCTATAACTTTCTTATTATTCAAGATATTCAAATGGTTCAAAAAACAAATTGTATGACTAGTTACCAAGTTTTATAAGACTTTTAAAAATATAAAATAGCTGTCGATTCCCACACTTGCCTTTTTTCAAATGAGACACACTTTAAATTTTACTATTAGTAGATAGATAGATCTCTTCTTACGGTTCTGATGCCCTTACCTTTAAAAATAAGTAAAACAAATGAAAAAGAACCTCGTCATAAGCACAATTTGGTGAAGAGAGAATACAACACATTGGTCTCATGGTGCAGTTTTCCTTTATTTTTTCGTGCATTTTTTGAGATAAAAGTATCAAACTTAGTATATTTAGTATCATGGAAAGGCATTTCTTTGAAACAGCACGAAAATATTCTACACATTAAAAAAAGAACATCCACAAAATTTTGAATACAAATCTTTATTCGTTAGTTAGTTATAGACAGCTTAATGAAGTTCTGCTGTATTTACGGCATTATGTCAGACCGTGCTTTTGAATTGCCTATACCGTACTCGTGGTGGTCATAGTAAACGTACTTTTTACAATTAAGTCGAAATATCTGTAATACGACTAGCTATAAATAATTGAAATTTGGCACGATTTTAGTTCAATCTTTGGGGCTTTTGAACGATAAGAAAAGGCCTTGATGATATTTTCAGAAAACATTCTTCTTTATAGCCTTGAGGTTGAAGAATAGTGAAATTTAAGCGTCAAAGTTACTTTAAAATTTCACGTTGTCTAGCGGTTAAAAAGTTGCCCTGTTCGTCAAAAACAAAAATTGTTTCAAATGGTCATATCTCGGAAAAAAAAGTACTAAATGCTTTAGCGTTAAAAACGTGTTAAGAATAAAACACGAATATACCATTAAGTAAAGAACAACCATACCACGGTGTAACTCATAGCCAATTTCCAGAACCAGAATTTCTTAGAACCTTATTTACTGAATTATGGCGTTTTTGGCGAATTGGTATCGTTTGCACGTTCCTTCGTAAAAATAAAATGTACAGGTTGTCTCATTAACACCTTTTTGTACTTTTCTAATCTAACAAAGAACTTGATAATTAGCTTTAATATATACGAATTTGACAGGAAAATATTTATTTTACAAAAACTCGTCAAGGATAGAACTTTGTGTATATATTTCAGGCATTTGAAATAAATACTTTGATGTACAACTGTGGTAAAGTTACCAGCGGAACTGAGCTTTTCACTGACTTTTTAGTTAAAAAAAAGGTGTTTGAAATTATTTTAGATTTCTATCGGATAACATAGCAAAATTTCCGTATAGATCATATATGTTTTAATCTTAGCTTTGTTGTAAAATATTATATTGAGATATGGAAAATTTTCAATTGCACAAATGAATTTTGTTTTACAAACCTGAAGAAATATTATAAAAATAATTTATATAGTCCGCTACTGCCACGTTGATAAGAAAAATCAATTTTGAAAAACGTTAACAATTTAAAACCTTTAAATCTGACTAAGGGTTATATAGAACTTATTTATAAAGTTAAGTCTTATTCACGAGATACAAGTAGGCACAAAAAGGAAGAAAATAAAATAAGTTGCAAAATTATCTTTTTTAGTTTTTCCAAAAATTTTTATTTTTTTTTTTTTTGAGATAAATAATAGTGACCTTAGACAAAAATATATTTCTTAGAACCTTATTTATTGAATTACGCACGGTTTTGGCGAATTGCTGTCATTCCTTACCGTAAATAAAATGTAAAGGTTGTTTCGTCTAGACGCTCTTCAAACAATTTGTTAAAACTTGATTCGCCGTAGCCCTGATTGTTCAAAAACGTTTTAATTAGCAAATAGACCGTAGTCGCTTCTAATTAAAAAAGTATTTGAGTCCGACCCCATAAAATAATAACAGTTACTTTCTAGAATAACTAGAACACAAAAATTTAAAAACTGACTTCTAATTTTTTTTTTATTTATTTGGTTATTACTATTACCCTATACTATGCAATAAGCACATTGGATCGTCATAATAATACGATTATAAATAACTATATTTAAACCTAATATAAATAACTGTAAGAAAGCGTCCATATTCTCTAAGAGACCAACTTTCAAATGACTAAACTAGAAATAAGACACAAAGTCTCGGTCTCAGTCAATATAAATAATTCGAAAAATGCAAAATACAAAAATATTTACATAGCACGACATATAAGTATATTCAAATAAAAAAAACACTAATATTAACACAAAAAAAAATAACAAATCCAAATTCACATTCAACAAAAAAAAAAACACTCCAATTTAGACAGTGCCAGATCAGCAGAAAAGAGTAGAAAATAAAGAAAAACAAAAAAAAACACACATACTCATTACTCATATCAACCTCAGTCAGTGACCAGAATACAAATAGCTCTTAAATGAGTAAAATGCTCCGGTCAAGAGAAATGATTTACTGCAAGCAATAAATTGTGTGCCTCCCATTGTCCTCAAAACTGAGGGTAGTTTGTTATACAAAATTACACAGTTATATATAGGTGAGCTTTTAAAAAAAAGACGTTCTATGCTTAGGAATTAAGAGAAGATTTTAGCTCTTGGGTTATGAGAGGTTGCAGATCCCAGTGTATCAAATAATTTTCTATTATTGTTTAATAATATATATATATATACATATATATATATATATATATATATATATATATATATATATATATGATATATATACATATTTATAATCAGTAAAGAAAAAAAGGTGTTCCATTAAACTAGGTTATCATTAAAATTTATGCTTTTGAGATGGCCTGTATATACAAACATTTTGATACTGAAAGTAGTTCTTGAAACCATGAACTTCTTGTGTACAAGTTATTTTTTATAATTCACAGGGACGAATATATTTTGTTTGTGTTTAAATAGAATTTGGGACACCTTGTATATTAAAATTGACGGTTTGTATAAAGTCTTACAAAAATACATGCACATAATTTGTAATGTATACAGTTGATCAAGTTATCTAAATATCAGACTTGCCTATTTGAATACGAAGTAGAACATTTTAGGCATAAATATGAAATTAAATAGAAAATGAGTAAAGTATAAAATCAATGACTCTATTTTAAATTTCGAAATGGGCACACTACTTTTATTCAATTTATGCTGTGAAATTAGTAACGAAGCTATTCATATTTGGTCCGCCCATTAGACCTGAACCGTTTGAAATCCCTACCTCCACTACTTTCCGGGTTTTGTTAACTTTTACAAAGTTGATTCGGCAAAAGGGATACGACCGGATAATTTGTAGTGTAAATGAACAATATCAAAGGGGACCGACACAATTAACATGCTTCGGAGAGTATCCAATAAAACGTGAAATGGGTCGAAATGGGTCAACGATAATATATTTGGGGTTAACTCTCTTTTGTACTTTACCGGGATTACTATGATTAAAACTGGTGACCAAAACAAACGGTATATAAAGAATTAGTACGGGAGTAATTTTTATGCCTATTATTCACAGGAAAAATGTAAACAATTATTACACTACACCTTGGAGTTATCTGAAGTACATTTTACCTTAAACTATGAATTTTTTTCAAAACTGAATAAACAATATATCTTAAGTTGCGCCTGATCCACATTTTGTTACGCCTGCATAGCACCAAGTTGTGTTAGTTGTTGCGCCTGCATAGTAAAAGCCGTCATATTTTTATTATACATTATCGATGATTTTACTGACGAAACTAGTGCGGAGCCACCTAGTCGTACATATTCTTGATTTAAGTGGCAATCTTAAATTTATAGAGTCAAATCATCATATTTCTATTATGGCGTTAACCACGACTGAAATGACGAACAAATCAACCCGGTGCGGTTCCACCTAGCAGTACCGAATATTACATTGAGTGTTTGTCTTAAATTATACCTTGTCAGCGTGCCTGTTTTTGACTCCGTGTTTCAAGACACCGGACTAGATCGCAGCTGTTTTCCCCGAGGGATTGTATTTTCGACTAATTTGTTTTTCGGCCTATTAGTTTTTCGACCAACTGTCTTGGCCAAAGAACTTTCAGCCAATTGACGGAATCCTATATTTAATAACAACATTCATTTGTTTAGTACTATATCAAATGTTTGTTTCGTTATTTTCGCAACTTCTATGAAACAAGATAAACTGTGGGTACTTTAAAGTGCATAAAACATCGAAGGCCAATTTCGAAAATGAAAATCTCAAAGCATACAAAAGATATTTGTCTTGCAAAAAGGTTCACTTATCAATTGGTTTGGGTCAAATTTTGTTTCTTATTTTGACCTCACTATTTGAAATTTGTTTTTTTTTTAATTTCAGGCGGCAACATATCTCTTCAGCCAGAAGAGTTAAAACCACTTTTTACATTACAAATTGTACACATCAAATGCCTTATTGGTTTCAACGGTTCGGTATTTGCTAATATCAAAAAAAAATTTATATCATTGTCGAAATAAAAAAAATCGGTAAATTTGCTATACGCAGAACTTTCCTCGTATGAAATCTCCTTTTATGAAAGAAGAACTTTTCAGATTCGGTTAAGCCAATTAACAAGAATTTCCCTTTGAATTAATATTTCCATGTAATAAATGCATTACTATTTCTTTTTTATAAAATTTTGGCTCTCCTTAATTCAATGGTTTTCAAAAAATAACAGCCCATTATGAATTAATAAGTGAAATTTTGATAAAAACCGTGATGAATAGGACAAAAGCAGACAAAACACTATCTCTATTAGTTATTTCTAAAGATAATAAGTAATATTCATCTCTAAAAAAAAATATATAAAATATCTACATAAGCTTAGAATACCTAAAAATGCTCCAAGATAATTTTGCAACTCATTTTACGAGTCGTTAAACATTTTGTTATAAGATAACAAACCCTCGGTCCGTTTATTTTCGTGACTACTTGTATATTTTGAATAGGAATTTTGACTTCATAAATAATTTCTATATAACTCGTAAAGATTTTAAATTTAAAATGTTAACGTTTTTAAACTTGATTTTTCTTAATAACGTGGCAGAAACAAAACTATTACAATTTTGAAACAATGCAAAGCGTCTGTCATATATAACTTAGAGCACATTAAACCTTTACAAATTGTTATTATAGGAGGAAAATATACAGTCTGTATTTTCATATAATAATTAGGTAGTAATTGTATACAAATCCTATAAACTGTAATTTGTTTCATTTTTCTAATTTATTATTATTACAATATTTATTTTCTATAACAATATTTACGTTGTCTACCAAAAATAAATTTTCCTTTATTATTTTTCTTCATCAAAAAAAGGTTTTATTCCAATAAATGGAACTTTACGGAATATTTAAACATTTTATTAGGCCGTCATATTGTTTTGCCAAATAGGATTCGCAATAAAAATTCACCTGTATGTTTAACACTTGATTATTGTGCAAAATTTTATGTCCGTAGTTTATTTGTACTGATTTTTAGACATTTCATGATGCCGACATTTTGATTTACACAAAAATGTTACCAATTTATTCGATGTCCATTCGATATGTATTTCTGAATATTGATTTTTTTAAATTTTGTGAGGTCACCATTTTGTTCCCCCTTATTTGATTTATATAAAAATATAATCATTTTACTGACAGACAGACAGACGGATAGAGCAACGGAAATAAAAGAATATCACCAAAAACGCGAAGATGGATTTTTTCACGATTTCATTGCTTCCCTCTTACGAGGAGAGCAGAAAGTGGTAAATGTTTGACGTATTCCTTTGTTGTAAATATTTTAGATTCTGGGATCTTTGTTATACTAAATAACAGATATTTTTTTAAATTTTTCAACCAGTCAATAAGCTGCCTGATGGTATTTTGGCCTGGATCCAATAGTTTAAAAGATTATCTTTATACTAACGAACACTTAAATACTTTTTGTGCATTAAATACGAAGATTAATGGTAAAATTTTTACAAAAAGAAAATTACGTCAATACTAAAAGTTATACGGTTTATTACGCATTTTGCTTGAAAATATGTCTCAAAACATGTTGCTGACCTAACATACATTTTCACTTTCCTCGTAAAAGGGAAGTATTGTAATCGTGAAAAAATCACCCTCCGAACTACTGCACTGAAAAACATGTTTTCTCAATTCCCTCAGTCTGTCGGTATGTGTGTTCGCGGCATAGGTAAAAAAGGGGTTATATGGAGATGACATGGTAAAATTTAACAAAAAGTTATTATTATTTACTTATCTAATTTATCTAAAATTTTGCGCAAAATTAATTAACAGCTGGTAAAATTTTGGTACAAATCTAAGATGGCGGATTAACAAAATATTAAAAAATTCAGTCTGAAGAAACTATTTAATCTATTTAATGGTTCGGTTTTTAAAATATGTGTATAGAGATGAACTAGTAAAATGATGGTACTAATTTAAGATAAAAAGCACCCTCTCAGGTTTAACATATCTACGTTTTAGCGCCCTTAGAGGCCAAAAAACATGTTTTATTAATTCGGTCGCTCCGTCCGCCGCTTTGTCTGTCTATCGGTTCGTGGCATAGCTTAAAAACAATGTATCAGAATGACTTCAAATTTGAGGCAAGAATTAAATAAGGGTCATATGATGGTGACTTGGTGATATTTTGGTAAAAATCCGATTTGCCAGAACAAGATGGCGGCCTAGTGAAACGTTAAAAAAATCCAATTCACCTCAAATTTGACACAGAAATCAAGTGTTACATAGGAATGAAATGGTAATATTTTGGCATGAATATAAGACAGCAAAACAAAATGGCGGTCTAATAAGATATCAGCTTGAAAAAACACTTAATAGATTAATTGCAAATTGTGTTTAAACATTAGTTTTAGTGTGTTACAGAGATAAACTGACAAAACTGTGGTACGAATTCAAAATGGTGGAAAAAATGGCTGCCAAATAAAATTTTTAAAAAATCAGCGACAAAATTCTTATTCAACTTTAAATTTCGCAAAAAAATTAAATGTCATACAGTGATAAACTGTTACGAATTCAAAATTATATAACAAATTGGCGGTGAGTGTCAATGTAAAAACTACTTAAGTATTGAATTTATTTTAAATTATGCCCAAAAATCAAATGTGGCATAAGTAGAGGCTGGTAAAATATTGATAGGCATCCTATATGATCCTATCTTTGAATCGACAGTATATTTAAGTGTGTTCCTAAATTACATACTATGTACTGAACTAATATGAGTCACATTTCACTATTCCTAATAAAAGGAAATATTCATAACGAGGAATATTCCAGGAAAATTTATCGATTACACTCTGCATAATTATAAATATATTAATTGTATACTTGCTCTTTAAATATACCAGCAAAAAGTAAAGTAATTGTTATTATTACTGTTCTTGTAAGAGGGACATATTGCGATCGTATAATTCCTCTTACGAGGGAAGTAATGTAATCTGCAGAAAAGACTCCATTTTGTGTAGATTTTTACGTTTTATGATCCCTAGACACCTAAAACACGTATTCTCGTTTATGTCAGTCTGTTTGTCTAACTCCTAGCGACATAGCTAAAACTATTTATTCGATTAACTTCAAATTTTGCTTAAAATCAGGGATATATATAAGGATGAACTGGTAACATATTCGCACAAATCCAATATGGCGAAACAGAATGGAAGTCGAATAAATTGTTTAATAAAATCGATATCTAAAAGCCAATTATTGTTCTCCTTCAAACGTTTGCAGGGCATTCTAGCACGGCAGTGGGATCTACTGTATAAGTTTTGGTGCAAATCCAATATGGCAGAACAAAAAAAACGTGTGCTCACAGGCGAGTTAACGTCGTCGGTCGCATTTTTCGAGGCTCCGTCGATTTTGGCCTATCCCACCTGCCCGAAAATTCTCGGATATGCGCTAACATATTCTTTACGGTGTTCTTCGTGATATTTTCGTACTTTAGTTGAATATTACCGGTGTGTTTGTGCATTAAATCGACATTCTTTAATTACTTAAATATATTTACGTCTAAATGCATATCGACTAACACATTTTTATTTAGTTATTTCTCGTTAACAATAACAATACTCAGTATAAAAACTATATAGCTGAAGTGATAGCCGTCCGGGTCCGCAGAGTTTTCGCGTTGTAGGGTGCTATTTCTTACCGTTTCTAATAATGGGCAAGATGATGTGTAAGTCGTGTGCCAAGACTATTGGGAAAACCTCTTACAAAATCGGGCGTGCGGGTGGTTGTGGATTATGGTTTCACTCCAAATGTGCCCAGTTGACCGAGAGTGAAATAGTGTCATACTCCAGGGACAAAGTAAATTGGTTTTGTGTTTACTGCAAAACAGACCTCCTGTTAGTGACACAACGACCTTTAACCATAATATAAGTAGTCGTCGTTCACTGTCAACTATAGGTAATCTTTGTGCATCGGATGCTACCTACAGCCGTGACAACCGCCGTTTAAGTAGTATTGGTGTCTATTCGGGCTGTCCCGACCTAGATTTATACAATCTAAACAGAGTGGAATTTAATTTAGGTAATGCCCATACTGCTATCACACAGATGCATAATCTAATTCTGGATCAGAATAAAACTATTCAGGCAATGTTGCAGGAGTTGAAGACATTTAATGAAGACAAATGCAAATGTTTGCCATTGAATCTGAATTAAATGAGATTCGATCTGAACTGTAAAACTTAAAATCAAATTATGCCACAGTAGATGTTAGTATCGCACAATCAACGTCTACGTCTGTTACGCCTAACAGCAGGGAAACTGTTTTAAAGGAAATGCATGAGCGTGCGGTTAAAGAACAAAACATAATTGTTCACAATATTACTGAGAGTTGCTCAAACAATTTTGTGGAGAAGCAGGCGCACGACAGCTCCGAAGTAGGCAATATTTTAAATGCTATTGGAGTCGGTGGTGGCCAGTTTAAGACTTTACGACTAGGTCAACTGGGACAAAAACCCCGCCCACTACGTGTAATTTTTGGAGTCATCCAAAACCTCCAGGGATTGTCTTAGAAACAGAAGAAAGCTTGCAGCCAATAACTCTTTATATCGCATATGTGCCGATATGACCATCGCCCAACGTAATAACATTAAGGAATTGTATTCTCAACTTACTTCGAGAAAAGAAAAGGGGGAGACTGATATCGCTATACGATACTTTCAAGGCACTTCTAGGATCGTGAAAGATAGTGGAAGACCTCCAAAAAACGACAATTAATCAGTTGTTACTTTCAAAATGCCGGTGGATATCTTCAAAACTAAACGACCTTCGTAGACACGCGTGTCTAAGTGTCTATGATGTTATTATTATTGTCGAAACTTGGCTTAACCATTTAACTGCAGAAGTGAACATCCCTGGGTACGATATTTATAGAACTGACAGAGATGCCAATACAAGCTTGAAATCCAGAGGAGGGGGTGTACTAATAGCCATTAAGCAGCAATTTAAGTCTAGACCAGTTAAATCTAACATTTCCTCTGTTGAACATATTTTTTGCTCATTATGCTGTGGTGGTGAGAAGCTTATAGTGGGTGCAGTGTATATTCCACCGAAATCATCCCATGACGTTTACAATGATCATTGCTTGGCCGTCAATAACATATTGGATTCTAGTCCGGAACACAACTTTCTACTTTTTGGTGACTTTAACCTGCCGGATGCCACTTGGAGTAAGGGTGATTACAGTGTTAATGTTCAGTGTTCTCCCACTTCAGCAGCGTATATTGTTGGTAACTCTTTTAGTTTCCTTAATTTGTTCCAGCAGATAAATATACCTAACAAAAATAATGTGTTTTTAGATCTACGCTTTACTCATTTTAACGATTTATTAATTTATCCAGCCACTGAATCTTTGTTACCTGATAGTCAGCACCATATTGTTTATTCTTGTAAAATTCATGTTTGCACTACAAAGAAGTCATTGAAAGTTGACGTCGAATACTTTGACTTTAGAAATTACGATTTTCCGTCTTTAAACAATTTTTTGGCTTCTATAGAGTGGGATAATCTGATTAACAAAAATGATATCAATGAGTCTGTTAATGTCTTTTACAATATTTTATATGAAGGTATTTCTAAGTTTGTGCCTATAAAAAGATTTAAAAGCTCTAATTTTTCAGTGTGGTTTTCTCCCAATTTAAAGCAATTGATTATAGAAAAAAAGATTGCCCACAAAACTTTTAAACAAAGTGGCTTAATTGGTGATTATGAACGCTTCTCTCAGCTTAGAGAGCAGTGTAAAGTTGCTGAATCTACCTGCTATCAAACTTACATAAACAGAATGGAACTACACCTTTTCAATAATCTCAAACAATTCTGGAAACATGTCAATAACCAAACGCATTCTACTGGCTATCCTAGTTCAATGCACTATCTAAATAAGGTAAGCAATAATTGTGTTGGATCAGCCAATCTATTTGCAGAATATTTTTCTACTGTTTATGCAGATGACTCTCCTCAAATACCTGAGTACTATTCCAAGCTTATGCAATTAATAAATCTAAATAAACTACATATTGATATAAAAGACGTTTTTAATGTACTGAATTCATCCAAACCCACCTGCTCTACTGGCCCTGATGGTGTGCCTGCTCTTTTGTTAAGAAACTGTGTTTGTACTCTCAGCAAACCATTATATATATTATTTAACATATCACTAACTTTAGGGGTTTTTCCAGATTATTAGAAAAATTCGTATATTACTCAAATATTTAAGTTAGACAATCGAGATGATATTTCAAATTATAGAGGCATCTGCATACAGTCTGCTATACCTAAAATGTTTGACTTATTGATAGCGTCTTTTTTGTCATGGCATTGTAGGAGAGTAATAGTTGATGAACAGTATAGCTTTCAGAAGGCACGATCAACTGTAACCAATCTTGTGGTGTATGAGGACTGTCTGCTTGGCGCTTTCGGGAGTAGGTGTCAGGTAGACAGTATTTACACAGACTTCTCGAAGGCTTTTGACAGAGTCAACTATGGCTTGTTGCTTGCCAAGTTGAGGGCCCTTGGGTTTGCTGATCACATTGTTAAATGGTTAAGTAGCTTTTTAACAGAAATATTTTAATGCATCAGAATTAACAACTACGTTTCTAATCAAATTTCTGTACCTTCAGGGGTTCCCCAAGGCTCTCACTGTGGTCCACTGTTATTCAATCTATTCGCAAATGATATTAAGGACTTTTCCACCAAAAGTTCCTTTCTTATGTACGCTGATGATTTCAAAATATTTAAACTGTCTTGACTTACAATCGGATGTTAATAATTTTTATTATTGGTCAATTTTAAATGGCCTATGTTTAAATACTAATAAATGTTACTCTATTACTTTTTCAAGAATAAAAAATCCTATCATTTTCAATTATAAAATTAATCAGGTAACTCTTAAAAGAATGCTTGAGATTGACGATCTTGGTGTGATATTTGATTCTAAATTGTCATTTAATAGCCATCTTTCTAGCATTGTACAACGTGCTAATAGAAGTCTGGGTTTAATACGTAGATTTAGTGGTGATTTCTCTTATAATATTTTAAGGTTGTTGTATTGTGCATATGTCCGCCCGATATTGGAATATGCAAGCCCTGTATGGACTCGTTTATATAATGTTCATATAAATGAGTTAGAGAATGTACAAAAAGGATTTTTACGTATGTGTGCTTTTAAACTTAAATTGCCCAATATAGACGGAGATACTAACTATGATTTAGTTCTAAATACGTTGAATTTAAGTAGTCTTAAGGATAGGCGATTGCAAGCTGATTTATGTTTCCTATTTAAAATTATTAATGGCTTCATCGACTGTGAGTACCTTTTAAGTAAACTATCTTTTCTTACAGTACACGTTACTCGGTCTAGCAATCTATTTTACACAGAAAGTTTCTCAAATAACTATGGCTTGCATAATCCCATTGTTAGAATGCAGAATCAATTTAATAGATATGACTTACGTTTTGATACGTCTTTCCTTAATTTCAAAAAGAGTTTGAGTTGAATTTTTAATATCTATTGGTTTGATTCTTGCATCTGTCACTTTTCTAATTTCTAATATTTAATTATAGGTTTCTTAGCGTTGTAGGCTTAACAGTTAGAACTTACCTACTTATAGAATTGCATTAATGTAATACTTTATAAAATGAGTAAATCGTTGATAATAAATAAATAAATAAACATGGCCTCCTAATAAATTGTTTAAAAAAACTAATAAAACATATTTATACAATTGAATTCAAATTTTGCACAAAAGTAAGGGAAAATGAACTCGTAAAATACAATATGGCGGAACAAAAGGCGACCTTATAGAATGCCTAAAAAATCAGCATCAGGAAACTACTTACTAAACTGACTTCAAATTTTGCACTAAAGGCAAGCGAGATATAGAGATTACCTGATAAAAGTTTTGTGTTAATGCAATATGACGGAACTAAATGGCGGCCAATTAATAAAAATCAACATTAGAAGCTGTTTGTCGAAATGATTTCGAATTTTGCACAAAAATGATAATAGCGTAACAAAAAGGAGATCTAATAAAATGTTTAAAAAATCAGTATCAAACAATTGCTACAATATATGAGCTGGTATACGGAAACATACAAATAGATAGTTTACATGCATCCAAAATGTCGCCTGCGTCATTATTTGACAATTTTTTACTTATAATTTAATCTCAAACATTTTTAAAACTCTTTCAAAAAGCTATATTAAACATATTTTTCACAATTTATAACAAAAAACTCATGATATATAAGACTATTGCAAAATATCCATTATTGAAATAGTAAAATATTATTCTTAATGTGTTGTTTCTTTAATAAAAACTAATAAAAACGCAAACAAGGAAGCTAAACAATAAATCCGATTACGTCCATTAATTGTGGATGGACCGAAGCGTATTACAGCAAAACGGGTCGTTCAAATTATTTTCAGTTGTAGAATCCCTCGGGAGAAATAGCTATTATTAAGAAAATAGGCGAAACATAATTGGTATACCGTTTCCGTGTTTTAAGCAGGAAATACGTACAACGTTTACTTTTTTTATTTGATTTTCCAATGGCAGACAACTAGGATATTTATCTGCAATTTAAAATCATAGATTCTGGGCTTAAAATAAGATCTGATATTTATAGACTATCTGATATGGCGTATGCATATCACTTAACTGTTTGAACAAAATCAACTATGAGGATATTTGTGTAGTGGTCCAAATTCTTTGTGGCAACGTCAGGAGTTCACAAGGCTCCAATCTTTGACCTTTACTTTTTATAATATTTATTAAGAGCTTAGTCTATGAATTTATGCGTTGTAAGATACTAATATTTGCCGATAACCTAAAATTATACAAGTCTTCAAAACATTAATGTCTGCCTAGTGATTCAAGAGAACATAAATAATATATACAAATGGGCAAAGAATAACAGCTTACATTTCGATATTGACAAATGCTTTGTAATGAGCTTTATTACAAGGAAAACATATTATTCAATATAACTAACAAATAAATAAAATTACTATAGCACGTATAGATAAAATGCAGGATCTCATACCGATATTTAATACAAATTTATTTTTTAAAACCAAATAGACTGTATATTGTAAATAAAACTTTAAGAATGTATGGCTTTATTGTAAGAAACTCTAAGTCTTTCAAAAAAGAGTAATTGCATTAGAATATTGCACATTTTAAAATAACCTACCAGAAAAAATGTTTTTTGAATTAGAAAGACTCCCTATTCTTGAAAGGAGATATGTTTGAACACGGCCCGTAATTGAACTAGAAGGCCGAAAATCAAAAAAATATATATATATATATATTTTTTTTAAATGTATATTTCAAATTAGTGTGTGTGTGATCAAAGATCCATTATAGCTTACGCAATAGATAACTCATTTAAATAGAAAGCCTTGAATCGTTGAGGTTGAAATTTGATACAGGTTAGCCTGAAATAAAGTTTCAGGGGTAAGCATACGTTTTAAAAGAAAACAAACTTATTCCTACAAAAACCTGAATAACTAAATAAAAATAACAACGCGAAATATTATTTTAATCAAAAAGCAGTTTTAAACCTGCTAACTTATACAGGAAGAGGAACATTTTTTTACTTTTTGAGATACTTGTATGTACGGGGTGAGTTTTTACATTATGGCACAAACCTACAAGATTGTAAAGGTGTAAATACAAGAAGTTTGAGGTAAGAAATGCGTTTTTTTAATGGAATACCCTGTATATTGTTTATTTTTATGAAAGGCCTCTACTGATTTCAAAAATATGTAATGTTATTATGCTGGCAGAAAGCGTTTATCAGTTATTTTACTTTAACTGCAACATTACTTGCCATATGGGTCTAATGTAAAATTTGTTACAGTTAAACCAAAATAATTGAAAAACGGGTTGCGTCAAAGTAGATATATTGTTGAAATCAAGAAAAAGAGAACTTTCATAAAAATTATAAAAATACAGGGTGTCCCAAAAAACGTATTTCGTTATATTTTTAGGGCATATAACTAGGCATGCAATAGTAGTTTGTTTTTTTCATAAGGGATTCTCTATCTTCGTTAATATACCCTATAGGTAGGTGTCAAAATATAATGACTCCCTCCGTACATTTTTGAAACAAGTAATTAAAAAGAAGCTAAATAATTTCTTCTTGCTAAATACATCGTAAATAAGACAAGCGGGTTTTTCATAATCAACAAAATTTGGCGGAAACAGTATAAATAGCAAATTGTCTTTGGCAAAAGTCTGCGGTCGCTACTTTCGTCTGCTGGCTTCCTTAACACACTTGGCAACATTGCGCGTTAATTTCTCGGTTTTGAAAAGCCTGCATCCACTGGGGGCCCTGAATGTTGTCGTGTCGTGTTCGATCTAGTGCATAGCTAAATTGGTCTATTGTGTGATATATGAAAAAATTTAATTTTTCACTTCCCTCGTAAAAGGCAAGTACTGTAATAGTGAAAAAATCACTCCACCAGGTTCTTACAGATCTCCAAGTTTTAGGGTCCCTAAATGCTAAACACATTTTCTTCTCAATTCCGTCGGTCTGGCTGTTCGCTAAAAAACTACTTGTCCGACTGACTTCGAATTTTGGTAAAAAATGAAGGGCCACTTGGGGATGACCTGGCAGCGCTTCGGTAAAAATCCAATATAACGAAACAAAATGGCAGCCTAATGCAAAATTATTACTAAAAAACTAACTATTTAATTTACATCAAATTTTGCACAAAAATTGAGTATTAAATAGATATTGACTGGTAACATTTTGGTACGAATCTAAGATGACGAAACAATGTGGCTTATTAAGATATTTAAAATTTAAGATTTAAAAAAATCAATCTGAAAAGAAGTTACTGTTTATTAGATTGGTTTACAATTTTGTGCAAGGACTAAATGTGATATAGAGAAACAATTCGTAATAGCAAGTAGCAATACTAGATCTTAACTGTTCGACAATATTCAGGGCTACAAAGAACAAATCATAACATCAATCAGAAAAATATTTTTCAGCTCATATTTAATAGTACAATAGAAAAGTGCAAATTAAAATCATAAATAAAATAAGTGTACAGAAAATTATCGCAATCGATATCTAATAATTTCCAGTACATGTATTTTGTTTATGATTTTAATTTGTGAACAAGTACACATTTTTAAATATGCGTTGAAAAATATTTTTCTTATTGATGTTATGATTTGTTCGTTGTAACCCTGAAGATGTCGAAGTGTCGAAACGTAGACATTTGATCTAAATCTTTTAAAAAATTGTCCGAAAAAGCTGTTAAACTTTTTTCATTTGAAATACATTGTGGAGGTGAACTAAGAAAATTCTTGTTTTATACGTTTTATAACATACTGCACAGTCGCATATTTTTTGTTTAAACATATAAAACTTTAATATTCTGAAAATAAACACTTCTATAAAAAGCTTCAAAAATATGAAGACAAAAATGCGTTCTTAAGGAAATATGTTTTTACCAGCAAACTTTAATACAGCGAAATACCCCAAACTATCCTTATATTTTAAACTGAACATTTGGCTTATCTGCAGCCAATTGATTGTAAATAACAGACCTTGTCAGATGCAAAGTGCACTATATAAAACATTTAACATTCAAATCCAGCATGTATCTTTCTACCTCTGCTATTCAATTTTTATTTAAAATTTTGCCCGCATTTGAAATTTTTCTACATGATTTTAACGAAGACATTATCGGCTATACCTCAAGCGATTGCTATTGATAGAGCTTTTTCGGCGGCTCTGTGGTACCATCGTAAGCATATCTGTGCTAATAGGGTGTCTATGCGCAAGTTCCTTATCTCTTGTATCCGTCCATATTGCTCATTTTTTGCTTTAATTCTCTCTAGGGCGCCAGTTGTACATACCCCGTACAATATTGCTATTAGGGCGCTTTAACTAGGGCCCTCAAATGATTTAAAACCAATCTAGCCAGGTTAAGATGACCCCGTAACGTGTTACGTACCTTGACACCTGATGGATTGACTTCCTCGTAGGGGGGGGGGGGGGGGCAATTGACTAAGTCTCGCCCTGAATTTCGAGCCATCCGTAGGGCTGGGTTGCATTCTTTAATGATCGGTGAATAATCTGGGCTTATAAAATTTACAAGCTTCTTTTAATACCAAAATACCTTCGCGATCTTTTCGTAGCTTTTTATTGATTGTGCTCAGATGTTATACTAATGGGTTTGAAAAGATGATGTCATTAAATATCACTTATGTCAGTAATATTCATTACAATTATCCATTAGCGACTTTCACTAGTTTTTTCAGACCTATTGGACCAGAAAAACTTTCCATAGCGTCCATGAAGTTGACTTCTGTCCAGAGATGTAACCTGAAAGATTATAGTTTAAAAAAATTAACTCCTGTGGTTGATAACTACTTATCTACAACAAAGGGGATCTTTCCGTAGGATCTGTCCCGAAATTGTCTCGTACTGTCCCTCACGGATGATCTTCCGGCATTAAGGAGCGAGAATTTGCTATTAGGATGGCCCCAGATATATTTCACCGTTTAGAGATATCCGATAATATTAGGAAGTTACCCGTGGTGCAGGAATCCTATCCTCCCAGAGTCCAAGTTTAAAACTGTTGCTTGGCAAGTGTATGCGAGTCGGTTATTGAAGTCCGCGGAGTATAAAACATTGTATAAATGTTCATTTACCTTTTCGCTTTAGAAACATCTGCCCGAGAATATTAACTGGTAGCTACTTGCTGCACATTAACGCAATTTCCAATTGCAAGCTTTTGTTTTAGGACTTATCGAGCACTACTTCCAGGAAAGGCCCGCCTTACAAGTTATCTAGGGACAGCCAAATCCTTTACCGGGCTATTTACCTACATTTTTAGATGTGGTTGCGATGACCTTAGTAAAAGAGCAGGACAAACAGAGAAGAAACAAGCATAAAATCAACTTACTTCCCCAAGGTGGTCTCGATAGAATAATAAAGTATCTTGCTATTACATAAATAGCGTTCTTTGCTATTACTGACAAAATAAAAGTCCCTCGTGACTAGAGACAAACTGTATGCGCAACCTGGGTTTACATCAATGCTTGAGATCAGACTATTACTGTTTCGACCAGGTCCAGCTATCCTGGATAACTAATCCTACTATAGGCTCCCCTACTACCTGAACTACTTAAAAAAGTAGGCGGTAGTTAAACAAATTTAAAAGTTAGTTAATTTTATCAGAGAATTAATGTTTTTGGTTACTGTTGTGTTTGATTCTGAATATTTATAAATCTATGGAACTAATGGCAGTAAGAAGTAAGAAAAAAAATGTAAATCTGTGCTTAACGGAACAAAAATTAATTCATTCTCAATGTCAGTCTTAAGTAAGAAAAAGAAACACTGAAAAGTAAAAAGACAATAAAATCGACTGTTTCAAAATGAGGTTTATAGACGTGCGTGTACCATATTATGAAGGAAGTAAGACTTAAAATGTTAATAATTAAAGTATTATAATTCTCAAGCGATACGAAATTGTGTGTAGGCCAAATATTGTGTTTTCTAGCTGTAGGATATTAAATAAAAAAATCTAACAGGGCACGGTAACTTTTGCAACTCATGTATTTCAAACTTAACTTATTATATTTTTCTAATGCACCAATAATAAAATTGCGTTGTTAAAAATATATAGTATATGTAAAATAAACTAAAACAAAAAAGTAAATGCTGTTTGAACCAGTAACTTTTTTGACTTTCCAATTTTTTTTTTTAATAAAATATAGTAATTTTTAGTATTTTAAGTTTGTGTTTGTGAACGACCGCACATTCTGAAAACATGTTTCCTTGAATGATCTCTTAGTTATACATTTATAGGTTAAGGATACCAGCATATTTTCTGTTTAAACATATAAAGCTTTAGCGTTCTAGCGTGTTCTAAAGGAGATGTGATTTACGAGGGTATTTTAATACATCGTAATGGCCCAAACTACTCTTATATTTTAAAATAAACGTTCGGCTTATCCACTGCCAACTGATTGTAAATAAATGACGTTGTCAGATGCAAAGTGAACTTTGTAGAGCAATAAATTGCGTTCGACATTAAAATCCAGCAACTATCTTTGTACTCCTGTTTTTCAATTTTATATCTAAAATTTTACGTATATTTTAAAAATGTCTACATGATTTTGCCGAAGCAGTTTATGTACAAGCAAACACAAAGGGATTGAGGCCATGCAAGTTTCCTTAAATATATATTTGATGCATGGAAAATGGCTGGAATGAAGATTTTCATTGCTGTATGCCTTGATCTAAGAGTTATTTAAGTTATGCATGGAAACCAGCACACGGCCATCTTGGCCAGTTCTGAGAGACAAAATTAGAAATAGAGATGTTTATGGATTAATGGGATTATTCAGGTGTAATTCAAAATGCAGGAAAGAGTTTATAGGGGAAGACTGTTAAAATTCAATTTTTGCACCGTATACTCAAAGCTATGCAAAAATTCCTCCTCAGACTAGCACTGTACTTTTCTTTTCTTTATTTAACAACAAAATGGTTGACCGCAGAACGCGATGCAATAAATAAAATCGGAGACATAGAGATATTTTGGCCAAAAAAAATGGAAAAAGCTTTGTTGAAAGTAGACCTTGTAATAAAAAAATGACCCTACTGAACTCTTTATGAATAACAGGAACAGAGAAATAAAGTCGTAAGGTAGGGCCTCTGTGCACCAGTAATTGAGATGATAATATGGGTGCTTTCTTTAAAATATACACGGTGTTTTTTAGTTGATGGATAGAAATGAAGGAAATAATTTTTTACCCTATTTTAGACTAATAGTTTATATAAATACATGCCCATAAGTCTTGATATACAGTCCTGAGATACAGGGTGCCAAATTTTATTTTTTCTTTGTTTTTTTATGTATCTCGTACATTTCTAGAGATAAATCATTCAAATTTGACACATAATATAATGAAAGTAATGTGTACAAAATAACTATAATATATCTTTTATAAAAATCTACTGAGTGTTATTTTTTTTCTAGGTCGCGACACGTACCTTTACCTCTTATTTTTTTCTAGGTCGCGCCACGACAGGTAGCCTCCCAATATTTTTACTGCGACTTGTCACTGGCTGTTTTTATTTAGAAAGTAGGATTCATTTTTTTTTCTAACTTTTTATTTTATCACTTTAATCCTTTTAGAACCGTTTAGCCGTTAATTAGCAAAATGCTAAACTCTACATATTCAAATTTTGTGATCCCTTTTACTTTGATTGTTAAAAATGCACAATGCAATTTTTTGGTTCATCCTAGGACTAAAGATTCAGATAAACATTTGTTCGAAAGGCCTTAGTTTTTGTGATACATGGTGTTAAAGTTTAACTTTTTTAGTTTATTTTTAAATTATAATGCTCCGTATCTCAAAAACTAAAGCCTTTCGAACACATGTTTATATAAACTTTTAGTCCTAAAATGAATAAAAAAAATACATCCTGAATTTTTAGCAATCAAGATAATAAAAAAATAACATACAATTTTAAATTTGTATAGCCTTAGCATTTTGCTAATTAACGTCTAAACGGTTTAAAATATATATCAGATTCGAGTAAGAAACCAAAAAAGTAAGAAATCAAGAAGGTATAAAACAAAATATCACAGTCAGTGATATCGCAGTAAAACATTCGAGGTGAGGAGGGGGGTAAAATGAGTCGGGACCTCGAAAAAAGTAACATCCAGTAGAATTTGTAAATTGTATTATAGTCATTTTATAGACATTGCTTACGTATAGTGTGTGTCAAATTTAAATGATTTATCTCTAGAAATGTATGAGGGCCATGAAAAAAAAAGTAAAAAAAAATAATATTTTGACGCCCTGCACATGTTCATATGAACTCTTAGTCTTAAAATAAGACAAAAAATTACATCCCATATTTTTAGCTATCAGTTAAAAAACACCCTGTAGAATCAAATTATACTCAACTGAAAACTTCTGCGACTAAGGCAATTCGTTAGATTTCTGAATGCTGTGACACAGCATTTTTCCCTCATGGGCAAAAAAAAATGGCCAAATTGCTCCTCAATGGCGTTGAGTTGCAGAGGTCGATAAACTTTTTTTACATGAAGTTAGCAATTCTTTACCTATCAATAAAGCAACAAAAGGTATTTATTGCGTTACTATATAGTACTAAACGAGGATTTAATAATATATCTCTGTCACATGTTTAAATGGTTTGAATGAAAAAATCCGCAATTATTAAGTCATTCGATTTGGTAGATGCTGCTTACTACAATGAACGTCGATAATTTTTCAACGGCAATATTGCTGTACTTACCAGCCGGAAACATTAAAATGAGGTTGGCAGTTGACTCCTAATAGACTGATGCCTATCACAACTTGTCCAATGACACTAGTGGCTCAGTCACAAGAGACTGCCATAGCAATAATGTAATGGTGTAGTTTTTTCACTAACAGTACCTCTTGAGAAGCTGTTTGGGAATGCGCAGATTGCTCACGCGTAGACTGTCCGGTTCGCAAAAAAATGACCAAAGAGATAGTCAATAGCTTTCAAATTATCCCAGATAAAGCAACAAGTATATATATTTTTTCTTGCAGTTTCCATAGTTTTTGTGAAGACTAAGTTTGGAAAAAAGTTTTTTTTTCAGGTTATATTACGTTATGTTGCTACAAATATGTTCTTCGAAAAGCATTTTGGATTATAGACATAAACTAATTTTTACTTGAATTATTGCCAGAATTTTTCTCTAGGCTCGAAAAGATGGGAGATGGAAACTAATGATGACTTTAAAACAATTTATCTCGAAAGCTATTAAATTTCCGGAAAATAATATCTTTCTTTTTGTATGCCACGATCTTCTTTACATTTTTTTAAAGAAAGAATTTTGGCCAATATCTGTAATATTTTGAAAGATATTTAAAAAAAAACCGTTTTTTGGCCATTTTTTGTGAATCAGACCTACGTGTGAGCACTCTGCACAGCCCCTCAACATTATTTACAAAAAAAGTTAGTGCACTTTAGTATTTGCACGTCCCCAACCCCTTGATTCTTGAACTTGATACTTAAATCCGAATTGTGTAATTACAAAAAAGTAAGACAAAGTGGCTCCCGAAAAGCAGGAATTGTTTATTCGTCTCTTTGTCTCGAATATCACGGCAAAAGTTGTGAAAACGTCGAGAATATTACCTATATTAGCGATGAAGAAGATGACGGTTTGAATGTTGATTTAGAGAATGTTTTATCCGTAGAACTGAAATATTTTTTGTATACTGTTAATTAGTAAAATAAAATATGTAAAAATTTTTGTAATCCTTATATTGCTTTATAATTTTTCCTCCATATCAAAAATTAAAAAATATATAAAATTGCCGCTTACTATCAACTTTGCAAAAAATGACAGATGGGAATGGAGGAACTGAATTTTTAATGACATTCTGGCACCAAGCGCTTTATAGGCATCTAAGAGTTCATTAACTAATTGTTCGTAATTTTCATCCATATTGTTGCCTAAAAATCCTCTTACTACATTAACAAATGAATTCCCTGCTCTGAGTTCCTGCCTGGTAAACTTTTCCGTAAAATTGACATCGTCCAGCAATTTTCTGATTTGTGGCCCGATAAAAATACCTTCTTTTAATTTGGCATTACTTAACTGGGGAAAGACTTGTCTTAGGTATCACAGAGTTTTTCATCAGCCCGAGTTTAATGTGAAGAGGAGGCAAAAGGACATTTTTGGGATCAACAAGAGGTGTAAATTTAACATTTTGATATCCCGGTTGAAATTCGCTTCTTTCTGCCAAATTTGTGTTACATAATGGTGATTTATTGCACGACTGTCCCATAAACAAAGAAAACAGCAATATTAGTCCCACTAAAATCGCTATAACTTTTAAGTCCCCACATATCTGCCATTTATACCTATTGTAGTTTATTTTATCCAAAATCGTGCGCATATTTTCATAATTTTCTTTTATTGCAACTGAATGGGCGACTGGTATAGAGGGTTTTAAATTTCCATTATGCAATATCACAGCTTTTAAGCTATATTTAGATGAGTCTATGAATAAGCACCACTCACGGGAAGAATGTTCAATATCAAGTTCCTGCATTAAACTGTCTATATCAGCACACGCGCACAACGAATTTTCCACACTATAGAATTCAGAAAACATAGCATTTCTTTTTCTGAAATTCGTAATTTTTGTTTCTTTGGCCAATAGATTCCATTCCTTAAGACGGGAACCCAGAAGTTCTGACTGTTGCTTGGATAACCCCAAATCACGTACTAAATCATTTAATTCACTTTGACAAATCAAATGTGGCTCTGCGGAACTGGGATCTGTAGTAAAAGTGGGATCGGCTTTAAAGCCACTGTATCTAAATCTATCATGCCGCGCCCTCTTTGATCTGTATTCCCAATTAGCGCTTTCCGTTAGGTAAATAGTTCAAAGACGATGGCGCCACTACAGTTCACACCCGAGATCCGGCTCAGATATTCGGATCTGTATATTGGTTCAGATTTGGTGAGAAGAATCTTGAAAATGACCCGATTGGCCCACCTCTAGTCGGTCACATTTTTAGATTCTCTTAATTTAAACCTCAATGAATCTATTTATCTATAACCCTCCCTATTTCTAATTGTGTAATATTTAAGTTTGTTTTTTGTCTCTGAAAACTGAACTAATCGACTTTTTGTAACTAAGATGTAATCAATGCGAATAATTTATAAGAAATCAGTTATATAACTATTTTTGTATAGCTTATATTAAAATAACCTACAGGCTAGCACCAAGTCTTTTATATTATAAGGAAATATATCAAACAGGTAACCACTTATGAGAAACTAATATCAATTGAACATACTATTTGGTTAAATGTAACTTTTTGTTAATATGGGATATTTCTTTATATCTCTTATTCTCGATAACTTCACATCTTGATCTTTCGCATTTCAAACTAAATTCAGTATGCACATAATCTTGTGCCCACAATTTTCTACAGCTCCAAGGACATAAATCTTATTAAAGTTGTACAATGTACATATCTTGACAAAACATTAGTTTAATTATACTTATTTTTTTCTTTCTGTTTTCCTATAGGTGACATATCCAATAAAATTTAAATCTGTTTCCTTACACGCTTAATGCTTTTTGTAGCATACTTTTTCTTAGAAACACTTTAATAAGAGATGAGAAAGATTAATTACGAAAAATTATAGAACGAACTGAAAATACTATGAAATTTAAGGACAATATTGTTTCATTGACAAGATTTATATCTTTTAACCAGAACAATTCATTGACAAGATTTATATCTTTTAACCAGAACAATGCTATATATCGAAAGACCCCAATTTATCCTCATATTTTTCAATAAACATCGGACTTATTATATAACCAACTGACTGTAAATAATAAACGGTGTCAGAGGAGAAATGCGCTTGACAGAACTATAAGCAGTGTTCCAATTTTATTTAAGCTTATTACACGCATAGCGGGAAAATCAGTATCCTTATTATATTAAAAAAAATTAAAAAAAATTATTTTAGTTGGTATACAAACTTTTTAAATTTACAAAAATTTAATAGTTTAAAAGATGGTAATTTTTTTCTGCAGTAGCTGAGTCAAATTAGATAAAATATGTCCGAGCCTTCCATTAATTCCCAGAAAGCTGGATGTGATTGTATTGGAATGTACTTCGGGCTATTTCGATTCGGCATCTTACCTCTTTATCGAGGTTTTATTCTTTCTAAAGTTAGCTGCCTAAATACTTATACTGAGAGTACCTCTGAAGGTTTTTCATATCTCCTATTTTCTCCGCTAACGATGATAAATTTGGTTTTCTTAGAGTTTACCTTTAGGCCATAGCTTTTACTTAGAAAGGTTACTCGATTTAATATTGGCTGTAGTTCTTCTACGCTGTTTCCTATTAAGACTGTGTCGTCGGCATATTTTATGTTGTTAATATGTTTTCCATTGACTTTTATGCCGAGCGGTTCGTTGTCTTATGCCTTATTAAATATGCTTTCGGAATATAAATTAAATAGCAGTGGTGAAATAATACACCCCTGTCTTACCCGAATTCGTATTAATGCGTCTTCAGTTTGTAATATTTTTCGAAGAAACATGTGAGGTTTGGTACCAATACAAGCTTTCAAATATCCTTCTAAAGAATAATAAATTATGCGTCGAACGCATTAAATTTGGTTCAACGTTTTGGTTAGAATCAGGTGAGAACTTTTTCATTTTGGCTGAAAAGTGCGTTAGCCTCACTTACAAACGCTTGTGACTCGAAAACGGCTATTGCAAATACAAAATGTAACATATGAAAGTTCTAATGCATCATATTCTGCGTTCAGGGAGCAATTTTTACTTTTGCTTACTACTACGCATAAATATGCGCAAAACACACACGTAGTCGAACGGCTCACTTTCCACTAAGTGGGACTTCTGCAATCTCATAACGTTACTTTCTGTGAATTTGATCAAAACATTTAGTTCCACACGTTTTGCGCCTGCGGCTCGTGGGTGGAAGGAGGTTAGAACCTCCGTGTTTGGGGTAGTTATTTCGTAAAGTGTGGCCCTATATTGAAATTGAATAATAAGTTATTTCTTCAACTAATAATGTAATATTAAGAATAATGTACTAAAAACTAAATTTATTTAAATATAATAATATTTGGGTCTCATGTGAAGAAATGTATATTTTTATTTCAGGTTACCATGGTTGCTTCCCTGCCCGCTTCGAAGGGGAGCTCCTGTTCTGTAATGATATCATGGCGGTAATTTGGGGTAATTATTTATTTTTTTTAATGGGGACGAAGACAACACTCTGTAGTATTTTGCTCTATACAAATTGTCAAAATGGAATTACATACAGTCGTCCAAATCAATTAAATTGTTTAGCTCTGAGGCATCAGTGTTGACTTTGTCGGGATAGCTGTAAGTTTCGATAAGTGTACTAAAACCCATTGACACAAGCGATACTGGTGGCAATGATCTAACTACTGCTTGACGCAAAAGAGGGCGACGTTGGTTGACCAGTTCTTTAGGTAGTCTTTGGTGTTTTATATCATCATGTAAATCGACTTCAAAAGTAGTTTTAATTATCTTAAATTTCTTGTCATTAGGAATCGCGTTGTTTAGTTGTTTAATAAGGTGTTTGAATACCTGGGTTGGATTATATTTATTTAAGGGGTTTTTTTATAATCTAAAGAAATGGACTCATCGAGGTCCCGTCATCATTTATCCGGGTAGTGAGCATCCACAAAAACTTTTTGAAAGCGTCTTTTACGGGATCTGCCGTTTAGCTATCACAGTTCTTAATTACTCACTTAGGACTTTGATTTAACTTGATCGGTTTCACTTAAAATAAACTCTTCCGAACCCTTTACTATTAATTTCACATTAACTTTTTTTTTGTGTGAAAAGAAGGTCTTTTTCATACCAATTCGAATTTTAACTTTTTGATATAATTAGGTATTGAATCGAGTAGGTAGGTAGAGCAATGATAAAATGGATCTTCTATTATATTTAGTTTACTGGTTCATAGATTTGACCTCCCATGTGGCTGATTCACTGGCCGACAAGATTTTTCTTATACAGGCCAGCTCATTATTTTCACAATGGAAATACCCTCCCAATAATAAAAAAAAACCTTTTATATTGGCAGGTAAATAATTTTATTATGGGGTGGCTAAAATGGTTCCATTTTACAACGGAAAAAATATCTAGACTGGGTTGTTTACAACATTAGACATAAAATAAACGTTAAACATCACTGTTCTGTTGAGTTTCGAATTGAGTGGTTCTCTGTGTATCGATAAGCAAGTGTATATGAAGACGAGAATGTCGGGTCAAACGCGCCGAAGTTGCAAAATTTCTCCTGACAAATTTTGTTATATTTGTGGAGAATGTCTGGTGAAATCACAAGCCAGGTCATTTTCCGAAAATGTAAAAAAAGCCTACTTTAAATATTTTGGTGCGTTAATTGGGGATCAAGATAAGTGGTGGGCTCCCCACGTGTGCTGTGTTAGTTGTAGTGTATCATTGGTGCAGTGGATGAAGGGAAAGAAAAAAAGTATGCCTTTTGCAGATCCAATGGTATGGCGAGAACTCACCAATAATTCTGACGATTGTTATTTTTGCCTGACAAGGACTGAAGGTTATTCCAAAAAGGGAAAGCACAATATAGAATATCCAAATTTGCGATCTGCCATACGACCTGTTCCACATACAGCAAATTTGCCAGTGCCGATTGCGCCTTTAAATTGGCAAGCTATTGATTTTGGAGATAATGAAGATAACGCGTCATCAGGCAGCTCAGAAGAACAGTGCACCGATCCCACTTTCACCACAGGTCCCAGTTCCGGCGAGCCACATTTGATTGTTCAAAGTCAATTAAATGATTTAGTACGTGATTTGGGGTTATCCAAGCAACAGTCAGAACTTCTGGGTTCCCGTTTTAAGGAATAGAACCTATTTGCCAAAGAAACAAGAAGTACGTTTTTTTTGGTGAATTCTACAGTATGAAAAATTCGTTGTGCGCGTGTACTGATATAGACAGTTTAATGCAGGAACTTGATATTGAATATTCTCCCTATGGGAGGCGCTTATTTACAGACTCATCTGAATATAGCTTAAAAGTTGTGTTATTGCATAGTGAAAATTTAAAACCCTCTATACCAGTTGCCCATTCAGTTGCAATGAAAGAAAATTGTGAAAATATGCGCACGATTTTGGATAAAATAAACTACAATAGGTATAATTGGCAGACATGTGGGGACTTAAAAGTTATAGCGATTTTAGTGGGACTTTAGGGGGATTTAAAAAATATTGCTGTTTTCTTTGTTTATGGGACAGTTGTGTAATAAATCAGCATTATATAACAAAAATTTGGCCAGAGAGAAGCGAATTTCAACCGGGATCTGAAAATGTTAAATTTATACCTCTTGTTGATCCCAAAAATGTCCTTTTGGTTGCTCTTCAGATTAAACTTGGGCTGATGAAAAACTTTGTGAAGGCTTTGAATAAAGATGCTGATGGATTTAAATATCTAAGACAAGTCTTTCCCCAGTTAAGTGATGCCAAATTAAAAGAAGGCTTTTTTATTGGGCCACAAATCAGAAAATTGCTGGACGATGTCAATTTTACGGAAAAGCTTACCAGGCAGGAACTCAGAGCATGGAATTCATTTGTTAATGTAGTAAGAGGATTTTTAGGCAACAATATGGATGAAAATTATGAACAATTAGTTAATGAACTCTTAGATGCCTATAAAGCGCTTGGTGCCAGAATGCCATTAAAAATTCACCTCCTCCATTCCGATCTGTCATTTTTCTCTAAAAATTTGGGAGCTATTAGTGACGAGCAGGGTGAAAGGTTTCACTAAGATATCAGAACAATGGAAATTCGGTACCAAGGATGATGGGATCCAGCCATGATAGGTGACTACTGTTGGTTTATGAAGAGAGAAGATAGGACACCTCATAAACGGAAAAAATAAAGTATAATTAGTGTTTTAAGTTAATATTTTTCTCGTTTGCTTTTCTCTTAGATGTATGGTATGTTTAATAGGCGAAACCTGTAAACATAGTCAATAAACAGGGTTAAAAATTTTCTGAAATCATTTTTTTTATAGATATTGAGTATCGTAACATTCGATGTGGTTCTACAACTCTAACAAGAAAACCCTACGTGCTACAACTTTCTATTTGTCATTTTCGTATTTGGATAGGTCTATTCTATTAGATTATCTATTCTGATTTGTGTCACAACAAAAAAATTTTTTTTGTCAGCCAGTGTTATGGTCTCAAACATCACGAGACTGTAAAAGAACCACTTAGCGAGAATTGAGCGCAACGACTATTTTTGGATTTTTGCCTATTTATGGCCTAGGAATGAAAGGTTGTAAGGTCCTTCCTAAATGCAGAATTTGATGCTTTAGAATTTTCATATGTTAAATTTTTGATTTGGAATAGCCGTTTGAAAGCGATCAATAAAATTTGATTCACCGGTTTGGTTAGACTCAGGTGAGCACTTTTTTATTTTGGCTGAAATGTGCGTTAGCCTTACTTCCAAATACCTGTGACTCGAAAACGACTACTGGAAATAAAAAAATGTATTATATGAAAGTTCTAACGCATCAAATTCTGCGTTCAGTCTCCTAACTTTATTTTTGTGAAATTTGGCCAATTAATTTGGTTCTATACGTTTTGCGCCTGCGGATGGAGGGTGGGAGGAGGTTAAGACCCCCGTGTTTGGAGTAATTATTTGTAGTGTGGCCGTATACGGAAATTGAATAACAAGTTATTTCTTAAACTAATGATATAATACTAACAATAATGTACTAAAAACTAAATTTATTTTAATATAATAATGGTAGGTCTTATGTGAAGAAATTAAAGAACTCCTCTTTTTTGAACTCGTTGAAAATGTTGCCTGGTCGTGCCTATCTTCTCCAGTCATTCTATAAATAAACTGGCAGTACCTCTATTTGATGCCACCTGGCAAGCTCCTTTTATATCCTCGCTCTCCTCTCGGGCGCTCCCGTTCTGTAATGACATCATGGTGGTAATTTGATCAAACCGCTGTAAGTTTCGATAAATGTACTAAAATCTATTGGCACAAGCGAAACTGGTGACAATAATCTAGAATTCTGACTACTACTTGACGCAAAGGAGAGCATCGTTAACCAGTTCATTAGGTGTTTTATATTATCTTGTAAAGCCTCGAATTCGGCTTCAAAAATAGTTTTAAAAATTTTAAATTTTTTTTCATTAGGAATCGCGTTGTTTAGTTATTTAATAAGGTGTTTGAATACCTGGGTTGAATTATGTTTATTTGAGGGATTTTCCTATACAGGAGTGATTATTTCTAAAGTTAAAGTCCTGTCTTGTACAGGGTTAACTAAAGATGGCGAGGCTAATGGACCCACCGAGATCCCGTCATCATTTACCCGGGTACTTCCTCAGTAATAAGCATCCACATCAAAAAAATTTGTGGGTCTGGAGTATTCAAAAAGAATAGAAGAATCACTCGCTATATATATATATATATATATATATATATATATATATATATATATATAGCACTACATATCTATATAGCACCACCCTGCTTTGTCTATAAGTTGTAATTTTCAGTATGAATGGAATGCCTGTCAGCAAATAAAGAATATAAAGCTTAATTTAAAAAAAAGCTTCGACCTTATGAATTGGTTAATCCAAAATCAAGAGTGGAATACTGTTTATGAATGCTGTTATATTAATTCTATGTCAAAATCCTCGTATTGCTATGGTAATATAAGATGTTGAATAAAAAACATATAAATAAGAAATAAAATAAGAAACGCCCATAATGAGTATAATGCACAAGTTGAGATAAGTTTATGTGATGATCCCAATTTTTTTTCGTCTTAAGTAAAGATCCATAAGGATGATATCGATATTCAAGTAGAGATCAGTTACAATGATGCGTGCTACTCAGGTACAAATACTGCCGATGTTTTTGCTTTATATTTTAGCTCTTTTTTTACATCGAAGAACCTAATGGTGGATCAGAGTGTAGTACCCAAAGATTATTTTTGTGAATTCTTTTTTACATATACAGGCCAGATAACATTTTTTATATCAGTAGTTTTTATTTATATAATGTTTGATACTATACGTTGTTCTATTTGATTCAAAGTTTAAACAATTATACTATTAACCAGTTGGGCCATTGAAGTTTATATTGGAACTTCAAGTCAGTTGAATTAATTAATGATATGAGTAATATTGAATTTTGTAAACTATAGTCGACTATGGGGCCGTTATAATATATTTTGTATAGTGAAAGATTTTTGTATATTGATTTCCTTTTCCTATATGGATCTAGCTACCTTTAATTGTACATGTCGTATATAATATATGTGACGTAACTAGAGAAAATTTACTTTATATTTTTATTACTACACTCAGGAACTAGTGCAGTGATTTTACTTTTATGGGATTATACAGAATATATAAAAATGAACATTAAAATATACATTTTTATACAAAAAATATAAATTAAAACCAAGCATATCTTTGAACATCTTATTTCTGAATTCCATAAAGGGATTGTGTGTGACTCCTAAACTGTTTGACATTCGTTAGTATTTAACCTCGAAAGCCTTGTCCAATAAAGCAAAGCACCCAATAATGTCAAGAAAATATCCGACATATCTAAGGTCTGTTAGAGACACATCCAAGGGGCGTAAAAATAATTGAAAACAGGCGTATGAAGATAGCTGGCAGGCGATTTTAATGCCGTATGGTTCGGTGGAAATTTATTGTTCAGAAAAGCGCTCTTTTCATCTGCCACTAAACGTTATTTACAATCGGTTGGCTGCGATTAAGCCGAATGTTTATTGTACAATATTTGGGTAGACTCAGGCATTTTGATATACTGTAGTATGGTGGTCACCAAGTCAAAAAACAACTTGAACTTTTCTAGTTACAATTTACAAGTGTACTCTGGTTGCTATTTATATTCTTACGTAAGATTTTCTGAAAATAAATCTGGATAGTGCGAGGAACTATTTTGATAAAAGTGGGCATTGTCTCTTTTTTTATATAAAAAACGTCTACTGATATGTAATAAACGATATAGTTCAAAATCTGCGAGTAAATTTTTCATCCACTTGTCTTTCCTGTAGAGATACGAAAACTGGTACAAATACACACAAGTAACAATACAATTTATAAAAATTTAAACACCCCAAATGACCCCACTTTGTGAGACGCGGCACTTCCCTTGTTTCGTTTAGGAAATCTGTTAAAATATTTAACTTTATCGACAATAAAACGTATTATTATTTTAGTGCTGGAAATGGCCTTTTTTGAAGAAGTGGGGTGGAAGTCGCAGCAATTTTATCCCAAAATCGCTTCTGTAGAAGCACGAAACACCCTATTTCAAAATTTTAAAGAAAATAAAAATTAACGGGCTTATTATAAGAATGGGAATGCAAACCATGGAGAATTATTATCAGTAACTAACAAGAAACTATACTAAAACCCATCTGAAATTAAGATCTACTAAATAGCAAAAAAAAGTTTTTTCTTACTCATAATTAATATATATCAAATTTTAAATTCAAATTAAGAATTTTCAATTTTAATTTCAAATTAAGAATTTTCAGTGAACAAATTTAATAAAAAACTCATATAAAATTATTTTAGCTGAAACTTATCGACATTTCATTAGATTAAGAAATCATGGTTCTTGGGATTAGACCGTGTCAAAAAGGAATCACTTTCCGACGTTTCGCCTTCGATTGCACGATGCATCTTCAGGGATCTACACTTCACGAGATCGAAACACCGAATGCTGAGCTCGGAGAGACTCAGGCCGGAGTTAGATTATTTTTACTTTTGAAAAATAATAAATGTGTGGACTTGAGAATGTACTCATTGACTTGTTTTATTTACAAGAAAAGCTGGTAACAAACTAAGACTAAACTCTAACGTGAGGTGAGTATATATAATATTTTTAAAGATAAATCCTGGTATGAACTGATAAAGTACGAGAAAATGACAATTTAACTATATTCGATTTATATCTACATTTGATAATGTTCAGTATTTAAAGATAAGTTACGGTAATAATATAATTCAGCTAAAACTCGGACGTTATCATTTAATATATTAATGTCCATGTTAACAGATAAACTACGGTGTTTAGCAATTCAGCAGTTCCTCGCATTTTATCTTGGTGCGGTAGTCTGGTCAGGGTTGGATTCAGGCTGGTTGTCTCGTTATACGTAACTCCTCCCAACGAAGATAAAGCCTGAGGGTTGAATTGGTTGGTTAAGGCTCTTCCATCTCGATTTCAATCTTCTTGGAATCTTTTTTCCTTCGAGGATAAGGATACGGATAGCAAAGTCTATAGTAGCAGGTAACTCCCAGAAGTAGTAGACCTGAGATGGTGAGATATACAATGACGTGAACCCATATAGGTACGGAAGCTTCTTCTGTGGAAGCTTCTAGAATATTCATTTCATGTTGGGTATTTAGTCTCGTAGTGAGTTGCTGGATTTCTTCCAAGTCTAGGTTGGATAACTGAATTGTTTTTGATCGTTCTGGCAATATCGACATATTAAGTTGAGGTAATTCAATAACTGTGGCTTGCAAAACATCTTCATTCCCAGAAGAGAACATTTCTTCGCCCATGGACACATGACAATTGGTTGAAACAGTTATTAAATAGCTTCCTGCATCTAACTTGTGATGTTTTTCGCTTAGACAGTTTTCAGTAACGGTTGTTTGATTTGGGGTGCTAAAGAGATATTCTCCATATTGATAGAAGTTGTCTCTCTCATTTAGGATAAGGTATGGTTTTTGGGGAGAAATTATTTTGTTCTTAATTGGAATAGGGTAAATGAAAAATGTATTAAATTCCAATGGTTTTAAGATTGGAAAATGTATAAGAAAAATAATTTTATTCTCTTTAAAAACCAACTGAACTCCCAAAAAGGTATAATAATTGTGATAATTTTTAAACTGAACTAATTGACCCTGATGATACAAATTATTTATTTTGACAAGTATAGAATTTAAATTGTCTAGAGGTAAGAATGAAGGATGAACTTTATTTAGATTTGCAAAGGTTATAGCATTGATAATTTGATTTAAGTGAATTTCAAGTACCAAAAGAGAGTTGATAATTAGATTTAAAGCATTGACGTCATTAATTGATTTATAGTAATCTTTTATGATTTGTTCAATAGTTAAAAGATTAGATTTAACTTGAGAAAGCTTATTATTAGTTTTTGTCATAATTTCTTTTGCTAGGGAAATTTGCTCATTAATTTTGTCTTGAAGTAGATATTCATTTTTGTTAAGATGATTTAAATTTAGATTTATTCTTTTACCGTCTTCAGCATCTAGTGTACCAAACAACCATTTCGAAACCTTACCTCCTAAATTTATCAGACCACGTTTTGATCTTTTATTTAACGCAATATCATTTAATGTATGATTCAACGTAATAACATTTAATGTATGATCAATGTGATATAGTAGAGTTTGAGCTTGATTTATTAAGTTTAATGTGTGATTACCAAGATTTTCCTTAGATATAATAAAATTAAGGTGTTTGTGTATAATATTTCTTACATTACTAAAATACTTAAAATTATTCTAGTTGGTTTCAACCCTAAAGGCAAGACAGGGTTAGTAAGCTTCTGAATAGAGGATTCAGAATAGTGGTTAAGTAGGAAAATAAGAAGGACGAGAGAGAGTTTCATCTGAAACAATAGAAAGAGTATTAACATTTTTTACGCCTTTTAAGGTTGTGTTTTGAATATTTTGAAGTATCTGTTTTAACTTTGTTAGCTATTTGAGCTACAGGATTTATTTTAGTAAATCGCGGAGCTAATTTGTCTCGAAGTCGTTCTTTATGATAAACATCATCATCTTTGGACACAATTATCGGGTCTTTTCTTTGTTCATTAATTTTCTTTGTTTCTTCTGATCCATTTTCTCTTTAATTTCATTATATTTCTCTTTGAGTTTTTCCTTGTGTAGTTCGACGTACTTTGAAACTATATGTTTTTCTTCTACGTCGAATGGATCTTTTGCATTAAAATGACCAGTTACAACTTCAAATGGAGTATGTTCTGTTGCGGAATGTATAGAGTTGTTGTAATGGATAAGGGAGTATTTTATGAGATTAGCAAGTGATTCTTTGGGATATTGTTGAGTTTTAATTCTGATTTGCTCTAGCAGAGTAGAATGAAACCTTTCAATATAACTATTAGAGTTCGGATTTTTTGGGGTAGTATAATGAATTGTTATTTTATGTAACTTGCAGAAATCGGTGAAGTTGTTATTATTGAATTCTATTCCATTATCGCAAACTATCATTTCTGGAAGACCATAATGTGATATAAAGCTTAACAAACCATCAAGAATGTTGACAGCGTTTATTCCTGGAATATGATAAACCTGGGCAAATTTCGAAAAGGTGTCTATAACTGTTAAAAATTTTTCTTTTGAAACTGATAGGGTATCTATATGGATTCGTGCGAAAGGTTTTGATCCGATGGGTATGGCTTGAAATTTCATTTCATTGGGATTTCTCTCATATTTTGATTTTTGGCAGATGCTACAATTATTAATATAATTAGATGCGTCTCTAACTAATGTTGGCCAATAATAATTTTTTTGAGTGATTCTATGGTAGTTGTAATTCCTCGATGCCCTGTTTTATAAACATGGTGATAGTTCAACTTATCTTGTTGTTCTGATTGTTTTGTGACGTCAGTTACCCTTGAGGGGCATATCATAAGCTTTGAAGCGATTCTGCCAATTTTTTCCTGTATTTGTCGAAGAAAATATTTTTCATCCTCTTTATTTGAAAAATGTAAGTGGTATGTTACGTCGTTTCTGAGATTAGCTATAAATTCTTCTAAGTCTTCATTCATGAACCTTTTTCGAAAATGAATGTAGTATATATTATTTTCAAATATTTTTTCTTTAATAAATCTAGGCACAGGTGAATTGTCTGATATTTTCACTATCATTTGATGTTTATAGTAATTTAAGGGTTTTTCACAATAAGGATATGATAGCAAAGGTGGTTCATCAGACGAATGTACTGTAGTAACATTGTTTTCAAAGAAATCTTGTATTGACATATCAATATCACCAGGCTCGTTGTTTAAGGAACTTGCTAGAGATGTTGATTCTCTCTTTTTGTCATTTATAGTTAAATCCATATCTACTGGTTCTATATTTCTAGATAATGCATCTAATTTCTTTGGTACTATCCAAATAGGACTTGACCAAGGACTAGTGCTGTTTCTTATTATTCCATCTTCTAGCATTTTCTGAATTTGTTGTTTTACTTCCTCTTTGTGGACTTGTGGTAGTCTATAGGATTTAGTATAAATAGGTTCTTCATCTGTAGTATTAATTTTATGACACGTTTGGGTAGTCGATGATAGGGGTTTATTAGGGTTTTGAAACAAAGGAGAAAACTGTTTACATAGTTTGGCAATTTTAGTTTTCTCTTCCTCATTTAAATGATCAAGTCTTAAAAGAGAGTCAATTTCGTTATTTCCTGCATGGGAATCATTCATTTCTATCTCTGATTCATAAACCTGAAAATCTTCCAAAGAAAATACTTCTATCGGTTTCTGAAGACTCATGTAGGTATCTTCCAGACTTACGTTGTGGATTTCAACCATAGCGTGATCATTTTCTACAGTTGCAACTCCTTCTGGTATAAAGCAATGCGAATTTAGTTGTTTATGTGGGATATAGTAAGTTCCGTCTGCGTGACAATTGGTGGGTAATTTTATTTTTAAAATTTCATTTTCATTTACGGTAATATTAAAGCAATTATAGTCACTAGGGGAGCATTCATATACGGGTATAGTTGTTTTGTCTTTTATAAGATAATTTTGTTGTAGATTCCAATTAAATCCCATATTTCTTAGATCACGAAAGCTTATAAGACCATCGAAAAATGGGTGAAAATCGAAAAGGGTAAAAATTATTTTGCTTTGTGAATCAAATTCCTTAAAAGCTGGAATATGAGCTTCATATTTCGATTCATGTTGACCACAGGAGGTTTTAATAGTATTAGGTTTAATGACAATAAAATCAGAAAAATATTTTTTTACTAGATAGGGATTAAGCAAAGATATATGACTTCCTGAATCTACAAGCAACTTAATTGGTTTTTCAAAACCTAAGATTTTAATATAGGGTAATTTGCGGTTATCTTGAACGTTAGTTAAATATAATTCATTCCAGAGGCTTGTTTGTGAAAATTTTCATCAATTTCAGGTTCATCAACAGATTCAAGGACGGGCAAATAATCAATGTTTGATTCATATTGGATCTCTTGAGATTCTTGAGGAAACAGATCTGAAATATCTGTTGGATTTTGATCAATTTCTGGTTCAGGAGGGATTTCAGAATTATGAAGTTCTTCGAACCGAAATGTGGGTCTAGATTGAGGTGTAAAATAATTTGGTCTCTGTTGTTGATAAACATCTTGTTTATTTTGTTGAAAATATTGTGGTCTTGCAGTAGTTCTGGTAATTCCAGACATTGGTACTGGTTTTTCAAGAATGGGTTTGTTTGTGGGTTTCCAAACATTTGTTGGAGGTTTAGGTTTTCCAAATACTTGTTGATTGGTAAAGAATTTTGGTGGAGGCATTGACCTTGGATTTATAGGAAAAGGTTGACTCGGAAAATTTGTAAAAGTCATTTGATGCTGGGGAGCAATGGGATTAGTTCTAAAATTGGGTGATTGATTGTAAACTGTAGGCCTTTGAACATTATTAGCATTATTCTGCGATGCTGGAATTCTAAAGCTAGGCGAAGGTAAATTTTGATTGGAATACTTTTTTCCTTCATTACAAATTGAAATGAAATTTTCCTCTTCGATAACTTTATTCATGGCTGTTTCTAAACAGTCAGGGTTTCCAAGTCTAACAGCTGTTTGAATATTAGCAGGGAGATATTTTAAAAAAGTAACAAGCACAAGTTTTTCAATATTTTCAATTTGTCCGATTTTAGCTGCTCTTGTCATCATTGAATCATTGTGAATCGCGGAAAAAAATCAAATTTCTAGTATATTGACAACGAACTCCAAAATTATAAGCATTTTCTTTAGGATATGGTTTAAGACTGTGTAATTCATGTAATAAACAATTAAAAGATCTCTGATCTGAAAATGATACCTTAAGGACATCTTTAACCTTGTCCCAAGTATCCAATTCTAACCTACTTGATATTAAGGTAAGAGCTTTTCCTTTTAGTTTACCTACTATACCTCTAAAAATTAGTTTTTTAATAGAATCATTTTCATTTTGAAAGGTCAAAAATGTTTCGTCACAAGTAGCAAGAAAATTATTTAGCTCACATGGATCACCATTAAATGTAGGAATGATATCTAAAAATAGTCTTAACTGTTGATAGTTCGTTTCGTTTGGCATGTTTGGCGATGATATATCAAAATTAGATAAGCTATAAGTTAAATTTTCTACTTCAACACTGGTTTGAGAACTTTCACCAAGCTCAAAATTAAAAGCAGTTATTGGAAAATCAAAAGGAGATTTTTCAGAGCTTTTAGAACTTTCTGATTCAGATTCAGAATCAATTTTTCTTAAATTTATAATATTTCGTCTAAATTTTTTGTTTTTTGGAGAAATTTTTTTCAAACCTCTAAACATTAGAAATTATTCATATTTAAGAGTGAGTCAGAAAAAAAAATAAAAATAAAAATATAAATAAATAAAAATGGGTATCATAAATAAGAGACACGCACTTCAATAATATAAAAGAAATAATAATATATAATAATAAACAATTTTTTTTTACCATGAACGAAGTTTCTTCTCTTGCACTAAGCACCCTGTAGGATATACGGTCCTGAGGAATGCTGCAAGCCAGTATTTGGATGACAACACCAACACTCTGGCCCCTTGATGCTTCTTGAAGGAATATACGGTCCTCTTCTCGATGCACCTCACAAAAATTAAAAAAAATTGCAGACAGTCCTATTGAAGAATTGAAATTCACCAGTCCATTGTGTGCTTTCCCGGTATAAAGGCACTACACTCAACTTCTTGTACAGGAAATATCCGTGACCGACTGCGCCAGTTAGATTATTTTTACTTTTGAAAAATAAAAAATGTGTGGACTTGAGAATGTACTCATTGACTTGTTTTATTTACAAGAAAAGCTGGTAACAAACTAAGACTAAACTCTAACGTGAGGTGAGTATATATAATATTTTTAAAGATAAATCCTGGTATGAACTGATAAAGTACGAGAAAATGACAATTTAACTATATTCGATTTATATCTACATTTGATAATGTTCAGTATTTAAAGATAAGTTACGGTAATAATATAATTCAGCTAAAACTCGGACGTTATCATTTAATATATTAATGTCCATGTTAACAGATAAACTACGGTGTTTAGCAATTCAGCAGTTCCTCGCATTTTATCTTGGTGCGGTAGTCTGGTCAGGGTTGGATTCAGGCTGGTTGTCTCGTTATACGTAACTCCGGCTATTTATAGTCGACCTGTGTTTACCGAAGCGTGACTCGGTGTAACGATCGGTTTCCACGTATGATGTAGACTGAAGCCCGTATCTCTATTAAAATTGTTAGGATGCTTATACATTTCAATAGATTTGGTTTCCTTTTCATTTATGACATGCCCAGTAGAATGTTGGTGTTCAGATACAGCCGATTGTACAATTTGTTCTTTTTTGATACATCGTTCATGTTCCTTAAGCCTAGTGGATATGGATCATCCAGTTTCTCCAATATAAACATCACCACAGGAACAAGGAATTGCATATACTCCCTCCGTTTGAAAAGGAATAATTTCCTTTGGCGATCTCAAACATTGCCCAATACAATTTTCTTGTGTATGTTGAAGATTGTACGTATGTAGGACCGGCGAAGTAACCTTGCAATCTTGTCTGTGATTCCGTGTATAAATGGAAGAACTACATTTCCTACCGGTAATTCCTTATTAGTATCATTTCGTGGAGTAGGATTATTATATTTTCTAATTGATCGCCTAATATTATCAGTGCAATATCCATTCCCTCTTAAAGCTTGAGTCGTCAGTTTCTCTGTTTCCGATTGTAAACTATTTTGGTCACAAATCGCGAGGGCTCTGTAAACCAATGAATTAATGACTGATTGCTTTTGTGCTGGATGATGATGGGAATTTGCATTTAAGTAACTGTTCATAGGCGTTGGGTTTCTAAATACAGAGTGTCCTAAGAAACCATCCCCTTTCCTTTGTACAAGAACATCTAGAAAAGGAATCGTGTCTTCTAATTCAATTTCCATTGTAAATTATATGTTAGCATGTTGTTGATTTAGATGATCAAGAAACTCAGGGAGGTTTTCTGGACCATGTGGTTATAGTACAAAAGTATCGTCTACATATCTGAATCATGATTTTGGTTTTAGTGGAGACGACTCTAAGGCTTCCTCCTCAAAAGCTTCCATAAAGATATTGGCTACCACCGGTGATAGTGGAGATCCCATGGCTGCTCCTGAGGTTTGCTTATAGAAAGTTCCTTGAAAGAGAAAATACGTTGATGTAACACATGCTTCAATTAGATCTAAAAGTGAGTTGTCAATACTATTATGGTGAAATAAGTCTGATATTATGGAAATTGAATCATTTATAGGCACATTTGTATACAGCGATTCTACAACTCTCCGAGCTCATTCAGTGTTCCGATCTCGTGAAGTGAAGATCCCTGAAGATGCCTCGTGTGCTCGAAGGCGAAACGTCGGAAAGTGATTCCATTTTGACACGGTCTAATCCCAAGAACCACGATTTCTTAATTGATCACAGCCGTGAAAGCTTTCGTTCTATATTTCATTAGATTAACTGTTTCCTCTGATATTGTGATAGGTTGAATACCTGAAGATATTTTTCTCTCTCCCACTCACAAAATATAAACTTTTCGGTCCGATGCACGTAAGTATTCCTTTGCTCATTGCATTTAGAGCCATGAACTATACCCGAAGAGTGTCATTTGCAGTGTTATTTTTAGTTTTCAAAATCTTTGCGTCAAAATACAGTTCACCTTGTGTCGACACCATTTATATTGCATTATAGTGGCAATGATAAGGCGGTAATCTTAAAACTTGGTGACTATGTTCTTCTGCGTAAATATCTAAGTCATATATATTTTTCTGGTGATTTTGCACTATTTTCCAAAGATCGTCTTTTATAGCGTTTTCTGGGTAATCAATTCGCTTAAATGTTAACCATTCTCCAGTTTTTTTTGTCAAACTTCTATAGGCTAATTCTTCTTAATACCTGGGACGATTAGTAGTATTGTCCATTATAATAGGGATAGTTGGATTAAATTTGGTATAAGATGTGTTTTAAATCATTTCTACAAATTAGCATTCATGCTATCGTGATAAGCACCTGTATTTTAAAGATCAAAGCCGCGTTTTCAGTGAATCCTTTATTATTTCCAGCATAATATATATCTTAGTCCATCATCTATTTTTTTACTAGAAGTAGCCTTTGCGCCATCTTGCCATTTTTTTATTAATACTTTTACTAAAAATTCAATTTTTATAAAAACCATCGGTTAAAATTTCTGCACATGTAGTTTCTGAGAAAAAAGGTACGCCTGTCACGAACAGATGGAAGTTCTACTAGGAATTTTCGGTTATTTGATCTTTTATATCTAAAACCAATTTTATAAATCCAAGCATAAATAGATCTTGAAGTACAGGATAAATCGGGCAATTCTTCGGTGAAACACTGATGTAGCGATTTCATGGTTACATGTTCATTTTCGAAATACATTTTTGAATCACCTCGCGCAGCGCCCTTGATGCAGCTAGAGTTTTTTTTTAATCTTATTTTCTTTGTTTCTTTTTTGCGAAATCATTTTTACATACGCCACATCGGAACATGTATCTATATTCCTTAACCGTTAAATGCTTGTCTTCGAAATCTTCATTCCTTCGTCAGCTATTTGCCCGCAATTTTTCATCAATCAAAATATGAACAGAATTCAAAATTATATTTTTAAATTGATCGTTAAATCGTTTCACCATTTTATACCTATTAACAAATTCAAATAAATATAATTAAAATAACCCTCATAAATAACTCTGACCTTGATTAATTTGAATGATTTGACGGTATAAAAGTGACACTTTGCACGTATTTGTAAGTACCGATACAGAGTTTTCCATGATTTTTTGTCTCATTTAATTAAATATAATTAGATAAAGAAGGAATTTACTTTGGTGTATTTCCAGGACTTTAAAAGATCTATCTCGTTTAGTAGACTGGGGTTGTATATTTCTTAATATCTATATACCTAGGAGTCTTAGCATAGACTAATATCTGGAGAACTAGTAAAGATAAAAGATAAAATTTAGAAGTAGCATGTATACCACCAAATCATGTTTTTTCACCCCTTCTAGGGTTGTTCCAGAAGGGGTGGAATTCTTCAATTTTAAATGCAGTTCTATATCGGAATTTACCTTATGTTGGAGAACTCTAAAAGACAAAAAATCATGCGCAAACTGGACGTCTCCATCTAGACTCATTTTCGAATGGTAAGGTATTAAAAATGATCACCGTTTCTTGGCAATAATAGAGTCTACTTCTAAATTTGCTGTCTAACCTTTTGTATTTCGGACGTCACATTAAGGCAAACATTAGTAATTCTTTCGTCGTAGTTCTTGCAAATTCTTGGATTTAGTAAAATACAGTCGCCCTTTAACGCAATCCTAAAGAAAGAAATCAAGTGAAGCAAAGTTCCGCAACCATGCTAGACATTAACCATCTCCACGACATCCAATCCAGCGCCAGTACTCTCTGAGGTGTAAAGAAAATTGCGGGGATACTTCATCTTGCTGAAATACTGGCTTATGGTCAATATGAGCCTCTTCAATAGTTGGTACAAATGCAGCCCATAAGTTAAAAGCCGGAGTATGCTATGTATGAGCCTCTTCAAACCAGTAAAGATTTTCGTCATTCCAGTGGGGGCAATTAAGTCTATTGTCGGTGCCCTTTAGAAAAAAAATGCCCGATACAAGTAATTTGGTTGCAATTCAATTACATGCAACATTTTTTTCCAAAACTATAATCTGCTTTCTGGACCATCTTCATTAAGTCCAGAACTTAATGAACCAAGTGAACTTTTCGACAGTCTCGATCAAATATGGGTAAGTAGTTGTGTGTTTCGGTTTAATTTAGGGGGTTTTATTATATTTGTCTGCTCATGGTCGAAGGGGCGAAAAACTTGTCGTGTGAATATCCTACAAATTATACTGTACTGAGATTGAGACTTGGAGTATTTTTCTGTGTCTATTTCGAAAATTAGATCTCTTTGAGAAATATGAGCATTTTTTTACTAAAACAGTTTTATAACCAATTTAGACTGTTTAGACAATATTAATATTAACTTATTTTAGTAAAAGAATCTGGTAGCAGCCGATAATATTTTTGATCACAAAATGATTTGTTGTTGGTTAAACTTTATAAACAAACCTATTGAGCCTAACTTTATTCGATACCGATGTTTTAATTTTTTAACTCAAATAATTTGTTACAAATTTGTTACATATATTAACTAACAAGCTGCAGTACTATGGATTTAGAGGGGCTCCTCTCGATTGGTTTAAGTCATATCTTAGCAACAGAAATCAAGTTGTGAAAGTTGACAACAGGATGTCTTCTTGTAGGCCAATGGAATATGGAGTGCCTCAAGGCTCGGTACTAGGCCCTATCTTGTTTCTTCTGTTCATAAACGACATGGCTAATTTAAACATTAGTGGAAAAATATGTCTCTTTGCGGACGATACCAGCTTTACGTGGAGCCACCCAGATGTCACGGACCTACATAGGATTGTATCTAATGACATAATCACCATTAAATCCTGGAGCGATTCTAATCTCCTATGTTTGAACATCTCTAAAACGAAAGTCTTGTCTTATAAAAACACGCTGCAACCTTTTGACCTTAATGGCACCACTATTGATGTCGTAAACTCTGTAAAATTTCTAGGGCTTCTTGTAGATGATTCTTTAAAATGGGATCCACATATCGACGCTTTATCAAGGAAGTTGGGTTCTGCTTGCTTTGCGTTAAGATTTGTTTCCGAGGAGCTTAGCTTTTCTACCTCTAGAACTGTTTATTTTGCTCTTGTTGAGTCGCACCTCAGATATGCTATTCCATTCTGGGGTACATGTTGTGCGACTCAATTTGATCGAATTTTTATACTACAAAAAAGAGCTGTTCGTTACCTACTGAGACTTAACAGTAGAACTCACTGCCGAGATTTCTTTAAAAGATATAAAATACTAACCCTTCCTTGCTTATTCATTTTGGAATCGGTTTGCTTAATTCGTAAGCATGCACCTGCTCTATTAGAGAGACCTTCTCACAACTACCCTCTCAGAAACACTGAGCACGATCTCTATCTTCCAACCCCACACTCAGAGTTAATTAAAAGATCAGTAATCTACAATGCAAAAAAAATGCATAATCACCTGCCATTTAACATCAAATCCATAATATCTCTGACTTCATTTCGCAAGGCTTTGAAGTCATTCTTACTGGAAAGCGCCTTCTACACCGTGAACGAGTTTTACAACACATAAATTTATCCTTATGAACCCCTAGTGTGATAGTTGCCATTACCAACCATTTTTACCGAATTTTGTATATGTATTTTTTTAATTGTTTCGTACTTTTTTATTTTTTATTTTTTACTTTGCTTTTTTATTTTTTTTTACATTATATTTATGAAAATGTTTATAACATAGTACGACTGACAAAGTACATTTCTAATGTACTTCTTTTAGGATTCTATTATATTAATATTCTAAATTCTTGATTTAAATATTATTTTTCTATAATATTTATGATGTGTTTTTGTTTTGTTTTGTTTGCTAATTTTGATGTTTGTAAACTATTTTTTTTTACAACAGCTTTGTCCACAAAATTGTAAAATTTTTTTGACAATAAAGCATTTATTTATTTATTTATTTATTTAAGGTATGCATAACTTATCAAGGAACAATATTTCATATGAAGAAAATATTGACAGTAAAATGAAAATAAATAATTTATAGTCCTAACACTGGAACCTGTGGTGGAAGATAGATTAAAATACAAGAGTTCTAACCACACTACACCACAACTTGTTACGTTCTGGACGCGCGTTTCGCTAAAAGTTAGATCATCAGCAGATGATATAAACTCCAGTTTATATCATCTGCTGATGATGCTAACTTGGTTAGCGAAACGCGCGTCCAGAAGGTAACAAGTTGTGGTATAGTGTGGTTAGAACTTATTTTAATTTAAAGAATTTATACTAATATTATTTAGCTTATATACTCCTATTAAAAAGCACGGATTACACCTTGGCCAAATCCTAAGATGCAAGCATCAAAAATGCTTCAGAAATTTAAACAAAGAAAAGTGGTGATTTGTTATACCCATTGTTAGCGGAGAGAAAAAAATTATTTTAATATCTTGTGTTCTGAAAAGAAAAACGCCCTTAATACTTGGTCCGCTTCATAACCATTATAATAGCCTTTAAATAAAAATATGTGTATATCTAAAAACATATCAGACCCTGACGATATAAATAACTTCTTAATATATATAATAATAATATTAATAAATAATTAATTTTATAATATTTCTATTTGTAATAATAAAATACGTTATGGTAACCATAACACATTGAGAACCAATTTAAACTTTATTTTTAATAATAGAAATAAACAAATTAATTAAAGAATTAATTTATTAATTTATTTATTATTATTAAGAGTTATTAAGGAAAGGGTCGCTATAGTCCAACCTACCAATATAGTTTAGCCTATGAGGACAACAGACAAAGAGAGTTAATTAAACCGTGAAATGTGGTACCTCGAATTTTATATATTTGCTTATATATTTAAAGAAAAACGCTGAATCCCAAACGATAAATAGATTTTTCTGTACAAACTAAAATATAGGCATAATAAATTACAACTTAAGGTTACTAGATTTTTTTCAGCTATTATGCAATATTTTTTATTAATTTAAATTCACATTCTACTGCTAATTAATATTTCTGCATTGTACTGTCTTGTAAATTTTTATAACAAAGCCATATACAACAAAAAAGATTATAGATACCGATGTAGCTATGACAATCCATGTGCGTTAAAACCGTATTAAAACTGCGTTTGTCAGGAAGTACCAATTCTACTAAAAAAAACTATTTACATATTACTGCTCGCAGATATTATTCAGAAAATTAGTGGATTTAGGTATTTATCTTTTCAAACCACAATTTAAAGTTCTTTGTAGAATTAGATCACAAGATCGCGCTGCCCAATTCTGATCACCATGACGTGGCATGACTCGCCCGGGAAACGGGTCTCGCAACAACGCAGTTATTTAGGGCATAGTGTGAGAGGTTACGTCATTTCTGCCGGACATAACACATGATTTCTTTATCGATATCATCCAATTGAGGCCACAAATATTCACAAATCATGTTGCGTTACTGCACTTTCTGTTAGTACTGCAATATTTTCAAGCAATCGGCAATTGCTCTGACAAATTGGTATTTTAACGTCGCAAAAATTTAAGTATAGTCGACTTTATTCTAATAAAAAGTATCATGCTTTATGAACTAATATACAAAAATAGTGATTTCCGAAATGTTTAATTAGAAAAAATTAATATGGCGCCCAATACCTAGCTGATCTTATGATCTATATGTTGGGTTCTAAGACACTTCTATCTTTAATAAAAAAAAGTATTGTGCTGTCACAGATGATGGGTTCGGTTTGTCAGATGCATAAATATATAAGGTTCAAAAATTATAAAGCCCCTGACCCAGCTATTAAAAAATATATATTTTGGATTCAAAATTTACAGAATATTAAAATAATTTTTTAAGTATTATTAATTTTGTTTTCAGAAATAGTAAAAATATTAGTTTACAGTTTCGTTCTCAGATGAACGGTCATTTTCATTTAAATTAATAACTAGAGGTTTTACGATGACATTCGAAACTTACTCCCGACTCCACCAATTTTTAATAAGTTCTTCTGTGTGGGTTACTGATTTTTTCCGATAGTCCCTACCTTCTGATCCAGCGCACATTGCCAAACCTTTTCTACTTTATAGCATTTTGAACCATCTCCAACTTGTTATTCGGCGCCTGCCCATATCAACTTAATTGCATTGAACTGCCAATGATATGGTGGCAGGCGCAAAAGTTCATAGTCATGGAGATAGCTATCTGATAGGCCGCATATTCTTTTGGGCGTTGGTGGTTTTTGCTTTTTGTCTCTAAATTCAGCATTCTCGGTAAAGGGTTTTAAGTATTCTTTTTAAAGCCACTCAATAATCTCATTTTTTTCTCATGTAGACGTCGGTTGCTTATAACGACCACGGGAATGGTACAAGGTATTATCTTTTTTTTGTTTGACCTTACGAGCTAGAATTTTGGCCAAGGTGTTATTTTAAACTATTAGAAATTGTTTTAAAACACTATTTCATATTTTTATAAAAGTGTGCTTTATTTAATCTACTAAAAGGATTATAGGGTTGGTTCCAAGCCAAAACCGAAATATTTCAAATTTTAAAGGTACATACGTAAATTTCTAAATGTTTAAAATTTCCGCTTTCATTTAGAAACGCATCTTATTTCGGCCCATTCCTTTAATAGATTTTATACCAATTAAAGATGGTTCTTCTGAAATGGCTGTTAACCGTTCTTCAATCCATTTTTCAAATAAATCGCTGTCCATATTGTCCTGATAGTCCAAGTTTTTTGAAGCTTATGAAAATATCAAACTTGCTCCTGGTATGAAACCACTTTGAAGACGTGCATGTAAGATAATAAATCTTTTACCCGAACCACAACCCTTTTTTCTTTTTACACTTTTCAGCGAATCATCCTGACTAGCAATTTTCGGCTTTTCGTACAAGTATTTTCTGTTGCAATCCTTTCTAAATCGCAATCCTAAACTTTTTACCACTTTGGACAATGAATTTAGCCCAATATACAAAAAAAACCGTTGCTTTAAGAAATCTTTTAAGAATTTCAAAGTAACGTAAAGTTTTTTTTTCAAATAAATCATAACATCGCGTATATTTATCTTCTGACTTTCAGGTACATTTTCAGTTTTAGGCTTCTTTCTTTTACGCTTTTCCACTTTCTTTGGCTCTATATTTGCTTTTTTTCCTCGAATAATCTCTTCAACAGAACCTACGCTTATTCCGAGAACTTCTGATACTCTCTGCTCGACTTTTCGGTTTCGGTAAACTATGTTGACACTCTTAAATCTCGTTTATTTTTGTTTCTTTTTGGTTTTAAACACTATTCTAACAGTTCAAATTGAGAAAATGTGTGGAACACTCTCAGCAGCACTCAAAATTTACTTTAAGATGTAATTATTATACAAATCAAAGGTAATTTTGATTTCAAACATCTTTCCGACTGGTTCCATCGCCATGCTTGTTTTTAATTTGATGTGCGAAGTTGCCATATTCATAATTAAAGAAATACCTATAAGTTATAATACACGTAAAACTAAATTGTTTTATAACAAAACTTATAATTAATAAAAATGCGGATTAGGTTAGGTTAGGATTGGTTAGGTTTTCTGTAAAGAATGCGCGCGGTAGCGCGCCAACCGAATTCCGAGTCTATATTGAAAAGTCGATGTTTCTGTAACAAGAACTATATTGTTAGGTGACTCTGTCCCGCTAACGTTATGTTAGCCCAGGTTCGTCAATAAAACCTTCATTAAAACTATAATAATAACAATAAATAATTACAATTCTGTTGTCTAAATAATTTTCAATTGGTCATTTCATTTCCTTTAATAAATTGGTAAATCTAAAATCTGGCAACATTGCTAAATTTTTCGTTTTAAGGCTGTCAAATTGTGACCAAGTGTGACTTTTAATTAATTTTTTTTACGAAAACTCTTGCATATCCCGCAATTTTTATTTTTGAAATGTAATATTGCAAATGGTTACTTTCTGGAAAAAAAAAATAAACTATGCAAAAATCGACTGTCAGGATAGTTTACCGGACCCGAGTTTTCTTGTAATATCATTTTCTTGATTAAAATAATTAACAAGGTTTATCACAATTTGCTTTTTAAGAGGAGCTTTTGTAATTATTATTAAACTGACAACTCAGTGACCGAATTATTTTAAACCAATTTTTTGAAAGGTCAAAATATCAGTCATTTAAAATACGAAAAATAAGTTTTTGGTAGCCACTGGAAAATAACAAAGTGTCTTTGTTTAATTTGCATTGGACTGATATACCCACACTTTTAAACAGACGTTCGTAATTATTTGAACGTGCCTCACGCACTCCTGTAAGCAACAGTATTTCGAAGGATAAATCATAAACCTTTTAATTAAAGTAAAGTTGATTATATTTGTTCTATCGTAATAGCTTTTAATAAAAATTGGATTTTTAGGTGCAATCGAATATGAAATAAAAATGACCGAATACTGAACAACTACATCTTGTATAACTTAATTAAAAATATTTTAAGCGGCTGACTTATTTCAACGTAAATTAAGTAAATATTTTGCATAAAATATAAAAACGCAAAGTTTGATGCAATGGCAAAACCCACCCATTTTGTTCCTTTTTACGTAATTCATGATTACTTACGATTTCTTTGTAAATTATTTTCTAATATTATTTCAAGCTAAGTTTTTGAAAAGCTGTTAAACTGAATGTCATCGTATTACATATTGTTGAATTTAGAAAGAGCCGATATTTGTGCTTCAAACTCAGTGGCCTATTAGAAGTATCTTGAAAACCAATGAATAGATTACTTTAAAAATTTGGCTTTGGCCATAAGTGAATATAAACTCTGTTTTTAAAATAATTTAAATTGTGCGGTGTTGTCGCTTGTAATTTAAACAGGTGACAACATCCGTTTTCTGAATGGAATGCCATGTATATTAGCGAATTTTTGTATTATTGTATAACATTGTCAACACTTTTTGTGTGGTGTTTCCTATACCTTAATTCAACTGTTTTCGAGAAAATGGCGCTTGAGAATTGATATTTTTGGCTCTTTGAAGCTCTGTAACTCCATTCATTTCATTACAAATTTATATATTCCTTATTAATTCCTTGATTTTATGTTTTAAATCGGGTTTTTAGTGCTTCCATCCCTTTTTTATTATTCAATGTCATATAATTTTCTGTACCACATTCTTGCAACCATTCATATTGATTAGGCAAAATGCGACTAATCATCGACAAATTAACCATCTGTCTTGTTCAAATTCCAATGTATGAGTGCGATACGTTAATATCAAAGGCTTTACGACATTCTGATGTTTACTGATAATATGTTGATATATGACGGTTCGGAATGCCAGGGATATACGCAGCTTTATGGCAGAATTAGATGCTGCCGACTGATTTACTGCTGTGTAATTGCCTTGATGGAGATATTTGTTTATTTATAAACTTAATTAGCATGGAGTTATGAAACACGAGCCAGTCGTATTTTAATTTCGGGTTGTACGGCACACTAATCATGCTAATTAAAAGCATTCCGTTTTGGTTGAGATTTTATGGTTATGTATAGTGTCTGTTCAATTTTATTTAAGATATAAAAAGGTTTCTACTATAATTTGAAGTAAGTAGGCCATGATTGCGCGACCGCGCGTCAGCAGCTGAGGTCATAGCAACTGTCAAATACAAAACATAATCTTTTTCGACTGGATAATAAGAAGTTGTAGTTAATTGTAACTTTTCCATTCGTCGCAATATGCATTTTAAAACATTTATTGTTCCATAAACCTGTATTATTTAATAATTAAAAAACGCATATCTGTTGATATTTTTATTGTATTCAGTTCCATTTTATATTTCACCAATAACAAGCAGTGAGTACTACAAAGTACACCACTAAGCATATTAATAGTATGCATATAAAATAGTAAAAAATAATTTCCATGACAATACTTTAAGATCTAAGCTAAAATGAGCAGTTATTAGAAAATTGGATATATTTTATTTTAGTAAATAGTCAGTGAACTAATTTTTAAACCTTTTTTTTTAATCCCGATTGTTACGCTGACTGACGATTCATATTTTTATAAGTACTTAGTTGATTTAAGAGCTCATATTATATGATGGAATTTTGTAACAACATGCGTCAGTATCTAAGAAAAAAACTTATTAACCAACTATCATAATTTTTGTTATTTTTAGTTCCATGGTACACGGAGTTCGTGAACCGCAATGCCAACGTTATAGGGCAAGTTCTTCTTGCCAAATTAAGAAAAACATTAAACGCGGGTGCTAATTTGATTCATTTTCGGAATATAGTTAAAAATTGCTTTTAATTAATATTGTAAAAACAGTTACGATTTTCATAAAACTTTGCAAGAATAATCACATAATATTATCATTATCTATTCCAGTGTAGTTAGGGAGGGTAACATAATTGACATTCATAGAAAAAGAAAAGTTGTACCCACTAGTTTTTTATACTTTTATTTTCTTATAGATTAATTGTTTAAAACTGCAATTTGTATGTCAGTTACTTTTTTTTCGTATCCTCGTTTTTGAGAAAAAAAAATATAAAAACCATTTCTACTGCTCGTCTCCGAACAACATACAAATAGATACAAATTATCAAAATGTTTATTACATTAAAAGTAAGAAAAACTTTAGTTTTTATGCTACTAACTTCTTGCTACAAGAACGGGGACATACAAGTTTTTCTTACTTTTAAAGAAATAAATATTTTGAAATTTTTTATCTTTTTTATTTTGTCCAAAGACTTTTTCTAGATAATGAAGCAAAATAGGAAAAAAAGGTATGAGACATAAACTAAAAAATAAAAACGTATAAAATACAGTCGCGTACATCTGTTTTATATATATATATATATATATATATATATATATATATATATATATATATATATATATATATATATATATATGTTTGGCATTATTAAAAAAAAATCTGAAGATGCCCAAAATATCAGTGCGAAACGTCAAATAAATGACAATTTAGGATTTTGGTATTTCATTCGAACCTAAATTCAAGAATTATCTACTGTTATACAAATATACATATATATATATATATATATATATATATATATATATATATATATATATATATATATATATATATATATATATATATCATTATGTTATCTCCCCGGACGCCACTGGAATAGGTAATTACAATATTATTATGTTCAAATAAACCTTTTGCTACTATTAATAAACTTGCTAAATTTTAGCGAAATCAGAGTAACTGTTTATAGGGGTTTGCGAGACCACGAGACTAGTCTCGGTCTCGGTCTCAGTCGCGAAACGAGACTGAGACCGAGACTTCAAAAATTATTTCGAGAACGAGACCGAGACTTGGTCTTCGAGAACGAGACCGATACCGAGAGTTTTCTACCGAGACTCTCCGTCTCGATCTTAAAGTGAAGTAGAAAAAAAACTAATGTTCGTAAATTATTTGTTATTAATTTGTCAATAATTCAAAAAATATATGTTTGGGAGCAAATTAATTGATGCAAAAAATAATTTTTCTATAGTCAATTATATTATACTAGCATTGTATATGTTCTTATAACAAAGATACTAGTGAAGTAGTCATTTAAAAACGATATAAATAACCATAAAAAGAGAGTTCGCAAATTTAGAAATTCTAGTAGCGAAATTCCACTTCACATGTCGAAAACCGTAAATTGCTACCCTGTTCTCAAAGAGAGACATTTTATCACAATTGTACTATATAGGATTTTGATATTGTGATCTTTATAAATTTATAATCGGTTTTTAAGTTTAATTATTGAAAGTAACTAAAATCCAAAAATTTTTATTTTTTCAATAAATAATAACTAATAAACTGTAACAACTAAAACCATCGCAATATCATATTCTTATATAGTATAGATACGGTCAAGTCTCCAACAGACGAAGTAATTGTGGTGATTTTTGTTTAAAAATTTTCCGACTTAAACAAAAAATTGTTAAAAAAATTAACGAAAATTTTTCTTAATATTTTCTTCTTTAATCGCTTCGATGGCTTGCTAATTAAACAAGTTACGTGTTTTATAGAACAATATTTTTGTATTGATTTTGTTTGTATTTGAAAATAATGGACGATATAAAATTTTTAACTATATGTGTGTAATAAAAATACTACATATACATACAAGATTTTCAACAAACAAATCACAAGATAGAATTTGGCTTAGGATTTTAAATAGATTATCAATAAAGCTAATTCAATTATTACGCTTAAAAAATAACGAACTGCTCTAATAACGAAGTAAAAATTTAAATTTCTAAACATACATTATAAGCATATTTTTAGATTTTATTTCAACCTATATAATAACTAATATTTTATAATTTCATTTTTCAAGTTACTTTTATACCATGAATGAAGGTTTTGTTTGAAGTTTCATTTGACATGCTTCTTAGTTTTGTATTAATTAAACCTGCTTGTGAAAACAATAAACGCTCTACTGCTTCAGAGGTCGCCTGTATAGACAAAAGATCTTTTGCCATTTTGGTTAAATTTGGAAATTGTTTATCGTGTGCTTTCCACCATTCTAAAATATCTGTACCCTTTAGAGCGCGCTTTAATTGCAAATATTCTATTATTTCTTTTCTCCAATTTTCGAAATCACTTTTTTTTTCAAATAGTGATGTATAATCGATGTCATAGTTATCATCGCTTGATCTTTCAGGCCAAAAATTGAACAAGATATTTGTTTAATAAATAAATTTACTTTTAAAATCTACTCCACTTTTAAAATTTATAGTTAATTTACCAAAAAACAAAAATAGTTGATTCACAAGTAGTATTATGAACCATAGCCGCCTTTGTGCAGACACCTAAGAACGGTCCTGGTTAGAAAGTAAATACGCATCAAAGTAATAAAAGTTTGGTTCAAAATAGCAAAGTTTACAGAATACCTAAGGGTGCTTTACTTGGCCATCGATCGTTTTCTACCTATAGAATAATAACGTCTGTCCCTAGAATGCCCAGCATGTTGCTTGCATGAGTTCGGCAGCATTATACAGTGTGTCCTTATTTTGTGTTTAATATATCTCATTCCATTTGTATATCTTTCGAAATGTCAAATAATTATTGTTCTGTGGATGGTTGTTTAAGTAACTCTAGTGATGTGTGGCCTTTCTGTTGATGTCCAAAGAACAAGGAATATGTAATATTTATTTTGATACACCCTGTACCACATCTGTTGGCAACATCATTTCGAATTATAGATATTTGGAATAATTTTTTATATAAGTATACCTACATTTTTTCTACTTTACTGAAATGTTCAAACATTGGGTTTTTTACATTAAATTTTTAAGATTGGAAAAACTCTGGATTTCGAACGTAGGCTTCCATATAATTTTAACAATTATTATTTTTAAAATTTTGTTTTCGAGACCACCGAGACTTTCGAGACCACCGAGACTAAGTAGGTCTTGGTCTCAAAGCATCGAGACCGATACCGAGACCTAGACCGTAAACATTTTCCGAGACCGAGACTGATTCAGTTCGATCTCGGTCTCGGTCTCGCGAACCCCTAACTCTTTATAAAATATTAGAGAAAATTTTCAAACATTAGATTAAATTTCTTTGACACCCTGTATCTCGAAAATGACTCATTTGGGTCCTTATTTTGGTGAGAGATAATGTTGGCGATGGAGTTCCTGAACTCTCATATATAGCATAATACGTTGGAGCCCTCTAGCAGCACTCCTAACCATATAAAGTAGTTTAACTTTCCAAATGTTTGAGTGGATGTTAAGACAAATAAAAACTCAAACAATTTTGAAATTTAGCAGATACTGGGTCAGTAGATTTACATTTTAGTTAAAAGTATAATATTATTTAATGGTGGCATAGTATTTCGACCTTGTTGAAAATTGTATTTTCGTCAACGGGTAGGAAACTCATGAATACACAAACATAAAAAAAATTTAGCATAAACATGTTAATTGTTGACAATATTCTTTTACTTAACAGCCTCACTCTTTTACTTTCTCTTCCCCTTGAATTGCATTGAGTAAACAATGTAGATCAGTCATAATATCTATATTTATTTAATAAATTTTAAAATATTTGTATTTGTTTTTCTTGTAAAGGCATTGTTATACGATTTGACTTGTTGAGTAACAAGTGAAATCATATTGATATTTGATAAAAATTAAGAATTTTGTCGATCACTAGAGTACAATTTCTGGTCAAACGTCCATCCTAAAATTGAGTTTATCTTGGAAATGGAAAATGAAGGAAAACTGCCGTTTCTCGACCTTTTGCTATCGAGGAAACACAGTAGGGTAGAGTTTGAGGTTTACCACAAAGCATTGTCCACGAATAATATTATTCAGTATGCTTCAAACTTTTCTTACCCACATAAACTTTCAGCGTTCAACTGTTTATTCTACCGGTTGTGTAATTTACCATTGTCAAGGGAAGCATTTAATAAGGAGCGTGATAATATAAGGCCGATTGCTATGAACAACGGTTTTCCCTTAACTCTATCAACAAATTATATTACAAACAAGTATGAAATGTCCTATAATATTATACAATCGAAACTTGAGATGAGACAAATATTTTCAAGCGCTTTTTTTGAAAGTATTTTTCTCGAATTGGCGAACTTTTTTAAAAATATTAAAAATATCAACATTTCATTCAAAATAGTAAATACTCCCAAGAGACATTTAGTTAGGACAAAGGACACAACCGATAAATTGTCCAGACGTGGGTTTTACGCCTTAAATTGTGGCGAATGTTCCACGACCTATCTGAGACAAACAGCTATGCCGTGAACTGTCAAACAGACAAACAAACCGACAGACAGACAGACCAACGGAATTGATGAAACTTATTTTTTGACATCTAGAGACTCTAAAATGTGAAGATATATAAAACCTGGGAGGGAGATTTTTTTTACAATTACAAAATAAGCCGTCATTTTGTTCTTCCACCTTGAATTAGTACCCTTTTCATTTACTAGTTCATCTGTATACCACAATTATTTATGGCACATAATTTGACATCAGGCTCTTCAGTAGTTTTTCAGGCTGAATGTTTAAATATTTTACCAAGTTGCTATTTTGTTCCGCCGCGCCATCTTGAGTTCTTACCAAAATTTTACTAGTTGATTCCTACACAATTACATAACAATAACGGTTATGTAATAATGGTCACCGTAGTAAAGCCATTAGGTACAATTTTCAACTAACTGTTTATATGGAGTTAGTTATTTTTAGCTAACTGTACTCCAGAATTCAACGGCATGGTATGCAGCCAACCAAGTGTAAATAACAAAACTTGTCGTTGCAAAAGTTCACTGTTCAGACCAAATGCATCGTCATTGAGCTGAAGAGCTATTAGAAATCTCTTAGTTAAGCGATTTTCCCGAGCCGGATTTTCTATAGGTATCGTAAGATTTTTATACTTCGCTACAAATAGAAATGTCAGCGAGATGTTTTCTATGTATTATAAGACGTATGCGATGAGCAATTCGCTCTAAATTGTCAAATAGGACGTTAAGTTTTTAAATATTTATAAAAAATAAATTTCCCTTGCCTAATTAAGCTTTTTTCGTAATCCAAATTAGGGAAATACATAAAAAAAAACAAATTTAGATTCCTAAATTTTATTTTATTTAGCATGCTTCAATTGTAATGCAGTACGGGTTAAGTGCAATTTCAAATAAACCAACTTAGGTATTACTTTTCTATAATTGTATACGGTATTTCTTAAAATCAGTATATGGTATTACCTAAAATTAAGATATTAAGATGCTAATATTAAAATTTGTTATTTATATTTGTTAGCCAGCAATATTAATTTACCATGAAACGAAAAATAAAACGAAAAATCTATTTTCTAAATAGATAAGCAACTCAATAAGTTTGGCAACTATATAACAATCTAACGAAGAAATATTTTTCGGTATGCCTGTCCCAAGTATATTTTCTTTACGATGTGTAACTAGTATGGAGATATAATTTTTAGGAAGACAAAAAACTATTTCCTACCAACCGAGTACACAATATACATTAAAAATAAATTATTATAAAGTCATATACACCACTTTTTTTCTTTACATTTTGCAGTTTATAAGTTAAACTAAAAATTAGAAAAAATCTAAATGATTAGTCAACATATTTTAAACTAGTATAAACTGTACAGAATGTTTTGAGAATTTTGGAGAGTAGTCCTTGTTTTTAGATTCTTATTTGGATCTAATATACAAAAAAAAAAGACGAAAATCCACAATTTTCAGATATCACCCATTTTTTATTTTAAGTTTTTGCTTCCACATTTAAGCATCATAAAATCAAGTCTTGATGACACAATTTTGTTTATAAAAACATTTATCAAACGTATCATATACCGTATAAAAAAACCACAATAAAAAAACGGTTTGGTTTACATTCCTTCGACCACTGTCAATGCTAAAATCATCAAAAGGTTGTAATAGTAGAGGAGAGTAGAAATACTTGATCCCCCTTTTCAACTTATATACCAGTTTTTTTAAAAACTTTCATATTTTGATTCTGGATATGGCATAATCTGTCCTGGCAACTTGGTTGCATCTTATTTTTATACCTCTTTTTTTTGAGGACCTTGCCTTGAGATCAAGTCTCCAAACCAGTTGGGTGACTCTCAGTTCTTATAGGGAGACTCGATCCCCCTATTGAAGATCACTTGAAAAGTTCTTAGAGATGTTCTTACAGAATAAAACTAGATGTAAATGAAGAAATATATACTATTAGAGTATAATAACACTATCTATGTAGTATACTTAATGAAAACTAAAAGTATTTTGAATAAAGTAGTGGGAAAGTTAGAACCCCTGCAGTTCGACCTATTCTAAAGATCATTGTCGGCTGAGGCAACTTCACAATGCAATCTTCTGTTGGTACACAACTCCAAGAATTGGGCAACTATTTCTTTTTTCTTTAAGAAATTAATTTTCTTCAGCACTCTTCCCTTTAATTCTTCTCACGTTCTTTACCGTCTTTTTGTTTTAAGCTGCACAATGACAAAGTTATTAACTATTAGGGTTAATTTCTAAATCTTCAGATTAGGACACAGGTAATACGTTTTTAATAGTCCAAATAAGTCCTATCTAAGGGCTGAAGTTTGTGGTTAGTATGGGGTGGTATGGTTAAGAAGACCATGTCATTTTGCTTTGGGTATATCAAACTTTACACAGAAATGTGGCTGTCATTGTTCCATTATCGACAACATTTGGTTATTTGGGGAGCTATTTGTATGTTGCAAAAAGTGGTGTACAAACTTTAGGAAGTTAGGTGCTGTTATCCAGCCGCTCATGTGGGTGGACCTTAGTACCAAGAGAGACACCATTGATCATTCGCTCTTGCCAATTAACCTGTAGGAAAATCATAAACGGTGGAATGTGGTTAAATACAAATTAGAATATACCAAAAATCTAAATGATGAATCAACATATTTTAAGCTAGTATAAACTGTATAGCATGTTTTGAGAATTTTGGCGAGTAGTCCTTGTTTTTATATTCTTATTTGGATCCAATATACAAAAAAAATTACGAAAATCCACGATTTTCAGATATCACTCATTTTTTATTTTAAGTTTTCGCTTCCACATTTATGCATCATAAAATCAAGTCTTGAGGACACAATTTTGTTTATAAAAACATTTACCAAACATTTATACCGTATAAAAAAACCACAATAAAAAAACGGTTTGGTTTACATTCCTTCGACCACTGTCAATGCTAAAATCATCAAAAGGTTGTAATAGTAGAAGAGAGTAGAAATACTTGATCCCCCTTTTCAACTTATACACCAGTTTTTTTCTAATTTTTCATATTTTGATTCTGGATATGGCGTAATCTGTCCTGGCGACTTGGTTGCATCTTAATTTTATACCTTTTTTTTTTTGAGAACTTTGCCTTGGGATCAAGTCTCCAAACCGGTTGGGTGACTTGATCACTTCTTATAGGGAGACTCGATCCCTCTATTGAAGATCACTTGAAAAGTTCTTAGATACAGAATAAAACTAGATGTAAATAAAGAAATATATACTATATATAATATAAATATATACTATTAGAGTATAATAACACTATCTATGTAGTACATTTAATGAAAACTAAAAGTATTTTGAATAAAGTATGATGAATATGAATATGCATGAATAATAATTGTCGGATGAGGCAACTTCACAATGCAATCTTCTGTTGGTACACAACTCCAATTTGGGTTTTCACGATAAAAGAATTGGACAACTACTTTTTTTTTTAAGAAATTAATTTTCTTCAACACTCTTCACTTTAATTCTTCTCACGTTCTTTATCGTCTTTTTAATTTAAACTGCACAATGACGAAGTTATTAACTAATAGGGTTAATTTCTAAATCTTCAGATTCGGACTCAGGTGATATGTTTTTAATAGTCCGAATAAGTTCTATATAAGGGCTGAAGTTTGTGGGTAGTATGAGGTGGTATGGTTAAGAAGACCATGGCATTTTGCTTTGGGTTGATATAGCAAAATGCAAATTGAACGATTTTGCAGTTCCCTTAAAAGTACCACCCGCTTTGATGGGCCCTTCCTTTCCTTTGTATTTTCTTGCCATATGTAACAAACAAAAATAGCAAATATATTTGACCCAAACTCGTAAGGGGAGACTTGATCCCAAGAGGAAGACTTGATTCCCTGATCAATCAAGTATAATGTATACAAAACAATACCGGAAGAACAGCTCACAAATAGAACTTAAATTCCTTAAAATATTCGGTTGAATATAGTCATAGTCACAAGAAAAATATAAAAACAAGCAATTGTTGATACATTTGCGGTTAAAAGAAATAATTAAGTACTCACCAAAAAAAGAAGTATGGGAGTATAAATATTAATTTGCGATGATCGTTGTTCACAGAATGGCTGCAAAACGCTTACTGAATAATACCGCGCTGTTCCCATTAAAAACAAATGCCACTGAAAACTAGTATTACGCCTTTTTTAAATAAGATCATGTCGAAATAATTTTTTCCATTTTGCTATCACAAAATTGTCTTTTCGATACGCAAGGCAGTGATGTAATTATCCTCTTTCCGACACTATTTTTTTATCTACAAAGTACAAACCATTCAATCCGATATAATATCAGTCCCTTGGACTATAAGTAAGAGCTTTTCACACCTCCCCAACCCCAAGTCCGCAATGCAGTACTAACAACCCGCCTCTGGTTAATCGTCGCACTATGTCTCTTTTAAGATACTCTGCATCCCTGAAAGCTAGACTCTCGCTTTTGGAACACCACAAGCTTTTCATACTTTCCAAAACAATAAGTCCAAATAATAACAGAGGAGGAAAAGACGGGCTTAAGGGCCTCACCTCTTCTCAAAAAATAACCTTTTCCTTTTTTAAACCCCTTACGTCTCCTGTTTTCAGCCCATTGATCATTGCACCCCCGAAATAAATTTTGATTTTCAAAAACTCAGTGAAACTAAAGTAGTAGGCGGAGCCTCTGTAATTTTAGAAAATGCTCTTCTTATATTTAAAATAAACAATCTATCTTCAGTTTTCTTCGCAATTTCTAGTTATCCGAGAAGAGCTTAAGCATATAGTTAAGCATTTTCGTCAAAGCATTTTTGATTTTGCCTCGGGCACATTGAGCGCCCTCAAGGCAATACAATCTCCTCGTCCCACATAACTTTTGGTCTACCGCATCTTGTACCTTGGGTGCCAAGTCGTACATGCTTCCCTGGCAACGAAAAAGCCGATGCGGTTGCAAAAGTTGTATTTCAGGATAAGACCATCATCACCTATATCACATCTCTATAACATATTTTTATAAATATACTTCTAGTGTCTTCAGAAGTTTCCACCAGATGTATGAGAACAGTAATGAACTTTTCAATATTAAGCCCTCCTTCGATGAAGTCCCTGAATTCTCCAGAAAACATAATGTCATCTAGAAGAGATTAGCCAGAGGCCACGCATATGTCACGCATTCGTACCTATTAAAAGCAGAACCTCCTCCAAGTTGCCATCTCTGTCAAAATTCCCTTTTAGTCTCACACATTCTGCCACTAATGCCATGCTGTAGGGTAAGGCAAGTGGAAAACGTGGCAAACTCTATACAGGAAGCTATACTAGACTCTTATGAGAAGAGGCAATGCGACCGAAATTACCTGCTGACTGGGAAGAACATAGGAATTCTCAACGCAGGTACAAAGAACTGATACGCAGTTCCAAGAGAGCATCTTGGAAGACCTACTGCGAAAGCTTAGGTCTTCCGGAAGCCGCTAGACTTCAAAGGATTCTCTCAAAAGGTCGAGGACAGAGCGTGGGGGCTCTAAGGCTTCCGACCGGTGGATATACCACCACCGCAGACGAGGCTCTAGGAATGCTCATTTTCCAGGCTCTCGTCCGGAATCTAATGATGAGGTTACTGGGCAGGCTCTCCAAGTAGAGGCAGGCCCGATTGACTGGAAAACGGCCGCTAAGGTCGTTACAGTTGACATTATTAAGTGGGCAATATCTTCGTTTTGCCCATTTAAGAGTGCGGGACCAGATGGAATATTCCCGGCGCTTCTTCAGAAGGGTCAGGAACCACTGACCCCACATCTCTTGCGCCTTTTTCGGGCCTACTTGGCTTTGGGATATATTCCTGAACGATGGCGCAGGGTTCGGGTAGCGTTTATTTCTAAACCGGGTCGTAATTGCTACGAAACGGCTAAGGACTGTAGGCCCATCAGATTATCCTCTTTTCTTTTGAAAACCATGGAGAAGATCGTGGATACTTATATAAGAAATGACGCACTGGGTAGAAATCCTTTGCACCTATTCCAGCATGCTTACAGGACCGCCATGTCGACGGAGACGAAACTTCATAGTCTAGTCAGTAGACTGGAGGTGGGGGTCTACTCCAAGGAGATGGCTCTGGGTGTGTTATTGGATATCGATGGGGCGTTTAACAACACCACCTTTGACTCCATTAGTGAGGCTGCTGAGAGTTTTGGCGTGGATAGGGCTGTAATTAGGTGGGTTCGAGTCATGCTTGAAAGCAGAATCATAACATCTTCTCTTGGAAGCATGACAGGATGCTCGTCCGTGGTCAAAGGATGTCCGCAGCGCGGAGTTCTTTCTCCGCTCTTGTGGTGTGGATGGACTGCTTCATACTCTCAACGAGAGCGGAGTTTATGCTCAAGGCTACGCTGATGATCTTGCGATTATAGTAATAGGCAAGTTCCCAAACACTAAGACTCATGCAGAGGGCTTTGACCATGGTGGAAAAGTGATGCCAAACACACGGTCTGTCTGTTAACCCGGATAAGACAGAAATGGTACCATTTACCCACAAGAGGACCTTGAGAGGCTCACCCTCTTTGTGAAAGAGTTGAGACCTTCCGGGACGGTAAAATATTTGGGTGTGTTAATAGATTCCCGACTGACCTGGAGGGATTATATTGAAAGGATCACAAAAAGGACCACAGCGTGTCTATTGGCATGCAGACGGTCCTTCGGATCAACTTGGGGTTTAAAACCTCGTATGTGCATTGGCTTTACATGTTAGTGATAAGGCCAATAATCACTTATGGCGGTCTTGTGTGGTGGTTTGCCACTCGTAGGACGACATACAGGATGATGCTTGACAAGCTCCAGAGACTTGCCTGTCTGGGCAAAACTGGAGCCATAAGAACCACACCGACCCGATCTATGGAGGTCATTCTAGGACAAAGTCCTATGCACTTCTTTGTAGAGGAAGAGGCTCCGAAGGCTTCTGTTCGTTTAAACGGCTTGGGTCGTTCGATACACAGAGGCTGGAATTTTGGGCATACGCGAGTTTGGACTTAACTGATCAGATCAGACCCTCTCTTAGCAAGGAGAGATGCCATTATTCCGGTCTGAATTGCCTCTAAAAGGTTTTGAGAGATAACAATGGAGGGATTCCTGCCCGTCCTTCCTCAAACTGGAAGGCCTTGTCTGGTTTACAGATGGCTCTCTAATGAAGGAGGGATCTGGGCGGGAATGCGACGGTATGCGACTGTGTATCAGGCTGAGATTACAGCAATCTTGGACTGCGTACAGGAAAACCTTTCCAGAGGATATCACAACAAGCATATCTATATATGCTGTGATAGTCAAGCCGCGATTAAAGCTCTGTCCTCGAACAGAGTCAATTCGCATTGAATGCAGGAGAGCCCTAGAGAGGCTGTGTGAGTCCAATAGGGTTAGCCTCATTTGCGTGCCTGGCTATCAGGGCATTGGGGGTAATGAAGGGGCGGATCAGCTGGTTCGGGAAGGTAGCAACACTGCTTTCACTGGGCCGGAACCTGCTCTTAGAATTGCTCCTTCAGCTGTCAAGGCTAGGATTAAGAATTGCGCTGTAGAGGAATTCCGTGCTGAATGGTATGAGCTAGCAGGACTCAGGCAGTCTAAGGTCTTCATATCAGGCCCTTATAGCCATTCTGAGTCTAATAGACTTCTAAATCTAAACAGAGGTCAACTTAGAACCATTACCGGGTTCCTAACTGGACACTGGCTGGTGAAATATTACCTGCATAAGACTGGACTCGACGATCCATACTGCAGGTTTTGTGCTGAGGTAGATGAAACTAGCGAGCATCTAGTCTGTCGATGTGACGCTTTAGTCAACGCCAGACTGCTTTGCTTGGATGACACTTATGTAGAATCCGAGCTTGCGGGACGTGCGCGACCTGAGAGGGTCCTTTTCTTTTTAAAAAGGAGTGGGCTCTTGGCCTGACACGCTTACTTAGGGGGATAGCACAATGGGCCCCAGTGAGCTTAAGTGCTGCCCTTGTCGGGCTCCCCATCTATGTCTATGTCTATGTCTCACACATTATGTCTACTTGTCTCCATTTTAAAAATGCAAGGCAACAAAACTCTTTAACAGGTGACATTACCCCTGGACATGAAATTTGATTCCCTTCGTGCTAAGAGCATTGTAAACTTTATTAAGCAAATCGACATGTACCATCTTATTTATCCGGTTTCGGCCCATAAGCGGAAAGTTTTTAACTTCATCGTAGTCGTTCTAGTTTGTATGAGGCAAATGTTTATTAACGCGTACATATTTAACATGTTTATTTTCCATTTATGGGCATTTTGTGTATAAACCTATATACATAATCCTTCAACATCTGTTTTGAACGAAAATTATTATTTTTGCCGGTAAATGGCTTAAGCTAAAGACGTGCTATATACTCAAACTTCAAACAATCAGTCTAAAAAGTTGTCATAGCTGAGTCATGGTCACCTCGAATTTGAAACCAGTCACATCTCAAAATTAGAAAACAAAAATTGACCTCGTAATGATGCTTTGCTTGAATTAGGAATAGCGTTGTGTGACATAATTTAGTTCAGTACATAGTCATTTAGTAACACATATATACTGTCTTTTTAAGCATTTTTATTGGGCGCCATTTTGTTCCATCATATTGGTTTCCTACTAATATTTTACCTATTCCACACTTGATTCTTGGGTATAATGTAAAATAAATACAATAAGTAGTTTTTGACATTGACACACAGCGCCGTTTTGTTACATCATGTTGAAATTCGTACCAGTTTATCCCTATATCATATTTAATTTATCTGCAAAAAGTTAAAGGCATATGTCAAATAAGATTTTTAACGTTGATTTTTTTGAATATATACCACAACTTTAGCAGATTACCTCTATATCACTCTTAAGGTTTGCACAAAATTTAAAATTAATCTAAAAAGTAGTTTTTTCAAGCTGATTTTTTAAATATATTATTAGGTCGCCATTTCGTTTTGTATCTTGGATTCATACCAAAATATTACCAGTTCAGACCGATGTAACACTTGATTTTGGTGCAAAATTTTAGGTAAATTGGATAATCAAATTTTTGGTAATATTTTTTTTTAAGTTTCACTAGGCGGCCATCTTGCTCCGGCATACTAGATTTTTACCAAACTACTAACAGGTCATCCCCATATGACTCTTAATGTTTGACTAAAGTTTGAAGTCAATCTGATGAGTAATATTTATTCTATACCGCGAACTGACAGATATGTAAAAACTATATGTAGATATGTAAAACCCGAGCGATTAATATTTTTTAACGATTACAAACATTTTATTTAACCGTCATTTTGTTCCACCATCATGAATTAGTACCATAATTTTATTAATCTCTTTATCACAACTAGTTATAGGAGATAATCTGAATTCAATCAGTTGAGTAGTATTTTCAGGACGAATTTTTAAATATTTTATTAAACCACCATTTTGTTCCGCCATTTTGGATTCGTATCAAAATGTTACCAGTTGATTCCCACAGAATACTTGATTTTTGTGCAAAATTTGAGAAAAGTACGATAAGCAGTTTTTTAATAATAATTTATCATTTAACTAAGCCGCCATTTTGTCTCGCCATAATAGATTTTTATCAAAATATTGTATGTCAGCGGGCAAATAGATTTTTAGCTATGCCGCGAACAAACCGACGGAATTGTGAAAACATGTATTTTGGCATCTAGGGACTCTGAAACGTAAAGAACTGAAAAAATCTCGGAGTGTGATTTTTTCAAAAAAACTCATTTCATAAGACATCTAATTTCTGCTCTCAAAAAGATTGAGAAAATCGGTTTACAATGAGAAAATGTAATAAATGTATGAATGATTGAATCCAGGGGCGTGCGGTGAAATTTTAAGAAAGGGAGGCAATTTTTAGAAACTTACCTATTTGTAATGTAATTCGATTCTTCGACCATCTTTTGCAAATTCGACAATGACGTCATCATAAAAACGTCTATGCTCCGACATATTTTGGAGAAGTTTATTTTCAATGGACAACAGCGATGTATGGGAAAGTCTCTTCTGCCCTGTTGAATTTCTCACGAAATTTTTTATACGTTTAAGTGTTGAAAAATTGCGTTCTACTGACGAACTTGTGGCAGGTATTGTCAATACTAATTCACACAATTTCGACACTTCGTTGTAGGCATCTTCCAGCTTCTTGTCTTTTAAAAGTTGCATTAGTTCCTTAGCGTTATTTTTTGCGCTAATGTCATCAGTTTCGTAAATCACTTTTAGTTCAGATCGCAGTAACACTCAGTTGAAGAGTTAGCCATAGCCAAATGCATTAAAATTGCAGACCTCGAGAAATTTAAAATCATTTAAACCGTTAAATCTATAGTTTATTTGTTGCTCAATTTGATCGATTATTTCATAAAAGAGGCGTCTGTATGATGTTTGAACATCTCCCACCTTGTCTGTTCGAAGACGCTTGGCTTGTGGCTCTACATTTAACGTCATCGTTTTCTCCCAAAATAGGTCAAAGTCATCTCTTTTTTGGCTTAACATGGACTTAAAATCATCCACTTTTCTTAGCCAAAAAGCAATATCATTTGTTTTAGTTTGTAATATATTAAAAACATTATCCGAGAAAGGAAATATTTCTGAAAATATGTTCAACAAATAATTAAAATTAAAATCTCGTTTCAAACAGTCCAAAAACGCCCTCGAACTTTTTTCATTATTTTCTATTATATTCTCAAATAGTTCAATCAGTGATTTCCGATTTTTAGATACTGTTAACACAAGTCTACCTAGTAGGAGCAACTTTGGGCAATCGTTTGTGGGCAATGGAGTCCAAAGCTTGTGTACGTTTTGTTGACTTTGAAAAAAAAAGGCAGCCATACCACTTAAAGTAACGAAAAATACTTTACATTCTTTAATGTGATTGATGGACTGGGATAAAACTAAATTTAATTTATGAGCAAAACAATGGACAAACACAGCACTTGGGAAAGTTTCTCGAACTTTAGCTTGCAGACCCCCTAATTGTTCTGCCATCACTGCAGTGCCATTATAGCTTTGAGCAACTAATTTTTTCTCTCCATTAATTTCTTTAGTAACGTTATAAACTATGGTATATAATGCATCGGCTGTACGATTTTCGACCACATTCTTAAAACCTAAAAATCGCTCTTAAATACTTCCGTCTGTTTTAACGTAGCGTATTACTATAGGTAATTGGCTAAAATTAGTGATATAAGTTGTTTCCTCCAGAACTATAGCAGTGGACCGCGCCTCGCCAATCCCCTGCTTAATTATTTTTAGAATAATAGTTGCAACAGCGGAAATTAAATCATTCTAGATTCGATTCGACGTTCCGCGAAAAACGCTAGACTGCTCTAAATGATTTTTAAGCAATCATCATATTTAGCCATTAAACTAAGTAAATCTTGAAAATTTCCTCTATTTGAAGAAACCCTTGTTTCGTCATGACCTCTAAATCCCAATTCGTGCTGTCCGAGAAAACAAACAACATCGATAAGTCTTCTTAATATTTGACTATTTTTATCGACCAGTTCATTGTGTTGGCGGTGAATAATTTCCAACTGTTTATTAAGGGCGTGTTCAATTCTGGTTTTGCCGAAGACTTTTTCTTTTATGACGGCCTGCAAATGCGCTTTGGACATAATGTGTCTTTTTACAGCTTTATGGAAATTGTTTAAACCGGCAAAACTAGTTTTATTCCAGAGACCTTTTTCATTTTCAAAAAGTAAACATGGCCAACAAAATAATTTACTTATATTTCATAACCTGTTAGTCATTTAAATTGTTCGTATTGTTTTTCCGGATAAAAATGTCTAATACAGTTTTTCATTTTTGTGGTTAAATTTTTCATAGGCGGATTTGCCCTTCCTTTGGAAATTATTTGAAGCTTATCAGCAAAGTTTAATGTTGAAAATGCCTTTATTATTAAGACACACACATTTTTTTTACTAAATTCTCCAACATCTCCAACGTTATTACAGACAGCCGAAGTTGACAGTATTTGCATATCCACGTCTGTATTATTGTCTTCCATATCGCACCATGCACGACGCGACGTTTGTATGACACAACACACGGATCGCCATTCAAACAAAGAACCTACTCTAACGATAGCTTCCGCCTCCACTTAAATCACGCGACTGAAATACAAAAATTGCAAACAACCGGTGGAAAGTTCAATAACCTCTGGCTTGAGTCACAGGAAATCAAGCATACAGGACTTGGCTGCAGAGAAGCTAGCGGCCCGCATAGGTTCTAATCGATATTCTATTGTGGCTGGTTCGGAGTCAAGGCTGCATTTATCATGGGCTTGATAATTAAGATAATATTTAAGCATTTTTAATAAAAACTAAATTAATGGTGTCCTATTTCAAAAATTACATTTTAGAAGATGTTTTGAAATTTTTTTTGGGAAGCACTGCTTCCCTTGCTTCCATGGACTGCACGCCCCCTGATTGGTGCGTTAAAATTAAAATTATTATTATGAATGTAAGCAGCAAAGTCAAAAAATAAAGTTCATAATGGTGGAATTAGGAGATATTCGTAAAATTGTGGTTTAATTTTATTTTCATACTATGCATTTATTTTGCCCGAGGATAGCTACATTTGCAGTAAACATTGATATTACCTTTTACTTATTATGGATAATAAATAGTTATTAAAGAACAAAAATAAAAGACATAACTTAAAAAAGTGCTCATTTTCAGCTTTTACTATTAGTAGAAAAATAGTTCCCAAATTGTCAGGAAACATATCCTACAATAACTATCATGGTAGTCTTTCGCTCGACGTAGCGTTATAACAACAAGTTCATATTCATGAAGAAACCTTGAAATTATAAAAATAATTTAATAACATGTACCTAAGCCCAAAACTCGGTTAACGTGGATTTCTTATGGCGCGGTTTCACCACTTACTTCGTTCCGCCAAAAGGCACTTAACGAACTTTGCGAGACACATTTCTGCACAATCGAAGACAAAATAGTAGAAACGAAATTAGCAGTGTCTTTGTGTTGAAAATGGCATAACGGGACAATCAGATTTAGGAACGCTTTGTCTGTGGAATTTGTCCTCTGCGAGACCGTCGGCATTCTAGAGGTTGTTTTGTCTTATTTTGCGGTATACAAAAGCCAAACCAGTGGCGGCATGACATTACTTATAAGATTCTTGGTAGGGATTTCTAGAAGGGACTTTTGTTTTGCAAAGATAGATAAATATATAATGTTTTTACTATGTCAGGTCATGTATACCTAAGGCACAATTTTCCTAATAAAATAACTGAATTCGAAGGAAGAGCGGATTTACAGACAGGGGAGGTAATGGGGTAATTATTACACCCCATGAAATATTTTTCTGGCAAGAAAAAAAATCTTTGTTTACGTAAAATATTTAAGTCGAGCAAGTAAATATTTCTAATATATAAGTCAGAAAATGAATATTTAGTAAATTGTAAATATATTAAATTTAATCGTAATTTTGTCAATAGTTATAAAATGAAGAATGAAACATGAGATAGAACGGAAACTTTCACGGCTTTGGTCAATTAAGAAATCATAGTTATTGGGATTAGACCGTGTCAAATTAGAATTACTCTCCGACGTTTCGCCATCGATTGCACGAAGCATCTTTAGAGATCTTTGCACCGCGAGATCTACGATTTCCACGTGTGATGTAGATCGTAAACCGTATCTTTTTCAAGATGTGTGTGCTTAAAGGAAGGAAAATGGTACATTAGGACATTCTGTGTATAGAAAATTGACGCATAGAAATAAATAATGAATGAAATGAAAATTCCTATCACCATCCAGCACAAAACTAATCGGATATGATCTCACTAGTATTTAGAGCTCTTTCGATTTCTGATCAAGATTCTCTAACATCGGAAACATCGAAACTGACCATAGTTCTCAGAGGGAATGACTATTGCACTGAAGATATTACGCGTTAAATTAAAAGATGGAATACTATATTCTAACTCCGCTAAAGAAGAATAATGAGCCACCGTTAAGTATTGTTGTTCTTCCCTACATACATTGCACTACCGATAAGATAGGATAATTATTTCGCCGGTCCAAGATACGTACAATCTTCAATACATATAAGAAGATTGGACAAAGCTAGTTATCCCCGAGAGATATTGTACCTTTTCAAATAGAAGGAGTTTATAAAATGCCTTGCTTCTGTGGAGAAGTGTCTGACATAGGTCGCTAAATATACACTAAACTTAAGGAACATGAAAGATTTATTAAAAATTAACAACTTGTTCAATCTGCTGTAGCTGAACACCAGGCCACACTGGCCATATTATAAATGTAAAGGAAACCAAGGTTCTAGCATAGAAATTAGAAAATCTATTGAAATGTTTAAACATACAAAAAATTTCAATAGATTTTAGACGTTCGGCGAGCACAAGTCGCCTGAATCTCTTCGAGCGCATTCAGTTTTTAGATCTCGCGGAGTAAAAATCCCTGAAGATGCCTCGTGCAATCGAAAGTGAAACGTCTCATAGTAATTCCAATTTGACACGGTCTAATTACAAGAACCATGATTTCTTTGATTTAAACATAGACATAAATGAATTGACTAGATTTTAAAAGCTTTGAATTATTATGAAGCAGCCTTATTAGAAACCAAGATAAAATATGGATTTAAACTGTAGCAAAGTCATTGTAAAACTTATCAAACCAACAACCAAATCACCCTTTACACCTCATGTATTGAGGAACAGTAAGGCGTAACTGGAATAAGGCAAAAAGAAAACTGACTGAGAATAAATAGGAAGTGAGAAAGGCAAAGAAAGAATAATAAAGGGGGCACTGGGAGGAGGTAGAAAGTACATCGAGATGCACTAGGCTCCAAAGGACATCCTCGAAGGAAATTCAACATACTAAACGGTCCCTGGTTACGGAAACTTGGGAGTATACGTCAACTGAAAAGGGCACGACATCCAACTATTTCGTGCTCACTTTTCAATTACTGGAGGAGATGCCTGAAAATTGGCGCCGCAGGATCGGACAAAACCCCTCTCAGCGCTTTTAGAAATTCGTGGCAATTCTTCAAAAAGCTGATAATTCTAGCGAAGGTCAAGTGGGCTATTAACTCATTTGAGCCTTTTAAATCCTCCAGATCATTTCGACATATTCCGACTGTACTACAGGAGGGTTCGGACACATTGATTCTTAGTTTGTATACTATTTTTAGGGCTAGTTCGGCTCTAGGTTGTATACCGAAGGTATAAAGGTCTTGTTTGCACAAAGCATACAGGCTAAGAAGACTTATGTACTTTGCCTTTAAAGCAATTGAGAAACTGATAGATAAGTATATCCAGAATGATGATTTGTAGGGCACTCTATTTCATCAAGACCACCGTGCCTACAAGACGAAAGAACAGCTGAATCGGCTCTTGTAGTGGAGAATAAAAATAAAGCGCTTTTCTTGATAAAGAAGGAGACTTTAACAATGTCTCCCCCGCGTCAATACTTAGTGACTTAGTCAGGACCTACTGCAGGTAGATTAACTGCAAGCTAGAAGAAGTGATTTACCGCTCTAATGAGCGAAATTTTGGCGGCTACGGTAGCGAGAGGGTGTTCAGAGGAAACGTTTTACCCCTTCTGCTCCGGAACTCTAGGAACTTCATTATCTGCTAAGATCGCCTACGGGAGCTCGATATACAATATTGGGGTATGTTGATGCCCTGGCTGTTCCTGTACAGGGTAAATTTAATTCAATAGTTAGAGACCGAATGCGTTTGTTTTTAGAATTGTAGAAAGGTGGGTAGATTATAAGGACCTTAGTAACAGTGAGAACAAAACCACCATAATCACCTTCACCAAAAAGAACAATAAATTGGAAGTGGGTCCATTTAGATTTTGTGGTGATACTGGTACCAACGTCCTCGGATGTCAAGTATCTGGGAGTATCTGAGGTTATACACTACTATTATGAGATAATCTATTACATATGCATAAGTTTTATGGTGGCCAAAACTGCTGCAGAACATTACCCTTACACGAATAGGCCTAGTGGAAGAATTTTTAGGAGCTCCGTGCCTACTGTCCGAGTGGGGCGGATCGCTTTTCTAATTGACAAGCAAACCTATCTCGGCAGTCCACTCAGTTTGGCTAGGGCAACACATTGTTGTCCCTTGCTTTACCAAGCTACAGAACTATATATATATATATAGGTTCGATTAAAACGTTACGGAGAAATCGGATGTTAAAAATATAATTTTATTATTTTTGACTTGATTACATTAAACCGTTCTCCGGCCTCATCTGAAAATCTTAATATCATGATATTAGAATACTTAAGACAAACACTCAAATCATGTTCCGCCGAGTACCGCTTATTATAAGACGTTTACCCTAAGACTCTAAATACATAAATATTTCATGCACCAACGCCGGAAACTTATTACAAAGCTCAATATTTAACTTACAAGTATAAACTCTTGCCGCTGCAATAAAAGGAAACGCTTAGCTAACCTTTGCCAATTTATCAGTGTTGTTTTATTTCAGCAAACCGCGCCACTAACTCGACTAAGAAACGAAATCCGGCTTTGTTAAAACAGTAACAGGATGTGATAGAACACGTACTTTATTGGGGGCCGTTTCCTGTAAATGGCGGGAATTTCGGCAGCTTGCCCATTTTTTACCGATTGCAGGGGAATAAATTCGGTCGGTAGTACGTTTGTTCCAATTCTCGAAGACTAATGCTCATACCGGTTTCTTGAATAGATGGTTCGGTTTAAATTTTGCATTTTCGAATTGATCTTCTGTTTTGTTTATTTCTGATTATTCGAAATTGCGAATAAAGGAAATGACTATTAATATTTAAACAGGTAAGATAAACTGAGGGTTCAATCTTAGGACACGATTTTTGACACTGAATGAAAGTTTTTGATTTTGTGCCGTGAAGATCTCTGAAGATGCCTCGTGCAATGGAAGGCAAAACGTCGGAGCGTAATTCTAATTTCATATGGTCTTAACTTGGAAAACCCAAAATTGTTTAAATTATTTAGCTTTCATTCGTTATTCTTGACTTGTATAAAATTTCGTGTACGCTATTTTCGAAAAAGGCCCTTCAGCTTCGTAGCTTGTATTAGTAGTGTCAATTCAATCTTGTGTATTAATTTCAAGAACTCTGTTCAATATTTTGAAAGCAGTAACAACGATATTCTTTTAAACACACACAGCTGTATTCACTAACATAGACCGGGTCTAAAATTTAGACCCCTATAATTCCACCCCTATACCCTATATAGTAAGATTTAGTATTTTCGTATTCACTAAACAATTAATACTAGTCCTAAAGTTAGTCCAATAGACTTAAATTTAAAGCCATATTTAGACACCTTGACCAACAAAACACTATCCCTTGCCGTATTTTTTGCTTTTGTGAAAATGAATGAAAAAGAAATTTTTTAAGTGAAGAAGGGGAGACTTTAATAAAAAAAATACTCTAAAAAATTATCTCCACTCCGCATTTTAAACGGGAAAATTGATGTTCACAATTCCGTGGACTCGGTACTAAGTAATACCTAAAGAAGAATGTTGGATGAGGTGAAATAAAACGAAGTGGAAAAAGTACAAAATACAGGCTAAATTAGGACATAAGTTACTTAGAAAAACCATATATCTTAAACAATAGTAGGTAAATAATAAAGGTATTTATAAAAAAATAATAAAATTAAAAATAAATATAAACTTATAATACACTTTAGAAAAACAAACACAAATAAAAAACGTACATGTAAAACATATTAAAAAAATGTATTTTAGAAAAATAAATACACATAACGTGCAATTAGAATATAAAAACTGATACATAATAAAACTGATAAAAATACGGAATAAAAAAAACAAGACACACTATTAGTATAAATACTATCATGTGTCAAGCAGTAACGAAACGCTCAACAGTGCAAATATTCTTCTTGCACCGAATAAACTGCTTTATCAATAAAAAATTGTCTGACTTTGTTCCTGTAGTTGTTGCCACTAAGATCTTTATAGTGTTTGGGCAGTTTATTATAACGAGTCAGAAAACTGTAATATGGAGATCTCTGAAAGAATGAGTTTTTATGAGATGGTACACTAATGACATTCTCATTTCTAGTCTTGTAGGAATTAGTCTATCCCAGTTTGACAAATAATTTGAGGTTATTGTTTGTATAAATTAGACACTTAAAAATATATATACAGGGCAAAGTTAAAATTCGCTTTTGAGTAAATATAGGCTTACAACTATCCATGGGCTTGAGATTAAAAATCAGTTTTAAAATCCTTTTTTGTCCAATAAAGACTCTCTCCCATGCTTTACCTCCCCATGAAATAATATTATTAGATAAGTGGCTGTTAGCCAAAGAATAATAAGCACTAAGCAAGCCAGGCTCGTCAAGTAGCAAAGTAGGCAGAGTTAAACTTAGCACAGACATGCTCGACGTGACTATTAACGTTTAGGGATGAGTCTATTATACTTCCCAAAAATTTGCTAGAATTTGAAAATTTATTGTTGTTAAAGCTATCAAAATTTAAAGACAACGGTTTACGAACAAACATATTCATATATACAGTTTTGTCGGAGTTAAGTATTAGATGGTTATTACGGCACCAAATCTCCATATGACTACAAAGGTTTTTTAAACTACTGGAAAGCTCCTCCGGGGTATTTGCCGTTAATACCACCGTCATATCATCGGCATGTATTGTAACGTATCCAGTACTAATATTTTCTGGCAGATCATTGGCATATAGTAAAAAAATAATGGTATAAGTACTGAGCCTTGGGGAACTTCAATATTTACAGATCTAGGCTCAGAACACACGCCTCCATACCTTACTGTCATCTCACGCCCAGATAAATAGGAATTAATCCAGTCAGACATTTTACCACGTATACCCATACTGTACAGCTTCAAAAGCAAAATATCTTTAACTTAACTTTAACTAATTTAACATTTATTAAATATGTAAGTGGTTAAGTAATGTAATCCCTGGCGGCCTTAACAAGTGTCACATTTATCTCATCAGAACCAGCAGCATTTGTGTTTTTCAGATTCGAAATTACTTTTATTACTTGGACCACAGAGACAGGTTCAAGTACAATTGAGTTCGTAACAGAAGTCAGAGATTTAATTCAGTCCACTTTTACACTGCCATACTTATTTTTTAATTTATTAGCCGGAATAGAACTAAAATGGTTTAAAAATTCAGTTACTATATGCTTAGGTTCAGAAATAACGCTATTGTTTAGGTTTAATTTTATAAGTTGTGAATTATTTTTACCTCTATTTAATTTCTTCTTAACGATTTTCCAGACTTCTTTTACTTTATTATTAGAATTTTCAATTTTGTTGCGATAGAACGTTTGTTTACTTAACCTAATTTGCTGCCTTTATTGTTTTTTAAGATCTATGTATTGTATTGTTAAATTGTCGTCTTTGGTATGTTTTTGTAAATAATGTAGCCTATCTAATTCTGTTTTTATTTTATAAAGACTCTCATTATACCAACTAAATGACTGTTTTTTTATTTTTATTATTTAAATGTTGTGTTTTGTATGGACAGCAGCAGTTTAAGCAGTGCACAATAGATCCTATATAATTATACCATGCTTCTTCATTAGGGTCAACAATATCTGTCCACTCCTGTGGTTGAAGCATGCTAAAAAACAACGCAATATTATTGCCAAATAAGTCTTTTATACTAGCTCTGTGGCAATCCAGGTTATCCATATCTCTGCAAAATTCAAGCTTGAATGAAAATGTATGGGCAAAATGATCACCAATATGTGGGTTAATAACCCTGCAATTTCAAAAATTTGTCCGGAATGTTACTTGTTACATAATCAATCGTACTAACACTAAACTGCCCGCTCACGACTGACGAGATCCTTGTTGGTTCATTGGTAGTAACTTTTAGCAAAAAACAATTAAAAATATCATCCAATTTTCTTTTCTGTATGGTGTGTTTGGCGTGGGCTATATTAAGATCCTCCACAAATGTTACATATTTACAAAACTGAAATGCCTTTGAAATAGCTGCACTTATCGAATTCAAAAATAAATTTATATCACCACTAGGAGGACGATAACAGCAGATGTTACATGCATCACCAACAGTCACACCGCACACCTCAGTACGCACCTCAATTGCTGCATCTTCAGTTATACTACAAGATTTAAACAGGTCAAAAAGACATTATGATTCTTATATATAGACAGTAAGCTGTATTCTTCGAGTTTCAATTCATGCACCATAGAATATGGTATATATAAAAATCAATACACAGCACTATCTGCACTAGAACTTAATACCGTATGAATGCGTTTTCAGGTTGCTCGGAAATATTTGCTTAAAAGAACCGATTGTACATTTTTATTCTTCTATTCTTTATTATTTTTCTCTTTCAAATCTTATCTTTTTTACTGATTTTACAGTAAACTTGTATACTTATAAGTATATTTGAAATACACACAAAACGTTTTTTTTTACGGTTTGGCCAGCATCTATATCTCGAATAATTCTTATTTTAAATTGATATGCTTTACCCTTATATGTTATCTCTCATTCTATTAATTTATTTATTATATTTTTTACATCTAATTTAATTTGAATTTAGAGAGCAACTTATAATGTGTTATTAGATTTGTAACTCATAGTAATGGCGGTCTAATATTCTAGGATTTTGGTTCTTACCTAGATAGCTTGATTCGAATTCCACTACTTGCATAGGTTTCTTTTAAAATTAATTAGTGTACGAAAAAATAATATCGGTAATTCCTATTAAAACAATAAGTTAAAAAATATGTTAACACAGTGCCATTTTTCGTGACAAATTACTTCTAGTTTTGATTTCTATTTTAATTTCCAAGTATAATATTCTACCTAAATACTTTTAAATAATAGTGGCGATCCAGCGTACATTGCGACAATTAGGCGACCAATCTGAATTGTGTTTTTCGCTAAATTATAACTCTGTAGCTTTCAGTTTATTTAGCAGTGAGTTAAAAACTTTCTTAAACCCACCTAAAAGGTAGGGTTAACTTTTGAATCTAAATTTGACATTTGCCGGTCTAAAATGACTTTAGAACCTTTTAATGAATGCGGCTATATTGGAAAATTTAAAACCCTTACAGATTTAAGTGTTTAGTACCGGGTTTAGGGATGGTCTAAATTTAGACTAGTAGGGAGTTCTAACTTTGCTTTGTTAATACGGTTTAAGGGGGTTTAAGACTTGGACTTTTTTACAGTTAGATTTGTCATATATGTCACTCAGTACATATGGCGGTAAAATTCAGTAAAATAAATCTTCGCTTGACACTTTTTCATTTTTTTAGTATTATATCCATTGTAATATCTAAGTCATTTAAATCTAATTTATAACTTAAAACACTCTTTTATACTATATTCAGTCTTACATTTACCATTGACACCAAGATTACAAAAATAATGCTAGTTTTAGAAATTTCTTGTCACAAACAGCCGGAAACAAAAGTACAAGACCAGATCCTTGTGTGAATTTACTTTATTTTTAATAGAGCAAAAGTAATATACTTTCATATGGTACTGTATTATCATATAATAACTTTTATACGTAAAATTCGCTTTAAGATATTCCAATTAATAGGAATTAAAATTTTTAATATGCTGTGTCTCGAGGACTGGGTCAACAATCATATAAGACCACTAAATTAAAATCTATGACATATGTTTCTGATAAGATAATCTAATAGAACATTCAAAAATATACCTGTATATAGTTTTCTTGCGTTAATATTCTAAGATTCCATTTGTTTATATCAGTTAGTTCAGAAGAATTTTGTTGTTTACATGTCAAATAGCATATCACATTTGGTTTAAAAATTTCACCAGCACGTAAATTTATACACAAAAGTTTTTTTTTAACAACTTGGTTCACTATTTTGCAGTAATTAGTAAGGTAAATTTGTTCATTATTACATATTTTATAATCTAAAAAGATTTGCATTGTTATTGTTTATCAGTTGTCAGACTTTTACACGGGGTTATGACAGGTGAGTTCAAAACCACATGCTTTCAATCGATAGAATAACGCAATAATGAATAATAATGAGAATAGAATAACGCAGTAGAAATAAGCATAGAAATGGAAGTATTGTCTCTCTTTTTCTTTCTTATTGTAAGTCCTTGACTTGACGTATCAGCGAGCTAATATAGACGGTTATTCTTTGGTTGGGCAAAATACAGGGTAACTTGAATTAGTTGAGGAGTAATAATATATTGTCATCTCTTTCCAATACTCATGGATATAAAGGTTATTTTTGTTATAAAGCGAACTGTAATTTGACAAGTTAATATTTAGTTTAGGGGATTTATTGAACCAACATTATTTTATTGATATTGAGAAAAGTTGTTTTTTCCAAATAATGTTTTAGAAGGTAGAAAACGATATGTAGATTTACCGTGTTTTGTAATATTCTATGATGGAAGCCATTTCGTGTACGTGAGAAGGGCTAAGGAAAAGATCTTTCTTTTTAGCACCAAGTCTCATCGACGATTTTGCGTCGGATGTTCTGAATTTTTTTTTGATTGTTAACTAAATTCCATCCCAAATGGAAGATCAGATTTGACGAAGTAAAGTTAAACATTATGGTTTAGTAAATTTTCGATTTCAACTTTACGGCCTACATGGAGATTTTGTTTTAATTACTTCCAGGTGCCATTAACATCGGTCATCTTAATATTGGTGTTCATAAAGCAATTTTTTGGTACCCTCGTAGCTACAATGATGTAAAAATTTTGTATTATATTCTCGTATATATTGTGAACTGTTTTGCCTGTCTGAAATAATATTCCAAACTTTATTGTAGAGATTTTTCTACATAGGGCAATTCTTGTTTCAGGGTTTTTGTATAAGGTTGAACCTTTGAAGTTCATTTGGGATTATTTTGGAACTTTAAAGACAAACCGTTAGCAAAGTTTTGATATGGTTTCCTATCTGCTAGTTATTTATGGAATTTGGAACTTTTCTTTTGATGGACTAGATATGATGTCTTGGATACGGTCTACATAGCTGAGCTGTAGGACATAGTGATCACTGAGCAGCACTAGGACATTACCTGCCTTTTACCCACCATTTACAGTCTACACTAGTGACTAGAGTATTCAGCTAAGTAGTAGCATAATATTTGGAAACCTAACATATAGATTGTACTTTCTTTAGGATTAATATTTCTTATGGAAGGGTCGTACCTTACCTAGTGTGGTTCACACCAACCAGTTTAACACCTACTAGTTTATATTTGACAAAACTCTTTTTTTTTTGTACTCTGAAGTAACAAGTATAGTCTTAAATATGTACATTACATACTACTATTTCTGTTAATTAAACTATTTATGCATATTAATTTGATTACTAGTATCACCTTGTCTAGTATATAGCATACTGTGCAGAATTTCTGTACGGTGAAACGCAGCCGGCTTCGTAGCGTTACTTATTTACTGCAGTTTTATTGGTAATATCTAAGACATTCAAATCTATGTAATAGACATTTTATAGATACTTATTGTGCTGCCACTCAGTGTGTGGCTAATAAAAATTTAATTTTTCTTTTAATACTTAACCCTAATCATTATCGTAAGTAACATAATTATTTGTTTTAACTATAATTAAACTTCAGTCATTTAAGGGGGGAAAAAACTTATTGGGATTCTAAACTGAATATTTGATTTAATTCTTGTTTATATCGTGTAATCCAAATGTTACTAATCTGGATTGGTATAGATAAAGAATAAGCTTTTGTATTTATGTACCCCAAGTCAAATAATTTGGTTGGGATTTCAGTATTGTACTTATACAATAAATTTAAACTCTGTTAGGGACAACTATTAAACTTATTAGGATTTTAAACTAAATATTTGATTTAATTCTTGTTTATATCGTGTAATCTAAATGTTATTAATCTAGATTGGTATAGATAGAGAATAAGCTTCTGGGTTTTGTATTTACGTACCCCAAGTCGAATAATTTAGTTAAGATTTCAGTTAGTGTAATTTTACAATAAATTTAAACTCTGTTAGGGACAACTTAATTCCTTCACTTCTTGTTGGGATGCTATTAAGCTCACTGGTAGATAGAATTCAGTTAACAATTTTTTTTTCTTTCCCTTCAGTACATTTTTTTTTTTTTTTAGTGTTAAGTCACCGAATAGTGTGAATTTGAAAAAACAAACGACTTTTTTGTTTCCAACGATATAACGATGGTTTTCCAGAATATGGTGAATTTGAACAAAACAAAATGACTTCTTGTTTCCAACGTGTTGGTTTTCAATTGATGGTTGCTAGATTTAATGCAACTATTTTTTTCCAAGTTTTATTTAACTTAAATATTCTAATATTCATTTCAACCTCAATGTTATAAAATTATCCTCGACTACATGTTTTGTTTACTGTCAATTTGGGTGCTTGTTAAAGTTAAACAGCAATTTTGCTTTCTTTTGGTCGAAATTCCACCAAATCTTACAACTAATATACAATACATCTTTGGGCAGATGTTTACGGTAGAAGTACATACTAAGTTTTTTTTAAATACTTATAACATTGTTTTTTTACGGTTTAGATCGTGGTACTTCACCATTTTCAAGATAAAATAAATAGAAAGAAAAAATGTTTAATTTATACCATATATCCAGTTAATATAACAAGCTCATATTTAAACAAACACAAGATCCAAAAAAATGTTTCTAAAGATACTTCATCAGCAAATAAATCTATTATTGTAATAACAAACCCATGTTTTAAAATTAAATACAAAAGAAAACCCTTTATTTTATAATGGATTATATAATAAACACTCTAATAGCAATCCAATAATATGAATTCTTTTCTGTGGCACCAATGTATTACATTTTTTTATGACATTATTACTCAAAACAGAAACCAGTATTATATACTTTTTCGCGATCTAAAGTCAACAAACACATAATGCCATATCATAGGCTTATAAGGTTATCAGCCAATTACAAGCAGAATACAAGATACCATATTGTATGCCATCCTTGTCTGACATGAGTTTTTTCTAAGAACGAATTCTTGGTGTGTAACCACAATGGCGCGCCGCACATACATACATACATACATACTTATGTCCATATCCGTAAATCTAAGAGATCATCACGAAGCCTCGCCCATCGCACCGCACTTAGCCTAGTCCCTCGCCTAGCACATGGAAATTGGAAAATTAATTATTTGCATGATTTTAAAGATCAGATTCTGTAGTCAAGGACTAGGCAAAAGTCATGGAAAGATTTACACATAAACAGCGCACTAAAATCGTACAGTTTTATTTTAAATTATTTTAAAAATCAGCATTCCATCCACCGGACAAAACAATTCGTGGCTTGATTCAACGTTTTCAGCAACACGATGCTGTGAGTGAACTTCCACGGGCTGGAGACTCCGTTTAGCAAGGACAGAGGTCAAAGTTGAATTTGTACGAGAGAGTACCGAAGAAAAAGCTGGAATGTCAACCCGGAGAAGATCTGAGTATAACTCGTAAACCGCTAAAGAAAATTTTGAACCTTCTTACAATCTTCAACTGGTAACACTACTTAAACCTGCTAACTATCAGCAGCGCCTAGATTTTGCCACCAGATTTCAACAATTAGCGAGAGAACACAACGAGTTTTTTGACCAGTTGATTATGTCTAACGAGGCGCATTTTCCCCTGAATGGCTTTGTCAATAAGCAAAACGAAAGGATTTGAAGTAGAAAATCCGTGTGTTGTTCACCAGCGAAAATTAAACTTACGTGCACAGTATGGTGCGGTGTAACCTCACAAGCGACGTTTGGGGCTTACGACTCACCAGAAAACGTTATCGAACTATGCTTGAACATTTTTTATTCCCAGAGACAGAGAAAAGGCTTAAGATTTAGTTCCAGTAAGATCCCAAATAGCACTTTTAGTCATGAATACGTCATTGTTATCACAAGTATTTTCATTGAAGTAACCGGAACTTGGTGTCGCCACGTTCTGTTTACACTGAGACTACGTAGTCATTATTACATATATGCGTTTCACTTAGTTTTCTGGCTATGCTAAAAACCTTTAATTAATCTTTAAAATTCGTTAATTTTCAATATATTTTGGTCAAATATATTGGCCAATTTAATTCTCAAAAATGTAATTTTGGACTTTGGTTTAAATAGTAATTATCACTAAATATCTTATTATAAAGAATGATTATTTTTAACGTAATGTTTAATTTGTATGCATTTTTAATCTTTATACCCACAAAAACAAACATCCTAGCTGAATATTTATAGGGGAGATGAAAATAAACAATGGTGTTCTATTGGACTTTTACTTTTAGGTTGGCTGCATTTCTTTACTGAGAAAATTACTTAACATCAAGTGTCTAAGACTGCTCCCATACGTTTTTATAGTTTTGGATTGTTTAAATACGCAACTGTTACTTATACCCAATTACAATGAAGTCTTGAACACTAAGGTGGTACGTTACCTACAAAGTTCTTATTAAACCTATACTGTATATTATTACCAAGCGATTACGATTTGGAAACATTCCGCCGCACTGTGGGCCAGAGTCATCTCAAAATATTGAAAAAGTCGGCAATTCTTTTTTCCAAACTTAACATTTTTATTATTTGATTTTTATTAAGTAGGCCCTAAAGTGTCTAAATTCAACAGCATTTGTTTTGTGAGTTTTCATGGTTACGCATTGACGCATAGTAGCAAACATCAAACACAAAAGTTTTTCTATGCACCTATAAAAATTTATAGAACGTTTGTCAAAGTCCAACTACGAAAAATTAAGTTCAAGTTTTGTATTTAACATTAAGCATGGCTGAATTATTTGGAGGTAAGCTTAAACTGTTTAAACAGAAGTATTTTATTTAGTTAGATTTAAATTTAAATATTATAATTCAATTTGAACTGATGGGATTCCAATTTTCTTTATATAGAGCAATTCATCAACTTTTTGACAGCATTATCTTAAGAGGTTAGCAGAGCTCCAGTTTGGGGTACATACATTTAATTTCCCTGGATCTTTTACTTCATTTTGCAATAAAATATTTTTGCCGATACGCGCCGTGCAATGCCAAATTTTCATGTTTATGTTCAATAGCGCGTGCATAATTTTTTTTTTCGAATTGGTATAAATAAAATTTTACGTCAATAAAAAATACATATCTCAGGGTTTTTTGGATATTGAAATTATTTACGAAACTTCTAGTATTATGTTTTTATTTGGGTAATTTTCAATCCCGGATTTAAAGAGGGGGGGCGAAGGTTTCGAACCCGTCTGAAACATAGACATAATAGGGATATTTAGCGCATAATCTAAAATTATTTTTTTCACCCCCCCCCCCCCCCAACAAATTCTGGATTCACCACTGGTAATTTTTACATCTTGATTTCGTTTCTTCAAAACTCTGATAATATAAAAACCTACCTGCCAATAAGAAAAACCACTTTTTTAGATACCAAAGTTCATCAGATCAAAGTCCAAGCAATTTTCGACGCTGGAATGGATCGAACAACAGTCAAAAACACTATTTTCTCGGCAATATGTCATAATTGTATGACAGAAAACAAATCCAAAATAGAATATTTGTCAAAAAATTTTTCGACGCAGTTCCGAAAAAAGTGGTTAGCAGTGAAGCGAACTAAAAAAGCATTTTTAGAAAAAAATAAAAATTGGTTGAACAATTTCGTGACGTGACCCTGTATTGAGCAAAAAACAAAGTTCGGAGGCCTAAGAGTAATTTTACTATGTTAAGTTACACGGCTAAATACAAAGAACTGCCACATTACGTGAATGTGATACCGACGAGTTACTTTTTGCGACACAAATGAATATGAGAGTAGAATGCAAATCAGCTAAAGCAACACAATTATCACATTTATCTGAGGTTCCCGTAAAACAAAAGAGTTGTAAAATCAGTTGACTAACGAAAGATCCCTAGTTTTAATTGTAGATGCTAGACTTTCTAAAAATCAATATCAACAACTTCGAAACACTGCTAAAGAAAACAATGCAGATTTATACCCCTCCTACAATAAAGTTCGAGAAGCAAAAAAATTTTGTTACCCAGAAAAGATAACTGCGACAGAAAATTCAGTATGTGTAGAATTGCAGTCGTTACTAGACCATACAACATATAGATTGCTTTCAACTTTAGAAATAGAAAATCTCAAAATTAATGCACAAGAACTGGTTTTAGTATGGAAATGGGGTATGGATGGTAGTTCGGGCCAGAAGGAATATAAACAAGCTTTTCATGGTAACTTTTCAGTTTTAAATTTATTGTTAACCTGCTTGGTCCCTTTGGAATTATTCACTAAAAATATGGTAAATAATAGAGTTGTGATCTGGAGTAATGCAACACCGTCATCTACCCGATATTGCCGTCCTTGTAAAATGCAGTTTTTAAAAGAAAGTATAGAAGTTTCTAAAACAGAATATGCACAAATGGAAGCCGAAATTGCAGCTTTAACTCCAACGTATTTCACTAATCAACAGAAACCACTCAAGATAATTCATCAGCTTCATATGACCATGATTGATAACAAAATGATTAATTCGATCACAGATTGTTCATCACAAAAATGTTATTTATGCGGAGCATCATCTGTTGAAATATAGAACAATTGGTACACAAGCCCATAAAAACCGAGAATCTCACGTTTGACATAACATCCCTACATATTTGGATAAGATCATTAGAATGTTTTTTAAAGATTAGTTACCGTTTACCTAAAAATTATAGTTAAAGGGCAAAAGAACAGAATTCAAGCGGAATTCAGATCACGATTGGGAATTATTGTAGACCAACCCAAACAAGGAGCGGGAACTTCTAACGATGGTAACTGCGCAAGAAAATTTTTTCAAAATTTTGCAATTTCAGCAGAAATTACAAGACTAAATGTCAATTTAATTTATCGATTTTATATCATCCTTCAAGTAATTGCCAGCGGTTTTTAATCAAGAAAATTGAATTTAATACATACACATTAGAAACTGCACATCTTTTTGTATCTCTATATCCTTGGTACAGAATGCCAGCTACAATTCATAAAGTTCTTCTTCATGGATCCGCCATCATCGAGTCGTCACCAGTACCAATAGGCAAATTGTCAGAAGAAGCCCAAGAGGCGAGGAATAAAGATTATAGAAGGTTTAGGGAGCATAACTCACGAAAATGTAATAGAGTGCTTACGAATATAGATATTTTCAACAATTTACTTGTGTCTTCGGATCCAAAAATCACGAGTCTTAGAAATAAACCAATTTTGAAAAAGAAACAGTTTTGTGCAGAAGCTTTAAATTTATTCTTGCCGAATACAGTTAATGAATCCCTTGATAGTAATAGCAGCTCCTCCGAATGAATCAGAATAGAATCTAGAATCCTATTTTTTAAAATTAAGTTTTATAGTTTTTAGTTAATTTGTATTATTATTTAGTTTCTTCATTAGTAAAAAAAGTATGTTTTTGTTAATTTTTTTACAGCTCAGGCTTTATTTGTCATACGTGACAAGATGTCACTTTTTTTTTTACATATTTAAATTATGTTCGATATATCTTGCATATTCAGCTTCCAGCAGTATTTCATATCAAATAAGCATTGTTATAAACCATTTAAGTTTTTTAAAAATTAAAACAAGTAGTTTGCAATTTCACTGTTGTTACTTTAACTTATTTGTAAATCAAAATAGTCAGATTTTTCTTAGTTATTTTTTATTTAATCCTCTACCAAGTATAGTGAACTTGCATCAATTTTTATCTAATTGAATATTGACATTTTGACAGATTTTCTATTACATTAATCGAATAATTTAATTTTGTGTCAATTAAGGTTTTTGATATATATATATATATAATAATTGAACAAGGCATTATATAGTAAATAGCTAAATAAACTAAAACAAAAAAAAGGAGAAATTCGTTTACAACAAAAAGAGCCCATATTTTTTACCTCACCCTATATAAATAAACACAAAAACAACGTTTTCAGATTGAGTTTTCTAAATAAACACCGTATTATTCTTTTTTCTCCTAAATAACTTCAATTAATAATTTTTCAATATTTTAAGATGAATCTGGCCCACAGTGCGCCGGTTCTTTAAAATTTAATGCGTTGTGTCGTAGCATGCGGAGAGCTGCGGTACTTGAGCCACTCCTATAATTTTGCCATCTATCATAACCATAACCCGTTGTTTCGTTTTTATTTTTTGTTTCCCTAAAATACCGCTTTAGGTTGTTTTGTTCAGGTATGATATAACCAAGTTGCAATATTTTTAGTTTTCTATATAATGTGGCTGAGTTAACTTATTACTCGTAGGCGATACACAACTAATTAATAGCTGTAGACCGAATTACAATGACTTTAGAAGGACAGTAGCGACAATAGAAGCCCACCCGTCAAATGCAAAATTTCTAAAGGTTTAAATGGGGGCACCCATAATATCGTTAGTTTTTCCCAAAATATGACTAAATTAATCTACTTTTATATTGACAACCTCTGTCAGCGTTAGTTGTAAATTTAGAGTCATGTTAATGTTTTACTTTAATAATCTGTTCGAACTATCTAGTACAAACTTACTTTTTCATTTAGATTTTTACCAAATAACAAATTTAGTAATGTAATATGTACTGAAGAAGGCCTACAAAATAAAGTTTCTTTTGTGCTAATCTTAGAGAGCTTCTACCTCAAATTGAGGTGCTGAATGAACATACACTAAGACATGAAACAATATTGTCTTTTACAGCAAAATAAAACCAAAATATAATAATGTGTAATATTTAATAACTTTTCTTGGAGTAAACTTACACTTAAAACATTTACGGTCATAGTCATTTACACATTCGTCACAAACACTTTATAATTACAAGCAAAAAACACGTGAACCTGGCTTAGATACGTTTCTCCATATGGCCAATGGAGAACTTCTTGTTTGAATCAATATTCATTTTAATAATCACAAACTAATAAAATGAGACATTAAAATAACAAACCTCATAAGAAACCCACGTAGGCGAAAAGTAAACTCAACGATTTTAGCAGCAATATGGACGAACCAATCAAAAATTGGTTACTCTATTGTTGCCTCGGTCCTTATAAAATCACCGACCGAATTTCGTACCAGCAGCGCCTCCTATCTCCGGAACCTCAAGTACAAGAGGTAATAGTTTACTTGTAGTAAATAATTTCTGTAATTCCTTCTTCTAAGTTGCAACAGAAGAATAACGACTGGTTTAAGTAGAAGTAGACGATAACTTTTTCTACTGCATCGACTCGTTTTACATTATAGTAAAACGTTATAGGAGTACATTTGAACGTAATGAGTAGCTTGGCATTAGTTATTATATAATTACTTTACATATCAAATTACTATAAAGTATTATTCGCAGTAACAAATACATATATAATACTTAAAAACGTGTAACACAAAGTGTTTGTTGATATATAGTAGCATTATTAGTAATAAATACATAAAAACTCTTAAAGAGTAGTAGTGAAAACAGTTGTAGCTATTTTAGTGGGATGGAACTACTTGCCACGCTGCTAGACCAGCAATGGAGCTTTTAAGGAATATGTTTGGAGTAAGCATAATCTTCAGCAACACTGCGATTAATTGGCTGCCGCGATCCCCGGACCTTCAGTCCCCGACTTCTTCTTATTTAGTTATTTGAAAGAACGAGTATGTATATGTGAATAAACCTCGAGATAATATTCGAGCAGAGATTAGGGCATTGCAATCTGAAACATTAAGGTCCGTTATGGAACAAGCGGTAAAAAGATCCCGCCTCTGTGAAACGGAAAATGGTCGCCATTTAAAGGACGTCATTTTTTACACATAGTGTAAATTTATCCCCAGGATTTGGATATTATATAATTAGCGCTAAAAACTTATAGATTTTACCTTTCGAACACCGGGGATACTTATGGGCCACCCTGTATAACTAAAAGTGGTAAATTTCCTTTACCCGGAACTTTCCCCGTTATGATTTTTTTCCATTTGTTAGGAATAGTGAAGTGTGACCCAGTTTAGTTCAGTACATAGTCAAAGTATATATGTGTTACATATACTGTCATTTCATTTTTAGTGGCCGCCATTTGGTTCCATGATATTGGATTCCTACCAATATTTCACAATTTTCTTCCTACCTATGCTACACTTGACTTTTGGGTATAATTTAATTTTAATGATTTGTTCAATAATTTTGTTACGTCTTGTTGAATTCGTACCAGTTTATATCATTTAAATTTCTGCACAATTTAAAGTCAATTGAAAAATATTTTTTACAATGATTTAAAAAAAAAATTATTTGGTCGCCATTTCGAAACTTAATATAGGTTTCATGCAGGTTTCATGCAGGATATAAAATTAATATGTGTCCTGAGGATGCAACAATAAAGTTGCGAAACGTCGATAATTTAAAAATAGAGTTTTATTTTTTTAGTGGATCCTAACCCCAAATAATACACCACTCTGACATAAAAACAAGAGGATTGTCAACGAAAATATATGAGGACCAACGGAGTAGGTAAAAACTGATAATATGGGTTTCATGCAGGCTATAGGATCTATATATGTATCCTGGAGATGCAACAATAAAGTTAAGAAACATCGACAATTAAAAAAAAAACTTTTTACTGGATCTTAACCCCAAATAATACACGACTCTAACAATTTTTTTTAAAGTATTATCAGGTCATTCCCATATGACCCTTAATTTTTGGTTAAAATTTGAAGTCAATCGGGTAAGTAGTTAAGCTATATCACGAACTGATAGACAGACATACAGACCGACAGACGGACTGACGGGATTGATAAAACTTTATTTTTGAGAATCTAGGGTCGCTAAAACGTGAAGATATGTAAAACCTGAGAGCCATTTTGTTCATCCATACTGTATTTGTACCAATATTTTACCCTTTTCATTTCAACATAATACTTTGATGTTTGTGCAAAATTTAAGATAAATTATATAAGGAGTTTTTTAATTATGTTTTTTTTAACATTTTACTAGGCCGCCATTTTGTTTCGCCATATTCCTATATGTAAGAAGTAAAAATTTGAATTCAATCTGGTAAATAGTCTTTAAGCTATGTCGCAAACTGACAGACAGATCTAGGGACGCCAAGCCGTAAAGATTTGTAAAACCGGATTTTTTTACGATTACAAACATTTTATTTATCCGACATTTTGTGCGGCCAACTTGAATTAGTACCACAATTTTACTAGTTTATACCTATACCACAATTATTTATGGCTCACAATTCGAAATCAAATCATTAAGCGTTTTTTTCAGGCGGAATTTTAAAAAATTTTATTAAGCCGCATTTTCTTCCACCATATTGTTTAATACTTTACTGTTCTTGCAAAATCTGAGATAAATTGTATGAGTAGTTTTTTAATAATATTTTTTGAACATTTCACTAGGTCGCCATTTTGTCTCGACATATTGGATTTTTACAAAATTTTAAGTCAATCATGTATGTAGTCTTTAAGCTATGCTGCAATCGAACAGACAGACAGACAGACAGACGGACAGACCGACAGACGGACAGAGGAAATTGATAAAACCTATTTTTTGGCATCTAGGGAATCTAAAACGTAAAGATGTGTAAAACCTGAGAGAGTTATTTTTTCGCGATTATAAACATTTTATTTGGCCGCCATTTTCTTCGGCCATCTTAAATTAGTTTCACAATTTTACTAGTTGATCCCTGTACCAGAGTTAGTTATGGCACACAATTTGAAATCAAACCATTAAGCAGTTTTTTCAGACTGAATTTTTAAATATTTTATTAAGCCGTCATTTTGTTCTACCATCTTGGCTTCGTACCAAAAGGTAACCAGTCGATGCCAACATAATAGTTTTTTATTTTTTGCAAAATTTGAGATAAATTCGATAAGTACTTTTTTAATAATAATTTTTCTAATATTTCACTGGCCACCATATTGGATTTTTACCAAAATGTTACCAGGTCATTCCCATATGCCTCTTAATTTTTGACCAAAATTTGAAGTCAATCGAGTAAATATTTTTTTAGCTATGCCGCGAACAGACTTTTACGAGGGAAGTAAAAAATCAATATGATCGTTTGAACATATTTTTCCGGATCTAAGGCCTCTAAAACGCAAAGATTTGCAAAAATCTGGGAAGGTGATTTTTTTCGCGATCAGAATACTTCCCTCTTACGAAAGTAGTAACATATGATGAGGTATGAGTCGTTCTAAAGCTAATGCAATTTTTCAGTAGTTTATATTTTAATCAGGTTTAATCGAATTAATAAATAAACTATATCAATGCGATGTACATACAGACCCTTAGAGTAAGAATAAAAATAGAGTTCATTATTTACATATTTAGCCACTGCCAAGATTACCTCACAGTATAAGGTCGATCGTACGACGATGCTAAGCCTAGCCAGGAACACCAATGTTTATACCAATTTATATTACGGTGAATATGACGCAATAAAATTTTCGTACACATAATAGCAATGTTTTTCCAGTATTAGTTTCTAAGCAGTATATTGCTTTTATTGCAAAATAGTAAAATACAAACTAAAATACCTAAAGCCTCAGATCAGATTACACCAGTAACAAGAGTTTTAGTTAGATATGGCAAACCCGATCGACAACTTCACGTATTAGACCATCCGACTGTGGTATTAGACCATCCCACTTTCATTGACAAGGTATCCTTATAGTAAAAAAGTATAATAGTCTGCAGTAAAGATGGTTACAAGATCACGTGACCGGCGTGGCTTAAAAACCAATAGCGACTCGTGGAACTGCAATAAATTTTAACATTAAAGAAATTAATTTGCTAAAAAATATTTTATTAGATACCTACCAAGCTTTTCTTAGCGGCACTACTGCATGTGTTTTAATGTATTATTGTGTATTTGCTGATATGGTTCAAATCTTCTAATTATATTCGGCCTCGTCTCATAAATAAAGACATATGTAGTACCTCCGCCTCTGGCCAATACGTCCACAATCTTGAAAGCTAAGCAAAAAAGAATCCCTTCGTACCCTTGCCTAACTCTGCCGATAGTATTCAGTCTTCGTTTTTGTGTTGATACGTTCACGTCGCAAGTGAATCATCGAAATCGATAGTATAAATTCAGAATTTTTTTTTTTTTTTTTTGTAGAAAAGCGTAAAAATTATGCCGAAACATAGAAAAAGAAGTCGTAGTCAGTCGGTAGAACGGTCGGGCTTTTATAAATTATTTAAGAAGTTAAATAATAGGCTTAATAGTCTTGAAGAAAAATGCAAGGTTAAGAAAAGTCGTGGTCGTAAAATACGGGCACCTGTACGTCGTGTTATCAGTGACAGCGAAAGTGAGATAGACCGTTCTCGGTCTCCGTCTCGATCTCGGTCTCGGTCTCGTTCTGTTTGTAGAGAGAGAGAGGTAGACAACTATACGTCTGTGACTTCATCGGATGAGGATAGCAAAGATGATGGTGACACCGTACAGCCTGTGAGAGTTGTTGTTGTTGATTCCGATAGGGAAATAATCAATAATCCTGGTATTATCGCGACGGCGCCTGCGTCTGCTTCAGGGATAAGTGGAACAGCTGATAATGACGGGCACAGGGAAAGTCAAAATAGTAAGTAAAATATATTTCAATTCCAATGTTTTGTGAAAAAGGATAAGTCCTAGAAGGGCGCATTGAGGGAGAAGAGTTGTTGCTACCCCCCCCCCCAAAATTTTTTGTTTAAAAGACACCTATTTTTTGGACAACATTTTTTTTTTTTTGTTTGTTGTCTAAAACCTACCTGCCTGTTTGTGATAACAGGTATAGGTACCCTCCAGTCTTTCTGTTAGTGATAACGGAATAAATAATATTTTTTTTGTATTACCTGTTTGTGATAGCAGGACACATATTTTCTGTTGTAATGATAACAGATTCCCTATTATGTGTATATCGTTGTTTTACCTGTTTGTGATAGCAGGACGCATATCCACTTGTGGAAAATGGATTATGTGGCCTTTTCTTTCCCATTACTTGATAATAGTTTTTATTGGTTGTGATATCAATGAATACATTTAAAGAGAATTTAACTAAACTGGTTCATTCTCTTGCAGATGAATCCAGAAACAATTTAAATATGGAAATTTTATCCATTTTGGGAGAGGAAGGGGTAGCCAAGAACTCGTATGGAAAACCCATCCATGCAGATATAGCTTTGCGATGGAATAATATTTTAACTGGTGGCCTGGATGACGAAACCAGAAATTGTCTAATTGAAAAATATTTGCCTCCAGAAAATTGTACCTTAATAAATCCACCTTCAATAAACCCCGAGGTAAAAATTGCTATCTCGAAAAGTATTTTACGTAGAGACGAAAGGCTAGTGCAGTTACAACAACAGATTGCAGCTAGCTTATCAGCTATCGGTCTGGCCCTTACAAAGAAGGCGCAGTCATCGCATATAGACTTTCAGGTTAGTAAACCATGCGGACGCCTGAGACATTTTGTACATAGGTGGCAGAGTTTATTTATAAATAGGACAGTGAGGTCTTATATTAATGGACTGTCAATTCCATTTACCAATAATCCCGTGCAAAAGTTCATTCCCACTGAGAATAAATGGTCTCAAAAAGAAAATTTAATTTTAAAAAAGTTATAAAGGCGCAATATCAGCTGTCAAGAAATGTAAAAAACAATTTATTTCAAAAATTTTTTTTTTTTTTGTACCAAAACCTGATGGGACCTATAGATTAATATTAAATTTAAAAAAAACTTAACTCCTTTGTGGAAAACAAACATTTTAAAATAGAAGATAATAAGGTAGTTGCCCGGCTAATAAGAAAACATTTTTTTATGTGTCGCATTGATTTAAAAGATGCTTATTATCTGGTCCCAGTACGAGAAGCACATCAAAAAATACCTAAGATTTATATTCCAGGATGTAATTTATGAATACAAGTGTCTACCTTTTGGGCTCAGCTGTGCACTTTACATTTTCACAAAAATTTTAAAACCTGTAGTTAGTATGCTAAGAAAAAGGGGGATCCTTTTAGTAGTTTATCTGGATGATTTTTTGATTTTTGGAAAATCATATAATGAATGTAGCAGAAATACAAATTTAGCAATTAAGACTCTAACATATTTAGGTTTTTTAATTAATCATACAAAATGCAGTCTAATACCTAGCAAAATATGTAAATTTTTGGGTTTTATCTATAACTCTTTTTCAATGGAACTATCATTACCAACTGAAAAGCAAGTTAGAATATCTTGTATTTGCAAAAAATTTTTAAAATTAAAAATATTTAAGATTAGAGACTTTGCAGAATTTATTGGCATACTGGTTTCAGCATGCCCAGCGATAAAATATGGGTACTTTCATTTAAAATCCCTAGAACGTTGTAAACATATCGCTTTAAAACAGGCTAAGGGTTGCTATGATGTACAGATGAAAATACCAGAGACGTTATTTTTTGACATTAATTGGTTTATAAATAACATAAATACTTCCAATAATATTAGTTTGTCTAAATTTTGCTTAGAGATATTTTCTGATGCATCAAGATCAGGTTGGGGGGCTTTTTGCAACGGAAAGAGAACGTTGGGATATTGGTCAGATAAAGAACAGGTAGAGCACATAAATTATTTAGAGCTTTTGGCATTGTATTTTGGATTAAAGTGTTTTGTTTCAAAATTATCAAACTGCAATATTTTATGTCGTGTTGACAACACTACAGCTGTAGCCTGTATAAATAAGAAAGGGAGTGTTAGATTTAATAAATTAAATGAAATAACAAGAAAAATTTGGATGTTTTGTGAAAGTAGAAATATTTTAATTTTTGCTAGCTACATAAATACAAAGCATAATATAGAAGCCGATAGGGCCTCTCGTCAGGTGCACAAGGAGACGGAATGGTCTTTATCAGATAAAGCCTTTCAAAACATTGTAAATTGTTTTGGACAACCAGATATTGATATATTTGCTAGTAGGTTGAATAGAAAGTGTCCTATGTTTATATCATGGTTGCGAGACCCAGAGGCACATAAAGTAGATGCCTTTACACTGGATTGGAGCAAACTAAATTTTTATGCGTTCCCACCCTTTTGTATGATTTTAAAGGTGCTTCAAAAGATAATTGAAGATCGAGCGGAAGGGATAGTAGTTGTTCCTCTCTGGGTCTCACAACCATGGTATCCTATTTTTAAGTCAATACTAGTTGGTGAACCATTAATCTTTAATCCTAAAAAATTTTTTACTTACCTTTAATAGGTTACCACACCCCCTTTGGCAGAACCTTACCCTGGTGGCGGGGAGACTATCAGGAGGGCGCTATTGTTAGGAAAGGTGCCTAGAGATTCTTTAGATATATGTTTAAGCTCAATTACACCCGCAACATTAAAGCAATATAATGCTGCCTTAAAGTTATGGTGGGAGTTTAGTATAGCAAATAATTTAAATCCCTTTAAAGTTGAAGTTCCAACTGTCCTAGAGTTTTTAACCACACATTTTAAGAGAGGGGCTTCATATGGAACTCTTAATAATTACAGATCTGCAATTGCACAAATAGCAGGGCCGGACTTGGGGCAAGATTTTAGGTTAAAAAGGTTTTTTAAGGGAGTTTTTGGGAAAAGACCAACCTTGGCTAAATATGAAAATACCTGGGACCCAGGTATTGTTATAAATTATTTAAAAAACTTTAAAAATAGTGAGATTAGTTTGGAAATGCTTACCCAAAAACTAGTAAGTCTGATGGCATTGGCAACGGGACAGCGTATTCAAACCTTAAATCTGATTGATATTGACAATATAATAATTCAAAAAGAGAGATTGAAATAAAAATTCCAAGTCGAATAAAGACATCAGGCAGAAATAAGAGTCAGCCTTTTATAGTTTTGCCATTTTTTAATGAAAACCCAAATATATGTGTTTCTAGGACTCTCCTAGAATATTTGGAAAAGACAAAGAAATTAAGAGGCTCTTGTAAATTCTTGTTTCTCACATATAAGAAACCATATCACAAAGCCACCTCGCAAACCATCGCAAGATGGATAAAACACATTTTGAAAAAAAGTGGTCTGAGCATATCAAAATTTACAGCTTACAGCACACAGCATGCTGCAACATCAGCAGCAGCCAGAAAAGGTGTAAGTTTTGACTCCATAAGATTGGCAGCAGGTTGGACCCAAAACTCTAGGACATTTGCGAATTTTTACAATAGACCTTTGATATCCAACCAAGAGTTTGCCCAAACAATTCTTAGTTTGTAAATTAAAACAATAATTAACATAAATAATAATTTGTTCGTTGGAAAGATGTTTGTTATTTGGTTTGTCTTGTTTTTTACCAAAACCTTTATATTATATGTTATGATATTAATTTTTATGTTTTCCTTGTTGTTGTAATATTAGTGTGTTATAAACTGTTGTGATAAATTACATATTTATTACATTATTATGCTTACATACCCATAAGAAAAATTTTCTTTTTTTTTAGACTGTTGATTTGCATATGTTTTGTTTTATGTTCCTTAATGTTGCATATTAACTTAAAAAATAATAAATATATATATATATATATATATATATATATTTTTTTTTTGAAGTAATTAGTTGTTGCAACTTCTTTAAACATCTACATATGTCTTTATTTATGAGACGAGGCCGAATATAATCATAAGATCAAACGAACTTACCAAGTGATGTTCGATCTTGATTATATGAAGGCCTCGTCGAAATAAATAAAGTCCCAACCCAACCCAATTTTTTATATTTAAAAAAAAAAAAAATCCAAATTGTGTTGCAACAACGACTTTAAACTAGACTGAATACTATCGGCAGAGTTAGGCAAGGGTACGAAGGGATTCTTTTTTGCTTAGCTTTCAAGATTGTGGACGTATTGGCCAGAGGCGGAGGTACTACATATGTCTTTATTTATTTCGACGAGGCCTTCATATAATCAAGATCGAACATCACTTGGTAAGTTCGTTTGATCTTATGATTATATGTCGCTTTACTTCGAGAAGCAGCGTTCTAAAGGTGCGGTGACATTAGAAGAACATTGATTTTTTAAATATTTAATAAATAAGTTTTATTTACTTTATCTTGGACGTTGCGAAACCAGGAGCTTTAATTGACCAAACTATGGTGCGGCAATGTGAGTTTGTAAAAAAATGGCCGTTTAAGTTTGGAATTTTCTTTTAATCACTAAGTCAACAGCAAGATTTCCTTTTCCAGGAGACGTGTCTAATGGAAGATACCTTATTCACTTATTTTGGATGAAATCTGGGGAAATAATTAAGTTTCGGATGATTTCGCGCCTTTTTTTAATTTTCACTTGAGTTGGGCCAATTTTTTATATAAGTGTTGTCAGGTAAAGGAATTTAAATGGTGGTTCTTTGGGTATTAAAAGTAAAAATGTGTTCGTAGACATGTTCTAAACTGGTAAAAATTTAAGATTTACGACAATTGATAAGTAAAAAATATTTTTTATTTTTTACATTTTAGCTATTAACTTCGAAAAACAATATGACAATTGGCTATTCTATTCTTATCTTATAGCGCTTGATTTTTTTTACTTTCCTTGCAAGAGGAAAGTATTCTAGTTGCAAAAAAACATGTTTTCTCAGTTCCGTCGGTTAGTCTGTATGGCTATCCGCGACAAAGATCAAGAACTGCTTGTTCTATTTACTTTAAGTTTTAGTTAAAAATTAAAGGTCATATGATGATGAAGTGGTAACATTTTGGTAAAAATCCAATATGGCTGAACAAAATGGCGGTCTATTGAAATGTTAAAAAAATACTACTAAAAACCTCTTATCCATTTTATCCAAATTTTGCCGAAAAATTAGATGTGCCATGACCATCAACTGATAAGTTTTACTACATATCAAAAATAGCGGCCTAATAAAATGTTATAAAAGTCAATGCAGAAAACTACTGCATCGATTATGTTCAAATTTTGCTCAAAAATCAAATATTATATAGGGAAGAACTGGTAAAAATGTTGAGACAAATTCAAAATAGGGAAAAAAAACGGTGGCCTAATTAAGTGTTTAAAAATATCTGAAAAAAGTACTTATCGGATTGATTGATTCATCAATCAATAAAATGTCATCTCTCCATTTTGAATATTTATTACTAAATATATATTATTTCTAAAAATGTATAAATTGCGCACTTAATATCGATTTTTAATCAAATCTGTATAAACGTGACAATTCGCTCGCAATCTAGGCATTCCTTCTCTCAATTTTTAAATATTTACTAAAAATGTATGATATATATTCTCAAATCTGTACAAATGTTAAAATTCCGCCGCCATGTTAGCCTTACAATCTTGAATTTTTAAAATGTTGACAAAAATTCATGATGTGCAGTCTTAAATATCCTTAAATCCCGAATTTTAATCAAATCTGCAAACATTTTGAAATTAATCTGCTATGTTGGTGCCGCCATTTTTAATTTTGAAATATTGTCTAAAATTTTATAACTTTTTTTCTTAAATACTTCTAGATACTGATATTTCAGCCGAATTTGTACAAATGACAACATTCGTTCGCTATATTGGCTCCACCATTTTGATTTTTGTTGTGCATTCTTAAATAATTTCCACAAATGTTAAAATCATCTGTCCGACCTGTTGACATTGTCATTTTGTCACAGCTATTTTGAATGATTGATTTTAAATGCTGGCACTCTTAAATTTTCCTAGGCATCCATTTTCAGTTTAATCTACACAAGTAACAAAATTCGTCAGCAGTATTGGCGCCGCCATTTTAAATCTCTAAACGTTGACTAAAAAAATTCGGATTTTTTATATACGAAAGGGTATGCATGTTAATTTAAAAATAATCGATAAAGGAAGTGGTGAAAAATCAATTACAAAATTTGAACCAGACATACAATCATACAATCAGATGAGTCGGAAGCCAATAAATGCGCGTTAAAAGCATTGATTATAGTTTAAAACTCTAACAATAATATTCACTAAAGAGGTTTAAATTTAGACAAGGTCTAACTTGACAGTTACAGGTTTAAGATGACATTTTAAACAACTGAACAAATCATTTTTCTAAATGTCACAATTACAAAATGACAGTGACATAAGGCAAACATAACTAAAAACTAAAGTTTAATAATATATAAATAACTAATTTCCTTTTAAACATACCTGACTTAATGGTTTGATGGTAATAGTGAAGTAGGGAACGATTATTTCTTTGATATTTGTAAAAATACCTATTTGCCTCATTAAGGAATAGGTAAGAATCCTTCCTTTTTTCAACGATAATGAAGCATGGCCCATTTCTTCATTTTCGTACATTAAATATTTTAACAGGTCGTCATTTTATTTCGCCATATAGAATTCATACCAATATTTTTTTGTATCAGACGTAATTTTTGTGGAAAATTAAGTAAAATTAAAGTTAATCGAGTAAGTGGATTTTTCAGCTATACCGGAACAGACCGACCGACCGACAATAATGGAAAAACATGAAGATCTGTAAAAACCCGGAACGATGATTTTTTCACGATTAATGATATTTCGTTATGCAGGAAGTGAAAACTCGCCCCGCCACTGGCATTTGTTAACAAATGGCCACGGCTTGAACATGGGCCATCTCCACTTCTTGTTTTATCGTAAACATTGGTCGATAGAATGTGAAAAATATAGAACCATGTTGGCGAATGAATTGTGATCTCTACTTTAATTCTTACTCTAAGTACAGGCCATCATCAGTAGAAGCCAGGCTTGGTGCGATGCGAGGCTCAACTTAGGCCGTATTCACGAATCAAAGATATGACACATTTATTAATGTCGTAAATAACTTCCAATAATAAAGTTATATAGATTTATTTAAACAAATAAATTGCTACTTTCTTGGGGGCTCTAGGCTTCAGCCTACTGAGCCTAATATGAGAACCGCGCCTGCTGCTTAGTGAGAAGCTCGAAAGAATTCATTGCTGCAGAACGTAGAGAGTCAAGAAAAATAAAAAATACAAAGGAGAACGTGATTTTTACTAGGAAATAATGAACTAAATGTTCATGCGGCATAAAATAAATTACTTTTAATTTAGTTGTCCCCTAAAACATGTTCCAATTAAAGGACTAGCTGCACTTCAAAACAAAATGCGCATCTCTGAACGAAAGGAGGTTCCCTCTGCACAAAACCAATTATTAATGCTCTAAGAAACTTGGCTTATAATTAATTACAGCTGCCATATATGCATGTTTATTTGCCATGCTACCAACAAATCTAATTTAAGTTATGAAACTATTTCAGACAGATTTTGAATAATGAGCAACGATGCCGTATCTCAACATCTGCGTCTCTGTCATCGACGAGTATTTTTTACGCTCGGTAATTTATAGAACTGACGTAACCTTCAGTTATAGGGTACATATGCGAACAAGAAGATAAGAAGTTAAAAATAATTAAACATGATGTTACTTAAGTTAATTTAAACTCTGCCTTTTAACTCTTTGGAAAGGTTTAAGCTAATAAGTAATAAATAATTTTCTCCCTCCCTGTATTATAAGCAACCTATTTTGACATTGCTTTGACAGACGTAAATATAAGTTACTCAACAAGGTATTGGTTGCCCTTAACGACAGGATGTAAGTCAACTTACATCCTTAGGGAAATAATAATCTAAAATTATTATAAGTAGAAATAATAATCTAAAATTATTATAAGTAGCTATAATTTTTGATTTCATCAATATATTACAAAAATCCGGTGATATTAATGGTACAATTATTACAATTATTCACGTTATTAACAAAATTTGGAAACACGTTTTCTCGTTTCTTCTCGATGTGCATTAGATTTTCTGACTCCACAGATCCTTCATTTCTAACCAATGTTTCTGTCACTGTTGAAGCACTGCAGGAGACTTCTGGCTGGGTCTTATTGTATAAAATTTTATTAGCTACTTCCTTTTTATTATTAAGGCTCCCAGCTACGTAAGTTTCCGCAATAGTAGCGGATTTCCATCCACCATGTCGCTTGATAGCTAATACATCAACTCCAGTATTTGCTAATAAAGTTGCCGACGTTCTTCTAAAAGAGTGTCCAGTATACATTTTGAAGTTCTCAAACTTTAGAAATTTCGCAATTTTACTTGGAAGTGACGAAAACGTATTTTTCCCGACAGGCTGGTTTAATCAAATATCAATGTATCAATGTACTTTTGAATTATTTTGAAATAGCAAACCTAAGTGTCGTCACTTTTTGTCACTGTAAATGTACGTGACATTCCATTTTTGGAGTCAGGAATGGTCACAATTATGACTTCTTGACTAATTTTAACATTGTCCATTTTCATTTCACAGAGTTCATTAGAACGGCATGCTCCAGCAATTCCCATTACCCTTACGACCTTCATCAATAAGTATATATCATCGGGGGCTTCAAGCATGAACTTATTCACATCTTCCCAGTTAAACACATTCGATTTTTTGGGTCTATAACCATCATTTTTTCTTTTCAAAAATGCTCGAAGTTTTGGATACTTAGAAATATTTATATTCTCCTCTATAAAAAGGGTGGACTTCAACATCGAATACTCACACCATAAGCTTGATGGAGACTTCAATATAGCACTTTTTTCGTGGAAATACGCCAAAAACAAGGTTTCTGAGACTACAGTAGCCGTCTTGCGTTGGCACCAATTCTTAAAAGATTTATATGCTGCTTCATACCTTTTTTTCGACTTTTCCGGTAGTAGAGATAACAAGCAATATTTGCTGATTCTTCTATGTCTGAAACATCCATTTTGTCCACACAGAATCAAACAATTCGATTTCTTCAAACTTTTCGCTATGAACTGTCAACTTGACGTTGTTGATAAAATAAAAACTGCTTATGTTGCTCTGGCAACGGATCACGGCTGCCTTCATAATTTAATGAGAAAGCTATCGAATGTAATGATAATGAAAATCCAGAAATATATCCAGCATTTTCTTGTAAACATACAATACAGGGATGGGGAAAAATGTTATATACTATATGGGATGTAAGTACATTAACCGGTTTCGAACTTCTTTGCCAGCCCTCTCTATCGCTTGGGCGCAAACTGGTCCTCGACTGGTAAATGTTACTTACATCCCTTATAGTAAAAATAACTATTATATACTTTTATTAGTTTACCATTTTAAAGTTAAGCGTCTACGTCTTTAATATAAAAAATCGGTAAATTCCTTTACCCGGAACTACCCTCGTTATAAATTATTACTTTTATTGGGAAGAGTGAAATATGATCCAAGTGAGTTCAGTAAATAGTCACAGTATATATGTGTTACATATACTGTCTCTTCATTTTTATTGGGCGCCATTTTGTTCCATTATATTGGATTCCTTATTTGGCCGTCATTTTGTTTCGCCATCTTAAATTGATAAAATATCTACGAACGAACGGAGTAGGTAAAGTATGATAATATGGGTATTATGTAGGATATAAAATGTATGTGTCCTGAGGATACAATTTAAAAAATAAAGTAAAAACAAGAGGATCATTAACAAAAACCATTTAGAAACCTAGTATCTGGGAAATATCACCAACGTTAAAAGACTGATAATATGGGTTTCTTGCAGGATATACAATCTATATATATATATATATATATATATATATATATATATATATATATATATATATATATATATATATATATATGTAAATATATATATATATATATATATATATATATATATATATATATATATATATATAATGTGTTTTCATTCCTACATCCGTTCACTACTGTCGTTCTGAAAAGAATAGTTTTGCTGACGTTTCGCCAAAATCACATTTGGCATTTTCGACCTCGCGTCCGAATAGAGTCTCTAACATAAAGATAATAATATGGGTATTATGTAGGATATAAAATGTATGTGTCCTGAGGATACAAGAATAAAGTTGCGAAGCGTCGACAATTTAAAAAAACTCTAGTTTTTTTTACCGGATCCTAACCCCAAATAATACACCACTCTAACATAAAAACAAGAGGATCATTAACAAAAACCATTTAGAAACCTAGTATCTGGGAAATATCTGTAGACCAACGTAGTAGGTAAAGACTGATAATATGGGTTTCTTGCAATACAATCTATATATATATATATATATATATATATATATATATATATATATATATATATATATATATATATATATATATATATATATATATATATATATATATATATATATATATATATATATATATATATATATATATATATATATATATATATATATATATATATATATATATATATATATATATATATATATATATATATATATATTTATATATACATATATATCCTGAGGATACAACAATAGACAAAAAAAGACATTTCTTTTTTTTTACTGGACCTTAACCCCAAATAATACACTACTCTATAATAACAACAAGAGGATCGTTAACGAAAACATTTAGAAACTTAAGAATTTTAAGAATCTACATATGACAGGTAGACGGAGGCGGATCGACGGAATTGATAAAACATATTTTTTTGCATCTGGCGACGCTAAAACGTAAAGATGTGTAAAACCTGAGAGAGTGATTTTTTCACGATGACAAACATTTTATTTCGCCGCCATTCTGTTCGGCCATCTTGAATTAGTACTACTATTTTATTAGTTGATCCCTATATCACAATTAGTTATGGTACACAATTAGAAATCAAACAAACCATTAAGCTGCTTTTTAAAGCTGAATTTTTAAATATTTTATTATGCCGCCATTTTGTTCTGCCATCTTGGATTGGTACCAAAATTTTGCCACTCGATGTTTCAACATAATACTTGACGTTTTTGAAAAATTTGAGATAAATTGTATGAATATATTTTTAATAATAATATTTTTAACACTTCAGGCCGCCATTTTGTTTCGCCATATTGGATTTTTACCAAAATGTTACCAGTTTCATCCCCATATGACCCTTAATCTTTGACCAAAATTTGAACTCAATCTTATAAGTAGTTTTTGTATATAAGTGCAATAACTAGAAATATATAGCAGAGAGAGAAAAGCAAATGAACGAAATGTATTTTACATGTATGACTGTACTGATTTATCTAAGCAAACCAACTAAACTTTATCAGGCCATTTGGAATACTCAAAAAGTCTAAGTTATAGAATATCTAAAAATAGGCACCATTGATGTGGAGGTCTGTTTCGCGCGTCGATGTTTTGACGTACTTTTTATAGGCAAAATAAATTCTTAATGCAGTCAGTGATATTAAAATATAAGCAGTTTTTAATTGTGTCTGTCTTTTTTGCACATTAAATATAAGTAGTAGTGACTGAAAAACGTATATTTGCGAACATAGAACCACGGCAGTGGTCAATTAAGAATTAATGTTCCTTGGGATTAGATCGTGTCAAAATGGAAGTACTTTCAGACGTTTTGCCTTCGATTGTCCGAGGCATCTTCATGGGCCTTTATTTTACAAGATCGGAACATTGAATAAGCTCGGAGAGACCTAGGCCGGTATTTATAGTCGATTTGTGTTCACCGAACCATCACCCGGTATACGATCGGTTTCCACGTAGCATGCAGACTGAAGCTCGTATCTCTATTAAAATTGTTGGGATGTTTATACATTTCAATAGATTCTTTCATTTATAGAATCTCGAGATCGAGACCGATGCAAAAACTTTGTTTTCTTTCACATTTATGATATGTCCATTGGAATGTTGATGTTCAGATACAGCAGGTTGTACAGTTTGTTTCTTTCTAATACATCGTTCGTGTTCTTTAAGGCTAGTAGATATAGATCGTCCAGATTCTCCAGTACAGATACCACCAGAGGAATATGGAATTGCATATACTTCGCCCGCTTGAAAAGGAATAATGTCCTTTACCGACCGCAAAAATTGTCCAATTTTCTTAGTTGTGTGTGTTAAAGATGGTACTTATGTTGGACCGACGCACTATGGAAAATGATATAACAAAGACATATCAAAAATGCATTCTGGTAATATATCCAACAAGGTTTTCGTCATTTAATTTACTAATATGTATATTAAACTTTAATATAATGTAGGTGTTTTACAAAATATAACTTAGACATGTTATTTTTTTAAGATTGTTGTCACATGTGACCAATTCGAGTTTTTTATATGTTATTTTAGAAGTAAATATCGTATTCAATTTTGTAAACAGATACGCACTCTTATATATTTTTGGAAAGCTTATCTCTTGTATATTACCAACTGAAGTTTTTTTATTACAACTGAAGTTTTTTTGATTCTATAGAAAATTATCTGCATACATTTTTAAAGAAGGAAGTAAGAAAAACTTAAACTTTAAGTTTAACAAAACTTTTAGCAGTTACCCATCTTTCCCCACGCCTCGAATATTATGTTAATTTGTAGCTCAATAATACATTAGTCACATTCAAAAAAATCCGCCGAAGCTTAGTTATTTGATGCCTATCTACGCCACTGGAATATCATCAAACTTCTGTAGATAAAAACGGTTATTGCATATACCACATTTTTACATTTCTTATCTATTATAATTTGACTCACGATAACTAACATCAAATTGCTGATTAAGGTTTATACCGAACTTTATCTTTTACTATTTTGATAAATATTATTTATATCGAATCTTATCATATGTAATTATGTTTATTAAGGCTAACATCATTTATTATCTTTTATACTGAAACTTATCAATTACATGCATAGCATTTTTTGTCATTTTATCTATTTTAAATTATATAAATTGGCTAGGGATGATACACTAACTATTCAGTATTGTAAGGCATCGCGTAATGTTAGTTGCAATATCTGTTTCACCGTTATTCTTTTAATAGAGTTTTGTTTGAGGGAATAAAAGTGTTTCATTGGCAAGCTTACAGAAGAATCAACATAAAAAAATTGGAGTTTCTACGAACCAAACCCTTCATGGAAACACAATCTAATTGCTTTTTAAGGGTTTCCGAAGTTATTCGGGAAAAGTCGTGAATCAAAAAAGACCTGAAATTCCAAGTTCACATCTTACGCCCACCCTCTACGTCTTGAACGGCTTAACGTTTGAACCCGACATTCATTTGATGTCAAAAAATAGCAATCAAATAATAAATATACACAAGTCACAGGGTGTTTTCTAAAGTATACTGAGTTGATAAATAACGAATTTGTCCCATACATTATGTATAGGGTAGTTCCTCATATTTTCACAAGCTCTGGCGGTTTTATTATAATATATACAAAATAATTTTAAATACAGAAGTTGTAAGGTTTTTCTTAAATCATAAAAATTTGCTAAGAAATAAGAATTTGCAAGCTGTCAAAAACTGACAACTTTGGTTTTTTTGAATGGAACACCTTGTATACTAGGTCGTATTTGGATTCCACGGGAAACTCTAGTCATACTTAATATACATACCCCAAGTCTATCTTTCTTCCTTTTTGATATATTGACATTTGAAAAACTACAGTTTCTCTCTTGGACATACTACAGAACCCAAATGATACAACATAGCGCAAAACGGTTTGCATTTTCTTATCTTAGTTTTTTATAAGCTATCGAATGACACTAGAGAAGGTTGCATGTTTGTATTCTGTAGTATATGATAGACGAAAAATTATTCAAATGTCAATATTTCAGAAACGGAGATAGATAGACTTGGGGTATGTTATATCAAATGTCTAGAATTCCCCGTAGAATCCAAATATGGCATAATCTACAGAGTGTTCCAGTAAAAAATCAAAGTTCTCAATTTTTGACAACTTTGCGACTTTTGTTTCTGTTCTTAGCAAATTCTTACGATTTAATAGAAACCTTACAACTTTGGTATTTGAACTTATTTCCTATATATTATAATAAAACCATCAGGGCTTGTCAAAATATGAGCAACTACACCTGTACATATATCAATATGAGACGAGACTTGGCTACACACTTTGAAAATTCGTTCTTTCTTATTTTTCTCAAGTAGGAATACTGTGTTTCTTTGGTAAATCTGAATTAATGTGCATCCTATATATTTTATTAGTTTCATCTTATTTTTTTGAAAATTTATTTAGAAAAAAGGCTTAGTTGAGGCGAGGATGCTTAAATAAACACACTGTATCTGCAGGCAATTTATTTTAATATAATGTTCAGAGTATTATATGATACTAGGATCTTGTGTCGACAAAGCCATTAATAAAATATATAATAAACTGAAAAAAAAACTATTAAAACGAATAATAAATAAAAAAAATATGAGATTCACATTTTTGCAAAAAAAATCTTATCTTATTTTATAATTTCAATTTTTTGAAAGAAAATGTAGTAAATTATGTTTGTCTATTTTCTTTACTCTACTTTTCATTACGCCGCCATCTTAAATTCGCACCAAAATTTCATCAGTTCTTCCTTATTATCACACTCACATTTGAATAAGCAGTTTTTTCATTTTTATTACTTAAACATTTTCCAGATCGCTAAATCATCATATTAGATTCACACCATTCATATATTTATCAAATTTAAAATTGAACAAGAATTTCTTGAAACTTTTCCGCTCTACTGGATTAAAACCAAAGTTTAGTCAATTTATATTTGACTTGATTTACGTGTAAAATTTCAAGTCAATTCGATAAGCAGTTTTTTAATACTGATTTTTTAAACATTTTGATCAAGTTGATCCCTATTATTATTTGTAGAAAACTTCATGTTAATTAAATAAGTAGTTTTTAATCGCTATTTTTAAAAATTTTATATGGACGCTATTTTGCTTCGCCAAATTGGATTTGTTCCAAAATTTTACTAGTTGATACCTGTATTATACTCGACATTCTTACAAAGCAAATTTGATTTTATCATTTCAACCCAAATATTTTTTTATTATTGGGCAAAATATTAAGTAATATGTTTATTTATTTATATCGGGAATAGACCGACAAACAGACCGATAAAATTGAAAAGTCTTTTTTTCGATATAGGGACTTTACAGCCATTTTCTGAAAGCATGGGATATTTCTGAAAAATTAGGCCATGAAAGGAACAACAATTTTTAACATTTATTTTACGCATATCTTAAAAACATAAACATAAATTTATTTCAAAGTTTTACAATGATTTAATTTTTGTTACATGCTCACAGTTAATAATAATTATTAAACAATTTGTAACTTAACAAACACAATCAATAAAGTATTAAATTTTTACAAGAATTGTTTGCTAACAATTTTCCTTTTTTTTTAAATACAATTTTATAAAAATTGAGATGGAGAGAAATCAGACCTAAATTGCTAAACACGATTTGCGTGCAAGAGTCCTCCCGAATATAATTTTTAGGTTTGATTATTTTTAAATTTAATTTAAAAAAAGAATACGCTATACGACGATAGCTAATGACGTGGTAGAGCATGAGAAAAACAGATGCATATTTTAAAGCGAAGTAAATTATATTATTCAATTTAGGAAAACACTGTTTTAAAATAATTTTTGATGAATAAAATATTTTTTTTCGTGTTGTTTTATTGTTCAAGAGAATCACGTTTTTAATATCAACTGGTAACATATTATTCATTTTAGGAGCATAATAAGTAATGAACCTCTGACAGAAAGAGTTTTGAATCCTTGGCATAGAGAAATTTCCGTTAGCATTTATTCGGGTATGAAACCCGTGATGTGAGACAAAAGAATACAGGTGCTTAATTTTAGTTACGTAGATTAAACAAGAAAACGCATAAAGATTTCGGATATTGAGTATGTCATTTTCGGCATATAAAAGATAGGTAGGGTACCTACGAGGTTTATGATAAAGAATTTTTAATACAGAATTTTGGCATGTTGACAAGATTGTTAGATGCGAATTACACAACCCTCCCCATATGATGATACAGTACCTCAATATAGACTCCACCAAAGAATTATATAATAGGTGTTTGTAGGGGCTTTCTTCCTTATGGTTGAAATAAACACCCTCGTGTTTTACTTTACGTATTTATTAAAATACTTTTACTAGCTAACATCAAACATGTTTATTCGCAACGCCGCGGGCCGTACAGAGAGAACAGAACCTTAAAAATTCTAATGCTTCTTAACAATATGAATATCGTTCTTTCTCACTCTTCCAGGAGATGAGAATGCAGCGTTGCCGCTTTTAATAACTTTTACACTTAAAAAGGTTTTAAGACTTAACATATTCGCCCCCTTGAAAGGCTAGGCTTTGACTTTCAATTAACACACAAAAGATGTAAATTAAAATTGAAAATAAGGCATAATGTCTAGGTAGTTTATTCCACTGGCATCAAAGACACTTTTGTGACTGATCTTTTAAAAGTACCGGTTTTCGTTTTGACACTAACTACCCGCACAATATTGTCTTTTCCTGGATGAATAGCAGTGATTCGACCCAAGGGCCAGCACATGGGAGGAACGTGCTCTTCCTTTATCAATACTAGTGAGCCAACATGCAAATTTGGATTGTCGGTAAATTGCCATTTGTTCCTCTGTTGAAGCTGGTGAAGGTATTCCCTTTGCCAACGAGACCAAAAGTGCTGTCCCATTAGTTGGAGGTGCTGGTAACGTTTGACGAAGTTGATTTTGTTGTTTGTAAGGTCACGTTCTGGAATGGCGGTGAGTTCTTGTCCAATCAAAAAATGTGCAGGCGTGAGGGCACTAAGGTCGTTAGGATCGGAAGTCAAGGGAACTAATGGTCTTGAGTTTAAAATAGCCTCGATTTGCATGGTTAAAGTGTAGAGTTCTTCATAATGAAGATGAATACCTCTTAAAATTCGCCTTAAGTGGTGTTTACACGACTTCACGTCCGCTTCATGAAGCCCGCCAAAATGAGGTGATTTTGCTGGCATGAAGTGCCATTCTATATTGAAATGTAATACGTAATTTTGGAAACCGCTAGATTTCACCAGATTTTGAATTGAAATTAGTTCATTATTGCAGCCTACAAAATTTGTACCATTATCACTGTAAATATAAGAGCATAAACATCTTCTCGCTATAAATCTTTTCAATAGGCTTAAAAATCCATCACTGGTTAAGTCTGTAATAACCTCGATTTGAACAGCCTTGGTCACGAGACAAACAAATATACAAACATATCCCTTTATTATTTTATTTGAACGAGTTTTACCATCTTTTAATTCAAACGGTCCCGCGTAATCAACAGCAACCGATGAAAATGGACGCGATGGAGTGACGCGGGATTTAGGTAACTCACCCATTTTTGGAAAGGTAGTATTATTAGGATTAGTTTTAAAACATGATATGCATTTCCTTATGCATGATTTTACGATTTGTTTGCCATTAAGTGGCCAATATTTTTGTCTTATATGAGACAAGGTACCCTGCATACCAGCGTGTAACGTACGCCCATGCTCATAATTCACGATAAGTCTTGTAAAATAGTGCTTCGCCGGTAAAACAATCGGGTGTTTGATATCATACGGATAATTTGAACTGTTTAGTCTACCGCCGAGTCTCACGATCCCATTTTGATCAATAAACGGTGACAGAGATTTTAATTTGCTTTTTGCTGAAACGCAATTCTTATTTTTTAGGTCTTGAATTTCTAGGAAAAATGATTGTGATTGTACTAATTTTATTAAAAGCATTTCACTTTGTTGAATTTCAAGAAAACTTAATTGACCGATACTTCTTTTATTTTTAGACAACTTAGCATTTTTAGAGAATCTTAAGCAGTAAGCTACGATGCGTATTTGTTTATTTAAATTTGAGAATTTTTCAAAAATTTCATTATTTGTGTTTTGAGTAGTTAAAGTCACTTTCGATATAGTTTTTAATTCAGGAATGTTTGTCGTTGATTTCGTAAAATTTGAAATATTTGAGTTTTCAGGCCATTTATTTGTTTCAATAAAAAATTCAGGACCGTGTAACCATAGCTGAGAGTTAACTAAATTCTTTATACTCGCCCCGCGTGATATAATATCGGCGGGGTTTTTTTCAGATTGGATATAATTCCAGTCTTCAATAGTCGTAAGTTGCTGAATTTCTGCAACCCTATTAGCAATAAAAGTTTTCCAAGTTTTTGGTTCATTCGAAATCCAACATAAAACTATTGTGAAGTCGGTCCATAAAAATGATCGGTTTATATCGAGTTTTAAAGCTTCAATAGATTTTTTCATTAATTTTGCCAATAATAGAGATCCCAAAAGTTCTAATCGTGGCAATGAAAGAGATTTTAAAGGACTGACTCGGGATTTAGCACACAATAAGTGACTCTCAATTTTATTATTTTTATCTATGGAATGAAGGTATATGCAACATCCATAAGCCCTTTCGCTCGCGTCTGAGAAACCGTGAATTTCTATTAAATTTGGGTATTGCACGAGAACATGTCGTGAAACATGTATTAAACCAACTTGTGCAATTTCGTTTTTTAGATCTAACCATTCTGAATACAGCTGATTTGGAATACTTTCATCCCAATCAATTTTTAGTTGCCAGAGGCTTTGAATTATTAATTTGATTCTTACTGTTAAAAAACCTAAAATACCCAATGGATCATAAATTTTTGCAACAAAGGAAAGAATAGTTCTTTTCGTGACTTGACATTGTTTTTGCGAAATGTTCTGAGAATTATATTCAAATCTATCAAGACTTGGGACCCAGGAAACGCCGAGCGTTTTGACACTTGAATCATCTGTAATTAAATACTTGTCATTTCCGTGATTAAGTTTGTTGACATTGTCTAAAAATGTACGATCATTTGATTGAAGTTTCCTTAACTCGAAACCGTATTCGTATAAAATTTGGCAAATGTTTTCTCTTATTTTTTCAAGAGACTCGAGATTCGACGAACCCGTGAGCAGGTCATCAACATAGAAGTCAGATGCTATTATGTCACTTTCAGTCGGCCATTTTTCAGAAATATTTACCGAGATTTCTAATAAACAACGCGTCGAAAGATACGAAGCTGAAGCCGTACCATACGTGACCGTGTTGAGTTGAAAATGTCTAACTTCCTCGTTCGGGGAGTCCCGCCAAACTATGCGTTGAAGATTCCTTTCGTCTTTGTCAACTAATATTTGTCGGTACATTTTTGTTAAATCACCGATTAAAACAAAATTATGTTTTCTAAAGCGTAACAATATCGAGAACAAATCATTTTGTATAGTGGGCCCGACTTTTAGAACATTATTTAATGAAAGATTTGTGGTTGTTTTGCACGCAGCGTCAAAAACCACCCTTAACTTGGTCGTTGTGCTCTCAGGTTTTTCGACACAATGGTGCGGGATATAATTAATAGGGGTTAAAGTTAAATCGCGTGATATTTCTGACATATGTCCGAGGTTTTGATATTCGCGCATGAACGCCTTATAAGATGTCTCGAGTTCCGAATTTTTTGATAGTCGTCTTTCAATGGAATACAACCTATTAAGCGCCGATTGTTCGGATTCACCTAATTCTGTAAAATTGTTTTTTAAGGGAAGTTTTACTATAAATCTACCAGTTTTATCGCGAGTTGTTGTTAGTTTAAAATAATTTTCACATTCGAGCTCCTCTTTACTCATTTTAGACAGTGGATGTGGATTGACTTCTTCCACTAACTAAAATTTTTCTAAATTTTCATTTAGGGAATCTTGAGTAAAAAAAACAATTTGACAATATGGCGTCTGCCTTGCCAATTTTACCTTTACCGCACGGGACTTGACCAGTTACTATCCAGCCAAGTAAAGTTTTTTGTAATATCGGTAGATTTTTGCCTAGTTTTATTTGCCCTATACAAAGAAGATTGAAAAATATTTCGCAACCCAATAGCATGTCAATTTCAGCCGGAACATTAAAACTTGGATCTGCTAAGGGCAATTCTTGAGGAATATTTAAGTTTGATTCGTCAAAATATTTTTGCGGGGAAAATTCTGTAATTGTCGGCAAAACAAGAAAATTTAATTTTGTTTTAAAGCCCGTGTTTCGAGAAGCGAGCGATATTTCAGCGCAATGTGAAATGTTTGTTTTTATTTTATTTATTCCTATTACTGGAAGATCAATTTTTGATGTTTTTAGATTTAATTTTTTAATCATGGATGAACTAACGAAATTAGACTGACTTGCCGAGTCCAATAAAATTCTGCATGGTATGTTGTTTTTATCCTTATCGTAAGCGTCCACGATAGCCGTAGATAATAAAATAAAGGAATTCGTAGAATTTTGACAGGTGTTTGTCATTATTGAATTTACCGGAGGCGAAAATTGTTCACTTATATTTTCAGGAGTATCTGAATTATTATTCGAATTTTGAGAATGGTTATCGTGATTATGATTCGACTTAATATTTTGAGAATTTTCGTGTGATTTGTGTAATAAGGTTGCGTGCCTTTGGTGGCATAATTTGCAACCGGATGATCGACAATCTGAAGGTTTATGCCCATATCTTAGGCAGTTCGTGCATAAATTCATTTTTTTAATTTATCGAGGCGATCTGAAACCGAAAGTTTTTTGAATTTATCGCAAAAGTATATAAAGTGTTCTTCTTTACAGCAAGGACATTTTGGACGATAGTTTTTGCCAGTAGCAACAAAAGATTTCGACTCATAGGATTTCTTAGCGCTTGAACAAACTTTCGTGTCCAAGGCCTCCAAAATTTGACATCTTTGAATTATAAAATCATTAAAATTATCAATTTTTGTACTATTTGTATCCTTGCAATAAATTTCCCATTCGCGCCTTGTATTAATATCTAATTTTGAAACGAGAATAAATATTAAAATAGTATTCCATTCGCTTATATTTTCACCTAGAGATTCTAGTGACCGATAATTTTTAAAAAATGTATTTGAAAAATTTCTTAATAGTGTATGCGATTCCTTGACTATAGATGGTAAATCCATTATTTCTTTTAAATGTGAATTTATTATTATTTTTTGTTTTCATAACGTTTTTCGAGAAGTTCCCAAGCGGTGGTATAATTTGCGACAGTGGGTGTTAAAGAAGCTATTAGATTTTTTGGCTCCCCTTTAAGAGAAGCCTCCAAATAATAAAACGTTGTACGTCAGATAACGCGCTGTTATTATGAATTATCGCGTTAAACATGTCGCGAAATCTTTGCCAGTCGGCGTAACATCCGTTGAATTCCGGTAATATTAACAATGGAAGCTTCGCGGATACATTTGGCAACAAGGCGCTATTCTGGTTGTGCGACGTACCGCTTGCCAATGTTCCTGCTCCACCTCCTCCTGCCGCGTTTTCTACACCTACCGCGGCAGCCGATACCGACGACGAGACTTGTTGACTTAAAAAATATTTATCCAGGGCATTATGTGCCGTGGCCAAGGCTCCAAAATATCGGGTTTCAAAATTATCGCGTTCTAATGAGAGCTCGTTTTCATCGTAACTATCGGGGAAATCACTAAGTAATAATTCCTCGTATTCTGTTTGAATCAATTTGAATTTTTCTAATATGGGTTTTATGCTCTCATACCTAACTCCTAGAAGGTCAATTGACTTACTTAAATCAGTTTTATTTAAAAAATTAAAAATCGTGTTAATTCGCTCTTAATTTGAGCTTTGCTATTTTTTAACTTTTTTAAATCAAATTCTGCAGTAACAGTACCCTGTTCATCTCCCGAATCTGACATCGTGTTTTGTTATAATAAATTGAGTAACAAATATAAATAGGTATATTATTGAATATTGTAATAATAAAGTTAAGAAAAAAAAAATGTTTTGCGAATGTTTATTTTACTAAAACCTAAATAGGTAAAATACATTAATTTTTATGACGAGTTTCTAATAGAAATAAATCTAACATGCCAACAAAATTACGTGATATTTCGAGATTTTTCATGCAAATTACAAACGAGACAATATTTATTTTGCCTTTTTCGTGAAATATATAAATTTAATGTAATATTTTCGTGAAAATAAGTAGGTACGTACGTGACCGTTAATCCTTTTGCCTACGAAATTACAATTAAAAATACTGAGAAATCGTGGATAAACGTACTTAAAAACGAGTTTTCTGTTTCTTTAAAAACAAAAATCGTGGCTATTAAAACCCCAATACCGGAGAGGAATAGGCAAAGTGATTTAGAGTAGAGATTATGATAATATGATATGGAAAGGACTGACCTTGTGACGTGCTATTATACAGGTGTTGCTATGCCGATGCTACCACACTTTTCCGATGATTTCCATAATAATTGCTGGATACATCCGTGCTCGATAGGACCAATGTTTGTAGGGGCTTTCTTCCTTATGGTTGAAATAAACACCCTCGTGTTTTACTTTACGTATTTATTAAAATACTTTTACTAGCTAACATTTATTTTATTTTAGTTTATTCGCAACGCCGTACAGAGAGAACAGAACCTTAAAAATTCTAATGCTTCTTAACAATATGAATATCGTTCTTTCTCACTCTTCCTGGAGATGAGAATGCAGCGTTGCCGCTTTTAATAACTTTTACACTTAAAAAGGTTTTAAGACCTAACAATAGGAATACTAATTTTTTATTTAATATGTTTCTTAACTGGAAAATTTTATAAAACATTTTTCTAATTTTTGATGCTAGATATATTACATGTTCGTTCCATCTCAGATGTTGGTCAATAACTACTCCCAAATACTTGATTTTTTTAGTGCTTTTAATTTTACAACAGTTACATGTTAAATTATTATTTTCGCAGTTTGATGAATGAATTGTCTTAGTTCATTTAATGGTTGATCTGCTTGTGTTGGGGAGAATGTAATAAAATAAGTTTTAGTTAATTGACACTCAATTTATTAGCACTCAACCACTGCTTCACAATGGTCAATCCTTACTCCGCCAGTTTATATACTTCTGTCCAAGTCTCCCCGTAAAACAACAGTGCCGTGTCGTCAGCATACGACACCACACTGCAGTCGCATAGAACGCTGCCGATATTGTTCACATAAATCAGGAAAAGAATAGGACCTAACACCATTCTCTGAGGCACTCCCGTAGTTATGATGTCGTAATCACTAAAATCATCATTTATTTTAACTTTTTGTTTTCTATTTGTTAAATATCGTTTTAAAAGAAGCAGTGGACCCCCCGAATACCAATTTCTTCCAGTCTATTAAAAACAATTTCATAAGACACCGTATCAAATGCTTTACTTAGATCTAAGAAAACAGCTAATAACTTTTTTGCATTTTTGTCATGAATCTAAATATAATTTGTCAGCTCAAATACAGCATCCTCGGTAATCATCTTATGACGGAAACCAAATTGTTTAGTATAAAGCTTATTTTTTTTTCCAAAAAGTCAACCATTCTTTGTTTTAAGCATTTTTCAAAAAGTTGTTTATAACTGAAATTGGTCTATAATTAGTAACATGGGTCGCATCTCCAGTTTTGTAAACGGGAGTTATTAAATTAAATTAATAATAATTAATTAAATTATATTTATAATTATTATAAAGGGCTAAACACTATTAAATATAAGCTCACTTGCTCCATAACAAAAATTTAATTAAAAGTACCTTTAGCTAGTTTTTGCCTAAGTCAGTGTAGTCTCTAATTTTCATAATCGTATTGCCCTTTCTTATATTCTTATTCCTTTATTTAAAAATCGAGAATAGACATCGATATTTTCTCTGTATTACGGGAAAAAAATAACAAGAATTTGCTGAACCTGTCACTGGCTTTCACTCCTTCAAAGTACAGTCAACAATTCAACATTCCGTACGAACGTGGATGCAGGAAAAAGTCTGTGACACGAGGCAGGCAATTAATTCAAACATATTATATCCTGCATTTCCCGTTCATAGTTTTCATATAATTTCCCGAAAGGGGTACATCTAGTTTAGCAAGTTATATAGAACTTCAAGAAATTCTTGTCAGTGACAAATAGTCAGATGCTATGACGTGCACGCTATTTCCTGTTGTACGGATTCTGTTAGAAATAACTTGGTAAGTTAAATGAGATTTGTTTATAAAGTGACAAATAAACGTCTTTATCCACGACTGTTCTATGTTATACTCATTATACTAGTTTTTAATGACATACAATTTTCACTACTAGCAATGTATAATCATCATTCACTTAAAACTAACGATAAACACACCCATATAGATTTGATGATTGATTTTATCAAGTAGGCGGAGGTAAAAATTGAAAAATTAAAATAAACATCAGTATCATTTACATATATTAAAAAGTTTTTGTTTAATAGTCGAGGATAAAAGCATATTAAAAGACTAGTTTCATAAAACATTATTTTATAGCAGGAGCCGTAATGTCTTATGAAACGCGTTTGTGTTCTATATTTCAAAAAAAGCATTATCTTTAAAAAACATATTTAAGTTGGTGACAATACATGAGTTATGTCACGTTCCATCCCCAAGAACTGCTGAGCCAGCGGATCCTATGTCAACGAGGCTGTTATAATTTAGCGGAGCCGCGGCAGTCAGTCAGAAGAAGCCATTTTGAATACATATATTTTGTACTTACAATATTTTAGAAAAATAAAACTTTTTAAAAAGGGAAACCGTCGGTGGTGTTAGTTAACTGGCGCAGTCGGAACGGATTTTCGGAAATCCATACATATCGACTGTATTGATTTTTCCGTTTCTACGGATTAACCGGAAAAGAACAATTTGTTGTGACGTTGTCGGAGGTGCTTGAAGCAGAGTGAAATTTTCCGAACATCGAAAATTTCCAATCTATCGCAGAACTGTGGATTACCATCGAACAGCTGACTAACGGAGGATAGGACCAATATCGCCTGTCTTCGCAAGGACAAAGATTTGGGGAAGGACCTCAATCGCCCAACCAAAGCTTGCCTTATAGAAATGACCAGAGTTGCCCTTCAAATACTTCTGTAAGTGTAATTGATTTACTCTTGATGTCTATTGAAAATATTGTCGCGGAATTACAAGGTTTAAAAATTTCGACACCTTCAACTGACTCTGTTTCTAATACAAATTTAGAGGCATTAGATTTAAATACAAACACAAACTCAAATAATATTAGTGAAAATTTAGAATCTACAAATTTAGATATCAATAATCAATCAATAAATAATTTAATTACAAGCAATATGGCTCAATTTAAGCCAGAGTACCTAAATTGTGTCCCTGTTTTTGATGGAAATCCGAATGATTTAAATAGGTATCTTTCAACTTGCCAATCACTTATCGATAGTTTTTATGATACGAATAATGCACAAAATTTTCAAAACATTTATTTACTTAACTCTATAATAGGGAAACTTACTGGCCATGCAAAATTAGTTGCAAATATTCAAAATGTTGGTACGTGGGAAAGTCTGAAGGACACCCTGCGTCGTAATTTTGCGGATCATAGAGATGAAGCTTGTTTAAATAGAGACTTGGTTATGATGAAACAATTACCGAATGAAAAGCCTAATGATTTCTATGATAGAGTATTACACATTTTAAATCTGTTATGTTCATATATAGATTCACATGAAAATACTATATCTGCGAAACATTTAAAACGCGAGCTATATAATGATCTTGCTCTTAAAACTTTCTTATCAGGGCTAAAAGAACCGCTTGGTACAACCATAAGGTGTATGCGACCAGAAAACTTAATGCAAGCATTGCAATTTGTAACCCAAGAATACAATATACACTATTTTCAGAATCAAACCAAATCTAGTCCAGCAATCCCAAAAAATAGTAATTTTAGGCCCATGCAACATAATTTTAATAGTTTTCAACCCAATTTCGCAATAAACCAAAATCGGCCTTTTAATTCGCAAACACCACACAACGCTTTTAGACCCAGCTTTCCAACACAACCTATAAATGTGCGCCCAAACCCAAATAGGCCACAACCAAAATATTTTTCGAACTCTCAAGTTTTCGGCAAGCCTGGCAACAGAACAAACGTTTTTGAACCAAACCAACAGAAACAATTACAAACACCCACGCCTATGTCGGGGATAGAGACGTCGGTCTTTAAACCCTTGCCTAGCACATCAAATTATAACCCTCCAAAACTAGTTTTTGAAGAGGTCTATAACGCCGAAACTCAAGATCTATACCAACCAGAGCAACTATCATATGACGATAGCCAATATTGCCAATATAATCAAAATGATCAATATCAGTATCAATATTATGACCAAAATAATTCTTATTCTTATGTAAATAATGAATATAAGGAAGCAAATGTCCAATCTGACATATATAATACCGCGCCTCTTGAACAATATTCTTATGAAGAAACAACCGAAAATAAGGAAAATTTTCGGAACCCGACGCAACAAGACAAAAAGGCTTAACTGAAGTAATTTTATTTAATATGTCTAATTCTAGCGAACTCTCCTATATCGTATTTCCCGAAACAAATTTAAAAATACTAATAGACTCAGGTTCGACTAGATCATTTATCGACCCAAATATTGCCAAAAAATTATATCCCAATTGTATAATTAATGACCCATTTTTGGTTTCAACAGTATTCCAAAAATCGGCTCATCAATACAGCGCTTTTATACCTTCATCAAAAATATTTAATTCATCCGTAAACAAGAATATGAAATTTTATCTCTTTAAATTCCACAATGTGTTCGACGGTCTCCTAGGACTCGACAATCTTAAACTTTTGCAAGCCAACCTTGACTATCATAAGGGATTCCTAGAAACACCTTATGCGCGCGTTAAATTGCAATTTCATAAAACACAAAATCAAATACATTGTATAACAATTCCGCCTCGTGTCGAGCAAGTTATAAAAATCAAGACTTCCATAAAAAATGGTGACATAATAATACCTCATCAAAAATTACATAACTGCGAGATACCGAAGTGTTTATCAGTTGCGAGAAAAGGCATTGCGATAACAACAGTGTTAAATAACACTTGCGAGCCCGTAACGTTAGATCTCTCAGAGACGATTACCGTGGAAAAGTTTAATTCAAATGAATTACGTGAGATCGAGTTAAATAACTTTGATGACTGTCCCAAATCGAAATTAGATTTTTCTAAATTTCGCATAGACCATTTAAATGATGAAGAAAGAATTAAAATTTTAAAATTAATTCATGAATACTCGGACATATTTTATAATGAAAACGACACGTTAACTTTCACTAGCAAAATAAAACATCGAATTAGAACGTCAGATGAGATACCGGTGTATACAAAATCATACCGCTACCCCTTTATACACAAAAAAGAGATGGAAAACCAAATAAAAAAGATGCTAGACCAAAAAATTATACAACCTAGTAGTTCTCCGTGGAGCTCACCCATCTGGGTGGTCCCTAAGAAGGCAGATGCCTCGGGGGTGGCTAAATATAGGGTAGTTTTAGATTATAGGGGTGTAAATTTTAAGACCCTTGATGATCGTTATCCTCTCCCTAATATTACAGACTTATTAGACAAATTAGGCAAATGCCAATATTTTACAACCTTAGATTTGGCTAGTGGATTTCATCAAATTCAAGTACACGACAGTGACATTGAAAAAACGGCGTTTAGCACCGAGAATGGGCACTATGAATTTTTGCGAATGCCATTCGGGCTGAAAAACGCCCCCGCAACGTTTCAGCGGGTAATGGACAACATTCTTCGCGGAATTCAGAACGAAAAATGCTTAGTATACCTAGATGACATAATAGTCTTTTATACATCACTTCAAGAACATTTAGAACGATTAAGAAGTGTTTTTCAGCGTCTGCGTGAGTCTAATTTTAAAATCCAATTAGATAAATCGGAATTCTTGCGAAAAGAAGTAGCGTATCTTGGCCATGTAGTCACAGCAAATGGCGTTAAACCAAACCCGGACAAGATAGAAGCTATCAAAAAATTTCCGATTCCTAAAACAACGAAACAGATTAAGGGTTTCTTAGGATTGTTAGGGTATTATAGGCGATTCATTAAGAACTTCGCGGGAATAACAAAGCCACTTACTAAGTGTTTAAAAAAAGATGCCACTATAGAACATAATAAAGAATTCTTAGAATGTGTCGATATGTGTAAAAATTTGCTAGTAAATGAACCTATACTACAGTACCCAGACTTCTCAAAACCCTTTAACTTAACCACAGATGCAAGTAACGTGGGTATTGGGAGTGTCCTCTCACAGGGTGTAATTGGACAAGTTGCCTGTAGCGTACGCATCAAGGACACTAAATGATTCCGAAAGGAATTATTCGACAATCGAAAAAGAGCTCCTGGCAATTGTCTGGGCCACCAAGCATTTTCGTCCGTACATATTTGGCAGAAAAATAAATTTAATAACTGACCATAAGCCACTTCAATGGCTTTTCTCCTTAAAGGATCCTAGCTCTAAATTACTAAGATGGCGAATTAAACTAGACGAGTACGATTACAACATAATATACAAAAAGGGTAAATTAAACACAAACGCCGATGCTCTTTCTCGAATTGAACTGCATACAAAAGAGACAACGGAAGACTACCCACTAAAACAATATATCGAAGAATTTAACCGAGAATTACAAGAAAACCTAAGGGAAGAAGAAAATCTAGACCAAATGTCTACCGTAGCACAAGCTGATGATAATGACCTTGCACAGGTCAATGATATGAGAGCACATAAATCAGCTGACGACAAAACACCTGATGAAAATATGACAGTACACACCAACGAAAGCGAAGATCCTATAGTAGGAATCCCCATCTGCGATATTCCCGTAAATTATGGTTCTAACCAAATAATTATTTCTTCAGTACTGCATTCCCCAGCAAAACCAAAAACTACCATTTTATTTGAGAAAAAACGTCGTATCAATATTCAAATATCCGAAAATAACTTTGACCAGGACATATTAACTTTTGTTAAAGAATTAATAATTCCCGATAAGCAATACCACTTATATTTCGAAAAACCGGAAATATACGAGCCATTTTGTGAGGTCATTCGAAAAACATTTAAATGGCCATCTTTAAAATTTAAAAGATGTCTAAATAAATTGATAGACGTCACCGACAAGCAAAGCATTCCCGAAATAATACAAAACTATCACGAATCAAAAACCAATCATCGCGGCATTGATGAAACATTAAACCGAATTAAAGATAAATACTATTGGCCGCACTTGAAAAACTCTGTTCAAACATACATTAACAACTGCGAAATTTGCCAAAAAAGTAAATACGAACGTCACCCAATTAATATGCAAATGAATGTCACACACACAGCTACCAAACCATTTGATATCATACACTTAGACACATATACACTTGAAAAAACCAAATTTTTAACTATAATAGATAGTTTCTCAAAATACGCCCAAGCATATGCACTCAAATCTCTCGCCGCCACTGAAGTGGTAGACAAACTACTGTTGTTTTTCTCTCATCACAGTATACCTAAACAAATCATAGTCGATAATGGTACCGAATTTAAAAATACTATGGTGACAGAACTTTTAAATCTACACAAAATTAAAATACATTTTTGTTCCCCTAATCACGCCCAGTCGAATGGTTTAGTCGAACGATTCCATTCCACTATAGCGGAGCATATACGCTTACTTAATAACCAAAATTTTAGTAAAACACCAATAACACAAAGAATGATATACGCAGTTCTAGCGTACAATCATTCAATCCATTCAACTATAAATTTAAAACCAATCGATGTAATTAATGGTCATATCTCCCCAAATGACCCGTTTAATATTAACTTAGACCAAATATTATTAAGTGATTACATTAACACCCACAAAGAAAAATCACAATTAATGTATTCAAATATAAACCAAAAGTTAATCGATCATAAAGAAAAACTTATCTCAAAAACCAACGAAAACCGCGATAACCCTGAATTATATAGCCCAGACCAAAAAGTCTATATTAAGAAACACATAAGACAAAAACTCTCTGACAAATTTGCAGATCCTACAAAAGTCGAAGCAGTGAATCAAGATCGTAAAACCATATCAACTCAGTCTCATTCTAAAATTCATATGGATAATTTAAAACGCCCACTTAGACAAACGTACAACTTTGACTAAAATATAAATATTATATTTCAGCCTTGTCGGGGCCGTTATCGGAGACGGAGATAAAGTCACGATCAGACAGCTAGACGACAACCCAGGAATTTTGCCGTTAAAACTAGGACAAGCAAAACTTAAAGAATACACCTTCACACTTATACATTATTATGATTTAAATCCCATTATAGTACCAATTAACAAATTACATTATAAATCACAAAACATAACCAACTCCTTAATTACTCACAAAGAATATTATGCTGAGTCGACTAATTATTTAAAAATATTAAAAATTACACAAGATAGGGTAGAAAACAAATTAAAAGAAATTATACCTCATCCTCAACGAAATAAAAGAGGCTTAGTAAATATAGTAGGCTCTGTTTTCAAAGTAGTGACAGGAAATTTAGATGCAGCCGATGGCGAACATTATGAAAAACTAATAAAAGAGTTAGAAGAAAATCAAAGTAAATTGGCTGAAAACATTCGAGACCAAAACTCAATTTCCTCAAGCGTCATCGACAACTTTAACACTACTATTCAACAAATAGGCCAAAATGAAAATCTTATCGAAAATAGAATAAATCAAATTAGCATAATCGTGCAAAAAACTACATATAGGGAAAACATGCACTTTATTAAAGATATTCTAAACCAAATTATCAATTTGTATGAAATCATAGATCTAATCCTACAGGATATTGAAAACTCGATAGCATTTTCTAAATTAAAAATTTTTCATCCAAGTGTAATAAAATTAACCGATCTGTCAAAAGAAATTACGAAAGTTGGAAAAATAGTAGGTTTCAATACCCCCTTTACCCACTGATCTAGAAAATATTTTCCACTATGAAAAACTAATTGAAATTAACTGTTTTATACTAAATAACAAAATAACGTACCTATTAAAGGTACCAATAGTTGCTCCTTACAATTTTGAATATTATCATTTATATTCTGTACCAGTGGCGCACCAGAGTCTGTTTAAGGTTGTCATACCGCATGATAAATATTTAATTAAAAATCAATTACACTACTCTCATCGAGGAACACCATGCCAAGAAATACAGCCCAATCTGTTTATCTGCGAAAATGAAGAATTGAAAGAAATAGACCAATGGAGCCCCTGTGAAGTTCAGCTGTTACAGCCCAGTACAAGCACCTCCACATGTAAACAAGTTGACGTCACTATAACACGACCAGTCGCAAACCAACTAGATACTTCTAATAAATGGTTACTCATTGTTCCTAGAAGTACAGCCATCGACATAAAATGTTCCCAGGAAGAAGAACATCAGAAGTTACACGGAAGTTACCTAGTTACTCTGCCGACCGGTTGCCGAGCCAAATTTGATGGAATATCATTAATCAACAACGAGAGTCCAACCAAATTCGAGAAACAGCCAATAATCTTTCCTGATTTTGAAAAAACGCAGCCATACCTACCACTACTGAACTTAAGCATTCACTTGCAAAAAATTAAGCTAGATGAATTACATGCACTAAAGAACAAGATTTCAAAAAACCAACCACGAATTATTTTTGACAAAATCTCAAAATTACCCAGCTTATGGACAATTATAATTTACATTATTTTAATTATACTATGCGGCTATGCATTGTGCAAAGTGATGGTTCAAAGAAAGTTCTTCAAGAAGACAACCACCCAGCCAGAAACTAGCCGCCCACCAATTGAACTACCCCATACCAGGTGTAGTTAAGTCTGAGGAGGGAGGAGTTATGTCACGTTCCATCCCCAAGAACTGCTGAGCCAGCGGATCCTATGTCAACGAGGCTGTTATAATATTACGCTTCAGCGGAGCCGCGGCAGTCAGTCAGAAGAAGCCATTTTGAATACATATATTTTGTACTTACAATATTTTAGAAAAATAAAACTTTTTAAAAAGGGAAACCGTCGGTGGTGTTAGTTAACTCATGTCAAAAATGGCAAATACATGCGGAACATTTTTGTATTTAAATTTTGCACATCCCAAAATTTAAATACAAAAATGTAGGTATTTTTGACGTGGCCGGTTTCAAATTCAAGGTGGCCATGTCTTAGCTTTGCCAACTTAGTAGAGAAAAAAAAGTAGTGTCGAAAAGAGGGCTAGAACGACGCTTGCGAATCGAAAAGGTGTCTCTATGATTGCAAAATAGAAAAAGTATATTATTCTACTGGCATGTAATGGCTATTATTATATGCTCTTTATATTATATAATTTTTCAGTTGAGAACCAATTTTTTTTACGGAATTGCTCCGCGTTTTACGTAAAAAAATAAACTTATTTTTTTTTTAATTTTACGCATTTTACTCTTTTCAGTGATGTATGACAAGTGATATTGTAAGCCAAAATGCCATAATGGCTTAAAATACCAAATACCAGACTATATATTGTATTATTAATGTATTGTAATATTATGGGCTACATAGAGGAAGTACTGCAAGTACTTAGAACTTTTAAAGGTGTTAGAATATGAGAAACTTATTTTTAGAAAAAAATGTATGATGTATGTACGGGCGTATGTGTGTGTATACTTGAAAATAAAATTTTACGCATACCCAAATTTGCATAAAAAATAGTCTAGGGCAATGTTTCCAGGGGATTAGATTTTGGGTTTCATGGTACGTATTTTTAAGGGGTATAAAACGTAAAAGAATCATATTTTAAAAATGCGCAATTCGATGACAGTCAAACTGGAAAGAGAGGTAGTTGGGGTAAATGTGTTCACATCGAAAAATTGTCGAAATCAATAAGATAGATACTTGATTCAATTTTGGTTATTTATATAAAAAAACCTAATATTTCGAAAGACGGCAAAACACGTGAAAATTATTTAATTTTTTTGTGTAATTTTTTCCACTTCCACACTTCTTTAAAGTGACCTTAAAGGGGTGGGGCAGCCCCATGAAATTTTTTTAGCTATGCAGGATAGTCCTAAGAGGATGATGCCGAACTAGGAAAACAAGAAAATGTTTTTTATGTTAAAGCTGTTATTAAAAATAAACATTTTTCTTTTATCTCTTTGTATATAATTTTTTCCGCTATTCAGGGTAATACTGAGGAATAGAATTGTCCCCTTAACAATACAAATTTATTTATTTGTATTTAAAAAAATAAAATAGGGCATATTTATATTTTTTACTTACAAAAGCGATTTTTTTTATGTTTAGTCTAAGGGGGCGAAAAAACTAAAATTAAAATTATAAGTTTTTTTTAAAAGTGGAAGACCAAATTTGTTTTGTTTTTTGAATATATATGTATATATATATATATATATATATATATATATATATATATATATATATTTTTTTTTTGTTTTTTTTTATTTAAAAAAATAATAAGCAGGAAACTTTGAAAACCTTTGAACTGTTTTCAAACTAAACTTAAAAGCGTTTTACTGTCGAACAAAATTTCATCTTATACTTACTTAATGAAATTATAATGTAACTAATAAAAGACCATTAGACCTATAGAGATCAAAAACAGTCGCAAAAATACGAGGATTGGTAATGCAATTTAGAATCTCCAGAGGTCTATTACCATGCATATTTTGATAACACACACAAGTAACCTTACCGCTTCAGTAGCTTAGTAATAAGGGAGCTTGCGATCGAAAGGCAATTTTTCAGTGCTCAGTAATCAGAAACAAGGCTTCTTACTCAACACCTACACTATACGACATAGCTGGGTAAAAGGGAACGGAAGGCCACTATGTAGAACACATTCCCTAGTATAATGGTCTAGTGTAGTTAATGTAAGATAGGTTTCAAGGCACTCACTGCTCAATAAGGCTGCGGCACAACATTATATTTAAAAAAGATTTTAACAGATTTTTCGGATTAAATCACAGTCAAGAGATTTTTATTTGTATATTTTTGTTTTAATATATAGAGTTTTGATTGATATGTTACTAGAATATAAGTTTTTTTGTTTTATTGTAATTTAATTTTTCTATAAAACTTTTTGCTCTCTTGTAAAGTTACATAAAATGGAGATAGCACGTTAACACATTCCACCGTGGCAATGCACACCAACAGAATGTAAAATAGACTCAAAATGACGTATTTATTTGTGTTACAGCTTTTTTTACAAAAGTTTAAAAATACTTTTTTGCTATTAAAAATGTATTATAAAATGTTAGACTTTCTATACGTCAAAAATAACTCTAGCAAATTTGACAGGTTAATACCTAAAAGAATATTCCCTCAGAGATACTACTTATACGCAGAAATTATAAGATTTTTTTTTGATTACACTGACCTGGAATTTTGATGGATTTTAAAGCTCAATATATTTTTCCCAGTGGGCCGATTTTAATGATTTTTACAGCAATTTGTAGCTAAATTATTTGACATTTTATTATCTTTCTAAATTAAAAATGAAAGTTTTCATCTGCCTATTTTACGAGGGAAGACAAAATGTTATTATCTAGGCGAAAGTTTGAAACGCCCTGTAGAATCATTTAGCAAAGTAAGGAACTTAAAACTCATTTTATTATCAAGGTACAACTTTTTTCGATAATTTCTTTTTGTTTCATCTTAATAACTTTATTTTTATTGGAGATACAAAAGTTTATACAAGATACTAACATTTTTTTCGTAACTTTTATTCTGATTATAAATTTTTACAGAATGGCCCATTAAATCATGGAAAAATAAAAACATACAATAAGAAATTTAAACCAGATGATTACTAATACACGGTGTTACCCCCTCGAGCTTCAATGACAGTGGTTATTCGTTTCGGCATACTTTCCACTAAATGTCGTATCTCCTCCTGAGGAATAGCCGTACATTATCCTAGCAGTACCCTTCCCAACTCAACCAATATTCCAGGGGCTAGTACTAAACTTCGAATTTTCCTACCGAGCATATCACAGATATGCTCGATAGGGTTTAGGTCTGGGCTGTGCGGTGGCCTATCCATTTGTGGGATGTTGGTACAATTTAAGTATTCCCTCAGTATCTGCGCCGTGTGAGGTTGCGCGTTATCATACATTAGAAGAAAATTATCCCCCACCAATTATGCATGTGGAATAACATAATTAGCCAACATTTCAATTATTATGTAACTTTCCGCATTGATGGCTCCACTAGGAACAAGATACAAGTCGGTACGTGATTCTCCAAAGAAATTTCCTCCCATACCATAATTGAAACTCTTTGAAAGCTTACTCTAGGACTAAAAGTACGTTCGGCATATCGCTCCCCTGTTTGTCTCCATACTCTTTCTCGACCGTCTAGGGATCTCAAACAAAACCTTCATTCCTCGGTAAATAAAACATATCTCCAATCATTTTCAGTCCAATTTTGGTGTTCTCTGGCAAATCGGAGCCGGATGATCCGATGGTCTCTAGTTAGTTGTGATCCCGAGGCAGGCCTTTTTGACATAACGTGCCTTACGCTATAACCTTACAATAAAACGATCGTCTTGATTGGAAGTTCTCCTTCGAGCGCATGTTACAGTGTGAACCTGTCTCAAGAAAGCGTGCGTAAACGCGCTGCACTGTACTTCGTGCACACCTGAATCTGTTAGCGATATAACTTTGGTCTCTACCATCTTCAATTAAAGCAACAATAGCCGATGCTATTTCTGGACTTAAAACCATTTCTGCTGTAGTAACTGCCAACAGCAATATTAATATGACTTTTTAGTAACAGTGACATTACAAAAACAATAAACAATATTTCATTTCATAGGTATGTTGTTTGAGACCAAAAGCAAAAGCACCCTTTTAATGCTAAAATAACTGTAGATCGTTAGCGTCTTCTTCAAAAGCGCATATCTCCAATAAAAATAAACTTATTGAGGTGAAACAAAACAAATTATCGATAAATAATATAATGAGTTTTAAATTCCTTACTTTGCTAAATGATTCTACAGGGCATTTCAAACTTACGCCGAGATAACAACATTTTGTTTTCCCTCCTATAATACACACATGGAAACTTTTATTTTTACTTTAGAAAGAGGCTAAAAAGTCAAATAATCTAGCTGCAAATTGTTATAAAAATCATTAAAATCGACCCACTAGAAAAAAATATATTGAACTTTAAAATTCATCAAAATTTGAAGGTGCATGTTTTTCATGCCGGTCAGTAATACACTGACTAGTTAATAAAAATTTCACCCATATTTCGATTGAAGTGTTTTTTCTTTTTTGAGAAGATGATAAATGTGTAATCTTTAAACTATAGAGTAGCATGGAATAAGTAGCGATTGTTTATTTTCCTTTTAGAGTAGATTCAAGAATAATAAAAACAAAATAAGAAAACTTCAACTACAATATAACTTGATATAAAATATACCATACACAACTGTAAGGCTAAGAATTAAGTTTAAACTACAGTAATTTATTCTCTGCGAACTGTAGAAGTAATGCCGGTAATAAAATAATTTCACTCATATTTCGCCGGATAAGATGGTTAGTATTTCATATAAACTGCCGTCTGATTAGAGTAAATAAAAGGATCCGGGAAAGAGCTGAAGTAGGTCGCATTTCATTTTTATTATTTAAAGATTACATTTCATGGGAACTATGATATTTTAATGTATAAAATGAAAGTTTAAAAATTGAATTTTAATTTCTTTTATAAGACTCTTATACACATTAGGTTAAAATCTAAATGTGTGTTTTGTCCTGTTTATTATGAAATGCTGTTTTATCTCAGAACTGCGAGTTAACAGATAAAAAAATATATATGTGATAAAGGTGCCGTTAAGGAACACTTAACTTATAAGTAAAAAAAATAATTTCTGAAGCAAAGTCAAAAGTTAGTCTATTACAGTCAAACTACTATTTAATTACTATGCATTAAGTGAAAATTTGTTTTTGATATTAGCTGACTTTAGTCAAGATATATATCTTTAAAAACCTAATATTGTCAAACATCTCCAGTAACGGTAATTCTTACTTTCTCAATTTGCCGTTTGATAAATTTTTAAGATGAATTATCAAATATTTTCAACTTTGTAATTTTTTTTTATTTCAAGCTGGTCCTATTTTTCATTAAACAATTTTTGACTTGGCTGTTTAAGTTTAATTTATACAAAGATTTATTATAAGAGTCAGCTTCAATGATTCTGAAGTTGGTTTGTTAATCTTCCAGAATCGGAGTTGAAAATTATTTATTGTTAGATCAATCTAAAACTACACATATTATATATAAAACAATTTACTTCTAAAATCGTTTTTTTTTTCATATATTAATGAGAGATAAGAAAATATGTTTTTAAACCCTCTTGAATTAAATGAGATTTTAGGAAAATTCCCTAGACAAACCAGATTTTGGATTTTTCGAAATTGCACTAATTAAATGTGAATGATTTTTTCATCAAGGACTTTTAAAAATAATTGTCTTAAAAACTAATCTTGATTTTTTTTTAAATGGGTCTTAGAAAGAAACCGTTTATATTTGGCTTGCACCGTTTTTTTTTCATATATTAATGAGAGATAAGAAAATATGTTTTTAAACTTCTTTAAAACCCTCTTGAATTAAATGAGATTTTAGGAAAATTCCCTAGACAAACCAGATTTTGGATTTTTCGAAATTGCACTAATTAAATGTGAATGATTTTTTCATCAAGGACTTTTAAAAATAATTGTCTTAAAAACTATTCTTGATTTTTTTTAAATGGGTCTTTAACGGAGTATCTAAAGACAACTAAATGTGATTTTAAAACAATTTCTTTGTCCATTGCTTTAAAAAATAAATATTTAGAAACAAATTCCATACTACTCCAAATTCCACCCTTAAGGGAGTACAAAAATATTTTTTTCTTTTTACTATATTTTTAAAGTTAATTAAGCTTTTAAAAATAATTTTGTCAATTTTACCCTTGGTGGCAGAAAATTCAGTACAATTTTTCACAATCTCTCTTTAACTAAATAAGATTTTAAGAGGACCCTTTCGTCAACGGCTTTTAAAAATATTTATTTAAAAATCAGTTTTTAAATTCCGTCCTTAACTGGGTCAAATATATTATTATCTTTTAACAATACTTCTTTAAATAAAATTTAAAGGAGTTTTTACGATCCTTTCGTCAATGACTTTCAAAAACAATAATCTAAATCAGCTTCTGGACAAACGGAAATGCCGCCCTTGAGGGAGAAAAAGGTGTAAAATAATAATTTACTTTTTCTACAATGGTTCGTCAACTAACTAAGACTTTAAGACGATTATTTCGAAATTCCAACCTAAAGGGGTTTTATTTGAATAGAGAATGATATTTAGGAAAAGTTATGCCATTCAAATCTAATAGATAAATTTGCAAACACAAAGGTTAAGAAAGTGTTTTTATTTATTACATTAAAGTTTTTATGAATTATATTTTTAAGAGGTACATTTGTGTTTGTAGTTTCTTTCTTAATGTATAGGTGTGTATATGTGTATTTTTGTATTTTCTTTAAGAGCGGTATTTTTAATCTTGGCACAAAGACAATCGAACTCCTAGGAATGGCCCTGCTTGCAGATTTGTCAAAATTTTGCGGACACAATGAATACGTTTTGCCAAACGGATTTTATATATATATATATATATATATATATATATATATATATATATTTATATATATATATATATATATATATATATATATATATATATATATATATATATATATATATATATATATATATATATATATATATATATATATATATATATATATATATATATATATATATATATATATATATATATATATATATATATATATATATATATATATATATATATATATATATATATATATATATATATAGATTGGCTGATTTGTGAGCTTCAATACCTTAAGAAGACTATAGAAACACGTGTCTATGGTTAGCCAAATTCCATTGCTTTAGCGGTCATCCCAACGAATCCATTTTCTGCCTAAAACTTTAAATAATTCTGTTAGTGTTGTTAATCTACTGAGAATTATCACGAAAAAACAATTGCTCTTCAACTCTGGTTTTGTTTGTATAAAAGTCTCAGTAGAATTATGGTCATATAATTTTTAAAAATATTTTGAAACATATGCGCCGCGAAAAGACAGCTTAAATATTTTAAAACGTTTAGCCTGCTGCTCATCAAATTTTCGAAATAATTGTTGGAATGGCTTCCTTTATTTAAAACGATATCAAATTCCAGATGGCCAATTATATATTCATGAAACATACATTTTATTTTTTGCTTAAAATATTTAATCAAAGGCTCCGAATAAAAGTATAGAGGTCGAAATGGGATGTGTTGTATCGAGATGCCTACGGGATAAGATTACTGTAGCTACAACTTATTAGAGATGGAAAATAGAATAGCATAATATTTTTAATTCATTCCCAATCTAATGGTTTTATGGCATAGATTTTGCCCAAATTATTTTAATTGTTTAAACATAATGTAACCTCATTAACCTTGAACTTGCTGAAAACCGATAATAGTAAGCATTTTTCCTATTATAATTAGTGACGAGATTTCCATTAGCTTGACTGAGTCTCAAATAACCATCTTTAACTATCTGCGGGAGTACCTAACTGAAAGAAAACCAACTCAGATAGTTCTATTCCTATATATCTTAACCTAAGCCAGTTACCTATAATAAATACTTAAGTCTCTAAAAACTCCATAAGAGATTATTATTGTCAAAACTCCAGCATTTGTTATTCTTAAAGCTCTATAAGTATTAGGTATCCGCAAAAGCCCCAGTAAGTTATTATTTACTTTGAAGTCCCAAAAGTAAGGAAGGTGATGCTAAGCCTAAATATCTACAGTTAATTGTAATAAGCAGCCATTATACAGCTCAACCGATATTTATTAAACTGAGAATTTCATTCCAAGAACTATCTGAGCTAAGTACACGTAGAGGCACGGCTCAAAGAAGACTATTAATAGTGGTGGTGGCGCTGGGTAAAAATTTTTTCATCATAAAAACTGAAGGTCTAGCATTAAAATAAAACCGATTATTTGACAAACAAGACACAATTTATCAAAATAAACGTGTTTTAAAAATTATATTTATTAACACAGGTCCGTATTAAAAAAACTGATTAGTTTACTTGAGTTTTAATATTAGTATGTTATGTCAATGTATAAGTATCAAATTTTGCCTTAGTAACGCCCATGATCTTAGTTTACAAAATAATATCTTCTTAACAGGGGCGTGCGATGAAATTTTAAGAAAGGGAAGCAATTTTTAGAAACTTACCTATTTATAATGTAATTCGATTCTTCGATAATTTTTTGCAAATTTGTCAATGACGTCATCATAAAAAACGTCGGTGCTCCGATATATTTTGGAGAAGTTTATTTTCAATGAACAACAGCGATGTATGCGAAAGTCTCTCCTGCACCGTTGAATTTCTCACGAAATTTTTTATACGTTTAAGTGTCGAAAAATTGCGTTCTACTGATGAACTTGTGGCAGGTATTGTCAATACTAATTCACACAATTTCGACACTTCGGTGTAGGTACCTTCCAGCTCCTTGTCTTTTAAAAAATGCATTAGTTCCTTAGCGTTATTTTTTGCGCTAATGTCATCAGTTTCGTAAATCACTTTTAGTTCAGATCGCAGTAACACTCGGTCGAAGAACTGGTCATAATGAGGAAGAAGTGATTTAAACGCGTCTTCTGCAAAAGTTTTTCCTTTAAATGCATCAAAATTGCAGAGCTCGAGGAATTTAAAATCATTTAAACCGTTAAATCTATAGTTTATTTGTTGCTGAATTTGATCGATTACTTCATAAAAGGGGCCTCTATATGATGTTTGAACATCTCCCACCTTGTCTGTTCGAAGACGCTTGGCTGGTGGCTCTGTATTTAACGTCATCGTTTTCTCCCTAAATAGGTTAAAGTCATCTCTTTTTTGGCTTAACATAGACTTAAATCATCCACTTTTTTTAGGCAAAAAGCAGTAGCATTTGTTTTAGTTTGTAATATATTGAAAACATTGTTCGAGAATGGAAATATTTCTGAAAATATGTTCAACAAATAATTAAAATTATAATCTCGTTTCAAACAGTCCAAAAACCCCCTCGAACTATTTATTGCTTCTGCGTCCCACGTTTCATTATTTTCTATTATATTCTCAAAAAGTTCAATCAGTGATTCACGATTTTCAGATACTGTTAACACAAGTCTTCCATTATAGTTCCACCAAGTAAGAGCTACTTTGGTCAATAGTTTGTGGACAATAGAGTCCAAAGCTTGTGTACGTTTTGTTGACTTGGAAAAAAAACAGCCACTTAAAATAACGAAAAATACTTCACACTCTTTAATGTGATTGATGAACTGGGATAAAACTAAATTTAATTTATGAGCAAAACAATGGACAAACACAGCACTTGGGAAAGTTTCTCGAACTTCAACTTGCAGACCCCCTAATTGTCCTGCTATCACTGCAGTTCCATCATAGCTTTGAGCAACTAATTTTTTCTCTCCAGTAATTTCTTTAGTAACGTTATAAACCACGGTATATAATGCATCTGCTGTACGATTTTCGGACACATTCTTAAAACCTAAAAATCGCTCTTGAATACTTCCGTCTGTTTTAACGTAGCGTATTACTATAGATAATTGGCTAAAATTAGTGATATCAGTTGTTTCGTCCAGAACAATAGCAATGAACTGCGCCTCGCCAATCTCTTGCTTAATTCTTTTTAGAATAATGGTTGCAACAGCGGAAATTAAATCATTCTAGATCCGATTCGACGTTCCGCGAAAAACGACTGCTCTAAATGATTTTTTAAGCAATCATCATATTTAGCCATTAAACTAAGTAAATCTTGAAAATTTCCTCTATTTGAAGAAACCTTTGTTTCGTCATGACCTTTCCCAATTCGTGCTGTCCGAGAAAAACTATGAGGTGACCCAACTGTTTATTAATCCCCCTTTTTTGCGGTTTATAATGGTCAAATTGTTTAAATCGGAAAAACCAGTTTTATTCCAGAGACCTTTTTCATTTTCAAAAAGTAAACATGGCCAACAAAATAATTTGGTTATATTTTCACACCCTGTTAGCCATTTAAATTGTTCGTATTGTTTTTCCGGATAAAAATGTCTAATACACTTTTTCAGTTTTGTGGTTAAATTTTTCATAGGCGGTTTTGCCTTTACTTTGGAAATTATTTGAAGGTTATCAGCGAAGTTTAAAGTTGAATATCCCTTTATTATTAAGACACACTCCACACATTCACACACACTCTCCTTACTAAATTCTCTAACATTTTCAACGTTATTACCGATAGCCGAAGTTGACAATATTTGCATATCCACGTCCGTATTATTGTCTTCCATATCGCACCATCCACGACGCGACGTACGTATCACACAACACACGGATAGCCGTTCAAACAAATAACCTACCCAAAGATAGCTTCCGCCCCCACTTAAAGCACGCGACTGAAATGCAAAAATTGTTAACAGCCGGTGGAAAGTTCAATAACCTCTGGCTCGATTCACAGGAAATCAAGAATACAGGACTTGGCTGCAGAGAAGCTAGCGGCCCACATAGGTTCTATTCGATTCTATTGCTCTGTCGGAGTCAAGGCCGCATTTATTATGGGCTTGATAATTAAGATAATATTTTAGCATTTTAAATATAAACTAAATTAATGGTTTCCTATTTCAAACATTACATTTTAGATGTATGAAGATGTTTTTTAATTTTTTTTTGGTGAAGCACTGCTTCCCTTGCTTCGCTTGCATTGCACGCCCCTGCTTCTTAAAGGTATTAATACAGCATTTCTCGCCTATTGCATGTATACGAAGCTATAATTCAGGGTCACACCACGTAAGAGATACAACAGGAAATAAATGCGTCGGATTAAGAACAAGCTAAAAATTCCCAGAAAGAGCCGTCTTTATCAATTCATCCAGAAAATACAGGGATTCACTAATGCGTAGAACGTAAAGGCGAAGCATCTTTTAGGGCACTGCTTCTATAGAAGGAGGAAAGTGTCAATTAACTCCCAGTCTAATGTTTTTAGGGCCACATTTTGCCCAGACCATTAAGTTAACTAATTTTTTAAACATAATGTTAACACATTAACTTTGAACATACTTGAAACTGATGAGAGTAAGCATTTTTCCTATTACAAATTGCGACGCGGTTTTCATTAGCTTTAGACTTGACAGGACTTTCAAATAACCAACCCTAAATAGATGCGGGAGTACCTTACTGAAGGAAAACATACTCAGATATTTAGTTTCTATCCCCATATGTCCTAACTTAAGCCCTTACCTAAACTGAAAATCAATAAAAACTTCATAAGTGACCATTATTGTTAAAGCTCTATCTGCATTTGTTATTCTTAAAGCTCTATAAGTATTATTTATTCTTAAAAGCCCCAGTAAGTTATTATTTATCTTGAAGTCCCAGTAATAAGGAAGATTATGCTAAGCCTAAATCCCTACAATTAATTCTAATAAGCAGCCAAGCCAATATACAGATCTAACGTTATTAACGTTTATTAAATTGCGAATATCATTCCAACAACTATCCGAGCTACATACCCGTAAGAGCACTGCTCAAAGTGACAAATAGTGGAGGCGCTGGGTAATTTTTTTTTTTGAATTGCAATAAAAGATTAGAAAAATAAAATCGATTAATTGGCCAAAAAGATACAGGTTAATAGATTTAACAAGAAAGGAACCATTTTTAAAATTTCATGTATTGACAGAGGTCTGTTTTGAAAAATTTGATTAACTTACTTGAGTTTTAATATTATTATGTGATTTTAACAAACAAAGATCAAATTTTGAATTAATTGAAAATAATATCTTTTTTAAGGTATTAATTCAGCGTTTATTCTCTGTTACATGTATACGAAATGTAAAAAATTATTTCATTGTAAAGGCGAAACGTTAAATTTGTTTTGATTATATGTTTTATTTGCTCTAACACTGAAGAGAAACCAATTTTTTTTTTGTTGTAACACATATATCAGAATAGCATAATCTAATAGAATGGACCTATCCAAATACGAAAAATATTATTCTAGAAAGTTGTAGCATTTGTTTTCTAAATGTATTAGTTATTCTCAACCATATCGAAGTTATTATTTATCTTAATATCCAAAAGTAAAAATGACTTATGAAAATTCTAAATACATACAGTTAATTGACTATGTTTACAGTTTGCATTTTAAAAACCATCATCTAACAGAAAAGCACGGGTCAAAGAAAAATATTTAACGACAATAAAACAAACAAACACAATTATCCAGTGTGTGCCATATATGTTTTATTTGCTCTGATAACACTGGCCGACAAAATTTTTTTTTTGTTGTAACACAAATCAGAATCAAAAACGAACAGTAGTCACCCATCATGGCTGGCTCCCATCGTCCTTCGTACCGAATTTCCATTGTTCTGATATCTTGGTGAAATCTTTCACCCTGCTCGTCACTAACAGCTCCCAAATTTTTAGGAAAAAATGACAGATGGGAATGGAGGAAGTGAATTTTTAATGACATTCTGGCACCAAGCGCTTTATAGGTATCTAAGAGTTCATTAACTAATTGTTCATAATTTTCATCCATATTGTTGCCTAAAAATCCTCTTACTACATTAACAAATTAATTCCATGCTCTGAGTTTTTGCCTGGTAAGCTTTTCCGTAAAATTGACATCGTCCAGCATTTTTCTGATTTGTGGTCCAATAAAAAAGCCTTGTTTTAATATGACATCACTTAATTGGGGAAAGACTTGTCTTAGGTATTTAAATCCATCACCATCTTCTTCAAAGTTTTCACAAAGTTTTTCGTCAGCCCAAGCGGTGGCAAAAGGACGTTTTTGGGATCAACAAGAGGTATAAATTTAATATTTTGAGATCCCGGTAGAAATTCGCTACTTTCTGGCCAAATTTTTGTTACATAATGCTGATTTACTGCACGACTGTCCCATAAACAAAGAAAACAGCAATATTTCGTAAATCCCCCTAAAATCGCTATAACTTTTAAGTCTACACATCTGCCATTTATACCTATTGTAGTTTATTTTATCCAAAATCGTGCCCCTATTTTTATAATTTTCTTTCATTGCAACTGAATGGGCAACTGGTATAAAGGGTTTTAAATTTCCATTATGCAATAACACAGCTTTTAAGCTATATTTAGATGAGTCTATGAATAAGCGCCACTCACGGGGAGAATGTTCAATATCAAGTTCCTGCATTAAACTGTCTATATCAGTACACGTGCACAACGAATTTTCCATACTGTAGAATTCAGAAAACATAGCATTTCTTTCTCTGAAATTCGTAATTTTTGTTTCTTTGGCCAATAGATTCCATTCCTTAAGACGGGAACCCAGAAGTTCTGACTGTTGCTTGGATAACCCCAAATCACGTACTAAATCATTTAATTCTCTTTGAACAATCAAATGTGGCTCACCAGGATTGGGACCTGTGGTAAAAGTGGGATCGGTGTACTGTTCTTCTGAGCTGCCTAATGATGCGTTATCTCCATTATCTCACAAATCAATAGCTTGCCAATTTAAAGGCGCAATCTGCACTGGCAAATTTGCATTATGAGAAACATGTCGTATGGCAAATTTGGATATTCTATATTGTGCTTTCCCTTTTTGGAATAACCTTCAGTCTTTGTCAGGCAAAAATAACAATCGTCAGAATGACGGGGGGTTCTCGCCATACCATTGGAACTGCAAAAGGCATACTTTATCTCTTTCCCTTCATTCACTGCACCAATGATACACTACAACTAATACAGCACACATGGGGAGCCCACCGCTTATCTTGATTCTCAATTAACACACCAAAATATTTAAAGTAAGCTTTTTTTACATTTTCAGAAAATGGCCTGGCTTGTGATTTCACCAGAAATTCTCCACAAATATAACAAAATTTGTGAGGAGAAATTTTGCAACTTCGGCGCGTTTGACTTGACATTCTTGTCTTCACATATACATGCTTATCGATACACAGAGAACCACTCAATTCGAAACTCAACAAAAGAGTGATGTTTAACGTTTATTTTATGTCTAATGTTGTAAACAACCCAGTCTAGGTAATTTTTCCGTTGTAAAATGGACCCATTTTAGCCGCCCCACAATAAAATTGTTTACCTACCAATATAAAAGGTTCTAATTAGGCTATTAAAAAATGGTATGTATTAGAGCTTTCCGAATATTTTTTTATTATTGAGAGGGTATTTCCATTCTGAAAATAATGAGCTGTCCTGTGTTAGAAAAATCTTGTCGGCCAGTGTAATTAATTGATAAAAACTATTGTATAATACGTTTGTTGATGAAACAAATAGAACAAATTAATTAATCCACGACACGATAAAATATAATGAACCCATTAGTTAGAAATACTTTTGGCGCTAGTGATACACGTATCTGTGATTTATAACAGCTAGCCTAAGGAAAAATGGGAAATAAACTATTTTCAATGTTCATTCGAATAAAATATCCACGTATTGCGTGCCTATCCTAAACCGATAGGAGTCTCCATGTTGTTGACAAGCATAATCCAATTTTCAGAGGTAGTGCGTGTCCAAGAAGTATTAGTCCGCGTTAATAGCTGGAGAACTAGTAAAAATAAACAGATTAAAATTTAGAAGTTGAGTGTAAACTACCAAATTATTTTTTTTTGGCTGTTTAACATTTTTTCACTGTTTCTGAGGGTGGTAACAGGAAGCGGAACTCCTGACTTTTTAATGCAACTCTGTACTGAATTTTACCTTATTTATCTAAAATACAAAAGATGTTGCGCAAACCGGAAGTCCCTATCTCGACCCGTTTTGGAATGGTAACTGATAAAATTGTTATTTTTAATTTTATTCTATAAGATTTTTTACATATATGAGCGGATCACGAAGTCCAACGGTCTAAATATCTGGTACCGTGGTAATTTTAAGTGAAAAGAGGGAAATAAAATAGCGAATAAAGTGGAAGATCCTTGGTCTTTGCAGTTGAACGGTGACGGGATGCATGGCATTAATAAATAAGGAAGGGATAAACCCTGGAGGTATCTCTAGAACAGAGACTTATCTTGTAGTTTTCAGTAGTTGCTGCAATTGGAGAATAAACAGTTTCTTCCAACAGTAATTAGTATAAGAGTCTGGTAAGAGTTTTATTAATAAAAAAATCGTTAAATTTCCTTTACCCGGAACTTCCCTCATTATGAAGCTTTCCTTGTATTAGAACTAGTGAAGTCTGATCCAATTTAGTTCAGTATATATTCATTTAGTAACACATATATACTGATTCTTAGAATATTTTTATTCGTCGCCATTTTGTTAGATCATATCCTACCTATGCCGCACTTCACTTTGGGCATAACGTAAAATAAATTCAAAAGGTAGTTTTTATGTTAATACACACCGCCATTTTATTACGTCATGTTGAATTCGTAACATTTTATCCCTATATCACATTTAATTTTTATGCAAAATTTAAAGTCAATTGATGAAACATTTTTTACGTTGCTTTCTAAAAATGTTATTTGGTCGCCGTTTTGTTCCGCTGTCTTGAATTCGTACCACAACTTTACCAGTTTAGCACTATATTACACTTAATGCCTGTACAAAATTTGAAATTAATTTAATGAATAGTGATTTCAGGCTGATATTCTAAATATTTTAAAAGGCCGACATTGTGTTTTGTTCTCTTATATTCATACCAGTTCATTCCTATATAACATTTGATTTTTGTGCAAAATTTGAGGTAAACTAGATAACTAATTTTTTAAGTAATAATTTTTTAACGTTTCACTAGGCCGCCATCTTATTCCGGCATATTGAACTTTTAATATGTTACCAACCGTCATTTTGTTCCGCCATCTTGGATTCATACCAAAATTTTACCAGATGTAGTAGTTTGTAGTAATAATTTTTTTAACAATTTACTAGGCCGCTATTTTGTTTTGTAATAATGGATTTTTACCAAAATTTTGCTAGATCGTCCCCATATGAACCTCAATTTTTGAAGATAATTTGCAGTCAATCGGGTAAGTTGTTTTTAAGCTATGCCGTGAAATAAGAGGCAGACAGGCAAATCAACAGACGGATCGACGAAATTGATAAAACGTATTGGTTGGCATCTAGGGGCGCTAAAACGTGAAGATATATAAAACCTGAAAGTCACAAATATTTTATTTAGTCGCCTTTTTGTTCCGCTATCTTGAATTAGTGTCACGGTTTTACTAGTTTATCTGTATACCACAATTAATTATGACACACAATTTGAAATCAGTTCATCCAGTAGTTTTTTAGGCTGACTTTTTAAATATTTTACTAAGCCGCCATTTTGTTTCGCCATCTTGGATTCGTAGCAAAATTTTACCAGTTGATTCCTACATAATACTTGATTTTTGTGCAAACTTTGAGATAATTTGCATACGAAGTTTTTTAGTAATATTTTTTTTAACATTTCACTAGGCCGCCATTTTATTTTGCCATATTGGATTTTTACCAAAATGTTAACAGGTTATCCCCATATGACCCTTAATTTTTGACCAAAATTTAAAGTCAGTCAGGTAAATAGTTTTTTAGCTATGCCACGACAGACATTCCGACGGAATTGAGAAAACATGTTTTTCGGCATCTAGGGACCTTGATTCGTAAAGATCTAAAAAAATCTCGGAGGGTGATCTTTTTACGATTAGCATACTTTTCTTTGAGGGAAGTAAAAATGGATCAACTAAAATTAGCCTATATGTTAAATTTCGCAGGGATTTTAATCGCCCCATTATCGACAATTATGTCGATTGACTGCGCCGTTCAGAAAAAAATTGCTTCCCCACTAAATCCTGCCCGATAAAAGTAATTTGACACACAAACATCTTTTTGGCTATTTCGCAACTTAATAAAAATATTTAACTTTAAATGTATTGAAACAAATATTTAATAAAATTACATATCTCAACATGTAGACCAGTCTGTCTACGGAATGTTTCGATACATAATATAAAAAATATTATTTAAGCAAGGATAGAAATTATGTCATTTACTTTAAGTTTTTATAGACACATAGTAGTTATACAAATCGTAAGAGATAAACATTATTATTATTATTACGATCAGAGCACTGATGAGTCCCGATAGGATGAAAGTATTTGTACAACTACTACGTGTCTATAAAAACTTAAGGTACATGACATAACTTCTTATGCTTGCTTAAATAATATTGTTTATATTATGTATCGAAATATTCCGTAGACAGACTAGTCTGTCTATATGTTGAGATATGTAATTTTATTAAATATTTGCTTCAATTAATATAAAATTAAATACTTTTATTCAGATGCGAAAAAGCCAAAAAAGATTTTTGTTTGTCAATCTAAAAGCAACAAATAATCTGAACACATTTAAAATAGTAATTTGGTTGCATTTCAATTAAACGTAACATTTATTTCCTCAAAATTGTGGACATATAAGGCATTTAGTGTTAGTTGATGGCTTATTCAGAATCAGCTTTGTTTTGGCAATAAAAAAATATATTTAATTTTGTATTTCATATTGGAAACACTGTAAAATAATCTCAAAAATCTGACATCACTCATTATCGTTTTCAAATATTGACAAATTTCTTAAATTTAATTTTGTAATTCTTTAGACTTGTTATAATTATCCTTCCTGTATAAATGCAGTTTTATGTATCATCAAAAATCATTACTCTATAGATTGGGATATCAAGCTGGTCACAAGAAGAATCTTTAAGTTTTGTCTTAGATCTATATTTCCATTTCTTCAAACCAAATAAAATTTCAGCCTACTGTCCTGTTGGGAATAATTTGTTGTAACGGCGGCGGACATTTAGTTAATTGAGTTTCATTGAACAATTATATATTCACAAAACATGCGTTTTTATTTCTTAGGGCTGGTATCTTCATCTCAGAATAATATTATTCGGTGGATATTTTCCATGGTTACAATTGCTCCAACAATCGTTTCCACGGTAAATATTCGAAGAATAAAGTTATTTGTTTTTATTTAGCAATAGATCTAATCAAAAGTTCGAATAAATATAAAATGTTTGTAGAAGGTCAAAACGACGTTTATTATGTCGAGATGGGATCCCGGCGAGTTTATTGCGCATCAATTTATTAAAGACATATTGCAACAACATAATATAGCTAACGACAAAAGTGAAGTTCGTGCAACCAAACACAATTATCCGTGTTAGGTGTGCCACATATATTGTCTTCCCTTGGATAGTTAATTTAAGAAAACGATCGTATAATACATTTGCTGATGAAACAAATAGAATAAATTAATCCACGACACGCTAAAATATAACGAATCCATTAGTTAGCAATCCTTTTGGCGCTAGTAATACACGTATCTGAGATTTGTAACACCTAGCTTGCGGAAAAAAGGGAAATAAATTATTCTCAGAGTTCATTCGAATAAAATATTCACGAATTGCGTGTCTAGCTTAGACCGATAGGAGTTTCCACATTGTTAATAGAGATAGTCCAATTTGCAGTGATATTCCTGGAAGGGAATATAAAATGTATTACGTTTTATATTATCGAGTTACACCTATATTTTTACTTTCCCATATAGCATTCTATAGAATATACATATTAATAATACGATGGCTAGTTCCGTTAAGGTGGCTATAAATTACCATGGGGACGCGGTGTTTAGGTGTAGTTTCATTTATTAATCTATCTGTCAGGTCTTTTCAACTTAATCGGTCATTACGTATCATACATTCGCTATGTAATATGTTACCTTCAAGCCAAATGAGACAATGCACCGGAAATTCTTCGACGTTTATGTAATGTGTATGGGGAAAATATTGTGAGTGCCGTGACAGTGCAGTACGAAACTGGTGTAGGGTTTTCCGGAAAGTACGAGCTGATGTTCATGTTGAAGGTGGACAAGGGAGGAAGTCCGTAGCAAGAGACTATACTGTCGATAAAATGAACAACGTAATTCGGAAGCGTCGACGTTCCACAGTTTCTGAACTGTCTGCTGATTCTGCTTAAATTTCCCGGTCAACTATTTATGATATTGTTACAATAAACTTGGCTACCACAAATGTTATGCGCGGCTTCTTTAGGAATAATGTAATGGCTTTCCAAAAATATATATGTATGTTTTTTTTTTAGTATAATTCATATAATTTAATTACGTCAACGTTGGTCCCAGCAGTTGCGGGGCATTGATGATGCAATAAGTCGTGTTTATGCCTTGTGATAGAGATGCTAATTTTACGTTCTGTCATATCAACGTGCTATCTTTGTGCTCAAATTTTAATTCTTTTGTTGAGTTTGTCAGTTCGAAGAAATACGACGTCTGGGGTTTGTCTGAAATGTGGTTAAATCCCGATATTTCGAACTCATCATTGTCTGTATCCGGTTTTAAATTGGTGAGGAAGGATAGGAACGGCAGAGGAGGAGGTGTAGCGTTTTACATAAGAGAAGAATATTCATTTAAATTAATCGATATGCCTCCTTCTAGAAGTACCTTAGAACAGTTGTGTGTAACCTTGAGGATTAACCGTAAAAATATTTGTTTCGGCACTCTTTACCGACCACCCTATGAAAATCTTAAGCAATGTTTAAGTGACCAGGAAACTTCTCTCACTATGGTGTATCCAACCCATAATTTGGTTTTATTTGGTGCTGATTTTAATGTTAATTTTCTTTTGAATAATAATAGTATTCAATATATTATGAACAACCTAGTAACTAAGTATAATCTTAACCAGATTGTCAAAGCACCTACGCGTATAGCCAACAATAGTGCCACACTAATTGATATTATAGTTACATCATCATTGGAGTTAGTTAGCAATTCTAAAGTGGTTTCTGTAGGTGATACCTCTGATCACTGTCTTGTTTCGTGTGATATTAATGTAAAAAGCAACCCGTTCAAATAAAGTATAACACTTATAGGGATTATTATTTTAGATTATTATTAATCTTTAATTTCACAAAAAATAGCATATAACATGAAAATTGCCAACTTCTATCTTTAAAAATAAGGGAGATACCCCGCAAAATTGTCGAAATTGAGATACACTGTACATTTCAACGTTACATACAAAATAAATATAAGAGCTCCACACTTTAATTCTCCTTGACTTCACTAAATACCAATATTTTCACCCCTTAACATTTTTCTTGGATTAAGAGAATCCTCTTAAGATAGACATGATTAATAAGGCAAATATTATCGCATGTCTACCTGTACAGCCATCTATAAACCATTAGAATTAATTAAAATGCTCGGACATTCAAAATGGCGCAAAATTTGAAAACACGCGCGGCTGATTTTTAATTTAACCCTGCGAAGTCAAAGTCGCCTCGTTTTACGGTAACTAAAATTAAAAAAGAGCAGCTAAGTGAACAACCTTAAAGTTTCTAAAATAATTATCAGAATAAATGACGTTCCACCAATATTAGTAGATTAAAGCCCATATAAGGCGAAAATAAAATATATATTTAGTATCGTTTTTAAAGTTTTACTTTAAAACTCGAAAATAGCACTTTATTTTACTAAATAATTTTAAAATATATTAACCATGTTTTAAGTTCTTAAAATAATTATGTGTTCAGTGTTAAAAACATACTGGTTTGAAAATACTAAATTTCTCAGCTGTATGTTGGTCGACGCATTACATTGTAACAAGATACTTACATTATTTTGTTGGTAATCAAATATTAATCACTCAACGTACCTGAAAAAAATAGAAAAACTTATTTCAGTTATATTTATATTTATATTACTAATTCAAATGCCTAGTACAGATTAGTGAAATCAATCTTTAAAGAATTTCTAAAGTACATATTTGGTGATATCAATAAAAAGTATACTCTTTTCATATAACTTAAAAGCCAATTGAATTTTAAAAATTGCTGGTAGAGAAGCAAAAGTGAGCATATGATAATTATAACGCTAAAGCATTATTACAACATCTCCTTAATTTTAGTTATTTTGTCGAGTAGTAACCCTCATTTGCAATTTCTTCTTTGTTTTATAAATTGTGTATAAGAACTGCATATGTTATATTTCTAACATAACACATAAGTAATACACTGCTTTTAGTATTTTATTTTTAGTTTTGCTGAAGACAGAGATTTTTCCTTGCCGTTCCTAGAGTACCTTCACATTGGACCCAGACCTAACATCTACATATTAAATTTTTAAGGTAAATAGATAACATTTTTTTAATATTTTAATTTTGTATTATAATTCTGGCGTAAAACCCAAAAATAGTTTTCTTCTTAAATCATAAATCTGCCCCTACGACATCAAAATTATTTACTAACAGCGTGTCCTGAAAAGTTCTTAACAAATGGAAAACTTTTTTAATTCTCATTTCATGAAAAATGTTACTCTTCATAAAAGGTTCTGCTTCATCGTAAAATATTATTGGAATTAAAATACTTAAAAAATATTGTACGGGGTTGCCATAAACTTAGAAAATCTATAATTGCCTGAAAGAAAACTACCCATAAGTTTAATTTTAGAGCAAAATGCCATAAGAGAATTTTTCTGAGTATTCCGAGGTGTGATGAAATACTAAATTTTATAAAGAAATTCAAATCTGAATGCAATGTACAGGTTACACAAAAAGTTTTATTTAACAATATCGTATAAAAAAATCAACCAAGAATGAACAATGACCAAATTAAGCTTCTATGTGAGCGCCATCCTATTCCATACAAACTACGGTTCTTCTACTGAACTCTGCTATTGCCGCTCTTACCATAGCTGGCGTAATTTCTTGTACATTCTGCCTGATGACTGTTTCCAGGTGATCGACGTTTTAGAATGGCCTGTGAAGATAGATCTTTTCTTTTAACAGTCCCCAAATCAAAAAGTCCAATTGGATTAGGTCAGGAGACCTGGCTGGCCATGGGATTGCAAAATACGTTCATATCCTGAACACCTAATATTTAATGCCAATTATTCAACATATTCAAACAATTGAGTAAAAATTCAAGTAAGTTTGTAAAATTTTCACGAAAGAAAAAATGCGGCCCTACTATTTGGTTATCCAAACATTTGTTTTAAATTAATATTGATTACGACACTATGAGAAAATTAGGATTTTCGTCACACCACCAGCGCCAGTTCTGTGAGCATACGACTCCGTTTCACGTAAATGTCGCCTCATCGGTAAATAATATTTTTCTGGCTAAGAAAGAATCATCTACAGCTTCTCCTTGGAACCAGGCACTGAACAGGAAACGGACTTCAAAATCTCTAGGTAAAACTATATGGATATATATATATATATATATATATATATATATATATATATATATATATATATATATATATATATATATATATATAACATATTTTTTTATCTTATTAAAAAATTCAGCCGCTTCAACCCTTTTTTTTATGATCTCCAATGATTAAAACAATTTAAATTTTTTCCTATTTTGTTATATTAACTACGACGACGAAAATAAAAGAAAAATATTCAATGTAATAAAATAACCATCACTTCAATTATCTACTGCCAGTACAATGCAAGATTATGTTCTGTAACAACAGCATGTTCAATTGTTTTTCGACCTACTCAGTTTTGTTAGTAATTAGCGTAAGGTCAAAACATTACACTTTCTGCTACTAGAAAAGTGCTTCCGAATTTCTTTCTGAAATTTAGTATTTTATAAGACCTCGGAATTCTCTTATGGCATTTTGCTCTAAAACTAACCCATAAGTTTAGTTTTCTCTTCAAGCAATTTTAGATTTAGGCAACCCTGTGCAATATTTTTTAAGTTTTATAATTCCAATAATATTTTTGGAGAAAGCAGAACTTTTTATGAAGAGTGACATTTTTCATAAATTGAAAAATAAGAAAGTTTCCATTTGTTAAGAACTTTTCAGGACACGCTGTATATTTTTTGGGTTGACCGCTAGAGCAATTTGGCCAACTATAGATGTGTTTCTGACTTAAGGTCTTCATCAGTGTAGAAAGACAAGTACAATTAGCGCCAAAATTATTACAAAATACCACACCAGAGCCACCAGCAGTAGCAAAACCGATATTTGTGGTTACCAAGAGAACATCCAAAATCTTCGCCAAACTTGATACTCTATTACCACAGAGCAGCATATAGCCACTTATGGCGAAACTTATAACCCAAGAGTAATTAAATCGAAAGTAGGAAAGTTTTAACGAATATGAAACGATTCGGAGAATAGCCAGGAATTTTAAAATCAAAACCGCCTTTAAACCGGGAAATATGTTAGGAAGCCTTCTGACAAAAGCTCAGACAAAGGATATCGACAAGAAAAAAAATGCATTTACCAAATCCAGTGTGAATATAGTGAATCGTACATTGGAGAGGCAAAACGCTTAGTATAACAGTCAATGATTATTCTATGCATACTTAAAAGGGAGACATCAAAATCGGGCATAGCGGAACACGTCTGGTCATACCAACACCGGATGCAGTGGTCGGAGGTTAAAAGCTTGCATAGTGGGCAGCGTTGGTGAAAACGAAAGTTTATAGAAGCAGGTTTCGGAGAAAGGAATCAAAGTATATTCAGTAAGCCTAGCGTCAATAATCCAAACATATGGAAGCGGCTTCTAGCTCAAACTGACCTCCTAAAACTCCACTGTTCAGGTAACTGTCATAGGCTTCACATATAACCGCACACGACTAGTATATAAAACCGTAGCTATGGAGATACGATTTACTTCGAAAACGATTGGAGATACTTACCATTCGAAACGTTGTAAAACCAAAGTCATTAAGCCAATGCAAGTCTAGGATTTCCTCAATTCATTTGAAAGCAAACAGGATGTTAGTATTATGTACATAATTGACAATAGAGGTACTTGCTGTTCGCAGCTCGAGACCTTTGTCAATAATGTATAATACAAATAGAAAATGTCCTATCATACATTCCTGAATTATGCTCATGCCAAGATTTTGAACACCGGAAAGATAATTTTTGCTGATACTATAAATTAAAACTCTCCGTCCCCCTAACATCTATCTAAAATTGAACCTAGCACAAGACTCTAAAGTCATATTTCTGGGATTTCTGCAGCAAAGCGTATTGGTTTATGTACTCAAACGCCTTTAAAAGATCTAAAAACTTACCATAGTAAAGCTTTTTCTCTCCAAACATCGAATATGTTATTTAAGATGTCCTAAATTTCAGTGTCAATGCTTCTGCTTTTAATAAAGCCATGCTGCTTTATTAAGTAAGCCTTGAGAAAGATAAGAACACATTGCCTTCTTCAAAATATTTGGGAAAAAAGATAAAAGAATAACGGGTGTGTAATTTTCAAGTCAAGTTGGGTTACCCTCTTTAAAAAACGCCACGAGCAAGATAATTATTAATAATAAAACATAGGAGCTACAACGCACAACACGCTAAGGTGAGCATACCATACCTTTCAAAAAATTTATATGCGCCGCCAATTAACCAAGGAGTGATAGTATGCTGGCAGAAAATGTCAGTATTATTTCTTATGATAGCAATATCAAAATTAGTGACTTCTTCCCAATGAGTAAATGGTTTAAAAATTATGTCAGAAGCTCCCCTATGTAACTATTTTAGTTTAATGAATAAAACCGACCTTTTTTTCGTTTACACTGAGGCTATAATAATAGTAAACGGTTTTTCACCTAATGTTTACGCTATTAATGTACTTTTAATGTATCTTTAATTAGTTTTTATCGTATTTACATGAGCGTGTTTTATGTACATATCTAACCTATCCAAAATAAACCTCCAAGACTCTATCCATTAGAATCCGTGACGCAAAGTCCATAAAATACTAAACGAACTATTTACCCAAGCGTAAAAATCAAATAAAATATTCTCGTATTGCGTGTTAAAGCTAAATACTCATTTATTTGGGGATATATTGTCTTAGGTTAACGGATACGTTCGAATTTATATACTTTTTAATTAAGTTGGATGTGTAAGATGCGTGTCGGCTCGGTTTAAATGTTAATGCTAAAAAGACGACTTGTCTAGATAAGGATATCTCTTTGATTTTGTTCGCAATTTGTTTAACTAATTTATGGTAATTTTCTAATGTGTCACTGGCCACTACTTAGGTTTGACTTTCTTATTCGTCACGCAATAATGGCATTGATAATTTTCACAAGGCGATACTTTTTGTATAATATGTAACTTAATAAATATATTTTTGCTGTTAAAATTCAAAGGAAATGAAACGAACACCTTAAATTTGTATGTATTTTTTTATAAATAATCACGCAACCGCTATTTTAGTTTTTTTTTTCAAGGGTATTTAAAAATATTTTAAAAATCGTAATCAAAAAATTTCTCTAAGTTTGCAAGTATTAAAAACAAGTTTGCAAGTATTAAAGCTGCAAGGTTCAACTTTGCACAAATCTAAAAAACCGGTAAATTTCCTTTAGCCGGAACTTCCCTGGTTATAAATGTTTCTTTTTATTTAAAATAGTAGAGTGGGACCCAATTTTATATATATATATATATATATATATATATATATATATACTGTATTTTCAAATATTTTTATTATACTCTATGTTATTTCACCATATTGGAGTCGTATTGATTAGTATCAGTATTTTACCAGTTTATAACCATACCATACTTGATTTTTGAGCATAATTTAAATAAATGAAATAATAAGTTTTGAAACTGATTTTGTAAGATCGACATTTTGTTTCATCAACCTATCACATTTCATTTTTGTGTAAAATTTGAAGTCAATTGAAAAAGATTTGTTTACGTTGATTTTTCAAACATTTTATTTGGCCTTCATTTCGCTCCGTCATCTTTATTCGTACCACGATTTAACTAGTTTATCTCAATATCACACTTAATGCTTGCACAAGGTATCAAACTAATCTAATAAGTAGTTATTTTTATATTTTATTTGAGGTAAATTGAATAATTAGTTTCTTAGTAATAATATTTAATACTTTATCGGGCCATCATTTTGTTCCGCTATACTGGATTTTTACCAAAATGTTATCAGGTCATGCCTACATGATATTTTTTGATAAAAATTTGAATTCATTCGGTTGAGTGGTTTTTCAGCTATTTCTGGGAGTGATAGGAAGACACACTGAAGATATATAAAACCTGGAAGGGTGATTTTTTCACCAAACTTTGAATTCAATCGGGTGAGTAGTTTTTTAGCTATGCTTCGAACTGACAGACAGACACACACAGACATCTAAAGACGCTAAAAGTGAAGATATATATCTGGGAGAGTGATTTATTTCACGATTACAAACGTTTGATTTGGTCGCTACTTTGTTCCGTCATCTTGAATTTCTACCACAATTTTCCAAGTTCTCTTATTATTTAAATTTGAAATGAATCTCATAATTAATTTTTCAGATCAGTTTTTTTTAATATTTTGTCAAGCCGGCATTTTGTTTCACCATCTTGGATTGGTACTAAAGTTATATTAATTGAATCCTACGTAATACTGGATTTTTGTGCAAAAGTTCAGGTAAATTGAACAAGTAGTTTTTTAGTAATAATTTTTTTAACATTTCACTAATATGCCATTTTATTAAGGCATACTGGACTTTTACCAAGATCATCACATTAGTTATTAGCTATGCCGAGAAAAGACAGACCGACAGATAGACAGATCGAAGGACCGAAGGAGTTGATAAAACATGTTTTCGGGTATCTAGGAACCCTAAAACATGCAGACCTGTAACAACCTGGGAGGGTGATTTTTTGATCATTATAATTTTATTTTAAAAGAAAAGTAAAAACTGAAAATTTAAGAAAAATTAAAATTAACTTATTTGGGTAAAAAGCTTTTATTGCGCCATATTTTGAACAAAATTGTATAAGATGATTTTTTACGTTGATTTTTTAAACATTTTATTTGGCTGCCATCTTTGTTCATACCACAATTTTGCTAGTTTATCTAAATATCACACTGAATGCCTGTACAAAATTTGAAATTAATCTAATAAGTAATTTCGTAGGTACATCATAGATTCGTATCAAAATGTGACCAGTTCATTTCTATGTAAATTTGTGTAAAATTTGAAATAAATTGAATAATTAGCTTTTTAGTAGTAATTTTTTAACATTTTACCGTGCCGTCATTTTTTGTGCCATATTGGATTCTCACCAAAATATTACCAGGTCATCCCCATATGGCCTTTAATTTCGACCAAAACTTGAAGTCAATCGGAAGATTAGTGTTTTAGCTATGACGCGAATTGACAAACAGACACACACAGTCCGACGGAATTAGCAATATTAGCATATATAAAACGTGGGGGGATGATTTCTTTTTCGATAACAAACATTTTATTTGGACACTATTTTGTTCTGTCATCTTGAATTTGTACGACTATTTTACCATTCCATATCTCAAATCTTGCACAAAATTATTTGAAATTAGTCTTATAAATAGTTTTTCAGGCTGATTTTTTAAAAATATTTTCTTTAGCTGCCATTTTGTTTTGCTATCTCGGATTCGTGCAAAATTTTACTAGTTCATTTTTACGCAATATATGATTTTTCTGCAGAAATTCAGGTAAATTGGATAAGCAGTTTTTTATTAATAATTTTTTTTTAACATTTTACAAATCCGCAATTTTGCCTATATTTTTACCAAGCTCATCCCCACATGACCCATACATTTTTTCAAGTTTGAAGTCATTCGGGTAAGTAATTTTTTAGCGATGCCATGAAAAGACAGACTGTCAAACCGAAAGACCGACGGAATTGAAAAAAACTTCTTTTTTGGAATCTAGAGATCCTGAAACGTGAAGGTCTGTAATTACGTGGGGGTGATTTTTTCACGATTACCTACTTCCATTAAAATGAACCTTCAATTACCATTCTCTACACAAAGTCTTTCTTTCATGCAAAATACTCCTTTTGATTTATATTTATTTATACATAAGAAAATTTTAGTGCTCTTTTCTTCACTTTACTACCCTCTGTGTTTGTTGGTTTGGTTTGTCTGGTACAATTCATGTAATTTTTCCGCCAATTCCAAATAATAATCGATTAACTTTAAATTTGGCAATACAATTCGACACATTCTAATATAAAAACTTTAAAATGGAAGCATCAATATGGAGTGCAAGGATAGGAATTTGTATCCGATTTGATCGGAAATTTGTATCTAGGGGTATATTGAAGAAAATTTCACACCTGTACTTGATAGCCAATCAGATGCCTTTATTTTTCAACGTTACCATAGCAACGGGTCGGATTTCCGGAAATTTTTTCTCGTTAGTAAAGTTTACGGAAATTAGTTTTTTTTCTAGGTAATTAATTAAATTGGCAAGTTTTACTTAATAAAATATACTTCCTTGAATTTTAGTAAATTAAGCTTAAATAAAATTAAAATTTTAGTATGTTTTAAAGATAGTGCAAAATATTTTACTTTAGTAAAGTTTTAGGAAGTTTAATTTTAAACCTAAAAAAAAATGTTTTTTATAACAACCAAAACTATACTATATAATATACGGATAATTAGACTACCGTAAACTAAATCATCAAGGGGTCTGTCATCCTGCTTTTTCATCATTCACAGCCTACTAAACAATAATTGAACAATATGTCGTTTGCCATCAAGCTACACGAAAACCGAGATGAAAATTAAAAATAAATTTTGGTGTGAAATTTTCTTACCGAATCTTCCACGTGCATGAATTAATACCGGAAATTATTTCCTCGGTGACGTCTTCGACTCGAGAAAATTTTCATAAAATTCGAACACAATAATTTCCGGCAATAATTCGAGCACTAGGGAGATTACTAGTGAGTATGCCAGTTTGCTAACATCGTAAATATAGTATAGATAATTTTTTTTTATTTGTACAGAATTTTTAGTATTTCCAGCAATTAAATTGGTTAAATCAATATAATATTATTTTGTCTCAGGTTAGCGGATATACTCGAAATTATATAATTTGTAATTAAGTTGAATGCATAGAATACGTGTGGGGTCGCACTATCGAAACTATGAGTCTGATCTGAAATCTATAACTTGTCTAATCTTGGAGAATTTGCTTAAGGGTAAAAGCTATTATATAGATCCAACAAATATTATTTCTCACAACGGATTTATTTTTAAATAATACATTGTTACTCGAAAAACGCTTCCGAATTTTGCGTTTTCGTTCGCTTGTAGCTCTTAATGATTTTTTTAACCTGCTATTCAAACTCTAACAGTGGCTACAAGGTAGTTCCTCATATTTTGACAAGTTTTGGCCGTTTTATTATAACATATAGAAAATATGTTCAAATATAAAGTTATAAGGTTTCTTTTAAATCGTAAGAATTTGCTAAGAACAGAAACAAATGAACGTCGCAAAGCTGTCAAAAACTGACATCTTTGATTTTATTAAACGGAACACCCTATAGATTATGCTATATTTGGATTCTACGGGGACTTCTAGAGATATTTTCATATGCTACAAAATCCAAAAAATGCAACCCTCAGCCAAACAATTTTTATGTTCCTAGTGTCATTCAATAGCTTATAAAAAACCAAGACAGAAACATGCAAACCGTTCTGCTTGTATGCTTGCTGTATCGTTTGAGTTCTGTAGCATATCAAAAAGACAAAAACTGTCATTTTTCAACTGTTTTTTTTTCCCTTCACTTCCTTCTCTAAAAATTCATGCAGATATTTTTCTATAGAATCAAAAAAATTCGTTTGTAAATTCTACATGACATAAGCTTTTCAAAAATGTATAATAGTGCTTATCAGATATTTACTTCTAGAACAACATATAAAAAGACTCGCATTGTTCACATGTGACAACAATCTTCATTTAACAACAAAAAAAATTTAAATGTCTTAGTTATATTTTGTAAAATACCTACATTATATTAAAGTTTATTATGCATACTAGCAAATTAAACCAACAAAACACTTTGGTTGCTAGATTCCCAGAATGCATTTTTGATATGCCTTTGTTATACCATTGTCCATAGTGGGTCTTCTTTGTAAGATGGGTGTAGTTTTAATTGATATACAATAAAATTTAAGGGCAATAATTAATATTACTATACAAAAATAATATCAGGTATTGTAATTATTACACAAAAAGAGCGTGTGGTGCCAATGAAATAAGAAATGCAAGGAATCAAACAATTGAACAATAGTTTCGCATATAACAGGGTTTAGTTTGAATTAGTAAAAAAAATTAATTTATAGAAAATTAACTAAATATACAAAGAGATGTATAAACTATCCTCGTATATTAAAAAAAATCCATTAATAGGCCATTAAACGAAACATTCCATCTAAAAAAACTCTACCTTTTCTAAAAAGAAAGTTAGTTATGAGTAGAAAAAATAAAACAGCCAAACAAGTAAAAATAAAAAACAATGTAAATACCATCTTAGGTTAAGCACATGTCTTTTTTTATTGCTGATTATTATATAATGAATATCGAATTACAACTCATTTTTATTAATAAGAAAGTCTATCTAATTTTGCTAAAGCCAATTTAACATGTTCTAAAAATATGTTTATTGAAAAAAATGATACAACATTAACTTTTTCCTACATTAATACATTTTCATAATTTAGTTTTGTGGAGTTTTAATTGATATACAATACAATTTCGTCACAGGTATACACATTTATAATAATTATTAATATTATTACATACATTATTGTAATTACTGCACTAAAAAGAGCGTGGGGTACCAATGAAATAAAGATACAAGGAATACTTCATCTTACCATTACTGGATTTTAAATTTCTTTCAAAACTTTTATATATGCTTTTTAAGTTGTTTTTGTATAAAAACCAGAGATGTTATCTGTTTGGCAAAAATGTATTAAAATAAACAATAGACTTTGCTTGCTAATTAATTTAATTATGATCAAATGAAGGTTTAGCAAAATGTAATTCCATATCTTTCAAATAAATAGAATTTAATTAATTAGCCATTATGTTTATAGGTTAACCTAATATTAAACCGAAAACAATATTGCAGTCTAAATTAGTTTACAAAATGATCAGCAGATATCAAACAATTGAACAACTGTTTCGCATATAACAGGGTTTAATTTGAATTAGGAGAAAATTGAATTGATGGGAAATTAGATAAATAAAATATTCTACTTTTTCTAAAAAAAAAAATGAATTGATCTTTAAAATAGAGACTCAACAGCAAAAAAAACCAAAAAGAAAACATAAAAATAATGTTAATACCATCTCTTAGAACTAGCATATATATATATCTTATTGCTTGATTTTATAACAAATATTGGATTACAATACATTTTTGTTAATGAAAAGTCTTTCTAATTTTGCTAATGCCACGTTGACTTGTTCTAAAATACGTTTAGTGAAAAAAATTATACAATATTAATTATTTCTTATATTGATACCTAGTTGTTTGCAGTTTCAATTACATAAAAATAGTTATTGTAATAATTTCTGGCTATAAATTTCTTTAAAAATTGTTATATTTACCATATTTGCCTTTTAAGGGTACTTCGTATAAAAGCAAGAAATGCTATCTGTTTGGCAAAAACGCATTAAAATAAAAAATAACCTTCGGTTGATAATTAATTTATACATATTACATAATTTTAACCTGATTTTTTGAAAACCATATTGCTTCGACTTATCTCTGTTTTCATTTTAATGAAAAAATATACAGGGTGTCCCATTGAAAAAAAAACATAAATTTATATCATATCTCAAAAACTGAAATTGATAGAAAAAGGAAAAACGCCACTGACTTCTACTTAAAAAACTACATAAAGCGCCAACATACTTTTTCCTTCTATCACCAATGAAAAGCGAGATAAAGGAACCTATCAAAAAAGGCCAATTTTCGAAAACATCCTGTATCTCAACAACAAATCAAGTTAGTCATGATCAGTAAGCGGTAAAAGTTCATTTGTAAATCGAAATCGAAAATGTTTAATCAGTTTTTATGTAGTACCTTCTGTTTTGAACAGAACCGCCTACAAGTATAGAAAGTGTGCCACCCAACATATTTGTGAAAATTCAATGAAATTTTTCGTGTTTTCTGGAAAAGAGTACAAGGTAAATCTCATAAGAATTTCAATGGAATTTGTAAGAGATATCAACTGCTTGTAATTTGACCAATAAAAGAATTTAACTAGAAACAAACAGATATTCAAATCCACTTCAATTTAAATAATCAATATTTTAAATATGCTTATCATTAAGTTAAATATAAATCCAGTTAATAAAAAAATTAAGCATTTAACAAGAGAAAGTGGCAATAAATTAATTAAATGACAAATTCCTTATCAATTTCGACACAATCAACACTAACAAAAATTAATTTCGATCCAAAAATCATTGTGCTGTTGAATGAAAATAAACACTCTCGTGTTTAAATATAATTAGTCTGCAATAATTAAACTGACATATCATGTGGCTACATTTAAAAAATGTACAGAAAAATAAAAAATGTCTCAAATTTAAATAAAACTACTTATGAATTAGTATATTTACAATAATTTAATTTAACTTCTTTAAATATATGTAATTTGCTCTCTTCTAAAATTTCTGAACAACTGTTAAAATATTTTAGCTCTGAAATTAATATATACGCATTAAAAATGTTAAAATAAGCATTATCCGATCCTTTCTAGCGTTTTCATGCACTTTTAATACTCATAGATATTAGGATAGGTTAGGATACTTGTGTGCACGCCTTCGAAGGATTCTAAATGGGAACGGGATCGGAAACTATGCCAGGACAAGGACTCTGAACATATACACGGAATAAGTGTCCGATATTTTACAGAACAGTTCCTCACGTATTTTTAAGATAAAAAGTACGTATAAAGATGTTACGTTTCCAAGATACAGGATGCTAAAGTTTTAATATTTCTTATTTGCTTTTTATAAAGCGTGTACATTTATAAACATAATTTATTTAAATTTGGCAGACATTATAGGATGACCAACGTCTACAAAATACCCATAATACATTTTTAAAATTCTGATGTTACTTTTTTTTCGGTTGTGGGCCAATAACACAAATTAATACTTTTTTGTGCCTTTTCTGTTCTTTACAGACACTTGACAAAATCTCAAGGAAACGATGGGAAGAATATAATTTTAATTTCGATTACATAGTTCTGAAACCCACTATCCTTCATGCTTATACAAATTAATACTTCCTTTGTTTGAGTGGCATTGCGAGGCATGCCGGATATTTCTTAGTAATATGTAAAAGATATTCTTAAAAAATAGTGTTATTATATTATTTTATATTTTAGGGTGCAAATAGTAATGCTTAAAAGAAACTATTTCAATGTTTAAAAAATTAATATATTTTGCCTACCTTTGTATTATAATGTAAGATTAAAGTTTAATGATTTTAAAAACCTACGTTTATCATATTCAATTATTTATTTTCTTAAAATTTTAGGCATAAATCGGCATAAAAAAAAACAGGATGTTCATAGAAAAGGACTTTCGTATAGAGTGTAAACAAGTTTTATACAAATCTTCGTATAATACACAGAATAATTCAAAAAATGCTAAAAAATATAATGTGAGTTTTTCAATGAAGCTTGCATAAAACTCCTATTTCTTCCAATTTTATTACAAGCCAATGAGATTGCCTACATATATAATATAGACAAAGAATGAAGTGCATTACTTTTAATGGAACTAAGTGTATTATTTTTAAGAGTTTTCCTATCAGCAGTATATCATAGAAAAATTATATAACACTTAATGCAGAAATGTTATACATTTGTTAATATGAACTTCATGTCTTTAATTGTAAATATTAATTTCCAAAAGTTTTCTTCAGGTGTGTACCGTAAATTATGATGTCAAACGCCTTTAAAAGGTCAGTGTAAATTACATCAACTTAATGGCTGAAATACCTTTTGAACCTGACTTATTATTTAAACATTATAGTAAATATATTTTGTAAGTACTTTGCCCTTATAATGACTTTACATTAATTGCTTTATTAACGGGATACGTTTTTATCAGTTGTGTAACGTGTGATATGTTGTTTTGTACTTGGATTTGTTGTTTTAAATGTGTTAACGTCCGATGATGATGATCGCAAGAGCGAAACACATGTCACCTTAGGTTTTTTAAAATATTTGACTAAGACCAAGATTTTGTGTGTTAGGTCCCTTTGCGAAATACGGACGACTTTTTCCAATTACTTGTATTAAACTAACTACAAAAATCCTGTGAAGCCCAAAGAAGGGACAAGTATGTTTTTGTAGGCCTACAAATCGCTTCCATCAAGACAGTTCTGAAGTATGAAAGTTCAAAAAACAAGCATCTTGTATAAATGCAATTAGAAAATTTTGAATCCAAGGGGACATCGTAAATGCAGCGAGTGATTTATCCTTATATCACTTTCTCTTAAAATATACCTTTTAAATAATAAAATACTCTATTTGTCTATAGAAATCTATATTTCTTCAAAATAAAAATAACACTCCAAATAATCATCTCATTATAGCCCCGAAACTAATCCGCAGGTAAAACTCACTCCTGTTACAACCGCGCTTGTCATCCCCATAAATTTCATCACTCCACAAAGGGACCGCCTCTGCGCTTAATACACTGTCGCGGCGTGTCTCGCACGTGCCTATTAAATTCATTCTTAGATTAATACATTCTATTTTACTGCTTCATTATCTTTAGGTTTCCCGGCTTCAATTGCAGTCCATATATTTTCTGCGGAGCCAATTTTAGTCAAATCTTTAATCCATATCCTCTGCCGCGTATGTTTAATATAATATGTTATAATCATTATTCGACTCTAAAGGGACCGTCATTGATTTATCCTTGTTACGAGATGCCATTAAAAATTGTTTGTAATCAGTTGCAAGTTTATACTCGTCTCATACAAAGAATAATTAAAAGATGACAAAAGAAAAACGTAGCATGAATTTTTCAATGAAGCTTGTATAGATACTCGTATTTCTTTCATTTTTATTGCAAGACGATGAGATTGCCTCGTATATAATATAGGTGAAAAAACAAGTACATCACTTTTAATAGAACTAAGTGTATTCTTTTTAATAGTTTTCCTATAAGCACTTGTAAATAAAAATTGCAAAACCATCTCTCTTTAAAAAATTAAGGAACACTCCAAATCATCATCTCATTATAGTCCTGAGACTAATCCGCTGGTACAACCGCGCGCCTTGACCCCCATAAATTTCATCGCTCCCCTCAAAGGGCCCGCCTTGTGCTTTAATACACCGTCGCGGCGTGGCTTGCACGTGCCTATTAAATTCATTCTTAGATTAATACATTCTATTTTACCGCTGCATTATCTTCAGGTTTCCCGGCTTAAATTGCAGACCATATATTTTCTGTGAAGCCAATTTTAGTCAAATGGTTAATCGATATCCTCTTGCGGATAAGTATAACTAAGTTATAATCATTACTCGGCTCTAAAGGAACTGCTATTGATTTATCCTTGTTACGAGATGCAATTAAAAAATGTTTATAATCAATGCTCGTCTGGTTTGAAAATAGTGATGGGAAATCTGGATCTTTTTAATGATCCGGGTCAACGCATCTGGGTCAGTTTTAAATTCATTAAATTAGTCGGGCCATATTCGTCATATTGATCATTGGGTATATACGTGTAGCTCCATCCATCTGAAAATTTATTATTAACCACAAAATCATGACTAATCTATTAACCAATTATGGTAAATTATAAATTTACGTAACCTAACTTATTTGACAATATCTTACCTATATCCGTTTTTAGACGTATCTATAACATCAAAACAATTTAAAAATTTAACGAAAATATAACTAAGGCTGGCGTTTGTAACAATATTCAGATTTAAGGGTGAACATACGAATGAAATTTAACACGATTTTGGTCGATTTTCTGGAACAAATTACGGCCGCACATGTTTTTTATCTAAGAAAATCCCAAACCAGTCTATAGTCATGTTCCTAAACTAGTCAATTATTATGTTTTTTCTTTTTAAAAAACGTACAAAACGTATTTAGAAATAATAAAGAAACGTCAAAATTTCATAAAAATGTGAAGTTTTAATCCACTTTTTTTAATATTTAGATGACTAATATTTAATTATAAATATACCACATGTCAATAATCAACATTTTTCTAGGTTATTTCCAAAACTATTTCCTAATTGGTTTAAAAATAAACTCAGGATTTCTTCTAAAAAATGATCCTATAAGTGAATTAATTCCATCTTATTTTCTAAACAGCCAATAATGCATCTCAGTCTTTTGGTGCTGCTATCCTTGTTTCTTGAAATCCGCGTATTTTATATCGACATTGGGAGTATACAGAATTTGTGTTAAAACATTTTCGGGTGGATTCAAAGATTTGGTGACGTTTTGCAAGTCAAATAGTAGTTCTTTTGTTTTCAACTTTTAGAGGTTATATAGTTACAATATTTGGTTTTAAAAATTAATTAATATTTTAAATATAGGTAAATATAGTATTTTTTACTTCCCTCTTAAATGGGAAGTATTGTATTCGTGAAAAAATCACTCTCCGAGATTCTTTCAGATCTTCAGATTTCAGGGTCCCTAGATAACCAAAAACATGTTTTTTTCAATTCCGTCTGTCTGTCTGTCTGTTCGCGGCGTAGCTAAAAAACTACTTACCCGATTGACTTTAAATTTCGGAAAAAAATTAAGGGTCATATGGGGATGACCTGGTAACATTTTGGTAAAAATCCAATATAGCGAAACAAAATAGCGGCCTAGTGAAATGTTAAAAAAATTATTATCAGAAAACTACTCATCCAATTTATCTCAAATTTTGCAAAATCTTTAAGTATTATGTTGGAATCAACTGGTAACATTTTGTTACGAATCCAAGATGGCGGAACGAAATGGCGGCTTAATAAAATATTTAAAAATTCAGCCTGAAAAATTGCTTAATGGTTTTGTATAGGGATCAACTAGTAAAATTATGGTACTAATTCAAAATGGCGGCCAAATAAAATGTTTATAATCGTGAAAAAATCACCCTCTTAGGTTTTACACATCTTTCCGTTTTGGCGTTTCTAGATGCCAAAAAATATGTTTCATCAATTCCGTAGGTCCGTCAGTCTGTCTGTCAGCTCGAGACATAGCTTAAAGACTACTTACCCGATTGACTTAAAATTTATATCAAAAATTAACGGTCATATCGGGATGACCAAGTAATATTTTGGTAAAAATCCAAGATGGCAAATAAAATGGTGGCCTAATGAAATGTTAAAAAAATTATTATGAAAAAACTGCTTATTCAATTCAAATTTTGCATAAACATCGAATATTATGTTGGAATTAACTGGTAAAGTTTTGGAAAGAATCTAAGATGGCGGTGTAATAAAATATTTAAAAATTCAGCCTGAAAAGCTACTTAATGCATTGATTTCAAATTGTGTGCCATAACTATTTGTGGTATAGGGCTCAACTAGTGAAACTGTGTTACTAATTTAAGATGGCGGAACAAAATTTCGGCCAAATAAAATTTTTGTCAATTCCGTCGGTTCGTCTGTCAGTTCGCGACATATCTTAAACACTACTTACCCGATTGACTTCAAATTTTGACCAAAAATTAAGGGTTATATTGGGATGACCTGGTAACCTTTTGGTAAAATCCAATATGGCGGAACAATGATTAAAAACTTTTCTTAGAGTGTCTTTTTTCAAACTGTCGACGTTTTGCAACTTAATTGTTGCATCCTCAGGACATATATAAATCTTATATCCTGCATGAAATCCATATTATCAGTCTTTACCTACTCTGTTGGTCTGCACATATTTTTAAATTTCTAAATGATTTTCGTTAATAATCCTCTTGTTATTTTGCTAGAGTGGTGTATTATTTGGGGTTAGGAACCAGTAAAAAAAACAAAAGTCTATTAAATAAAGTTTTTTCATAATAACTTTTTTAACATTTCACTACCGCCATTTTGTTTTGCCACATTGGACTTTTACCAAAATAATTCCCGATCATCCCTATATGACTCTTAATTCTTGGTCAAAATTTCAAGATAATCGGGTAAGTAGTCTTTAATCTATGCCGCGAATTATCAGAGAGACAGACAAACCGACAGACGGACCGACGGTATTGATAAAAACATATTTTTTGGCATCTAGGGACGCTAAAACGTAAAGATGTGTAAAACCTCAGAAGGTGATTTTTTCTTGATTACAAACATTTTATTTGGCCGCCATTTTGTTCGGCCATCTAGAATTAGGACCACAATTTTACTAGTTGATCCCTATACCACAATTAGTTATGACACACAATTTGAAATCGAACCATTAAGCAGTTTTCAGGCTGAATTATTAAATATTTTATAAAGCCGCCATTTTGTTTAGCCATCTTGGATTCTTACCAAAATGTTACCAGTTGGTTCCAATATAATACTTGAAAATTTGAGATAAATTGGATGAGTAGTTCTTTAATATTTTTTTTAACATTTCAATAGCCCGACATTTTGTTTCATCATATTGGATTTTACCAAAATGTTACCAGGTCATCCACATTTGACCCTTAATTTTTGACCAAAATTTGAAGTCAATCGGGTGTAAGTAGTCTTTAAGCTATTCTGCGACCTGACAGACAGAGAGAGCGATAGAGAGTCGGACAGAATTGATAAAATTTATTTTTTGGCATCTAGGGACGCTAGAACGTAAAGATGTGTAAAACCTAAGAGGGTGATTTTACACGATTACAAACCTTTTATTTGGCCGCCATTTTGTTTGGCCATCTTGAATTAGTACAACTATTTTACTAGTTGATAACCATGCCATAATTAGTTATGGCACACAATTTAAAATCAAACCATTAAGTAGTTTTTTTGAGGCTGATTTTTAAAAATTTTAATGAGCCTGCTATTTAGTTTCGCCATATTGGACTTTTACCAACATTTTACCAGGTCATCCCCATATAACCCTTAATTTTTGACCAAAATTTGAAGTCAATAGGGTAAATAGTCTTTATGCTATTCCGCGAAATGTTAACCAGCCAAACAGACAGACAAACAGACCGACAGACGGATCGGCGAGATTAATTAAATACATTTTTTGCATGTAGCGGCGCTAAAACGTAACGATGTATGAGAGGGTGAGTGAGGTTGATTTATCACAACTACAAACATTTTATTTGGCCGTAATTTTGTTCGGCCATCTTGAATTTGTACCACTATTTTACTAGTTGATTTCTTTATCTCAGTTAGTTATGGCACACAATTTGAAATCAAAACCATTAAGCAGTTTTTCAGGCTGGATTTTTAAATAATTTATTAAGCCGCCATTTTATTCCACCATCTTGGATTCGTACCAAAATGTTACCAGTTGATTCCAACATACTACTAGATGTTTTTGCAAAATTTGAGATAAGTTGGATAAGTAGTTTTTTAATAATAAATTTTTTAATATTTTATTAGGCCGCCATTTTGTTTCGCCATATTGGACTTTTTCCAAAATGTTACCAGGTCATCCCTATATGACCCTTAATTGACTAAAATTTGAACTCAAACGGGTTTTAGCTACGCTAACAGAACGGAATTGAGAAAATATATTTTTCGTCATCTAGAGCCCATGAAACGTGAAGATCTGAAAAGATCTCGGGAGTGATTTTTTCACGATGACAATACTTCCCTTTTACGAGGGAAGTAAAAAGGTAACTATGTCAATGAATTCCATAAAAATATCCTTAACCCCAACCCCTTATATTTGCTAATAATGTCAATGAAAACTGGACACCCTGTAGAATGTAATTATTATAAAACTTTGTAGCCCTGTTTACCAGTTAATATAATACATGTGTGGCAAACATATTTCAAAATTGGCCATTAAATACCTAATCTAATTTATTTTGAAAATATTTAATTTTGGATTTTGATTAAAAATTTGCATGGTCCACTTAAAATCTGAGTTTTGACAATTCATATATAAAAAACAAAAAAATTGTCATAATAGAAGATTTGTACTTAACAATGCCGGTCCTGTCTAGCTGCTTCGAAATAAAAGAAATTACATTGCGTTTATCCGTTTAGCAGCAGCCGTATGTCTGGGTGAGTCGGTACTTTTAGCCAGACAAGGACAGCTGTAGTTTACTGACGTGAATAGCGAACAGGAGATCACAGTAGTAAATCGTTGCAAACGTAATCTGATGTAGTACAAAGCTAAATGAAATTCTCTAGATTATTGATATTTTCTGTTGCGGTTGTTCATTCTTAATTTGTTTGTAATATAATTTTGAAAAAATCGGCAAATTTTCTGTACCCGGAACTGCCTTTGTTATGAATCTTTCCTTTAATTAGGAATAGTGAAGTGTGACCCAATTTAGTTCACTTATAGTGATTTATTAACACTTCTATACCGTCTTTTCAAACATTTTTTATGAGCATAATTTTGTGGCACCATATTAAATTCTTATTAAATAGTTTCCACTTATACATAGATTTTTATCAAAATATGATATATTTCATCCCCATATTACTTTAATTTTTGACCCAAATTTAAAGTCAATCGGATAAGTAGCTTTTTAACTATGCCACGAACTGACAGACAGACATACCGAAAGAATTGAGAAATCATGTTTTTTGGCGTCTAGAGACGCTAAAGGGTGAAGGGACGTAAAATCTGGGAAGGTGATTTTTTTTCACTATTACTAGCATTTTATTTAGCCGCCGTTTTCTTACACGAAGGCATCAACACCCTATTAGGAATCATACAGTTTTTAGCTATTGGGACATACTTCGAAGCGCGTCGGCGACAGGTATCCCACTACTTGACCTTGTGAGGGGGTGCTGACTCATGTACAGCCTTAATACAACATAGTATTGAAATGTGAGCAATTACAAAACTGTTGTAGTTTTTTGTTACAACCTCTCGGGCTAAGCGTATATACAGCTTAGAGTTATAGGAGGGGTAATTCACAAGTTTTTTTAGCTACATCAAACAAAACTCATGAACAAAAAAACGGCACTTTTTATATAATACATAAGCCTTACACCCTTCTTCGTACAATATAATATTATATGAACTTCAATGTTCAGAATCCACAGACGCGAATTTTGAATAATTTTGTCATCAATTCGCATGGAGGGGGGTGGTAATTACCCTCATTACCATCCCTGGTATACGTGCCTGTCTCAGGCTATATGCATTTGAGTAAATAACACAGCTGTCGAGATTTTTTTTGATTGACGATCTTTTCAATTGTACTAGATTTACTGCCATCAATGACTAACCTAACGGCACTAAGCTATTAACCAAAGTTACGCGAGCTTGTATTAATGTAACATCTATCAATTTAACACAATCTAGTATAACAAACAATTTTTTTTTGGCTTTTTCGCAACTCAATAACTCTTTCCTATTAGAAACATTTTTCTCTAAATAACGGCTCACTGATAAGCTCCCCCCGGACAAAAGCGCTGGCATAACTGCTCTGTCTCTTCGTCAGAATCAATATTTTTTCTAATTTTAACAACTTTAGCTTCAAGTTTATGTGTTCTGTAAAGATTAACGTGACGTTGTTGTGACTCTTTCTTTATGCTATTAAAGAAATTATTTACATTGTCTAACTACTGCTGAAATTCACTCAAACTAGACATTTTCTACACTTTACAATGTTAACTTACATAATATAAGAAGTGTGAGCCTTCGATTACTACCTATATGTGGGGATCTGTCGAGAATGGATAGAGATGGGAGGAGAACCTTTGGCATAAAGAAGTCATTCGTTCTCCAAACCGACTGAAAATCGTCAAGGCACCTTCAGACACTAAATGACTTCTAGACTTGGGGCAATCTCCCTTTGAATTCTTCTTTGCATTGCAGTTTTTATTTCACATATTAATAGATTACTGAAAACATGACGGAAATGTCGAAACAAATAGGTCGTAGTAGTGCACTCATCGACACTGCAACTTTTCTTTGCCACCCTATAATATTCTGTGTTTTTGTAATTGTCAAAGGGCATAGGTTCGATAGTATCACTACATGATGCAAATGGAAAGTACTGTACTTTTAAAACGATATATTTGGAACTCATCATAGTTTATTTTACACATATTCAGTAGAGTCAAATATATTTACATTTGTACACGGTCATCATTTATATTTCGCATCCCATTTTCGGGATTTATTTTTGTAGATAAAAAAAATAGTAAATACAGAAGTTGTATGTATGTCAGAAACTATTACCAAACCGAAATGTGTTTTTTTTAAATGAAATGCCATGTATATTTTTGATTTTTTAGATTTTCCTTATTATTCTCTTTGCAAAAATATGTGATGTCTATACTTGGATCAGTCGTTTTTGAGGTATTCGACTTCAAAATTTCCCCTAAACTAAAATTCAACATACTAGTTAATTTAGGTAAAATCTTGCCTAAGGTGTCTTAATGAAAATGTAAAAAATGATTAATATGATTTTAAAGTAAAGAAATATTTTATTATGGACAGTAAATACTGAGTGAGAATTTATCGAATGAAAGAAAAAATGACAAATAAAATTAATATTTTGTAATAATTTGCGATTTTCGTTTAATCTTGCAATTTCTTCCCTAATTCTCTGTTCTAATTCAGTTATCTTTTCTGGTCTATTGTGATAAATTTTTTTATAGATGACCCCATAGAAATACGTCAGGCGGCGTCAGGTCTGCTGGCCATTTCGTCCAATCCACAGATCATAGTTCCGATTCAAAAATTGAGTAGCACCTAAAACATTGTGCGCTGGAGCGCCACTCTTACCAAATTAATGTAAATCTCTGATTTAAAGGAATGTTATCTAACTGCTGTTCTATATCATTTTCCAGATATTAGAGATATCTGACACCAGTAAGGCTTTCACGGAAAAAGATTGGTACGATAACCTTATTTTTTAGAATGCCACATCAAACATTTAAAGTTTGTCGTCCTTGAATTTTGGATACTTGAATTTTGTGAGGATTGTTTGTCGCTCAGAAATGTTTAAGACGATTAAAAATATAATTAGTGGTAAATGTAGCTTCATCAGTTTTTGAATGAACCAGAAATAGTGCTAAGAATAGAAAACTAACAACATTAATTTACCTGTAAAGAATAGCACGGTTTTTAAATGAAATGCCATGTATATTTTTGATTTTTTAGATTTTCCTTATTATTCTCTTTCCAAAAATATGTGATGTCTATATTTGGATCAGTCGTTTTTGAGGTATTCGACTTCAAAATTTCCCCTAAACTAAAATTCAACATACTAGTTAATTTAGGTAAAATCTTGTCTAAGGTGTCTTAATGAAAATATAAAAAATGATTAATATGATTTTAAAGTAAAGAAATATTTTATTATGGACAGTAAATACTGAATGAGAATTTATGGAATGAACGAAAAAATGACAAATAAAATTAATATTTTGTAACAATTTGCGATTTTCGTTTAAACTTGCAATTTCTTCCCTAATTCTCTGTTCTAATTCAGTTATCTTTTCTGGTCTATTGTGATAATTTTTTTTATAGATGACCCCATAGAAATACGTCAGGCGGCGTCAGGTCTGCTGGCCATTTCGTCCAATCCACAGATCATAGTTCCGATTCAAAAATTGAGTAGCATCTAAAACATTGTGCGCTGGAGCGCCACTCTTGCCAAATTAATGTAAACCTCTGATTTAAAGGAATGTTATCTAACTGCTGTTCTATATCATTTTCCAGATATTAGAGATATCTGACACCAGTAAGGCTTTCACGGAAAAAGATTGGTACGATAACCTTATTTTTTAGAATGCCACATCAAACATTTAAACTTTGTCGTCCTTGAATTTTGGATACTTGAATTTTGTGAGGATTGTTTGTCGCTCAGAAATGTTTAAGACGATTAAAAATATAATTAGTGGTAAATGTAGCTTCATCAGTTTTTGAATGAACCAGAAATAGTGCTAAGAATAGAAAACTAACAACATTAATTTACCTGTAAAGAATAGCACGCTTAAGTCAAAGTTTTTTTTTGGATTTTCAGCTCTTCTTCTATTTAAACTATTAGTATCTTCAAATTTGTATACTATACAATGTGTCCCAAATTTGGCTTACATGCATTGCTATCTCGTAAACCGCTATAGCTACAGGGTGGGTTAAATTAGGAAAGTTTTAGAGAATTTTATTACAAATTTGATGACGTTTTGAAGTTTAGGATATCTTTTGTGGTTTTCAAGATAATTGGGAAAAATCAAAATGGTGCATTTTCAACTTTTGCCCGTAGCTTCTAAACGACTCGTATTATGGTTTTATGGTTTATACATTATTAGGGCACTTTTATTAGAGGAACATTATGCAGGTAAAACGAAGTTTCTAGCTTCAATTGTTTTTGAGATATTGGCATCAACTTTTTATTTTCTTACCGACGCCATATTGGATTATTGTATTTTTGGAAAGATCTTTTTAAGAGCTTCCAATGATGTATAACAAGGTAAGATTATTATTTTTCTTGAGCTCTAAAAACCAAAATAATTGTTTTTTTTAAGTAGGCTTTGATTACGCATGGCGGCCATAATGAAACAAAAGAATGCCGCATGTCAACAATCATTTTGTGTTCCTGAATAGTACTTGTTATCATTTTCTCATTGTGCCGAGTTTTTACAAAGTTTATTTGAGTTTCTTATACTACTTAAAATGGAGGGTAATTATTCCAACGAAGAGAATTTGGATATGATAGAACTTTATTTTAAAGCAAATAGAAATACACAAGCAGCTGCGCGTTCATACGAAGAACAATTTCCAGACCGACATCAACCAAGCCAAAGGCATTTCAGATTTCTAATTGTAAACTTGTTAGCTTATGGGTAAAAATATTAATTCAACCATCGATGTTTCAGATTTTCAACTAAGATATTATACTAACAGTGAATACCTAGTGACTAAAATGTAACTATCACACTATTGAAAATACCTAAACTAAATTTAAATTAACACATAAAAAAAATATAAGTTACACCACATGCCTCCCTCCATTTTCCACACATTTTTGACATTTCTCCAATACCTTCCGTGTAACCTTTCTTAAGGTGTTCCTGTTAATATTAGCAAAAACATCTCGGACTCTGTCTTCTAGCTCTCTGAGACTTTCTGGCGGAGAAAATTCGTAGACCTCATTTTTTGCGTATCCCCATAAATAAAAATCGGGAGGAGTAATATCCGGTGACCTTGCCGGCCAAGCAACAGGGCCATTATTAGCGATAATATTTTCCCCGAAAGTATTTCTGAGGACCGCCATCACCTCTCTGGTACCGTGAGCCGGACAGCCATCTTGTTGGAACCAAATATTTTGCAGGTCGTTTGGGGGAACAGAATTTATAACTTCTGGAATAATTTGTTCCCGTAATAGTTGCAAATATCGGTTACCCGATAAATTTTCTTGGAAAATGAACGGCCCAATCAAACGGTTATCTAAAATACAAATTGTTATGAGTGATTTAAAGCAGAAGTGCATTGTTTGGAATTACCTATAATGCCACACCACACATTGAACCCAAATTTTGTTTGTAAACGTCTTTCTTCTAAATTATGAGGATTCTCGGTGCCCCAGTAATGAGTATTATGTTTATTGAAAATTTCACAGTTTGTAAATCGTGTTTCATCTGTCCAAAGTACTTTAGAATGAAAGTTGGGTATTTGCTGGCATTTGTTGATGAACCATTCACTAAACGTGATTCTTCTAGCAAAATCATTTACCTGAAGACCCTGTACAATAGTAGGTTTATAGGGATGAAAGTGAAGTTTTTTCAAGACTCGTTGGACGGTTGATTTGGGAATTGCCGTTTGTTCTTCAATCTTTCTTACTGAGGTTGTTGGGTTGTCCCTGACACTTTCTATTATAGCTGCGTTTCTTGCTTCATTATCTATTGAATAGGTCTTTGGTTTCGGTTTCAAAAAAGACCCGTAGGCTAACAGGTTAACAATTAGAAATCTGAAATGCCTTTGGCTTGGTTGATGTCGGTCTGGAAATTGTTCTTCGTATGAACGCGCAGCTGCTTGTGTATTTCTATTTGCTTTAAAATAAAGTTCTATCATATCCAAATTCTCTTCGTTGGAATAATTACCCTCCATTTTAAGTAGTATAAGAAACTCAAATAAACTTTGTAAAAACTCGGCACAATGAGAAAATGATAACAAGTACTATTCAGGAACACAAAATGATTGTTGACATGCGGCATTCTTTTGTTTCATTATGGCCACCATGCGTAATCAAAGCCTACTTAAAAAAAACAATTATTTTGGTTTTTAGAGCTCAAGAAAAATAATAATCTTACCTTGTTATACATCATTGGAAAGCTCTTAAAAAGATCTTTCCAAAAATACAATAATCCAATATGGCGTCGGTAAGAAAATAAAAAGTTGATGCCAATATCTCAAAAACAATTGAAGCTAGAAACTTCGTTTTACCTGCATAATGTTCCTCTAATAAAAGTGCCCTAATAATGTATAAACCATAAAACCATAATACGAGTCGTTTAGAAGCTACGGGCAAAAGTTGAAAATGCACCATTTTGATTTTTCCCAATTATCTTGAAAACCACAAAAGATATCCTAAACTTCAAAACGTCATCAAATTTGTAATAAAATTCTCTAAAACTTTCCTAATTTAACCCACCCTGTAGCTATAGCGGTTTACGAGATAGCAATGCATGTAAGCCAAATTTGGGACACATTGTATATCTTATTGAGCTTTGTGCTGGGACGGTTCTACCGGGAAATTGCCTATGATACTAATGTTGAGTGTGGGTACGATTTTTATTATTGACATAATATAAGAGTATTATATTTAATTTGTCTTCAATGGAATAGCCCATTTTGTTGGGCAAAATTAACACAGACAAGTTAAATGATAGTGATAGTCTGACAATGTTAGTACCAGCAAGACACCTTAGACACGATTTCACGTAAATTAACTAGGATAAGGCGGATATTTAAAGTTGAATATCTCAAAAACCACCGATCCAAGTATAGACATATCACACATTTTTGAAAAGGGAATAACAAAAAAAAATGAAAAATATACAGAACATTTCATTTTAAAAAACCAAAATTTGGTACGCTACTTTCTGATTCACCCTGTATTTGAAAGTTATTTTTTCTAGGAAGTTCCTTGAAATCCATACAACTTTTGTATTTATTATTTTTTTCTATCTACAAAAATAAACCCTGAAATTGGATGGCGAAAATAAATGATGACCCTGTACATAAACATATCCATGGGTCAGTAGCTATAACCTAAATACAGTGTAGCACAAAAGTTCGGCATCGACCATTTTTCTCGTAAATCAGTGTATCAAAGTGCTTCAAATTTGGGATGTAGGGGTAAACAATGGTTTTGCATTCGTTGGTGATATCTGCGACTTTGTCAGACCAACCGTTTGTCAGGTTTTGAAAATATGTTTTGATTAACATATAACACCGAGTATTTTTTTATTTTTTTCCGATTCCTTAATCGATTTAAAACTATATTTTGATGAAAAAGTGTTTTAAACCCAGCAGTGATTATATTTTATATAATATAATTTTGTAAATGAATCGTCTACCTATGTCTTACCTTACTAGAAATCACCAAAAATTTTAAATATTAAATGTCAAAATGCGAGTGTCGAGTTAATGATTAAATGACACTGACCTATTCTTAGATCCATTTTTTGTCTGGCAAAACATTTTTTTGGGGAAAAAAATAAAAATAAATAATATTTACACATATTTTTATTAAAATAACTCTTCACACAAAACGAACAAAAAGTGCAATAAATGATGAAAGAAGTCTAGAAATATTTCAGATATTCATCAAAAATCCACACGCTTAGGTAAGAAAAGTTAGATTTTAGTTCCACGTAAAATTCATCCTTACAAAACGAATGTTAAAAAATAATAAAGAGATAAATAATAAAGTAATAAAAACAATACAATACATAAAATCTTTCTAAATATGGCTTTCATCTAATCAAAGGTTCAAATTATAAACAAACAAACATACAAAAGTATGCTTTACTGTCGCAGGAAAACTGTTACAATTTTATGGACAAAGCGATACTCCTTTTGCTGCTTGGCAGTAGGCAAGTTGAAAAGAGGCAACTTTCGTTCACCTGAAATGGGTTGGGTCCTAACACTGGAACCTGCGGTGGAAGATAGATCAAAATACAAGAGTTCTAACTACACTACACCACAAGTTGTTACGTTCAGGACCCGTGTTTAGCTAACTACGTTAGCATCATCAGCAGATAATATAAACTAATGTAACTTATCCTAACCGACACTATTTATAGGTAAATGTGGTCAAACTTGGTGGCCCCCGACTGCACCGTTGCCAAGTAAACAATAGAGGGGACTATAGGGAATAGGCCCTCTGTCTTTATTTAGTGCTTTCTTAGCACATTTAACTATTTCCATACTATCAAATGCATCCAATAATCTATTATTAGATACATTTTTAATTACCTTAAGATTATTTATTCCTATTTGGTGATTGTTTTCCAAAGCATGTTGGGCAACGCTTAACTTTTCTGTTCTTCCGTATCTTAAAAGTGTCATGTCTTCTTTAAAACGAATGTTTATGGAGCGTTTAGTTTGTCCAACATATTTTAGATCGCAGTCATTACAGCTAATTTCATAGATGCCACTCCTCTCCTTCAAGTCGACTTTGTCTTTAGGGTCTCCAAGGAGATTTTTCAAACTTCTCCGTTTCATAGGCTACTCTAAAACCTACGTTTTTAAATACTTTTTTTAGACCTTTCGTACATCTGGGATCATATGGGAGTGACATCTTTTAACTTTTTCTTATGCTTATATCTCTTTACTAATTTATGTACAAAATTATCATTATATCCTTTACTTTTAGCTATATTTTTTTAACCCGATTAATTTCATTGTTAAAACGTTCTTTACTTAATGGAAAATTGACTAACCTGTGAGTTAACAAATGAAATGCTGCCATTTTGTGTTGACGGAAATGAAATGGGTCCGATGTTATATACCTATCAGTATTAGTAAATTTCCTATAAATATCAAATTCTAATTTATTGTTATTTTTAATAACTAACGTGTCGAGAAAAGATATTTGACCATTGTTCTCCTTTTCGTACGTAAAATGAATGGAAGGATATTTATTGTTTAATGTTTCTAAGAAAGTGTCAAATATTTCTGTTTTAGTATCAAAAATAGCAAATATATCGCCTACGTATCTATACTACACCCTTGGGAAATACTTGAGTTCTTTTTTGAATTGGGTTTCTAATCTACCCTTAAACAAATTTGCAAGGAACGGAGATAAGCAATTGCCCATCGCAGTTCCCTCGAGTTGTTTATAATATTTATTGTTGAACTGTAAAAGATTTTGATTCATACATAATTTTGTGAATGTGAATGAAATGAGTTATTTGGGTTGAAATGGGTTATTTGGAACATAAATTTTCATTGCCTTCTAAGAGCCATCTTAAAACGGGAAATAAAAATTTTCCTGCGGAAATACATTATTTCTATTTCCACACTTTAGAATACCTGAAATCAGTAAGATGAAAACTTTGCTTTGAATCTCATTCCAAATATTAACATGTCAAAATGTTCCTTCCGAAATTTGTCGTTTTTATATTCCGTGGAAATTTTGTACACTTTAGAATACCCAAAATAATCTACAAGCCCCCAACAACAGGAAATGTAAATTTTCCTGCCGAAATGCGTCATTTACGTTGTCCACACTTTAGATTACCCGAAACCAGTTACATGAAAACTTTGTTTTACTTTGCATTTTAACCATTTTTCTGAACCTTTAAATGTAAAAATAATCTTGCCGAAATACGTCATTTACATTTTCCACAATCTAGAACAGCCAAAACCTGTTACATGGAAATTTTGATTTTCCATTTTCCGAGAACATTTTGTAAACATTAGCTGAAATGTCATATATCCACCAAATATGTTTTTTAGCTTCTATAAAGCCTCATGAATGCCGTAAATTAAAAAATTTCTCTACGGATACTCTCAATTTTCATTTTATCTATTTATTTATTTATTTTTAACTTATTTCTTCACTGAAGTGTAATACGTTCACAGCACGTTTTTTTTTACTTCGATAAAGCCTTCTGAATGTGGAATTTAAAGAAATATTCTTGCATTTGTATGTTCAAAAAAATGTTTGGAGTGGCAAGCAAAGCAAAGTTTTCATGTAACTGATTTCAGATATTTTAAAGTCAAAAGGATTTTCTCGGAATATAAAAAAAATTCCGCAGAAATATTTAGACATTTTTATGTTTAAAAAAATGTTTGGAGCGACAAGCAAAGCAAAGTATTCATGTAACTGATTTCGGATATACCAGAGTGTCAAAAATTATGCATTTCCGCAGAAAAATTCTTATTTCCCGCTGTTAAGAGAAGCTTCTAGCACCCATAAAACTAGTTGATTTCCTTATAACTGAATTCAAGTGAACGAAAGTTGATCCGTTGAAAATATATTTTTTACAGTATTCTGCATCATATCTGCAGAAACTTCTGATGCCTCTTGGATAATACGATTGCTCAGGTCTTCAAGATTTTCAGGCTTAGTTTTATAAATAACATTATTTAGGTGTCCCCAGAAGAAGTAATCCAGATATTCGATGGATCCTCTCCTACCTATCCAGTTATTAGGAAATGGTCTATCCAAGTATCCCCTACTATACGGTGATAGTGAAGGGGGCACCCCATCTTATTGAAATCAAAATTTTCAAATTTGACCAAATATTGTTCTGCTGTTAAATTTCCACCTATAAAAAAATGCTCAATAATTTGTGTTCCAAACACACCAGCCCAAACATTTAGTTTCTCAGGATGTTATGTTCTTACTTCTCTCATCGAATGCGGATTTTTGTCAAATCAACACTTGCTGTTATGCATATTAAGTACATGATTCAGCATGAAGGTTGTCTCATCTCTGTAAACTTGACTAGTTTTAAAGAAATTTTGGTTTTCATTCTACTGTCAAAAACATCTTCTGATGGTTCTTGTACTAAATGAATTTTGTAACGAAGAAATTTATATGCATTTAAAATTCTTTCAATCGATACACGACTAGCATATGTGGCTTGTCCAACATTTCTTACTGAATGGTGTGGATTTTCGATGAACAACTGCAATGCTTATAATCGTTTTCCATCATTTGTTGCACTTTTTGGTGGATCTTACTTTGCCCTTAACAGTCCAATTTTCTTTGAATCTCTTAACTGTTTTCGGGACAGTTGACTGTGGTACAGCGGTGCGACAGAATTCATCGTTAAATAAATTCGACATCTCTTCATATGAACTTACGCGATCTCCGTATCCTCGCATTATAAGGACTATGCCCCGCTCTGTTTCACTTAAATGATTTTTTATTAGTGCTTGTGATAAATTAGCACAAAAATCTTACAATAGGACATTTTCAGTTAACTAGACACTGTCATTTTGACATTTATTATTTAAAATCTACTGTTGGCTTCTAGTAAGATAGACACAGGTAGAGGCTTTCTTTACAAAACATTTTTTCAACAAAACATACTTTTAATTGATCAAGGAATCCGAAAAAAATAAAAAATACATGGCGTTACATAAGAAAAACATAACATAGTGTCAGTACCTGACAAGCGGTAGGTTTGACAAAACTATTTTTGTACCCTAACGTCCGCCGTTGCCGAACTTTTGTGCCACATTGTGTATTAACATAACATTTGACAATATGTTAATTTACCAGTGACATTATTACACCACTTAAATCTAGAACAGTAACAATAATATCTTTGATATTCATCATATACATAATCATCTCATTATAGCCTCGGAACTAATCCGTAGGTAAAATTCACTCCTGGTACAACCACGCGCCTCGTCCCCATAAATATCATCGCTCTCCAAAGGGACCGTTCTGCGATTTAATACACCTTCGCGGCATTTCCCGCACGTGCTACCTATTAAATCCATCCTTAGATTAATACATTCTATTTTACCGCTTCATTATCTTTAGGTTTCCGAGCTTAAATTGCAGGCAATATATTTTCTGCTGAGCCAATTTTAGTCAAATGTTTAATCGATAACCTCTTGTGGGGTACATTTTTTAAACACACGATCTCGTGCGACTGTAAATATAAAACGCATTGAAAATGGTAATGCAATCAAGGCGACTGATGTATGTTGTGAAAGAAAGTTGTTATTTTGCTATTTTATGAGGATGAGCAGTAGCATCATAGCAGTATCAAACTAGACAGAGGAGAGTGTGAGAAAAATTTCACCGGGTGCACTAAACAAGAAACATGAATAATTCGTCAACAAAAATAACTGTGAGTGTGTGCATTTTTTGACAAAAAGTGTATTCTTGAAAACTAACTTTTCTAAGTAAAATTGTTTATACCTATACCAATAAAGGTTTTAGAGTACCAAAGGACTGAAAGGGCAAAACAATAGGGCATAATATACTGGTGAAATTGGTAAAATTAATATATTTTTTACACATGTTCACATGTTCGTACGACCAGCTGACCTATTGCGCAACTCAACTGACATGGCTAAAACATTATTCTCGTAATTCTTTGAGAACGTTGTTCATGAATATGGCAGGTGCATTTTTAGGACCAGGTATTGTTATCATATATATACATAGAGCATATTCTCTAGGTTAAAAGCGGTTTGGGAAGCAAATTGATTTGATTTCATGGAAATTATATAGAAATTCAAGTGAATTATTGGCTTCTTTAAATCAAATGTAGTGTAATATTTAGTTGATTTAAGACAACGGTAATTTACAGTAATGGAAAATTCGAAATAATTAAATTTTTGCGACTGTTTTTGCAACTAAACCGCTGGAAATAAAGAACTTATTTACAAGAAAATTTTTGGACACAATTCCAGTTTTAATATTTTAAATAAGCATTAAGTTATTAAGTTGCGATTTTCGGCATTGTCTAACATCAGGCGTAATCATTAGTTACGTAGAGGTTAAAAACGTAGTGTTCTACAAAAAATTAGAGGTGCTATGTAATTTTTTTGTATTTTCTTTTAATTTTTATATACAGTGACTGTTACAAAATAATATATTTTAATATTCTTTTCTAGACAGGATAATATACGCCCAAATACCAAAAGACAATTTTTTGCGATTTTTAAAATTTCATTCGGTTTATGATTTATCGGGTATTTTCAATAAATTGTCAATTTTTCTCAGCTTGTTTTTTTTTCAGCTTTTGTATACATTAAGCAATTATTTCCTACCTCAGATATAATTAAGAGTAATGCCTTTAAGTGTTTTAACACGACTATTATACATAGAGGCTTGTCAAAAGTTGATCATTATGACGCTAAAGATAGGAATATGTTTGTTTCCACACAACAACCAAAAACTCCTTAGTATTTGTTTTGTTTAGTATTTTAACATAAGTTTAACTAACAATTTTATACCTTCAAAAATAAAGGCTACATTTTATGTTATTATTGTTTCTTTAAAACTCCACATTTTTTATAATTATTAGTTTTAAACAGAACAGCATACGTCAAATGCAAAGTCTTTATGGAGCTACGTTGTATGTTGAGCTATTGCAGCAATGCACCTTGTAGACGCATTTCGGCGGCCATGGCTTTTTCAATAAATATTTACAGGCAAAATATGGTTCTATATTATTTCAAATATACTCTATTGCAAGAAGTGCTAAAACGACGATACGGGATACCTAAAAAGTCAAAAATATGACATTATGTTCTGAAACAGTATTCTCGTAATTCTTTGAGAATATTATTTATGACTAAAACATGGGAAGTGCACTTCTGAGACCAAGTATTGTTATAACATATTCATAGCGCATATTCTTTGGGTTAAAAGCAGTTTTGAAATCGAATCGATTTGATTTCACAGAAACTAATGGCAGTTCAAGTGAAATATTGGCTTCTATAAGTCAAATGCACTCTAAATTGTATTTGATTTAAGAAAGCAGTGATTTACAGTAATCGAAGAATCGTAATAATTAAATTTTTATGAGTGTTTAATAATTTGTAATAAAAAAAAAAGTTTTTGCAACTAAACCTCTAGACAGATGAAGTTATTCAAGCACATTTGACACAATTAAAATTTATTTTCAATAAGAATTAAGATATTGAGTTGCGGTTTTTGGTATTGTCTAGCACCAAGCATTATAGTTAATGGCATGGAGGTCGTAAATGTTATATTAAACTTTTGTGTTTTTGTGTTAAATTTTATGCACAGTAACTGTTAGAAAATGAGATGAATAAACTTGTTGCTTTTCTTAGCATCTGCGTATATTAAACAATTATTTCCTACCTTACTTAGAATCAAGAGTAATGCATTTATGTTTTAATTTAATTATTATACATAGAGGCTTGTCAAAAGTTGAGCACGAGCATTATAATAAGAAAGCTGGTTTCGCATATTCTATACCTTAAACTAACTCTTATGTTGCGTCAAATGCCAAAACATTAGGATGCATTGATTCTTATGGAAAATTAAATAATAATAAACCTTTTTACGAAAACAGATTTCAGTATTTAAAATTTTGTTTATTTTTAACCTCTCAAATGATCTTTTGATTCAAACTTGAGCGAGGAATTTCCTCATAATTCGTCACCAACCAAATTGATTAAAATTTTGAAGACAGGAATTAATTGTTATTAATAAGTTATAGGTTTATTACAAAATGTAGAGAAAATAACTGATTCATGTATACAGAATGTGTCATGAATATGTAGTATATATATAGTATATGTCCATCAAAGGGGTCTCTTACTGTTGATTATAAATATACTGTATTTGATGGTTTTATCATTAAAGATAAAGGAGTATAAAAAGAAATATACAAGTATTTCATCAGTTTATTTTTAAACTGCGAAATATATTTTTAGAAATAGTTATAATCAACAGAAAAAGTTTTGGTACGAGCGCGGCTCGAACCCGCACCTCTGGATCACTAGTCCACCGCTCTAACCAATTGCGCTATCGTACCACTGATAATAAATTCGTTAGAACTTGTACATATTCAAACCCACCAGTATCACACAAATTGTTGATCCTGCCACATATTGTAACCTTATGGCGTGACGTTCCTGACTGGACATCAAATCTGACATCAAAAATTTGGTTTATACGGGCATAACGTAAAAATATAAATTTATTAATATGGACGGTATCTAATAGCGATGTCAGATTTAATGTCCAGTCAGGAACGCCGCGCCATAAGGTTAGAATATTTGGCAGGATCAACAATGGTTAGGATACTGGTGGGTTTGAATACGTACAAGTTCTAAGGAAATTGCTTATTAGTGGTATGATAGCGTAATTTGTTAGAGAGGTGGACTAATGATCCAGATGTGCGGGTTCGATCCCCGCCATCTTTTGTATTATAAATATTTCTAAGAAAAAATATGTTAAGATAATGAGAACATTCTATTACATACTGGACTCAATAGGGAGATCTTGTTTTTTAGATCTTGAGACATCCCGTATATACAAATACGAATTTTTTATAAAAAACTCAACAACTTTTATATTAACTTTCAAAATTTAACCAATATTGGAAAGCCCCATTCAAGGTAAATATCAAAAGGTCATTAAATTTGGAAGTTTAAAAATAAACGCCATTTTAAATGCTAAAAACCATTTCGGCAAAAAGGTCTATTATTACCTTATTTTACATAAAAATTGTTTAATCCTAATTTTTTGGCGTTCAACGTATTACGATATTCGTAGTTTAAGGTAAATAATACGCACAGTAGATTTTTTTTTAATATACGGGATTCACGTTTAGCAAATTTCTATGTGCAATAGGCATGTTAAATCATTTAGAACTATTACTTTTGATCATATCTGAAGAAAGAGACAACTATAATGCATACCGAAACTGAAAAAAACAGCATGGACAGAAAAATTTACAGTTTTTTGAACATACCTTAAATTATATGGAACTAAATTGGATTCGTACCCATAATTTACCAATTACTACCTATGCATACTTTAGAAGAGACTGAATAAGTAATTTAGAACGCTATTTTGTTTCGTCATGTTGAATTCGTACCAAAATTTTACCGGGTTATCCCTATGTCAATTCAACAAAAATGTTTTTTACGTTCATTTTATTTTACCATCTTCGTGCCAAAATATTACCAGTCCATTCCTATGTAACGCTTAATTTTTGTGCAAAATTTGAGGTAAGTTAGATAACTAGTGTTTTAGTAGTTATTTTAAACATTTCACCAGGCCACCATTTTGTGCCGTCTTATTGGATTTCTACCAAAATATTGCCAGGTCATCTTCAAGTGACCCTTAATTTTTGAAAAGAGATAGACAAACCGACAGACAGTCCGATAGAATTGGGACACATTTTTTGGCATCTAGGGACCCAAAAACGTGTATATCAATAAAACCTGAAAGATTATTCTCGCACGTTATAAACGTTTTATTTGACCGCCACTTTGTTCCGTCATCTTAATTCCGTACCACAATTTTATCTGTTTATCTCTATATCACACTTAAGCCTTGCACACATTTTGAAATCAATCTCATAAGTAGTTTTTCAGACTGATTTTTTTAAATATTTTGTTAGGTCGTCATTTTGTTTCGCTATCTTGGATTCGTAGCATGGATCATGAATGAACTGGTATGATTTCATACCAGTTCATTCATAGATAACACTTGATTTTTGTGCAAAATTTGAGGTAAGCTGCATAAGTAGTTTTTGAGTTTAGGTCACCAACTCAAAATTGTGTTAGTTTTTGCTATTGCTAGTAAAAATATGAGTGAGGGCTCGTTGGTTCGAAATGGCGCATGACGTCTAGAAAAAAAAAATTCATACAGACAAAAATAATTTCAAAAGTTATTAACAAATTAAAAAAAAAAGCAGTTTAGTTTTATTCAAAGAACTCGAAAACTATTAACACTTTTTAAACACAATTAACACAATTTTTAAAAAATATTTTCATTGATTCTTTGTAAAATGAGCCTATTGGTAATTAACAAATTATTTTAGAGTTTTCGTTAATATGTCAAGTAGGATAATTGCTAAACAAACACACTATGACGATGTTGTTAACTGTTATAGTCTATTAGTTATTAGCTATTCAAATAACTAATAGTTTATAACTAAATACAACACAATGTCACAATTTTATACAGCATAGCTGTGATAAGGTCTCCAAAAAACGAAATAACTTTAGTAGCTTCTGTTTAACAAATATCCTCAAGCTGATTTTATGAAAAATCAGTGAAAACATTTTTTTTTCAGCGGAATACTTTTAATTTTGTTTTCAAATTTTTAAATTATTACTAATTGGTCCAAAAAATATTTTTACTTGTTAACAGTCGGTTTTGGGGCATCGTAACGGCTTAGTGTTCGCCGTGCCGAGTCCTATTTTCAACAGTAAACTAAATTATTAATAATAGAGATAGACTTCTGGGAGGTTGTTGTTGCCAGGTCATCTCAATATAACATCTCAATAAGTCAGTTGGGTAATTAGTTCTTTAATTAGGCCTCGAAGAGACAGACAGATCCTCAGACTGATAGAATGTTTTTCGACATGTATAATATTTCTCTTCAACGAGAGAAGGAAAAATCGCTATAAACCGATTTTTAATATTTAGATTAGATTAGAGTAGATTATCTTGGCTAGAAAAGAATAATAAAATATCCCTTTTTGTAACAGTTACCGTGTATAAAATGTTGGATAAAATACAAAGTCTTACCTAACACTCTGTGTTACAAATTTTTTGTAGAAGGTTACGTTTACGACCTCCATGTCATAAACTACTATACTTATACTGAAAATCGTAACTCAAAATATCAATTTGTATTGAACTGTCATTTTGTAGCCAATCAGATATATTCATTTTAAACCGTTACCATGATAACTAGAAAATTTTCCGGGGTACCCTGTCTACTGGTACCTACGTCTTCGACTCGAAATAATTTTCAAAATACACCTGACCCCAAAAAAATTCCGGGAATAACTTAATCTCTTATGGTATTACACGTGAAAATATTGAAACTTGAATTTTGACCAAATATCTTTTGTTCTACGGTATAGTTCAATTTAAGGCAAGATTATTATCATTAAGCTAATAATATAGGACTCTAATACAAAGATTTATTTCCAAACCAGAATTAGCCGCTCTAGTAATAAATCTAAAGAAGCATGGATATTGTCAATTATCTGAGGGGCAAAAGCAATTCTATGCCTATGCCGAGTGCTTTGAGTGCGGAAGATCTAAATGGATATTTCTGCGGTGTCGCTGAAAAACTAAAACCCATAAATTCAACTGAGAACACCTTCAGGCCGTATTTAGTTCATATTTGACTATCTGATACATTCTTTTTTTCTCCCGTTTCTGTGGAAGATATAGAAAGCATTTTTAGGGGAATAAAGAATAAGAGTGCATTAGGTTCCAGGCCCTGCTTGCAGTGGCGCTTGAAATATTGGCTGAGGCAATTAATGCCTCCTGAATCTCATGAGTTTTTCCACCTTGCCAGAAAAAAGCCCTAGTTCTTCCTTTTTTTAAGAGTGGGAATTGGGACGATGCTTCTAACTTTAGGCCAATTGCGCTTCTACCCACAATGGCAAAAGTGATGGAAAAACTTGTTAAGGTGAGAATTGTATCTTTTTGGAGTAGACATAGCATTTTAAGTCTTCAACAGTTTGGGTTTCAGGCGTCAGGGGGAACGAGATCGTTGATTTCCTGGAACATCTTTATATAAATTTAAATTCTGCAGAATTGGTTGCGGCAGTGGTTTGTGATTTGGCTAAAGCTTTTAATTGCGTCGATCACGAAATACTGCTGTGAAAACTGACAGAGTACGGTTTTAGGGGAACCATGCACAAGTGGCTTTGCTCATATCTCGGGGGACATGTGCAGTCGGTTACATTTAATAGGAGCAACTGAGCTGAGCGGGTCCTGAACTCGGGCGTCCCTCAGGGATCGATTCTTGAGCCTTTGCTGTGTCTTATTTATGTCAATTACCTCCCTCGCCTTGACATATTAGGTTAATTCACCATTTTTGCAGACGACACCACAATTCTTTGGCATGGTACAAACTTGGAGGGTCTTGCAGATAATGTAAATGAAGACTTGATTAAAATAAAACTATGCTGTGATGCTAACTTTTTATCTTTCAATTTATCCAAGACTAATATACTTAATTTTAGATGTAATGGTGAGAATGTATGTGTGCATGATGCCCCAATTGCAATGCCTAGCTCGACAAAATTTTTGGGTTTGTCTATAGACAAAGAGTTGAAGTTTAAAATTCATATCAACAATTTATGCAATAAAATTTCCTCTAGTTTTTATGCATGTATCTCTAACAACCTAGATCCATCTGTAGCTCGCAGCTCTTACTTTGCTTTGGTTGAGGCTCACCTTTGATATGGCATTTGCTTTTTGGGCTTATGTTCTAACTATTTGTTTAATAGGGTCTTTTTGTTACAGAAGAGAGCATTAAGATTTATGTCTGGTGTAAAAGCACGCGATTCTTGTCGTCCTTTATTTATAAAGCATTCAATTTTGACTTTATGCTGTTTATTTATTTTAGAATCTGTCTGTCTAATCCATAAAAAAGTATAATAATGAATTGTTTGTGTCTAATCACTGTAACATATGCCATTCTCATACACTATGTTTGCCGATTCCTAAGTACGAATACATTAAAAAATCATTTTTCTATAGAGGCAAAAAAATGTTTAACGACTTACCCTTATGTATAAGGAGGTTTGGTAATGAGAAGGCTTTCAGAAAGAAAACTAAAAATCTCCTAATGAAAAAGTCATATTATACCTTAAATTAATTTTATTATGACAATTTAATGTAGTTCTTTTTTCTGCATTTGTAGTAGTGCAATTACTTTGACATTTCTTGTGTCTGTTTTTGTATGTGTTATTAATGTAGTGATAGTGTAGTTAATTTTAATTATATTACTCACAAGGCTTTGTCAACAATTGCAAAATTTATGACAATAAAGCTACTTTGACTTTGACTTTAGAATACTACTTCTTTAAATTCCGTTTCATTCTAGTGTTGCTCCTTGGCCATGGATTTTGCATTCTGACTATTGTATTTAATGGATGTAAATAATAATATGCTATATTTATATTTTTTACTGTGACTCCAAATACGTTTCTGCAAAACTCTATTATTTCTGCAAGGTACATAAAAACATTGCTAATATATGAGTTAGGGCAAATAAATATCAGCAATAATTATATTGTAATTCCTATTTTAATTAATCTTTGTTTACTTTATCGATCATTTTTTCAGATTATGATTTCATTAGTACAAGCAAATAATGCCAATATTTCAAAATAAAATATAACCTTTTCTATATATTACTTTATTTAAAAACAATATTCGGGAGCACAAAGTAAAATTTGATTAAATCCGTATAATATCGTTTCTATATTTTTTGAATGAAAATTGCGCAATCAGCTACACGTCGTTTTTAAACATAAATGCGTATTAGAGGAACGAGAGGTAGGTATAGACGTGGAGTAAAGTTACGTTAGGTTGTTAAGAATTACATTTTATGGAAGTAAATAAATTTAGCTGAGCCTAATAATGAGAAAATTGCTCAGCCTAGTTAGGAGTTAGAATATAATTTTAAATCTAGCCCTAAAACTTCCAATATATTTTTGTACAGGATGATTCATTATATTTTGACACCCATCTACAGCCATAATTATAGGGCTGAAAAAAGCTTCAAATACAAAAGTTATAAGGTTTTTTTCTATTATCTTTTAGATATTTCAGATTTTAAAAAATAACTTTCGAATGTTAAAAAAATTATATGACATATATTTTCTTCAAATAAAACATCCTGTATATTATTAGCTAGAATGAAAGATCTTTTCATTTTGATTTGTGGATATTTGGTTTAGCCGTTTTCGAGTTATTTTAGTTTAAACATTATCGTTTCGGTAAATGAGAGAGACTTCAGCCATATTCTCGGTGATATGGTCAAGTCAGCCTTGGTCATCACTATGATGCAAAAATGGCTGGATGGCAATTGTTTCAACAACTATACTTATGGCAGCCAAATCCATAATTCTCCACTTTTCTCTCATTTATGAATTAATGTGTTTGATATTAATTATTTAATTTTGCTGAAAACTATTCAAATAGGTTGTTTGAGGAAGAAAAATGAGAAATAATAAAACTCTTTTATTCAAACAATAATAATAATAACGTTGCAGCTGTTAGAGGCGAATATCGGCGAATATACCCGGGAAGAAGAATTTCTTCAGTTACTAAAATCAAGAATACAATTAAATGTTTCTAACAACAAAATTCCATTCAACGGAAGACCTGAAAAATAGAAAGAAGTTTAGATGAAGAACTTAACGGTCTGCTGCATGTTCAAAGTAAACCTGAGTATTTTTTTTAATTTCGTGAAAAATTACGATAATATTATTTCCTTCTCTAGATAAATCCAATATTTCACACGTGAACCTCAAAACATTTTGAGCAAGTCATATGGCAAAATTCGCTGAAATGTCACAAATTCTATCCATATAAGTTCCGTCCAGTGCAATTATTGACTGATGAAAATGTGAGGCAAGAGCTTGAATTTTGCAATGAAATGTATCTCAAAAACCACTTTATCTATATTGGAGCATTTTTCTTTATTATGAAATGCAGTTTTTTACATAGATATTGGAATAAAAAAATCCAATTGATGGTTTTTTCGTTATTGAAGTAGAGAAAAAATATTCTGGTCACAGACTTTTTTAACAATTAAAAATTTTTTCTATTTGAAGAAACCTTACCATACAGTCTGAGAAGAAAATATAGCAGAGTAACCAAGGAAGTTCTTACTGAAAACAGTATTTAGTTAGAACTTATAGTTTTTGAGATATATGACCCCAAAATTTGAGTCTCGGAACGTTAGCACGCAAAATAATATTTTTAATGTGTCTCTTACTCACGACCCGGGTGTGATCCGCGGATATTAGTGGCGATTTGTAGACATTACACATAATAACCGTATTTTTTCAAGCAAGCTCTTTCACGATCTTACTATCGGTTGCTATAGTTTCTACTTGATAGGGTTTATCCACACTTAAAATAGCATCGATTACGAGTCAGAATTGTTTTGTAGAACAAATATTCAGAATCAGAGTTAAAAGTTGATTAGTGAGTGACTGTTTCCAAGAGAAGATTGAAAAGATGGATAGCAAATGTATTTTCTGTGAACGTTCTGTAGACCAAAGCGATAGCTTGGTAGTTTAGAATCCTACCAAAGCCGGCTTGGACCCAATATTTAGAATTTGAAGAAGAAGATTTTGGATGATAGGTTAAATCAAATTCCACGTTAGCTATAGAAAAACCTACACAAGTACCCCGAACATTGAGTGGAAATCAGAGGTTAGCTCTTCTAGCTCATCTAATCAAAGATTCCTTCTTAAAACTAGAACTGGTTCTGATTTTAACATTGGACAACTGTGAATAGTGTGTGAAAAAGCAGGACAGAGGACGAAACAAAAATGAACTTGTGTTCAGACAAGTGAGTCAAAAATTTTCTCATAAAGGCTATTTTTTATAATAATATATCAAGACAAATCTTAATTTATATTAAAAATCAGAAAATCAAATAAAGATAAATTTCTTTTAAAATAATGATATAAGGGTTTCGGGGTTGCGGCATTTTTTTGAAAGTCTCCAACTTTGATATGATTTTTCCAGAATCCTTATATTGAGACAGCTTATAATTATTTTATACGATGTACAAAAAAAATATCAATATTTGTGTTGTTTTTTGGTGTAAAAAGACCTGGGTCTGGTTATACCTCCAAAAAAAAAATCAATATTTCGAGCCGGTTTTTACTCCTCTATAATGTGTGGAGTGGTATGCTCAAAAATCAGGTGATAGAACCAATCAGAGATCTCCTGGCCAAACGTACGTATTTTGTTGAAACAAAAATAGAGCAATTGCTAAAAGATATTCCAGTCAGGTAGTACTTTGAATTAATAAGGCATCAAGACCCAAGTATGTATATTGCTATATTCATAATTGGCCACCTCCACTGTTGGTTTACTTATAGGAGAAAAAATACGTTAAATATAAAACTCGTACGATTTATTTACGAATTTATAGAACATTTATTTTCTGTTAAATATTATGTAACAATCTGTATATTTAAATTGGGCGTTTTCTTACTCATTAATAATATACCATGTTTGAAATATCTGTTTGCAAAGACACACTAGGTATTTGAGAAAAACCACAGGAGGCAATGTGTTAGAGAGGAACGGAAAACGATCATCTACACAGTGAACTGATGGGAATGCATAGCTGTTAATGGCAGGGTTTTTTTAGAAATTTTTGGGGTGTCTTTAAAAATAATGGTATCAAACCTAGTATATTTATAATCAGCAAGAGAAAGTTCAATTTATGCACATATAATATACAGGTCCGTTAAAAAAACTTTTAAATTCTGCAACTTTTATATTTTTACTACTCTTCTTTCTCTATTTGTTGAGTTGCTGAGCACTTTACTAAATGGGTAATATAAGAATAAAATTGTATAATAGTGTTTTTGGGTAGAAGAAGACAACACAGGCGTGTAATCAGAGAATGTGTTAATATATGCAAAAAGAAATTGGTAAATGGCTTTAATCAAGAGCATCCTCTATAATGTACCCTTAGTTTTGTCGAAGACATTTAAGAAAAAACAACTTGCTGATGTGATTGTAATTTTTTATACAACCTGTTAATAACGGATCTTCTAGTAACTTTTTTTTTTCCACCGCAGTGAAATATATGTAAAATTATAATTGATACATTAAAATTAAAAACTTTATGCCATATTTTCAAAGCATAAACCCAACTGTGCGATGGCGGGTTAATCTCGATTTTTTATTTTTTGTTGATATCTCTTCTAGCCGTCCTCAATAAACCAAATCTTATTGCTTTAGGCAGTTTGAACACCTATCAGAATAAATTGTATTCATCCAAGGATATAACTGCGGATGGTGAAAGACATAATTTAAGTCTCCGAAAACTCGCGGAAAAGTATAGTGTCGGAAAAATGCAGCTTAGCGAGATATTGAACAATAAACGTGAAATAAAATACGAGAAGGATGTAAACCTTGCATAAAAAAGGAAATTTCTCGCAGGTGTGATAATTGATAATGCAGTTTTTAATTGGTTTTGTGAGATACGAAACAAGAATATTTCCAGATCTGGATTTCTTGTCAAAGAATACGCGTTGGAAGCATCCCAAAGCCTTCAGCTAACTGACTTTAAACCTCCCTATGGTTGATCGCAAAAACTTGTCAAAAGCGTAACTCTTCCTTTGATACCGTGTGTGGTGAATCCGCAAACGTAAACTCGGAAAATATTTTAATGTCGATGGCACAGGTATTTTTTTCGATGCCTTACCTAAAAAACAGTTTGCATTAAGAATTGATAGGTGTGTAGGGAGAAAATCTGCAAAAGAAAAACTGACAATCTTGTTGTGCTTACGGAAATAAGGAAAAATCGTTAATTGTTGGTAAAAGTAAGAATAGAATGGATCTCTAATAAAAAAGCATGGATGATTTCAGATAAAACATTAATATATACGGTTAAAGAACTTTGATAGCAAAATGAACTGGTCTTTCATCCTCCAAATAGTATCTCGCTTTGTCAACCAATAGATCAGAATAGCATTCAAAACTTTAGTCATTTGTAGAAGTATGTTTGTTAAAAGACTTTTGGTATTGAGGGACACGGAAAAGTCATTGGAAATGGAAGAAAAAAACATTTCGGTGCATACATTATTAAACAATAAAAAATAACTTTTCTAATGGTAAAAAATGTTTGTGAAATGTGGGTTTAATCTATGTGGTAGATACCATTAGCAATTATATATCCACATTTCCACATTTTAATGTTACAAATTTAGATTTAGAAACATATTAATTAATTAATAATGACCTAATCCCTCAAAAATTCGAATATATCGATCATTGATTGTATTGATAACTGAAACCAATAATCTAATTTAATCTGAGATTGAAGAAGAGGAAGAACTTGTAACTTGTATTTCACGTATTTCAGATGCCCATAAAAGATTAAAAATCTTAAAACTTATTTTTTGAATTCTAATAAGTATTTTAAAAATTGTTAACAATATTCATCAAGATCTACTTGAATGCAAATCTGAAATATTTAAAAATAAAATACAAAAAACATAACAAAAGCTAGTTACAAATAACAGTAAACCTATAGAAGATTATATTAAGAATTCTTATATAATATGCTTTTTTGTAGTAAGGAAAAAATTAACATTTTTTGTGTTATTTTCCTTCACATTTAAATAACGGACACCTCCATAGGATTACTCAGGGGTGTCCGCTATTGGGAGGTTATACTTTACAAAGGTAATATTGTCACTATTATTTTATCACAATATTGTTTTCACTATTATTTTATCACAATATTTTTTTTACTAGTTTTTATTAAATAAATTTCAAACTAGCAATATAAGATATATGTAATAGTATTCTTATAAGAAAATTGCACCTTATAAAGAATTACTAACTTCAATAATTAGTTTTTAGTTGATTTTTAAACCATGTTTCGAGTAAAGTTTTAGATTTATAATAAAAAACGCAATTTATTCTTCTAATTGTTAAAATAAAACCATAATTTGTTTTTTAATATCCATGTAAATTCATTTAACAATCACGCTTATGACTTAATTTTACCAGCGAAAATTAAATTAATTTCTGCAGTAAAGGTGAAATGATTTACGTATTATTTGTCTTTTGTTTTATACCGTTTTAGTTACATCCTAACTTAAAGTGTGGCACACGAATCTGAGTATATGAAAGGAATGTGAGTAACTATGGCAACGGTGCAATGATCATTCGCGGTTGGCTACAACCCTGTGTATCCATGAAAACGGCCTGCTTTTGACATACATTCCACTTTGGTCGAGGTTTTAGATCTGTGTGGAGTACTTTAGGTACTCTTTATTTAAAAAAGATATTTCTTTAAGTATTAGATTAACATGTTGTGCAAAAAAATGGATTACCTATTGGTTCAATATATTATGTTAAGATATTTAATCTTAAACAAAACTATCTATGTTGCGAATATGCTACATATTGTAACTTAAAAGGAAGGAACAGGATGAAATTTATTAAAAAGAGAATATTGAAATTTTATTGGTTAACTAGACTATGTATTTATTAAGGTTGGTGCTGTGCTGAAAAAAGTTAATAAAAGTTTACGATCCTTCTATAAACTTCCTGCATCGAATTTTAGAACTTATCGGTGTTTCTTAATACTGTAAAGTTAATATGTTGTCTGTCCAAGCCCTGAGAATAAGAGTTTCTAAAATTATAAAATTTAAGTTGTAATTTGCGGGTTGTATGCGTTGATTAGAAATTCATCTAAACTATTTGCAACCTAACCAAGAACTGGAGTTGTAAAATAGTATTCTTGCTTGCTTTATGTGTTCAAAAAATGTTTTTAGTAAAAAAAGTATTCTAATAACTGTGGCATTTCTGCTATAAGTCAATAAAACATATCAAGGCAAAATGTATTAGTATATTCTGCAATAGTTTAAAACGTTATAAAGTTTAAAGGAGTTCATAATTAATGTCTAATTAAAGCATATAACTATAGGTTAGTTACTAACTGTTGGTGAAATATCAGTGAATAGAACAATAACAAACTTGCCAAACTTACATTAGAACAGTAAACTTTATGTTACGATTGTATGTAATATGTGAATGTTAATGTGTCATGATCTATAAATGAGTGACAGTTATCAACTCCGTTTTCAAACAACAGTATTATTAAATAATCTGTTGTCAGAAGGATATTATATACTTTCGTTAAATTCGCAAAGTTTACAATACCCAGTATCGGTTCAATTAAAATTATAGAACATATATATATATATATATATATATATATATATATATATATACATAAAATATAATTTAAAATTTTAAGAAATTGTGATCTTAAAGAACTTTTTTATTTTTTGACCGAATTTGATGATTTTTCCACCAAATGAGAAAAAAAGCATTCTAAATTCCTGAAAAATATTCATGTTTTAGAAAAATATTTTATTTATTTATATTATACAAGGCAAAATAAAATTATGTTTTGAGATCTTATTTTAAATGGCCCTGTGCCAAAATGCAGTTTTTACAAACCAATGAAAAGCATTTCGTTTGCAAGCCTAATTCATTTCCTATACACCAGTTTTTAAATCACGTCAATACCTCGAAATCGTGTCGAAAATTATAGGCTATTGAATGCGCTTTTTCATTTTGACAAGATCTCTTTTAAATTAAATTCTAATTATGCAACAATTAAAAGTGCCATGAAAACAGTGACATGCGTTGCTAGAAGGTGAAGAGCGATTCATTTTTGTTTGACGTTTTTATTCTCGTCATATTGTCAGTTTTAGAAAGCATTATACATTTTTAAAATGGTTTTGAACAATAAAGATTGCGTTTTAACCGACGGGCGAAATTACCAATACGTCGCAATAAAATTTAATGTCAGCCGTTCTAGTATCCGAAGAATTGAGCTACGATATAGAGAAACGGGTAGCAACAAAAGAAGATCTAGCAGTGGCAAAACACGTAAGATTTCCGATGCTAATGACAGGTATATTATTTTATCTGCCTTAAGAAAACGAAACTTAACATCTGTGCAGGCAAAAATTCTTCACGAAGTTCGGGGCACACAAATGTGTCGCCGGTTACGCGAAGCTGGATTAACGGCATGTAGACCAGCTACAGGTCCAAGGTTGCTTAGACGTCACCGGGTAGCAAGAATGGCCTTTGCTTGTCAAAATCTTAATTGGACTGAAGTTCAGTGGCGTAGTCCAGTTTACGGATGAATCTCGATTTTGTCTGCATTTCCCAAATGGCACGAAACGTGTGTGGAGGCAAAAGGGTGAAAGATTCGCTAAATGTATATTTAGTTCACGCCTTAGTCATGGAGGAGGATCACTAAAGGTGTGAAACGGAATATCAATGGAGGCTTGTACTGAACGGGTTTTTGTTGAGGAAGAAACACTGACAGCTAAAAAATACATAAATGATATTCTAGCGGACCACGTTGTACCATTTTCACATTTTATAGACAATGAGTTTATGATAAAGCACGATCATATTCCGTTAGATGTGTTACACATTATCTTAATGAAGTTGGAATACAGAAGATGAATTGACCAGCATGTTCTCCGGACGGAAATTCTATTGATCATGTCTGGGATTACCTAGGTAGACGTATAAGAAATCTAGAAATTTTAAATAAAAACTAACTTCGTGCCTCGCCTATAGAGGAGTGGAATAACAAGCCCCAGGAGTTTGTTCGTAAATTAATTAATGGAATGCCCCGAAGAATGGAAGCCATCGTCCGAGCTAGAGGAGACAACATACGATATTAGCTTCCTTTCATTGTTTATGTGAGTGCTTGTTGTTTAGAATTTAGTTTGTTTTGATGTTTAAAATTTAGATTATCTATAATTATTGTTAACTGTTGCAAATTAAAATGTAATTTTTTTTAAAGCCACGTGTTATTCAATAATTTATAACTTAAAAATAATCAAGATATCGACGTAAATCAAAAGCTAATGTGTAGAGAATAAACTAATTTTGAGGGCGGAGTCCGTCTTATTAACTTCTCAAGGCTGCATTTTATCACAGGGTGTTTCAAAGCTAGATGATAAGAACATAATTTTGTTTTGCCTCGTTTAATATGTTGAAATAATTTTTTTTAATTATATAATGTGCATTATTCTAGAATGTTGCACTTTTAGTTTAGTAAAAAATTATCAAATTTGGTCAAAAAATAAAAAAGTTCTCTTAGATTATAGCTCGTTAAAATTTTAAAAAACCGTATATAAATATATATATATATATATATATATATATATATATATATATATATATATATATATAATCCTATTTTCTTGGGTCTAAGTTAATAATGAAAAACAATTCTTTACATCAAGTTAACGCTTCGCTCATAGTGTTGAGCTTTTTCAAGATTTTATTTGGGATTGCTTGATTTCTAAAATTTTTTTTTCTTCTATTAAAAAAAACACAGGAAATTAAATACAAATATGCAAACATTCTCATATATACTACAAACATTAAAAGGTTTAAAAACTATAAAATTTTCACATTATTAATCAAAATACAAGAGTTCTAACCACACTACACCACAACTTGTTACGTTCTGGACGCACCTTTCGCTAACCAAGTTAGTATCATCAGCAGATAATATAAACTGAGTTTTATCATCTGCTGATGATGCTAACTTGGTTAACGAAACGCGCGTCCAGAACGTAACAAGTTGTGGTGTAGTGTGGTTAGAACTCTTGTATTTTGATCTATCTTCCACCACACGTTCCAGTGTTAGGACATATTATTAATATTAAATTTAAATCAAATTTTTTCTTTATTTTTAATTTATTTTTTTTATTTTTATAGAAGCACGCCTTAGTAATAATTTAATAATATCATGTATGGTACGTTTGGAAAATAAAACATTTAGTTCCATTATATTACAAAAACACATATTTAAGGACACAAACTTAAAACACATATATACAATATAAACTAAATTTTTAATTTTTACGGTATGCACCTTGAAATAGCGGTTTACATAATTGTGAGTTTGTACAGTAATTTATAATTATCCTAATAATCCAACAGGATGCGTCCTATTGTCTACATAATACATGAAAATCGATTATTCACCGGGTTATGGTTCAGTGAACACAGGTAGCGTATAAATAGCCGGCCTAAATCTCTTCGAGCTCTCTTCTGTTCTACAAGCCCTAAGAATGGTTGAAACTGTCACCAGCGGTTTCAACCTAAAAGAGGCTACTGGCATGGTCTTCCTAGACGAAGCCAGAGCTTTCGATAGAGTATGGCATAGAGGACTTGTATACAAAATGCAAGATGCTGGATTTGCAACTAAAACTTGCAAACTAATAGCCCACCATCTTAAAGATAGAAGAAAGTGTCAGAGTTAAAAACTCGAGATCGACACATGACAAGGAGACTAGTAGCGGGTGTGCCTCAAGCATCTGTGTTAGGACCGCACTTATATAACGTGTATACACATGACATCCCAAAGACACACACCACTTCTCTAGCCCTATACGCAGACGACAATGCTAAAGCGGCCAAGCATAGACATTCAGGAATAATATGCAGGAGATTGCACGAGGAGATAGATCTGATAAGTGACTGGTGTATCACTTGGAAGAACAAAATAAACGCACAGAAAAGCCAGTCCATCCTCTTCCAAAAGAGGAGGATGACGCCCCCAGTTGCTATAAACATAGAAGGAACAGACATACCGTTGACAAACACGGTCAAATATCTAGGGCTGACTATGGATAAGGGGCTAACATGGAAGCCCCTCCTATTGAACAGACACGAATAAAGACCAGCAGGGCTATGGCTAGACTATACTCTCTTATCAACCGAAAGAGCCCTATGGTTCTTCGAACAAAGCTGACAATGATAAAGATAATCGCAAGATCACAACTGATATACGGAGCAGTAGCGTCGGCGTATGCAGCGCTCACCTACATAAACAAGTTAGCATCAATAGAAAACAAGTATCTGAGAATGGCAGTCGATGCACCATGGTACGTCAGGAACGCCCAGATACACAGGAACTTGCAATGGGAACCATTGCAAGACGCAATCAGGACCAAAGCCATGAAAGGCATCCAGCGGGCAGCGGCGCATCCAAACGAAGAACTCCGAAGGCTGGTGGACTACGACCCCTTGAAGGCGCGGCGGGCACTCAGGTTCTACCACCGTAGACCCCGCGACCACATACACTGATAATAATGCCATTTTCCGTTTTAGAGATACCACCTATATGTCCGTGAAGCATATAGGAGAGGTGCGATGTAAGTACACATATCCGGATGTGTACGAGCTGACACACTTAGGATAGAGAAGACTTATGGTTTATTAAGGCCCTAGGCTCGTTAAACCGTAAGTACCTATCACGGAGAGGAGGTTCCCTAGGCTGGGAACCGGGTGGTGGTGGGACCTCGGGCCACTTGGCCCCTTCGCGGGCGAGCTCGTTCATTGTTTCGGTGTCTTAAAGTAAGGACCCCTTAAGATACCTCGTGTAATTGAATGCGTAACGTCGGAAAGTGATTTTGACATGGTCTAGTTTCAAGAAACATGATTTCTCAATTGATTATATCCGTGGAAGCTTCCGTTCGAAGTTACAAACATCTAATTCGATTCTTAACACTGAAACCTGTAGTGGAAGATAGATCAAAATACAAGAGTTCTAACCACACTAACCACAACTTGTTACGTTCTGGAGGCGCGTTTCGCTAACTAAGTTAGCATCATCAGCAGATTATATAAAAAATTTATATCATCTGCTGATGATGCTAGCTTGGTTAGCGAAACGCGAGTCCAGAACGTAACAAGTTGTGGTGTAGTGTGGTTAGAACTCTTGTATTTTGATTTAATTTGAAGTCTTCTCTATATAGGGCGTTGAGATGTACTCTAATATATTTAAATGACACTGATATTTTATAATTTAATTTACAATTAATTTCTGGACTCCCTCTATGATTCATACATACTTTAGGCTTCAAAAAGCTTAGAAAAATGAATCAGCATGAATGATATGATATAAAATATGATTTTGTTTTAATTCTTAAAATCTTAATTCTGTTTGTCAAAGTGTCTTTGTAACTATATTAAGTTTTGTCATAATACAGGAAACAAAAAATAATAGTGGCTTTTGTAAATTTTTTTGAATATAGTCGAATGCGGTCACCAACATTATGAATCAAATCAGAAAACACAGTGAATACCAAAATGTTGTGTGATTCTTTTATCGAGCTATTAAATCTTGATGAGCTATTTACAAATATACAGGGAGAAAGAAAATAGTTTTTTTTATTATATTACTCAATATTATTAAGATAGCCACTTATTATTATTTTATATATTAAATGCAGAGGGACTAAATAAGAAAATTCGCTAAATATGTATTTGGTTAAAATTTTTTGGCTGGCAAAAATAAAACTACACAAAATGGCAAGCGCCTTAATAAAGTCGGAAGGCGGTTCAAATCAGTGGAACAATCAGGATATATTCTGTTTATACAGCCACTTAATGAAAGTGAGATTTTTTTATCAATCACCAAAAATTATGAGCCCCACTTGACCTAAAAATCCAACCACTTATACAGTGTCATATATTTAAATTCGGGCCACCCCTGTGCAAAGAAAACTGTTTCTTTTTTTTTTGTGATAACAAATTAATTAATTTAAAGCTTCTTTTAAAACTTAAAGGGTTATATTAGTTTTTGATGTGTATAAATCGTAAATTGCACATCCATTTTTACATTGTCACTTAAGTCTTCTGTCATGCACAATTTTCTGCACAGTCCTTAAACCGATTCCCAGAGCTTTTGTTACTGTCTCCTGGATATTGGCCGGTGAATTTTCATTTTCGTAATATTTTATTAGATTTAATATCATTTTTTTTTCGCTTATGGATGCAAAAAACTCAAAACTCAAACTTCAAATTGTTTTCTATTACTCATTTTGTCACTGACTTGTCAATCTGACTTTGAAGTGACATTGCTCAAAGATTTTTGCAACTGCTGGTATTTATATGTTTATTCTCTTTTTTCATATGAAAATATCATAGGTCTATCTAATTCATCTTCCGGATTTTCTGCGGAGGATATGATTACACGTAATAAAAGAAAAACAAACTTAAAAAGTTTGTCGTTTATAAATCGCACGATAACACTGCTTTTGACTATAGTCGAAATTTTATAAAATTCGCGTAGACCTATTGTAAACCCGCTATAAAAGGTTTTTAACCCCAAGTAAGCTTTACTTTTAAACAGGTTGATTATTAATAAAACTTGGAAGAAATATCTAAAAATCGTAACTCAATATATTTTCTATTTACGAAAATATTGCACTTTTAATTTCCCTTAAAAATTCGCTGGGCCCACTTATTATCTCTAGCAGTTTACAAACCATCTAAATGATTTTCGTATAAAAATAGGAAAATTCTTTAGAATACACAGACAATTCATGATTGAGTGAAGGCAAGAAAATTTCCTTTCTGTGTACACAGTAATGTTCGAAAATAGTAGTTTCAAGGCGACTATTATCTGATAAACAATGCAAACTTGAAAGCGCCCTAGCGGCAGATGTAAATATAAACAAAATATGTGAGAACTTCGCCGGAACGCCAGTATGTTTTGTCGGAATAAGCTAAGTTCTAATTTGGTCACGTACGTTAGTTACGACGGAATGCTGGAACAGGCCCATGTTGAAACCTTCATCTCTTCGGTAGAGAGAAATTATTGCTTCATTATTATAAACTATCACGAGATCAGGAGGATGAACTAAAATTTTTGTAGTGTTTCAAGTCAGAGGTAGAGAAAATTGTGCTTTGCATTCAAGTAGGCTTTGTGAATATTTGAGTAAAGTGAAAAACAAATTATGGACGTAGAGAAAATTAATTCTTGTAAAAGGGAAGTATTGTAATTATAAAAAAATCACGCTTTTAGGTCTTTTACAGATCTTTACGTTCTAGGGTCTCTAAGAATCCAAAAAATATGCTTTCTCAATTCCGTAGATCTGTCTGTCGGTCTATCTGTCTGACTTTTCGTGGCATAGCTACTACTTAACCAATTGACTTTACATTTTTGTCAAAAATAAAGGGGGATCAAATATGGAGATGATCTGAAAACGACTTATCTAATATACCTAAAATTTTGCACGAAAATCAAATTTTACGTAGGAATCAACTGGTAAAATTTTTGTATGAATCCAAGATGGGAAAACAAAATGGCGGCTCAATAAATTAAAACAGCCTGCAAAAACTACTTGTTAGATTTATTTTAAATTATAGCAAGGGAAGCAGTGCTTCCCCAAAAAAAATTACAAAACATCTTCTAAAATGTAATTTTCGAAATAGCAAACCATTAATTTAGTTTATATTAAAAACGCTAAAATATTATCTAAATTATCAAGCCCATAATAAATGCGGCCTTGATTTCGACACAGCCACAACAGAATATCGAATAGAACCTATGCGGGTCGGTAGCTTCTCTGCAGCTAAGTCCCGTATGCTTGATTTCCTGTGCAGCGAGCCAGAGGTTATTGAACTTTTCACCGGCAGTTTGCAATTTTTGCATTTTAGTCGCGTGCTTTAAGTGGTGGCGGAAGCTATCGTTGGAGTAGGTTCTTTGTTTGAACGGCTATCCGTGTGTTGTGTGATACGTACGTCGCGTCGTGCATGGTGCGATATGGAAGACAATAATACGGTCGTGAATATGCAAATACCGTCAACTTCGGCTGTCGGTAATAACGTTGAAAATTTTGGAGAATTTAGTAAGAAGAGTGTGTGTGTGAATGTGTGGTGTGTGTCTTAATAATAAAGGGATTTTCAACATCAAACTTCGCTGATAAGCTTCAAATAATTTCCAAAGGAAGGGCAAAACCGCCTATGAAAAATTTAACCACAAAAATGAAAAACTGTACGAACAATTTAAATAGCAATTTAATGGCAAAACAATACGAACAATTTAAATGGCTAACAGGGTGTGAAAATATAAGTAAATTATTTTGTTGGCCATGTTTACTTTTTGAAAATGAAAAAGGTCTGTGGAATAAAACTGGTTTTTCCGATTTAAACAATTTCCATAAAGCTGTAAAAAGACACATTATGTTCAAAGCGCATTTGCAGGCCGTCATAAAAGAAAAAGTCTTCGGCAAAAACAGAATTGAACACATAAACAGTTGGAAATTAGTCACCGCCAACACAATGAACTAGTCGATAAAAATAGACAAATATTAAGAAGACTTATCGATGTTGTTTGTTTTCTCGGACAGTACGAATTGGGATTTAGAGGTCATGGCGAAACAAGGGTTTCTTCAAATAGAGGAAATTTTCAAGATTTACTTAGTTTAATGGCTAAATATGATAATTGCTTAAAAAAATTATTTAGAGCAGTCTAGCGTTTTTCGCGGAACGTCGAATCGAATCCAGAATGATTTAATTTCAGCTGTTGCAACTATTATTCTAAAACGAATTAAGCAGGAGATTGGCGAGGCGCGGTTCATTGCTATTTTTCTGGACGAAACAACTGATATCACTAATTTTAGCCGATTATCTATAGTAATACGCTACGTTAAAACAGACGGAAGTATTCAAGAGCGATTTTTAGGTTTTAAGAATGTGTCCGAAAATCGTACAGCACATGCGTTATATACCGTAGTTTATAACGTTACTAAAGAAATTAATGGAGAGAAAAAATTAGTTGCTCAATGCTATGATGGAGCTGCAGTGATGGCAGGACAATTAGGGGCTCTGCAAACTAAAGTTCGAGAAACTTTCCCAAGTGCTGTGTTTGTCCATTGTTTTGCTCATAAATTAAATTTAGTTTTATCCCAGTCCATCAATCACATTAAAGAGTGTAAAGTATTTTTCGTTACTTTAAGTGGCATGGCTGCTTTTTTTTCCAAGTCAACCAAACGTACACAAGCTTTGGACTCCATTGTCCACAAACGATTGCTCAAAGTACTACTAGGTGGAACTATAATGGAAGACTTGTGTTAACAGTATCTGAAAATCGTGAATCACTGATTGAACTATTTGAGAATATAATAGAAAATAATGAAACGTGTGACTCAGAAGCAATAAATAGTTCGAGGGGGTATTTGGACTGTTTGAAACGAGATTTTAATTTTAATTATTTGTTAAACATATTTTCAGAAATATTTCCATTTTCGGATAATGTTTTTAATATATTACAAACTAAAACAAATGATATTGCTTTTTGCCTAAAAAAAGTGGATGATTTTAAGTCCATGTTAAGCCAAAAAAGAGATGACTTTGACCTATTTTAGGAGAAAACGATGACGCTAAATGTAGAGCCACAAGCCAAGCATCTTCGAAACATCATACATGCCAGATGCCTCTTTTATTAAATAATCGATCAAATTCAGCAACCAATAAACTATAGATTTAACGGTTTAAATGATTTTAAACTCCTCGAGCTCTGCAATTTAAAGGAAAAACTTGTCCAGAAGATGCGTTCAAATCTCTTCTTCTTCATTATGGCCAGTCCTTCGACCGAGTGTTACTGCGATCTGAACTAAAAGTGATTTACGAAACTGATGACATTATTATTAGCGCAAAACATAACGCTAAGGAACTAATGCAATTTTTAAAAGGCAAGGAGCTGGAAGATGCCTACACCGCAATTGTGTGAATTAGTATTGACAATACCTGCCACAAGTTCATAGGTAGAACGCAATTTTTCAACACTTAAGCCGGCATCCCACGGCGCGTGGTTTGGCGAGGCTCGTCAAGATTCGGCTCGTTGATCGAGACTTGGCAAATGGATACGATCCCAAGGCGTGTGTGAGTTGGTAAGTTAGGTTCGTGTTGGCTTGCCAAATTTTGTTTTTAGTTTTGCCAGTGGTGTTGCACACTTTAGAACGGTGACAATGTATAGGAGAAGGCGAATTGCAGCGGTGGCTGCGGCTACTTACGTTATTCTCGGAAATTCTATTAACCTAAAAGAAAAGCCACAAAAGATGGTGGAGAATATCTTTGTATCAAAGCCGTAATAGGCAAGTACTTACTTAGATATGATTAAGGTTACGAGTATAATGATTTTCTGACGTTGAGGTTTTAGTTTAAGAATATGATCTAACATTTTCTTTCATTTATTATGAAAAAAATATTAAAAAAAGCATTGTACGTTAACAGAGTCGATTTATATTTCTATCTTAATGCTAAGCTTTTTTTTTCAGGTATGATGCATCAAATATGTTAGTGGATCTATGTCAGAAACCGTCTGGATTCTTTGAAATTTTTTGTAGAATGTCTGCCACTGATTTCGAATATTTTCTGAATAAAATTGGCCCAATTATAACTAAAAGTGATACAAATATGAGAAAAAGCAGACCTGTTTAAGAAAGATTGGCAGTTGCGTTACGGTTTTTAGCTACTGGCGACAGTTTTAAAAGCCTCTCGTATCTTTTCAAATTCTCGCCCCAAACTGTTTACCGGTGTGTAGTTGATGTCTGCAAAGCACTCGGTGGCGCACTCAAGGATAAAATTAAGGTAGGTACACATTGTATGAAAATATATTTTAAAGAAAAAACATAAATACATAATAGTTTAGGTAAAAAACTTTGTTATTAATTTCATTTTAAAGTAAATAATTTGTCAACGAAGGTCAGATCGTCATCATTATTGTTTTCATTATTAACACTTAACTTGCTTGAGGATTCTTCAATTTGAAGGAGTTGATTGGAGTGATGAATCCGAGTTACTTGAGACAGATGATGGCTGACATTGTGATGATACTGGTGATGTGAAAGGCGATGGCTTTAATGAGATGCTTGGTTGAGAAAATTGATTATAGGTTTGTTGAGCATATAAATTAGTTGGGGGTGGTGGTTGATAATAAGGATAGTGATGTTGATTTTGAGAAGGTGATGAATGCTGAAAAGGGTAGTTTTGCATGGGGTAAACATGAGCCGAAAATGACTGTTTAATAGAAAACATTAACTGATCGATTTGGAGCATTGCTGTTTCTCTTTTTGCTTCATCAAGAGCTCTTAATTTTTTCGCCCACAGTTCACAATATAGAGAACACTCATCAGAATCTAGTTCTTTTGAAAAATGTGTTAATATCTGGTAGGCCTCATCCATGCGCTTTGCGGTTTCAGCTGGAATGCTTGCATGTTGTCTTTTGTTTCCTTTTATTGGACCTTTTGGGGACTTGAAGTCTTAGTTGTCTGTTCGATGTCAGAGGAGCCAGACGTTCTAGTAACTCGTTCTTGAGAATTTTGTACTTCGTTGGAAGAATCAATGTCACGATTATCCACGGTTTGTTCGATTTCTTCCGAAAAATTATCAGTTGTCAAATCATCAGTTTCTTCTTGCTCGAAAGGCCGTAAAAAATATTTTTTTAAGCAAGTTGAAAAATTTTCTCTACATAGTGTAAAAAAATCAGATAATAGTAAAACATTTTTGAAACCGAGTATTTATTTAAATGCTCTAAAACGAAAAAAAAAACATTGACATCAATCACACCCATCATTGTGTTACAGTTTACAATTTTATATGATATAATAGCTTGTCGCGAGAATATCTCTATCTTACAATAATATATATAATTGCAAATAGAAAGGTATGTTCTTTTTGTAATAACACAGCAAAATATCGGGCTGTTATATCATAAAATTGTAAAATGTAACAAAATGATAAGTGTGATTTATTTCAAAGTTTATTTTCTTCTTTTTAGAGCATTTTAATAACAGCTTGTTTCTAAAAATGTTATTAAATTATTTACAACGTAAATTAATTTTTTCAACCTACGCTTTTTTTCCATAAAAAGGTAGGTAATCTTTTTGCATGTCGCTTAGAGCAATAATCCGTAACTAATTAAACTTTCTCACTATAATTTCTTACTTTTTTTATTATTGAAAATAAATTTTTTGCTTTTCTTATTTAACAGGGCATTTTCAAAGTTCACCCTTTTAACGCCCTTAACTCCCTTAATATACGTTTTCCGGCTCATATCCCTAGACACTTTTTTATCAGTTTTAAAACAACTACCATCTTCTGAATTTTTTACACCATTTCAATGATATACGAAAATAGGTTACGAGACTAGGGTCAATTTTCTAAATAACAATAGCATTCGGTTATTTTATGATATTAGTTTACAATGTATGATAATATTTTTTGTCCCTCAAAAATCTAATAGGTACTTTTTTTTAGTTGCCTCAAACATCCGTTTGATGGTGTAATATAGCAGAAGAATTTAAAGCAAAATGGCAATTTCCGAACTGTCTTGGTGCGATAGACGGGAAGCATCTAATCATACAGTCACCTATAAATAGTGGAACCGAATTTTACAATTACAAAGGAACATTTAGTGTAGTGCTCATAGCTTTGGTTAATGCAAATTATGAATTTATTTTCGTTAATATTGGATGTCAAGGTAGAATAAGTGACGGGGGTGTATTTCGAAATACATCTTTCTAGAAAACTAGAAAATAATCAGTTGATGCTTCCAGAAGATCAACCACTGCATAGTAATGAAAAACCAGTCCCTTATGTTTTTTTAGGAGACGATGCTTTTCCTTTAAAACGTCACTTAATGAAGCCATATCCTGGAATACATAACATATGTAGCGAAAAAAGAGTATTTAACTATCGCCTTTCCCGAGCACCTAGAGTAGTGGAGAATGTCTTTGGCATACTTGCTTCCGTTTTCCGGGTTTTTAGAAAGCCGATGTTACTTGAATAAGCTAGAGTAACAGACATAACGATGGCATGCGTATTACTACACAATTTCTTACGTAAAAGTCGGACTTCAAGATCAAATTATATGCCACCAGATTCAATAGATTCTGAAACCGATGGAAATGTTATTTCCAGTTCATGGAGAAAAAATAATAAAAGTATGAACTCATTTTTACCAATGCGTCAAATAGCCAGAAAACCTGGACAAGAGGCAATTGAAGTAAGAAACTCATATGCACAATATTTTTTAATAAATGGAGCAGTATCATGGCAAAATAACTATTAGTATAAGTATGTCCACGGATACATGAGCAAAGAGGACAAACGGATCAAAAATGTCGTTTTTCGACCAAAAGTAATTCTTTATGAAAAGTTGTGCTGGTTTTAAACTGTCTATTGCCATACTTTATTTTTTGAAAATGCATATATATATTGATTTTGCAAGCTCGTATTTCGGTTAATAATTTAGGGATTTCACAAAATACTAACCCCCGTTTCCACTAAAAGGGTTAAGATTTAGACAGGGTCTAGTTACTATAACAATTTAAACTCTTAGTTCACCAGAAGTATTTTACTTATTTGAGTGTTATCTTCTAATTGTGACATTTACAAAAATTATTTTTTCAATCGTTGTATTTGTCAAATTAAACCTATTAATAATGTCAAATTAGACCTGGTCTAAATTTCAACCTCTTTAGTGAATACACGTATAAATGTTTTATTATTAATTTAAACAAGACAGTATTTTTTTGTTGGCTATACGATCCAAACGTTTTGACGACTGCAAGTAACAAGACGTAATATAAACGTTTGCGTTATACATGATGTACCTATTTTCCTACACAATAGAAACTGAAGAAAAATAAAATTTCGAATACTGGCTTAAAATTTTAGAATTAATCTTTGAATAGGATTTAAATTATTTTTTATTTGACACTTTTCTCCAAAATGAGAAATGGAAATAGTGTACTCTTGATAATATTTAATGTTTTTTTGTTTGTTCGATCACCCCATATAATATTTTCAAAATCAAAATATGGCAATGCACTTTTCAAAACAAGCGAAAAATTTTTGTCCCTCTTTCCTTTTAAAATCTCTATCTGTTGGCATGCTTATTAATATTTAATTATTAAATTTCTAAGTAAATCTATTTTGTACTTAATATTTTTGCAAATTTACGTTAGTCGCCTAAAGTTAAGATAGGAATTAAATAAATTAGTTAACTTACCTCTGAATCTCTTGTTTCATTGGGCATATAAACACCATGCAAAAAACGAAACATAAATTCGAATGCAAACCAATTAGGTTTAAATACATCTTGAGATCCAGATCCACATCCTCTATCAAAAAGATCTTTTTTGTGCCTTTTCTTTTTTAAACGATGGTATAATTGATAAAAATTTTTCCTAATTATTTGCTATATATTTTTGCTAGACAACCCAATGAAACCTCTACAATTTCTATAGATATTCTTGTATATTTTTGTATTTCATATATGTAAATGAATGGACTTGTTTTTTTTTTCCAAAGAAAACATCTTATTTCGTTCTTGTATTTGAGGCACGTTATAAGAAATGAAATATGTTCCAAACGATAGCTAAATAAAAATAAACCTTTGAGTAATTCGGACTATATTAGCTCCTTGATTCTAATAAAGATTAAAACATTACTTTAATTAATAAAACTGAAAATAGAAAATTATTTGTAAAAAAAACTATGATAAAAATGTGTTTTGGTAAACAAAGTACTTCCCCATACCTATATATAACTACGTCGAGTAGTTTTACATGCAAAAAATAATAAATTAATTTTAATAAAATATTTTAACGTTTTTTTTTAATATTATTAGTTTGTTAATTAAAATTTAGCATCTCACACCATTTAAAAAACTTAAAGTTTTACTTTTGTTTTCAGGAAGCTCTTTCACCCCCCTTTAGAGAAAAAATTACTTATGTGTCCAGAAAAAAATAAATTTGCCCAGTTTTACAAATGTTTTTTTACATAGCTAAGCGTTACGGAAATAAAAAACATTGTCATTTTTAAAGGGCTCATGTATCCCCTAGGGCTACCCTGTTTAGTGAAAAAAAAAGTTCTATATGCAAAGAGTATAACGGAAATTTGGCGTTTCGTTTTTTTTTTGCTAATCCCCAAGAAAACAAAAAAATATTTTCGTTTTTAGAGGGCTGTTAATCCCTCTAGAAATACCTTGTATAATAAAAAAGTGTATTTTTACACAAAAAAAAGAGAAGAAATTGTTTCACCGTTTGTTAGAAAAAGCTAAACCCTCTTGAAATATAGATATTTTTTTTTTCGTTTTCAGGGAAAAAGTGTTTTTATACACAAAATTATAAAAGACATCTGACCTATTTTACTATTTTTTAAGCAAACTGAATGTTTTCTCAATGGATCCCAACTATGCATAATACAATACAAAGTTGGGATCTATTGATGGCTTAATTTATTTTACATTTGCTGGACCGCGTATTCAAAGTATTATCTGTCTTTGGCTATATGTAACCCACATTAAATTTAGAATATCCGGGGCTCTTTGATATGTCTACATCACAAACACTCCATTTCTTGAAACTTTCTCCCTCTACTACTATAACAACGACTGGACTAAAAATCTAAGAGCGATCTATGAGCAGAAATGAAAACAAAATATTGGTGATAGGCTTCAGGACTACACATAGCCAGTAAAAAAGTCAGTTCATAACAGTTCAGTCTACTAAAACTAACGTATTTTATAGTATTGCTAGCAGCCGTTGTAATTAAAATACATGGACTAGAAAAATAATGAAATTCTTAAACCAGATTTTGTTAATAAATGCCAAGAGTCTAATTACACACCATGGTAATGGTCAGCAATTCTAAACCGAGCTGTGCTAATTCCCCAACATTCCGAGAGCAAAGCCGATGTCAGGCCGCATAAACTTACGTTACACATTCAATAGGGGCCAACTTGCTAAACCGAATCTTAGTTTATTAAACCAAAGTTTGCACAAGTGGGCTAAGGCTGTTAAAGTAATTAAGGTCTTCTGACACTTTTTAATATTGGCCAGCCAATAAGATTTTAATTAAAACATTTAAGCGAAAATAACATGGCTATTTTGTTAATACATGAATGTTAATGTTTATCGTTAATTTGCTGAACACAATATGTTACAGGAAACCAACTGATATTATAAATTACATAATTGTTTTGTCTTAAATGTATTAATAAGGATTTGTTATTATGTTTTATAGGTTTAGAGGTGAATTCAGATTTTGGCGAAACCGGTGTTACAGTGGCGTAACTAGAAATTTTGGCCCCCCTCGCGAAATGGGCCCCACATTTATAACACCAATTCTTATTTTGAAAAAAATATTTATTAAAAAAAAATTATGTATGATGCCATCCATGCCGTTTTTTAGTCAGTTATCAAAATTTTGCAGGTACATTTTAAAAATTAAACAAAAAAACAAAATTTTAATAAAAACAGCAGTCTTTTTCTTTTAATATAATAAACACATGGAATTTAAACTTTAATACAAAAATTCTTTGGAAGAAAAGGAACATCATAAAAATGAACACACCACTTTAATCCTAAATCAAACTAATAATAGGTAATAAAATTAATTCACACAATACATTAGCTCAAGTCGATATTTGCGGCTAGATCGCTTTCAATAGCTATGAGTGACAATGAGTGTAACCGTTCCTGATTCCTTGAATTTCGAAGAAAATTCTTCATGATTTTTAATTTCGAAAATGATCGTTCGGAAGTGGCTACACTCACAGGTATGTGAGATATAACTTTAAAGCTTGTATTACGTTTGTGAAACTTGAAGCGTCTGGTGAGTTTATCAAAGACTTCAAAAAGTCGGGAATATTTTGAATGCTTTGTATGTCATCCTATTGTTTCTTAATGCAGCAAGTTCCAATGCTAAAGATGAAGCCAGATCCCTGTTATAGAATTCTTGTAATTCGTCTCCTTTTTGAATTATATCTTCGACTGTTAAATCTAAAGATATAGACGGCCGAAGATAATTAAATTTCTGATTTATATGATCAAATAATTTAAATCTACTCCGTAACTGTGTTATAATGTCTATAGATGACTAAAAAATATTAACTTTAAACCTCTCCTTCGTATTTAAGAATCTGTGGTGACAGCAAAGCTCGGCATTCTTTTTTGAGAAGATTGTGGTATTATCTTCCATTTTTATGAAATTTCCTTAGCTTCTTTCTTGATTTTTTCATACTGGCCTCTTATATCGCATATGCCTTTAATGGTCGGTTTTAAACGATTGGCGATGTAGTCCAAACTGGTTGTTGAATTTTGCATTTCCTTCGATAGATTATTTATTTCTTGTAACAGTTGGTTAAGATACACAATTAGAAAAACAAACTCAAAAGTTTCAATTCGTTTCAGTATAGATTTTGCTTCTTCTCTTTCATCTTTTTTATTAGATTTTAAAACCAATTTATTTAAAGCTTTGACAATATCTGTATACCTATATCTGATGGAGCGCAGTCTATCTGACCATCGAGTAGGGTTAAGACGTTTCAACTTGATGGATGAATTTTCTGTAAATGAAGAAAGTAAGTCCCAACGAAAAAAGTATATACACTTTCGAGTAAATTAAAAAAACTATCCGACACTTTTATTCCTTGTACTGCATCGTTGATTACTAAATTTAAGTTATGTGCAGCACAATGAACTAAAATTGCTGTTGGTTCCATTTCAATAATAACGTTTTTGTACACCAGAATATGCACCACTCATAAAATTTGCTCCGTCATATCCCTGTCGTCTGCATTTATGTATATCTAATTTAAAATCTTTTAATGACTCTATAATCACGTTTGTTATTCCTTCTGCTGACTGGAATTTTATTTCAACAAACCCCATTAGCTTTCCCTAATGGCTATATTATCCAGAAAACCATCGTCTTTTTCTTCAATTTCAAGATATCTTATAACTATGCTCAGTTGATCGTGCTTTGTGACGTCCTGTGTAGTATCTACTATAATCGAGTAGAAAGGAGCTTTGGTAATTTTATCTGGGATATTTTTTTTATTGTTGACCTTATAGCCAATATGATTTCATTTTGGATTATAGGTGTGGTCAGTTCCTTTAGGCCTATTAATGACATCTTTCAACACGAGATCGAACCTCGCAATCAAGTATACCAGGGATAAAAAGTTACCATTGTAACTAGAATCTAAAGAGCTGTCCTCATTATGCCCCCGGAAAGCCAATATATTTCTAGCAAGCATTAATTTTACCTGAAATAAACGTTCTAACACTTGGAGCCAAAAATCGAATTCACGGTTTATTACTTCTAAGAACTCTTTGTATACTGTTATATATTTTTTCTAGGTGTCGTAAATGTAGCAACATGTTAAGTGTGACTGTGCTAAAGAATGTTCTTTGATTTTGGTTGAGAGTTCTTTCCAGTCGTTTATTCCAGATATCCAACAGAAAGAACCAACATGGCTGACAATAAGCAACATCTTTAATTTTAGAATAACACAACCAATTGTTATTTTTGGTTTGACTCTGGTAATAAACCTCAAAAAACCTTCTTTGTTTTTGATTCCTTGGAAATGGTCCCTTGGGCCTGAGAGTTCATATTTTATCACTTATTTCTTTAAACCATCACATTTAAAAATATTATGTTAAAAAAATGTCCAAAATCTGTTGGATAATCATTGCCTAAGTTAAAAAGAGATACATCTTCGGCTTTAATGTGCGTTCCGCTTATTTCATTTTTGTTGTAGATGCCTTCACTTCTCTGTTATTACTTTTATTGTCCAATGTTACAAAAGTCATATTTTCAGTTATATTGTCACAAGCAGAAACAGAACTTGTAGATGGTATCAGTTGTCTTATAGTATAATCGATTTCATCAGTGGATAATTTTCTAGAGGAATCAGAACTAGAACCACTTTTAAGAAATAAATCTATTTTAGAAATATTTTTTGTAATCTCCTCTTTCTTCTCTTCACAGCTCCACTTGTAAAGCTTTTTGGTTTGAACATCTCAGCTTCACGATTCACCTCCTGTAAGTATTAAAAAACACTCAGTAAACTACCTACCGCTGCATTTCGTCTATCCTTCTCTCATTGAGTCCGCTCCATGTCTACGTTACGATTATAAGTATACGTATGAGCGTCATTTGAGAATACAGGAAGGTTCGCATACTTATGGCTTAAAGTGTAACATAAGAACAGAGAGACGTGATTACATTTTCGGGCGACACTTTCGCCCGTAAGATTGCGCATGGGCTCCGGAAAAACCATTTCCAGGGGCGAGCAAACATCCTCAAAAATACCTGATGCCTCAAGAAAAAGATCATCCGTATAAAAGTAACCCTAAATTAGGGTAGGAGGAAAGTTAGATTTTGTCCAGGGAGGAAGGGGGGAAAAACATTTTTTTTTACCATAATACGTATGTAATATAGAGTATTTGCATTTTCCAAAGGGGAGGGGGGACAAATGCCCTCTTTTGACCCATCTTCCAGTGTCCATGAGATTGCGTATCTTCTCGTGTTCTCAATCAACAGTATGAATTTGAATTTGTAATATACGCGGGCGATTTTAATTTAAAAATTTTCGAATTAGTACTCTGTATACGTCTCCCTAGTTAGATAGTTTATATTTTTCCAATTGGCAAAAATAACGGTAAAATCTTAAACTGATACGTTATACTGTTATACATCATGGGTGGAGTTATGCAATAATGATGCGACTAACACTTAGATAATCAAAAGTTGATTTATTTCGCTCTTTAGGGATGCTTTTATAATACAACTGGAATTTAATCTACGTTCCAAATGTTAATATGCCAATTTTGCAGGTTAAAGTCAAGCTCAAATTTTGTTACATTTTTCTCATTTGTCAATGACTGTTACGATGGCATATCACATAATATGTATCTCTTGATATACACCCTTTACAAGAACCTGTATACAAGTTCATTTTTATCGAAAATACTTTTGACACATCTAATTCTTTTTTCTATAATATAACAAAATATTTTGCCATTTTTTGACTTAAGACATAACTCATGCATAACACAACCACGTAATATGTCCATAGCTGCTATTTATCACTTACCTTACTCATAAAAAAATCACAAAAAAAATCTGCACCTAACGAACAACTAACCCAAACTAATCTCAAAACTTTATACGTTTAAAACTATGCCTTTATACATACAGTGTGTATCAGCCAAATGGAATAAATTCGATAATAAATAAATGGGGGCGTGTTCGGAAAAACGCTTGGACCCGTCGATTGGTATTTTTAGTTGCTCATTTTCTCCAATAAAAACTTTTTATACAGGGTGTGTCCTGTAACAGTGGTCAATGCCAACTTTCTTATTTCAAATGCAACACCCCGGATATTATTTAATTTTTGGATTCTTTAGGAGATTCTAAACATATTTTATGTTCAATGTCCTATACCTATCTTCAACTATTTCGGCAATATTAAGTGTTTTCAAATTTATTTTTATTTTATTTATTTCGAATTTATTATTATTCATGAAAGTGGCTCTGGTTACTGAACTATTTATTTGATTACAAAAATTCGCTACAACACACTCAATATTTATTTACCATTTAGGTCTTCATATTAAGAATGTAAGCAAAAACCATTTTAGCGTTCCTTTTTATTGATATGGAACAAAAAGAGCCAGTTTTGTTTACTTTTAAGTTTTGTTTACTTTTGTGTAAAATGCCTGGCCTTTCTCTTTGCAAGACAGTAGTTGTCAGTGTCAGTGTCATAGTCTTTTGAATTTCGTTAACTGCATAATACCTAATATCAGAAAAATGGTTCATTTAACAGAAATGCATAAAATAACAATTCTACAAATGATTGGTTATGGAGATAACACACGAACACAAGTGGAAGTTGCTCGCTTATTTCATGAAAAATTTCCAAATTTGCCGCATATATCCCAAGGGACAATTAGTAAAATAGAAAAGCAGTTTCGCGAGCTTGGACATGTGAGGCAGATAAAAAAAGCAGCTGCCAATTCAATAAATGATGATACTAAATTGGATATTATGCTTGAGTTTGAGGAAAACCCACATATTTCTAGTCGACAAGCCGCCGCAATGTTCGATATTAGCCATTCGTCGATTATTCGAACATTAAAAGAAAATAAAATGCATCCCTATAAAGTGATACCAACTCAGGAGCTCATGGAAGACGATTATGATAGGAGAACTTATTTTTGTGAACAAATGATGGCTATGTTAGATAACAATGTTATTCAATTAGAACGTGTTTTGTTTTCGGATGAGTGCACCTTTACACTTCACGTCAAAATTGCCGCTATTGGTCTAGGGAAAATCCTCACTGGATCAGCGAAGAACATACTCAATATCCTGAAAAGGTTAATGTTTGGGCAGGAATTGTTAGGGATCATATCATAGGCCCCTTTTTCATTGACTGCAATTTGAATGGCGATAATTATTTAGCACTGCTCCAAAATAATGTCGTGCCAACTTTGACAAATTTGTATCCGGATCCAGCAAACCCACAAGTTCCAGCGAATATGATATGGTTTCAGCAAGATGGAGCACCGCCCCATTACCAAATTAATGTCCGGCAGTACCTCAACGGAATATTTCCAAATCGGTGGATAGGGAGACGAGTATCGATAGAATGGCCAGCGCGATCCCCTGATCTGACGCCATTAGACTTTTTCTTATGGGGACATATTAAAAATGTTGTATACAAAACTAAACCCCTCGACTTAGCTGACTTAAGAAGACGAATAACGCTTGCGATTAGATCGGTCACGCCTGAGATGCTAAATAACGTTAGAAGAAATTTCTATTTAAGATTAGGAATTTGCCAAGACGTTCCCGGCGAGCATATTCAACAGTTCCTAAATTAACTTTTTACTTTTGTTTATACATTATGAAGAAATAAATAATTTTATTTTTTTAATCTTAATTTTTGCAATAAATTTGAAAACACTTAATATTGCCGAAATAGTTGAAGATAGGTATAAGACATTGAACATAAAATATGTTTAGAATCTCCTAAAGAATCCAAAAATTAAATAATATCCGAAGTGTTGCATTTGAAATAAGAAAGTTGGCATTGACCACTGTTACAGGACACACCCTGTATAAAAAGTTTTTATTGGAGAAAATGAGCAACTAAAAATACCAATCGACGGGTCCAAGCGTTTTTCCGAACACGCCCCCATTTATTTATTATCGAATTTATTCCATTTGGCTGATACACACTGTATAAGGCGCAATTGAACGTCGCGTTTAAAGTTACCAGAAAAAAAATTAAAGGAGCCGAAAAAACTAAATCCGCCACCGCTTGGCGCACGTGTTCATAAATAAAAGAAGCGCGTCCCTTTCGGATTTTTTTACGCTCACTCAATACCTCCTTTCTTGTTTAATATTGATCTGGGAGGATAAACAGATTTTTTTTTTCATAAATATGGCCAATTAGGTATTTGTGGTTAGCTAGAAATCTTTGTATTTTAGGGCCCCCTAATGCGCGAGCCCCTACGCACCGCGGGGGCTGGTGGGGTGTAGTTACACCACTGCGGTGTTAACTCGCTTTTAGGAGCTTCTTCCCTTTCTTACCCTAATACACATGCATACTAGGCATGTATGTTGGTTTGCTACCATCTGCAGAGCAAAGCCGAAACTTCCATGAATGAGACATGAGAAGTCAGTATCCTCTGAGTGTTCTTAGCTACATTTTCGTAAAAATAATATAAAAGCGTTGTGAGTCATTTTGTCTAACATGATAAAATAAATATATGCATGACCAACGTGACAGATATAGTAAACGTTTAGGCGATTGTAAATATTTATATACATATGCAATGGCAGTCTTAAATATATATAGCGTGCCTAGTTTTCTTTAAAATTACAGCCTTATTAGGTTTTCGCGAACATTTGCTACTGCCTTAAACAAAAATTTGCATTTTTTCGAAATTCAGGGCGAAATTGAAAAAGTTGGATTTTCGGACTCCCTTTTATCTCGGTTATTGTTTTATTTATCAAGATGAGAAACAACCGACACTTATTTTTTTTTACGTAGAATCCGGTGGCGTAATCAGTTTTTGAATAAAACCTGCTAGTTTTGATTAATTACTCAAAGTTATGTTTCTTTTAGTGGAACACCCTATATATTTGCATTAGGTTTATTTTACAAAGGTAAAGCGTATCAGCAGATTGTACTCGGTAATTTTAACCAGATTTCTATTAACATATTTCCAGAAAGAGGATTGTAAATGTCTAATTTATTTGTTAGAGAGTATCTTTATGAACAGTCTATAAACGTATAACAAAATGTTTACGGGTTTTTGTATATATTCGACTGGTCTCCCTCTTTGTATCTTGTAAATCTATAGTAACTCAGCATTGCTCTAGAATTTTGGAATCCTCCCTGCCAATGGGCACGTATTTAGCAATATTTATTGTAATTTTTAACTTCCCTCATAAAAGGGAAGTATTGTATCGTGAAAAAATCACCCTCTGAGATTTTTTCAGACCTTTACGTTTCAGGGTCATTAGATGACATGTTTTCTCGATTCCGTCGCACACTGATAGAAAATGCAATTCTAGCATTTCAAAATCAAATTTTATCATTGAAATATTTTGCTTAAAAATAAAGTGAAAACGTATTAGGGATATCTGCTTGATATCACTGTATCATTTGTGAACACGTTGCGCAAAATCATCAAGTTTGAATGATGCTAAAAATCAAGCGGGCTTGTGCCATATGAAGTGTTGACCGTTCTCTGCGATTTGGAATGACATTTGTAAATTGTAATAAGTATGTGTGTCAAGAACTTGTGAATATTATAAAAATGGTACATATTTTTGGAGGTATGTAAGCTAGTTTTTTAGTATTTTCATACCAGTTGTAACGCGTTTGATTTGTTGGTAGACTTTCTTGTAAATCCAAACGGAAAACTATCTTACTGACATTATGATAAAGCAGAACTTTGAAACGACTAAATATGACATTTAAATACAAGATTTATAATATTTTATGATATTTTCCCTTTTCGATAAGCTAAATTAGGCTTGCCACCTTTTGCCCCTTTTGGTGCAATTTGAATTTATTTTAGGTAAAGTTGCGTTTATAAATAGAGCGGACCTGTTTGATATCGCAAAATCAATTTGTCCTTTGCGTCCAAGGCACATGGAATGTCAGAAATTGCTATTAGATTATATTTTACATGTTACTGGTAATGATGAACCAACAAATAATACCCAGAAGCTAACAACTGGAACAAAGCGAGAAGATTTGAAGCAAAATTTAGAAAAAATAACGAGCAATGGCTTTCTAGCGTGATAGTCATTTCGTCTCAAGATAGTCATTCACTCAGAACTTCTTCGACGAGAGTTGGCCGTCCCAAAATATCATTCGAAGAAGGCAGTGAAGTTACTAAGCGCAGAAGAGTTCAGGAAAAGGTCTCATTGATCACCGAGGATGAACTTTGTTTAGCCACAGAAATAAAACTGCGTAAGAATGGTAAACGGGATGTTGCGTCAATGTTCCATAAAATGAGATCTTCCCCCAAGAATGCAACTAGGTTGAAAAAATTGGAAACTAGGACCGAGGACCTACGGCAAGTATCATTTTCTCCAGAAGAGGCGCTTGCGTTATTTGTTAGCTTTAAGTTTACAAGATACCAATATATCGGTATAAGAATCCTCATCATTAAAAAAGGACTCAAAAAACTATTCCCGACATACGACAAAATTATCGAAGCAAAAAAAAAATGTTACCCTTTTAATATTCTGGCTACAAATACGTCAATCGAAGTACCGTTACAAAATATTTTAAATCATACTGCGTCCCGAGTTTTAGAGATGCAAAAAGTTGTTTTACCTACTTTTACCAATAATATTAATGAAACTGTCATTAATTTAACGATGATTTATAAGTGGGGTTCAGATGGAAGTGGCAGTCAAAGTAACTATAAACAGGTATGCGAGGCAGATGACTCAAATATACTGACTACTTCCATAGTTCCACTGCAGTTGCAGGTTAATCATGAAAAAAATAAAAAAATCTTATGGCAAAATCCTCGAACATCCTCTACACGGTTTTGCAGGCCTGTGCGAATCCAATTTATCAAAGAGACTAGCGAAGTAATAAAAGCCGAATTTGTCCATATTGAAAATCAAATCGAACAGCTGTCTACAATGAAAATTAATTTAAATAATAATGAGTATGTTATACACCATAAATTGTTACGAACTATGGTAGATGGCAAGGTTTGTAATTCGTTAATGTCAACATAGTCACAAAAATGTTATATTTGTCATGCCGGCCCTGGACAATTTAACAACCTTGATAATATTAAAACATTACCTATTAACTCTGATGCTCTAAGCCTCGGCTTGTCTACCCTTCACGCATACATTAGGTTCTTTGAATGTTTGATTCATATTTCATATAGGCTTAACATAAAAGTTTGGCGGGTTCCCAAAAATCAAAAAGATCAGTTCGAAAACAGAAAAAAAGAAATCATTCGTCAATTTAGAGCAGAAACCGGACTAATAATAGATCAACCAAAGCCAGGTATGGGTAACACCAATGACGGGAATACCGCCAGAAGATTTTTTGCTGACCCTTTATTATCATCTAATATAACCGGAATAGATCAAAACCTTATTTATAAATGTAGTGTTTTACTAAAAACTTTAAACTGCAGCTACCCAATCAATTCAACCCGTTTTGGCCAATATGCCTTCGAAACAGCTGAGCTATTTGTTAAGCTTTATGCATGGTACCCAATGCCCCCAACAGTTCATAAGATTTTAATGCACAGTAGGGAAGTCATTGAACATTTTTTAATTCCGATAGGTCAATTAGGAGAGGATGCTCAAGAATCTCGCCATAAAGAGACAAAATATTACAGAGTGCATAACACTCGAAAAATATCTCGAAAACACACCAACGAAGATTTATTTAATATCCTCTTAGTATCCTCCGATCCCCTTATTTCCAGTTTGAGAGTTCTACCACCTAGGCAAGACAGTATTTACTGTCGAGATGTTATTGATCTTCTGCTTCCACCTGAACCTCTATAGTTAGGTACCCTTTTTTATAACGGTTTATTTGTTTGTTCGTTTGAATCTCTTTCCATGAATAATGAAGAATGACTGAGAAAGTCAGAACACTATCGTGTTTGCACTGAGGCTTGAAAGTTTGCGCCCTTCAAATATGTATGTATATAAATGCCTTTTTTAACTTACAAAATTGGTTATTATTGTCCTTATTCAATTTATTATCTTGTGTAGTGTATTGTACCTATGAAAATAATTTTTGGAGAACGATTCATAAAAACTGATTTAGATAACCTTTTGAACTCAAATTACGAGTATTTTCAAACTTGTTTTGTAATTAATGTTTTGTAATAATTTAAGACTGTTATCATTTTTATGCTTATAGTTTCATAATTTCTTTTATATACCTAAGATATCATACCTAAGATATCATACCTAACATAATATCTAGATTCTAGATACAAAGAATATCTTCATTAGAAAGACATTTACGTGAGATTTATGTAAACTTCTTTTTTTTAATTTTCAAATATTAGCTTCCAAACTTTCAATTTTGGTACGTTTGCATACAAAATCTGTGAAAACTGGGGGTTTGGAGATTAATAAGTTTGGAAAATAGAAAAAAAACGTTTATATACTTATGACGAATTGGTTCAACTTTCTATTATAATCTGTATCATATTTTGATAATATTGTAGTATAAAATAAACTATATTATAGCAGAATTATTTCCATGCTGATAGTTATGTATATATCTATAAATAATGTTATTTATCCGATTGTTAACCTATTAAGGTAAGGTCATTACTGAGAAATTAATATCCAGAGCTGCTCTTTTGAAAATATATAAAGTAATTCGCTTAAGACTATCTTATTATTATTAACACCACGGCAGGGCTTGTCTAAAATCTGGACCCCCCCTTATCTCTTGAATGGTGTGGTATATTTTTATGAAAATTTGAGAACTTGAGTAGGATAACGTGAGCAAAATTTTAGGCATAAAATGACAGACATAAATGTCAAATCGAGTGCCAAATTCAATTTGCCAAGTTCAATTTGGAAAAAAAAGGTTCGTGTAAAAATTGAAGAGATAGTATAGGTACAGATTATTTAATTTTGACATAACGCCATTTTGTTTTGGATAATGACAGATGCTTCAAAATTTGGGGATGAAAAGAGAAGAAAAAGATCTTTGAAATAAGGTATTACTCGACCGGGACCCCTTTTTCTATATATTTCTAATTAATTTTTGCTTCCAAAATGGCGCCAAACTGTCATTTTCAAATTTATGTCTGTCATTTCATGCCTAAAATTTAGCCTCTGTTGTCTTACTCAAGCTCTCAAATTTTCATTAAAATGTACCAAATGGTTCAAAAGTTAATAGGAGGGGGGGTTCCTGACTTTAGACACGCATTGCATTTTCCGTTTTTTGCATTGCATTTTCCAAGTTTTTTTTTTCATGGACAATGCTGTATACGAAATTAGAAATGAATATTTTGAACTTAAATATACTTATTATTTACTTACATCAATAAAAACATTACCAGAATTGCCTACATAATTTTGAACTGCTAGAATTGCATTTTCTATCACTGTGCGTCGGTCTGTCGGTCTATCGGTTTGTCTGCTCGCGGCATAGCTAAAAAACTACTTACCCGATTGACTTTAAATTTTGGTTAAAAATTAAGGATCATATGGGGATGACCTGGTAACATTTTGGTAAAAGTATAATGTGGTAAAACAAAATGGCGCCCTAGTGAAATGTTAAAAAAATTATTTCTAGAAAGTGCTTATCCAATTTATCTCAAATTTTGCACACAAATCAAGTATTATATAGGAATCATCTGGTAAAATTTTGGTACGAATCCAAGATGGAGCAACAAAATGGTGGCTAAATAAAATATTTAAAAATTTAGCCAGAAAATATTATTTAATGAACTGATTTCAAATTCTATGCCATAACTAATTGTACTATAGACATCAACTATTAAAAGTGTGGTACTTATTTAAAATGGCGCAACAAAATGGCGGCCAAATAAAATTTATGTAATCTGAAAAAATCACTTTCTCGCGTTTAAATATCTTCGCGTTTCGGTGTCCAAAAATGTTAATTTTATCAAGTCTGTCGGTTTGTCTGTCTGTCTGTCAGTTCGCGGCATAGATTAAAAACTACTCATCAGATTGACTTCAATTTTCAGTCAAAGATTAAAGATCATATTGGGATGATCTGGTAATATTTTGGTTAAAATCCAATAGGCCGGAACAAGATGGCGGCCTAGTGAAACGTTAAAAAAATTATTAATAAAAAGCTGATTATCAAAATCAAGTATTATGTAGGACTCGACTGGTAAAATTTTGGTACGAATCCAAGATGGCGTAACAATATGGCGGTTTAATAAAATATTTAAACATTCAACCTGAAAAAACTACTTACTGAACTAATTTCAAATTGTGTGCCCTAACAAATCATTGTATAGAGATGAACAATTTCTTGAAATAATTAGTAAAACTGTGGTAATAATTCAAGATGGCGGAATAAAATGGCGGCCAAATAAAATTTTTGTAATTTGAAAAAATTATCCTCGCAAGTTTTACATACCTTCGGGTTTTAACGCCCCTAGATGCCAAAAAATATGTTTTATAAATTCCATAGATTCGTCTGTAGCTTTGTCTACCTGTCTGTCAGTTCGCGGCATAACTTAAAAATTAGCCATCAGAGTGACTTCAAATTTTAGTCAAAAATGAAGGCTTATATGGGGATGACCTAGTAATATTTTGGTAAAAATTCAATATGCTGGACCAAGAAGGCGGGACCCAATGAAAAGTTAAAACATTATTACTTAAAAACTAATTATCCAAATATAGAACGAAAGCTTACACGGCTTTGGTTAATTAAGAATTCATGGTTCTTGGGATTAGACCGTGTCAAAATGGAATTACTTTCCGACGTTTGGCCTTCGATTGCACGAGGCATCTTCAGGGAACTTTACTTCACGGAACACTGAACGAGCTCATAGAGACCCAGGCCGGCTATTTATAGTCGACCTGTGTTTACCGGAGCTTCTACTAGGAGATTCTCTAATTTTGCGTTTATAGAATCCCGAAACCGATGCAAGAAATTTGGTTTCTTTCACATTTATGACATGTCCAGTAGAATGTTGGTGTTCAGATACAGCAGATTGTACAATTTGTTTCTTTCTGATATATCGTTCATGTTCCTAACGTCTTGTCGATATGGATCGTCCAGTTTCTCCAATATAGACATCACCACAGGGACAAGGAGTTGCATATACTCCTTCCGTTTGGAAAGGAATAATGTCCTTTGGGATCGCAAACATTGTCCAATTTTCTTGTGTGTGTTGAAGATTGTACGTAAGTTGGACCGGCGAAGTAACCTTGCAATCTTCTCTGTGGTTCCGTGTATAAATAGAAGAACTACATTTCCTATCGGTAATTCCTTATTAGTATCATTTCGTGGAGTAGGCTTATAGTGTTTTCTAATTGATCGTCTATTATCCTCAGTGCAATATCCATTCCTTCTTAAAGCTTGAGTCAGTTTCTCTGTTTCCGATTGTAAAGAATTTTGGTCACAAATCGCGAGGGCTCTGTAAACCAACGAATTAATAACTGATTGTTTTTGTGCTGGATGATTATGGGAATTTGCATTTAACTACCTATTTGTATGCGTTGGTTTTCTATATACAGAGTGTCCCAAAGAACCATCCCCTTTCCTTTGTACAAGAACATCTAGAAAGTGAATCGTGCCTTCTGATTCAATTTCGATTGTAAATTTTATATTAGCATGTTGTTAAATCAAATGATCAAGAAATCCAAGGAGGTTTTCTGGACCATGTGGTCATATTGCAAAAGTGTCGTCTACATATCTGAACCATGATTTTGGTTTTAATGGAGACGACTCTAAGGCTTCCCCCTCAAAAGCTTCCATGAACATATGGGCTACCACTGGTGACAGTGGAGATCCCATGGCTGCTCCTGAGGTTTGCTCATAGAAAGTTCGAAAAATCGAAGGCGAAACGTCGGAAAGTGATTCCATTTTTACACGGTCTAATCCCAAGAACCATGATTTCTTAACTAATTATCCAATTTGCAGAAAAATCAAGTATTATGTAGGAATCAACTGGTAAAATTTTCGTACGAATACAAAATGGGGGCGTAATAAAATATTTGGAAATACAGCCTGAAAAAATCTACTTAATGAACTGATTTCAAATTTTGTGCCATAACTAATTGTAATAAAGAGATGAACTGGTAAAACTGTGGCACTAATTCAAGATGGCGGTCTAATAACATTTTTGTAATCTGAAAAATCGCCCTTGCAGGTTTTACGTATCTTGCAGTTTTAGCCTCCCTAGATGCCAAAAGGTATGTTTTATCAATTTCGTCGGTCCACCTGTCGCTTTGTCTGTCTGTCTGTGAGTTCGCGGCATAGCTTAAAAACTACTCATCAGATTGACTTCAAATTTTACTAAAAAATGAAGGCTCATATGGGGATGATCTGGTAATATTTTAATAAAAATCCAATATGCCGGAATAAGAGAGGCCTAGTGAAACGTTAAAAATTATTACTAAAAAAAAAACTAATTATACGATTTACCTCAAATTTTGCAAAAAAAATAAAGTGAAGAATGAAAGAATGAAGTTAAGTAATATTTTGGTATGAATATAAGATAGCAAAATAAAATGGCGGCATAAGAAAGTATTTAAAAAAACCAGTCTGAAAAAAACTACTTATCAGAGTAATTTCAAATTTTGTGGAAGCATTGAGTGTGATAGAGATAAGTTGGTAAAGTTGTGTTACGAATTTAAGGTGGTGGAACAAAGTGGCGAAAGAATAACATGTTAAAAAAATTAACGTTAAAAAATCTTTTTATTCAATTGACTGTAAATTTTGCAAAAAAATTAAATATGATATAAGGATAAACTGGTGCGAATTCAACGTGACGCAACAAAATTGCGATGTGTGCCAATGTAAAAACTACTTCTTGAATTTATTTTAAATTATGCCCAAAATCAAGGTTGTCTTAGGTAGAGACTGGTAAAATATTGGTAGGTATTCAATATATTGGAACAAAATGGCGTCCAATAAAAATGTTTGATAAGGCAGTATATATCTGTTTCTAAATACCTATGTACTAAACTAAAATTGGTTCACATTTCACTATTTTTTATAAAATTTACCGATTTTTCTATAATATTTCTACCAAACCTTAGCTTCTTTGATGCCATTTTTCCTCCTCTGGGCATTTACAGTTTCACGGTTTCTATTGCTTCTGCTATGCCATTATATTAAAATTATTGATGTAACTTGTAATTTTTTGGAATATGACACTACCGCTGTTTGCAGATATGACTAAATAAACAAAACAACAACAAAGTACCTAAATATAGACATCCATCTACCGGCACGGTAGGCTAATTGGAAATAGATAGTAACAAGTATATTGCATCTGGTTCGACATGATGACAGTTATGTAGTGACCTGAAGATGCTTGTTTGGGTCTGCGTAAACCCTTGGGCAATCCAGCAACCGAATTAGTATTAACGTAGAATTCAGAAAGGCCTACGTTCAATTAAAAGGTTGGATTTTTTGGGCTTAGTATTTAATATTAATTCAATCCAAGTTAAGACCGTTTTTATTTAAATCATATCACTGGTTTTTTTTAGTAATTAGATTGTTCTTTATATAAAGTATGCTCATAAAGGCGTACATTATAGTATTTGCCAGAGGAAAAGGGAACCAACTTGGGTTAGCGCTGTCCTTTATACAGCGTGTGCTTTGATTTGGGTAACATATGGACAACTTTTTTATTTGCGATTTTGGGAAAAAAGTGGTTTTTCACAGAAAGTATTATTTATCCGAAAAATAAGATTGATTTAAGTGTGCGTTGACTGTCGTTTTATATATAGGGTACGAAAATATAAAATATATAAAAGTATAAAATTTTCGACTTATTGACCATTAAATTATCTAAAACCACACCTCAAACAAAAATATTAAATGGTTTCTCATATCTTATTTTTATACTCTCCAATTTGGCTATCTTAGAAAATTTGATGTCCCAATTTTTTTGTTTTACCTACCTACCTGCTTTTGCATGTTTTTTGAGCAACTTGCATATTATTTGCCAGATTTTTTAACAAGCAAATTTTCTTTATGAAGAATGACTTTTTCGACTAAAATCACAAATAAAAAAGTGGTCCATATGTTACCCAAATCAGATATACAGTTCTTTTGGAGTATTATATACTAAACCTGTAAATACCTTATGTCGATTTTAGGAAACAGGACAGCTCATCAGATACCTGTACCAGGGTAACCATGCAAGGCTCCAAGGACCGCTTTCTTCTTTTAGACAAAATATTCGTTTAATTTGAAGTGTTTTTAAAATATAATATTTCTATGTATACAGGGTCTCTCAATTTTGCTGGGACGACATCAATTATCAAATTTTAAAAGGGACACCCTGTATATTTCTTCATTATTTGATTCCCTGTCAAAAATAAACATAGGTAACCAATTCATACCATAGTCGATTTCTGCGTAGTTTCCGAGTTAAGTAAGATTATGTGTGATTTTTTGAAAACTGGGGCTAGTTTTCAAATCATTATAAAAAATACCAAAATCTAAACCTGGGCATTTGGGTGATAATTTCCAGTTTATAAAGCACCAATGGATATACGGAAAACAAAATTTTTGTACACACCTATACAGGGTGAACATACTACGAAATCAATCTTGCACCTATTTAAAATCGACTCGTGGATTTAAGAACGAGTGAAGCGCAGCGTAGCTCGGTGCAAGCGCCGCAGGACAAAATTTTTCGTTGTGCCACGCCCAAAATTACTATTATTTTAACCTTTTGTATGGTGAATTATCCATGGCTTTGGAGCATTTTTTAAATAACATGAATTTATAAGATTTTAACTATATTTTATTGTTTTTAAACACATTAACAATTATTTGCCTATATCTTAAAGCTAATTTCGATTCGATTCGATCGATGCAAAACTGCTTCCGCCTGCGATGATCCGAACGCACTAATTTACATTAATTCTATAACAAGCGAACAAGCGCCTGCAGGCTGCAGCAGCAGTTTTATGCCGCTCCCATCTCTATTTGGCTTACAGATATTCACATTGCGTTGCCATAGCAACTGCCATAAACTTACTTACTTACTTACTTATTTACTTACTTAACTTACTACTAAACAAATCTAATTGTGAAAGTCGGCGTTCGGGGGGAGTCTGATGCGGAATTTGTTAATGCTGATGGTGATTCCTCAACCGGTCGCTCTTATAAAAAGGTGTTCAGCGCGCTACGTTTTAAGTCATTATTATTTTTTGAGTATATAACGCACTAGTTTCGATAGAAAATAATGGTATAATTAAGTAAATAATGTGAATTTGTATAATAAAAGATTATAAAATGCTTAATATTTTAAAAATATTTTTATTTTTAAGTAAATTGATTGGAAAATGTAGGTGAAGCAGCGCTTAACCCGCGTCCCCTGGCGAACCGCCATTCTTTAGTCACCCACTGTGTTTTTTATTTATGCAAATGATCATAAAAATACCTAAATTTTCATATATGTTCTATACCTAAATCGAATGTTTACAGAGAAAATCGCAATTTAACAGAAAATCCCAATTATTTCTTGAATATTGTGATGCTGCATACTCAAAAAAAAACTATAGGAGACCATGGAATGGATAATATTTCTATTTGCGTAACTATAGTCCTAATTTTATTCTATATAAATGTATTGCTAAATTTTAAATTTAAAACCATAATTGACAATTAATATTAGAAGCAAACTCCTTGAGTAATATATCTATCAACATAAACAACAGATAACTGTTGTAATATTACATGGAAATAGAAATAAAGGAAAAATTTAAAACAAATGACCATATAATTGATTTTCCACATACTGTCTGCTTTCAGTGTATATCGCACTTGAATGTTTGCTACAGAGTTTCGGACGGCATCACTTTTATTAAGACTACTAATTTCTTTACGATTGTTCGTTTTAACTTACTTAGAGAATAATTGCTTCAATTTTTATATACTCTAGCTTTAAATGTGCTCCATAAAAAATAATCTGAGGGTTTCAAATCCGGACTTCCCGGTGGCCATGAAGTCTCACCGTTACTATATATACTTAAATTAAATTGCTCTATTAAAAATGCTCTTATATCTTCTTCACAGTGGTATGGAGCATTATCTTGTTGATACACCAAGTCCACACGAAAATGTTCCGGAACATCATAGAGTTTTTCCAGAATTTGATTTCTTAAAAGGTTTAAAATGTCTCTTCAAAGAGTGGTCAAAAAACACAGGTCCTATTATGCGGTCATTTATAATAACACACCACACTTTAACACTTTGTTATCCCTGCCTTTTAATTTACTGTACCAAATATTTATTTGTCTCAGAATAGTAGCGAGTATTATTTTTGTTATGCATTCCCGTAGGGGAAAATATCGCCTCATCTGTTTAAAGGATTTTATTTAAAATTCCTCTCTCAAAATGCAGGTCCATCATTTGCATACAAAAATCCAGTCTGGTCTGATAATCAGCTTCATTTAAAAATTGCACTGGAAGAAATTTATATGGGGACATTTGGTTTTATTTTAACTGTCGATGTATGCTGGTCATGGAAAAGTCCATCTCTTAAAGAGTTGGTAGGATATTCAATAAAATCGAACCTCCATTTGAAAATCTTCAGAAACGACTGAAAGGACGTTTTCCTTTTTTTATATTTTAAAACTCCACGAGTTGATAAATCACTGCAAATTTTGTCAAAAATGTTTTTGCTTGGTATCCTTGCCATGGCAAATATTCGGCGATATTCTCTTAATGCAAGTGCTGGACTTTTACTATTTTCAATGTAACAGATATTAATCGCTCTTAACTTGAATATTGAGCCATTTTTTAAAATAGAAAACAGAAGACGTATTTAAAGTCTAATTATTTTAAATTTAAATGATTTCAATAAAACAACAACCACTAAAAACATAAATAAAATGAAAAACTGTCAAATTTAAAACAAATAGTTAGATTATCCATCCCATGACCTCCTATAATTTTTTTTTTTGAGTATGCAGCATAACAATATTAAAGAAATAATTGGGATTTTCCTATTAAACTGCGATTGTCTCTGCAACCAGTAAATTTAGGCATAGAACAAACAATATATATATATATATATATATATATATATATATATATATATATATATATATATATATATATATATATATATATAGAGTTTTCAAAAAATCACACATAACCCTAATTATCCAGGAAACTACGCAGAAATCGACATTTAAAAATATATTTAAAATCTTATAAATTCATATTATTTCTCCTAAGTATTAAAAAATGCTCCAAAGCTATGGATAATTCACCATACAAAAGGTTAAAAAAATAGCCATTTTGGGCGTCGCACACCGAAAAATTTTGTCCTGCGGCGCTTGCACCTAGCTACGCTGCGCTTTACTCGTTCTTAAATCTACGAGTCGATTTTAAAAAGGTACAAGATTGATTTCGTAGTATGTTCACCTTGTATAGGTGTGTACAAAAATTTTGTTTTTCGTATACCCATTGGTGCTTTATAAACTGGAAATTACCACCCAAATGCCCAGGTTTAGATTTTGGTATTTTTTATAATGATTTGAAAAATAGCTCCAGTTTTCAAAAAATCACACATAACCCTAATTATTCCGGAAACTACGCAGAAATCGACTACAGTTTAAATTAGTAACTTGTGTTTATTTTTAACAGGGAATCAAATAATAGACAAAAATACAGGGTATCCCATTGAAAATTTTATAGTTGATGTCGTCCTAGCAAAATTGGATCACCCTGTATATATGGGAACATTATATTTTAAAAGAACTTCAAATTCAAAGAAACGTTTTTTCGTATCTATTACGGATTTCCGGATAGTATAGTGGGTACTTTTATGTGGAACACTGTGTACCCTATATAATAATTGCCTTGACTTATATTGGTACCTTAAAATTTGCATTACTAGTTTTTGCTTAAGCTTTGCCCCCCCCCCAAATTTTGTAAATTCTAAATCTACAGTATGTAGTTTTTTTTCTTCTTGCCTTAATATTGAAAATTGCAAGCCCTCCAAACTTTCCGCCCCGGGCAAATGCTAAGCTAGCACCCCCCCTACAGCGGGCCCTGTACATATAAAAAGAGAGCAAGGAATAGAAAGAAGATGGAGCACTGATAAATCTAAATTAAAACAACAGGGCTTCCGAAACCGAAAACAACCGAATGATCTACCGTTAAAATGCAAAGCCTAGGCAAAGTCTTGTTCAAAGTTAAAACAAGCATTCAAGAATACGCATATGTCTTATTCACTGGCATTTTGCAGTGAAAAGTTTCTCCGCCTGGGGCATTATGTAAATGACCGACTTATTTGCACAGTGTTCCCAACTTTTATTACCCGGCTTTGGATCCGCCTCTTTTTTCTTGCTGAAGTGCCGATTTTATCGGTGATATATTTGCAAAGGAAGTAAATGAAAGACAAATAAAGTAGATTTTTAAAAATAAATCTTTTATTTAAGGAAATTTTTTGAGGAGTGTAAACATAAAATAAAGTTTTCTTCGACCAGGTAGACGAATATTTGGCAAAACAATGAAGTTTTGCTGAATGCACGATGAAGCTGGGCGCATAAAAGTATGGTGTTTATTTGTTCAAGGAATGTTTAAATTTGTTTTTACAAAGGGACTGTAAATTAAGTACCAAAAAATGACTTGTCGAATTAAAAATGTACAAGAAATTTCATATAAAGGCGGTTTCGCAAATGCCTCATTCTCCAGATACAAAGTTCTATAAAAAGCTTTTTTAAAATAATTTTACTTTAATCTTTTGGGTATGCTTCGAGTTATTGTATTCAGTTTTTCTATTTTTTAGTTTGACGTTTGAACAACTAAATATTGTTTTTCTACTTTTTTCGATAGGGTACGTGTAGATAATTTATGACAGATTTTTAAAAGGAAAAAATTATAGACTCGACCACAACCACGATGACGAAGTCACTTCCTAACATAAATCCTACCAGGATAAGCTTCTGACTATTACTACATACACTACTCGATGGGTCCACGGTTGGCTACAGCCGTCGCCCGATCTATAATGGAAACATTACTGAAAATTAGGACGCTTATTTTAATTCAAATAATTAAGTTTAAAGATATTGCAAAAGTTACAAAGTTTATTGAGGAGAATGACTATTTTTTAGAAATATTTGATCAACAGCAAAAGTTATGGTACGAGCGGAGATTGAACCCGTACCTTTGGATCTCTAGCCTAAGGCTCTAACCAATTGCACTATCATACCACTGAAAAGCAGTTCGTTAGAACTTGTACATATTCAAACCCACCAGTATCATAACCATTCTTGATCCTGCCTAATATTCCAACCTAATGGGGCGGCGATTCTGACTGAACGTCAAATCTGACATCGCTATTAGGTACCATTCATATTAGTAAATTCATAATTTTTACGTTATGCCGGTGTAACCCAAACATCAGTTTGTTTTTAAACTGTGAAATATTTTTTTAAAAATATTTAATCAACACCAAAAGTTCTGGTACGAGCGGAGATCGAACCCGCTCCTCTGGATCTCTAGCCTATTGCTCTAACCAACTGCTCTATCAGTAGTATAACCCCACAGAGCTAGTTTTATTTAAGCTAAAATAATAGAAATGGTATAAAATAAGGACCTTTTTTTCGGAATTGAAGGGTAAACTCTCCCCCCCAGAGAAAGTTTTATATGCAACTAAAATAAAATAATGACCTTTATTTTGGTTGTTTATATTATTTAAGCTCAATTAGAAAGCAAAAACTGAAGACCTTTTTTTTGGTTGTTGAAAATTTTCATTGACATTAAAATTGATTCTACTAAATAAAATTTACAGGTTGGGTCTCGTCTTGCTGATTATAAATATAATAGGTTTGACACCTTATCTCTAAAAATATGCGAGAGGCAATGCTTTCCCAATATTGACCCCCACTATGGAGTGAACGCTTTCTGTCTCTCTCTAACATACTGCCAGGGTTTTTATCGGCTATCTTTGAAGATAAAAAATCAAACCTAGCGTACAGTCTTTCCCTGTAAAAGGAAAACTTTATTATAAAAGATATTTTGCTAAAAAAGCTTTGCCTATTTTCACCAAAGCTATCATAGGCAGGTACAAATAACCATTTTTAACCGACTTCAACAAAGGAGGAAGTTCTCAATTCGTTTCTCTGGTGGTCCCATATATCTTAATTTGGAATACGTTCAGCCGTTTTTTCGTAAAAAAAATATTTAAAAAATACATGTTTTTAAATACTCTTTTCAAACTAAAGCATTGGGGTGTATAATAGGCATACAACCCAATTTCCTAAAAGGTATCTCTTTTGATATCTCGTTATTTAATTTTATGTATACAAGGTAATCATAAAAATGTGCAACCTCAAAATCTAGAATTTTATTTGACATTTTTGAAAAATGAACAATCCGTATGAATGAAACGTTAACCAATTACCCTTATTATAATTTTTAACCAACTTTTAAAAAGGAGGAGATTATCAGTTTGACCCTATGTATATTTTTTTTGTTTGTACAGGGTATCCGAATTTCGATGGTTTTGCGGGGTATCTCCCTTATCACTGAAGATAGAGAGATGCGGTTTTCGCAACTCTGTGCTACTTTATTGTGAAACCAAAGAAGCCACAAACAAACTTTTCTAAGCCCTTTTCGTTTTTGAGATACAGGGTGAAATTGAAAATTTTGCGTTTTCAGGTACCCCTCGTATCTCGATGGCCTGGCAACTAACCGAAAAGGTGAAAACTAACATCGACAGAGTTTTTTGCGTAGAATCCAGTGGCGTAGTCAGTTTTTGGTTAGATACTATCGTTTGCGAGGTATAGACTAAAGTTGGGTTTTTTAAATGGGATACCCTGTATATTTTTTAATATTTGGTTTCCGATCATTTTTCGCTTCTTAAAAATATATAATACTTGATATTTATTTCAATCCGGTACCGACAATAAAGTCAATTTAAAAAAAATTTAATCTGTTTTTCTAGTAGGCCATGAAAATTGTGTGTTAATTTTCTATATCTGAATTATCTGTACCAAAGTTTGTTATAATATCATAATTAAACAATAAGTCAATGAACAAAGATACATACCTACTATTTAGTATTTACCCTAAACAACACAACTAACACAAATACTTAGGAAATCTAACAAAAAAAATATATACCTATTATACACTAAAAATGTTTTATTTACAACAAATATCGTTGGATTTAATACTTTTCTAATGTTGATAATTGTGTTGTTTGAAAATACTTACTTACAATATTTAAATTATCCCTTAGAAATACCCCCGATCTGTTTTAAATAAAATAAGGCGGCCATGACTTGATTAAACAAAAGAATATATAGATTCTGTTGAGCCATTGTAGAAACTAATTGACATTGTTAAATTATTTTAATCAAATATTGTCTTTGTCCATTTATTAAATATCAAATGGCTGCGAAAACTTGGAGGAATATGACATGCTTGTTTGTTTTATGCAGTGCCAGGAAAATCCGGATGAAGCGTCAGAGATGTATCTAATCCGGTAAGTGACAGGAGTAATACTAAGTAAACAAAATAACTTTGCTTCTTAAACCAGGGCTTTTCGGAACTAGTGATAGCCGGCGTAGAAGGACTCTCTGTAATTTTGAAAAACAAAAGTATAGATAATAATAATACAGAATAATAATATTAATATTTCAAATTATGCCTATCGTTCCTAATAGGTTACAATTGCGTCCAAAATTTGCTTGTAATAAAAAAGCATATTATTGCAGCAAGTCTGTAACATGAAAGATGCGATGTCACTAATTTTCCAATAAAATTAATTATAATTAAAATATTTGAAAAGTAGAATAGCAGTTTTGTTGATAAGTGATATGAAAAAACATCTTTTACATCGCCCTGTGTAATAAAATAATTCAATTTAATTTATTTTGAATATGTCGTTCTATACTCTATATATCTGTAAATAAGTATTTATTTCTTATAGATACCCAGAACGAAGACAGCCCGATAAGAGACTATTTTCAAGAATAAAAGTAAATCTGATCAATCACGGATCATTCAAAGTACCGCGACCGAAATCATATTACAAAGAAAATCGGGAAACTGAAGAGATTAATGTTTTGCAGACTATTCTAAAAAAATACCATTTCAAACCATATAAATATAAGTTAGTGCACCATTTGCACTCGGGAGATGACAGCGTCGCATAGATTTCTGCAATTGGTACATTCATATGACTAATACCGAAATAAATTTTGAAAGAAGAGTTATATGGATGGACGAGTCATATATCTCAAGTGCAGGTATTCTAAATCGACACAATAATAGATATTGGTCCAAAGAAAATGAACACGTTATATTTCCACGCGAACAACAAGGCAGGTTTGGATTTAGCCTGTCCTGCTTTATCCTTGGCACAAAAATAAGTTATGTCATTTATAACGGTAGTCTTACAGGAAACCGGTACCTAGAGATACTGGAAAATACGCTTCCTGATTTATTAGATAATATTCCTTTGGCACAATTACAAAATATTTTATTTCAGCAAGATGGTGCCCCGGTTCATAATACACGGACTGTTAGTACCTTTTTAGAAAATGAATTTCCAGGTCGCTGGATTGGTACAAATGGGGCTGTGAGATGGCCGCCTAGGTCGCCAGATTTGTCGGTCCTAGACTTTTTTCTATGGGGATATCTTGAAGGCATCATCTATCAAAGACAACTCCACACGATCGAAGATCTACAAAACGACACAAGAAGAGGCTTTAGATATTTACAAGCTCACCAAATGATTATGCTTAACGCACTAGGTAGAATAAGAAAGATGTGTGATATGTGTATAAGGTATAATGGGGAACAGTATCTGTAATTTCTACACCCTGCATAGCCTTTTTTTTCTAATTTAGTCAATAGTAAGTATTTGACAGAATACAATTTAATTGTCAACATTATCGTCATGTATAGATTTTTAGTTTATAATATGTGTTTTTAGTAGATTTCTTAGATGTTGTCAACATTATCGTCATATGTATAGATTTTTAGTTTATAATATGTGATTTTAGTAGATTTCTTAGATGTTTGTGTGTTTCCCTAGCGTAAAAATTAAACAGTATGAATCTTTGTTAACTGATTTATTTTTTAATAATGATATAGTATTTCATGGCCTGCTAGAAAAACAGATTAAAATTTCTTTAAATTGACTTAATTGTCGATACCGGATTGAAATAAATATCAAGTGTTATATATTTTTGAGAAGCTAAAATAGAGCGGAAACCAAATATTTTTAAATATACAGGGTATCCCATTTAAAAAACCCAACTTTAGTCTATAGTCGAAAACGATAGTGGCTAACCAAAAACTGACTACGCTACTGGATTCTACGCAAAAAAACTCTATCGAAGTTAGTTTTCACCTTTTCGGTAAGTTGCCAGGCCATCGAGATACGAGGGGTACCTAAAAATAAAAATTTTCAATTCTCTATCTCCAAAACCAAAAAGGGGTAGGAAAAATTTGTTTGTGGCTTCTTTGGTTTCACAAAAAAGTAGCACATTGTTGCAAAAACCGCATCTCTCTATCTTCAGTAATAAGGGAGATACCCCGCAAAACTATCGAAATTCGGATACCCTGTACATCGATTACTCCGCGATGGTTTGACCAATTTGGATGAAATTTTCAGGGGACATTCAGGATATTACTGGAGTGGTCCCATAGCAGTATATTAAAAAATTGTTAAAAATGGCGGAATGGCGCCATTTTGTTTTTTGCGCCAAGATATATTGCAAAAAGTTTTTTAATATTCTACTCTCTCATCTCGATTATACGCGTTCACCATTATATCAGAAGAAGAAAAAAAATTATAAAAAACTAAATCGATTTTTAAATAGGCACTAAAAATTTAAAGTTAATTCGGTGTTTTGATATGTAATATTAGGCGTATAAGGTCTAACTGTCTTTATTAGTTTGGCGCCGACTTTACCGAGTAATATTTTCAAGCAACAGTAAAATATTACTTTTCACTTTTTAGTGCATTTTTTTTGAAGTCGGTTTCATTTTTTTATAGAAATCTTTCTTGAACTATTTTTCAATTAGTCTATTTTTATATATAATTTTTACACTCCGAGATGCCAAAACGCTCCTTTTAGCAGTTTTCAATTGCCGATATCTTGGAATCAACTAGACTGACGTATAAAACATGCTAGACGAAATATTCATTCAAAATTCTGAGTCACCAAGTATATTTAAAAGTATTTTTCTTAAAATACGGAAAAAGTTGAATAAAACTGAGGGGTCCAACTGATTTTTGTTGTTCCTGTTTAATTGCTAAGATTTTCTAAAAAGCCAGTCACCGTGAACAACCTTGAATAAAAAAATGGCTAATTCTAGAACCTACACGCAAAAATACTCCTGCATAATTTTTCTGCAGTGCAGCTACATATATTTTCCGGGCTAATGAAGTAATTGAACTAATGGGCTTGCATTAGACAGTCGTAACTCTAGGTTACTCTCAAGACAGAGTTGGGCCGTAAAATGGAACAAAGAGTCTGCAGTGTACATAACAAATACAAAAGACTACAGCGAAGAGGAAATTTGTTTCTATTTAGAAGCAACCACTTAAGGTTTTTTATAGCCTTGAACAAATCAACAAAACCTTTGTTCTGTTGTATAAAAGTCTAGAATTTAAGATCAAATTAGAAAAGGTTTAAAGCAATTATTAAGCTATTCTCGTAGTGTTGCTTCATATTGTGCAACTTGAAATAGGATCTTAAAATATTAATTACACAGAAATATATTTAAATTAAAAAATTAATTATTGCTAATTAAAATAAAAAAAATTAAAATTAGGTTTTTACTTTGAAAACTTTCCGACCCATCTGAATTTATCAATTTTTAAAGGAAAATAGTTCTAAGTAAGATTGTACGAATTACCAAATTCTAGACAAAAAATGTTACTGAACTATTATTATTTTTGTTAAAATATTTATCATTTTTGATTACAAACTGAAAAAATACTGCAGATTTGGAAAGAAAATTAGTAAATGTTAGTCAGTAGCATTACACATTCTGTAAAAAATTATAAATACCAAATTTTTATGTGTAAACTAAGCACTTCTGAATTAAAGTTTAAATTGTAAAATCTAGTTTAAACCTAAATCTAGACTATTTTCTTAAAAATTTTTATATGAATTGTACATATTACAATATTTGTCATTTTTATTTACAAGTTGGAAAAAAGAAGCACAGAATTTTACTTCATTCTCTACAATTTTATCAAACTTGTTCAAATTAAAATTCAATGAGAGATAGACACCACAAAAAAAAAATAAAAGGTAGCATTTAAAATCCATTATACAACAAAATAATACAACGGATAAAAATGCGTTCATATCTTAATAAAAATCCACGTGATTCAAGTTCATACATTGTTTATAACATTGCTATTTATATTTTGAACAGGCCTATAAAGTTTGATTTAAAAGACATACAAAATGTGCTGTATAGAGGTTTTAAGATAAACATCAAATAAAATTTAAAAAATGGGTATTGACTTTTTAATTTTTAGAATACTCTGCACATTAGTGTTTTAGTCAATGGGTCTCTTCTTGCTAAAAGCTATCCAAACTATTAAGATGTGTGATTTTATTAATTCCACATTTATGTGTTAAATGTTTTTTGAACGTTTTTTTCTCTTTCTAACACACTAGCCCCTTCCATTGTTGTTGAGTTGGTGCAAATTTAATTACCCTACAATTGTTATTTCTTAATTTTCTTAACAAAAGCTTTTCATATTTATTCTATCTTTTAAATAAAGCTTATAGATCTCGTTCAATATAAAGAGAAATTATGTACCTTTTACAGTGCAGACCCAGATAAAGTTTTAACTTTTACATCTAACTCTACGCTCAATAAATGTAGTGAGATTCCTCTAAGAACAGGAGGTTAAACGTTGGAATGAAATTCCTCTTTGGTGCGGTGAATATATGTGGACATTCGGTAGCTGTGGTCTAATTTTAGCAACCGCAGTTTGGCCGAACAAAATTTTAACCTTTACATTGCACCTCAGAAAATAGCTAGAGATTTGTATTTGGAACTGAAGTTTTTCCCTATATTGATATGTTTACTTATGATGGAAGAGGAGTATACACAATTTTCCATATATTTTTTATATTTACCCTTCTTAGTTATATCCCATTTGACCTGCCTAGTTTTGCTTTGATTTACCTTTTTTACAATATCGTATATTCAACATAGAAAATTTTTTATAGACAGAATGTTATGAAATTTGATTATAAAAAAGTATTTGATAATAATTGGACTATGCAGAGAAGAAGTTTAGGACATGTCAGAATCTCGAGATTCAGAACTTAATTTCTTTTTAATAACAAGAAGAAGTTATAAATTTCCCAGAAATTCTTTAAAAGATTTAAAACAGTGCTTTAACCTTATATGTCACCTAATATATTTCCTATTATTAATACGAGTACATCAAAATTACATACTTTTCAAAAATGCGCGTAAATTTTGAATATTTGCAAGTCATAAGCATAATATAAATTTTATGGATATAAATAGTGTAAATGCATAACTTGTATAACTAAATTTGAATTTGCTTCACACACTGCTCAAAAAAGAACACTATCTTGTATTTCCATAACTTTTTAAGGGGTCAGCACATAAAGATAAAACAATCGAGTTCTTAAAGATACATACATTCTACTAATAAATAGTTTCATGCAACCTCCAACTAATCATGTAGACTAACAATTGAAGAGAACTAGGTACGAAAAACAAAGTGATGATAAAGTAACCTATGATTAAATAAAAGATGTTTTTGGTATGGTAACAGAAACAAATTGTCGTGAATATCATATCATAGACATAGCAAAATCATAGTGAGGTAGAAGTTAATTGTGCTGTTTTAAATGAAAATGGTTTTGGAATCCGGCAAGTAGCAAGAAACTGTAACGATAGCCTATCGGTCATTCTTATTTCAAAAGACGCACAACACAAGTTCCTAAGAGGAAAAACAACCAAGTTATCTAGTTCCTATGACCGTCATCTCGTCCCTTCATCTTTTAAGTAAGAACTCGGTTAAGAGAAGCAAACCTGAGGCCATCGTAGGTCTGTTGCTGGGCTTATACTATGGACTAATACAAAAATAATAATACAAATTAAATTCTTATGGTAAATACATGTCACATCATCATTGATTTACAGTATTTACATTAATATCAAGCAAACAAATTTCATTCTATTTATTTCTACGGTTAATTTTTGTTATTTAACCAGACCAGAGATCATGCGTTTCTTCTACGAAATGGTCATTATTATCTTCGTTCATTATAACTGGGTTTTAAAAAGGGTTGTTGCCAAACCCTGAAAATAAATGCTGCTTTAGACACTCAGCTAAGTTAGCATCGTTTTCTTGATTTGTAAGTTTGTAAGCCAAACTTGTCCCTGCAGATCATTACAAGGAGCATACCTTCGCCATTTTTTTACGTTTCCGTGGACAGTGCTCCTAGCTTGTCCGAAATGATTTAAAACTCTCCGAAGATTTTTCTGTTAAAGTAATTATTGCAATTTTTGCAAAAATACGTAAGTATGGTATATTTTGTGCTATTAGTTTGCATTTGACAAAGCAATAGTGACATAAAAAAATTGATGAAAAAATAACGCCAACGTCTAATATCGTTCAGGTATTTCTATAAATATAACTATATGGTTATAATCGTCAAATGCAAAAGGTAATTCAGGTAGATGAAGGGGGACAAAGTACAATTAATTTTCAATGAAGCATTTAACTGTATGGCTTTACCTGACGCCAAGTGTACGTGTCTACAAACGTGAAGGAGATCAGCGTTGAAGAAAGAACCCTATCTTGTGGCCACTCAAGCGAGTCTAAATGCTTAAAGCGACATCGATACCGTGCTACAGGATCATGTAGTACCTGTTGCGTATGATGTGGACCCAATTTTTATCTTCACGCAAGACAAGAATTAACATGAACTTCCTGCAAGAACGAGGTGTTCGAAACATGGCCTTCGAAGAGTCTAGCTCTAAAACCTGTCGAACACGTTTGGGATTTGGGGATAGAGGTGTTAGGAAGCTTCCAAATTCACCCAAAAATACTACAGCAGCTTGAAGAAGCTTCAGTTGAAGAAGGGGATTTTGAAAAACTTATACGAAGAATACCAAGTTATTCGAGTTCATGGTGGACGCACTAAATACTGAACTTCTAATATACTTAAATGACACCAGTGGGGGCTATTCAGGTGAAGTAGGTGAAGTGCTACTTCACCAGGAAAAATAAACAAGCAAACTAACTATATTTATTACATATCTCTTAAAATTTAAGTTTTTACATTCATTTATTCACCTAAATGGCAAAAACAATCTGTACATCTCGAATAAATATTTTACTTGACCTTTGGCGGCATGTCTTTTTAAAACTTTCAATCGAACTTTATTATAACAACTATAACAGTGGCGCAAACCGCTTCGACTTTGCTAGAGGTGCTATGTTTAGTTTACGATCTTCCTACTACGTTGCTATGACATCGCGTACACGATGACGTCGAGCGCATAGAAGAATAATGTTAACCAGCGCCATACAACGCCCTCGGTGAATTGCTAACGCAGTACACTACACCCACGTGTCGTTCAGTTTGGGGTGGTTGTTTACTTTTATTTTCGCGGATTTCGCTCGAACCGGTTAGTTCCTTTCCAGTTTGCTTGACTGTTTTGTGTTATATTTATTTATGGTGTTGTTACAACTTTATTTGGTGACGGGTTTATTAATTTACATTACTGATGAATCCGATCACGGATGTGGTTTGCATTTTGTTGGAAACTCCATTTAATCGAAGGAAGGAACAAGATCAGAGTTTTAATCGTTATCCTGGTTTTCGGCGTACAAATGGTTATGTATTAGTCAAATATTACAAAAATTGTTTTGCTGGCCTTGTTTACTAGTTATATATATATATATCTATATATATATATATATATATATATATATATATATATTATATAAAATATAACTACTATATAAATACTCGGTTTGGAATAAGGAAGGATTTGCAGGTATGTTAAATATACGAAAGTCTTTACATAAACATGAAGACTCGGCGGAGCATTAAAAATGCGAATTAATGCTAAAAACATTTCTAAAAAACCAAAGCACTATAGCTGACACTTTAAAAGAAAATGCTAAACTATATAAAATACATATAGTTAGTCTTTCGCGGCTATGATGAGAGCAGCCAGTTAGTAAATAGGAGGAATTTTAAAAAGCTTTTAGGTTTATTATTATCGAGAAGTTCCAAGAACTAAAAGATCATCACGAAAAAATGAAAAATGTTTTTACTGGTGACTCGAAAACTCTTAAAACGAAATAATTGAATGCATTTCTGATTATTTAAATGATCGTGTAAAAAATGAAATAATCAACACACAGTTTTTTTCTGTGCAAGTAGATGACACCACTGATATTACGCAAACCTCCCAGTGCTCTATAATTTTAAGATGCGTTAATTTAGAAGGTTCAGTAGTCGAGAGATTCTTATGATTTTATAATAATAGAACGTCGGAGAATTTATATTCTCTATTGGAGCAGATTTTAGACCAATTTGACTATCAACATAAATTAATAGGGCAATGTTACGATGGCGCAAGTGTGATGTCTGGTCATCTAAATGGCCTTCAAAAAAAAAAAGAAAAAGCGCCGCTGGCTGTTTTTGTCCATTGTCTTGCGCATCGTCTTAAACTTGTGATGCAGCAAAGTTTAAAAATATTTCTAAAAGTCGAATTCTTTTGCAAGCCTTAGTGGTATTCCCTTATTTTTTCATCACTTAGCCAAACGAACGTATGCTCTTATATTTGCATCTAGGAAGCGTATACCAACAATTACAGAAACTATTGGTCTTCAAATTTAGTTAGTAAATGTGATTGTTCAATTTGCGTTCTTCAAAAAAAATCGTTTGACATTCATTTTTGCATATCCAATATAAAACACTGTCGTGAGGCGCTCTGTAGAAAAAGAAATGAACATTTTTTTAATACCATGTTTGATAAAGTAAATTCTATTACAGAAATAAATCATTACAAACGTGAGCTTGCTAAGCTTTCACCTGAAGAAATTAGGGCTAGGTATACAAACCTTCTTTATGAAATATTGGACCATATTTTAATGGAAGTGACATTAATCTTTCAAGACTGTGAAAAACTTACATTTTTATGTTTGGCAGATTCTGCTAAATTTTCCGAATATAGTTTAAATTTTCCGACTGGCCCGTTTGAAAATTTGATACAGTTATATGGGGAAATATTTTCAAAAAGTTATCGACTTCAAAATGAACTGGTCTTATTTTTGCCAATGACGTTAATTGGAATATATCGCTGCAAGAGCAAGTGAAAAAAAATGAAAATAAACATTATTTTAATCAAAGCATATAAAGCGTTTTCCCCTATTTTGACAATACCGTCGACAAGTGCTTCAGTGGAAAAAAGTTTTTCTTGCCTCAAACGTGTAAAAATTATTTAAGAAATACAATATCTCAAAAAAGACTTACTTCTCTAGGAAATATTTCAATTCAAAAGCAATGTCTGGAGGAGATTAGGGCAACTCATCCATTTTATGAGGATGTTATAAATTAGTTTGCTGCTATTAAGAATAGGAGAATTGATTTAGTATACAAAATTTAGGTAAGTCATACAAAAATATTCTACTCCGTCCACATATAAAAAAAATTCTGGAAAAAAAATTATTGCAATATTTTCTTGCTTCATTTGCACTTCACTTACTTTTTCACCCGCTAGCTGCCACTGAATCATATATATATACAAAATATTTCCATTGCATTAAACTGTTATGGAGGTTCAAAGAACTATTCCTCTACTTTTTTGAGCAGTTTATATTAAAATTGAAGAGCGTAACTGACAAATAAAAATTAATTAGGTGATGAGAAGGACCTAATTAAAATCGACTGAAGGAAAATTCCAACGCTTGATCCTGCCGGAATATTTTAAATTATTGGAAGCGTCGAGAAGCTTATACTTCAAGAATAGTTTGGAGCACATTCTCAGCCAGACTAATTAAAATTCGACAGAGCAAATTTTTTCTTATAAGGGGCGTCAAGCAGATGATACCTGTTTGGGCTGCCAAGGTATTTTGACTTTCTAGCTGTCTGTTTGCGTAGGTAAAATCATGTAACTTGATTTTTAGCTACTTATGCCTGTCGAATAGACTTGAAATTTTAAAAATATACGTATTTCCGATAACAATAGAATGTACCTCTTCCAGAAAGTGTAACATTATGAATAAAATGAAAATATACATACAAAATATCGCTTATAAATGCGTAAATTCGATACTGATTTTGCCAACTATGGAAATCTTTTATATAAGCCTTTTTGTGTTGTGGCTGTAAATGTTTGAATTAGTGCATTGTTGCCAATAATATATCAAGTAATATTTTGGCTTATACTACTATTGATCCTCATGTGTCTGTTCGTACTATAACAATGGAAATTGGTATTGGTAAATCTACGGTTCAAAGAATTGTTAAGTAAAACAATAACCACCATTTTAAAGTGTACCTTGGGCAAGCTCGTTCTCGGGACGTTTTTGAAAGAAAACTTGTACGTACCATAGAAATGGAAATTGGTATTAGTAAACCTATGGTGTAAAGAATTATTAAGAACAACAATTACCAACTTTTTAAAGTGTATCTTGTTCAAGCTCATCCAGATGATTTTGAAAGGGGGCTTCATTATATTGCACATTAGGAAGTTATATGCGGATTTTTTTAAACAAAATAATTGAACCGACGAATCTTAGTTCCATAATAATGAAATTGTTAATAGGCAAAATTGCAACTACTGGAGACTATTAACTGTTTTACACTGTTTGTTGTTCCACGGAAATAATGTTGAGAATTGTAGTTTTTGAAAAACATAAATATGCTATTAGCGTGTTTTTCGCTCAATGAATTATCAAATGAAATAAATAAAGGTTTTTATCTTTAAATACTTTGCCTTATTTGGATTCTACCAAATTCCAGCTTAGATCTTAATAGCTGATAGAGAGAAGTAGGTTATTCTGGTTTTGCCTTGCAGCATCAACTTGTGCGTCTTGAAATGGCATCTACCAAAATTAAAGGACAACGTATTTCAATATTTAACTGACTGTGCTAATATCCTATGGTTTTATGATAAATGCATTAAAACAGTCACTCAAAACATAAAAATGTTACCTAAATTACAAGATTTGGAAATAAAACTTATACAGTAATCAAGCATATATCTGAATGTCTGAAAGCTATTAAGTGCTTTCAAGCCAAATTTTTGATTACTGCAGAAGGGGAAAGCTCTTTTAGGGCTCTTAGTAATTACAAAGGTATCAAAAAACCAACAAACCAATCCTAAAGTAACGAAACAATGCAACATATAAAGCAAAAACTGTATTCAAAGCAATTGATTGAAAGATGGAGCAATTGTAGTAAAAAGCAGATATGAAAAAGAGGCTAATAAGCTTAAAAAACAAAATAATAAAAAAAATTGAACAGCACTTTATAACAACTATACCCTCTAAAAGATATCAAAATATAAAATCGTAGGGATTCAGAACTCATACACCGAAAAAGTCTTTGCAACTTTTGGGTTTTTTATTGTAAGTTTAGTTTATGTGGAACAAATAAAATAGTATCTATCTCTCTATCTATCTGATGTGGTGGTGTGGTTTTCTTAATGAGCCCTTGATAGAATCATTTTATTATGAAGGTACTTTGACGGCCAAACAGCATTTAAGTTGCAGAAGAAATTATCATTATGATTCATTAAATCAAAGGGAAACTATGTGGCTGCAGCACGTAATTCTAACATAGTGCAAAATTATTCCCAGCTAACTTTTCCAGACATGTGGATTGAAACTTATTGTTTATTGCCATGGCCGCCCCATTTTCCAAACCCTACACCTCTCGATTTCCCTTTACACTTTAAAAAAGTGGGCTAGGTTACACCAGAATCACTTTAAAAGAATTGATAAATAGGATGAACCCAGCATCTCTTTCAATAAATTCAACCCGAAATAAGCGCCGCAACTTGTACAAGAAGTACATTTCATAAATTTTAAGCGTGTGGTTCATCACATGGTTCTCAGTTTGAAAGATTTAATTAATATAAAATGAAATTTATTACTTAATTTTTAATAAGATACTAATATTTTCTTATATATTCTATGTTTTATTGAACGAAAATGTATGTCATTTCAATTTAAGAAAAATATTAAATGTCTTATATCATTGAATTAATAATAAAACATATTATAAAACCGCAAATAATATACAAGGTGTACCATTTAAAAAAATTAAAGTGCGTCTGGCCTAGTAACAATAGTAGGTCCTAAAATATTCTGGCACGAAAAAAAACACAGTTGTCAAGCAAATTTTGTCTTAACATTTTTTTTATTTCTTGCGGTTTTTTAATTGAGCTGTAGTAAACGTTCCGGAATACCCTGTATAGGAAAAGGCACTATGATAGAAATCCTCATTATAATATTACGTTAAAGAAATTGCAAAAAAGAAAGCATAAAAGCTATCACTTATATCTCACCAATGTAATCGGATTGGTCATTAAAATATTATGCAATATTTTCCTTTCGCTGTGTTTATTGGCATCACAAATCATTTCACTATAATATAAAGCATTAAAGCTAGAAAAACTTCCAACTAGCCTTTAACATTCAAATTTACTTCACAGTAGAGGCCCCAAAAGGTAATTTTTTGTAATTTAATGATTACTTGCAATGTTTTCTAACATTAGAGTTTATAAATTTACTGCTGTATATCGAACTGTGGTAAACTCCATTTGTAATATCTAGGTTTATTGCAGAAACAACTTCAAAAAAAAATAAATAAATATAATATTCTTAAAGCCGGCACTGTTTTTCTTCTGCGAAAAATATCCTTTGTTACTAGTTCTAGAGTTACATGTAAGGTTATTGGTGGCACCTGTTTGTCACTAGCACTTCCTAAAATGTTCAAACGTATTGAATTTATAATGTCTTTGACGAAATCAGAAACCTACAACATGGCGGGTATTAAAACAAAACATATGCTGCAATATTACCTTTTGCTTCTTTTTCGCTGCATTTATTATGAGACCTAATAGTTAAATATTTTGTCGTTTTAGATAATTACACTGATATATATATATATATATATATATATATATATATATATATATATATATATATATATATATATGTGTCAAACTCAGTGATGTACTAGAAGTATCTAAGGAGTCAATAAGTAGATTGTTTTGAAAATGGGGCGCAATGAACCAATGAACATAAAGTTTATTTCTAAAATATTCTTAATTGTCATTTTTACCCAAAACCGGAGGTTACATCCATTTTTCAAATGGAATGATCTCTGAATTATTGTATTTTCCTAAATATTTTAGATAAATTTTGTATTATATTTCCTATACCCAAACTCAACACTTTTCGAGATAAAGGCGCTTAAAAATTGATATTTTTAAGTCTTTAAACCTTTCAAACGACTTAGTCTAAAAAAACTAAATATTAATTTCCTAACTTGCTTATCAATTAGCTATTTTTTTACCCCAATTTCCGGTTTGGCAGAAAGTGAGATATTTTGACATTTCTTGTCAAATTAAGAATCGTGAGATACATACCTTTTAAGTAAGATCGGAAAGTGAAAAATATTATGCTCTAAGTTAAGTCGTTTGGCAATTACAGAGATTCAAAGGGTCAAAACGTCAATTTTTCTGCATCATTTTCTCGAAAACAGTTGTATAGAAAATATAATACAAAAGATGTTAATAGTGTAAAGGAATATATAAAAATGCAACATTATATGGGACATTCCAAATAAATAACAGATATTGGCACTAGTTTAGTGTTGGAACAAAACTGCATAATCAAAAATATTTTAGAAAGAAACTTTATGTTCACCTGCTCCATAAGTCAAATGTTCATTGTAATTTATTGATTGTTTCCCAAGATGCGCACACCTAACAGGCGCCGAGGTATCGTCCACCCCGTACAAGTATGCAATATCGTGTCGAAATTAAATACAGGTAATTAAGAGACTAAAATATTAACCTGTGCAACAAGGACTTGTTAAAGAAATTGTATTGGTTTCTTCCTCGTAAAAAAGCCTTTTCAAAAAAATAATAGGTGCTGCAAATTGCAAAAAGGTTGCAAATTTCCAATTTCCATATAAATTCATGCCTAGAAAATGTAACTTTCGAAAAGCTAACTTACAAAAAGTAAGACACAGGAAACAAAAATAGAGATCCAGAGATTGAACGATTAGTTGTTAAAACTAGATAAATCTGTAACAAAGAATGTACGGCTACCAGCGAGAGAGAAGACGCAATCTTAAATCCGAAAAAAAATATGGACATAATAGAAGAACGAAGAGCAGCGACAAAAGGAGAAAAATACAGATAATTAAATAGCATTATCAGATGGATAATCAATGCGGCAAAACAAAAGTGGCAATCAGAGGAGTGCCAAGAAGTTGAGAGGTTGTTTACTAAAGAAAACATATTTAGGTTTTTCGTGTAAATTATTTAGGAGAGCAAAAGTTTCTAAACTAAAATAGGATTACTATAAAACCACCAGAACTATGTTCAGTATGGAAAAAACTATAGCGGGTATTTGGGACCCAACAGAATGAAGACGAACAATCCTTATCGTCAAGAGTCCAGGACATGACCAAGTATACTCTGTGAGCTTCTGAAACTAATAAATTTAAAACAAGACAAGTCGTTTCAATAAAATCTATGAATCTGATAACTTCCCAAGTGACTGCCTAAGATCCACTTTCATTGTCATACCTAACAAAAAAAAAATACATTCGTTGACTATCGTTTTATCAATCTAATAAGCAATGTATTGAAAATATTTCTAAGGACAATTCGTTCAAGGATCTACAACAGACGTGAGGAGAAATGCGGAAATACACAATTTGGCATCGTGAACAGTCTAGGCATAGACGCACTAGTTACTTTATTTGTTATTCCACGATAAACTTAGTTAACTACAATTGGCACGACGGTTTTGTTTCACAATTCGCCATAAGGCTCTCATATTGATCGGACCTATTTTTGAAGTTGTACCCAAATTAGGCTTTTCTTCAACTGCACCGGTCGTTTTATATAATTTAACGACAGTTCGAACAATGTAGCGTGATAATTGCAGTTGCCTAGCGATTTTACAACAAGAATTAGCGCATTTGAATAAATTATCAGCAACTTTACGCAAAATGCACTTTCCCATTTTGTAAGTAATATACTCACAAGTACTCTCTGATCTGTCACTGTCAACAATAAGCAAATAGCAAATGTTTTGTTTCAACTCAAGGCTAATTTGATAAACAAATGTCCATGTTTTTTGGATGGGCCCAACAGAATGATTCATATTTATATTTTTACATTAATGTTTCAAATTATTAAAACAAAAGTTGCGTTCAATACATTTTTTTTTATGTTTACTTATGACTTCTTAAATAAAATAAAAAAATAAAATAATGACTGGGCCAAATGATACGATTCTGGGCTCGTATGTAATACCTAATTAAATATAAAATGGTAACTTCCAAAACGACTTACCTCTAACTACTAGTCGAACAGGATGACTGGTCAGCGCATCTTGGGTATGAAAGTCACTCGCGGTCACCTGACACTCCCAGCTGCCATCGTCGAACTCTAGCTGCGCAGCTCGAACCCATATGGAGCAATCGCCATTTTGCTGATTGGCGGACACCCACTCATACTTGTGAGGATACATGCCCATAGGCTGAAAAAGAAAACGCCATTTAAAAAAACTGAGTTTAAAAATTGCCAACAAAATTTGGTTCCATACGAATAGTCTATTTAAAATGTTTAAAGCTTTATATGTTAATATTTCGCAATTATTCTAATATAGTAAAGGGGACGCTGGTAAACTATGAGAGAGGATTAACCTGAATTTTATTAACGAAGTTTAATTAGTACATTACAATAAACAACAGGAACAAAATTAAATATTAATTCGACACCTCACAAGTCATACATTAATTAAGGAAAATATAAGAATTAATCAAAAAATTAACTCTAAAATATTTAATACTTTGTAGGACCACCATTAGCTAGTAACGGTAACTGCTGCTGGAATCGTAGACCATGCTCTCTTTAAAGCTATTCTAAGGCTACCATTGTTTGTTATTGTTGACTTTACTGCCGAATTTCGTATACGCCGCGCCGGTCCAATTCTTCCCAGATATGTTCAACTGGGTTCAAATAAATAAATAAATAAATAAATAAATGCTTTATTGTCAAAAAAAATTTTACAATTTTGTGGACAAAGCTGTTGTAAAAAAATAGTTTACAAACATCAAAATTAGCAAACAAAACAAGACAAAAACACATCATAAATATTATAGAAAAATAATATTTAAATCAGGAATTTAGAATATTAATATTATAGAATCCTAAAAGAAGTACATTAGAAATGTACTTTGTCAGTCGTACTATGTTATAAACATTTTCTTAAATATAATGTAAAAAAATAAAAAAGCAAAGTAAAAAATAAAAAAGTACGAAACAATTAAAAAAATACATATACAAAGTTCGGTAAAAATGGTTGGTAATGGCAACTATCACACTAGGGGTTCATAAGGATAAAATTATGTGTTGTAAAACTCGTTCACGGTGTAGAAGGCTCTTTCCAGTAAGAATGATTTCAAAGCCTTGCGAAATGAAGTCAGAGATATTATGGATTTGATGTTAAATGGCAGGTGATTATGCATTTTTTTTGCATTGTAGATTACTGATCTTTTAATTAACTCTGAGTGTGGGGTTGGAAGATAGAGATCGTGCTCAGTATTTCTGAGAGGGTAGTTGTGAGAAGGTCTCTCTAATAGAGCAGGTGCGTGCTTACGAATTAAGCAAACCGATTCCAAAATGAATAAGCAAGGAAGTGTTAGTATTTTATATCTTTTAAAGAAATCTCGGCAGTGAGTTCTACTGTTAGGTCTCAGTAGGTAACGAACAGCTCTTTTTTGTAGTATAAAAATTCGATCAAATTGAGTCGCACAACATGTACCCCAGAATGGAATAGCATATCTGAGGTGCGACTCAACAAGAGCAAAATAAACAGTTCTAGAGGTAGAAAAGCTAAGCTCCTCGGAAACAGATCTTAACGCAAAGCAAGCAGAACCTAACTTCCTTGATAAAGCGTCGATATGTGGATCCCATTTTAAAGAATCATCTACAAGAAGCCCTAGAAATTTTACAGAGTTTACGACATCAATAGTGGTGCCATTAAGGTCAAAGGGTTGCAGCGTGTTTTTATAAGACAAGACTTTCGTTTTAGAGATGTTCAAACATAGGAGATTAGAATCGCACCAGGATCTAATGGTGATTAGGTCATTAGATACAATCCTATGTAGGTCCGTGACATCTGGGTGGCTCCACGTAAAGCTGGTATCGTCCGCAAAGAGACATATTTTTCCACTAATGTTTAAATTAGCCATGTCGTTTATGAACAGAAGAAACAAGATAGGGCCTAGTACCGAGCCTTGAGGCACTCCATATTCCATTGGCCTACAAGAAGACATCCTGTTGTCAACTTTCACAACTTGATTTCTGTTGCTAAGATATGACTTAAACCAATTGAGAGGAGCCCCTCTAAATCCATAGTACTGCAGTTTGTTAGTTAATATATTATGATTCACACAATCGAAAGCTTTGGAAAAATCACAGAAAATTGTTGCCGTAGCGTGATGGTTGTTTAGGCTGGAGTAAACTCTATTAAGAAGGGAAAACATGGCATCGCTTGTGCATTTGTTACTTAGAAATCCAAATTGATGTTTTGTAAGTATTTCATATCTAGACAGAAATGATAAAAGCCTTTTTTTAACCAGTCTTTCGATGATCTTAGATAGCGTAGGGAGAAGTGCAATTGGGCAATAGTTCGAAGCTTCTTCTGAAACACCTCCTTTGTGAAGAGGTATGATTATTGCAGTTTTAAGGCAGCTTGGAAAAGTACCATTTTGGAAAGACATATTTATCAAAGTAGTCAGATGCTCTAGTGTGCATTCCGGCAGACTTGAATACATTTTTAAAGTAAGCCCATCAGTTCCCGAAGAAGATTTATTTTTGATATCATTAATTGTACTACGAAGTTCTGATAAAACTACTGGTGAAAAGAAGAAACTGTGCAGGTTTACCCTATGATTAGAGAGATATGAAATTGGGTCATTAGATTGAGATACGGATTTAGTCAAATCTTTGGCTACATTTACAAAATAATTGTTTAGGTCCTCAGGAGAGGTAAGGATAGTGCTGGATAAAGGAGTTTTGTTTCTTTAATCATTTACGATAGACCAGGTTTCTTTAGCTACATTTTTGGCGTTAGAAAGTCTATTATTGTAATAAATATCTTTGGAGGCTTTAATAGTTTTATGATAAATTTTTCTGTATGATTTTACATAATTATGAAAAAAGACACTGTCCGAAAATTTCTTTAAATGAGATAGTGACCGCATGTTCTTAGAAGATATACGTAAACCTTTAGTGGACCAGGGTTTACTTCTTTTATTTTTGATAGGCCTAAGAGGAAAAGATTCAGAAGCTATATTAGTTAGAGTTTTTATAAAACGAGAAAATTCAGTGTCGACATCATAAGTGTGAGAGTCCCAGTCAGTTATTTGACATAGGTGTTTGAAATTAATGAAATTTCTAACCGAAAAAATACGGCCTACTTGTCTAGAGGAATTTTTGGCTTTGGACGTAATTGAAAATTTTGTGAAAATTGCTTCATGATCGGAGAAACCTGGACTTAAGACATTACATTCGACGGAGATAGGATCGAAAGAAGACACAACGTAATCTATAGTACTGGCACTTGTCTTAGTAATTCTGGTTGGTGAGTTGACGTGCATGGCAATTCCTAATGACTCAAAGATGGACTGAAGACATTCCTGAGCAGCACACACACTGGAAAAGTCAATATTGAAATCGCCACATAAGATTAATTTGCTTTTTACAGGAAGGGACTCGAGCAAACTTAGAAGGTTATGGCAGAATAATTGCACATCAGCATCAGGTGTTCTATAAATACAAATAATATAAAGGTCATAAGTATTGTGATAAACGATAGAAAATTCAAATACTTTTTCAGATAATAAATGATTATACTTTGATATTTCGGAAAAATCGTTGTTTGAAGACATTATCATGGTGCCTCCATGAGTTAAATTAGTTCTATTAAATCTGGCAATTGTGGTATAGTTTTTAATAAAAACAGGTTGATTGATATTTAGCCAGTGCTCAGTGATGGCAATGACTTCTGGAAAATTTAGCTCTTCTAACAAAAGATATAATTCGTCTGTTTTATGTCTTAAGGACTGAATATTAAGAAAAAAAAGATTAAAATTGCTATTGGTCAATTTTTTAGAGGGTGCTAGATCCTCTTTTCGCGTCATATTGACTAAAAATTTTTACTTTTTGATGGTGAACCACTAGAATAATATTTACCAGTACCTTCACGAATTTTTTGGAGCCGTAAAATTTTTTCCGAGGAGTAGAAAGATCTATACGCCGCAAGGTCTGAGTCCACTTCAGATGAACCAATCCCATAGGCATCGTGGAAGCGATAATACAGCTTGCGCAGGGATTCCTTGTCACTGGGAAGGCCTTCTGAAGCTAGCAATAATTTAATGCTAGTACTTGTATGCCCCTCAAAACACACACTAGATGGCTGGTCGTGTAGATAAGCAAGAAATAGCCTTAAGGTCTTTAGTAAGGAAGGATCCCTTAATCTGGCTAATATATAGCGACCATTTGCTTTATCCGAATCTTGGGACAGCCGCACTCTTGGTGGAGTCATTGGATCAAACTGCAAAAAATCATCTTTCTTTGCAGTTTAGTCCATGCTTAATTTAAAGCCCTCCAGTGCCAATGACCTACAAGCTGCTATGGCCTCCCTGTCAGAGCCAATTATGACTGACTTATCCTCTTCAGGCACAAATGTCACTGGTGATTCCAATAATTGAGGCTTTGGTGGAGACAGCCCCCGGCTCTTTGGGATATCTATATTGACATCTTGATGACTAGAAGATGAGACATTATGGGCTGTGGAAGTGGGCGGCGTTTGGATAAGGGTTGGTGAAACTGAATCATAGGTAGGATCAATTATAGTACCAGGTGGCCACAGACTAGCGTTCTTAAGCTGAATTAAGTGATCTTTATTTTGCACCCCAATTTTAAAATCGGAGTGCAAAGTGTCTGCATTCTTAAGCATAGGAAAACAACGCACAAAATTCGTGGTTCCTAATTTTTCTTTGATGTAGTGTACAAGCTGATTTGATTTATACGTGGACGGAATTATGGATACCACTACATAATGCCATTATTTCTCTATAATGGGTGTTTTGTTGGGCTGAAAGGAAACAGCTTTTTTTGGAGACTTATTGACAGGCATTTGGACATCTGTTGTATCGGTTTGGGTTGATATTGCGGTGGTGTATATCTTCTTTATTGATTGTTGTTTAGGCTTATCAGCAAGCTTCTCCAGGGTAAGTGCCATTTGTTTTACACTATGCCTCAGCTCAGCCATCTCTTTAGTCAACTGCTCCTTCGATGAATCATGCACCTGGAAATCTGGTGACTGTGGAGAATGATCAGAGGTTTTTGGGGCATTATAAAGTAGCCACTGATTGTCGTAGTTTCCAATGCATACTAAGACCTAAACTATCAAGATTGAGTAACAAATTAGCATGCAATGTATCAGTATATTTTATATGATCTATAATACCTTCAGCAAAATGCGAATTTCCTACTTCATCTGCCGCCATCGAAACACAAATCATGATACTACTGCCTCCATGCTTCACTGTCGGTACCTTGTTTTCCAGTTTTAACTCCTTATTAACCTTCCTCCAAACTTTGCCACGCCCATGACATCCGTAAATATTGAACTTACTTTCAACAGTAAACAACACCTGTTTCCAGAAATCAGCAGCATGTAATACACGTTTTTTTCATTTACCACTTTACTTATTATCTTACTTTAAAGACTTTGTTCTAGGCGTTTTTCTTTTATAACCATTACTTTTAATTCTATTTTTAGCATGCACTATTTAATTAGTTTCAATTGCCATCTGGGACGGTCACTTATTACTTGTGTTAATCCACATCTGGGTTTATTACTGGCATTGCCGGTCTCTTTATACTTTTTGATAATCGACTGTACTGTGGCTCTAATTTCTCTTGTTATTTTAGCGATTTCACCATAAGACTTTCCATCTTCCTAAAATTTTACAACGAAATTTCGTATTTCAACACCAATTTCCTTTCTTTTATTATTCATAACTTAAAAAAAAATTACAATTACAAATTCTACCTGCACTAGCAAAACACGTCAACGATACTGTGAGGTGACGGGTGTATTCCTTGAGAAATCTGAAACTCAGTTGATAACTATCTACAGATCTCCCAGTGGAGATTTGAATAGATTTTATGAAATTCTGTGCATGGTTTTAGATGGTTTAAACTTTGCTCTAAATGTTGTAGTCACAGGTGATTTCAATGTTCACTTTCATACAGAAGACGGTAGGGCATTGGAACTGTGTCATTTGTTTCAGACCTACGGCTTGCAAAGTACGGTTGATTTTCCTACTAGAGGTAATGCATGTCTGGACAATATCTTTACTAATATAGAATGTGATAGTTCATTTCCACAACCCTTTTCCTTGTGTGGTTTGTCGGATCACATTGGTATCGTTTTCGAATTCATAAGTATCTGTGAGAGCAAAAGCAAGACAAGAATAAACTATAGGCCAATTACAGATGAAGGATTATTTCTCTTATACAACCGTATCGAGGCGGTAAGTTGGGATTTTGTTGATGACCCAAGGGTAAGTGTGGAGGTAAGGTTCCAGAATTTTGTGGAGGTTATCACTGACACAGTTGAACAGTGCTTTCCTTTAAAATCAAAATTGGTTGGTGCTGGACAAGAACCACTTCAGGTAAATTGGTTCAACAAAGAGCTTAGGGCTATGAGAGAGAGAGACTGCATACCTTAGTCTCAATCAGTAAATGCCATTTTCATCTGATTACCAAAGCGGACGTTAATGCTTACAAATACAAATACCGTGATGAAATTTGTAAAGCAAAAATAATGGCATACGATGTTTACATAGGTGGCTCTGTAAATCGACCAGCTGCTATGTGGGACGTTATTCGAAGTAAACAATCTTCATCAACCTCTACAATGTCTCAAATGCTTAATGCTCAAACCCTTAACAACTTTTTTACTAGCACGGCTGAAAAAATCATAGGAGAGCTTCCAGCATCGGATAAGACCTTTCAAAATTATTTGTTGGGGCCCTCACCACCTGAGGAATTTCACTTTAAGCCGACAACTTACAACATTGTTAGACAAAAACTTTCAGATCTGAAAAATTCAAAGAGCAAGGACTGTTATAATCTTAATACAAAAATTATTAAAACTATCAAAAATATTATAGTGTACCCATTGACCAAACTTATCAACTATTGTATTATCAATGGCATTTTTCCAGCTGTTCTAAAGGAGGCAAAAGTAATCCCAATTTTTAAGAACAAAGGCTCTACTGATGATCCTAACAACTACCGTCCAATATCACTATTGCCAATTTTTTCAAAGACCTTTGAATCTATTTTAAAAGATCAAATTAATAGTTTCTTTGAAAGGCTGAACCTTTTCTTGCAGAATCAGTTTTGTTTCCGAAACAGAAGATCTACAACCCTTGCCATAAACACTCTTACCGAATGGGTAGCAGAAGCAATGGAGGAAGAGTCATGTGTCTATGCTTCATTCTATGACTTGACCAAGGCCTTTGACTGTGTGTCACATGATATTCTACTACAAAAACTTGCCTTTTACCGCTTTACTGATGGTAGTATTTCCTTGGTACGGTCATATCTTTCTGGACGCACACAGTATGTCACATATGGACATGCCAATTCTCAGAGGCAGTTAGTTAGGCATGGCGTACCACAGGGGTCAGTTTTGGGACCTGTGCTGTTCCTAATATATATCAATGACCTTGCTAATTTTCAGAGTGATCCTAACCTGATATTATTTGCAGATGATACGACCAACACCATAAAATACATTTCCAATGATGACCTAAAGGACATGATCAATGACACACAGGAAAATTTGGCCAACTGGTTCTTGGCAAATCGGCTGAGTATGAACCAGTCAAAAACTCAAAATTTAAATTTCTCTCTTCGTCTGGGCAACCCGGATGTTCCCTGTGATCCTCATGTGAAATTTCTTGGGGTGTTTCTGGATCCCAAACTCACCTGGGAGGAACATATCAAACAGCTTTGCCAGGGATTGTCAAGGAAGGTTTATTTGATTCGGATGCTCTCGAGGAATGTATCTATCTCCACACTGCTGTTAGCTTACCATGGATACTTTGCATCACACATGTCCTATTCAATTTTAAATTGGGGGCACAGTTCTCATACTAACAAGGTTTTTAAACTTCAGCGTAGATGTATACGTGTCATGGCTGGTCTGAAGTGGCGTGACTGTTGCAGGCAGAGTTTCAGAGATCTAAAAATACTTACTCTTCCCTCTATTTATATACTAAACTGCCTTAACTATATCAAGTTGAACACCAGTCATTTTGCAGCTCACTCTGATATTCATGGTTACAACACTCGCAATTGTCATAACATAATCACTAATTTTCATAGACTTGCCCGCACCAGAAGAGGTACAGACTACTATTGTGTAAAGTTTTATAATGTGCTTCCTGAGCACATAAAGAGTCTAGACAACAAACAATTTAGCTGTAAAATTAAAAATTATCTTATCAAAAAATCATTTTATTCTTATGAGGATTATTTCAACAATGATTTTGGTGACTTTATGTAGCAGTTTAAACATTTTAAAATTTAATTTTCTTGTAAAATGTATCTTATTTGTATGTTTGTAATTTTAAATATGTAATGGTTTTCTTTTTAAACTTATTTTTTATTGTGTGTATTTGTAATTTTAAATATGTAATGGTTTTCCTTTTAAACTTATTTTTTTATTGTGACATGTAAAAGCACATTTGTGTAAATTTTACTAATAAAACTATCTATCTATCTAAAATGGTAATTTTTGAAATGTCAATTGCATATTAGAATTTTTGTTGACACGCGCCTACTTTGATTTATTTTTGAAAACTGTATCTTCTGTATGAAGACTTGTGAGCAGCGCTTTGCAATATATTTTTTTTTTGGGTAGATAAAAATAAATTGGTTCATAAATTTGTTATAAAAGGTCAGTGGCGTATTTAGGATGGGAGACAAATAGGGCAAATAACCCCCCAGAGCTAATACCCGAAGAAAAATATTTGAGAGTAAAAATTATTTTAAAAGGCATTTCCACGATTTTTAACCTTTTTTTTTCGCCTAGTGTAAATGCTTTACCCCCCAGGAAGGGATTCTAAATACGCCACTGTGAAAGATGAAAGTTATTCAGTATCTATTGATATAATTTATTATTTCGTTAATTTATGTAATTTTTAGTTGATTACCTATTAAATCTGGTCTGAATGAACACTTTTGTGAGTAACCGTAGCAGCTTGATAAGAATAAAAAATTAAATTAAAGACTTGTTAACTTTTGAAATACATGGTGAGGTTCTATGCATTTAAGAGAAACACGATGTTTACTTTATTAATTACATTTATATAATTAAATATTTTCTTCACACTATAATTTTTCATTATAATGGTGAATTTAAAGAAATGCGTTCTTAGTGTTGTAAAAACTCATATTATTACACAAATAACTATTAGATTTCCGTCGCGAAAATAAACGACACCCATATTGAATTTAACAAATAAAATGCATCGTTGCCAGATTTATTCTACATTTAATAATGTCGATTTTATTTGATCTTTATTGACTGGGCGACACTTTACTTTCGATGTTGTCAAGTTTATTAAGGATTTTTTTCATATTTCAGTCTACTCATGTATTCTTTCAAGTTGAATAGCACATCTATGTACCTTGTATCCTGTTAGGGATAGAAAATTGAAAAATAATACATTATACTAATTTTGAAACAGCAAAAATTGCAATTGCAAATGGCCAAGTTGAAAAATTGAACCTGCGTAATAAATAATAATATGCGTAACTATGGTAATTATTCTTTTGTTTAATTGTCTCACTGTCAAGTATCCAATTTAATCCGTTTCAAGTGGTGTTTTTTTATAGATGTATGAAGGAAGACAGATAATAATCAACTGTTTTCCTTGAAAGAACTAAATGGAATGATTTTAATTATTAATTATTATAAAATGTCGATAGATTAGATACTTTAGCGTCTAATTAAGTCGATATCAAATAAATTTTCTTAATAGGAGACATCTAAGCCGTCAATTATCGCATCGTGTTTAAACAACCGGTATTGTTTGCTACATAAAAGAAACAGTTCGTAATGAGCGAGGAACATGAAACCAATGTTATTTTGAATGTAGTGGACAATCCAAATGGAAGCACCTACTCCGTAGCAGATAATCTGAATATTTCGTACTCACAGCATCCTGAATTATCAGAAAACATTGATATTATTCCTAACACCATTATATGAAGCAAGAGGTCCATGGGGATAATTTGGAAAACAGGGAAAATTTTTGTAGAGATCTTCAAAAGCAAATTCAAATTATATAACCGAAAAACACAACATCAACTATGAAAACACCAAAATACTAGCTAAAGACTCTAATTACAATAAATTAGCCATCAAAGAAATGATAGAAATTACTAGAGAAAAAAACTCCATGAATGACAGAACCGACATAAATAATTTAAGCCATATGTATATAAATTTATTAATGTGACACCATAATTTCAATTTTATATTAGCTCTCCACACTTAAACGGTATTCAACATAAAACAACAAAAAAGCGTTCCGTTTCTTTTACGAGAGAAAAAAAAAATACAAGGTGATACATATTTCATTACTGCTCTAATACAAGTTCTGGCAGCATAAACAAATCTGTCAATAAATATCTGCTTATTTCAAGGTATGTACTTTTATAGTGTTGAATATAAATATGTTTTAACGTGGTAATATTGTTTTATATACAGTGTGTCTCTTAAATGTTAATGTCTGTATTTTTATAATTTTAGCATCAAAAAACTTTTCTGAAGATGCCCTAAATTACAGGGCGAAACGTCAAATAAATGAAAAATTAAAATTTGGTGTTTAATTCGAACCTAAACCCAAGAATTTTCCACTTTTGTATACAATAACGGTTCAAGAAAACACAAGATATTATATATATATATATATATATATATATATAATGGGTGATTCATTTAGACCTTTTTTTTTCATATGTTTTTTTTTATAGATTACTCGTGAGTGGTGTCTTACTGTCATCCTACTTTTATTCAGTAGTACTTGACAATTCATCATGGAGAGACTCACACCGCAACAGCGTCTCCAAATTGTACAGCTTTATTACGAAAATCAGCGTTCTGTGAGAACTGTTTTTCGTGCACTTCGAGCAACATATGGTGTGCATCATCGACCTTCCGAGACGACTATTGCCAATACCATCCGCAAATTTGAGTCTCAGTATACGTTATTGGATGATAGGCGACCGCATAGACCACATCCAGCCCGTAGTGAGGAGAATATTGCGGCTGTAGCGGAGAGTGTGGCTGAAGACCGTGAGCAATCAATTCGACGCCGATCTCAATATTTGGGCCTATCGTATTCGACAACTTGGAGAATTTTACGTAAGGATCTTGGTTTGAAGGCTTACAAAATTCAACTCGTTCAAGAATTGAAGCCACAAGATTTGAATTTACGCTTCAATTTCAGTCAATGGGCTCTGGAACAGCTTAATGAAGATCCGCTGTTTTCTCGTCGAATTTTGTTTAGTGATGAGGCACATTTCTGGCTCAATGGATATGTCAATAAACAAAATTGCCGTATTTGGGCCGATGAGCAACCTGAAGAGTGTCTCGAATTACCGTTACAGCCACAAAAATGCACTGTTTGGTGTGGTTTATGGGCTGGTGGAATCATCGGCCCGTATTTTTTTAAAAATGAGACCGGACAGAACGTAACCGTTAATGGCGACCGCTATCGCACCATGATAACGGACTTTTTGTTGCCTGAAATTGTAGCCCGTGATGTTGGAGACATTTGGTTTCAGCAAGACGGAGCTACGGCGCACACAGGGCGCGAAACAATAGCTTTATTGAGAAATCGTTTTGGTGAGCAAATAATTTCGCGTTTTGGACCTGTCAACTGGCCGCCTAGATCGTGTGATATCACACCCATGGACTTTTTTCTTTGGGGTTATGTAAAGTCAAGTCTTCGTCGATAAGCCAGCTACGATTCAGGACTTAGAAGCCAACATTACTCGCGTAATTGGGCAGATACCGGTCGCAATGCTAGAAAGAGTCATCGAAAATTGGACCTTCCGAATGGACCACGTAAGGCGTAGTCGCGGCCAGCATTTAAACGAAATTATTTTCAAAAATTAAATGTCAAAGATTGTTCTTTCAGGTCATAAAAAGATTCCGCCATCCAAGTCTATTTTACGTGTTTTATTTAGAATTAAAAAAAAAGGTCTAAATGAATCACCTGTTATATATACATATATATATATATATATACATATATATATATATATATATATATATATATATATATATATATATAAGGTAAATCAGGGTTAGATGCCTCACTTAAGCAAAATATGTGATTAAAAATTCAAATAATAATTTAAATTAAAAAGCCTATGATAAAAAAATAACATATTTATTTAGACACGACATAACATGTTTAAAAACTTAAAATTTTTATTTTTTTTTTGTAAATTTTTTTTAACAAAAACAACTTTTTTGGCCATCTCTCCCGGCAGTTAAGGAGAGTTGCCCTTGCAGTTTGGGTCAGGTGCCCCACTCTGGGAGAGTCGCCCCATAAAGGAAAAGAAGGAACTTTCATTATTTTTATCATCTTAACATACATAAATAAGATTATTAAAAATAACAGGAAATTTTTAACTTAAACTTATTTTCTAATAATATGACAAAGACTCTCAGTTTATAAGAATACTTTTTTCTTGGCACGGTCATGATTTGCAGCCCTTAGTTTTTCACGTCCACATGTGACGCAGTGGTCCCCATATATTGTACACGTCTCATGAAACCACTTGTCACATCCCAAACAATTTAACCAATCTGCCTTGTTAGTTGTTTCATAATAATTTTCCCAGTATTCTATGCAAGATTTTGATTCCTTAGCAGAACTTGTAGATGGGGACCTTTTACCCTTTTTTACATAAACAGCAAGTGGTTCATCATCCGAGGAGGAAAAATCGTCTTCAATATTTTTTTTTGATTTTGGGTTTCGCTTTGTCAAAACTTCGGCAGATTGCTTCTTTCGTTTTTTAATTAATTTTGGAAGAATTGGCACCGGACTAATATCTTGCAGATATTTTGAAGGGGTTTCTTTTGGATGAACACCATCTGGTACTATCATTGAGCTTGTACCTGGAACCGGTTCTTGTTCTACGCTAACTTTTTCTAAAATAGATTTGTCGGACTGAGCTTTTTCCGGAGCTGCCTCTAAAACAGAATTTGGGTTTTGATGTTCCTTTAAAGAAGAGCTCTTTTTACCTGTAGAATTTTCCACTGTATGTTGAGACATATTATCCGAAATGTGATAAAAATGGTCAGGAATGGCCGCAGGATCAAGTGGGAAAATTCCTGATGCCCGAAACTCAGAGACACCAGTTTCAACATTAGCTGCTTTACCCCATGCAGCTCCTATGATTTTACCAACTTGCAGGCGAGTAAGACGTCTCGCAGGGTGATTTATCATCCATTGTCTGGCTTCTTTTCTTAAAAAATGTTTTAAGGGCCGGAAAAATGATCTGTCAAGTGGCTGTATGGCTTGGGTGCAATTTAGTAAGCTCACTAAAATTATTTCATTTTGTTCTGCGAAGTTGAGCATTTCCATAGAATTCCTATGGGATGAATGTCCGTCGAGTATTAAAATAGTTGGACCAGGAGGCTTTTTAGGAACAAAATGTTCTTGAAGCCATTTTAGAAAGAGGTCTGATGAGATATAGGACGACTTTTTGTTCATAAAAACTGTTGACCCTGGTGGAAGTCCATCTTTAAATTCCTGCTTTTCTCTTACTCCTTTAAATATGAGCACTGGTGATATAAAATTGCCTTCGGCATTGCAGCAAGGTATTATTGTTACGTTCTCACCTCTTTCACTTGAACTGAGTACATGGACATCTTTGGCTCTTTTAGTTGCAATAACTTTTCCGGCTTCGTTGTTGATTTGAAAGCCGGTCTCGTCCATGTTAAAAATATTACTCGGTTTTACAAACATGTTGTATTCCGTGTAAACCTCATTAAGCAGATCAAAAAATTTATTTACTTCCGTACGATCCATACCTTCTGCCCTAGCAATAGACAATCCTTGAGCTGCTCTAACACTTCTTGGTTACGTCGCAAAAACGAGTTAAGCCAGTCATAGCCTGCCATTTGTGTTTCACGATTAAATCTGTGCTTAATTTTCAATTTTTCAGCAAACTGATAAGCAAGGGATCTAAGTGACTTTCTATCAAGCGCAAAACCACATTTTTCCAATTTCTGTACATGTTTTACTAGTCGTTTTTCATTTACAGTGCCTAAGCATCCTTCAGGGCCTAGAGGAAGATCCCTGGTAATTCCTGATTTGATGCGCCGACGTAACGTTCTAGATGGTACACCAAAGGCATCTGAAGCTTCATTAGTACCCATCTCACCAGAATTTATAGCCTCAATAGCAGCTACTAAATGTTCTTCACGCCACTGTTTTCTTGGCTTATCAGATTGTTTTCGTTTGTATCGGGTCGGCATATTATCTAAAATAAAATTTAGTCATTAATATACTATCTAAATTTACAAAATACAAACATTCATATGGGGCATCTATCCCGTATTATTTTTGGCCATCTATCCTTTTTGTACGGGAGAGATGCCCCAGTATATTAAAATGCACCAGTAAAGAATTTGTCAACCATTTTATATTCTAAAGTAAGCCAATAGACCCTTTCAAACAAGGATTCAAGAATACAGCTGTAAAAATTAAACGAAAACATTTTTCGCTGCGATATGTGCTCACCTAAATTAGATCATAGTAGTAATTTATCAATTCTTACCTGTTTTTCTTAAATATTTCACGATTGAAGAGATATTATTGGATTATTAATTGTGCCTCTCGCTAAACACACAACAAGTAAACAACCACCATACTTATGGCGCCAACTAACGATTAAGCCCGAATATTTGCCGATCGGGGCATCTGTACCGGTGGGGCATGTAACCCGAAATTACCTTATATTTCTATATACATATATATATATATATATATATATATATATATATATATATATATATATATATATATATATATATATATATATATATATTATATATATATATATATATATATATATATTTCTATATACATATATATATATATATATATATATATATTTCTATATACATATATATATATATATATATATATATATATATATACATATAATGAGACCTCAGAAATGCGCAGTTCAGTTTAAATTACAGGCAAAATCATTATAAAAACGTGTTAAAATATGGCAAAATATTTCTAGTGAGTATGTACCTTAATAAACTTGATTAGAGAAATCACTAGTTCGCAAGTTGCCAAGAATTTTCGCCATTTTAAGGCAACAGCTAAAAACGTTTCAACTTAGTGTCTTTTACAGTGATTCCAAATGTTATAAATTTTCTAAAATTATACTGAAATAAGTAAATACATTAAGTAGTGTCTACTATTTGTGTTTGATTCTCAAACTGTCATTAATGGCGGACTGGCGAAAACTTCTGTCTATACCTTATGGGCGTTTAATATAACCAAACAAAAGATTTGGATATTTTTTTTGGATATGACTGTCTTATTTATTGCTCATTGTGTCAATTTAAATAATATTTATGGTAGTTATTATAAAAAATCAATAAAATAAATAAATAAATGAACGAAGTGTTTGGTGTAGCACCATTATAGACTACTAAGTATGGAATATTCTGTATCTAGGGGAAAATCTCTAATAAAAGAAATTAAACAACGAATCTAATTTGCTAAAATCTTCTATTTTATGACATCTAATATATTCATTCCTGTTTTAGCAAAAAGGCAAAAATAAGTCAAGTTCAAGTTCTAAAACCGACAGTGAGTAATAATATTTAATAAGTTATTTTATTTCCTTTTAATTTTTGGCAAACTCAGAGAGTAAATATTTTTTGCAGCTTTCGGAAAATTAAGTTCACTTAACAATATACCCAGTGAAAAATCAAATATTTATTTTCTCTCGTTTCGCTCCAATAACTGAAGTAGCTTCCTTAATCAGGACTTTCGCGAAGTAGCTGAAATTTTCAGGATTTGATAAAACTACAGCATTCTATATTACTCCCTTTTTCCCAGGAACAAAGGAACCACTTCAGGGAGAAACTGAAGTCATTGATACTGTTTAATTTTGTATTTTTTTAATTAAATATTTGTCAAATTACCCAATACGTATTTATTCATTTAATCTTCTTGAAGCATAAATGAGGTTTCAATGAATAATGAGTTATTGAAATGAAAATAGTAAATTGGCTTTTTTGAGTCTTGAATTAATTTTAATAGTTTATTTCTAGATTTAATTTATTGTGTTTATACGCTGAGGATTTTCTGTGGTGTGTATTGAATCTATACGTATTCTAGAATATTTTATAATCCATCAGTTATGTTTGGGGAGATCCTATTTAAAAAAATGTGTTTTGGCAAACCTAGTACTTCCCCGCCTATGTGTGTAAACAAATTGCTGAAATTAAGGTTTATATTCAAATATTAATAAATTCGACGTATTTTACCGTTTACTGTAAATATATTAAATTATAAAATAAAAAAAATATTGCTGCTAAAAAGCTGTTTTACCGTCCTAGAACAACACCGGTTAAAATATGTTATATACAAAAATAATACAAATTTGGCATCTCCTAGTGTGGACTGTTTCTATTCGGACGCGAGAAGGAAAGCTTCGAAAATGCCAAATGTGATTTAAGCGAAATACTTACAGCGCTCTGATTGGTCAAGAGAGGACGGCTTCGGAGAAATTGGCTGAATGTTTTTTATGTTGTACTTCTTAATCTCCTGAGCAAATGATACCATGGACACAATCTAATCCTACCACTAGTTTCTAATATACAGGGTGTTAAAGTTTGCCCAAACCCCATATACAAAACATGGATAAAACAGTATGACTCCAAATTACTATTTTCAACATATTTAACGTATAGTACTTCTCAAAATAGAAAAAAAGTTTTATATGAAAATGGGTCTACAAATGCTTTATTTTCGAGATACAGGGTATTGTATATATCTCGGAACTCGGTTTTTGGCCCTATATTCATATAAAACTTTTTTCTTATTTTGGGACGTACTATTATACCTTAGATATGTAGAAAAAACTAATTGGTGTCATCCTGTCTTCCCTATCTTTTATAAATAAAGTTTAAACAAACTTTAACACCCTGTATATTAAAAACTACTCGTATGATTAGATTGTGCCCATGGTATCTTTTGCTCAGGAGGGTAAAAACTACAACATATAAAAAATTCACCCAACTTCACCGAGACCGATTTCCATTCCAGGTGTGTGCGTGGTCCTTTGTCCTTTGATGTTGATTGAAATAGTTGTATTATGCCCATTAAATAGAAGGCCGATTTTTTATAAAAACCGTAAACTTGACAACGTCGCCAATATCACTATCTAATTCAGCACGTACCCTGCAGTTTCTTACTGTAGTAAGTAACTTTCGATCTGTATAATATTGTATTCGTTTTTTTTCTGTTTTTGTATCATTTTTACATTTACTAAGTTTTATTTAACCGCCATTTTGTTCCACCATCTTGAATTCCTACCACAATTAATTATTGCACAAAAATTGAAATCAATCTATTAGGTAGTTCTTTCAGGCTGAATTTCTGAATGTTTTATTAAGCCGCCATTCTACTTCGCAATCTTGGATTTGTCCCAAAAATTTAGTGGTTAATCACTAACTATTAAGTTAAATAGGACGCCCTCCCGTTTAAAAAAGAGTATATATATATATATATATATATATATATATATATATATATATATATATATATATATATATATATATATATATATATATATATATATATATATATATATATATATATATATATATATATATATATATATATATATATATATATATATATATATATATACTCTTTTTTAAACGGTATATATATATATATATATATATATATATATATATATATCTATATATATATATATATATATATATATATATATATATATATATATATATATATATATATATATATACTCTTTTTTAAACGGGAGGGCGTCCTATTTAACTTAATAAATTTTATATAAGCCCGGGAAAAATAAAGCATCTTGTATTAACAAAAGCTTAAAAACTTCAAGAGGAACAAAGTAATATTTGTCTCTACAATTTATTGTTCTCCAAATAAGGGGATAGAACATCTTATTTTACTATGCAACGGGATCATTTTTATTGTCCACAATTTCATCTGCTTTAACAATTTTACCTTCAGTAGATAGGTCTCTTTTTCTTTTATCCACTATACCCAGTTTGATAACTTTATCTTTAAAAGACAATAAAGAAGAATTTCGTCATAAGGTAAATGTGGTGAAGAAAGAAAGAAGAACGTTGTCAGACATATTACTGTTACAGTTATCTCCTGTCACAGTTCAAATATTTTCATTTCGCTTCAAGAATTAAAGTAGTCTCCTTAGACAGAACATTCGAAGACTGGATGAAATTATCTGGAACGGATAAATATCCAGCATTCTATAATAGCCCCATTTTCCCAGGGAACAAAGGGAACAAACAGTCAATGATACTGTTTAATTATGGGCTTTTGTTGTATCAAATGTTCCTCAGGTTATCGAACAAAGATTTATTTTTTAAAACCGTTTAGAATCATGAAAAGGGATTGAAATGATTAGTGAACTTATAAGAGATTAGAGGAAGTTAATAAATTAATATAACTAAATTAATCTCGACATTAGATACACTAAATTGCCTAATATAATTTTATATTAACATATTACTGTATAGTATTTGAAATATTAAAATTTATTAAAAATTTAGATAATAGATTGGGCTAGATCTTCAACGAAGAAGCTGGTTAAACTCAGTCAAGTCAGTCTACTGGAAATTTTCGTAAAATGCAATTACTCTTCCTCTGTTTATAGTTGATGCGATCACAAAAGAAGGGAATTCTAAAATTTTGCATTGAACGACTTGAATTTATATTTTTTATCTTTGTAGAAAAATGGTCTTTTTGACAATTTTTTTAACAAGGACAAACGTGCGGCTTATATTATCCGATCAAAGCAAAGAAAAAAAATCGGTAAATTTCCTTTACCCATTATAAATCTTTCCTTTTATTAAAAATAGTTATAAATCTTTCCTTTTATTAGAAATAGTGAAGTACGACCCAATTTAGTTCAGATTTTTAGTTACATATATATACTATCTTTTTAAACATTTTTATAGTCGCCATTTTGATTCCTACTAATATTTCACCAGTTTCTACCTATGCTACACTTGATTTTTTTGGGCATTATTTAGTGATATTATTTTTTAACGTTTTGCTAGGCCGCCATATTGTTCCGCAATAGTGGATTTTTAACAAAATATACAAATAACCAGGTCATCCCCATATGACTCCTAATTTTTGACTAAACTTGAACTCACTCTGATAAGTAGTTTTAAGCTCTGCCGCAAACTGACATACAGACCGACAGAATTGATAAAAATATTGTTTGAATATTTATCTAGGGACGCTAAACCCTAAAAACATGTAAAACTTGAGAAAGTGATTTTTTTCATTATTACGAATATTTTATTTGGCCGCCATTTTGTTCCGCCATCATAAATAAGTATCACACTTTTACTAGCTCATATCTATACCACCATTAGTTATGACACTTAATTTGAAATCAGTCCATTATGTAAATTTTACAGGCTAAATTTTTAAATCTTTCATTAAATTCAAAATGAAGATAAATTGGATAAGCAGTTTTTTGATAACATTTGTTTAACATTTCACTAGGCCGCCATTTTGTTTCGATATATTGGATTTTAACCAAAATAATCCCCATATGAGCCTTAATTTCTGATCAAAATTTGAAGTTAATCGGGTAAGTAGTTTTTTAGCCATGCCGGGAATAGGCACACCGATAGACAGATAGACCAACGTAAAGATCTGGAAAAATCTCGGAGGGTGCTTTTACAAGGAAAGTAAAAAAACAATTTCTTCATTTTTAAATTTCCGACAAGAGAGCGCTGATTTGAGACGTCCAATTCCAAGACCTAACCTACGAAACAATAAAAACCACCTAATGCGAAAAATATTCGAATTTACTTCAAAAGTTTACTTGTTTTTAATACATTTAAAAAAAAATGTGAAAAGATCTTCGTAATGATCAATAATAAACAAACCGATTTTTAGATTTAATACTTAGAACATTTAAAAACTGTAATTCAATTTTGTAATAGTTTTTGTGAAAACCTGTTAAATTGAATGATTTAATTTTTTAAATGTAGATTTTTTTTTATTTTCTTTAAATAGCCCCAAAAATCTATTTTTTAAACAAAAAATTCTACTTAAACTCTTAATTAATATTATTTTGGTGAAATTTGTTTTTTGTGTTTTAAATATTTATTTGTATTATTATTATTTCTTATCCTTAAGTATTTTTTAAGATGGTTTTATTTTTTATAGTATTTCAGTCAGCGGTCCCTATATATAAAAAGCACCATAATTTTATTGTATAATTAAGCTAAAAGAGGGCGAAACATTATAAAGGATAAGGTAGTGAAAATAAAACCTTATTGTCGATCTGCTTAAAGAAAACTTCGAAACTTTCTTGGCAATTTATTTTAAATTTTATTACAAATTTACACGAAATTTCCACTACAGCAAAATAACATTTTTCCTTTCCAGATGAGACGCTGAAATGGTAAAAGTTAATCTTATGCTTGGCTAACTTTTAGACTCTGAAATATGCTACCACTTAAAGAGAATGCGAGAAAAATGCCAATGGGATAAAAGTACATTAAAACTGTAAGTGTTCATTAAAATTATAGTTTAACATTCAAATGAAAACTGTATTTGCTGTAACGTTACGTCCTCTTAGGCACGAGTCACGTTGAATCTTCTTTATTCGTGATCGATTGCTTACAGCCCAATGCTGTCGACTAATTCATGATTGTGTTAAAGTTATTCTACAGGTATTTTATTTTTGTTTATCAAAAATTTGTACAAACCTGTACATAAATATTTAATCAAAAACAACTTTTTAACACCTATCTAAGAATATAATAATCTTCATATGTTAAAGAAATGTTTCGTAACATGCATTGTTTTCTCATAAATATTTTGCCATTCTATAATATTCGCTCCTCGTTCTCTATAGTGCTTATAGCACCACTGTAATCACCTGCCGCCTAAGCCATACCTAACGCTATGTCCTAGGCGAATGCGATTTCCGCGGTGAGGATATCGCTCGCATCACTAAAGAGACGCGACAATTGCAATCAAGTCCGATGTAAAAACGATAAAGGCGACGATAGAACGCATTTTAGCTTAGGATGGCTTCGACAGAACTGGCACGTAAGATATTATTGACACATACTGTTTTGAGCAAGATACAAATTTTAAAGAAAGTTAAAAAGAAAAGAAAAAGCACACATGAAATTTACAAAGATAGACAGAATTTCATCATCTGTATGCGCAGTTACGATCATTATCGGCAATACACTAGAATAAGTCCGCCTACTTTTGACTGTATAGTCGCGTATTGCGATTCATCATTATTGCTAAACTAATTTTCAAGTGCCTATTTCAATTCAGGAAAGGCTTTTTCTAACCTTAAGGTAAGTACATAAAATCATGCAAATGGTTATTTTTTTAATTTATTAATAAAGAAAACTTATACATATTAATATGAATATAATCTGTTGGAAAAGTTGTGTCAATATTGTGGGTATATTGAAGGGAGTGCAGAGGGTTAGAATCCGAAACAGGACTTTGAACTGACTCAGGGGACACTACTGATGAGGTGCCGTACAAGTAACTTGTGTTTATTGACGTTACGGGGGAAGGTTTTAGGGGGTAAACAGCATAACTTGAAGATGTTACAGAAGGATCTTGTTTGTAGCTTGTTATACGTGTTGATGTAGCGGATGGATCTGTATTCGAAGATAAAACGCGGAATAGCGGATTGGTCATTTCTTCAATGATAATGTTTAGAAACTTGCTCCTTATGCGTAGTTTTTGAACAGGATTCATTTGTCTGAAATAAGGCAGCAACGATTTAAAAACATAAGGTCGTCATCTTCTGGCTGGTTAAGAATTTCAAGTTTTTTAATAATAATAATAATAATAATAATAACGTTTATTGTTTATCATATGTATACATATATAAATACAAAATTGAAAATCATAAAAAAGGCAAATAAAAGCACGCATTTCAGACTTCTGTAGACTAGAGTCTGTTCTACCAATGCGGCTATAAACTAAATAAGACATTTTGGCGAATAGCGAAATAATAAATTAGTAACAAAAATGTACTAAGACGATTAGAAAATGAAGAGAAGAAGAGAAGAAAAGAGAGAAGAAAAAGGAGAGGACAGAAATACAAAGAAAGAAAAGTGAAGCTGAGAGTATTTCAAAGGCTACTGAGAATTGAGTAACAGAGTAATAATTTACTTTTTAGAGCTTTGTAATGAAATAGAAGATTACGACATCTGAAATAAATCTAGAGGTAATGAGTTTATATTTAAAGCAATGATATAGGAGAAGCATCTCTTATTTAGAGAATATTTTTTGGTTTTATGACGAGGAATTGTTAAGGTACTCCTGCGTAAATTCAAATGATGTACGTCCGTGCGAATAGTAATTCTGTTATAGAGATATGAAGGCGATTTAAATGTAAGTAATTTATAATAAAAGCACAGGACCTGGAGCTTACTAAGATGTGACAATATTAATGAATCGCAGAGCGCCTTTTTAGTAGATTGGTGAAGATAATTTCTATGCGGGTATAACGATTTGAGAGAGCAGTATGTTTTTTTAAGAATATAATAAACATATAAACTAAATCGAAGAGGTGAATCTAAAACGAGGCCTAATTTTTTTGCGCTTTCAACTATATTTAAACGTTGGTTACCTATTTTTATATCGACATGTGGCTTTATATCTTTAAGAATATTTTTATTGCCAAATAAAAGAACAAGAAACTTAGACGGATTCAAATCTAGCATATGTTTATATTTTAAGCATTGTAGTTCGTTTAAATCGGAGTTAATTTTAATATTGGCTTCTTCATAGTCAGAAAGTTTAAAAGATAAATACAGTTGGGTATCGTCGGCGTAAAGATGATACTGACAGTATTTAAAATATGTATGTAAAGTACTTGTGTAGATACTAAATAAAAGAGGACCCAAAATGCTGCCCTGAGGAACCCCAGAATCAACTTTAAGAAAATCAGAAAAATTGTGATCAATTTTCACACGTTAAAATTTATCGGAGAGAAATGATTTAATAATGTTTGACGCATTTATCGAAAACCCTACATAGTGTAACATAGAAATTAATATTTTATGATTTAAAAAATCGAAAGCTTTACTAAAATCCAATAGAATTAATGCTGTCACTTCTCTGTTATCTCGAGCAGAAAAGATATCGTCAGTTACATCCGCCATTGCCGGTGCGCAGCTATGTCCAGGGCGAAATCCCGATTGTTTCGTTGGTAAAATATTATTTATATTTACATGTGTGCGAATTTGAGTTTCCACTACTTTTTCTAAAATTTTTGAAAACGTTGAAAGTATGCTTATTGAACGAAATTGAGATAAATCTTAGGAACACTTACTTCGAGAAGGGGTGTGACAAGAGCTTTTTTCCATATGTTTGGAAAATATTCTTAAAGAATACATTCATTAACTATATATGTTATAAATTCAATAATATAAGAGCAGCACAAGGAGATTAAGGTTATATTAATATCATCTGTACCCGCAGCTTTACTTTTAATTATTAATAAAATTTGAAGAATATCATTGTCCGTTACAGTATTAAAAGTTAACAAGAAATCTAGATTATTTTTAGTGTTATATAAGTAAAAATTTATAAGACCGTTATTTAAAGAATTATTTGTTTTGGTCGAATTTATAAAAAAATGTATTTAAATTATTCGTATCTTTAAGAGCCTCTGGAATTTCTTTTGTGTTTGGTGTTTTCTTTTTTCTTTTCTAGAGCTACTTTGAAATGTATGTCTATAATAAGCTTTTTTCTCTAATTTAACTGATTTATTTGTTAAATTCCTCAGATGTTTATAATAATCCCATTTGCTAGGTAGTTTACTAGATTTAAAAATACGAAAAGCTTTATCTCTTAATTTTTGCATGCGTTTGATGTTTTCTGAGATGCATGGCTGGAGAGGTTTATTGCGTTCAGTAAGCCGTTTAATAGGAGCATGCTTATTAAATAGAGCTAATATACTATTATTCAAAAAAAATATCTTTTGGTCAATATTTTCAACATTATGTATCTCGTTAAAATTTATTTCTTCCAGGTCCCTTTGAAATAGATTTATATCTATATTTTTTAAAGATCTATACATATATATATATACATATATATTTTATTACGTGATTTAGGATTAAAAGAGTAGTTAATCTCACAGAAAACTGAACAATGGTCAGAAAACATACAATCAACAACACCCTTATTTACCACTTTATTGCAATTTGTAAAAATAAGATCAATTAAAGACTAAGTTCTATTAGTAATTCTAGTCGGCTCTTCTTCTGACGCTTCTGTTCTTTTCTTTTTATAATGACAAGATGTAAATGTTCTAGAAGATGATTGTGTTTGTGTCTGCAAACTTCGATTAGCGGTAAAATTGACTGATAATGCTGCTGCTACTGGAGTCACTGTTGTTTCGATGTTTCGCGTGTTTTCACTTTCTTTGTCACTAACACCCTCATCTAAAACAGTACTTATATTATCTTCACCAGGTTCTTCCGTTGCCATTTGAGAATTAGGAACAAATATTTCTTGAGTATCCACGTCTGATATATTTCGCGTTCACCTAGGACATAGCGTAAAGCGTCCTTGCATTCCCTTTCCCTTTGCGATCTTATATATTAGAAGTCTTTGACTTTGGCGTATAACTAGTTCAAGGCCCTTTTAGAAGCAAAATTTCAAAAATTTTTCCACACAAGAAGATTTAAATTCTCGAGAGTGACCAAAACCTTACCGAAAGAGTCGGAAGAAATGTGTTAAACGTAAAGTCTGCTGCTTTATTATTGAATTCTTGTCTTAAATTTGAAGTGTAAAGAAATTTAAAATCATCTGTATTTCCGAAGATAATATCTGAGTTTTTTTACACTTCTCTAGAATGTTATTTAATTCCCATGGACATCGTGTTTGGAGGGTTTTTGTCCTGTGCTTCACGTGTATGCCACCCTCATAATTGGTTGAAGAATTAACCAGAATTTTTTACAATATCGGGACTGATTGTAAGTTTTTAAATTCACTTTTTTTTGTGAGAAAGGGAAAGGAAGAGAGACGTGTCTCAACAATCACGAGGGACAATAAAAAGTAAAGTTTGATTTTCTATCAATATTAGTACAGTTGACAAGTTGATTATTTATGTTATAATTTTCATTCTTATTTATGTCATACTATCTTTTGCTGCATAAGGTAATAGATATTTGTGGGTTCATTTTTTTAAAATCGTAAGCGGGTGAAACAAAACAGCTGAGATTCGTAAGGGAACATAGCGATAAAAATCTACGCAATAGAGTCCATTTAACCATTTCCTATTGAGCATCAAAAAACAATAGGTGATCCTTCTAGTAATTAATTAATGTTGAATCAAATTAACAATAATTTCACAAGCTTCAATGAAAATAGTTGTTAGCAAAATTGACGAAAAAGCCAGAATACGAACTTTTGTTTACCATCTTTCAAACATTCAAATTACAATAAATGTTCTTTTTTGAATTGTACCCATTTTGTTCGAAATTCTATTCTTGTTAAAAAATTCGCTACTTAAAAAGCACAAATTTCATTCTTATTGTAGCTTATGCTATTGTAAGGAAAATTAATTTTCCTTAGCTTTTATTTTACGAACGGTAGCTCTTCGTAAGGTGGCAATAGTGGGAAGTGAGTGAGGAATACTTACACTTCATTTTAGGCCCCACTCAGTTAAATTATCACTGTGAAATTCTGCTCTAAAAATAACTGATAAAACAAACAATAAGAATCAGATAACAATTTAATTAAAAATTACACTTAACAACCAACTATTAAACAACAATTAAACTTGCATTGAAACTTTTTTAAAAAGACCCGAATAACTAAATCTTTCAAATTTCAATTCCTTGATATATATATATATATATATATATATATATATATATATATATATATATATATATATATATATATATATATATATATATATATATATATATATATATATATATATATATATATATATATATATGTAATATATACAAAATATGTATTATCTAAGCGATTAATTAGTATGTACTGCTCGAAATAGTAATAATCAGATTAGGTATTGCATTGCTAATCAAATATATGTAGATACATAAATTTAAATAACTACAAGAATTTTTATGGAGTTTTGAATACAAAAAAGAAATTTATATCATGAAATTTGCCTAAAAGACTTAAATTTCATTAAGGTATACGAAAAGAAAAATGAAAAGAACAGGCCTTTAATCTAAAAAGCTGCAGTGGAACTGTATAGGGTTAGCTCATCCCAGGACAGCTAGGCATTGACACAAGACTTCCAGAAATACAGGTTATGTTAAGATTTTTTCTTCAAAAATAAAAAATGTGAAGGAGAAAGAAAACGGCTTCATCTAAGCGGGCGAGGGAGGTAAATAATATTTACAATGAAGAATAAGGCCTTAAAAGTAAAAAAAGATCGCTTACCTTAGCTTAAGGGAATCAGCAAACTCTCCAAAACATGGCCCTCGTTATGCCAAAAATGTAAGGGAAACAAAGTTGACTTAATCCATACAAACTAAATCAAGGTGCAGACATACCGCACCACACAAAAAAAAATGAAAACATTTTAAGTAAGACCCCGAGATCCTTTCGAAAAATGGCTCATTTAAAAATGCTCTTGACCGTTTTTTTACCGATTAACTTGAAATGACTGAATTAGGGAGAAGTCATATTATAAAGAAAAATCTGCAAATTAAGGAAATCATTAATGACAATCTACGAAAATCATAAAACTCACAAGATAAGCGAGGAAATTGGCAACGTTGTACATAAATGTCATTCGAATGCCTGATTTATCGATCGGTAGGTGTTTTCGCTGACACTAAATATGGTAATATTCCTGCCCCAGGGTTGTGACTGTTGTGTAATAAAAAGACAGCAAAATAAAATCAATATTCTAATTTCTCACTAGAGAAGCTGGAATATAAATAAATTATTGAATTTCAAAATTAACGTGCTACAATACTCTAGGGCTCCTTTTAAAATCAACTTTATTTTCCAGGGGAAATAATTAGCACATTTTCCACCCCGCCACATCAACGCCCAACCGGCGACATAGGGGACCTCTACAATTTTAAATGGAAAGGAGGGTCGAGTAATAACACGTTATAAAGCGTATTAAATTGTCCTCTCAACGACATTAAGTTTATTAAATTTGGTTTATAATTTACTGACATATCGTATTTTAAATGTGATAAATAAAATGTTAAGCTCGCCGTAGGTTAGCATAGCGTAGGTAAATGTTGAAATTGACCACTACTGGTTTCCACGAAAGCAGCTTTTGTTGCTGGGTGTGGTTGTTAAAAACGTCCAATAAAATGGGTTAATTACAATATATAAATTTTAACCACCTGTCTTCATAGAAACGCATCCAGTGGGGCCAATCCGTTGATCATAGGGGCCACTGAATGGGCCTCCTATATATATATATATATATATATATATATATATATATATATATATATATATATATATAAATATATATATATATATATATATATATATATATATATATATATATATATATATATATATATATATATATATATATATATATATATATATATATATATATATATATATATATATATATATATATATATGCATTTTGACGGTTACATTGGCACCAAATTTTAAAACATACTACCTTACCGTATATGGAAATATAAAATACTCTGTAAATTAAGATGAATGTAGATGGTGCATTAACAATGAAAGGGAGGTTTGACACTTTCGAAAATTAAGAAATCGTGGTTCTTGGGATTAGACCGGTTCAAAATGAAATTACTTACCGACGTTTCGCCTTCGATTTTTTAAACTTACTATTGCGGTCGTGCAGTTATGACCCTGAAGATGACGTGGAAAAAGGAAATTAATTTCATTTATTCACCGCCTAATAGTTAGATCCATGATTTTATATTCACAAAGTTACATTTCATTTTTTTATCAAAGATGATTAAATAAATATTTAAATTCACAAATTGTGCTATATAATAATACTATTAAATTAGAGACAGACTTTGAGAACGAGTTAAATTATAACAATTAGTAAGAAGAAAATTGATATCTGTTCACGAAAGAAATTATTTATGTACAAGACTATTTGAAAATATTGGTAGAAGTTAGTTTGAAACTAGGTGGAACATTTTTTTTGTTACTCTGCAAGTATAATATTACCTTTCATTATTTTTTAAAACGTATTAAATAAACCAACAGAGGGTCTTTCATAGAAATTTCCCTAGTTCCCGACTTACATAAAGTTATATATAATAATGTTTGAGTTAATAAGTTATTACACTATAAAACGTATCTTGCTAATTTTGTATTTCGACCCACTGTGCGTCATACACCGGCCGTGCTCTCTCAAAGCCTTCGTTGACTTACCCTTGTTCCTTGACTAAATGACAACAAGCGGTCCACGTTGCACGTTCTCGGTATTATAACGTTATGTGACTGGATATATGACTGCTAAGAGTTTAAATTATCCAGTTTGATCAGATTATGTAGTGTTTATTTTTGCAAACAATATTTCTTTATTTCTTGATGCAATATGTACGTGTTTTAGTGCTCGTCAAGTTCTTAAACGTATTAAAAAAGAACAGAACTGTGTGGAAACCAAATATATTTTTGCATAGTAAGTATGTGCGATGCAAAGTATTTCTCAGAATATCTAATAAAATAGTTTCTAATGTAGAACGTTTAATTACGTAAACATTAAAATGTATTATTTTTACGAGTAGAATACAATCAAAATGGAATTTTAACACAGTTTCTGATGAAATGGCGTAACAACCGGCAAACTCCAACTTAAAGAGTCAAGGTCAATGAGAGCCAAAACAAAAATCGTTTGATATTTGCCGGCTGTCACTTCTTTATCATTCCTAGTTATTGGTATTACTTTGTAAGGACTTTAACTATATGTATGTTTTATTAATATGTATGCATCTAATATTTCACCGGAAAATGTCCAGTTTGGATACCGGTAAAGACTTTAAATTAACCTTTTCCATTTGAGAAACCTTTTACTTCCAGAGGAGCTGAAAAGGAACGACATTAAGTCCCTAAATCGTTCGAGTCCTGTCTGTTCTTAGCATTTTGCAAACAATTTTTTTACACTGCAGATCCTAATCCTAGTGTTGGCAGATAAAGAAGCAATTGCAAGAGCAGGTTCCAGGCCAGTGAAAGCAACGTTACTACACTCTCGAGCCAGCTGATTTGATTCCTCGTTACCCCTAATGTCCTGAAGGCCCGGCCCCCAGATGAGGCTAACCCTACTGGACTGACAGAGTCTATCTAGAGCTTTCCAGCATTCAGATGTAAGCAACAAATTGACCCTGTTGAAATACCGTTAATCGCCTCTTGGCTCTCGCAGCAAATATGCTTGACATGAAATGTTTTTTTTTAGCATTGCTCAGCCTGATATATAGTCGAAAAATGTCCGAGAGTAAAACTCATCCCTACTCCATTAGAGAGCACTCTGTGTATCAAACAAATCCCTTTAGATCGAGGAAGGAACGGAAAAGCTTCTGCGATTCCACCCTCTAAGGAACAATATCACGAAAATTCTTAGGGGTTTCTGAAACCTGAAAGACAGCGTGTCTCTTCATAGCTGTGAATAGGATTGCTGCTAGAAATAAAGTAAATAAGCCAACACTTTAACCTTGATTTTATAAGAGTCAGATGATAAATTACATTAATCACTTCGGATATACTTCTTTCAGAAAGAAATTTGACAATCCAAGTACAAAGTTTTGGACGGAAACCATAGCGAGCAAGTGCATCATGCCAGGCTTAATAGAATGTTTTGGATATGTCGAGGTAACTAATAAATGGTTTTTTGAAGACTTTTGTGTAAAGAACCTTCACCTTAGACAGCTCGGCCCCGCTGGTAAAAATTGCAAATGAGAGCTGCTGGAGACACCGAAGAAAAATAGTAGACTATAGTCAAAAGCAGTGTTATCGTGCGGGTCATACGATTTATCAACAACAAACTTTTTAAATTTGTTTTTCTTTTATTACGTGTAATCATATCCTCCGCATAAAATCCGAAAGATGAATTAAATAGACCTATGATATTTTCATATAAAAAAAGAGGATACACATGTAAATACCAGCAGTTGCAAAAATCTTTGAGCGATGTCACTTCACAGTCAGCTTGACAAGTCAGTGACAAAATGAGTAATAGAAAATAATTTTCGGGTTTTTTGCATCCACAGGCGAAAAAAATGGTATTAAATCTATTAAAATATTACGAAAATGAAAATTTACCGGCCAATATCCAGAAAACAGTAGCAAAAGCTCTGGGAATCGGTATAAGGACTGTGCAGAAAATTGTGCATGAAAAAAAGCATAATTAACTACCGAAGAAAATTAAGAAATGTACACGAAAAAAGCCAAAGACAGAAGACTTAAGTGACAATGCAAAAATGGATGTTCGTAATGCAATTTACGATTTATACACATCAAAAATTAATATAACCCTTCAAGTTAGAAGAAGCTTTAAAAATCGAGGAATAGTGGAAATCGGACTAAAATCGTTGTCAAAATTAATAAAAATGTTGGGTTTTCGATATAATAAGGACTGTAATCGAAGATTTTTATGCGAGTTGCCACATATAGCAAGTCAGCGTATCCAATTTTTAAAGAAATGGATTAAAAAAGTGGTTTTTAGACGAGACTTGGATATTTTGTCTCAAGAAAAAAAAGGGATGTGGGACGGGAAAACGGTTCATCATTTTGCATACAGATTCTTCAACAGGATTTCTCCCAGATGCAAGTTTACCGTTTTCTTCAACATCCAAAAGTATGGACTACCGTTATAATATGAACTTTGAACTGTTTGAAAAGTGGTTAAAAGAACAACTGATTCCAAATTTAGATGCCCCATCTTTAATCATTCTGGACAATGCATCTTATCATTCAAGAATCTTAAATAAACAACATACTTCATCCTGGAAGAAAAGTGATATTTATGACTCGCTAATAAAACAAAAACAAAATCCTTTACGCAATATGCTGAAACTAGAACTGCTTTTATGGGCAAAATCTATTAAAAAACTAACAATATATGCCGTAGATGAAATATTACATGAGGTTTTACGACTGCCGCCATACCATTGCCAGTTTAACAGAATAGAATGAATATGGGCTGGGGCAAAATCATATTACGAAAAACACGTAAACGATGGTCTTACGTCAGATGAAGTTCAAATTGTTTTGCAAGATTCGTTAAATTACATTACGCCGGAGTACTGGAAGAAATCTGTAGAACATACGGAGAAATTAATAGGGGATTGGTGGAATCGAGAACGAGTTCTAAATGTCGAAATAGCACCAATGATCATTGTGCCATTTGAGGACGACTCAGAAGATGAGGACTCTTTAAGTGATGATGATATTTTTAGTCTATAATATTAAAAAGTTTCTGAAGGATTATATTAGTCTTTGACGTGTATAAATCATAAATTGCAATATGAATATCCATTTTTGCATGGTAACTTAAGTCTTCTGCCTTTGGATTTTTTCGTGTACATTTCTTAATCTTCTTCGGAAGTAAATTATGTTTTTTTTTTCATGCACAAGTTTCTATAAATTCCTTATACCGATTCTCAGAGCTTTTGCCACTGGCTCCTAGATATTAGCCAGTGAATTTTAATTTAAAAATTTTTTTATTAGATTGACACCATTTTTTTGCTTACTTTTTTAGTACATTTGTAATTTTGTAGCCAATAAATAAATAATTATAGAATACTTGTTCCAATTTTAAAGCGTGTTTAAAATAAGTAAATTTTTTTTATTAATTACAAGACAAAATTTGATGTATAAAAATCGGTAAAATCGCTTTACCAGAAACTCGGGACTAACGAAAAAAAAATATTTATATAAATGTATATATATATATATATATATATATATATATATATATAATGTATATATATATATATATATATATATATATATATATATATATATATATATATATATATATATATATATATATATATATATATATATATATATATAGCCTGTATTTTTCGCATGCATGGCCCTTAATTTTAGACTGAAATTTGAAGAAATCGGATAAGTAGTTTTTTAGCTATGCCGCGAACAGAGAGACTGACGGACAGACATACCTACAGACAGACGGAATTGAGAAAACATGTTTTCCGGCATCTAGGGACCCTTAAACGTAAAGATCTGTAAAAATCTCACGGGGGAAGTAATAAATAATTATCTTGTGTTTTTAACAAAAGTGTATAATATTTTCGCAAAATAAATTTTTTTTATTATCACAATACAAAAAAAAACAAGTTTTCTTTGCACAGGGGTGGCCTGCATTTAAATAAATGACATTGTATAAGTGGTTAGATTTTTAGGTCAAGCGGGGCTCATAATTTTTGGTGATTGATAAAAAAATCTCACTTTCATTAAGTAGCTGCATAAACAGAACATATCCTGATTGTTCCACTGATTCGAACCGCCTTCTGACTTTATTAAGGCGCTTGCCATTTTGTGTATTTTTGTTTTGCCAACCAAAAAATTTTAACCAAATACATATTTAGCGAATTTTCTTATTTAGTCCCTCGGCATTTAATATATAAATAATAATATTAATCTTAATAGTATTGCATAATATAATAAAAAATACTATTTTCTTTCTCCCTGTATATTTGTAAATAAAACATCGAGATTTAATAGCTCGCTAAAATAATCACACAACATTTTGGTCTTCACTGTGTTTTCCGATTTGATTCATAATGTTGGTGACCTTTGGACCCGCACGATAAGACCGCATTCGACTATAGGAACAAACGTTTAGATTATAAATATAAAACAAAAAGAAATAATGGTCCTTGTGGCATTGCTTTCATACTATGTTATAAAAGCAGGGTTAACTTACATAGTTAAAGAATAATATCAAAACGCGGACCTCAACATGACAATAACAACTCTGGATATATTGAAGCGATAAATGTTAAAACAACAGCATTTATTTCCAAGAAGTTACATTCCATTCATCTCGCAAATAACAATGTATGTCGTGTATCAAATTTCTACTTGAATATTTCCATTGGAAATGCGAACCCTTCTGCTTTAGCAATTTATGTATATCCTATTTACGGCATTTAAATCTAAACACAATAGAACGAGTTATTGGATTCGATATTTATTTCCTCAAACTCTCGTGTTCTGAATTATAAAAGGGCCTTCCTGAATGCTGTAAACGAAATAGATACAATTTCTTATGCTGAACGGTTGAGCTCCACCGAGATGAGAATTATTCAGACAACAAGAGGCAAACACATATATTACGCTGTGTAAAAATAATATGTTTACGGGGAATATTAATCTCTGTCATTATTATTAATCAAGAATTTTAATACGATTATATCTTCCGTTACGATTATAACTTTTTTTCATTCTGCTAATATGAAATCGTTACGTTAACTCAAGTAATTTCTTTTAATAATTAATTAAATGTCAAAAAAAAACAAAAAACTACTACTGAACCGCCGGCGCTGCCGCACGGTTATATGAAAAAGACTGAAACAAAAACTTTTATTTTTATTTTTAGTTTTCCTGTTTTTAGAACGTTTGTTTAGTCTATTTTAATATTTAATATTGAATTAGTGAAATAATTCGATTTGGTATACATAATCCTACACTATATAGTACGGTGGTGCAAAAAATATTTTTGTTAAATTTCAAACAGCCTATATGTATACAGAATAGTCTACAAAATCTCACTTCTCACTCAAATCGGATTTGATCTTTGGCCACCAATGTTAATATATGGCTTTTGCATCATTTTCAGTTTATAAATACGAATAATAATAAATAATCGTAAATTCTGCCTTAATTTATAAATAAAAAGAAATCTGCCGCACAAGTCGTGGGATAGAGAAACTATGCGGGCAAAAAATATTCATTAAAAGTATTAAGGGATCTGACGAGTCAAATAAACCGGCAAATATATCCAGTGCGACAACAGACGTGTTTTTGTTTTTATGCGTTTTATCACCAGGACCCTTCAGACATCGCAGCTCAAGATCCGTGACTCTGATTATAAAGGCAGCATAAAATACTCTACATAGCATTAAGAAGCATACGGTAAAACTTCAACTAGTAACCGCCACCGCATCAATATCGATCGAAAATGCATCAAAGGATAACGACCGACTTCGGAAATCTCCGCATAAGTTCGTGTATCGCCGTCATTTGAAAATTGAATTTAATTAAATCCGTCGTTAAAGTTGTGTTGTTTAAGGTCACTTGTATAGGTTTGGTTTAAACTAAAGGTTGCAGTTAAACTTAGGTTTAAGACAAAAAAAAAATCGTTGTATATGTAATGATAACTGCCGGACTACGCTCAACTGCAGATCAACTACCAACTGATGGGTAAGGTAGGGTTTAACTGCAGGCGCATGCCAACAGTCATAAAGTAGCATTGGCATTTGACAAGTAGTATTGTAAAATAAATATTTATCATATACATATATATATATATATATATATATATATATATATATATATATATATATATATATGTAAAAAGAAAATGTATTTTCTTGAACCATTAACTATATTCTTCAAATATGTTTTCTTGGGAATAAGGTTCCAAAATCAAAGTTTGCTTTAATAGCCAGTCATTTTATTGATAAAAGGATAAAACGTTTCGGTCTGAATGTGACCTTCATCAGTTATCTAAAAAGTTATATTAATTGAAAAATAGGTACAAATCAGTTCATTTTGATTTTTTTTTATAGATTGAGGGCTGGAATTTATACATTAATTTTGATTTAACATTGATTGGATTTAATCAATTTTTTAAACTCTATTATTATATAACAAAGAGCGAACATAGATCTAAAAATTAAAATAAAATAGAATAAAAATGATTTCTTCTCGACTCACCATAGTTATTTTCTAATGTTGACATCCAATAATGGTACAAACACTCATTATTAAAAATCGGAACAAACATTAGCACATCGAAGACAATTCACAATTCAAATATACATTATACCTCAAGCTTAAAATATTATATACATTTAGGACGGTACTGCAAATACTGATTTGGGCTACGATTTTATCGGTGGTATTTTATAGGTGTTATTGTTTTTTTCCGTTTAATTTGGCAGGCGGATGCCTGAAACAGACGTATGTTTAAAAAAAAAACAATTTTTTCCCCTCTTTGTTCTCATTTAAATTTTAGTGTAATAATAAATTAATTTAGAAGGTTATACTAAATTTGATTTAGGTTTTCAATATCAGCCCTATTGTTGATGGCATTCGGAGATTTTTTAATAAAAATCATCTCTAAAAATTCTCGCTTTTTTTGGTTTTGTTCAGACCTCAAAATTTTTGCTTCTGAAAAGTTAAATTTATGTGCAGTAACTTCTTCATGGTTTGTTAAGGCAGTTTTGTTTCTTTTATCATAACGATGGCCATTTAGTCGATTTTGTAGGTGTTGGCTTGTTTGGCCAATATATACTTTTTGGCAGTTATGACATGGTATTTGATTAGCTGATAGAGCGTTAAAATTAAGTGACTCTCAATATCAAAATAGAGCAACCAAAAAAGCAAAAAATATTTTAATTAAAAATAATTATCCCAAAAAACTCATTAATTCTATTTTTAAATCACGACAGCAGAAATTCAACAATCAAAATATCCCGTCTCAGGTAACCAGCAAAAATAAGGAGAAAGACTACTTATCGCTACCATATATACATGGTTTATCTGAAAGTATGCAAACCCTTTTCAAAAAACACGAGATACCTGTATGTCACAAGGGATATAATTTACTTCAAAATAATTTTAGTTCACTTAAATCTAAAACACCAAAAAATAAAAAAACGCACGTAATCTATCAAATACCATGTCATAACTGCCAAAAAGTATATATTGGCCCAACAAGCAAACACCTACAAAATCGACTAAATGGCCATCGTTATGATAAAAGAAACAAAACTGCCTTAAAAAACCATGAAGAAGTTACTGCACATAAATTTAACTTTTCAGAAACAAAAATTTTGAGGTCTGGACAAAACCAAAAAAAGCGAGAATTTTTAGAGACGATTTTTATTAAAAAATTTCCGAATGCCATCAACAATAGGGCTGATATTAAAAACCTAAATCAAATTTATTATAACCTTATAAATTAATTTATTATTACACTAAAATGTAAATAAGAACCAAGAGGGGAAAAAATGGTTTTTTAAAAACATACGTCTGTTTCAGGCATCCCACTGCCAAATTAAGCGGAAAAAAACAATAACACCTATAAAATACCACAGATAAAATCGTAGCCCAAATCAGTATTTGCAGTACCGTCCTAAATGTATATAATATTTTAAGCTTGAGGTATAATGCATATCTTAATTGTGAATTGTCTTCGATGTGCTAATAATTGTTCCGATTTTTAATAATGAGTGTTTGTACCATTATTGGACGTTAACATTAGAAAATAACTATGGTGAGTCGAGATCAAATCATTTTTATTCTATTTTATTTTAATTTTTAGATTTATGTTCGCTCGTTATTATATAATAATATAGTTTAAAAAATTGTTTAAATCCAATCAATCTAAAATCAAAATTAATGTATAAATTCCTGCCCTCAATCTATAAATAAAAAGATCAAAATGAACTGATTTGTACCTATTTTTCAATTAATATAACTTTTTAGATAACTGATGAAGGTCACATTCAGACCGAAACGTTTTATTCTTTTATCAATAAAATGACTGGCTATTAAAGCAAACTTTGGTTTTGGAACCTTATTCCCAAGAAAACATATTTGAATATATATATATATATATATATATATATATATATATATATATATATATATATATATATATATATATATATATATATATATATATATATATATATATATATATATATATATATATATATATATATATATATATATATATATATATATATATATATATATATATATATATATATATATATATATATATATATATATATATATATATATATATATATATATATATATATATATATATATATATATATATATATATATATATATATATATATATATATATATATATACATATAGATATATATATAAATATACATATAGATTAATTATTTTCCAGGATGTTTTATTATATCGTCAAGACCAAATAGACATTATTACTATCGTCGAAAATCCAAGGAGCCCTCGCGTATTTAAAGCCGTATTATTGGTGTCGACCAGTGGAGTGACGAAAAATTTTTGGAGCATTTTAGGTTGTCAATCTATTCTACTAGGCCTCTCTCGTCTTCTTAAACAGTAAAAATAAGAAACAAGCCCCAATACTTCTCCCTATTTATTTCTAGCTTCAGTAGCTATCACTTATACAACCGTTTATTTTCCACTCTTCAGTTTAAGCGCTTGGAGTTAAACTTTAGATGAACATTCAGTTAAACTCAAGTTTTACTTGAACCTATACAAGTGGGCCTAAGGGGATCTACGACGAAGATTTTTTCGCTTCCCAAATACAGTAAAAACGCCTAACACAGACAAAATGCCCAACACGTGGTTAAACCTATATATGTCCTGTGTTTGGTGATCCAAAAACTTTCAGACAATATGTTGCCGACTTATGCGGGCATTATTAGTTAATATTATTTATTTATTCGACAAAAATGTTTAGAGGAAAACAAACAGAACCTAGTTTGACTGATGTGGGTTTGCCGTTAAAGAATAACTAAAACCTTTGTGGAAAAACAGTTTCCTTTCCATTGTATCAGAGCAACAAATATTACATAAAATAAAGGAATACCACAGCCAGTATCGCAATATTAAAAAGCTGCTAAAGAAGAATGGTAGATTAAATATATCTAGAAAATTTGTTATGTTTTGTGAATCCGTCGAGATCTCCTTCGGTAAATATAAAATCTTTTCAAGTCTTTTGTTAAATTAAAGTTATTTGTGATGAAAACCAGATCAGAGAACTTCACGAAAATTTATTGTGGTCAAATTGATATCAAAATGCTTTAAAAAAAGCTTAGAGCGTGAGGCAGAAGAAGACGTGAAGAAAGAAGACAACAAAAGAAAAAGAAGAAAGTAACAAATATTAGCTATTGTTATACATTTTAGAAGAATATTCAGGCTCATCTTATGAATGCCTAAGTGAAGTTGAAGAAATTAAATTTGAATCTTCCAAAGGGAATTTAATTCTAAATTCTTTTCACTTTACAAATGGGAATAAAACTTCCCTTTCCAGTATAGCACAAGTTTACGATAGAACAGAAGTCTCCGATAGATGCGCTGCTATTTTTTCAAATGCCGCTTTTAAAGATATAGAATTTTATCCAAAGAAAAAATATCTAAAATAGTAGGTCGCAATAAAACCAGAATAGAAAGGATAAAAGCTCGCAAGGTTCTTAAAAGAAAGGAAAATGAAGAAACGCCATTATTTATTTACGAGAGATAAAACTATGATGCAAATTAGGAAAGAAGAAACTATGTCCCGAAAGACAATAATTGAAGAAAATATTGTACTGTTTCAAAACCAGATTGCATATATCTTGGTCGTGTTACTCCTTGCACTGGTAGTTCGCAAAATATTAAAAGAAGTATTATATATTTAAAAAAAGTCAATCTTTCCAAATTGGATGTGAACTTTGTCTGAACGATTTCTGCAGTGTTTTGTTTATTCGCTGCATACAAATAAACTGTCATTACATCATTTGTTGCAGCATTTGTATGGATAAACTACTGAACCAAAAGGATATTGCAGAAAAATTGGAAAACAACTAGAATATATATAAATTTTGGAAAAATAGAAGTTACTTTGCCTCACATTCTTCTTGATAAACTTTATACCGACCAACAACATCTTCAAGAAATCCACAATGAAATTTCTGTAAGTTTTCACGCAGGAAACCGGAAAAGATGGCGTGTTTAAGATGGTTAACGACAGCCAACAAAATTTTAAGGTTATTGTGTCAACAAAGATCAACCAGCAAATCTAAAAATTGTAATGGAACACATTGTTAAATTATATCCCCCAACATGGTTTGGAATCAAGACACAACTTTCATGCTGGCATAATGGTATTAATTTTCGTTTCACATTATTGAAAAATCTCGGTATTACTGGAACAACTAAAGACCAACATTTAATTGTACTGCAAAGGAATGGATTTTTGGCCATCCCGAAAATATTTTATTGGCAATATCGGATGACGCTTAAAAACCTGTAAGGGAAATGGCTTTTAGTAGAATTTTGAAATGCACAAAGTCAGCAAAGCAAGCAGAGGTACATCCAACACTTCGTCACTTTAAAATTCCCACCTCCTCTGTTCCAGAAAAGGTGCTTCGTCAAATGATTTCAGACTCCCCAACCGAAATTAATATTTTAAAAATTCCCTTGTCACCCTCAAGCACTAGAGCGCTGAGTCAGATTGGTTACAGAAACACCAGCTGCAGTATGTGTTTATAGTTTTTAAATGTGGATCTATTAGATCAAGGATTATGTCTATAGCAGCCTTACCAAAGTTCAAACGTCAATATTGTCACGTTTTGGAAAATAAGTAAATAATTATGTTAGAAATAATGGCTGGGAAATTATTGGAACTCGAGTGCTACCACTTTTTCGTGGTGAGATCTGGGTTATTTTCATAAAAAAATAAATGCTGTAGTACTTTACGGAAATAAGCAAAGAACTGCATGAAAAATTGACTGTTTTAAATAACACGTTTTTTTATTTTGGATGCCAAATTTTGTTTGTCAACAGAATCTCCATTTTGTTAAGAACATATTCACGAATATAATTACGGCCCTTCGCGACGAAGTCTATTGGCCATATTTTCTTAGTGAGTTGCATCGATCGTTAAAATTTAGCCAAATAAGCTATATGGAATAAGCATAAGTCGTTGCCGAAAGCCCTTGCTCGAAAACGAGTACCTTTAACCATTGTTGGTTTTTAACATACTACTTGGATACAGCCTTAATTCCATTGCGCTGATACGTTGTAGTCCTTAATAATTTTTATTATATTTAATTTATTTAGTGCATCAGTTATATTATAAATTGCAGCATTCCTTTTTTAAAGTAATGCCCTTCAATATCATTATAAGATCTTTTGATTTCTATTTTATTACTCTACTTCTGAATAACGGCTACATTAAAAACAAATCCTAAAGAATGTGTTTAGATTTGCAAATCACAATTACTTAAACCAAAATCGAAGTTCTTTTTCAAAAATTTAGTCAAAATATCATTTATATTTTGGGAGTTCTCAAGGCGAAAAAAAAACTACTAATATTAATTTTCCAAATGTCTCTATCTTAAAAGCAATTTACATAAGAATATACTATATGTTGAATTTTATGTAGAATACAGGCATCCAAAAATATTCGTTCTTCATTCAGCAGCCAGTAATATTTATTTTTAATTACGTGTTAGAAATCTTAAAATATTTGAAAGCGTGATTCTCGAATTATTTATGAATTAATACCCTTTATTTACAACCACATATCTATCACATTTTCTACCTTTACTCTCCTCTTCTATTTCCCTCACCTATTTCCCTCCTCATCTCTCGTTATTTCTCTCATTCGTTTCACTCACTCGTCTTCTTCTCTCATTTCTCGCCTCATATAATTAAGCAAAATATTTAAGTAATATCTTTATTAAACATTTTTTTCAATACGCATTATCAACAAGAATAAATAAGAAAATTTACAATGATAATTAAAGATTTGACTACAACATTTTTTGGAATGAATGGTCAAATTTGACATATTTCACGTTTTAATTAATATTTTTATGGGACCACTCTGATGAAATGTTTCCCTCATTGAAGTTTCACTGCTGAAAAACATTAATTCTTAACCAGTGCGAGGTCCCCTAATGTCAACGAGAGAAGATAGAACATCTGAATTGCTACAGCAGGACGATGGCAAAGTCGTTGGAGATATCATATTTGCGGTTTTAGTTTGGTTGGCTGCAGATGCATCCACATAACCTTCAGCTACTGAATTGGACTTCCATCTCCCCAGGAGCTTCAGCGGTAAAATATCTGCTTTGCTATTGGCGTAGCCGCTGTTGATTTGAAAGCATGACCTGTGTACGTTTTCGATTTAGGAAGTTTTAAAAATCAAGCAATTTGGTACGGAAATTTAGATATAGAATTGTGCCCAAAGGTTTCATTTTCTTAATTGATATTGAACAAAAAGTCTCTCATTTTCAAAATCTTTTCGTACCTAGGATACATTATTTTACAATTTCTATCTAGTTTCTGTCGGTTATCATAAATGATCTGCTTTTATACGTTTTTCTATCCGGAATTTCAATGAACATTTTCTTTTCTAAAATATCAATATACGTAGTTTATATAACAATAGAAAAAGAATAATTAAAAACAAAAAAAGAAACATTTAAAAAGAAAGCCTTACTTTATTAGGAGGAAGAACTTGATGTAATTTCTTGAGAAAATCCAATCGCAAAAATATACCAATTTTCTTATACTTCAATGCCTTTAAATGGAATTAAACTTACTTCTGCTCTTTCTGCAGCTTCTCTAAGTTCGGGTGGAGTACCAATGTTTAAATAATCTTCATAACATCACAACATTTTGGCTTTCTTTGCTACACAAATTCGAAACAACGAACGAAAAATTCAAATTTGCCAAAGGTTGTTTATATTTTGCTCGTTTTGAAGGTTTGCACCATAGCAACCAGTAGCTGGGAATGCGCCCCTGGTACCGGCGACAATATATATGAAAACGTCAAAACAAAAAATGATAAATTTTGGCATTTTTAATAAATTTCATTTTCAAAATAAAATATTGTACCTACATTTTGATTAATGGAATGCTTGTAAATAAAAGGGTATATAAACCTCGGAGGGAAGTTTTCATTACGGTCTCGAGATTTTTTTATTCAACAACACTTCCCTACTCGGCATGTAATATACTATTATATCATTTTGTCATAAAAATCAAATTTGACAGTTGTCAAAATTTACTTCTTACACATTTTCATACGTCACCTTGAGTCAAACGGACACTGTGGATGTATATTTGTTTGCCGCTCTTTGGATTTTCCCACTGTGCCAAGGGCAGAGGAACTGCTGGTTTAACTAAAACCACATCTCCACCACAATGTCACATCCTAGGCAACCACTTTGGGTCACTTAAGTGCAAACATGATGTAGAATAAATTTATTGACTGACCATAAAAATATAGGTCGCAGATTCTTTGAACTTTGCTGCCCTTTGTGCAAACAGTATTAACTGGGAGCGTAGATGACTAAAGGATATTGACAATTTACAGTGAAGTTTGGATTACACAAGCTAAAGGTGGGTACCCAAGAGGTTTTAATATATCGGGTATGATAGCAGTTAGGAACTTGGGTCTAGGTTTTATGTTTTCCGAAGGGCGTTTCCGAGTTAAGATACTTTGCAGAGACTCCGGAATAACCGTTTTTAGACAGATGATCAAGTCAAATCGCAGTAACCCATTTCGGATACCTTTTTAGTGTAATTTCTGCTTGACGTCAGCAAAATTCAGCGAGTCGTGACCTACTTTCGGGTTTGTTAAACCCAAAATAGTCCAGAGATTATTTCTTGATATGAAGGAGCCAATTATATGATAAATATATGAAGTTCAAAGTTAATATTTTTTTTACGGTTGCTCTAATCAACAAAACCTTAAAGTTAATTATTGATTTAGGAAAAGATAACAAATAATATTATGGAAAATATTCATATCATCATATATATGGGAACTCATTTTATCGCTTGTCACTCTGCTTAAAATAAAACAGGAAAAGCATCTATTAGATACCAAATTAAAATGTCATTTATGAAAACCAGTTATAGCTCATGCACTAATGGTTTTCTTTTGTTTGTAATGGATTTTTTTTGTTGAGTACAAATACTAATATTCATTATTAAATGTAACGTTTTTTTTTACAATTTCATATAATGTCCATAAAAAAGGACACACTTTTCCTATAAATGTATTTGTGACTTAACTTACACGCGGTGTGGTGCATATGCCATAAGTTAGGCAATATACACATTTTTATCCCTTAGAGCCATTTAAGTTCTTATTTTTTAATTCCATTGTAATAAGAAGGCTTTTTAATCGCAAAAAATTAAAACTTAGTCCTGAAATTCCGAAAAAATATGAAAAAATCTAACATGCTTTCTTTGTATGAATGACTTTCCGATTCAAAACTTGTATCTATTTCCATTTTTATTTAGTACCCGATTAAGCTAAATATTGGCATTGGTAACTTCAGTGGCAATGCAATAAGATGCACTACACGCAATAACCCCAGACAGATTAATGCGCACAAGTGAAGGTTTTAAGACAGAAAATAAAACAAGTTCTAATGCTAAAAAGTACCAAATAATATAACAGTAAAAATATTTTTGAAAACATGTTTTTATTTAAACTATTGCATTAAAACAGGCGAGCGTGGCGCCGATGGCTGTGTATTTGCTGTTCGCGCTCAAGGTCCCTGGCCCTATTCCGACCTGAGGCAGATTTCGTTAAGAATACATAATGCGCTCGCCTTCTGATGGGTTGGTGGTTGCGCGCTCCATCAGTAATACGCTAAAATCACCTCTCAAATAGCGTCGTTCGGATTTGACGATAAACTGTAGGTCCCATATACCTGTGTAAATTACAGCTAAGACACACAGCATAGGTATATGCGAGAGGTAGGGCGATATCCTAGCAGTGGATGAAAAGGCTGTCGATGATGATTGCACTAAAAAGTAAAAAATAATATATAGCGTATAAAGTTAAAAAGTAAAGCTGCAGAAGGACCTCATCCTCACTGATTAAAAGCGCAAGCAGTACAAAATTAATAAAACTTACATAAACACAGAACTCTTAAAAATTTAAATATCTTTTTAACACCTCGAGGCTTTATTTCAAGTTCTTCGGTAGCTTTACTATTTAACTTCATACCAAAGAACATATGTTATAAAGAAAGACAGTCGAAAAGGGTAGTAATCAATTTAAAGAAACAACTTTGGAAACAGTTGTATCGCCGAGGATTTTGACATGCTGACAAAATCAAATGCGTTCCTCCGCACACACACTCTATATGTATATATATATATATATATATATATATATATATATATATATATATATATATATATATATATATATATATATATTACATATGTATATATATATATATAAATATATATATATATATATATATATATATATATATATATATATTACCCAATTGAACTTATTAAAAAAGTATTATGCAACACTAGAAATAATAATATCCTGAACGAGAATAATCATGAGAGGAAAATTTAATTATAAATTATAAATCCTAATAATGGCTTACTTTTTGGTTCAATTCCCTAATTCCGAAATGTTTAAAACAGAAAATATAAAGATAGTACAACGTAATGTTAAAACCATTGGTATTTTAGATAGTAAATTAAAAGATAAAGATCATGTTTTAAACCAGTATAATTGCGTTTGTTCCATTCCTTGTTCAAATAGCGATAAAAAATACATTGCTCATACAAAACAAAGATAAAGTGAAGGAATTGCATTACCTAAAAGTGATGCAAGACTTAATAAACGATCTCGTCCTCTTTCAGAACATATTATAGATACGGGACACACATGTAATTTTAATAAAACAACAATTTTACACACTGAACATAACACTAGCAAAAGGCTTTTTTTAGAAATAACGGAAATACATAAAGAAAAGTTCACAATGAATAAAAAAACCGATATTGAACATTTTTTATTATTACACTTATCTCAAAATTCCTGAAGGTTTTTGAAATATTCTTAAGAAACTAATGTTGTACTTTGTTTTTCAGTACGGTAATTGAATAACCTCACTAGTAATGTTCATAAGTAAGCACCTTCGCGATTTTGAATAATAAATAGGTCAGCGTAGTTATAGCTATGGGAAAAAACCTAAAATCCCAAAATTTTTTGTAATTACGTTTACCGCATAAAATTTGAATTACTGCCAAGAGTTAAGCCGTAAAGACGTTTTACATGCTGCAGGTCTTCCTACAAGTTGCAAGAGACTTGCACAAAGGCATACGCCGACACTTGCAATTGAAATACAACTGCCGCTTTACAGTCTGCAAGACAAATTGCGCGCAATATCTTGTAGGTGCAATCCCTTGCTGCAAGAAACTTGCAACATGTAAAACGGCCTTAACCTTTATTTAATATTATTGACAAGTGTTGCCCAAATTATTAACTAGAATTTAAGTAGGTCATGAAAAACAAATTGTCTAGAAACTGTCAAACAACTAAAACATATCGGCAATTTACTTATTCGTTTTTTAAGTTTTACAAATTGAAATAATTATCGGATTTTTCATATAGTGGTCTTTATCTTCTACGTAGTTCATTTTTCGTTTGTTTGCGTCACTGTTTAGAAGTTTTATTTGAACGTTCTATCGTCATGGAGTACACCCGCGAAGAACTGGTTGATATGGTTTTTGTGTTAGGAGAATCGCATAGAAATGCCTTTTTGGCCAGTAGGATTTATGCGCAAAATTATCCAGAACGAAGGCACCCAGACAGAAGGAGCATGACGAACTTATTAGAGAGATTTATGGCAACGGGAAATGTAAATTATACAAGACCAGTTAGAAATAGGCCCGTTCGAACGGAAGAAAATGAATTAGCTGTGCTATTAGCTGTCACGGAAAATCCTTCTGTTAGCCAAAAGCAGTCGGCGATGCCGTAGGAGTAAGCGAAAGAACTGTTCAGCGAATTTTAAAGAGCCATAAATTTCATGCATATCATATTCAGTTGCATCAAGAACTCCTTCCAGCAGATTTTGAGAAACGTGTTGACTTTTGTAATTGGGCACAAGCTAAAATTAGGTTAAGCTTTGATTTTTTTGATAAAGTTTTATTCTCTGATGAGGCCACATTTCATAAGAATGGATTTGTAAATCGTCATAACTACCGTTACTACGCCGACCATAATCCAAGAATTTTTAGGCAGCTTGATCTACAACACAGATGGTCAGTTAATGTGTGGGGGGGAATTATTGGTGAACATGTTATTGGTCCCCATTTTTTTAATGGACATTTAACTGGAGCCATGTATCTCGACTTCCTAGAAAATCACTTGCCAAATTTGTGCGAAAATTTGCCGGTTAATCTGAGAAATACAATGTGGTTGCAACAAGATGGTGCTCCAGCACATTTTTCGTTGCCAGTTAGGGATCATTTAAATAATAATTTTCCAGATCGATGGATTGGAAGACAGGGAGCAAGTGCGTGGCCGCCCCGGTCGCCTGATCTAACGAAATTAGATTTTTTTCTATGGGGCTACGTTAAGGAAATTGTTTACAACAAACCTCCAACAACTCCCGAAAATATGCAGCAACGGATTAGAATCGCATTTCAAAGTATTACGCCCGAAGTAGTAAGAATAGTAGGAAGATCTTTTCATACCCGTCTTCGTTTATGCCTCGAAGAGAATGGAAGACATATCGAACATGTTCTAATTAAAAATTAATTTTAGCAATAATTAGATATTTGTTAATAATGTTAAACAAAGCTGTTACACCATAAGTCGAGCCTTAACTCTTGGCAGTAATTTAAATTTTATGCAGCAAACGTAATTAGAAAAAATGTTAGGATATTAGGTTTTTCCCCATAGCTAGAACTACGCTGACCTATCTAATATTTAAAATCGCGAAGGTATGAACATTACTAGTGAGGTTATTCAATTATCGTACTGAAAAACAAAGTACAACATTAGTTTTTTAAGAATATTTCAAAAACCTTCAGGAGTTTTGAGATAAGTGTAATAATAAAAAATGTTGATCTGTTAATTCTGTACCTGACAGAAAAAAAATATATAGGGTGTTCCATTTGAAAAAATGGAGAAAAATAATTTTTTATTTTGCAACGTTTGACATGGAATTTGGGTCACCCTGTATAAGTAAGACTTATAATACTCGTAGCAGAATAACTATAAACCTTTTGCAGTAAGCTACTAGGTTACCTTAGCTTTTAAGATGTTTTATCTAATTTTTATAAATATTTTAAATGACTATAATTTTTTTTTTTCGATTTTACCTTTTTTCTCCGAAACTATTAAAAAAAGAGAGATAATATTCTAGGAGTCTGTAGACTAGGCAAAGAGTGTTCCAAAAATGTAAAAAAATATAGGGTGTTCCATTTTAAAAAATTCAACTTTTATGCGCCACTATTTTTTGTAACACCCTGTATAATCAAGAATATTTTTAAAATGTGCTCTCTAATCAACAGCATATAGTGGCTTTTAAATATTTTTTCTAAAATAAATGGTTTAGGTATAATAAAAGACGGGAGGTGAGCTGCAGGACCCTGTATATATATATATATATATATATATATATATATATATATATATATATATATATATATATATATATATATATATATATATATATATATATATATATATATATATATATATGAAAAGCTCTTACCTCATACAGTATGCTCCTAAATTCTTGGGCGATTCTGTCAATCTATTTCAAAATGGCGACCCTTCAAAATTTAATAAGAAAAGTACGGAATAAAATTAATGTAGCTTCACTCAATAACTTTCAGAAAAAACTTTAGGATATAGTCGTCTTCCAGAAGCTCTTGGATAAGATATAATTTATAAATTTGTTTCAAAAACCTTCCAACTGTACCTCAAGACGTATCATGATTTTGGGTCAATGAAACTGTTGAAACGTGTGGATTTTCCTACAAAGATAATGCAATGTTCAATTTTCCATTGTCATATAAAACACGTGGCCGTCCATTTCTGGGCAAAAACACTCACATTTCAGTAGGACACCATTTTGATCTGCGTTATTGGATTTTTACCATAATGTAACCAGGTCATCTGTTAATTTTTGACTAAAATCAGGTAAGTAGTTTTTTAGCTATGCCGCAAACAGTCAGACAGACAGACAGACGGAGTAGAGAAAAATTGTTTTTCATCATCTAGGGACCCTGAAAGGTAAAAATCTGCAAAAATATCGGAGGGTAATTTTTTTCGATCACAAATAAATTAGAAATTTGAAAACCAAAATTCTAGTGGAGTTAAATAACATACCGGCTGAAGCCTTTCGGAATTCCGTGGACGGATTTTATTATCGCTTGGGAGCATGCCAAGTAGCGGGTGGATGACATTTTCATAATTTGCGACATTAAACAACCTTTTTATTTTGTTTTGTTTTGCCTTGCTGTTTTATTCATTTTATTTCTTTTATTTTTAACAAAACAAACTATTGTAGAGTTTTTAAATGCACTAAACAGATACCTAGTATTAAATGAAAAAATAAATTCATTAGTGAAATATTTATTTTTATTAACGGTAGCCATTGTGAAATAGCTTCACAGAATCGCGTCAGAAGTCCTGTATATACGTATATATATATATATATATATATATATATATATATATATATATATATATATATATATATATATATATATATATATATATATATTTATATATATATTATATATATATATATATATATATATATATATATATATATATATATATAATTTATTCAATAATAGTTACAATGACATTGCTGATGAAGTCAATAGATGAATCAATTACACAATACAACTTTAGTATCTATAGCATATCTATATCGTACAGTTTACAGGTTCTATGCCTAAGTTTATTTATAACAAAAATGTTCACCAGAAGGGCATAGCCTAAGACATAAAAAGTCCTTTTACGGCTTGATTGCTAATGCCCTTTCAGAAAATATAAGCGCGAAGTGAAATGAAATAGGTGCTTATCTTAGTTTACAGATTACGAAATGAAAAAAAAGAGGAAAAAGAATTATAAAAATGAAAAAGTACATTCTAAAAAATAAATACACTTAAAGGTAAGGCTTGGAGCCATCCAAATTTCGTTATTTTCACGTAGGATGGAGAGAGGCGGAGCGAGAGGGCGACAGAGGAAAGACAAAGATCAGATGAATGCATTATAAAAATAATTAGGGTTTTTATGTAGGAACAGTTTAATTTCACACTTAAACTTTTCTTTAGTATGTTTTAATTTCTTGAGTTCACTAGGAAGTTTACTGTGTAATAATAGTGCAAAATATGTAATAAATCGTTGCCAAAATGAACTTGACATGAATGGAACGAAAATGTTTCTTTGAGATGAAAACCTTGTTAAATAATTAAATATAATGTTTTTCTGCTATAGTAGTCTGGTCTATTTTTAATGTATAATTTAATGCACAAAATATATACAGGTTTCTTATATAAAAAATATTACATTCGGAGAAAAGCAAGTCAGTGGAGTACCTAATGTCCTTGTTAAGCAAAATTTTCAAAACTGCATTTTGACAAACAGAAAGTTTTCTCAGGTCAGAATCATACAGGCCTCCCCAGACAATAATACAGTATCTAAGCATAGCTATATAAAATAAGTAAAAATTTTTTATTAAGAATTTCACGTAACTGAAAAAATTTATAAAAAATATTTTTAAGTTTTTTATTTAAATAAGCAACGTGTTCATCCCATTTTAGATGTTTATCTATAATAATTCCCAGGTATTTAATACTATTAGAACGATTTATTTTTTTACAGTTACATATACACTGAGTGAATTTGAATTTGAATTTCGTTTTTATATTGTTGGTCAGATATTGTGGGCGAAAAAGTAATAAAAAAAGTTTTAGAGAGGTTTAAACTAAGTAGGTTGTTATCTAGCCACCGGTGCACGTTACTGAGACCCATTCCCGCTTCTCGGTAAGTTCCTTCACCAAGTTTCAAAAGTACAGTATCATCTGCATAAGAAATAACGTTACAGTTTTGTGAAATGTTTCCAATATTATTTATGTAAATCAAGAATAGGATGGGTCCCAGCACAGTACCCTGTGGTACTCCACATTCAATTGTTTTAAAGGTACTCATTCACCTTAACAGCCTGATTTCTGTCTTTTAAGTAATTTTTTATTAAATTAAGAGGTCCATCTCGTATCCCATGTTCCTCAAGTTTTTCGAATAAGATATTATGTGAAACGGTGTCAAAAGCCTTACACAGATCCATAAAAATAGCCAAACACTTTTGTTTATTTTGATAGTTAATATTTATGTAATTTACTAGATCAAACATTGCATCTTCTGTACTTTTGTTCCCACGAAAACCATATTGTCTTTTATGAAGTAGTTTATGAGTAACTAGAAAATTTACTAATCTGTCTTTTAAACATTTTTCAAATATTTTTGCAAAGTTATTTATGAGCGATATAGGCCTATAGTTGTTAATATCTTGTTTATTTCCGGATTTAAAAACAGGTGTTACAATAGAGGTTTTCCAGTCAGATGGTACTTCGAAAGTCGAAAATGATAAATTTATTATATGTAACAAAAGCTTTAAAATATGCAGATGTATATTTTTAATAAGAATTGATGAAATTCTATCCTGCCCGGGTGACGAATAATTTTTTAATGAGTTAATATGCTTAATAATTTCGTTTTTATCTACAGGTCGCAGGAATAGAGAATTGTTGCTGAAAGCATTGCGTTTATTTTTCAAAGGATATATATATATATATATATATATATATATATATATATATATATGTATGACCCTTGTAATTATTTTTTTTAACTATGCAGCGAACTGACAGACCGACCGACGGAATTCAGAAAACATCTTTTTTGGTACTTAGGGACGCCAAACGGAGGTATTTGAAACCTGGTAGGGCGATTATTTCACAATTACAAACATTTTATTTGTCCGGCCTCTTGAATTCTTATCACAATTTTAATACTTCATTTCTACATCACAGTTAATTCTTGCACAATATTTGAAATACATCTAATGACTAGTTTTTTCAGGCTGCTTTTTTTAATATCTTATTAAGCCGCCATTTGGTCTCGCCATCTTCGACTGCCACCAAAATTTTACCAGTTGATTTGTACATAATGCTTGATTTTCATGCAATATTAAAAGTAAATTAGATAATTAATTTTTTAGTAGGTTGCATTTTTTTTTAACGTTAGAGTGGTGTATTATTTGGGATTAGGATACAGTAAAAAAAAAGCAAGTTTCTTTAAATTGTCGACGTTCGCAACTTTAATGTTATATCCTCAGGACACATAGATTCTATATCCTGCATGAAACGAATATTATCAGTCTTTACCTACTCCGTTGGTTCGCAGATATATCCCAGATATTCAGTTTCTAAATGGTTTTCGTTAACGATCGTCTTGTTGTTATGTTAAGAGTGGTACGATATTTGGGGTTAGTATCCAGAAAAAAAAAGTTTTTTAAATTAGCGACGTTTCGCAACTTTATTGTTGCATCCTCAGAATACATATATATATTCTATATCCTGCATGAAACCCATATCATCAGCCCGCAGATACCAGATTTTAAGTTTCTAAATGATTATCGTTAACGATCCTTTTATTGTTATTTTAGAGTGGTGTATTATTTGGGGTTAGGATCCAATAAAAAAAACAAGAGGATCGTTGACGAAAACCATTTAGAAGAAAACACTCACATTTCAGTAAGCCACCATTTTGATCTGCCTTACTGGATTTTTACCAAAATGTAACCAGGTCATCTCTTAATTTTTGACCAAAATCAGGTAAGTAGTTTTTTAGCTATGCCGCAGACAGTCAGACAGACCGACGGAGTAGATAAAACTTGTTTTTCGTCATCTAGGGACCCTGAAACGCAAAGATCTGCAAAAATCTCGGAGAGTGATTTTTTCGATTACAATACTCTCGTTTTACGAGGGAAATTAAAACAGAATATAAAAGCACAACAATGTATTTAAATTTGAAGAGTACTACGTGTTCAGATATTTTCTCCACGTCCTCGATTAATGCATGTACTCGAAATTTAGTAAAACCTACGCCGTTATAAATTTTAATAAGCAAAAACGATCAAATAAAAAATGTACAGGGTTATCGATTTTGAAAGCTCAAAAGAAATATGAATGCATTAAGAAAATTTCAATATGTACTCCGGAAGAAATATCGTTAGGTCGGCATCTGCGTTCACATTGTGTAAAATATTGGAAGACATAAATTACTCGGCAACTTGGCTTGCCAATAAAAAATTGCTTTATAAATATCTCGAACGAGACAGAAAAGAATAATCTGCACTCCATTTAACGGTTAGTTTTTTGTTAAAATTTGAGTTGAAAAATAATGGTGAGTTCGTATCTAGCGAATTTAAGTTATATATAGTTTAGATATTTCATAATTAATTAAGAACAAACTGAAGATACAAACATTGCCAAATTTTAATTTTTTCATTAAGAAATTATTATATTCTTAATGAATGGCACAAGTAAAATTATGAAGAAAATTCGATAATGTTTTAGGTCTTGCAGTTTCTAACTTCCCTCATAAAAGGGTAGTATTGTAATCGTGAAAAATCACCTTTCGAGATTTTTTTAAATCTTCACGTTTCAGGTTCCTTCGATGCCTTTTTTCTCAATTCCGTCGGTCTGTTTGTCAGTCGCTCTGACTGTTCGCCTCATAGCTAAAAAATTACTTACCCGATTGACGTCAAATTTTGGTCATATATTAAGGATAATATGCGAATGACTGGTAATATTGTGGTAAAAATCCTATATAGTAAAATAAAATGGCGATCTAGTGACATGTAAAAAATTATTACTAAAAAACCACTTATCTAATTTATCTCAAATTTTGCACAAAAAGCAAGTATTATGTAGGAATCAACTGGTAAAATTTTGGTACAAATCCAAGATGGCGGAGCGAAATGACGAATAACATATTTAAGAATTCAACCTGAAATACTACGCAGTAGACTGATTTCAAAATTTAAGATGGCCGAACAAAATGCCGGCCAAATAAAATATTTGTAATCGTGAAAAAAATTACCCTCTCAGGTTTTACATGTTTTCATGTTTTAGCGTTCTTAGATGCCAAAAATATGTTTTATCAATCTGGTCCGCTTGCTGGTTTGTCTGTATGTCTGTCATTTCGCGATATAGCTTAAAAATTAACGATAATATTTTGGTAAAAATCCATTATGTCGGAAAATGTGGCGGCCTAGTGAAGCGTTAAAAGATTATTACTGAAAAACGAATTATCCAGTTTCTTCAAATTTTGAACAAAAATCAAGTGTTGCCTAGGAATGAACTAGGGGCATTTTGTTATGAATATAAGGAAGCAACAAAAAAACTCTTTATTAGATTAACTTCAAAATTTTCTCTAAGCATTATGTGTGATATAGAGATAAACTGGCAAAGTTGAGGTATAAATTTAAGAGGGCGGAACAAAATAACGGTTAACTAAGTTTTACTTCCCTCGTAAAAGGGAAATATTGTAATCGTGGAAAAAATCACCCTCCAAGATTTTTTCAAATCTTAATATTTCAAGGTCCCTAGATGCCGAAAAACATGTTCTCTCAATTCAGTCGGTCTGCCTGTCTGTTCGCGGCATAACTAAAAAATTACTTACCCGATTAACCGACTGAAATTCAATATGGCAAAACAAAATAGCGGCCTACCGTAATGTTAAACAAAAAAATATTACTAAAAAGTACTTAGCCAATTTATCTCAAATTTTGCACAAGAATCAAGAATTATGTAGGAGTCAACTGGTAAAATTTTGGCGCTTAATAAAATATTTCAAAATTCAGCCTGAAAATACAACTTAATGGACTGATTTTAAACTGTGTGCCATAACTAGTTATGATATAGAAATAAACTAGTAAAACTGTAGTACTAACTAAAGATGGCGGACCAAAATGGTGGCCAAATAGTATTTGAAGTTTTGAAAAAATCACCCTCTTAAGTTTTACATATTTTCAGATAAATATTCAAAAACATTTTTATGAATTCCGTCTTGACTTTTTGGGTAAAAATTAAGAGTCATATGGGATGACGTGGTAGGATTTTGGTAAAGTACCAATACGTTGAAACAAAATGGCGGCCTAGTATAATGTTAAAAAAGAAAAATTATTACTAAAAAATTAATTATCCAATTTCCTCAAATTTTGCACAAAATCAAGACTAACATAGGAATGAACTGGTAACATTTTGGTATGAATGATAAGCAAGTCAAAATGGCAGCATAATAAAATATTGAAAAATCGTCCTCAGAAAAACTACTCATTAGATTAATTTCAAATTATGTGCAAGCATTATGTGTGATATAGAAATAAACTGGCAAAGTTGTGTACGAATTCAAGATGGTGGAACAAAACGACGGCTAAATCATTTTTGTAAAAAAATCAACGTAAAAGAATCGATTTCAATTGACTTAAATTTTGCAGAAAAATTAAATATCATATAAGGAAACCAAATTGGGCCACACTTTCCTAATAAAAGAAAATATTTATAAAGAGGGGAGTTCCGGGTAAAGAAAATGTACCGATTTTTGTTGTCTTGTAGGTCATGTATTGGATATAGGCATCAGAAACCAGAGCAGTTCTATAGGAAATTTGAAAACGAAGTAATTGCTAACAGAAGCCGGTGTACTTATTTTTACGTAAAAAAAAATGTCAAAAATGTAATTTTTATGCAAAATTGACAAAAACCATTACGTATCCGGTCATCATGCAAAGGAAAAATCCCTCTAATTTTAATTTGGGATTCATCGCGTTCAGTTAAAAAATATTAATTTCCTAAAGTTGACCAATTTCATTAATTTTTGCAATTAGAAAGATAACATGTAATCCTGAGGCACACGTCGTCTTGGAGACCCCCTTACCTAAAGCAGATTTCCTTATTTTAAATAATTCAGTCTGAAAATTCAACCTAATGGGCTGATTTTAAAGTGTGTGCCATAACTAGTTGTGATATAGATAGTGAACTAGTAAAACTGTGGTACTAACTCAAAATGGCGGAACAAAATGGTGGCCAAATAATATTTGTTATTTTGAAAAAATCACCCTCTCAAAACACCTCATATTTGCAGTAAACAGGTCGATGTGGGTTACCGACATACATCTATCTTTTGACTTTGAAAAAAGCGTCAACTTTTCAACATTTCATTTACCGACGAGAAAAAAATGTCCGGAGTAAAAGAATGTTATTCTTTAATTAGGATTATTGAAAGCCTACAGACATTTTTTAGATTAAATATAAAAAAAATTATGACCTTTCGATTATGTTACGAAAATACAATATAGCTTACTGGGGACATTTTTTTCTTCGTAGGCAAATAAGGTGTTGAAATGTCGATGACTTTTAGTTATTTCGATATTCTAGTATCTTTCACCCGTATTCACTAAAGAGGTTTAAATTTAGACCAGGTCTAATTTGACAGTTATAGGTTTAAAATGACATAAACAGCAATTGAACAAATAATTTTTCTAAATATCACAATTACAAAATGACATTGACAACAGCAAAATATAACTGGTGAACTAACAGTTTCAATTGCCGTTTTAGTGAATACGTGGATGTGTGATTATAAAAAAACTTACCTGTCGTACTTGTATTGCCTTTAACGTTGATTTCTTCACAGCGTTATCTCTAGTTGTGATGAGGTGAGACCAGATGAGACGAGATTAAGCCTTCATCTCGTCTCGTCTTGACTTTGGCTACTCTCGTCTTGTCTCAAAAAATCTCGTGTCGACTTAGAAAATATTAACCTATCCGGTTAAAGGTTAAATAAATATATAGAACGAAAGTTTTCACGAAAATCATGGTTCTTTACTTCACCAGATAGAAACAGTGTATGATGGTAATCTTGACCAAGATAGGCTGATACCAAAGAATAAGTATGTACTGATATTACAAGACTAATTTATATGGGGTGTTAGGGGTTTGACTACAAATATTTTAACACGTGATAGTATTGATCATTTTGATTAAAAAATGTTTAGATAAAACAGGGTCAATTCCTTACCATTTTGAGAAAATCGACCTTAAAGTTGTATTTTGTTTTGTTCATTTTTAAGCACATCGTTAACACATTTATTAATTTTATTATGTAAAACAAATAATTATATAATTTTCTACAAAATGCCTACAAATTTTTTCATAGTAAATTATCTAAATGACCTAAATTAAAAAAATAAAAAACGAATAAATTGTTTTATTTTACCATAGAATGTTTATTTGAAAACGCCAACACTGCCTACCGTAGAGAAACGAGCAGGCTTCAACGAACATAACAATCCGCAAACATATCAGTTGCAGTTATCTTGTTTTTTGGTTCTTTCACCTTAATTTTTTGACGTATGAGGCAACTCCATACCGTTTTAATACGTAGTGGGAATTTAAAACCTCTTTAAAAATGTATACGAATATTAAATATGCAGACATATTATTTACTTGTGGAGAATGTAAACAAGATGCTCATTTGACGTCCCAAACATACCGGGAGAGATATCTTAACAGGAGGTGTCCTAATGACAGGACATTTGTGGTTGTTTTAGAAAAAGAGTTCGCGATGCGGGAAGTGTAAACGTCCGTCAAACTAATCGGGGTCCTGAAAGGCAAATAACACTCGAAAACAAGGAACATATTTTAGCCCTAGTGGAAGCAAACCCTGGTTTGAGCTCTCGGGAAATCTCGCGACAATTTGGATTTTCTAATTGGACAATTCATCGTACCCTTCGTGAAAACCTTCTGTATCCTTATCATGTGCTGCGGGAGAGGACTTACCTCGAAGAAGAGAATTTTGCAAAATCCACACACGATTCAACAAAGCCGATTTCAATACCGGTTTTCAATAAATATTTGGGCTGGGTCAATCGGACCTTTTGAGCTTCCAAGGTGTTTAACAGGAGAGGCACACCTCCAATTTTTAACTGATGTCTTGCCCACTCTTTTAGAAGATATTCCTTTAGCTCAGCGAGCCAGTGCCTGGTTTCTTCATAATGGAGCTCCTACCCACATTCAAAGGAATGTGTTACATCTGGATAATACGTTTGATAATAGGTGGATAGGTCGAAATGCCCCAGAACATAGAAAATGGCCTCCAAGGTTACCAGACCTAAACCCCCTTGACTTTTATTTTTGGGGCCACATGAAAATATTAGTGCATAATAGGGTTGAAATTGAAAATGAAGATGACCTTGGAAACCGTATTTTTGCTGCAGCGGAACAAACTAGACAAAGAGCTAACATTCTTGAATTTGTTCAAGAAAATTGGCTTCGCCGTATTTCCATTTAATTTAAGTTTTTAAAATACTTTTTTTTAATATGTAAATTACCTACCTAGTGCTATAAATTAATATGCTTGCTATGTTCACATTCTTTATTAATTTTTGGAAATTAGGGTTGCGCAGTTAAAAACTATTAAAATAAATAATCTAAAAAGTTTTAATAACAGGTTTTTACTATTTTTTTTTATACACGCCGATATTATAATAACAAACCACAATTTATTAAAAAATTAGTTCATACATTCCAAAAAAATAATCAAAATAAAATCATTGAATCGTTTTCAAACCTTCAGGTTTTTTTATACTTCTTTGTTGACAAATACAGGTGAGGAGATTGTCATCACATTTATGTCTAGCAAATAGCAATGTTTCGATGTTGCCCTGGAATTAGCTGAGACCTTCCCCAAAATTAAACATTTTAAAATTAAATATCTTGAAAACCTTTTCAAATTTACGGATGGTTTATTAAAATATTTGGTTTAAAATCGTCCGTACTACTTTATGTTAAAATATTTGTAGTCAAACCCCTCTACGCCCTGTATATTTTTGTGCCGATCCTTTGAATTGCATTATTTTGCATTAATTTGCATTAAAATCTTAATTTGTTAATATATTTTGTAATTGTTTATGTGCGGGTTTGAAGCCCTTGCACAATTTTCTTAAAGTAATTCCGAATACATTGAGCCCACATACATTTGTACTAGCCAGTAGCAAGAATTAACACCATTTTAAGTTTGCGAACTAGCTAGTACAAATCACATTTTAAATGCATTGTTTCGCGTTTTTTAGATCGATCGCGATTTTGCAGGGTTTTCAACTTTTTTGGACCTATTTACAGATAAGTGGTAAAGACAATAACCAGGCGCGTCCCTTGGGTGATAAAAAGGGCAAAATAATAGCAAAAAATATAAATTGTCTCACTATTGATGAAATATTGTAGTTTTTAGATTGTTTAGACGAAGCAGATGAAAGTTATATTTATCAAAAAAAGTTGCAAATGCATTTTTTTATCTTTCTTGTGGTAATATATTATTTTTTTTGCATTATCGTTTCTTTTAATCTTTGGCTCTTTTATAAATGCCGCTTCACGATGTCACCCGCAGATGTTATTAAAAATTTGGTTCTGTGCGCTGACGCCATTACCCCTGTTAGAGTATCTTTCTTCCAATTGATCAATATTACAATCATTTTTCCAATAGGTACATTTAAAAACATATCCACACACAAAAATCTCAGTTTTCGAAATAAAGTGGATTCCGCACAAGTGCGAGCGTCTCAATATCGATTACGTAATGAACGTTCTTGGCGATACTTTTAATTTAAGGAAGGACTTCTTTTGATCAACCATAAAAAATCCTTATAATCCATAATTTATAGATAACACACATATTAATCGCATCGTTCACTACAGTATTATTAATCAAATGTAAAAGCATTAACACGAAGTATTTTAATTTTCGCGTGTTACCGAAAATAACAACTATCATTCTTGTCCTGATAACGTTTCTGAAATTGGCTCTGGACATATTTACCATCGACATTTTCTTAATTAGACTGTCACTTACCGAACATAAACTTCCTTCATATATTATTTTCAATATTTTTGACGTTCGCTTAGAACTTGTAATTCCGCTACGAATTATTAATGATTTTTGTTAAGAAATACACGGAAATCGGGTTGTTGATAAACGAAAATACTTAATAGAGGTGGTTAAAATATAATGTATTTTACTGAATTTGAAGGCAGGTGAACTGGATTAAAAACATTTTAATTTCGCAAGATTTTACCAGATGTTTTATTAAAAATGTATAAGTTCTTACAACATTTAAAGAGTACGATTTTTTGTGCAAGAGCAATAATATAACATAAATAAATAATAAAAAGAGATCCAGTTTTGTACAGGGTTCAAATAAAAAAAATAACAAACGTTTAAAAAATTTCAGAAGCCGTCAGATTTTGCAAAAAAATGATCAAATGAGAGTACAAAGTAAAAAAATCATACCGATAGACAGACCGACGGATTTGAGAAACATGTTTTTCGGCATCTAGGGACCCTAAAACATAAAGATCTGAAAAAAATCAAAGGAGGTAACAACAAGCTTCATGAAAATAAAGAATAATAATAGTATAATATTTAGGAACAATAACCAACGATTTAATACATTAAGGACTGTATTTTTTTATTCCAGCAATTTAAAAGAACGATAAATAATTTAAATCAACAATAAATAAACAAAAATAAAATTATTTATTAATACAACTTTTACCATTCTTGAAGTTTTTTTTTAATTCTATAAATTTAAGTTTTGTGGATTTAAAAGTAAAGTTTGGAATATTTTCATTAAATTTTTTTATTTCGACTTTTATTTTGAATCCGTAAATATCATGACTCAGAGAGCCCGGTTTTTCCAGGTTTTGGAATAATTCGATGACTGTTCGACTGAAAGATTTTAAAAATAATCTAATATGATTACATTTGCTTTAGCCGTTTTAAAAATAATTATCGAACTTAACTACAATGGAAGTAGCAATCTTTCATTGTAGTTAACACGAACACAATGCGTCTGTTTTGTCATCGTATAAACAATTATTGGTAACAAAACTGACAAAATATACCCAATTAGTCGCTTTTATATTATTCATGGCTATTTCGATTTAACTTGAATTACTTTTTATTAGTTTAGTTGTTTCAAAAATATGACGCATTTCCCTGCGCCAAAAAAACATATAAAGAGCCCCACTTGTTGGTTCGTAGCTTAGCCGACAAAACAAATTTTACCTTACCATAATCTTGTAAGTTGTTGCTTCAAGCTTTTTTCGCCAAACAATTATTATTCTTTAATTCAACAGACTCTGTATTAAACGTATTAAAAATCAACAATACTAGCTTGCTTCTATTTCTCAAAATTTCAAAAACGTGATTCTAAAAAGAAAAATAAGACAGTAAGTGGAGTTCTCTTGCCGCTATACGAGTATTAAATGTCCCGCAGACAAAAATGAGGTTACCAAATCATTTGGAAAAAACAATTAGAAATGTAATCCAAGTTCAGTAATTTCTTACGCTTTTAGTTGAATTATTGATGTTAGAACTAAAATCCTTAGTTTAGTTTCTTAAGCCGATTCAAATCAGGCGGTCTTTTCATACCAAGGAAAAAGTTTCAGTAATCAAATTAATTCTGCAATCCCAAGAAAAAATTGGAGAAAAGGTTGCATAACGAATCCATAAAATAATAGCTTTTTTACATTTAGTGATTGTAAATAAATTGAACAGTATAAGAATCGCTGAGGAGTAAAAGAGAACAATTCCAATTTTGTGGGAAATTAATCTGGGATAGCCATTTTGTTTGTATGACTAAGATGCATACGTTGAGTGGAAAAAGATACATATTTTGCTACATTTAAAGCTAGTTTTTGATCACAAACGTTGATCCGAAGAAGGGAATTATTCCAAAAATAATTTCCTTTTTCCGCTCATCGCGTAACTAAGAGGGCCAGAAAATTTTATAATAAACTTAAGGAGGTCTAACAACTATGCAAAAAACGAGTAATGGGCATTGTCTTTGACTATATGCAAAATTTACCGCTTCCACACCTACCAGTTCAAGAAATGTTTTACCTAAGGAATCTTTGGCTCAATGTATTTTGTCTCAATAATGTAAAAAATAACTCAAATGTATTTTACACCTACCATGAGGGACTAAAGGCCCTAATGAGGTATGCTCATTTATATCCGATTATATCGAAAAGTATATTCCCACTAACATAAAGGAACTCTATATCTTCAATGATGGTTGCAGTGGTCAGAATCGGAACCACACAGTGACCAGATTATTACTGGCCCTCTCAATGTCCGGTCTATTTAAGGCTATTCATCAGTACTTTCCGGTCAGGGTACATAGCTTTCTGCCTGCGATAGGAATTTTGCGACCATAAAAAGATCGGTCCGTAAGGTTGACCGAATCTATGTACCTGATCAGTACTCGAGCCTAATAGCAAATTCCAAGAAGCAGGAGTCAAAACGTGTTGTCAGAAAAATAAAAAATCGTGATATAACCAACTTTAAGGATTGGTGGAGGGTCTGTCTTCCGGTTCGTCTCGTCGAAGGCAGACCTCTGGGTTATTAACATAAGTGGTTTCACGTGTTCGGTTCTGCTGCTTTATTTCGGGGGGAAACGGGAGACTCAACCGTTCAGTGTGGAAACTAACGACCCCGCCAGAAAGGGAGCAAACACTGTGAACGTGTGAGGCCCAGTTGTTCCTGCATTCTATCCCGTTCGTCTACCGCAGTTCTACAAAGAATATTAGTGTAATGGCCGCTATGAAGCGGGAGTGAGAGGGGTAAGGGGATAGCTTGAAAGAAAAGGTCATCTCGTGAGACCAGTAGTACTCTCAATCAATGGCATCTAGTGGAAGCCAAGATGCATTGGAAGGGTTTATAAAGAAAGACAAATTTAAAGATATTGAAATACACGGGGTGACCGGGAGCTGAGAGCTCGTCATCCGGACATCCCACCGATAGATCATGGTTGTGTGTCTCTCCGAAAACTAACCTGAACCTGAACCTGATTGGTGGGGAAGATACTTCAAGAAATCTTCGCAAGGCATTGGGGTATCGAAAACGACATTTGCCATCAGTCAGTATCGATACTTTAGATAGAAGTCAGAAGATAGGGGTATTTTGACCGTGTCAGAGTTTATCGATCCATCGACTCACAAACACTTCCTTTCGCCTTATTAAGGGTAATGAAGAAGTTATTTTAGTATATTTATAAAAAAATCACAGATCTCAGAAAAATTGTTCATTATATAACTGATAAATATGCAGATTTTTACACGAAAATGTTGACATGGCCTACCTCTACTCAAGCCGGAGAACAAAATGAAGGGGAAAACGAATAGATTTTTTTGCTTTAATGTTTTTTGCATCTTTTTCCTTAATAAACGTTAATTTTAAAAATTTTTCTCTTTGTTTTTACTTCTTTGTTATTTAAGTATTTTTATTTCACTGTTTGAATTTATGAACTTTCACCCTGTATATTTTGTAAATACCAATCCAATACAAGGAAATTACAAGAATCCTAAATCCGTATTGCTGTTATCTATGAGTATAATTTGTCTGTTGTGAGTTTTGTCATATCAATGAAACTAGAGAAGTTATAAGGGTTTTTTCGTTTTTCTCAAAACAGGGTTGCTTGGAATTTTTCTTCTCACCGATTCAAAATCGCATTAACTGAGAGCCGTTGATTCCAATGGTCGCACTCAAAAGTGAAGGAAACGGAGAAACAGTTCTAAGATTTTTTTAAATTTTTTTCAGTTATAATAAGGAAAAATTTGCAAAAGAGTTATATTAGAGCATATAGTTTTTAAGAATGCATTCATTTGCATTTACATACCCGGTATTATTATAAATTTCTTAGTTTTTTTTTAATAAAACTGAAAAATCGTTTTATTATATTAGTTTTACTTCTGTAACAAATTCTCAAAAGTATTGTAATTGTGAAAAAATCACACTCCGAGATTTTTTAGATCTTTACGTTTCAGGGTCTCCAGATATTTTCTCAGTTCCGTTGGTCTGTCTGCTTGTTTGTCTGTCTCTTCGCGGCATAGCTAAAAAACTACTAGTCCGATGTTATGGGGATGTCCTGGAAAATTTTGATAAAAATCCAATATGCCAAAACAGAATGGCGGCCTAGTAAAATGTTACAAAAATTTTAGTAAAAGATTACTTATTCAATTTGCTTCAAATTTTCCACAAAAATCAAGTGTCACCTAGATGTTGGTGTAAATCGCAGATAGCAAAACAAATTGGTGGCCAATAAAATATAACAAAAAATCAACACGAAAAAACTACTTATTAAATTCACTTGAAACTTTGTTTAAATATAAGTGTGATATAGAGATAAACTAGTAACTGAAACACAATAACGGTTAAATAAAATGTTTAAAAAAGTAACGTAAAATGGCTTTTTATTCAATTGACTTTCAAGTTTGCAGAAAAAATTAAATGTGATATAAACTGGCATTAATTGAACATGGCGGAATAAAATGGAGGCGTGTAAAGACTACTTACTCAATTTAACTTACTTTACCACAATTATTTAACTAATTCAAATGGTACCCAAAACTCAAGTGTGGCATAAGTAGACACTGGTAAACTATTGGTAGGAATCTAATATGGTGGAACAAACGGTGCCCAGTATAAAAGTTTGAAAAAACAGCATATGTGTTACTAAATAACTATGTATCAAATTAAACTGAGTTCCAAATTAAAATCAGGTTAGATAATGTCAACAACATACATAGAAATTTGTAAATGTAATTTTTTTACATTTTTTATGGTCACCAGTATATGTTTTTAAGTCTTGATTCTGTGTGCATCATACTACTAGGCATCTTAGAGTACTTTTCTTGCAATTGGTCAACATTCTAAACATTTTCTCATTTAAAAATCTCAGTTTCCAAAAAAAAGGAATCGGCACAAGCGCAAACGTTTCAATATCGATTACGTTGTGAACGTGCTAGGCAATAATTTTAATTTAAGGACTACTTCTTTTGATCAACCTTAAACAAATGCTTATACTCCATACTCTATGGATAACACACAATTACATCGCAATATTCACTACCGTATCACCAACCAAATGTAAAAGCATTAACAGGAAGTATTTTAATTTTTGCGTGTTGCCGAAAATAACAACTATCATTCTTGTCCTGATAACATTTCCGAAATAGGCTCTGGATATATTTACCATCGACATTTTCTTAATTAGTCTGTCACTTACCGAGCATAAGCTTCCTTCATATATTCTTTTCAATCTTTTTGACGTTCGCTTAGAACTTGTAATTTTGTTACGAATTATTAATGATTTTTGTTAAGAAATACACGGAAATCGGGTTGTTGATAAATGAAAGTACTTGATAAAGATGGTTAAAATACAATGTATTTTACTGTATTTGAAGGCAGGTGAACTGGATTTAGAACATTTTAATTTCGGAAGATTTTACCGGACGTTTTGTCTAAAATGTATGTTTTTACGAAATTTGAAATTTAAGACTTTTTTTGTCATATTGCAACAGCCACTATGTTTAATATTTTAAATAAAATGTAAATAAAATAATATAACATTCTCTGTTTTTTTATGATGTCTACATTTTTATATACGTGTATATGTGTGATTTTTATTACCCCACAAAAAAATAAATAATAAAATTTCTATGCAAGAATCTAAGCAAAAGAGCTGTAATCTCAGCTTATGAATTGTGAATTCAGGTTTGTAGCGGGTTTAAATAGAAACAAATCTTAAGTGGCAAAATTTTAAAAGTTATCAGAGTCCCCAGAGTTTGTGAAAAAAAAAATCCACTTTTCCCATTTAAAATAATATATAAAATATTCTATATTTGGGGTCATGTAATAAATGCATATTTACACTATTTTGAAATACAAATTGCCTGCAAGAAAAAACCTAATAGCTTCATGGAAATGAAGCAGCAATAATACTAAGGAACAATAACCAACCATTTATAACAATACTACTTTTTTATAATAAATAAATAATTTGAATCAATAATAAATAAAAAGAAACATAATTACTTATTGATACAACTGCTATTCTTCTTGAAGCTTTTTCTTTGTTTTCTCATAAAAGGAAATTATTATAATCGTGAAAAAATCACGCTTCGAAATTTTTTTAGATCTTTACGTTTCCGGGGCCCTAGATGCCGAAAAATATGTTTTCTCAATTACGTCGGACTGTCTGTCTGTCCGTCTGCAGTCTGTCTGTTCTCGGCATAGCTAAAATCTTCTTACCCGATTGACTTCAAATTTTGGTCAAAAATTAAAGATCATATGGGGATGACCTGGTAATATTTTAGTAGAAATCCAATATGGTGAAACAAAATGGCGGCCTAGTAACATGTTAAAACAATTATTAAAGTGCGGGACACGAAAGAAAACCGGGCGGTCCTTAAAATAAAGGTTCATAGTCTTAAGCAAGCGGAAAAGTAAAATTTGTGTACGCAAATAAATTTATGTTATTTTATTTCTTGTAATAGTTTGCCGCTTCACCTATAAAGTGCGCCAGCTAAGCGGTACGGAAAATTAATCGAGGATTTAGTAACTTTTGCACATGCACAGTCTCCATGCACTTGCCGCTAGAAGGTTCAAGCTATTTCCAGTGGCGCCTATACATTTCGAGCATTTGTTTTCATTTCTATATAAATTGCGTTGCGTTGAATTTGAATTATTATTTTGAAGTAACGATGGCGAGCAAAAGAGGTAAAACAATTCGAAGCGGTGCACGTGAAGTTATTGCGAGTGTTATAGAGGCCTGTACTGGAGAAGCTGAAAATAATAGTTTGACTATTCGAATTCAAAATCGAACAGAACGCGCTGCATTTTACACTGGTGTTTCGGAAAGTAGTGTAAGAAAAATTCAAAGAGAACATAATGATCGCTCATGTTCTACTTCACCTTTAAAATCTCCTGGTAATCCCCGTTATCATACAAAGATAAAATAAACGATGGTGATTTTCAAGTAATTCGACGAACAATAGAGGATTTTTATGTAAACTTGAAGAAGGTTCCGACCTGCGAACCCCTACTTCGTGCCGTAAAGAACAAAATACATTTTCCGTTCGGGTATAAAACCTTAAAACGGCTTTTACGATCAAATGGTTTTGTTTGGCGTAAGTGCCAAAATAAACGAAAATTGCTCATTGAGAGACCAAATATTTTTCACTGGCGGGTGAAATATTTATCAACTGTAAGGCAATATAGGTAAGAAGGACGCAATATCTAGACGAAACCTGGGTAGATAATGATATGACAGTGAACAAATGCGGGCAAAGTGAAAGTGTTACAGGTGTTGTTCAGGGAATCCGCTCTAGTAGTCGCTTTATTATAATTCCTGCTGGTTCAGAAGCCGGATTTGTTCCAGATGCTGCTTTAGTTTTTCGCTCGAGACTAACAACTGGAGACTATCATGGACAGATGAATAGAGATAATTTTTAAAAGTGGTTGCTCGAGAAGCTTCTACCTAACATTCCTCCCAAATCAGTCGTGGTAATGGGTATGGTGGTATTATTCTCACGTAGAAGATAAAGTGCCAACTAAATACTCTAACAAAAGTTCATATGATATCGTGGCTTAAATCGAACAATCTTGTATGTGATCTAACATGGAGAAAATATCAATTATATGAAGTAATATCAGCCAACAAGTCTAGAGAAAAAAAGTATAAAATTGACGATCTTTTACGTAACCTCGGTCATACACCTTTAAGGCTGCCTCCATATATGTGCGACCTCAACCCTATTGAACTTGCATGGGCAGGTGTAAAAAATATATTCGAGAGCGCAACACCGGTGAACTTTCAACTAAAGATTTAAATAAAATAACATTAGAAGCGATTGACTCAATATCAGTTGAAAATTGGAAATCGTATGTGAACATGTTCGTTCTATTGAAGATAAATACTGGGAAGTAGATGGCAAAATTGAAACGGCTATTGATAATTTAGTTATCAAACTGGGATCTTTCTGTAGTGACGACGAAATCTCATCATTTTCAGAGGAAGACAACGATTTAGAAGGAATCGAACCATTAGAATTACAGCCGTCAACCTCAAAAATGGCTTAGTTTTTTTTTTCATATATTTTGTAAAATTATTCATAAAGTAGCTGTCAATAAACTGCTTCAAAATAATTAATTTTCAATGCAATGCCGGGTGTCAAAAAATATCTAATTGCAATTAATATTTGAAAAACTACAGAACTCATATTTTTCCATAATTAATACATCAATGTAGTTATAGTAGGGAAACCAACACTGATTCCAGTGAACAAGATTTATCAAAATTTTAAATTATGCAGTTCGACTTTGGGCTATTCGGGTATGCCAAAAGTGACCGTTTGTCTCTGTCTGGCATATTACTTTGTACAGGGGGCGCCATTGTGAAGTACTATACAGGGCGTTTCCTAATTGCGTGTTATCTGAAGTGCGTATAGTCAAAAAGGAGTTCCATATTATTTAAAGAACGACGGGACACCACTGGTTTAAAGAGATTTCTTGGCCGACCTTCCTAAACCGACTGACTCCGCCCGGTTTTCTTTCATGTCCCGCGCTATACTAAGAAACTGCTTATCCAATTTGCCTCTAATTTTGCATTAATTTAAGTGTTACGTAGGAATCAACTGGTTAAATTTTGGAACGAATCCAAGACGGCGGAACAAAATGGCGGCTTAATAAAATATATATAAAAATTCAGTATGAAAAAACTACTTAACTGACTAGTTTCAAATTGTCATATTTTTTCAATAGCTAACTGTCGTACAGAGATGAACAAAATTGTGGTACTAATTCAAGATGACGCACGGCCAAATAAAATGTTTGTAATCGTGAGAAAACAACCTCTCAGGTTTTCCATATCTTCACGTATTACCGTCCCCAGATGCTAAAAAATATGTTTTATCAATTCCGTCGTTCCGTCTGTCGTTTTGTAGCCATAGCTTAAAAACAACTTATCAGAATGACTTAGAGTTTTAGTCAAATTAAGGGTCATATGGGGATGACCTCGTAAAATTTTGGTACATATCGAATATGCCGGAACAAGATGGCGGCCTAGTGAAACGTTTAAAAAATTAATACTTATTATTAAAACAAATTATCCAACTCAACTCAAATTTTGTATAAAAATCAAGTGTTAGATAGGAATGAAATGGTGACATTTTGGAATGAATATAAGGTAACAAAAAAAAATGGCGGCCTAATACATTTATTAAAAAATCAGCCTGAAAAAACTACTTATTAGATTAATTTCAAATTTTGTGCAAGCAATGTATCACAAGATAAACTGGTAAAGTTATGGTAGAAATTCAAATGGCGGCCAAAATTTTTTTCTAAAAAATCCTCCTAAAAAATCTTAAACTGTTATGAATCATGCTAACTAATAAAGTTGGCTGTGATGTCAAAAATATTAAAATTAGATTTTTTGGGATGTGTCAATATGTGGTGTCAGTAGTCATTTTCATTCTCATTATGTTACGTTTTGGAAAAGATAATTTAAAATGTATTAGAGATGAAGTAAATAATGCAATTCCAGATAAAATGAAAAGATCTAAAAGTAGTGTGTTACTAAAATAATAGGAAGTTTGTTTAAATTTAGTAACACAAATTTATGTTACTAAATTTATCGGAAATTTTGTTTTCATAAAAGTTTTGACGTGACGTATATAAAACATCTCGGTTTTATCCTTTACCAAAGTAAACTTAAAAAAATGTAGTTCCCTCGAACAGTTTATATATTGAACTAGTGATCTTGACTAAATGTGTATTATTAAATTATTGTGAAATTTTATTTTCGTAAGAATTGTAATTTAAACTTAAGTGATTATCAAAAAATATAAAATACGTTACCTGTGTGTTAATTTAGCATGTGACTTATGTCAAAAAATGTCCTGTGTAATCACCCTTAGAATACCATGGAGGAAAATTTTCATTCAAATTTTTTATTTGGGCTTCTATATTGTGTATTATTAGATATAATGACCCATTGCACCTGATGTTTTAAGATTTAAATTAATTAGATGATTCTTCAACTTAAATACTCCGAAGTAAAAAGTTATTTTTTAAAAAATAATTTTATTTCTAAAATCTGTCTTAACAGTAAGAGTTTAAAGATGAGAATGAATTGCATAAATATGATTAAATGTATGTTAACTTCGGGCCCGGGAATCTGCATCAGCAAATCTTCATCCGTTCTTGAAATCGCTATCGTGGGAATTACTTCTGTCAGCAGTTTCCATACATGTAACTTTCGACTAAATTCAATTATTTCAAACATATATTATAATATCCATGGCATTTGCTTCAGCCGTTTTAAAAATAATTGTTTAAATTAATTAAAATTGAAATAGCCATAAAAAACGTTAAAAGAAGCTAAGTAAATCTGTTTTGCCATCGTATACACTGGGGGTGTCAAAATTGTCAAAACATATACATTTGTGTCCCCTTTTAACGTTATGCATGGCTACTTCGATTTATGATGAATAATTATTTACCAATTTTTAAAAGTATTTTGAAAATAGTTACAGTAAATATCATCATACTAAATATTTTTGAGATAAAGAAGAGAACGTCTCTCAGTTTTCCCAGCATTGCGATTCTCTTTTGTTTTACTTCCATCGTAAAAGAGAAGTATTGTAATCGTGAAAAAATCCCTCCCCGAGATTTTTTCAGATCTTCACGTTTAAGGGTCCCTAGGTTACGAAAAACATGTTTTCTCAATTTCGTCGGTCTGTCCGTTTGTCTGTCTGTCTGTCTGGCTGTTCGCGGCGTAGCTAAAAAACTACTTACCCGATTGAATTCAAATTTTGGAAAAAAATCAAGGTCATATGGGGATGACGTGGTAACATTTTGGTAAAAATACAATATGGCAAAACAAAATGGCGGCCCAGTTATAAAAATTATTATTAAAAAACTGCTCGTTCAATTTATTTCAAATTTTGCATGAACATCAAGTAATATGTTGGAATCTACTGGTAGAATTTTGGTACGAATCCAAGATGGTGGAACAAAAAATATATATTGTATATATATATATATATATATATATATATATATATATACATATATATATATCCTCAGAAATCATATATATATATATATATATATATATATATATATATCCTGTATGAACCCCATATTATCAGTCTTTGCCTACTCCGTTGGTCCGCAGATATTTCCCAGATATTAAGTTTGTAAATGGTTTTCGATAACGATCCTCTTATGTTAGAATGATGTATTATTTGAGGTTAGGATCCAGTCAAAAACAAAAGACTTTTTTTAAATTGTTGACGTTTCGCAACTTTATAGTTGCATCCTCAAGATACATATAGATTCTATATTCTGCATCAAACCCATATTATCAGTCTTTTCCTACTACGTGAGTCAGCAGATAATCCCCAGATGTTAAGTTTCTAAATGGTTTTCGTTAACGTTCCTCTTGTTTTATGTTAGAGTTGTGTAATATTTGGGGTAAGGGCCAGTAAAATAAAACAAAAGTCTTTTTTTAAATTATCGACTTTTCGCAACTTTATTGTTGCATTCTCAGGACACATAGATTTTATATCCTGCATGAAACCCATATTATCAGTCTTTACCTACTCCGTTGTTTCGTAGATATTTCCCAGATATTAAGTTTCTTAATGGTTTCCGTTTAGAGTGGTGTATTATTGGGGTTAGGAAATACGGGTTTCATGCAGAATATAAATTCTATGTGTCCTGAGGACGCAACAATAAATTTACGAAACGTCAAAAATAAAAAAAAAGGGCTTTTGTTTTTTTATTGGATTCTAATCCCAAATAATCCACCACTCTAACATAACAAGAGAATCGTTAATAAAAACCATTTAGAAACTTAATATCTGGGGACCAACTGAGTAGGTAAAGACTGATAATATGGGTTCCAATTTAAGATGGCGAAATAAAATGGCGGCCAAATAATTTTTTTAAAAAATCAACGTAAAAATTAAACTTATTAAACTGACTTTAAATTTTGCAGAAAAATTAAATTTGAAAATAGCATAAACTTGTACGAATTCAAGATGCCCTAACAAAATTGCGGTGTGTCAATAAAAAAACTACTTATTAAATTTATTTTCATTTATTCTCAAAAGGCAAGTGTGGCATAGGTAGAAAGAAAATGGTAAAATATTGATAGAAATCCAATACAATGGAATAAAATTGCGCCCAATAAAAATGACTATGTGTGATTATGTACTGAACTAAATTGTATCACACTTCACTATCCCTAACAAATGGAAAAAAATCATAAGGACGGAAGTTTCGGGTAAAGGAAATTTACCGATTTTTTAGCAAGTCTTTCGCCTACAAATTATTTTTCGCTCTCCCAGTATTGTAAGCAACCTATTTTGACACTGCTTTGACAGACGTAAGTGAAAGTTACTCAACAAGGTATTGGTTGCCCTTAACGACAGGATGTAAGTGAACTTACATCCCTAGGAAAATAATAATCTAAAATCATTATAAGTAGCTTTAATTTTTGATTTCATCAACATATTACAAAAATCCGGACAAAAATCTGGTGATATTAGTTGAAATGAATATTAATCGTACAATTATTATTAATTATTTTGGAAACATTATTATATTTTCTCCACAAAATGTTTCTGTCACTGTTGAAGCACTGCAAGAGACTCCTGGCTGGGTCTTATTGTATAAAATTTTATTCGCTACTTCCTTTTTATTATTGAGGCTCTCATGTGTATACATTTCCATCTACCATGTCGCTTGATAGCTAATACATCAACTCCAGTATTTGCATAAAGTTCTTCTACAAGAGTGTCCAGTATATATTTTGAAGTTCTCAAACTTTAGAAATTTCGCAATTTTACTTGAAATTGACGAAAACGTATTTTTCCCGACAGGCTGGTTTAAGCAGTTTCCATTTTGATAACGCATTGAAGCGCGGATTAATAGTCGTCACGTGGGATCTTGTATCAATGTACTTTTGAATTATTTTGAAATGACAAACCTGAGTATCGTAAATGACAAACCTGAGTATCGTCACTTTTTTTCGCTGTAAATGTACGTGACATTCCATTTTTGGAGTCAGGAATGGTCACAATTATGACGTCTTGACTTATTTTAACATTGTCCATTTTCATTTCACAGAGTTCATTAGAACGGCACGCTCCAGCAACTCCCATTACCAACCTTCATCAATAAGTATATATCATCGGGGGTTCCAGCATGAACTTATTTACATCTTCCCTGTTAAACACATTCGGTCTATAACCATCATTTTTCTTTTCAAAAATGTTTGTATACTTAGAAATATCTATATTTGCCTCTATAAAAAGGGTGGACTTCAACATCGATTACTCACATCATAAGCTTGATGGGGATTTCAATATAGCACTTTTTTCGTGGAAATACGCCAAAAACAAGGTTTCTGAGACTGCAGTAGCTGTCTTGCTTTGGAATCAATTCTTAAAGGATTTATATGCTGTTTTATACCTTTTTTTCGACTTTTCCGGTAGTAGAGATAAACAAGCAATATTCGCTGATTCTTGTATGTCTGAAACATCCATTTTGTCAACAAAGAATCAAACAATTTGACTTCTTCAAACTTTTCGCTATGAATTGTTAACTTGACGTTGTTGATAAAATAAAAACTGCTTATGTTGCTCTGGCAACGGATCACGGCTGCCTTCATAATTTAATGAGAATGCTATCGGATCTAATGATAATGAAACAATATACAGGGAGGGGGGAAAAATGTTATATACTATATGGGATGTAAGTACATTAACCAATCTCCAACTTTTTTGCCAGCCTTCGCTATCGCTCGGGCGCAAACTCGTCTTCGACTGGTAAATGTTACTTATATCCCTTATAGTATAAATAACTATTGTTTCTTACTTTCATAACTGCCTAAAACACTCTTAGGTAAAATTCTTGCGATCTATAAACAAACCCTGTATGAAACTTATTTAAAACCAACAATACTAGCGTACTTCAATTTCTCAAAACGTTCTGGGGCAGTGGATTTGAGACACGTGATTTAAAAAAGAAAAATAAATGGAATTCACTTGAGCTTTATACGAGTATTAAATGTTCCGCCGACAAAATTGAGTCTACCAAATCAATTGGAAAAAACAATTAGAAATGTAATCAAAGTTCAGTAAATTTTTACGCTTTTGAAATGATTGATGTTAGGATTCTGTGCTAATCGTCATGTAATTTAATTTCTTAAACTCGTTCAAATCAAGCGGTCTTTCCAGACTAAGAAAAAAGTTTCAGTATTCAAATGGATTTTATAATCCTAAGCAGACATCATAAAATACTAGCTTTTTATTATTTAGTGACTGTAATAAAATTGAACAATATAAATCGTATTAACAAAAAGCCGGTGATAGGAAATATCCAATGGAGCCACTTAGACCGATGCTAGAAGGACAAGGAAATGGAAAAACAGTTGAGAACCGCTCATTATTTTTATTTCTATATTAACAATAAGGTAAAATGTGCAACAAAGTCATACTCTACCGTTATAGTTTTTAAGAATGCATTCAAATACATGTAAAGACCCCTTATATAATTATAAATATGTGATTTTTTTTTCGAATAAAACTGCAAAACTTACTTATTTTGGCAGTTTATTTTTTTTTTGGTCTTAAATAAATCTACCAATTAGTTTTAATTTGGTAGTTTATTTTTCAAATTATAATCAGGTTAGAAAATGTCAAAAAAATTACATAATGCGACAACCTACTGCAAATATAGGACAATAAAGGAGGAACTATGATAAATGAAGGAAATAACTTAGAACGTTATTTTGTAATTTTGTAGGTGTGGAGGTTCCTCGAGCAAAGATAAAAATGCTGGAGAGGTAACTTATACATGAAAATTCTGTGACTAAATTTCATCTTTTAATATTTACAATAAAAATTAAGATATTAAGTTCCAGTTTTCCGTATTATTTAGCACTAGGTATAAAGTTTATAGTATATAAATAATAAATGCAGTGTTCCACAAAACATTTGTTATAGAGTGTTATGCAAGACATTGAATTTTTCCAAACTTATCTTACACGTCAACTGTTACAAAATGAGATATTTTAATAATTTTTTCTAGCAAAATATTCTATGATTAATTAAAAAATATTTATAGGTAAAACGGCCAAGAGAAATCGCTGTAAATTATTTTCAAATTCGAAAGATGACCGCTAGAGGGAGCAACAGCAACAGAAAAATGTAAATGCCAATTTATTCTTAAATTTCTTTAATTGAGGTATGTTGAAAATATAAGCATTGTATTCTTTAACCAATTAGGCACTTTTCTGCTTCAAACCATTTTTGTCTAATTTCAAAAATAAAGTGGTGGGTGAAGGTCAAATATTTTTGCCTTCAAATATAAATATCTCTGTTTTGGATGAACCAATTTTATTTAACTTGATGTCGAAAAAACTGCTTTTTTTGCTTTACACATGCAGCCATAAACTGTACCGTAATAACTTTGTTAGTGATAACTAGATGGTGTTATTTCGGAATTCTCCAAATAATGCTGATTTTCTCAAAACAATCAAATGGTGACGCTATGATTTTTATAGCACAATTTTGGTAGTTTTGAAGGGCATTGAAGAGTGAACTAAAAAATATTGGTTTGTGTTTAAATTAAAAAAGTTGATGATGGTCTCTCGAATCCGAAACGTCGGATTGAAAAATTAACTTTACATTTTTGTAGAGGAGAAAAAGTGGCAATGGCAAAGTGGAAATTATTTTTATCTCTCATTTCAGTTAATCCAAAAATTTCAGGAAAACCAGAAAACTGGGAAAAAAAAGGCACCAATAAAAACTTTAGTAATCTCAGTGTTATAATCGCATTCCTAATACGGTCCACCATATCGTTTCTTCTAGTAGGTGTAGTCGCATATACTAAATATTTTTACTTTTCGTAAAGAGATTCAGTATATGCGAGTAGTTTTCAATAATTTAACTATATTTGTTGTTAGTTGTTAGTTCATTTCGTCGTTTTTTGTTATTGTTTCACCGAAGCAAAGTAGAACTCGGTTTAAACTTTTTAACTAAACCGAGTCCTGCCCTGCCTCACCCTATTTTATTGCGAAGCCTATGTGATTATGAGACTGAGTTTTAGTATTTTTTGTTTTATTCCTTTATTAAGTTTTGTTCTTTACAGTTATGCAAGATTACTAAAGCTTCTATTGGAGCGTTGTTTTTTACCAGCTTTTTGGTTTTCCTAAAATTTTAGAATTAATTGAAATGAGAGATGAACATAATTTCCACTTTGTCAATGACACTTTTTCACCTCTACATAAAGGCAAGGTTAAATTTTCAATCGTACGTCTCGGATTCGAGAGACCATCGTCAACTTTTCTAATTTAAATGCGGACCCGGATTTTTCATTTTACTGTTCAATGCCCTTCATAACTACCAAATAAATTGTAATTTAAAAGTCACTAGGACTGAATGAGGGTGATCTAGCCGCAATAGTCTTCTGCGATTTTTCAGAGGCGTTCGACTGTGTAAGTCATGTGACACGGCTGCGTAAACTATCTTTATATGGCTTTAGGGGGGTGGTGCTTGAGTGGTTCTCGTCATATTAAATGGGCAGGAAACAACTGGTGAAGAGTCGAGATGGCATGTCTGAAGTTATGACTATTAAGCATGGCGTCCCACAGGGTTCGGTATTGGGTCCAATATTGTTTCTTCTGTATGTTAATGATCTGGCTACCCTTGACATTGCTGGACAGTTTACTTTTCTTTGGGTAGGTGGAGAAGCCGATGCTTTGGTAAACAGAGTGTCTGCTGATGTTGGGAGGATTCAGTTGTGGTCTGACGCTGATTCCCTTAGTTTTAATAACAAGACTAATATAATGACTTTTAAATTTGATGTAGATGCAACTTACATACCCATTTCTAACAGGAGTTCTACCAAATTCTTGGGCGTCTGGATGGATAACAGGTTAAAATTTAGTGACCCCATCTTAGCACTTAATTCCAAATTGGCTACAGGTTGCTTTGCAGTTCGTATAGTTTCACAGGAGTTGGGTAGTGCTATGGCAAGAAATGTTTACGTCAGCCTAGTTGAAGCCCATTTGAGATATCGCATTCCATTCTGGGGATTTTACGCCCAATGTCATCTTAATTCAGTTTTTCTTTTGCAAAAAGGAGCAATTCGTTATGTTTGCTGAGCCAGGGTTAGAGGCCATCGCAGGCCTTTGTTTTACCAAGAAAAAATACTAACATTGCCTTGCTTACTGATATTAGAGACTGCATCCCTTTACCATAAGCGATTCAGAGACATGAGAATGAGTCGCCAGTATGAAACAAGAGATTCTGATAACTTACCCTTACCTATTCCTAAATCAGAACTTACCAAAAATTCTATCTACTTTGAGGGGCTTAAGATGTATAGCCACCTTCCACTACATATCAAACAACTAACGACAATTAAATTTAGAAAACACTTTTTATAGTTTACAAGAGTTTCACGACACCAACCTGTGATTGTCCAGTTTATTAAACATTGTCATTTCCTGTTTTTATAAAAATATTATTAGTGTGCTTTATTTGTTAGAATATTGTATACTATTTCATTTCTGTATATCTTATTTTAGCCATATTAGTTTATTGTATTTTTATAGATATGCTTGTTCACAACAGTTTGCTTACTCTTTATAACAAATAAAACAATTTTGACTTCGGCTATTGAGATATCTACATTTAAACGTAAAAATGTTTGACCTTCCCGCACCACTTTTATCATACCTCAATTAGAGAAATTTAAGAGGAAATTGGCATTTACACTTTTGTGTTGCTGTTACTCCCCCTAACGGCCAACTTTCGAATTTGAAAATAATTTACTGCAATTTCTCTTGGCCTATAAATATTTTTTTTATTAAGTTCTATCGGTTCCCGAGCTACAGCCGTTCTCTATTATTGGACCACCCTGTATATAAAGAATTCGCAAAAGTTGAGCGCCACCTAAATATAAAAAAAAATCTGTTTTGCCTATTTTCTACATAAAACAAACTCTCAAGTTATTACAAACGCCAAGACATTAGTATTTTTTTTGCTAAAAATAAGTAAAACTAAACATTTAAAATTTCCTTCATATGTAAACTCTCAAAAATGAGCTTTTGATTTTTATCTTGAACGGGGCCGTCCTCTCCTCATAATTCGCCACCACCAATATTGGTTAAATTTTAAAGATAGAAAAAAATCTTAAATATAAAAGTTATAGGGTTTATTACCCAGTTTAAAGAAAATTAATATTCATGTATACTGGATGTCTCAAAAATATGTGGCATACGTAAAATACATTTTTTAAAATAACACCATGTATATTATAGGTCCATTAAATATATCTATTATTGCTGATTATAAATACACACACGATATAAGTTTTTTGTCGGAAAAAAACTGGCATAAGCTTTTTGCTTACTAGTAGTACTATTTTTTATGACCCCAATACCACCTTTTTTCTCAATAAATAATTTCTGTCTCTTAATAGAACATAGGAGTATAGGGAAAGAAATATGTTAAAGGAAGGAATTCACTAAGAACATTATTTTGTAATTTTGTAGTTATGGGGGTTTCTCGAGCAAAGTAAAAAACCGCTGGAGTTGCAGTTTTTCGTATTATTTAGCACTAGGAATAAAGTTTATGGTATATAAATAATAAACGTAGTGTTCTAGAAAATGGCTCTTGTAAACAATTTGACAAATTTAAAATATATATTTGAAAGATTACCGTTTTTTAATACTTCCTGTACACAAAAGTTTATGGATTAACCACTTTTTTAAATTATATCCAAAAAAACTAAGGTTTCGGAAGGTTGCACTTGGCGTATCGCTGAAAACATATTTTTCACAAAATTAATTTATGAACTACGTAAAAGATTGATTATGTTATAATGCTCTATTACACAAAAATGATTATTTCTAATTAAAAGTTAGAAATAATTATATTAGACATTATTAAACGTTTTTCAACATATATATAATGTTATTACAACTGCTAAACAAAGAGAGAGAGCGGGAGTATCGCTCGTTGGATGGAAATCCAGTGTGCTGGGGATGCTACGTTGCCAAGTTTATTTTATATATGACCTATATAAATTATATAAGAAAAACCAGCAGGAGTGAAAGGCACTAGGTGGATTGGTACCGGGTTAGCACCAGGTTAGGCGCCGTAGGCATCATCGCTAATGCCCTAAAAGACGAAAAACAGCGCAGGGCACCACCGGCGAAAGTCTAACATTCGGCATCGACTCAGGGGGCCGTTGTGGAATGTTAGACTTCCGCCAGTGATGCAGCCCCCTGTTGATTAGTGTTGACCGCACTAGGTAGTACCGGGTTAGCACCAGGTTAGGCGCCGTAGGCATCATCATTAAAGCCCTAATATAAAAGGCGAACGACAGCGAAGTACATCACTGGCGGAAGTCTAACATTTGGCATCGGCACAGGGGGGACCAAATGAGTTACCGTCGGGAGACAAATATGAAAAATTCAAGCTCCATACAATAATGTAAGTTTGGCAGCAATGTAAGATTTTAAGTTTCTTTAAATTGTCATATTAAGGAATATAGCGCATTGGAATGCAGTGGAAATATCGAATTTATTTTTGGTTTTTTTAATAGAAAAAGTGGTTGATCCATTTCTTTTATTTTCTTAAAACAGTTAAGTGAAGGCAAAATTTCTATTTTATATTCAAAAATTATCAAATTCCGTGGGTTTAATTGTTTACAAGACCCCTAGAAAATATTTGTTATATAGACTTTTATGCAAGACTTTGAATTTTTTTCACACTTATCTTACACGTCAACTTTTACAAAATGAGATATTTTAATAATCTTTTCTAGCCAAAATATTTTACGACTAATTACCATTTACCAAATATTTTCGCGATTTTTAAATTTCTTTCTGTTCGGAATATACAGGATGTTATCGATAAATTGTAAAAATCTTGTTTTTCTTAGCTCCTGTATGCATGTATAAATTAAATTGTTTCTTACCTCAGGTATGATCAAGTGTAATGCTCCTAAATGGTTTAACATGACTATTGTATATTGGATTCGCAAAAAATTTTGTTTTGCCTATTTTTTACGTTAAACAAACTCTCAAGTTACTACAAACTCCAAAACATTAGGATTAATTAATTTTTTTTTCTAAAATTAAGTAATAATAAACATGTACCCCCGCATTCACTAAAGAGGTTTAAATTTAGACTAGGTTTAAAAAGACAGTTATTTAAAATGACATAAGCAACAATTATACAAATAATTTTTCTAAATGTCTAAATTACAAGATGACAGTGACATAAGCAAAACACAACTGGTAAACTAACAGTTTTAGTTACCGTATTAATTAGATCTGGTCTAACTCTTAAACCTTTTTAGTGAATAAGGGGGTTAAAATTTAGCTCATTTTTAAACTCTCAAATGAGCTTTTGATTTTTAGCTTGAACGGGGCCTCTCCTCATAATTTGCCAACAACAATATTGGTTAAATTTTAAACATAGAAAAAAATCTTAAATATATAAGTTATATGGTTTATTACGAAAATTGAATACTGTTGGCCGTTACGTGATGAAAATCCATGATAAATTTTTTTAGAAAAACAACAATGTTTTTAAGATTTTCACTATATATTTGTTGTCAACATGAGATATTTCGTATATGCAATAGCTTCTTCAGATATTGAGGTATAACTAAAATACTACAATGTTAAAATGTAAAAGGTAAACAACAGGTAACAAGTATAGGGAAAACCCAAAGAAGATGGTGTTATAATAAATGAAAAAACCTTAAAATTATATGAGTTACATGTCTACAACACAAGGACAGTTTAATGAAATAAATTTAACAAAGGAGAGCTATTTAATTCTAATTGGTCATTTGGTAAACGGTCGGATGATGTTAGTTTGTTTATTTCGAAGAATTCAAGCATGTTAGTTTTATGTCCTTATTATCGATATATAGAATTTCAAAATTATAACTAATGAATGATGTTCAAGTAAAAGATGATTTGCAAAGGCTGAATCAGATTTTTTATTTAATAAACTATTTTTACGCTCTGAAATGCGTTTGTTAAACTTTCTACCTGTTTGACCTATGTACGTTTTAGGACAGTCACCGCAGGTTAACTTATAGACACCTGATTGTTTTGATTGGCTTATTTTGCCTTTATTATTTTTTATATATTTACCGAAACTATTGTCTGTCCTGTAGGCAACATTTAGATCCTGTTTAGTGGGTGTTCCAATATAGGAAAATTTTATAAAATCTATAATTTTGATCTTTAATAAAAGGATATATTTTACTAATAGCTTTATTATATTGTTTTTTGACAAGAATATTAACTATGAGATTGGGTTCATAACCATTATTTACAACAATTTGTTTTATTATATTAACTTCTTTTTCAAAATTAAGATTTCACATTGGAATGTTAATTAAGCTGTGAACCATACTGTTATAAGCCGCCAATATATGTTGATATGGGTGAGTAGAGCTTGCGTGAATAGTAATATCTGCATGAGAAGGTTTATAAAAAATTGAGACATCATATTTATAATAATAATAAACACATAATGACACGTACTTACTGCCGTAATTCAACTGTTTTTTTTATGCAAATCAGTGTCCCCGCAACTGAAGCAGGAAGTGTCAAAAATATTCAGGCGACTTTGCAAAAGCGACATGGGTTTTGTGACCGGCAGCTTGCTGTTACTGCAGCAAAATCGAAACCGTAATTTTTGCCGTAATTTGTGATTAAAATTTATTTCAAGGATTGAAGGAATCGACGCCACTGATTATTTTATAAATTACAAATTTCAATGAAAGGTACTATAAATTGTAAAGAACAAATTACCCAGAATAAGGAACAACTTCTTATCTAAGTAACTATAATGACATCCCTAAATTTTGATTAAGTTTAAGACTCCCGGCGTGGTGTCGTCAACTACACCTGTTACGCGATGTAAGAAAAGCTCTTATTGGGCTATAAATTTGTCAGCACATTTATTAAATACTACTGGATTATCTTCCAGTTTGGAACAATTTACATTTATCCTGTTTAAATTTAGCTGTAGGGATTCGTTGCTACCTTGAGGAACTTTAAAATTACATTTTCTGAAGTAATTTATAGAAGTTACTCAGTTAAAAACTGAATCACTATTATACATTGGACATTATATCTGCTGTACAGGGTATCCCATTTTGAGGCGTATCTTCTTTATTTTTAAAGATAGAAGTTTGCGGTTTTCTCGACAGTATACTTCTTTTTTGTGAAATTAAGGATGGTGCCAGCAGAGTTTTCATACCCCATTTGGTTTTTGAGATACGTGGTGTTTTTGAAAATGTTGCATTTTTAAGCACCCCTCGTATCCCAGCTATCTAATAACTTATCAAAAAAGCGAAAACTGTTCCTTATATGACTTTTTCTGTCCGTAGAATTCAATGCCGCTTTCAGAATAAGTACGGGGTAAGTTCAAAAAGTTATCGGACACTATTTTATTATTTTAAATGGAATACCCTGTATTTTCTTCATATTTATCAAAACTAATGTGAGCTTTTTGAAAATGTATACATGTATGCAGTTATTTTAAAAAACAACCTCAAAATTCGAGATTTTCAAAAATGTTCTTTAGTGTCCAATTAATAAGTTAGTAGGCTAAGACTAAAATGTAATAAAAACAAAATTCATGTAAGTAATAATTATTATACTAAAGATGTAATACTTTCAAACTTAATTCAAAAGATCTTTTTTAATTATCAGTTCTTAATTATTTATCACAGCATTTAACCTTAATTATGATAAAATTATTAAATTCTACTCAAAACAAAACCCATTTTTATAAAATTTAAGTTAAGAAAAATAAAAAACACTCTTTGTGTCCAATCTGAGCTTATTTGTTTTTACGTTTTATTTTTTGGATTAGCTCATTGTTTCAAAATTAGAGAAACAAAATTCTAAAAAAGGAAAAGTTTTTGAAGGTGGTTTTCAAAATGACGGCCATTTTTCTGTATGCAAAATTGGCATATTTTCGTTGTTCTTCTAACAGCGGTCAAAAGAATCAATCATAGGCCTTCTTTGCAAATTTCGGAAAGTTAAATCGATTGCCGCATTTAGCTCCGCTTTTATATATTTTATTTTGTATGAAACCCCATAAGAAAAAATTTAAAATTGAAAGATCCGAAAATCGAGGGGGGTATCCTACAGGGTACCAATCTACCTTTAAGGAAAGTTATGGTCTAAAAATGCCCTTGAAAGTACAGAATTGTGGCTTGGGGCACTGTCTTGTTGAAGATATGTAAATGTTGAACCATGTGGAATTTATATGAGGAAATTATAAATAGTTATAATTGTCTAAAATTCCTTAAGCATCAGAATAAAAACAATAATAACTGGGAAATCTGAAAAAGATGTTTTGCCTGCTCCAGAAAGAAAGAAAAACGTGCAACATCGTACGCAGGGTTCTGTCTCACGACTGAGCTGATGACTGAATAACTGATACCAGAATATTATGCTAAAAAAATAAAAATATTAATAATACAAAAACAAGAAGAACGAGAAAAAATTTGAAAACTGAACAGCTGTACTCAAAAAAACCAGTTCTCAGCAATCGGCTCTTTAACAGTACCTGTCATTCAGTATAGTTTCCGAATAGTAAAGTGGACTTTGGCGCAGATCAGTAATTTCCATACAAAAAATTCATACGGAAGCAACTCACCATTCAACCAATTTCATTGAACCCATCAGCCAAATAAGTATAGAGGACTCTGAGATCATACAAGTAAAACAAATGAAATTAAAAAAATTAAAAATTCTGAAATTAAAGCCAGTGAAAAATGGAAAAAATCTGCCTTCAACTGGGAATCGAACCCACAACCTCCGTTTTATCGGGATGTTGAATTTCGTGAAAATTCAAAACGATCCAAACTAGAAAAAGTAAAGAATATTATCGATTGTCTCCCCGAATATCTCTGGACAGAGAAATAGCGCATTTGTTTTGTGACAGATATCGGAATCAAAAGAAAATGATACTAAACTCAAGAAGGTTTTACAAGACTCTAGTTCAGAGCAGTCATTTCGTATACTAAGGAGAAAGTTCAAGCGATATTCGTTAATGCTAGATTAACTAAGCATTCTTACAATGTCATCAGAATGCAAGGTAAATTACAAAACGTAGATATTTACCCTGCACGTAATCATATTCTGCAAGACAATAAAGAGTGCTACCCTCCAAATATTACGATACATATCAACGAGTATTCTGCCACTATCCAGCTGCAAGCATTAATAAATTTTGAAATTAAAGGCAATAGAAATAGGAAAAAACTAACTTATTTGTTAATACACTTTGAATTAAAAATCGTTTTCGCTAATTATATGTTTTTAAACATTTTTTCATTGTTATATTGATATTTGTATAAGCTATTTAATAAAACAGTCTACATGGCCACAATTTAAAATAAATGGCTATTTTGTCGCCATCTTGAAAATAAAGGTTAACAGTGTGGTAATTTTGTTGAGAAAAATTACTGCTAGATACAAGATGATATTAATATTCCTGAACAAAACTGATCTTTTTATAAAACAGGAAATGAAAAAGTTAAAAAATGTTTTCATTAGTCATCATCATTTTTTAGATCAAAGTGTTATATAAAATATGAGCAAATAAGTTTATTTTAAGCTTGTTAAAATAAGTATTTTATAATTAATGCTTCTATTTTCGTCATAAAACGCCCATGTGTAATTTTCAGAGTAGTTTTAAATTCTCACCATAAATGTACCTCACATATTATTTTTAATGATTTTGCGATCTCGTATATTTTTGACCGAAAGTAATAATTATAATTACGAATGTTATCGTAGAGGTTCAGGTCCTGTCTGTCCATTTCTTTATATAAATGACTATAAGATATTAGTTTTTTTTTCAACGTTTTTCTTCCCACATTCGCGAGAATAAAGCAATTTTTTCTTAATTCCTTTCGTGTTTACGGAAAATAATCTTTTTTATGTGCCGGTATCTTTTTTCAAGCATCAGGGTCGAGACTGAAACCACTCATATTATGTGATGTTGTATGTCATATAAATCACTTCCACATATAAAACGGTTAAATATAATCTATTTTTCTTTACAAAAAAATAATAATACTGTTATAAAACAAACCGAGAGGGTAAATCAAAGGGCGGATTTAGCTTTTCATCAACTTTAGTCCAACGATTTCACAGTTTTCTACTCGAATTTAAGTTTGAATTTTGAAAATAGGCAAAAACGATTTTTATACATGTTTAGAAATATGATACATTCTCTACGGTGACACTTGAGTTATGACTTCGAAATTTTCATATTGATCCTGATATTAATGCAAAACAAATTCCTCATTAAATGACGGGTACAAGGATTGAACTGAATCATTTACTGGATAAATTTTACAATGATTTTGCCCGTTTTCCTTAAGGATTTTTTATTAAAGCAATGTTTGCTCTATTTCAATTTCAAATTTAAACCTTGTTTAAACCACGTTGAGTAATAATATATTTACTAAATTCTTGTCAAATCGGACACTTATTCTGTATTAATTTTCTGGCTTTTAAAAAATCATAGTTCTTGAGATAGACCGTGTAAAAATGGAATCACTTTCCGACATTTCGCCTCGAATGCACGAGGCATCTTTAATTTTACTCCAACAAAACATCATTTTTATATATCTATGACAAGCTTTTCCTGCCGTCCCATTTTACCGGAAATTACCCCAAATTTTGATTTTTAAATGAAAGGCCCTGTATATTGCTTGCTTTTCGGATTCTACAGATCGATTTACTTCAGAATTCACCATTTTTAAGTCTAATTTTGTCCAAATTTTATTTTAAAATTAAATTTTCCGTTTTCACCTAGATTGCCATGATCATCCTAATATCACCTTTTCATACCTTCAGAAAAATAGAAACTGAAATTTGTCTTTGCAAACTTTTTTGATGGGGGGCTCTAAACTTTATTACTTTAGTATTGTTACCCTAGCAGAAAAAATTGGAATCGAAGCATATTACTTTTATACCATTACTAAATGCAATATTTCATTACGACACTTTAATTAAAATTTTCATTTTCGTTTAAACATTTTTACTTCCCTCGTAAAAGAGAAGTATTGTAATCGAGAAAAAATCACTCTCCCAGATTTATTCAGATCTTCGTGTTTCAGGGTCCCCAGATGACGAAAAACATGTGTTCTCAACTCCGTAGGTCTGTCTGTCTGTCTGTCTCTTCGCGGCGTAGCTAAAAAACCACTTAACCGATTGACTTCAAATTTTGGTCAACAATTAAGGGTCATATGGGGATGACCTTGTTACATTTTGGTAAAAATCCAATATGGCGAAAAAAATGGCAGCCTAGTGAAATGTTAAAAAAAATATTATTAGGAAACTACTCATCCAATTCATCTCAAATTTTGCAAAAACATTAAGTATTATGTTTGAATCAACTAGTAACATTGTGGTACGAATCCAAGATGGCGGCCTAATAAATTATTTAAAAATTCAGCCTGAAAAAACTGCTAAATGGTTTAATTTCAAATTGTGTGCTATATCTAATTGTGGTATAAAGATCAACTAGTAAAATAGTGGTACTAATTCAAGATGACCGAACAAAATGGCGGCCAACTAAAATTTTTGAATTCGTCGGTCTATCTGTCTGTCTGTCAGACTGTTATTTCGCGGCATAGCTTAACTCACTATTACTTACTACTTAGGCGATTGACTTTGACCAAAAATCAAGAATCATATGGGCATGATCTGGTAATATTTTGGTAAAAAGCCAGTACGACAAAACGAAATGGAAAATTATTATGAAAAACTACTTATCTGTTTTTTTTTCCAAATTTTACATAAACATCAAGTATTATGTTGGAATCAACTGGTAAAATTGTGGTATGCATCCAAGATGGCGGAACAAAATGGCAACTACTCAATGGAATGATTTCAAATTATGTACCATAAGTAAATGTGGTATATGGCTCAACTAGTAAAACTATGTTACTGATTCAAGATGCCGGAACAATAATGCGGCCAAATAAAATTTTTGTAATCGTGAAAAAATCACCCTATCGGGTTTTACATATCTTCACGTTTTAGCGTCCTTAGATGCAAAAATATGTTTTATCAATTCCGTCGGTTGTCCGACTGTCGGTCTGTGTGACAGTCGTGGCGTAGCTAAAAAACTACTTAACCGATTGACTTCAAATTTTGGTCAACAATTAAGGGCCATATGGGATGAGTTGGTAAGATTTTGGTAAAAATCCAATAAGATGGAACAATGTTAAAAACATTTTGTTAGAGTGGTGTCTTATTTCGGGTTAAGATCCAGTAAAAAACAAGTCTTGTTTTAAATTGTCGACGTTTCGCAACTTAATTGTTCCATCTTCAGGACACATATGTAGATAGTATATCCTGCATGAAACCCATATTATCAGTCTTTACCTACTCCGATGATACTCAGATATTAAGTTCCTAAATGCTTTTCGTTAACAATCCTCTTGTTGTTATGCTAGAGTGGTGTGTTATTTGAGATTAGGATCCAGTAAAAAGACCAAAAGTCTATTTTTAAATAGTCGACGTTTCGCAACTTTATTCTTGCATCCTCAGAACATATATAAGTTCTATATATCTATCCTGCATGAACCTAATATTATCAGTCTTTACCTACTCCGTTGGTCCACAAATATTTCCTAGATACCTATTAGGTTTCTAAATAATTTTCGTTAACGATCCTCTTGTTGTTATGTTAGACTGGTATATTGTTTGGGGTTAGGATCCAGTAAAATAACAAAATACCTTTATTTAAAATGTCGACGTTTCGCAACTTTATATAGATTCTATATCCTGCATGAAATCAATATTATCAGTTTTTACCTACGCAGTTGGTTCGTAGATATTTCCCATAAATTAAGTTTCTAAATGGTTTTTGTTAACGATCTTCTTGTTGTTAGAGTGGTAAAGGTAAAGACTGATAATATGGGTTTCATGTAGTATATAAACTCTATATGTCCTGAGGATGTAACAATAAATTTTTGAAACATAGTGAGTTTAAAAAAGGGCTTTTGTTTTTTTACTAGATCCTTACTCTATATACAAATAACTTTTGTATATAACCTATTTTTCTTATAAATTAAATCTTCTCGACTCCGGTCGAAATATAAACAGAAACCCTGTACATTATCTATTCAAACAAATTCTTGCTAAATGAATACCAAGTCAAGCAAGTAAGTACCGTATAGTGACTAACCAGTATAAAATCTTATCTTAAAAAAATAACAGAATCCTTTGCATTATGCCACTACGTCAAAGGCAGGACTAAATTATCCACAGAACCTAATAAAAAACTACCACAAACTATAAGAGTTAAAAAAATATTTGAAGAGGGTTTTTAGCATATTACATTGGTTTGGATTGATATTTAATAAAAAAAAGTCGTAAAACGTTTGAAAAGCCCGAGGGAGTAAATTTCATTTGTTTTGATAAACTTATTGGGATTGAAAATAATCTGAGTTTTGTTTCCTGCATGCTGAGTAAAAAGATTATATAAATAGGAAAATTTACTTGTCTGCAGGGAATTAGTATTGGTAAAATCTCTTTTTATTCTGAGGGAAGAACGTTCAAATACGTCAATTATATTTTCAAATAAATAAAATAACTTTTAAAATTTCGAATATTTTCTTAAAAGCTTGAGGTTTTATTTGAAGTGTGATGACGTTTCACGCTTCAAACTTTTAGAAAATATTCTAATTTTTAAAAGTTTGGGTTTGGTTTCCAAATTGGTGATTTCTTCATCAATGTTGCCTTTTAAGGCTTGCAAGGTTTGTGGTTTGTTATGGTAAACGCGAAATTTTCAAAAGCCCCAAAGGAAGAAGTCTGCCGCCGTGAGGTCTGGCAATCTGGCCGGCTAGTTCAAATCGCCAAAACGGGAGATAACACGGCCCGGAAATTGGTTCCTCAAGACTCCATCGTTACCCAAGCTGTGTGAGCGGTTGCTTCGTCCTGGTGGAACCAACAATGCTCGAGACCCAATTTAGCAACTTGCGGAAAAAAAACTCGTTTAACATCTGTTTGTAGCGCTCGCCAGTTATGGTTACGGTGTTGCCGCCGGTGTCCTCAAAAAAATAAGGACCAATCACTTTTTCACTGCAAATGCCGCACCAAACAGTGACTTTAAGGGGATGCAATGGCTCTTCGTGCGTTTTATGTGGATTCTCCGTGCCCCAGAAACGCAAATTTTGCTTGTTTACATAACCACTTAATTGGAAATGAGCTTCATCGCTCATTATGATTTTGGATACGAAATCATCCTCTTCTTGCACCAGGTTTAACACAGCATGGGAGTAAGTTAACCTTACTTGACGGTCAGCAGGCAACAACTGGTGAACGGCTTGAACTTTGTAAGGAAACATCTTCAGGTCTTTCACCAAAATTCGACGCAACGAACATATGCTGATGCCAAATTATAGCAGCGATATTCCCGATGGAACGAGCAGTACGGAACCGGCCACTTCTTGCGATGTCCCTTGTGGACCCAGTTTGGAAGAGACGCTCAGCCAAACGCTTAATTGTTCGCGCACGTGGTGCAGGACGACGACGAAAACGGCAACGAAATTCACGCTGCGTTAAAACAACAGACCGGAAATTGGTCAAATAAGCAGTAACAATAATTCCGCGTTCTTCAGGTGTCTATCTCTCAATTGCTTGTTGCTAATTCTCTATTTGTTTATAACATAAATGTCAAAGCACAATGATATTTGACGCTATTTGCAAAAGGTATGGCACATTCACATTATGATATTAATTTAGCCCCACCTTGTACTTACTAAAAAAAGCAGTTTTATAAAGGTAAAAAGTGGGAAAAAATGACAATGAAACTCATTTGCTATAATAAGACAATGGTTACAAGATAGTACACTCCAGAAATGTATTAATGACTTATAATCAAAATTTGATTTTTCCGCTCTGCTTGAAGAAAAATCTAACTTCTAGCAGAGATAATCCGGTGGGTATAATTTCAAATAAATTTTCTGGCCAATTGCGATTACTCAATTTAAAGTCCTCTCGTGCACAAATTAATTGCTGAAAGTAGTGCTCAAATTTTCTAAATGATCTGTCTTTAGCAACGGCTTTTTATAATTCTCCTTCAGCGTGTAACTCTGGATCAAATCTCACATTGTTGGAAACATCTCGAAGACATTTTCTCTTAATTTGTTATTCCGCAATTGTATTTTCACACAAAAAGCGCTTATACTTTCATTTAAATTACATATACTTGTATTACTTTCCTGAAGACGAAGATTAGGTGAATTAAGTTTTTCGAAAGAGTCTGTATCATTTAAATTCCTTAATGCGTGACCACCTGGATGAATAACAGAACATTAATGAGGCCTCCACATCTCCAGAAGAAAGGGGAAAAACTTTAAATTTAAGGGTATGATTTTTATATAATTAACTAAACCGCTAGCAACTATCGCAACAATATTTAGCCCAGGACGATTTGGATGCTAAAGCTTCCCGGCACAGTATATCAAGACTACTCCTGAAGGTTTCCTCTTCACAAGTGCTTGTAAACTGTTATATGCACCGGATGACACTTGAGCTTCATCGGGTAAAATTCCAGCAAAATGCGTCTACTACAAGTCTGAGTTGAGAATAGAATCATTTTGTATGCTAAACCACTCGACCGCAGTTGCTCTTCCTTGTATAGGATTGCAAAAAAAAAAGTCTTTAAATTTTGTAGTTCCCTGGAGCATCTGATACAGCAAATCAAATTAGTACTATTATTGTTGTGTGTTGCTTCATTTAGTAGTATGGCAAATAATTTTTGAAATAACTCAGATTCAAGCAGATGCTGAATATTAAATTGTTTAGCATTGCTTTCACCAAACGTTGTTTCTATCGTGTTGATAGCAGCTGGTAGAATGAGGTGTCCTCCAATTAGCCATTATATAATCTACTTTGTACGATGTCAATAATGCTTTGATATTTTGGAAGTTTTGTAAAAATTTGACTTCCGAAAGATCTAAGTTTTCTGCAAGAAAGGGGCTTCTCAATATAATTAAACAGAGTTTCTAAATATCTCTCTAATTTATTGGGTTTCATGATATCTACAGCTAAAATATTGAGGCAAAAATATTTCAATGCTTGTAAAACCGAATTTTAAGCATGGCTACTGAAATTTGCGACGAACAAAAAGCTTCACCATTAAGCTTAAACCTTAGTTTTTTGAAATTTGAACTTCACTTCACTCCATTTTGTAGCAGAATAGCAACGATACAACTGATACACGTGCTGACGTTGTTTTAATATCGCATAGTTTTCAGCACAGAAAGTTCCAGACAATCGGTATAAAATCAGTGCAGTGTTGCATGGGTAAGGAGCATGAAGAGGAATAAGAAAATTTGGTACTTTAATATAGTAGAATTTCACTAATGCTACCTGAGACTAATATACACCCCTTATTATGAAAATAATGGAAAACACAAATATCAAATATATTTTGACTTTTAACAAATATAAAAAGCAGAAGGAAGAAAACCATTAATTTAAAATAAGAAAATTTTATTAAGTTAAAAAAATCTTATCTATTTTTCTGCTACTTTTTGTAGACAATGCCGCTTTTCTTAATTATATCTTTTATATAACAGAAATGTATCTATAATTTTATTTTAAGAATAGTTTTGTGGCTAATTCCGGTAGTAATTTCTTTTCCATGAATACTGTTCGCATTACACCTCGGCTGTATGATTTTAGATAGTTTCTATATCTGGCCATCACAGTTTCGCTAAAATTTCTGTTAGCATTACTATTTATAGGAAATGGTGTTGCTCAGGATATATTTCTTTTCCCAAAACACATGATTTTTTGGGAACGCCCGAGATATTTGATAGTATTAAATTCAGTAATTTGTATGTAGTATGTAGTTTCTAGTATTTTTTTAACAATATGTTCACATGGGTGTAACAGATAGGTGGTGTGGCGGTGTGCTAATACGTTCTGCTTGTTTTTCATTACATGCCCCAGGCAATATAATTTAATATTTACTAGATAACTAATGTTGTTCGTTTTATACTAAAATCACTAAACATTAAACAAAAAAACAATATTTCCCACATTTTAGGTGAAGCAGCGCTTCACTCGCTTCATAACACATCAGGATTATTCAACGTAAAAGAATGGGCGCAAAATACAAAACTGAGGACAGCTGGCTTAACCTCACTTTTGGATCATGAACAATACTGATTCAATCTACGACTGCTCGCGTTTGTTATATAGAATGACGGGCTATTGCTAATTAAGGCAACCAAAGTATGAATAAAACCTATTTCAGATTGATTTTTATGTTCTGCTAACTGTATCCATATTTCAAAAAAATCAAGTTTGAGGTATGTTCTTTCTGACCAATTTTTTATATTTTTTCCCTTGTACCCAAGCCGTCATCTTCGGAAAAAGTGGCATATTTTTCCTACAGCAAATCACGCATAAAAATCATTCCTGTAACAATTATTGTTAATTATTTGATACAATTCCACGCAACGAGTTTTTTTATGTCAAAAGTCGACAAAAGACTTTTCACGATTTTTGTGGTTAGGAGGTTTTAAATCTGGATCTACACTACTAGCATATACTAAACAGCAATTTAGAGTAATAATGTCTTATCTTTCTCCTGATAACAAAAAAAGAAGGTAGTAAAAAGGTGACAATCAGATTCAAATGTATTTCTTTGTCTTTTCCCGAGTCCGAATAATACACCTCCGAGAAAAAAGCACTATGGCTATGGGGCCCCTACAGACTCTTAACTGCTATGTAGTAAATAATATAAATGTGTTGAGCGTGTTGACCCTATTCCTGGACATGGCAGCCTCTAGTAAAAACCTATGCTAATACTTAGAATGGTGCCCAACAGATTACAACCATGCTTGATTTCGGCCAATATGCCGATTTTTTCCAATAAACTATTTAGAACATTAAGAAGTCAAGTGTATTATATAAAAATGTTTTAATTCTTTTAATTCCCTCATAAACGAAAAGTAAATGGAAATCGTGAAAAAATCATCCTTCCAGGTTTTTACAAATCTTCAAGATTTCTGTCTCTCGGTCTGTTCGCGGCATAGCTAAAAATCTACTTGCACGATTACTATAATAAATTATGTTACCACACGGACGTTCACAATCTTAATACTCGTTTTAAAGTCACCCGACCCCTACACTCTAGTGAATTGTTCAGAATATCAATTTCTTATCAGATTTTAAATATAGTGAATCAACTGCACGTTCTAAAAATAAACAGTAGTTCAGGGAAAACGTTTAGAAATAAGGTATTTAACAAAATGTATCTCGCACAGTAGGTACTTGCTTTGGCTGGCTTTTGGCGCCGTGAAACGATATTGCAAATATTATATTATTTCTTACAGATAAGTCAAAATAATCTTAATATGTGTGTTTATCTTTATATGTCAGTGTTATCTACTAGACTTTTTAGGGTTAGGCGGAAGAACAGACCTTCGCAGTCTATAGATTTTCTTGACAAGTAGGTCCTAAGTCTTGCCCTTCTTTTTTCTTTATTTTCAGTAAAATCAATTATTATCTAATTGTTCTACAAATAAAGACACTTATTATTATCCTTATTGACTTCAAATGTTGGTTAGAATTAAGGGTCATATGGCGATGACCTGGCAAAATTTTGGTACGAATCCAAACTAGCAGTTTAATAAATTATTTAAAAAATTAGCCTGAAAATTACACATTAGACTGATTTTAAATTTTGTGGAAGAATTTAAAGACTAATCGACTTACCTTTAAGGATGATTAATTGTAATTTTCCTAGCTTATCCGTAGTTATAATTATTCCAGTATAGTTTCCGAAAATCCACCCATAAGCACGAATCTTTTTAAAATTTACAATAACAATGATTCATCTTCCGCCTGACACTCCCCAACCGGCAATCTCCTGCGTCATTCCGTTGAAGTGCGACGATGGAAAATCGCTTGTCAAATAGGGTACTTATATCAGGGTGGGTTGGGTAATAATAATTATATCTACGGACAAGCTAGGAAAATTACTATTAATCATCCTTACAGGTAAGTCGATTAATCTCTAAATTTTCCGTCCCCTGTTCTTGATATAATTATTACAGTGTAGATGTTCAAAGTAAAAAGCGATTTTCCTAATAACTTCTCTGTTAATATAATCAAGGAACTCAGACAAGTTACTTATGTAGTTACAGGATCTAATTAACGTCCTAGTACTGAATAAATATGTAATATAAAGATTATAATATAGTATACATAAAAATACTTAACTATATGTTTTAGTTATAAGTTGATTTAATTGACCTACTGAAAAGGTTATAGTTTTATGTATCTTGCAACTTAGAATAGCACTAATAAATATGTCGTTTGGATCTTTTACGGGTCTATTGTAGAATTTAAAAGAATTATTAGAGTAGGGTGTCCAACCTGCTGAATTCTTTATTTGTTCTACACTCATACATGCTCTGTATGCTGCAGAAGTTGATGGATGGCGCACGCTATGAGATGAAAATATAGATTTGTTTATGCCTTCTAAAGATAATGTTTTCTTGATCCAACGGTTAATAGTCTATAAAGAGACAGCGTGAATTGGCTTTTTAAAAGTAATTATAAGATTTTTTTTTGGTGATGACGAAAAGTAATTCTCTATAATGGATGCCACAAGTAACTCAGGTCTTACTTTAAAGTAAGGAAAAATGAGTATAGGTTGTATTCTACTGGATCAAGATATTCTTAATCTGTCAGGAATTTTTTTATCTTCTAATATTCGCAATTTTTATGAGAGAAAGAGGCTGTACTCTACCGGCAGATGTGACCACCATAAGAGTAACAAGCTTATATGATAAATTCTCTCTACTTAATGTCTCTATGAAATAACATTTTTCTAAATATCTTAAAATTGGATCGAGATTCCATGTGAATGCATATTTAGGGTTTGGTGGAGGAATATTGGAAATACCTTTAAAAAATCTATTTATTATTTTTACGTCACTAGAGTCTATGGAAGTACATATCAAATGCAAAGTTGGTCTGTAGGAATCTAATATTGAGAAAGAATTTCCGTTGTTAAAAATTTTCGTTAGAAACACAATGTATGTTTGCAAATTGTATTCATAAGTATTTACTTGCTGACATATACAAGTCCCAGATTTTTTTTAAGGCAAGCCGAATACTGTTTCAGGGTTTCTTCTGATATGGAAGATATTATTACATCCATTTCAGTTTCTGGTACACCTTTTCTTAAAAGAGACCACTAAACAACTTCCCTACCATCAGAGAAATCTGCTTGTAGAGTGGATGACGCTCCCTCTATCTTCACACCATTGCCACAATTCTTTTGTGGCCTTATTTAGAGATGGATATTTAACACTTTCTCCTCGATTTATACAGGAAATGGTGTTTGATTGTTTATTCTCAATTATATGCGAATATTACTTTTATGTCTTGCAAAAGATTTTAATGAATAGTATGCAGCTCGGATCTCTTAATAATTTATATGCAACTTTGATCCCAAAAACCACGGCACATAGTTTCCCCATAAAAAGCTCCCCAACCCGTCATGAGATATACGAGAATTTTTCACAAGAAAATTTGATTGGTATTATCTTCTGACCTAATTCAATATGTTTATATCGGCAGTCTAGTTCCGGTAATAATGAATCAGGAATACTAATTTTTTTTAAATAATTTACACAGTTATCTTTTAAAGAAATGTTTTATTGTTTCCAAAGGTTTGATATGTACAAAACCATACGTTGTGGCTGTACATGCAGCTACAAGTTTAACTACTAATATGGCAAATTCCCTTAATGTATATTTTTTAATTTTCTTTTTAAAACTAAAGATTAATTTTTTTATAGCTATTATTTTTTCACCCGGAAGCAAAATTTTCATCTTTATGGTATTATAATATATATATGGTTTTTTTTAACAAGAAAGTATAACGATATAAATTGCTCCTTAATAGGACAACATTTCTCGATAGCACCTATCTCTATCAAATGTTTAAAAGAGTTTTTGTATTCTTCCAATACATTTTTCGAGATTCTTACAGTAGGTTAAAAAAACTTTTTGGGATTTGAATAAAACAAATAAAAAGAATTAATATTCCTTTAACCCATCCTAAAAGCTACGGGTTGCAATATTTTTCCAAGCCGGTAAAATCTCGGAAGGGTACCTCCATAGTTGCCTACCATTTGTGGTGTTTTCTTAATTGTTTGTTCGTCCTTTACTACTTCTGCAAATTTTTTGCTAAAGAGAAATTTATCTATGCCTAATGTTTTTGAAACTGTATTTAAGTGTAGCATGATTTGGAATTTTCTATGGAGAGAAATGGCAGAATGAACATTAATAAATAACTAAGTTGCATTTATATATATATATATATATATATATATATATATATATATATATAAAATCGCTCGATTTTATATAATAAAGAATACCTTCGAAAGACCCGTAATAATTCACAAGGCCAAAAATCCAAACAAATTAATGTCCTAAGCTTTTAATAATAAGTAAGTAATACCATACTCTCTTGCATAACTATGAAAATCGACTGATTTTTCCCATATTTATAGGCAACGCACGTTGTCCTAAGAAAGGGAAGCAATTTTTAGAAACTTACCTATTTGTAACGTAATTCGATTCTTCGATCATTTTTTGCAAATTCGTCAATGACGTCATCATAAAAACGTCGCTGCTCCGACATATTTTGGAGAAGTTTATTTTCAATGGACAACAGCGATGAATGCGAAAGTCTCTCCTGCCCCGTTGAATTTCTCACGAAATTTTTTATACGTTAAGGTGTTGAAAAATTGCGTTCTACTGATGAACTTGTGGCAGGTATTGTGAGTACTAATTCACACAATTTCGACACTTCGCTTTAGGCATCTCCCAGCTCCTTGTCTTTTAAAAATTACATTAGTTCCTTAGCGTTATTTTTTGCGCTAATGTCATCAGTTTCGTAAATCACTTTTAGTTCAGATCGCAATAACACTCGGTCGAAGAACTGGCTATAATGAAGAAGAAGAGGTTTAAACGCATCTTCTGGAATAGTTTTTCCTTTAAATGCATCAAAATTGCAGAGCTCGAGGAATTTAAAATCATTTAAACCGTTAAATCTATAGTTTATTTGTTGCTGAATTTAATCGATTATTTTATAAAAGAGGCGTCTGTATGATGTTTGAACATCTCCCACCTTGTCTGTTCGAAGACGCTTGGCTTGTGGCTCTACATTTAACATCATCGTGTTCTCCCAAAATAGGTCAAAGTTATCTCTTTTTTGGCTTAATATGTACTTAAAATCATTCACTTTTTTAGGCAAAAAGCAATATCATTTGTTTTAGTTTGTAATATATTAAAAACATTGTCCGAGAATGGAAATATTTCTGAAAATATGTTCAACAAATAATTAAAATTAAAATCTCGTTTCAAACAGTCCAAAAACCCCCTCGAACTATTTATTGAGTCCCACGTTTTATTATTTTCTATTATATTCTCAAATAGTTCAATCAGTGATTCACGATTTTCAGATACTGTTAACACAAGTCTTCTATTATAGTTCCACCTAGTAGGGGCTACTTTGGGACAATGGAGTCCAAAGCTTGTGTACGTTTTGTTGACATGGAAAAAAAGCAGCCATGCCACTTAAACTAACGAAAAATACTTTACACTCTTTAATGTGATTGATGGACTAGACGTTAGACTGCTCTAAATGATCTTTTAAACAATCATCATATTTAGCCATTAAACTAAGTAAATCGTGAAAATTTCCTCTATTTGAAGAAACCCTTGTCATGACCTCTAAATCCTAATTCGTGCTGTCGGAGAAAACAAACAACATCGATAAGTCTTCTTAATATTTGCCTATTTTTATCGACTAGTTCATTGTGTTGGCAGAGACTAATTTCCAAATGTTTATTAAGGGCATCTTCAATTCTGGTTTTGCCGAAGACTTTTTCTTTTATGATGACCTGTAAATGCGCTTTGGACATAATGTGTCTTTTTAGAGCTTTATGGAAATTGTTTAAATCGGAAAAACCAGTTTTATTCTAGAGACCTTTTTCATTTTCAAAAATTAAACATGGCCAACAAAATAATTTACTTATATTTTCACACCCTGTTAGCCATTTAAATTATTCGTATTGTTTTCCGGATAAAAATGTTCATTTTTGTGGTTTTTTTCATAGGCGGTTTTGCTCTTCCTTTGGAAATTATTTGAAGCTTATCAGCGAAGTTTAATGTTAAAAATCCCTTTATTATTAAGACACACACCACACATTCACACACACTCTTCTTACTAAATTCTCCAACATTTTCAACGTTATTACCGACATCCGAAGTTGACGGTATTTGCATATCCACGTCCGTATTATTATCTTCCATATGGCACCATGCACGACGCGACGTACGTATAGCTGTTCAAACAAAGAACCTACTCCAACGATAGCTTCCGTCACCACTTAAAGCACGCAACTGAAATGCAAAAATTGCAAACAGCCGGTGGAAAGTTCAATAACCTCTGGCTCGATTCACAGGAAATCAAGCATACAGGACTTGGCTGCAGAGAAGCTAGTGGCCCGCATAGGTTCTTCGATATTCTATTGTGGCTGGGTTGGAGTCAAGGCCGCATTTATTACGAGCTTGATAATTAAAATAATATTTTAGCATTTTTAATATAAACTAAATTAATGACATTTTAGAAGACGTTTTGTAATTTCTTTTGGGGAAGCACTGCTTCCCTTGCTTCCATGGACTGCACGCCCCTGATTATATCCATAAGTCGAAATTTCGTTGCTACTGGTTTAAGAAGTTTGGTAAATATATACAGGCCTATGTTAAGATCGAACGGTAAGCACTTAAATTGATATAAGCAATCATTAAATTTTGATCTATAAAGTTGTATTTTGTCTTTATCGCTACTCGTGTGGAAGAATGGGAAGAAAAAGATGTATTATTGAATTTTATTTATTAGTTTTTGCATTTCACGACTCTTAACGCACTTGCTAACATAATTTTTATTATTGTCTGCGAAGTCGATTCTATGCCGACGAGCACGAATGACGCAGGACATAGCCGGGTGGGAGTGTCAGGCTGGAAAATGAATCATTGTGATTATAAATTTTAAAAAGTTTCGTGCTGATGGGTAGATTTTCGGAAACTACACTGAAATAATTGTATCAAGGACAAGCGACGGAAAATTAACTGTAATAAAGAGATGAACTGCTAAAATTATGATATGTATTCAAGACTGCGGAATAAAATGGGAGACAAATAAAATGTTTGTAATCGTGAAAAATCACCCTAGAAAGTTATACAGATCTTTCCGTTTTAGCGTTTTTAGATGCGTTTTCTCGATTCCATTGGTTTGTCTCTCTGTCTATATCTTCTGTGGCATAGCAACTAAACAAACTGACATTCAATTTTTGTCAAAAATTAAGGGTTTTATGGGGATGACCTCGTAACATTTTGGTCAATATTCAATATGGCGAAATAAAATGGCGGCCTTATTAAAAAACTAATTGTCTTATTTCAAATTTTGTACAAAAATTAAGTGCCACATGAAAGTGAAATGTTAATATTTTGGTATGAATCCAAGATGGTGATCTAATAAAATATTTAACAAATCAGCCTGAGAAAACTGTTTATTAGATTAATTTTAATTTTGTGGAAACAATAAATGTAATATAGAGATAATGTAGTAAAACTGTGATACGATTTCGAAATAAGGGGCAAATAACATGTTTAAAAAATCAATGTAAAAAAACTCTTATTTAAATGACTTTAATTTTGCACAAAAATTAAAGGAAGGTGATATAGGAATAAACTGGTATGAATTCAACATGATGGAACAAATTAGAAGTCTTAAAAAAGTCAGTGTAAGATCTAATAATCTATTTTTTAAGTTATGCCCAAAAAACGAAAGTTGCAAAGGTAGAAACTAATAAAATATTGGTACGAATCGAGTATGGTAGAACAAAAGGAAGCTCATTAAAAATGTTTGAAAAGACAGGCATATGTGTTACTAAATAACTGTGTGTAGAATTAAATTGGGTCACACTTGACAATTCTCAATAAAAATAAATATTTATAACGAAAAAAGTTCCAGGGAAAAGGAATTCACCGATTTTTTGTTAGTGTTGAACAATTAAACGATAAGTATAAATTATAAAAAGTAAATCTTCCACATTTCCATTCTTCTCGTAAGCCCTTTTAATGGCTTTTTGCCACCGTAATTCACTCCCATTATTTTATATGATTTAACGGACCAGTAAGCATCTAACTTCCCCTTCTGTTTTTCACCCTAATCTGTTTGTAGAAGATGCCGTTTATCTACTTTGTTAACCCTTATAAATCCCCTTATTTTTTCTCTCTAACCGGTCAGGTGTAGCAGTTTTATAAATATCCGTAGAGACCCACAGCAGTAAAAAGTGGTAGTGGATTTTTGGATTTATAAAAATATATGTTTGATAGATGAGTTTTTTAAAAGCAACTTAAAAGGAATACTCTATGAAAATAAGACGTTTAATTTTAAATTTAGTCTTTGAGCAAAATAACAACTTGTTATCCTACTACACAAAAGTGCTGATTTATCTAAATATTTTTAATTTGTAAGGATTTATAGTATGGAGAATTGGTCGTCTGTCGAGATTTGTTGCTAATATATTATTACAATAGAACGTCTTGATTGGCTATACTTCTTATAGTATAATGGTAAAATATTTAAATTATTACTTTTAAATAGAATGGCATTTTAAATAAAAAAAGTAAAACTAGTTAAAATACTATAATAAAGGAAAAAAACGTTGTTACATTTTAATTTCGTCACTACATTTTAATGCATACAAATCCGTAAATCCGGTACTGTAAGTCTCCTATCGATGTAGTAAGGTGCTCGCGGTCTCTGCTTAGCGAAATCTTCCGCTTCATATTAAGGCAATTCACTAGTCTTCGTGTAGATGGCGCCTTAGATTTATTCAATTAGTAATTTTACTTTCTCCTTTAAATATTTTTTTTCCTGTGATCCAGCTCAGGGATTGGCTGATTTATTGTCCCGATTTGGTCAGTTTGATTTTAGTAAAGTGACACCACTGACGGATTGTCATCTCGCTACTGCTGCCTTGACCTGGTGGTGAGGTAGGTTGAGCTTCTTGTCTCTCTGGAAAGTGAAGGTTAAGTGTGAAAGTTTGTCGGCGAATTGATCCTGTTTTAATCCAGGCCATCTTTTGGGATGTACGTCGTCAACTTAGTTAAAAAGGCTCCTATGTGTATTTAATTACGTTGTTTTTTAATATTTTTGGTTGAGGAACCTTTTATTACTCTCTTGTGAGGATTTAACTGCACTTGACCACCTACCATATATCTTGATGGGACAAACTTTACGAAGTGACTAATAAGAAACCCTTTACCATCAAATAAGGGTTTTTTTTTCTTCTTCTCCCTCCTTTTCTACTTCTCGTTCCTGTTTTCCTAACCAGGGTTTGAACCTGGATGTGTCATTCTAAGTAGAGCAGAAGTCTGTTACCTAGTACTTAATTGTGTACGTACCCAGTTTTCCTGCTGGAAATGTCTTCGATGACACTTACATCATAGACTGCTGATCTAAGTCACCGATGCTGATACTGATGACTTTATTGTTTATTGCTGATGAACTTTATGACTTTTTCTATTTCTTTTGAGTGTAGAGTATACTTTTTGATATAAAGTTCTAACTACTGCTGGTGTGCATAAACCATGATTATTGGTGTTGTCAATCAGATTATTTTTACTTTATAACTCATGCTGATACTCAAATATCACATTATAAGTTTAGGACACAATAATCTATAGGTTTTTGTCAACATTTAACCGTATAGTAGGCTTTAAGATAGAGAACATCACAGTATAAGTTTATGACACAATAGTCTATAGGTTTCTGCCAACATTTGATAGTATAATATACTTTAGGATACAGTGTTGTTGTAAAGTGTGATCACATCTTGAAATTTTAACTTATAAGATCTAGTTAGTTTATACAAGGTATATAAGAAGTGTTATAGACAGGTAACACTACGGGAATATGTGATGATATTTATGATTTATTGTATTTACTTGTTTTAAAAAGGTATTTTGATATAAAACAAAGGTGTCAATTTGTTAGGTAATATTGGTGATTGGATTTGAAACTAAGTTATATAAATTTTTCTTGTTATTTGCTTGCTCTTAGATTCACATAATACTCTTTTCTTTTATTCATATTATTGTTAATTGTATTTGAATTAATGAAGTTAATTAATTGCTTGATTATTTTGCATCTTTTGATAAATTTTTACTGTTAGATCAAATTGTTCGGTAAATTACAACAACTTAAAGATTTTCTTTATAAATATTTATAGATTTTGGAGTCTATTACTTTTACCTGTCATTAGCTGATTGAAAATTTCTTTTCTCATCCGTATTACTTAATTTTCAGGTTTAATTGAACATTTAGTTTGTTGTTTTGTGAATCTTTAGCTATTTTCATAAAACATTTTTCACAGTTGATCTAATATTTGGATAGTGATCTTTATTCGAATATACTTTAGATTTTTCTCTCAGTATATGAGGTATGAAAACTGATTAACATAGGATCATTACACAGTCAATTGTCATTTTTTCAAAAAAACTTCAATTAAGGCCAATTTCTTTCATATATTAGATAAAATAACCTACAGGAGATACATATTTCTGGAAATATTTTGAGGAGCACTGAACTTGTTAATAAATGTTATCTGCTGAATATGTCAGTCAACTGTCAACTGGTATAGAATTGTTGGCGCCCTTATAAATAGAAAACGAACCAATCTCCCTGAGCAGTCAGTAATTTGCACACTAACTTTACTGCCTCTCTTTCAATCAACCACTTAGTGTAGATTTATATTATCTTAAAACAAATACATACTCTCTGCTATCAAAAAGAGAAAGAGTGTGACAACGTTGCAGGTCGTTACAGCAAAGTTAGGTCAAATATTATGAGCTTATTTAAACAACTTATGGGCTTATAGGTGATATATTGGAAAACATTTGGAATTTTGCGAAATTTTAGTAGGTGGGAAGTTCTATAAAAAGAAATTACATTGGTGTATGTCTTGATTAATTCTGGCATATCTGCTTTTTGATGTATCAAGCCGTTTTCTACAAAAGTTTAAAATAACGTCTGGATTTAAAGTTTTGCAAATCAAAAAAAAAAGACGTGAAAATAACGAAAATAAGACTTCCGTGAAAATTATTTATTATTCTTTGATATAACATATTAAACAAGAAGATTTTTTTGAACGCTTGTTTATTCTTCTTTTCAAGTGTTTGTCACTATCGTATGTTAAATATTGTACGTAATCATAATCCCGCAATTGGTTAACTTGTTGAATATTGCATCTAAAATAAACTACTAAATAAAAGGTCAAAATTTTGGGCATATGCCCATATACTTAGGAAGCAGAATCTCTGCACAAATATGGAGTGGGTAATATATAAACTTTTTTCTAAGCAAGATTTTTGTTTTGTTTTTTTTGCAATCATCTTAAAATTGCAGTCTGAAATATTTCGATTATTAGGCAGAAAATGTGCACTAAAAATTGTCATTGACAAAAGAATTGTTTTGAAAATTTATTTGAATAAAGAAATTTTGGAAAAAAAATAAAAACACATTTTAGCTCTTTTCACCCCCCTAAGGGTAGTGATAAGAGTAAAATTTTGATGATTAGTTTTAAACGCTATTGATGAAAGGATTGTTTTAAACACTCGTGTCGCTGAAGAGATATTGTACAAAGAGTAAATTAATATTTCACCATTTTTCACACTTCTAGGTGGAGGAGTGAAAGCCTTCTTCCCTCCACTTACATCATATAAAGAAGATCCACGTTAAATTTGAACGATTTATCTTTAACGTTTTCAGAGATATAATAATCAGTCAATAAGCCACTTAGTACACGTAAGTAATATGCAGGGTGACCCATCGAAATCGTACTAGAGCCATCTTTACCAGGAAAAGATATTTTCGATAAAAACCTGAAAGACGCCAAATTTGCTTGTCAGGAGGACAATCATATTCTACACTTCACTCTCCTATACGTGGGTGTCATCCCCTAAAAATATTTTTTGAGAGGCATTTTGATTCCTCAAATATTGGCGCTTCGTTTTTGAAATTCGAAGCCTTAAACATTTGTCGAAAAATGCAAAAATTAAATTAATTTTATTTATAGCGAAGTAAAGTATGAAGATTTCACAGAAACACGTTCCTGCAGGTATTATTTGAGTAAAAATTTTAAAGATTTTTAAAGAATACGATAAGTTTGGTGAGCATTTTGACCTTTAAGGAAAGGCCGTCGTTTTTTCGTGCGCTCGCATATCGAGGCTACATGTGGTTTTATACTCTGTTTGCTTGGCAAATTTATACAAATCTACGGCGACTTGCGCGGGGCATATTCCTTAGACTGTGATTTGGGTTTGTTTGTAGTTTTTTGTGATGATCGTTCCTCATAATTCTGCGAAATCATGGCTGAGAGTGCAATGAATAATGTATTTCTTATTTAATATATGTATTTCGGATTGGTTTTTAATTGATGATGTTAATCGTCATAACTGTCATTACTGGACCGATTCCAATCTCAGGGTATTTCACGAGGTACAAACCCCCAAAAATTAAACTATGGGCCGGCATTTTTTGCCTTGTTGGTCCACTCTTGTTTTTCAAGAAAATTTGGCAGGTGATATGTATTTGGATTTGCTTCAAACATAGAGCACAATGTTGTATACATTAAAGAAGAAATTGTATTCCAACAGAACGGAGCACCTCCACATGTCTCATGGATTGTGCGTGATTATTAAAACGAAAAATTTCCTGGTCTGTAGATAAGACGAAGAGTGGCCTCCGCGGTCACCTTATTTAAGTCCTTTGGATTCTTTATAGGGACTCATAAAAAGCAAAGTTTATTGCACTCCCCCAGATTTACTGGAAGACCTGCGAGGACGAATCATAAATGAATGTCGCAAAGTGACACCGCAAGTGCTGCAGAATGTATGACACCTCTTTAAGTAATATCTGAATCACTGTACGGAGATTGGTGGTATGAGGAATCAAAAACCCTGTCCAATGACGTATCTTATCCCCCGGATAACACCTCCGGTTAAGAGGGTGAAGTTTGGTCTATAATTTTTGCGCAAAAAATTGTCCCCCTGACAACCAAGCTTGACATGTTTCAGTTGTCTCTCAATAAGATCTTTTTTCGGTAGTTATGCCTATTGGTACGTTTTCGATGGCATACCTTGTATATGGGCTATTATACGGGGAAGTAAATATGATTTCGTTTTATTATTATTTTATCCAATATTTTCAAATTTGATAGAGAAGTGCTATAATTTTTAAAGTAAATTCAAACTGGTGAATAAAGAATGATCGTATAAAAAATAATGCTTGTAATTTGAGCTAAAGTTATGACATATCCATTAATGTTTAGTGCAATAAATATTTTAACTTTTTGCTCTACTTGCATAAATAACTCTTCTGATTGTTTTTATAATATTAGCATTTTTTCGACAATCATATTATCGTTATTAATTAACACATTTATTGATTTGCTATGAATTATTGAACGCTTTTCTTTTACTGGGAAAATAAGTACTACTAAAAAATAAATTAAAAAAGCCTTTAATTTCTAAAGCATTTCCAAGATTTAGGATTTTACTTTTCTCAAACAGCTTCCATCAAAAATACATTTGGGAAAATAATTTGCAAGTTATTAAGATAGATTAGATATCTAAAGGTTTTGACACAGGTAATTCGACAAAGTTCGAAAAATCCAATATTTTTTGTTCAGTAGGCTTTATATAACTACTTTACCTGAAGGGCTGGATTTAGGGGATAATGCCGAGAAAATAAGCAAGATGGATCTCGCAAGGGTTAACAAAATACGTAGGGCAGTAGGCACTTGAGGTGGAAAACAAAAGGAAGGAAATCTCGTATTTGTTGATGCATTAAATGGTAGAAAATTTTGCGAGAAATACTGGGTGTTAGGGGTTTGACTACAAATATTTTAACACGTGATAGTATGGACCATTTTGATTAAAAAAATGCTTTAATAACATAGGGTCAAATTCTTACCATTTTTGAGAAAAACGGCCTTAAAGTTGTATTTTGTTTTATTAATTTTTAAGCACATCGTTAACATATTTATTAATTTTATTATGTAAAACAATAAATTATATGATTTTCTACAAAATGCTTACACATTTTTTCTTAGTAACATATCTAAACTACCTAAATTTAAGAAATAACAAATAAATTATCTTCTATTACCATAGAATGCTTATTTTGCAATTTCATACCGTTTTAATACGTAGTCGGGATTTAAAAACTCTTTAAAAATGTATATGAATTTTGACATTTTACTTATTTATAGAGAGCGTAGACAGAATGCTCATTTGGTGTCCCAAACATACCAGGAAAGATATCCTAACGGGAGGTGTCCTAATAACAGAACATTTTTGGCGGTTTCACAAAGAGTTCGCGATACGGAAAGTGTAAACGTCAAACTAATCGGGGGCCTGAAAGGCAAATAACACTCGAAAGCGAGGAACATATTTTAGCCCTAGTCGAGGCAAACCTTGGTTTGAGCACTCGGGAAATCTCGAGGCAAGTTGGATTTTCTAATTGGACCATTCATCCTATCCTTCGTGAAAACCTTCTTTAGCATTATCATGTGCAGCGAGTACAGGCTTTGACTTTTGAGGAGAATTTTGCCAGTGGTTTTTCCGAAAAACACAAGAACACGAAAAGTTTAGTTTAAACATACTGACAGCCGATAAATGTTGTTTTACGAAAGATGGAAAGTCAACTTATCATAACACTTATACCTGGGCTCAAGAAAATCCACACACGATTCAAGAAGGCCGATTTCAATACCGGTTCTCAATAAATATTTGGGCTGGAATAATCCGCAATTGGTTAATCGGATCTTTTGAGCTGCCAAGGCGTTTAACAGGAGATGCATACCTCCAATTTTTACCTAATGACTTGCCCAGTATTTTATAAGATTATTTAGCTCAGCGAGCTAATGCCTGGTTTCTTCAAGATGGAGCTCCTGCTCACATTCATAGAAATGTGTTACAACATCTGGATAATACGTTTGATAATAGGTGGATAGATCGAAATGCCCCAGAACCTAGAAAATGGCCTCCGAGGTCACCAGACCTAAACACCCTTGATTTTTATTTTTAGGGTCTCATGAAAACCTTAGTGTTTAATAGGGTTGAAAATGAAAATGAAGATGACATTAGAAACCGCGTTTTTGCTGCAGCGGAACAAATTACACAAAGACCTAACGTTCTTGAATCCGTTCGAGAAAATTGGCTTCGCCGTACTCGTGCGTGTTTAAATAGTGGCGATAATCATTCTCAGCATTTACTTTAAATTTTTAAAATCCTTTTTTTAGCTTGTGAATTACCTACCTGGTGTTATATATTAATATGCTCGGTAAGTTCGCATTCTTTATTAATTTTTGGAAACTAATACACTTAATTAGGGTTGCGCAGTTAAAAACTATATAAATAAATAATCTAAAAAGTTTTAATAACAGGTTTTTATTATTTTTTTATACACGCCGATATACTAACAAACCACAATTTATTAAAAAAATAGTTCATACATTACAAATAAATAATCAAAATAAAATAATTTAATCGTTTTGTTTTTTTATACTTCTTTGTTGACAAAACACAGGTGATGAGATTGTCATCACATTGATATCCAAGCAAATAGCAATGTTGCCATGTTGTCTTGGAATTAGTTTGAAACTTTCTCTAAAATTAAACATTTTAAAATGAAATATTTCGAAAACCCTTTCGAATTTACCCATGGTTTATAAGAATATGTTGTTTAAAATCGTTCATACTATCCTATGTTAAAATATTTGTAGTCAAGCCCCTAACACCCTGTATAATACCTTAAGTCAATTTGAAAATTTTTTTTTTGTCGTAAGTTCTAAATTAATATTCTAAGATATCATTCACTATCCAAGGAGCCCATAAAATAAATGCACATTATTATATCAATATAATCTCTGTATTTTCTCTAATATAAAGACATTCATTGCTATTATTTTTTTTCTTAGGTATTACCTGGAGGTTGATACAGATCAACCTATGTGGTAAGACCTGTACTCTGATCCTACGTGCCCAGAAATGCTCTCACAATATAGGTTGCGTCGAATATCACAGATCTTTGCATTAAGCTGTAAGCATTTGTTGGTATTCCAATTTGTTTAATGCCATCTCCTATTTTTTTTGGCATTAGCCCCATGGAGGATACTATCAGTGGAACAACTGCATCAACGCAATATCGTGCGAATCTCTCTTACTAAGGAGCCGTATTTTTCTCTTTTTTCTATAACTATAACACCGGCTGACGTTTTAAAATTGCATGGGATATTTTTATAGGCAAGCAATAAATTCGAAAATTTGTCTATGGAATCAAATTCATTTAAAAAATTACTGAACTGTCATTAATTATCGTCCAACCATAATTTAAAAATGTTCGATTTGGGTGAAAAGGGTAAAAGTGTGATTATGTGTGCTGAATCAAAGAAGATTATTGAAATTCAGAGAAGGTTTAAAAATATATTTCACAAAAATCGCCAAACAAAAATGCAGTTAAAAAATTATATAGAATGGGGTGCTTAAAAAGGAAAAAAAGAACAAAGGTAAGCAAAATGCTTTAAACATCGTCATTCAAGTTTTAAAAGTCGTACAATTTGACACCACTCTACCGTTAATGCCACAAATATATCCTGTTCTACTTTTCATTCCACCTTGACAAATGATCCTAATTTAAAACCATATAAGATTGAAATGGCACAGGAAATAAATCAAAGAAATTTTTTAAAAAGAGTTCAAGTTTGTGAAATAATTTCAACGTCATAATTAACCAAGTTGATCTAATATTAAAAAATCTTTTGCGACTTTGCTTAGAACTGTGTGACAATCTAGATTATTTGCTTTAATATAATTGATTGGTCGATATTAACAATTCATGTCTCGAAAAGTACGAAAACAAAACTTTTACTTTCATCGGAGATCAATGACTTGCATCCAACCCACCTTACGGATTGGTAAACAATATTTAAATACTTCAGATTCCCGAAAAGCACTCTCGTAGAACTCACAATGAATAATTGATAAGAGGATTCTAATAAAATATTTACTATATACTTCCACCATCGTTTTATAGAGAGAGGCAAAGTAAGTAATTGGGAATGGAATGGGAAGGCTCAAGTTGAATGATAAAGGGCTGAGATTAATAGCGGCCTCACTTCGATCACCAAGGAACGTGAAAACAGAATGTGCCTTTTCAGCCTGTTTTATCCTTTCCGGATATTGGAGGTGTCGTAAAAATATATGCGTTTCACCTCATACTGACAGACTAGCAATACAACTGTGTTTACAGTTACAGTAAATAATAAGAAAGGTTGTGCTGCTTGGAAGTCGCAAAAATGTTCGAAAAATATAAGTTGGAATTTTTGACGTTTTGGAACACGAAAAACATATTCTTAGAAAAAATATAATATGATGTCTGTACGGATGTGTGTTTGTGTTTGCGTAAACAAAATTTGCGCGCACGATAACTTGAGAACGGTCAAACCTTAGAGTAAGAATAAAAAGAGAGCTCATTATTTACATATTTAGCCACTGCGAAGATTACCTCACAGTCGATCGTACGACGATGCCAAGACTAGCCAGGAACACCAATGTTTATACCAACTTATATTAAGGTGAATATGTTTAAACATGATGCAATAAAATTGTTATACAAAGAATAGTAATGTGTTTCCAGTATTAATTTCTAAGCAGTTTAAAGAAATTATTTTTATTGCAAAATAGTAAAATACAAACTAAAATATCCAAAGCCTCAGTTCAGATTACACCAGTAACAAGAGTTTTAGTTAGATATAGCAAACCCGATCGACAACTCCACGTATTAGACCATCCCACTGTGATATTAGACCGTCCCACTTTCATTGACAATCCTTATAGTAAAAAGGTATAATAGTCTACAGTAAAGATTGTTACAGGGTCACGTGACCGGCGTGGCTTAAAAACCAATAGCGGGTGGTGGAACTACAATAAATTTTAACATTAAAGAAACTAATTTGCTAAAAAATATTCTATTAGATACCAAGCTTTTCTTAGCGTCACTACTGCATGTGTTTTAATGTATTATTGTATGCTTGTTGATTTGGTTCAAATCTTCTAATTATATATTGCCTTACTTCAAGAAGCAGCGTTCTAAAGCTGACCTTAGAAGAATATTGATTTTTTAAATATTTATTAAATAAGTTTTTTTTTATTTATCTTGGATATTGCGAAACTAGAAGCTTTAGTTGACCTAACTACGGTGCGGAGATGTGAGTTTGGAAAAAAATGGCCGTTTAAGTTTGGAATTTTCTTTTAATCACTAAGTACACAGCAAGGTTTCCTTTTCCAGGAAACATGTCTAATGGAAGATACCTTATTCACTTATTTTGGATCACATGACGTATTGACCATTCCTGTTCAGTATAATAGAACGTTTATTTCGTCGGGGGTCATGTGAGAATCCTCAGAAGCAAAATAATACAAGAAAGACTTTGAGGTGATTTTTTTGACGATTACAATAGTTTTTCCTATCAGAGAATTAAAATAATTATAGAATATATCTATACTATATTAACATAGTCAAAGGGCGTCTCACGCCCAAAAAAACATACTGCGATTTCGAAAATCACTAGATTTTGGATGAATTCTGGGGAAATAATAAGGTTTCGGATGATTTCGCGCCTTTCTTTAATTTTCACTTGAGTTGGGCCAATTTTTTATAAAAGTTTTGTCAGGTAAAGGAATTTAAATGGTGATACTTTGTGTATTAAAATAAAAATGTGTGTTTGTGTATTAAAATAAAAATGCAACATGGAAAAACAATATGACAATTGGCTATTCTATTCTTATCTTATAGAGCTCGCTTTTTTACTATCCTCGCAAAAGGAAAGTATGCTAGTTACAAAAAAACATATTTTCTCAGTTCCGTCGGTCAGTCTGTATGTCTGTCCGCGACAAAGCTCAAGAACTGCTTGTCCTATTTACTTCAAGTTTTGGTTAAAAATTAAAAGTCATATGATGATGACATGGTAACATTTTGGTAAAAATCCAATATGGCTGAGCAAAATAGCGGTCTATTGAAATATTAAAAAAATATTACTAAAAAACTGCTTATCCATTTTATCAAAATTTTGCAGAAAAATTAGGGGTGAGATGACCATCAACTGATAAGTTTTAGTACAAATCCAAAATGTCTGCCTAATAAAATGTTATAAAAGTCAATGCAGAAAACTACTGCATCGATTATGTTCAAATTTTGCTCAAAAATCAAATATTATATAGGGATGAACTTGTAAAAATGTTGAGACAAATTCAAAATGGGGGAACAAAACGGTGGCCTAATTATATGTTTAAAAATATCTGAAAAAAGTACTTATCGGATTGATTGATTGATGACATCCACATTTTGAATATTTACTACTAAAAATGTATAAATCGCAGACTTAATATCGATTTTTAATCAAATCTGCATAAATGTTAAAATTCGCTCGCAATCTAGGCATTCCTACTCTCATTTTTGAAATATTTACTAAAAATGTATGATATGTATTCTTAAATCTGTACAAATGTAAAAAGTCCGCCGTCATGTTGGCATTACAATCTTAAATTTTCAAATCTGCAAACATTTTGAAATTAGTCTGCTATATTGGTGCCGCCATTTTTAATTCTCAAATATTGACTAAAATTTCATAATTTTCATTCTTAAATACTTCTAGATACTGATATTTCACCCGAATCTGTACAAATGACAAAATTCGTTCGCTATATTGACACCACCATTTTGATTGTTGTTGTTCATTCTTAAATAATCTCCACAAATGTTAAAATGATCCGTCCGACCTGTTGACATTGTCATTTTGGCACCGCTATTTTAAATTTTTAAATGCTGACACTTCTTTTCCTAGGCACCAACTTTCAGTTTAATCTACACACTTAACAAAATTCGTCGACCGTATTGGCGCCGCCATTTTGGATTTCTAAACGTTCACTAAAAAAATTTGGATTTTTTATATCCGAAAGTGTATGCATGTCAAATTTGAAAATAATCGGTAATGGAAGTGGTGAAAAATCCATTACAAGATTTGAACCAGACATACAAACATACAATCAGACGAGTAGGAAGCCAATAAAAGCGAGTTAAAAGTATTGATTATAGTTTAAAACTCTAACAATAGTATTCACAAAAGAGGTTTAAATTTAGACAAGGTCTAACTTGACCGTTACAGGTTTAAGATGACATTTTTAGCAACTAAATAAATAATTTTTCATAATTACAAAATGACAGTGACATAAGGCAAACATAACTAAAAACTAAAGTTTAATATTATATAAATAACTAATTTCATTTTAAACTTACCTTATTTGCTTCATTTTAATAATAGAGTAGGGAACGATTATTTCTTTGATATTTGTAAAAATACCTATTTGCCTCATTAAGGAATAGGTAAGTATCCTTCTTTTTGTCAACGATAATGAAGCATGGCCCATTTCTTTATTTTCGTACATCAAATATTTTAACAGGTCGTCATTTTGTTTCGCCATATTGAATTCATACAATATTTTTTTGTATCAGACGTAATTTTTGTGGAAAATTAAATAAAATTAAAGTTAATCGAGTAAGTGGAATTTTTAGCTATACCGGAACAGACCGACCGACCGACAGTAATGGAAAAACTTGAAGATCTGTAAAAACCCGGAACGATGATTTTTTCACGATTAATGATATTTCCTTATGCGGGAAGTGAAAATTCGCGCCACCACTGGCATTTGTCAATACATGGCCACGGCTTGGGCATGGGCCATCCCCACTTCTTGTTTTATCGTAAAAATTGGTCGATAGAATGTGAAAAATAGGGGAACCATGTTGGCGCATACCCCTAACGTGAATGAATTGTAATCTCTACTTTAATTCTTATTCTAAGGGTCAAACCGATTGGTTTCAAATTTGCACCAAAAGTCAGTGTCTCATGGAGATTGGATTTTTGGTGTCATATGCGTAAACTTTCGATATTTTTACAGGATATACGCGCAAGCCGGAATCAGTCAAATCTAAGACAGAAATAGTAAAAATTTAATTTTTTTTTGTATATAAAATAATTTTTATGCACCATACAGGGTAGCCCTAAAGGGATCAAGTGCTCCCCGGAAAACAAAAAAATATATTCTTTTATGTACACAAAAACATTTTTTCGAATATACAGAGAAACCCTAGAGGGATAAAAACGCCCCCTTAATACAAAATAATTTATTTCTAAAGCGTTTAGCTTTTAAAAAAAAACGATGAAACACCACAAATATATTTTAGTTTTTATATATAGAACTCTTTTTCTAATATACAGGCTAAGCCTAAGGGTGGTTAAAAGAGTTTCCTAAAAATTTTGTATCCCCATAACGCTTATGTCTTTTAAAAAACGATAAAAGAGTGTAAGGCGAAAGACCACAAAATTTTTTCCTGGTTCCTAGAGGGGTAGAAAAGCTTTTTTTTCGAAATTATTGATATCTTTAGAAAAGTGCAAAACATGTCCAATATATTATTAATTTTTGTAGGTACATTACACGTACATTCATATACGAAGAAGTACTATGTTCGCCAAAACACATTTTTTTATTCATTTTGTTAATGATAATGATTATAAAGATTAATCTTACAGATTTTGTTGATTTCAAAGGGTTGGTAGGATGTATGTATAATGAAATACCTTTTTAATAATAAGCTCACGTTTTGAATAATATCAAAATCTCCTCAGAGCTCTGAAACCAAGAGAACTTTTTTCAATTTTGATTTTTTTTATGAGAAAAACTAAAAAAGTGAAAATTATAAAAAACAGTTTGTTTTTTTTTTAAATGATTGTATTTTTATATGTATAGAAAAACAATACTTACCATTAGAGTGGGTTTTTTATGTCACAAACATTACTTTCATTATTTAGTACAATAAAGAATCCGGTAGACGGTTAGTTTATTTCTTTAGTTGAGTCAATATGTTGTCAATTTAAACACAGAACTTATTTAATAATAGGAATTATTTTTTTAAGCACAGGCACATCTCGTTGAGTCTAAATGAAAATGGCATAAAGAAGCGGACAATACTAGGAATGAAAAACACAACTTTCAAACAAAATCTTTGAATCTTTAAACCGTACTTTGACCAATACATAGATGTGCTTGTTTGATTTTCCTGTACCTGTGTTTATTATTGTAGTAAAAAATCGGGCACTATTTCATGGGCTTCTCGATCGCCAGACCTAACATTTCCAGATTTTTTTTAGGGACATGTGAAGAACCGTTATTACAGCACATTGCTACAAATATTGGATGAATTAAAAGTGAACGTTGGAAATTTGCTTGAAAATATACCGCATGTGTTTTTAAAAAAATGGTTTTAACAGATTTGTAAGCAATTTAGACAAATGCTTTGAAGTTAAGGGAAGACAATTTCAATATATATTGAATTAGGTTATTGTTTTAAAATTTCATTACCGTTGTTATTAGTTAGTTAACTCTTAATATTCGTCTTTTCAAAATAAACGTTATTTATTGTGTCTTCTAATAGCTAATTAAAAGCCATCTTAAAAAATAAATATAACTCCTATTATTTTAAGAAGAGAAAGGAATAAGCTTTAAAAATAGCCAAAGGTATACAGGGGTTTCATTTAAAACAAAGTCCTATATTTGAAAAACGGCCATTTTGTTTTTGGTACTTCCGGTTTTCAAAACAAAATGACGTATATTTGAAATAGAACCTTCAGAAACATAAAAATATTCAGTTGATAGTTTTTTCATTTTCACGATATTTGAGGTCAAAATTGTTCAAATTATATATGGACACTTTTATTGAAGTAAAATTTTGGTAACTGCAGGGTGTCCCGTTTTCGTGAAATTGAAAATATTGCATTTTTGGGCCCCCTTCGTATTTCGGTTGTTGTTTAACTTATCAAAAAGGTAAAAACTGGCTCTGATACAGTTTTACAGGTATACATATATACATAATTTTTTAAATGGGACGTCCCCTATATTTTTATTTTATATTAGTCAGTTCGCAATAAGCTTCTCGAAAATATGTAATAGTATATACTTTCCTATTCGAATCGCCCAGTAATTTGTAGTTGTTTTAGAGATAAACTAAGTTTTTAGTAGTAGGCTGGGATTGTCTAAACAAAACCAAAGAAAATTGTCATGTTAAATAAATTACTTGTCAAAAACCTCTAATTCGTTTTGAAGCTAGATTAGATACCCGCAACAATAATTTTAAATTTTGTAATAAAAAATGGCTGGAAACCCAACGTTTTCTAACAAAGAAAAATACGACAAGTTGCTTTGCTTTGTACTCTCTAACGAAGATGTTAACGAAGCTTCAGAACTATATTTATTGAGGTATGCTTAGCATTCGTCGTATTTTATAATAAATACATTTTTATGAAGCTGTTTGCGTTTTAAACTTAGATATCCAAAACGAAGACAACCCTGTGATATTACATTTCTTAGAATGAAAAGAAATCTAGTTGATTTCGGATCTTTCAATAAGCCGCGAAGCAAAACCTACAACAAGAAAAACGAGGAAGACGATATGATATTCTGGCGTCCATTGATGTAGATCCTTCAAGCTCTTGCAGAAAAATCCATCAAAATGTTGGGGTTCCAAAAAGCCGGATACAAACATTTTAATGAAACAAGATTATAAACCATTTAAATTCAGATTGGTGCAACACTTACATCCGGGCGACGCGCAGCGTTGTATGATTTTCTGTAACTGGTATCTAGAAAAATGCGATAATGGCCCTTATAGAAAAGTAATATGGTCCGATGAGGCATATATAAGTAGCGCCGGAGTATTAAATAGGCATAATTCTAGATAGTGGTCGCAAGAAAACCAGCATCGAATATTTCCTTGTGAAGGACAGGGTAGAATTGAGTTTAATATTTCTTGTTTTATATTGGGTTCAAAAATAATGTATCGTTTATACCAGGGGAGCTTAGATACAGATCGGCATTTCCAAATACTGGAACTTATTCTACCGGAATTACTCGATGATCTGCCTTTGGCCTATTTACGCGACATATATTTTCAGCAGGACGGAGCACCTGCTCATAATTCCGGTAAAATAAGACAGTATTTGGAAAATAATTTTCTTGGAAAATTGATAGAGACTAACGGTCCTGTAAGATGGCCGGCGAGATCGCCAGATCTGTTGGTTTTGGATAACTTCCTGTGGGGTACTTTACAAAATAAAATATATAGGACAAGACATGATACCTTACCCGATTTAATAAATGCCACAAGGAGGGCATTCAATGAAATGCAACAACGACTGGTTAGTATTTTCAATGCTTTACGAAGAATATGGAAATTATGTAGGCTTTGTGTAAGGCAAAATGGACATCATTTCGAGCAATAACTTTAGGGTACAGATTAGTTTTCTGTTTATTTCAGTGATCTTTAGTGATAATATTAGTTCTTGTTGTTACTTGCTGTTTAGAGGTATTAGAGTTAGAATTATTAATATGTTCATTTTATTCAATTAATAATACTTTTCAAGGATTCACGGATTTAGCAGCGAAAAACAGGTTAATAATAATTCTTTTTATTATAAAACCGAGTTTTCGGTCCGATTTTGAACATTCTTCAAGTGAACAGGCTAAACTTATAACAATGTAAGATAAATAATGCTATGATAATTATTACAAATCTACTTACATTTTACATTATAATTATTGAATTATTAAATTGCTAAAATAACTTGTAAAATAGTATGAAACAAGAATATACAAGGTAATAATTTATTGTAGAATTAAAAAAAAATCTTGTTACTATAAATAAAATATACCTGAAAAATGCATTTGTTTTGTAAGCAATCCCAGCCTACTACCAAAAACTGAGTCTATCTCTAAAAAAAGCAAATTACTGGGCGATTCGAATTAAAAAGTACATACCATTATATATTTTCGAGAAGCTTTTTGTGAACTGAATAATATAAAATAAAAATATACGGGGTGCCCCATTTAAAAAATTATAAGTTTGTGTTATATCTCAAAAACGACAGCTCACATAAAAAAAATCTGACTACACCACTGGATTCTACGTGGAAAACTGTATCAAAGCCAGTTTTTATCTTTTCGATAAAATAAACAACAACCAAAATACGAGAGGGCCTCAAAAATGCAGTATTTTCAATTTCACACTGTATCTTAAAAACGAAGGGGCTATGAAAATTTTGTTTGGGTCATCTTTCACGTTTCACAAAAAAGTTGCACCATGTCGCGAAAACCGCAACCCTCTATCTTCACTAATAAGAGAGATACCCCATAAAATAACGAAAATGGGACACCCTGTACATGATAACAGTCTAAGCTAATCTTTATATCAAACGCTCTTGTTGGTTTCTAGTTCAAGAACCAATTTAAAACGACTGCTCGCGCTGTAGTTCTGCGCGCCCAACCTAAAAATATGTTGTATTTCTAGCTTTTTCCCTAAGGTAATTAGGGCTGAAAAACATTTGAGGTTGTTATTGGTTTGCAAACAATATTACCTTCTTTAACTTTTTTGAAATTTATGACTTTAGACAAGCACGTGCCTTACAATTTTTATATTAAATAATTGATGAGGGATCCCGATAAAATATTAACTGGATAATTTGACCGTCAGTTTTTAGAGACAGGTGAAGTAACCATTTGGGAACTGAACAAGATATATTAGAGGGCTGAGTTTGAATTCAGCATGTCTAAAATTTATAGAGGTTAAACGCCCATAAACGAGGATATGAAAAAGGGAGGCTCTTCTCTAGTTTGTTTTAAACCTTAGAAATACCGTAAAAACATCCGCTCATTGCTTTAGTTTCTAGCAAAACTGCCAAAAATCCGTATGTTGTCTAGGCCTTCAACTTAATAAAATAAATTAGTTTATTTGTTTGAAATTCCTATCAATGTTACATTTTTTTTTCAATGGTTGAAGTAAATATGGCTAGTCATTTTTAGTCTGACTTTTTAACAATTATTACTTTTGATTTGAAAAGATGATGAGTTCTTAATTCATCGAGATACAATAAACAGAAGTGAATCATGGTTTTTGAAATTAAACCGTGTCAACTTAGAATTACTAAACGACGTTTTGCTTTCGTTTGCACGAGGCATCTTCACGAGATCTAAACACTGAAGGAGCACGGAGATTCAGGCGGACTTTTATACCCGACTTGTAGTCACTGAACCGCGACGATGTGTTAGGATCGGTTTCCACGTGTAATCTAGACCGTACCCGTAGCTTTATTGAAATTTTTTGTATGTTTAAAAATTTTAAAGATTCTCTAATTTTTATTTATAATATTGCCAGTGGTATGCTAGTGTTTAGCTGAAGTTGACAAATCTGAACATCGTTCATATTCCTTAAATCTACATATGTGTAGTGTCGTATAAATATATGTAATGTAATCCGAACATAAAAGCCCGCCGAGCTCATTTAGTATTCAGATTTCCTGGAATAAAGATTCTTGAAGATGCCTCGTGCAATCGGAGTTGAAACGTCGGATAGTAATTCCAATTTGACACGGTCTAATCCCAAGAACTATGATTTCTTAATTTATCAAATCCGTGAAAGTTTCCATTCTATGAAAACAGGAGTGTATTTAACATTTCAGTTATTTTATAAAGCACAGTAATTACAGTAAGTAAAATGGGATTCGTTTTCCTTGACAGAAGTGCCCTTTGTGCATAAAAGTTTTTTTGAAAATTCACCAGAGCTTCAAATAGAGCTCATATTTCAATTCAGCACATTATAGTAGACACAAGACAACCAAAAGAATATTAGAAGCGGCGAAAATTTTCAAATGCAGAATAGTGTATTACATGTATATTCATGCATTTTTGTGCTTTCGATTATGGGCTGTTAATAAATAAATCAAAAATTTTTGTAATCTCTTTAATTGCTTTATTATTTATTTAGCTTTACTTTACATTATTGAGCTGCCAATAACAGTCAAACTTTTTTAATTATTTTCGCCCAAATCTGCTTACAGAAAATTTTGCCTTATCTTCTTTATTAATCTTTATAAATCCACCTTGCTCTCCCTTAATCTTTATCCTCTAAATGCTACCCCTCAGGTATAGTAAAAATATAAAGGTTTTTGAAGTGCTGGAGCAAAATAAATATTGACTTTTTCTCGGATTATATAAGTTAGATTTGTTTTAAGACAGTAGGTTCGAAGATTTTAGATTTTAGCAAACCAACGAAGTATATTTCTTTAAGGACACTTTGTAGATATTATTCTTGTAATAAATTGAGGACGTTTTAGGTTACGTACAACAGATCGTATTATGTCCAGCGTAATTGTACTAGCACAGGTCATTTTCACTTCCCTATGTAACAGACTACATATTATATTATTAATATTATATATGCAAAGGGAATGTACTGCAGAGAAATATAAGTTGGGTTTTTTTGATGAGCTAAAGTGTCTAGAAAAGGAAAAATACATTTCTAGATAAAAATTATGATGTCTGCATATAAACAAAATTTTGGCACTTTTTGATAAAAAGAAAAGTGACACAAGTAGAGCTTTCGTGACTCTTCGTACTTGATATACCGGGCAAAATTAATTTTTACTATTTCCTGACTCCTTCAATTATGTTGTGATTTATGAGAAAATAAAAAATGATCTTTATAGCGAGTTTTAACGTAAAATTATGTGGCGTAGTTACATACTCTTTTTTTTCTGATAAATCACTCTCTATATTTATTAATTATTATGTTCCGCTCATTAAAAGCTACTTAATTATATATGACACCTACTAGTTGTTTTTTTTTACTTCAATCCTTAAATCGAAGATTTAAATTTAATTTTGCCCATTTGGCCATTTTAACGTAGGTCATAATTTTAACTACTTGAACTGTCTGCTAATAACAGTAAACGTAAAATTATAATAACACAAACAATGAAAATATAACATTTTAAATTTTAGTTTTTCCCAGTTGGTCATGTTTAACGTGGTCAATCCTAGCTATTACTAAAAGTACTTTTTTATTAATCGGGAATTACCTAAACTGCTGGCCATAAATAGTCATCAAGTTTTTTTTATCAATGTAGCTTTTAATGCTCGTTTGGCTGACCTATTTTATATGCGTCTGTACTTGCATGACTGCATAAGCGCAGAAAAATATTACATACGGCTCGTAAAATAAAACCCCTGCTTTTTGCGAAAATTTGTTAAAATTCTCAACATTTTTTTATTTTTTTTACTTCTGACCAAAATGATCCTTGACAAATTACAAAAAAAAACAAAGATTTAATAGAGTTGTCCGTTCCTTTGTGACAATATATTTTAACAAATACCTGAAAACGCAAGTTTTACTTTGTCACAGTCACTTATTTTATTTTTGCACTAGGCGTTACTGCGGTTTCGTACAACTAGTATATGAGGAGAAGCAATGAGGATATGTACTTGTAGTACGAATAAAGTAAGTTTACAGTTAACAAACAAAAACTTTTATTTTCATTAATCTGTTAAAATAATACAGCGTTTCTACGGAAATGTTGACCTATTCTTAAAAATGGAGCGGTAACTTAACAACCTGTATACAAAACAAATCTTTATGACCTAATTTATGATCAGTAGTTAAAACTTTATCATTTGTATTAAATTTGGATACAGTGGGTGAAAAAAGTTAGCTAGAATTTACCGAACACTAACTTAATGTAGTCTATAGATTTTACTATAATTTGCTTTGGAGTTATGTCAGACGTAATATAATTACGATATACTAGCTGTGATAAAACTTTTGTGGGCTACGGATTTTTTTGCCGAAACGGTTTTATTATTTTTACTTTAACCGTTTTACTAGTCTTGATATAGATCAAGGGTTTTAACCCGCGACCCTCAGGCAACAAGCGGCCCGCTTTCTAATTTCATACGGCTCCCAGAGGCTAAAGAAAATATTGAATCGCGCTGCGCCCGCGATTGACACTCCGAGGACGCTAGCGCCACCTAGTTAGACGAGTTTCACTCTGTGAACTGGCGATCATGACTACCCACAAGGCTACTAGATGGCGTTGCATGCCTATTGAATCTTTCTAATGATTCTAGAAATTATCAATACTAAAGGGACCTACTAGTACAGTCTCGTAGCTGGTTGAAATTTCGAGAGATTCAAAGTTGACGCGCTCGGCCTATATAATACCGGCATCACACGGCAGAGGCCAGTTCTAATTCCAACAGCGAACGAAGCAATACAAGTGAAAGAGTGCCAACTAGCAGTGAAGTTGCTACCTGTGCGATAAGTGATTATAGTGTGTTTTGACGCGTGTAAAACGGATACTGTATTATGGCGTGCAGTCGCGCAAGTTTAGTTTAGTCGTGAACATTTTTGCGGGAGCACTAAACTCGTTTCTTTTACCGTGACATTAAAAGTGGCTTCTACTTCGGGCAAAAAACGAAAAATTAGTGAAGAAAAGCGCATATTTTAAGAAAAATAGATTGAGCTGTACTTGTTCGTTAGTGTTGCAAGATAAAGTGAGAGCTCTAAAAAATCAGCTTCAATGACAGCAAGATAGTTTTCAAAAGCAGAACATTGAAAATGAAGCAAGCGTGAAGATTAGCTACATTATATCCGAAAAAATAGCTTTGAAATCAAAACCTTTTACTGATGGTGAATTTATCAAGGAATGTATGGAGGCCGCCGCCGAAGTATTGTACCCATCTCAAAAACAACTTTTTTCTAAAGTTATTTTGCCCGGTGTTCCTATTGCCAGAAGAATCGAAGAGTTAGCGGCAGACATTGAAAATTCACTAAAAGAACGTGCAAGTTCGTATACTATTCTGTAACGCACGACGAAAGCACTGATTTAACCGATACCGCTCAATTTGCTATATTTATTCGGGGCATTGATAATAATTTTGAAATCACTGTACGGGACATAGTAATAGGTTCATAAGGAGATTGACTCCATAATTGTTATGTTGTTTTATTATTAAGCAATGTTTAACTATTACGAATGTCCAGCACAGCTTTCGTTGGGTATTGTTTAATTAGTATTTAGGTTAATTAATTTTGATACAATACTGCCGAGTAACACTTTACATTTCTTGTAAACTTAGTTTGGAACAAAGTAGTAGTTCACCAAGATATATCGTGTTGTTAATCACGGCTAATTTCGGGGTGACTCCCGAGTACATTACATGGCGATCCTGCCAGCCGCGATTTTCTGAGACGCCGACGCCGAAAAATGTCTAGTGGTAATTTTGTGTAATTTAGTGCCTACAAAGAAAGTATTATGGGTTCCAAACAATCAAAGGAAGAGATTGTTATTGCATAAGCAGGGAACAGCGGCGGCACCACAAATTCTTCGGACTTCAGTAAGGGCGTGTCTTTGTTTGAAGTGCTGGCTTTACTGCTTGGAGCGATCATTTTGTTGGCAATCGCTAGTTATTGCTACCTACGTTTCAAGAGAAACATGAGAAGGACGATACGGCGAGACATTGCAAGAAGTCAAGAACTTGCATAAAGAAGAATTCCAACCAGACGATAAATTTGGATCGATTTTTAAAATCGGTCCCAATAGGGAACTTCAACTGGTCGGTCCACCCGGTGGCTAGCATCGAGGGAACGGACTAGTAGTAGGCAAAAAGTGCCGCTAGTTTGCAACGTTGGACAGTTCCTGGAAGGCTAAAGGACAGGATCAAGTCACACCCCTCCCCTTCTTAAGCAATACAACCCCCGACTGCCTCCGAGGACAGAAAAAAAAAGGAAAATATATTTGAGGTTTGATTAGCAATAATAATTATTAATTTTATATATTTTATGTAATTATTTTTTCTTTCTCTTATAGAAATTTAAATTATATGTTAGATATTTATAGATGAGTAGTATAGGAATTAATAGTTTTAAGGAATTATACGCATCAGTACAAAAAGTTAATGCGAATATTTCAAAGGAACCTCTAGAACGGCGATCTAATTTAGAGAGAGTAAATAATTTATTATTAGATGTCGGAAAATTAGAATATAAGTTTGGATAAATAAAAACAGAATATTCTAAGGTAGAGAGAGACTCTGACGAAATCCAGAGAGTTAGAGCGAATGTTAAAGAAATAGACAAATATCTTCTAAATTCTCGACAAATATTATTAGAAAGAATACGTACTATATTAGAACCGTCAACAACGCAGGAAAAAATACTTAGTAATAATTATAGTGATTCAAGTAATCGCACAATGTCGGAAAAATTGATGATTTGAGAACTGCAGCGTCCTTGTTGCCTATCATGGACGGCACACAGAATGCTACAGAGCAACTTATTGACGCAATCGAGCTTTATAGCGAATTGTTAGACGACGACGGTAAAAAACTTTTAATAACATTTGTCGTAAAGACTCGGTTATCTCAATTGCTGATATGAAAAAACAATTACTGTCAAGAAAATCTGCTGCGGCGCTGACAACTGAGCTACATTTGGTTAAGCAAGAGGGAAAATCAATCGATGACTATGCAAAGATTATAGAAGAAATCTTTCTTAACTTAACGTTAGCACAGGCCGACGGTAACGATGATAGTTTACCGATTTTGCGGAATGTAAATGAAAAGCTCGCGATCCATGCATTCTCAAACGGGTTAAAAAATAACGAACTACGAACAGTAATTAAAGCTAGAGACTATTCCACTTTAAAAGATGCCATTTCAGGGGCTAAGGACGAGGAAAAATTAAATTTTTCCCATCCAGTACATAACGCTTTTCACATACGTTCACAAAAATTTGCTAGGTTTGGAAACCGCGGCAATAGAACGCGATTTTCAGGTAGAAGTAGATATACTAATAATAATTACAGTAATAGAACATATGACACTCATAGTATAGACAATAGTCAGCGAAACTTTCGAGGCGAAGGTCGGTTGAGACCATACCGTCCTACATTTCGAGGTCGACGAAATAGCTATATACGATCACAACACCGTGTTTACACGAATATGACTGATAATCAAAATTTTAACTCGAATGAAATAGACCAAGGACAAAGGTTTTTTCGTTCCTAATGAGAGTGATAATAATAATAACGAATTGCTGAATGAATGTGTTTTGAAATTAAATGGAATGAATTTTGTGCAAGTTAAATATGGAATGAAAGATATGATGTTTTTGTTAGATACTGGAGCTAGTACTAGTGTAAGGTTTTTAGAAAATATTTCAAAAAATGAAATTATTGATACCTCAAAGAAGATTAAATATAAATATAATAGGTATAGGCGGATCAGTTTTCTCAACTGGATCAGCAGTTATAAATTTTACGCTAGATAAGCATGAAATTGAACACGAGTTTCTTATATGAAATAAATTTAATTCAGATATACAGGGTGTTTTAGGTTCTAATTTTTTTAGCAAATATAACGCAAGCATAAATTATGAAACGTTTATATTCTCACTATGGGTTAATAACAATAGAATATTAATATCTATGTTGTCAAAATTTGATAATTTTATTTCAATACCAGCCAGAACTGAAATAATAAAATACTGCTCTACTGATACTAAGGGTGACTGTGTTATATTGCCAGAGGAAGTATGCGAAGGAGTATGCGTTGCAGGTGTCATTGTTAAGTCCAAAAATGCGAGAGTGCCAGTGAGATTCATGAATGTTAATGATCGAGATATACAAATTAAAAACTTCAGACCTAAGTTAGAACCTATATCTCATTTCAACCTGTATAATTTTGGTAAAAATGATAATTTATCAGTAGAACGAGTGGATAGAGTGTTAGATTTGATTGATACAAATTCGCTTAATAAAGAGGAAAAACTGTCTATTGAAAAAATATGTGCGAAGTACGCGGATGTCTTTCACTTAGAAGGAGATCCTCTTACCGTTACCAATTTATATACACAAAAATTGCATTTAAAAGAAAATGCAACACCTGTGTATGTAAAACCTTACAGGTTACCTTTTTCCCAAAAAGCGGAAATTCAAAAACGTTCATAAAATGCTAGACGAAGGCATAATTGAGAAAGCAAGATGCGAATGGTCTTCGCCTTTTTTAATAGTACCTAAAAAACCTGGTAAAACAGGGACAACACGTTGGCGTGCTGTCATAGACTACCGTCTTGTAAATCGAGTATTAAGGGATGAAAAAATGGCTCTGCCGTGTATTTCGGAGATATTAGACTCATTATCCGGTGCTTTATACTTCACACCTCGATTTAACTCAAGGGTATTATCAATTAGAATTACATAAGGATAGTAGACCGTATACAGTATTCAGTACTAACGAAGGACAGTTTCAAATGAAAAGATTACCTATGGGGTTAAAAGTAAGTCCTAGTGCGTTTTCTAGACTCATGACTGTTGCATTTTCAGGGTTAAATTATGAGTCATGTTTCATATATTTAGACGACCTAATAATATTTGGCAATTCCTTACAAAATCACAATAAAAATTTAGTAAAAGTTTTACAGAGACTAAGAAAAGTAAATTTAAAATTAAATCCTTCAAAATGTGAATTTCTGAAAAAAGAAATATTGTATTTAGGGCATGTGATTTCTGAAAACGGAATATCCCCCGATCCGAAGAAATCTAAGGTAGTAGCTCAATATCCTATCCCGCTGAAGAAGCAAAACGTTTTGTAGCTTTTGCGAATTACTATCGCAAATTTATAAAACATTTTGCAGAAATAGCTCAACCCCTTAATGAACTATACAAGAAGGGAAAAATTTTTGTTTGGGATGAGAACTGTCAAAGAGCGTTTAATAGTCTTAAAAATGCGCTGGTACACCCAACCGTGTTACAATACCCGATTTCTCGGAAAATAATACTTTTATTCTCAAAACTGATGCTAGTGGATATACAATCGGATCAGTTTTATGCAATAATAATGACAGACCTATTGCTTTTGCGTCTAGGGTTTTAAATAAAGCCAAAAAGAACTACTGCAAGGTGGAAAAAGAGTTGTTGGCGATCGTGTGGTGTGTAAAACATTTCAGACCGTATTTATATGGTAAAAAATTTGAAATCTACACAGATCATCGACTTGTTGTATATCTTTTCGGAATGACGAACCCTTCCAGTAGATTAACAAAATTTAGGTTAACTTTAGAAGAGTATTACTTTACAATAAATTACATAAAAGGTTCACAAAATGTGATTGCAGATGCTTTATCGCGCATAAAAATTGATTCAAATGAGCTTAAAAGCATGAGTGCAGATATGAGTATGAGTATGAATGTTATGACGAGAGCACAGATAAAGCAACAAAATATGTCAAAAACATGACAGGAAATGTCAAATTCTACCAATGAAAGGCTTGATCACCCTGGATTAGTAGAAATTTTGAAGTGTCTTGTTGATAGTGTAGAACTAAAAATTCTAGAAAATGATAAGTTTCAAAGTTATAGAAATAAAGGAAGCCAGGGCATGAGTTTTATAAATTTGAATGATTTTATGTATGACGAGATATCTCAAATTATTTATTTAAACCAAGGACACCGATCGACATTTGACTTAGGTACAAAGTTGAGGATCCTTGGACATATTTGGAAAAAATATAAAATACCAGAGTTATTTATTATTAAAAATGAGCATACTAAACAAATTATAGCAAATCTATTGAAATATAAAAATGATATAAAATCTATGGGTATAAAAATAAATATCGTCAAAGATGTAAAACGTGTCGAATGCAAGGAATTGAGGCAATTAATTTGAAACGATTTCCATAACTTGCCTACAGGTGGACATGCAGGTATAAACCGCATGTACAGTAATATGAAAAAATTCTATTTGTGGTCTGGATTAAGGAGAGATGTTGAGGTTTTTGTCAAAAAATGTGATGAGTGCCAAAGGCATAAGTACAGTAAATACAATAAACAACCAATGACAATAACTTCCACAGCTACTTCAGCTTTCCAAAAAATTTTTTTAGACTTAGTTGGTCCAATAAAAACTGATATTCAGTCAAATTCTTATATTCTAACAATTCAGTGTGAACTTACAAAATTCATTGAATGTTATCCATTACATAGCAAAGAAGTTGTTGTTGTTGCAAAATCATTTGTAGAAAATTTTGTGCTACGATACGGTATTCCATAGGAAACGGTTACAGATTAAGGCACGGAATTTTTGGCAAATATCTTTAAGGAATCATGTAAATTGTTAGGTATAAATACTTTAAATTCAACTGCATATCATCACGAGACCCTTGGGGCCTTAGAAAATTCACATAAGCACTTAGGGGCATATTTACGAATTCAGGTGTCAAAACATACAGATAATTGGAGTACGTGGGTTCCATATTGGTGCTTGGGTACAATAATACAGTACATACTGAAACTAAATATACTCCCTATGAGCTTGTAGTTGGAAAATTAAGTAATATACCTTCAAATATTCAAAATACTATAGACCCGTTGTACAATTTTGACGACTATCCTGGAGAACTAAAGTACAGACTTCAGACCGCTTGTAACGACGCAAAAAATAATTTAGTTTTATCAAAAAACAAACGGAAAGAAAACTATGATAAGAATAGTAGTAACATAAATTATAACGTAGGAGATAAAGTCTTAATATTAAATGAAAATAAGAGTAATAAGTTGGATCCAATATATAAAGGTCCTTATTTAATTTTAAAAGATTTGAATTCAAATGTAGTATTAGATATAAATAATAAGTCCGTAGAAGTACATAAGAATAGAGTTAAGCTTCATTACAGTTAAAAAAAAATATACATATATATTTCTATTTTTTTTCTCTCCCCCGTGGAAGGTGTACAGGACATAGTAATAGGGTCATAAGGAGATTGACTCCATAATTATTATGCTGTTTTATTATTAAGCAATGTTTAACTATTACGAATGTCCAGCACAGCTTTCGTTGGGTATTGTTTAATTAGTATTTAGGTTAATTAATTATGATACAATACTGCCGAGTAACACTTTACATTTCTTGTAAACTTAGTTTGGAATAAAGTAGTAGTTCTCCAAGATATATCGTGTTGTTAATCACGGCTAATTTCGGGGTGACTCCCGAGTACATTACATCACTGAAGAGATGGCTGCCCTTTTTCCGATTAAAGGAACTACAAAAGGATGTGATATTTATATTTTTTTATAGTTTGATGACAGTACTGAGACGATATAATTTAGAATTAACAAACCTTACTGCAGTTGTAACAGACGGTACACCATCCATGGTAGGAAAAAAGGAAGGGCTCCTGGGTTTGATGAAAAAACAGCAGAAAGATCTTCCTTTGATGCATTACCATTGTTTCGTTCATCAACAACATCTTTGTGCAAACTCCACAAATATTAATGAGGTGATGAAAGTGGTCGTAAAAACTGTGAACTTGAAGGAAATCCCCTCCTTCAGGAAAACCAAAAGTAAGTTCCTCAATTTAGTGACTCCGACTGGCTGCGCGACTTTGGATTTCTTACGGACATCCCGCTGCACTTTAATGACTTGAACACCAAACTACAACGAAAAGAAAATCTCATCAACAACCCATTTGACCCTTAATATAGGGTATTCGTTTTTGATTCCAAAAGATTGTGCCTTGTTAACGCAACATCAGGATAAACCTATTGACACTTTCTTGTACATACATAAAAAAGAACAAAATATTTACTATTTTGTAAATATCATAAAGGAATATCTGAAAGGAATTTTAATATTTTAAAGGACGGTCAGTTACAATCAAAACAGTCAAATATGATATACGCTAATTAGAGTTGAATGCAAGTTTAATTGAAATAAAATGACATCGCTTTTACGAGAACAACTTATATGAATTTATAAAAGCTATTTAGGGAATAATAAATAAAAAATGAACTAATATACAAAACCAAAAAACAAACTAGCAGGAAAACAAGAAGAAAACAACATGGCAAATTTATTACCTATAGTGAAACCTTTTTATAAGTCCAAAATGAAGACGCCTGCCCCCTTCCTACGCTGACAAATGATTGTACTTGGAATCTCATATTAAATCAAGATAAGCAAATACGTATAGAGTGTATTATTAAAATATTAAAAGATGGTACTAGATATTCGAAAACAAAAGAAGATTTAGAAAAATGTATTAAGAAATGCATTAAATGCTGCCCAATTAAAATTACATTATTACATCTTGCTACCAAAAAAATTTTTATAATTAGAATTTAGAAAATATTTTTTCCTATTTCTTAGAGGTTTATAGTTCTTTTTATGAGCTTGTCTTATAAACAAAAAAAAAAACATGTCTTTTTTCGTCTTAAAACATTTTTTTTTCCAAAATAGAACAAGGAAGGCTACTGTTAATAGTTAATATATTGTGTTTGTTAATACGTTTTTCCGCAGTTATTAAAGTGGTAGATAATTTAAAATCATTAAGCAAAACAAATCGTCATTGCTCTCCTTTTTCTCATAAAATTACGTATCTATTAGCACTATTATATCTTCTTATGTTTTACAATTTATACTACTAATTTTTATTCATTCTATTACATTCTAGATATAAACCGCATGTCGTTCATATCACTGTGACATGCTCTGCTATTTTTTTATTTTAACATCGAGAGTGCTGTTATTTACCAAAACGGATTAATCTGCGTCCAGGCAACCTGTTTTAGGTATTTATTTAAATGGTACAATAAATTAAAATTACTTAATTTTTTAACTGAAACCGGGTTAGGGGAAATGACATTTTCTGCGAGCAATATACCATTCGCAAATTTTACAATTTAAACAAAATAAATAGGAAAATTAGCCAAATATGCGTTTAAGTTTCGATAATATAGTAACCAGATACTTATGATATAATATTCTTTTAAATAAAACCGACTAAAAAGCACTAAAAAGTAAAAAAATAATATTTTATTGAAAATTTGACTTTATGAAGCCAACGTCAAACTAATAAAGGCAAGCCATTCAATACATAAATGTCTTTTTGTGATTAAGTAATGAAGAATTAACTTGATCCGACTTCATAAAGTCAAAATTTTCAAAGGGAAATAAAATATTATTCCACCTCTTTCGGTTCTCTTTTATTTAAAAAAAATGTATTTCAACCTTTTTAATTTTAAGTTTCGAGCAGTTAAATAAGGTCAAAACTTTGAACCCTAATTAAACAAACAAGTAGCTACTAGGTCCATTGCATATGAAATATTGCCAGAATTACCATATTAATATTATATAAAAAGCGCCCTCTATACACATTTATAGAAAATTAGCAATACACATTGTCAAAATTTAAAATGATGAGTAAAACTGAACGTGCCTTTAAAAATTCCGAAAATCTTATAAAACCCGATATTTTTATATAACCTCCTCCTCCCCCTTATTCACTTAACTGATTTATATAAGAAATGTTTTTTGCCAAGATTAAAAATGTTTGGTACATTCATTAAGATTTATAATAACCGAGATAATAATAAAATAAATTGTACCTTAGAGTGCAGAGTAATTACTTTTTTGACTAATTACACTTCATACATCAAATTCCAAAGCATTATATTAAATAATAGATCTATAACTATTTTAATACATCTATTATTGAATTGCCATTTTACCAAAGTTGTATTTCCAGAAACTTTATGTCGATCAAGGCATTATTAATTTTAAATCTATTACTATCTTAGTTAAAGTATTGACCTTTTTTAGTCGTTCTGTCTTTAGGCTTCTGACCTATTACTATTTCTTAAAATCTATTATTATTTTAACAACTAGTCTATTATTATTAATCAAGAAATTCTATTGATTTTCCTTTTAAGGGGTCGCTGGTAAACACTAAAACCATTATTTTTTTATATATTTTTTTATTTAAATGTTTTTAGTTCTGTTTATACGATTTATATTGTAAAAGTTAGGTTATTTACTAAACAGCCACTGGGTCCATTGCATGTAACATATATATTTTATTCCGATAAGAAGGTGAACGCAATAATATTAACTCCATCGCTCGCCTAAATAATTCAAAATATCGCCACACCGTAGTTTTTATTATTTTTTAATATGCTTGCTATAGAACCACTCCGGCTGAATATTCCTCAAAAATTCCAACCAAATTGCACGGACCACAATCAGTTAAAAACGCGGTACACTCTTAAATGTTTGTACTTAGAATCATACACTAAATCAAAATAAGTAAACATATAAGTGACTTATTAAAAAATGGAAACTTAGTTACAGAAGGTCGAAAATAAAATAAAATGTAGTAAATGACATTATGTTAAAAAAATGCAAAATTATGTCCACTTTAACGAATCAAACATTTTATTCTAATGTCTTAGTTATAAGAGTGAGCCACTGTTCTGTGTCACTGATAGTTTTTTTATGAACCGGTCTTACGTCTATTTTCATCTTAAGACACATTTTCCATCTAAAATAATAAAATATGCAGAAAAAAGTCATCAAAACGGAAGACTACAGTTAATAGCTAATATATTTTGTTTTATTGAGTTTTTTGTTACGCAGTTTTTTAAAGATGTAATTAAATTAATGACGTTAAGAAAAAGAGATCGTAACTCCTCCCGTTTCTCGTAAAATTAGGTTTTGCGACCGCATTTATAACAAAACGCTATATCCTTTAAATTTTAGAGATCGTAACGATACAGCGAAATTGATTTAAGAGGAAAATTGGAAATTGAACTGAGTTGCTCAGATTTACTTCAATATTTCAGTAATGGAAAATCACTGTTGTCAGGTCAGGTAAGCCATAGATATATATTATTATATGGTCATATATGTATTTTGTTAACATTAAAGATTTTTAGTCGAGTTTTTAGTCGTCAATCTCATATTATTATTAAAACAGTTTGAATACAAACCAATTTTCAATTTATTTTTGTAATCCCGAAAAAGTCACCCTCCGAGATTTTTTTAGATTTTTATGTTTCAGGGTTCCTAGATGCATGAAAACATGTTTTCTGGATTCCGTCGGTCTATCTGTCGGTCTGACGAATAACTTTAGTAAAAAATTAAGGGTCATATGGGGATGTTACCAGGTATATTTTAGTGAAAATCCAATATGACAAAACAAAATGGCAGTACAGTAAAATGGTAAAAAAATTATTACAAAAAAGTACTTATTCAATTTATCTCAAATGTTGCATAAAAATCGACTAATATGTAGGAATTAACTAATGAAATTTTGGTGCGAATAGAAAGTGGCGGCTTAATAAAATATTTAAAAATTTAGCTTGAAAAAACTACTCAATGGACTGAGTTCAAATTCTGTGCCATAAATAACTGTGGTATAGAGAGGAACTAGTAAAACTGTGGTACTAATTCAAAATGGCGGCCAAATTTTGTAATCTGAAAAAATCACCCGCTCAGGTTTCACATATATTCACTAGATGCCAAAAAATATGTTTAATCAATTCCTACGGTCCTTCTGTCGGTTTGTCTGTCTCTCTGTCAGTCTGCGGCATAACTTAAAAATTACTAATCAGATTGTCTTTAAATATTAACCAGACTTTAAGGGTTATATGGGAGTGAAATGGTACTGTTTTTGATAATGGCGACGTAGTGAAACTTTAAAAAAATTATTAGCAAAAAACTAATTATCGAATTTACCTCAAATTGGCACAAAAATCAAGTTATATAAGAGTGAACTTTTATGAATATAAGAGAGCTTGAAAAAACGACTTATTAGATTAATTTTAAATTTTGTGGAAGCATAAAGATAAACTGGAAGTGTTATGAATTCAAGATAGCAGAACAATCTGGTGACCATATAAAATGTTTATAAATTCGACGTAAAAGAATCTTATTCAGTTGACTTAAGGTGCCATAGGTAGAAATTGGTAAAATATTGGTGGGAATATAATGGAACAAAACGACTTCCAATAATAATGTTTGAAAAGACAGTTTATATGTGTTCATAAGGAACTATGTACTGAAGTAAGTTGGGTCACACTTCACTACCTATACCCAATAAAAGGAAATATTCATAACGAGGGAAGTTCCGGGTAAAAGAAATGTACCGTTTTTTTTATACTGCGGTCTATGTATCTTAAAATTTTAAACGTTAATAGCTCTTTTACTTTTTGAACTTATCGGAATGAACTAAAAACCAAATTCTAGGATTAATTAACAGTTTTTTTTTCCTTATTAAAAAAACAAAAGACTATCAATTTTACAAGATATCACCATAAGATATTTTTTAATAAGATACCTTTGATATTTTTTGCTATTTAGATAATATATTTTGTTCTGATTTCATTAGAATATCGTACTTCGTGCTTCCATCGAGAGGTTTTCGATTTGTGCAAATAGTTAAGTGAGTTCTTTAAATTGAATACCCTGTATATTATTCAAATTTTAGGGTGGAAAAATTGATGCTTTTTTCAAATAAGGTGTTCCTATACCTATTTTGAGCCCCTTTCGATTCATAAGCGTTTTTATGAATAATTACTATTAATAATTGAAATGAAAGATCTAAAGATCTAAAACGCCAAGTGTGCTATTGTTTGCTCAGTTTTTAGTTTATGTCCGATTAAGTTAGAGAAAATAGAGAATAATAGTTATTCAAGTGCGGATATTTTAAATTTGTTTTATCTTCACGGCTAGTGTCAAAGAATTTCTGCAAGATTTAACGCTCCTTTTCCGAATTTGTCGCCAATGAACCCAAGGATATTTCTCCGAATTAAAGGTATTTTTTTGAATTTCGGAACTGTGCGGGCTCCATGAATTCACCTTCACTCTATTACTGAAAATGAAAAAAATGAAATTAACGTTTTGGCGTATTTTCATGCCTATCTTCGTGCTTCAATAACAAGTGTCAAACATGATTTAGGAATAACTCGAACATCAATATGGAGAATTTTACATAACCGTAATATGCATGGAACACACTAATTACATTACATGCTTTACTACCAGACAATTCTCCAAAACGTGTAGATTTTTGCGAAATTATTAATTAATACGAATACGAAATTAATTCATACACAAAAAGGTTCAGATTTTCTGAAAAGAATTATTTGGACTGACGAAGCAAAATTCTGACGCGAAGGAGCCTTTAAACGTCAAAATAATCATTTTTGGGCTGCAGAAAATCCACTATTTACAAAAGAAAAATGTTAATTAGTTTTAATGTATTTCGTTTGTTGATGGATAGGCAATTTTCAAGATACATTTATGACAAAAATTTAACTTCTGCAAAATATATTGAAATTCTAAGAAAGACCGTATATGACTTTTTGGATAATCTACCGATTATCGATTTGAGAAATTGTTGGTATCAACTGGATGGAGCTCCTCCAACAAGAGGTATAAATTTAATATTTTGAGATCCCGGTTGAAATTCGCTTCTTTCTGGCCAAATTTTTCTTACATAATGCTGATTTGTTGCATGACTTTCCCATGAACAAAGAAAATATTTTGTAAATCCCCCCTGACGTCCCACTATAATCGCTATAACTTTTAAGTCTCCACATATCTACCATTTATATCTATTGTAGTTTATTTTATCCAAAATCGTGCGCATATTTTCATAATTTTCTTTCATTGCAACTAAATGGGCAACTGGTATAGAGGGTTTTAAATTTCCATTATGCAATAACACAGCTTTTAAGCTATATTTAGATGAGTCTATGAATAAGCGCCACTCGCGGGGAGAATGTTCAATATCAAGATCCTGCATTAAACTGTCTATATCAGTACACGCGCACAACGAATTTTCTATACTGTAGAATTCGGAAAACATAGCATTTCTTTTTCTGAAATTCATAATTTTTTGTTTCTTTGGCCAATAGGTTCCATTCCTTAAGACGGTAACCCAGAAGTTCTGACTGTTGCTTGGATAACCCCAAATCATGTACTAAATCATTTAATTCACTTCGAACAATCAAATGTGGCTCGCCGGAACTGGGACCTGTGGTAATCTCTCAAATCCATAGCTTGCCAATAAAGGCGCAATCGGCACTGGCAAATTTGCATTATGAGGAACAGGTCGTATGGCAGATTACAAATTTGGATATTCTACATTGTGCTGTTCCTTTTTGGAATAACCTTCAGTCTTTGTCAGGCAAAAATAACAATCGTCAGAATGATTGGAGGGTTCTCGCCATACCACTGGAACTGCAAAAGGCATACTTTTTCTCTTTTCCTTCATCCACTGCACCAATGATACACTACAACTAACACAGCACACATGGGGAGCCCACCGCTTATTTTGATCCCCAATTAACACACCAAAATGTTAAAAATAGGCTGTTTTTATATTTTCGCAAAATGGCCTGGCTTGTGATTTCATTAGACATTCTCCACAAATGTAACAAAATTTGTCAGGAGAAATTTTGCAACTTCGGCGCGTTTGACTCGACATTCTCGTCTTCAAATACGCTTGCTTATCGATACACAGAACTCGAAACTCAACAGAAGAGTGATGTTTAGCGTTTATTTTATGTCTAGTGTTGTAAACAACTCAGTCTAGGTAATTTTTCCGTTGTAAAATGGACCCATTTTAGCCGCCCCACAATAAAATTGTTTACCTGCCAATATAAGAGGTTCTAATTAGGCTATTAAAAAATGGTACGTATTAGGGCTTTCCGAATATTTTTTTTATTATTAGGAGGGTATTTCCATTGTGAAAATAATGAGCTGGCCCGTGTTAGAAAAATCTTGTCGGCCAGTGAATTAATATTTAAGAAACGGTGCGAGAAATGAAAAAATATTCTGTACAAAAAAAACTTAGATCATTTCGCAGATTCTAAAAATAAATAAAACTACAGGGTGCCATTTAAAATATTCCAGAGTTGATGCCAGTTACCAGTAGATCTGGCAATACTGTAAACGCGAAATTACTTTTAAAAGCTAGAGGGCAGCCCTCTTATGGCCGTAGTCAAAATTTCAAATTTATTTTTCTTTTCATTCTCCAGATACTTCTAACGAACCATCGAGTTTGGAATACCCTGTATATAAGGCACGCGAAATATGCAAAATAGGCTGAATGCGCATAAGAATTCATGCAAAGAACAATATAGAGATAACCCGAAAACACCGCCTTAGCCGGGCACGATTTTCTTATAATAATTTTGATTTCACTTCTGTTAATTTTTTGATAGAAAGTCAGACTATTCGAAGAGACTAATTAGTGAAATGATCTGTATTAAAAGAGAACCTTATTCAGATTTACACTAATATAATTTCGAGAATTACAGTATAATAAAGTCAAATTTCTTTAAAACATATCAGCAACAATTTAATCTCTAGACCTGACAATGTCGCATATCGATCGGAGTGATATGATTCTTTTCCATTAGTGGTTAATTTTAAATTCAGGTGTTCGTTCAGGTGTAATTTATGAAGCCTATATAATTGCTATTTTCACTAGGTAAAGTTCTCTCCTGGTATTCTTCATTTATTAATAGTACTTGTGTTTAGGTTAAAGTTTTAAATATGTTTTAGCATATTTTATATCCCACAATTTTATTCTTTAATAGTTTCAATTTTAATTGTTAATAAAAACTCTATAGATAATATTTTTATTTTACTTATTGCATATACTGTACAATGATTTTTTCTTAATTTTGCGTTTTTCTTAATTAAATCTAAAGTGTTTTGTATTTCTTATTGTTCTTAAATTAAAATCAAAGCGTTGGAATTGCAAAAATGAGGCCTTTTATTTCAACCAACGAAAGTAATTCTAAAATAATTAAGTAAAGGATACGAATGTCACATTCAGTTAATATTTATTACCAAAAAATACGTTAACTCATAATCAAATCAGTAATAATAATTGCATTTCTTATTTTTAGGGCAAAAAAAGTTACCCGAAAATTCTTTTAAATGTACAAAAAAAAACAACGTACCAGAGCTCGACAATTTCATTGTGTGATTTATAAGGGAAATAGAATATTAAACAGAGAGAAAGACATTAATCCTCTGCACTATGACAGTGAGGATATTCTGCACTTCCTTGTTCGAAGATTGAACGACAAGCGAAGGTAACAGCTGATCGCCGATAACGTGTGTGCAGTAATTGATGAGATTAAAGTACACTTTATATCAGTGGCGCCGAAGCGGTCTCGAGAAAGAGAAAATTTGGCTAAAAAGAAGATACCGCATTTCGACTTCTTACCGCAAAATGAGTAAACTTATCTTTCAAAATTAACCCTATACTTATTTTTTTTACTTTATGTATGTGACCACTTTATATTACATCTTTATTTTACATATTTTATATACTCAGACACACTAAATTTGGCACAAGTGGTTTCCGATCATTTTGTTAAACAGTTTTGCAGAAAACACGTAAGCTTTGTTTTTTTTAATGTAACCCTAGCTTGATTTTATAGCTCTGAATGACTCCTATTAATACTGATGGCCTTCATAATATCATTTTTTGTTGTTTTGCATAGAATAGCGTCATCTTAGTTTACGTAAAATTTGCCAGTAATGTTAGCAGGGAAAATCACAAGCAACAAAAATAGGTACTAATTAAAAAAACAAAGGTCACATATTTCTGTAAAAAAATTCTGGCAAAAGCAATTTGGCAACATTGCCAATATCACTAACAGCTCACTCATCTCCGTGTACCAAATCTGGTATATCTAGGTGTCATGTGCATTAAGATATTCAGATGTTTCGTATGTTTGACTTGCAAAACAAAAATCTTGATACTATGGAACCCAGATAATGTTGCTATAACGCTATAAAAAACTTTTTTTCATTGCACCATACCTTGCACAATACAGGGCCAGAAATCAGGGGCCAAAGCTCGTATATTTTCATTTTTTAAAATTTTGACATATACATATTTCGGATGTCAAAAGTTGTTTTAAAACGGATTTTAATATACAACTGTTCATGGCAAGACTTAAATTAATATTCTCAGATTTTCATATTTATACTTTAATAAAAACATGCAGTATATTTAGGCTAACCTGTTTTTATACCAACTAAATAATAAAATGCTACTGTAAAATAAGTTACTAACTGCAGTGTTTCAAAACAGAGAAATTAGAACACACTGATGCTATGTAATGTGAGGTTATTTTTAGATTACTCATTAATAATACTGGCAAAAGATGTTAAACTTCAAACTCTCATATCAACCAAATATCAACCTGTGCATGGTGGGAAGAAAACAAGGTGTGCCTACGCGCAAGTTTTGATGACGTATATTGTGAGGAGAACCCAGGGCCGATGAAAATGACAGGTTAGCCATGTTTTTATGTAAAGGTTTCAACGGATTATAGTACACCTTTGCTAAAATTTGTTAACGGAATTCATGTATCGGTCATAATTCTATCCTCTTTTATGATTACGGTGAAAACAGAGACGGAATTACGTCTATCGCTTAAAGAGCTATTGATTATAAAATCATCCTAGACCTTGTTTATCAGTTTTGGTTTTTGTGGTTACGAGCGAACGTTAATTTGACAGGTATAGATTAAATATATTTCTGTGAATTTTTTGTATGCTTGTAACTACATATTAAAGCTAAATTAAATTACTGGCATTGGAAAATTCATATCAATATTATATCTCTGCCAATTAGTGTGTTAAGTGGTATTAACTAAAACTGTATTATTGAATTTACATAAGCAGTGCGTGATATGCATTCAATTAATTAAGATTAAGAAAATGTTTTTGTGTTTAGTTGTGTATCTGACAATATATAGGAGTTTTCCAGTATCAGTTTTTTCTGGTTCCTACTCAAAGCCTCCATCTATGTATAGGAAGTTTGTAAGCCACACGTTAAGTTTAGTATAGGTAAAGGAAATAAGTAAAAATAGACCGATTTAAAAAATATGCATATTTTTCAAGCATTTAGACGAACTTTATTCCAGTTCTATGTAAAATTCTGCAGAAAACATTTACACAGTAGAATATACGGATTTAACTTGGGCAGCAAAATGGTAAATTTTTTAAGTAAAAGTGTACATTTTTTAAATAATACTGAAACTAGCAAAAAAACTTGTTTACTTCTGATGTGTTAAAGTCAGATGTTATAGATACATAACCGAAATGAGATACAGGAAATGCTATTTGTGAAACCACTGCTATAGTGTATCTATGTTGTATTTTAGTGATTACGAATATCTTATATAATGATTAGTATCCCTAACCTTTTAGATTTAGGTAAGACTGAAACATTTTTTATTAGCCAAACCTAAATTTATTATTTAAATGTTAACAATAAATGAAAATAGCTGGATTGCATATAGCAATTTATTGAATTTGATGTCAGGTTTTAGGATTTTCTGGAGTTGACACTACACTGTACAAAAATGTATCTAATTTAAGAAATATATAACTAGGTGTCGAAAACATTTCTCAAAAGTGAAAATCATGTCAACTTAAGAATTACCTACCTACCTACCAAAAGATAATGAACATACCCTTTCCAAGCCTGTTAATGCTGCAGACTTTTGTCTCATTACCTCAAATAATATGTGACAAAATACCGGGATTCAGCTGAATGTTTAAAGCCCACGTTCGAAGGGTACTTATGGATGGCAATGGATAGCCATTTCTTTTTAAATACTGATATAATTTCGAACTTACACTTTGAAATGAAATTGCAGATGCAGTATCTGCTGAATCCCAATAGGAAAACTTTTGATGGTTATTACATTGTATTTTCCATACACTAGTAAGGTTGACGGTATATTGAAATCAATCTGGGATATCTAAGAAAGAATGAAAACCAACTTATGACAAACAAAAAATAAATACACCTTAAAGAATAAAATGAAAAGAGAAAAAGGAAAGAAAATGTTAATGAAATGATTATAAACACAAAAGATTAAAAACAGAATGTTAAAATGTATTTTTTTTTGTAACTTTTTAGCTGTTTTTTACAGAATTAAAGACTTATAAGTTAATAGATTCTAATAACTTTAAACGGACAAGTATTTAAAATACTATATACTACATCAAGATTCCCCTAATCAGGTTCAACAAATGACTTAAAAAAGATCACCCCTTTTGTTTCTGAGTGATCATGTGACCATGAGCTAAACCAATGACTGGTTTTTAAACAAGTCCAGTGCATAATTAATTTTTCTTATTACTTTCAAACGCTAAAGATCATTTGATTTAGAAATGTTTAACCAAATATTTACAGTTATTTAAGTTAATTTTGTCATATTTGTGACAAGCATTCTACAACTGTACTGTAGAAATCAGGGTTTCTAGGAAATCTATGATTACATTTGTCCTTAATTTTATTGTAGCTGAAGCAACCAGTAACCGCACAAGACAAATGGTCCTTGATTCTTAATACCCCAATGAATCTAACAATTCTTTTCCTTCCGAAGTAAAATTCATTATGCATAAAAAAAATAAAAATTGATGTTAAACTAGTAAGCTAACCTACAATTTTTATTGACGTTTATTTCCAGGGCCTACTTAATTTTATTCGAAAGCTATCTCACATCTGACGTAGATGCGCTGGCTGGCGAGCACAGCTTGTCTTCTTCCCACCATGAACCTGTGTATAAATATAATATCTAAGAGTATGACGTGTATTTATTTAAAACGGGAAAAATATTTTTACTACTTTTAATAATACAAACATAAAAGTTCTCTATATAAACAATTTTGTATGATTTTTAAGACTATCGTTTATAACATTCCGAACATTTCATGATTACATATTAACACCTATCCAGTTTTTAGAAAATCGAACAATGTAATTTTTGATACTAGTAAACAAACTGTGCTCTTTGTAATACGGTTGAAAGTGGACTAAGCATCAAAATACGGATAAACAAGTTGCACAGCATACTAAAAAAATATAAAAATGTGCTAATTTTCCTTTAATTTTTCCAGCCTTGATAAAACGAAAAATGTTTGGGTACGTCTTTAAATATTATGGTTATACAGGGTATTCCATACTCGATGGAACGTTAGAAGTATCTGGAGAACGAAAAATAAATTTCATAAATGTCGTTGTGATCTGCTCTGTTCTGGCCTACAAATTCATCAAAAAAAAGTACAAAAGTCGACATACCCGCCGTGATCACTTCGGAAAAATGGCAGGAGTATCTCCGTAAAAAAGAGTTGCTAAAGTCAAGGTGCCAGAAGAAGAAGAAAAAAGAAAGAAAAAGAAAAGAAAATGCCAAAATAAAAAGAAAAAAAAAAGAAGAGAGATGTGCAAAAAAAAGCAAAAGAAAAAGGCTGAAACTATACAAACAAGGACAAATCATGATAAAGAGAGCTAGTTCTGTAAAATATGTGAAGAAGATTACCAAAAAAGTACGAAACAATGCATGAAGTGTAAAGATTAGATGTACGAAATATGTGTAGAGTGACAAAAAGACAAAATAAATTTTATTGTGTAAACTATTCGAATCAAAAAAACATTTGTTTAACCATTAAGTAAGTAAGTACCATCGATTTTCTTTAGCACAAATAATGACAAAAATTAGAACATTACGCTTACGCTGGGGCAATACTAAGTTGAGGAGTGACAAATACACACTGATGCTATTTAATATATATATACACTTAGCCGCAAAAATAACGCACAACCAAAAATTATACTCAATTTCAAAGTTGATTTTCTCGTGAACCAGTAAACCGATTTCGATAATTTTTTTTTGAACTGTAGCTTTTTTCTTTAGTAATTGCACTATGATAAAAAAAATTTATTCAGATTTCAGTTTTTGGCTTATACAGGGTGAAAAACGAGAATAGTTTTTTTAGGTCAAATTTGAAACACCCTGTAGGGAGCGTTAGCAAAAACAACGGTTGCGTATTAAAACCATAATGTAGCCTCATGTTTTCTGAATATTTTGTTTTTTTGCTGACTCTGATATCTGTAATATCAAAGAAAATACAGAGTTTTATTCCAGAACATGTTTTTATTCAATAAATCACAGTTTTATTGGATACTTATTACGTTTACCAAAAAAAGCGCTTAGTAGGCTATGATAAATCAACAGTGTCAGCAAATGTCAGTTTTGACAATTCCTTTATTTATGTACCTATCGTCTCAAGCTGAATAATTTAAGTTCATTCTTTAAGTTCTTTCGTGAAAATGGAACGGGTTAGAAGGAATATGACTCGTGATGAATGTGTTCAGGCAGTGACGTTACATAACGAAGGAGTAAGCTACAATGCTATTGGTTTGAAATTAGGATTTTCGCATACAACAATTTCTCGTGTTGTCCAACGCTTCAGAGAAACCAATGACTATAACATACGTCCACGACCAGGCAGACCTCGAGTAACTACAGTTGTTCAAGATCGCTATATTAGACTGCGTGCTTTAAGAGAACGTTTTACCACGTCAAGGAAACTTTTGATGCAACTCAGTGCAGTTCACAATATTCAACCAAGCATTGATACTGTGAGGAGACGTCTTTCTGAACACAATTTACATGTCAGAGTTCCAGCGACAGGCCCTGCATTAAATGCAAACCACCGCAGAGCTAGACTGCAATTCGCCAGGGAACATGTAATGTGGACTATTGAGGATTGGGAACACGTTCTATTTACAGACGAATCTAGGTTCTGTCTATATAGCTCCGATCGACGTTCAAGAGTTATCCGCCGGCCAGGTGAGCGTTATACCCAGTGTAACGTACGTGAAACAACTTTATTTAATGGAGGCTCTGTGATGGTTTGGGGAGGAATTTCCTTAACCGCACGGACGGATATCGTACCTTTACGTGGGGGCTCTTTAAATAGTGAAAGGTATATTAATGACATTTTGTCTTAGCACGTTGTCCCTTTCGCACCGTACATTGGTAATAATTTTTTACTAATGCACGACAACGCAAGGCTTCATGTAGCGTGCATCGTCAATGAATATTTACATGAAGTAAATATTCGAACTCTAAATTGGCCACCGCACAGTCCCGACCTGAATCCTATCGAGCATTTATGGGATATTATTGGTAGGGCACTGAGACAGCGTCAGCCCCCTCCTGCCACCCTGCAAGATGACGAAAGGATGGTTACCGATATTTGGAATGGACTTGACCAAAATCAAATATCCAATTTAATATCGAGTATGCCGAGGCGATGTGAAGCTGTCATTAGAAAAAGAGGTGGAAACACGCGCTACTAGTGCACGTTTTTTTTTGCTTTTTATTGTTAATTATTTTAAATTTTATTGTTAGTTTAATGTTGTTAAATTGTTATCTTGATAAAAAAACATGTTCTGGAATAAAACTCTGTATTTTCTTTGATATTACAGATATCAGAGTCAGCAAAAAAACAAAATATTCAGAAAACATGAGGCTACATTATGGTTTTAATACGCAACCGTTGTTTTTGCTAACGCTCCCTACAGGGTGTTTCAAATTTGACCTAAAAAAACTATTCTCGTTTTTCACCCTGTATAAGCCAAAAACTGAAATCTGAATAAATTTTTATCATAGTGCAATTACTAAAGAAAAAAGCTACAGTTCAAAAAAAAAATTATCGAAATCGGTTTACTGGTTCACGAGAAAATCAACTTTGAAATTGAGTATAATTTTTGGTTGTGCGTTATTTTTGCGGCTAAGTGTATATATATATATATATATATATATATATATCACTTATACATAAAAAGTGGTTAAAAACAAATCTTATAACGTGATGCTGATGTGCGGGCGGATCTACTAGTAATTATTTTATATTTTAAAAAAAAATTCTCTAAAGGGCTAAAACTATATTATTAGTATTTTTTTAGGGTTTTTATGTATTTTCTAGCGCTTTATATATAATGATTTTTATTAATTATCACGCGCTTGGACAACATTAGCCCTATCTTGAGCTATTGGCATCGGTTTTTTATAATTGCTGTGCAATGAGCTTTTGTCAACTGTTAGCTATGTGATCAATTTATATACAAAATGTTCTAATTACTACTTTGACAAATAAATGAATATATTTTAAATTTAACGAATACAATGTTAAGATATAGTATAGTTATCAAATATAGAATAGTGTGATAAATAAATAATCGTAGAATGAATATACTCTGTTAGTGAATGTCTGTATATTTAACAATTTATCATGTTTTTCTCATTTCTGTACACAAACGCTAATTTAAACAGGGCACGAGGTTGTGTGCGGAACTGCAAAACGGAGCAAATTTCCTACCTTTAAAGCATAGCGTCAAGTACCGATCAATAATGGTACGTGCAGTATTCCATAATTTCTATATCAAAAACTTTTTAAGTCATATTGTGCAATCGTGACTAAAAGCAATTGGCGATTTAGGAAGATCAGGAAAAGATGATCCCCACACACAGAAATATGTGGTAAGTGTCGTGTACCAATCTTACTTTATTACGTTTGTGTATTTCGAATTTTAAAGTTCAAACCTATGGATTCCGTTAGCGCGTAAATTACCTTTCATACAGTCCGCCGCACAATTTTCTATTTTCTTTTGCATGCTAACATAATCTGTTATTTAGTTTTATAATAACCCCTATATCAAATTGAAATTTTGCTTAAGGTTTTGAACACTGGTAAATTTACCTTACACAATATTAATTATTTCAGTTTTATCATCGAAACTTATAACAAAATTAAACATGTCAACTACGTATTATTAATATCAATTATAATTTTACAATGTGCTAACATCTACGTACAGATGTTCTAAAACAAATCATTTCGTAAAACAGTATGAAATGGAACATGAACGTGGCCATTAACTGGTATTACAATATTCGTTTAGAAATATCAGCTCTGGCTTTTCGTCGCGTCGGATGTAAACATCTAACTCATATTGTAATAAACCAGTAACAAACCAGTTTTTTAAAGAGGAAAAAACAAAATGCCATTTACCGATGTGATACAAGAGAATTGTTTTACGAGTATTTCGAGGTAAAATATATATTTTCTCTTTTTGTTTCTTAGATGTATCTAATAAAACAATCACTCTAATTCATTCGGTCAATCACGTTAAATAGGTAGTTTTAAACATTCTGAATCTACAAATAAAAAAAATATTATTTTGTTTAAATACTCAAATTACTGTTATTTCAATAGAAGCTAAAAAAATTTAAACATTTTATCTGCAGTATGAAGCGGCTGTGCTATCGATAAACTACTTAAAAGCGATTTTTATGCTATAACAATATCAATAAGGGGCAACATTTTTCTGTTTCTAAAAATGTAAAAAAACTTAATTTGAAATTAATTACAAATAATACCCATTCTTATATTTTATTAGTAATATTTATGTATTATAAATGCTCAAAATGTGTGGAGAACATTCCTGGGAACATTCACTAAAAATAGAAAAAATAAAAATATCAAGATGGCTGCTCCATACAATTTAGTTTTGGAATGCACTCCAAATTATACCTGACCCATTTATTTTAAATACTTGGAAGTTAGCTGTTGGCCGGCGGCTATTTTGATTATTTTTAAAGATTTTTGTTATCTCTATTTTCTTCAATTGTATTCATACTATGACGTCTTTTGCGACTCCTTACAGTGCCTTTGACTATAGCACACCTGCCAATAATAACTCACATACTAATGTAAAGCTTTCACTAATATTTATATGCAGTAAAATCAAGAAACGTTCAGTAACCTTCAAATATTTGTCTGCAGGACTGCTAAAAGCGTCAGAGGGCATAGATGCTATCCTTAAGAAGAAAGTGGAGTTAACCGGCATTCCAACGTCTGCCTTGCGTCGATTCCTTGACCAAGACAATTCACTGGAGAGGAAGAACAGATTTGACAAAGGCACAATGAAAATATTTGGGAATGGTGATGCAGAATTAATTCGCAGGAAATTGTATGAGATGTATGAGCTTAAAAGTTGACAAGCGCATTTGCGTTAGAGAGACCCAACGGCTAGTGAAATGGAATCAAAAATATTTAATCCAAATTCAGCAGTTCCGCGTAGAAAACCGAAATATTTACTGTTTATATGAAACTTGGTTCGACAAGCATGACACTACAAAAGGTTGGCAAGATTGCTCGCCAAAGTGCAATTTAGATGTACTTACTTCCCGAGGAAATAAAATATCTGTCTTACGCTGTAGCTCTAGGGATGACTGGGTGCGAACGCTTTGCTACTTGTGACAAGTGAGCTTTTTGAAAATTGAATGAAAAATTTTATTCTTCCGAATATCCCGCCAGGCAGTATAGTCGTTTATGATAATGCTAGTTATCACAGCACCTTGGCTAAAAAAGTACTAACCATAAGCAGCAAAAGAGGTGCTGCAAGAGTTCCTTAGCCAACATGACCGCTATTTTCAAGAAAATATGGCTTATTACTTTTCCGCATATCAATAATTTATATCAAAGTCAGCAATACGCAAAAAGTTTTGTACGTATATATATAAGCATTGTTTCAATCTTCCTAATACCAACCTGGACCTGAATGATTTATTAACCAAAACAGATACACAAGCAGACATAAAGTATAAAGGTATTACTTAGTCGTGACCATTTATCGTCTATCGGACTGTACAGTTCCTATACTTTTTGCAGAATTATGTGGCAATGTTTTAAAAAATAAATAAAAATGATCTAATTTCAATGGACTACAATAATAACATCAATCGAATCAAATTAAAATACCTCGTATGTTAAATCTGGTTAAGTTGCAAATTTTGCGTAGATTTGATCACGTTCTCTAAATATGGCATCAAACGATATAGACGATATAGATACGAAGACTTCATAAAAGATCGAAAAGGCTTTGAAATTCTGCACACAATATAAAAGTTGTTAGTTCATGTAAGCCAAGTGTCATATTTTCCCACGGGAACAATTTGGGATTTACATCTAAGGCAATTTACGCTATGCAACCTGTCTCACTATATCCTAAGAGCTAGTTTCGGGATAGTTTTAAAGAAAATTGCTGCAATGAATTTTAACGATTGCTGTCCTTAAACTGTAATATAAAGTGTAGAATTTACAGTCGACGCATTTACATATAAATGACAATATTAATATGCAAATTTGAGGCTATAAATAATAAACTGGATGAATAAGAGATAAATATTTTAGTGTTTTAAGCCACTTAAAAAGGACTCTCTGAAATATATTAATGTCTGTTCTTGCGAACCAGAGGAGCATAGTCGGTAATATAAAATATTTAACAGACTTAGTTAAAGCTGCAATTGTTTGGTCACCACAGCAATTTTCTCAAAGCAAATAGTCTTTTATAGATAGATCGTAGAAAAGAGTTGCATAATCCGAGATATAAGAAGTGATGTAATAATTATTAAGTAGGTCCCCCGCAAATAAACTGGTCTTGCTGGAAAATTTTATTTATTCTAAATGTTTTTATTAAACCTATAAAAAAGTGTGTCCTAGAACAATTAAAACGATTTATCTGAATTTAGATCTAATAATCCTACGTTTATTTAGTTTGAATAAACTAAAGCCCAGGTTTATTTATTCTAGCACTCCTGTTTAACTGTTTTAAATAAACCCCACCATCTACTAGAGTGCCGAATTTGGACTTAGGATGACGTCATTTTAGTTTTACCTTTCGACTCGTCTTCTCTTCTACGCCAGTGCGTTTAATATTTTTAGCGTGAAGTGATTCAACGAGGGAATATATTAATGGCTTACCAAACCCTTCTAAAATTGTGTGGATTAGGGGACTATATGGATCACTTTGAAGGTTAGGTGACTCTATTGAACAGCATACTACCGATCACACGCCAACTTTCTCATATGGATGGCCGGTTGCAGAAAGCTCAATTAAAGTTTAGAATGTTTAACGGAATGTCAAATTTGACAGCGGGTTCCTAGATTTCTGTAAGCAGCTTGTCAAATCCGAATCTCGGTTAAATATTCTAAACAGCAATTAATTTTTGTGCAACCAGGGGTGTGTGTAGTGATGACGGTACCTGTAGGTATATCATCGAAATCGAGGCAGATTCAGCCCGTCGAATTGAAGTTTTTAAGTGAAGTGCCATTTGTCAAGAAAAATATACCTAACCTCATTTTTTTATTTTTATTTTTTACTAATTTTACTATATATTTTACCCTGAAAAATAAACATAGGTAAGATTCCTTCGATCGCATGGAAAAATTCCTTTAAATTTATTTTATTTCAACACGAAATTGGTTAAAATCAGCTTGAAATGGCTTGAATTTTTAGTGACGCTTGCATGATCCAGACTTAACAAAAACACGGAGCAAGTTTCTTAAAAGCTTGTTTCATTTCTAATTTATCCGCATTTATTTAAAATTAATATACATAATGGCAGTTTACATTTTGAAATTTTTACGTTAATGAGCAGCATAAGAAGGTGCATTTATCACAGATTATTTGGACTATTGAAGACGAAAACACAATAAATCTGGAACAAAGCAGCTTTATAATATATTTTTTTCTAAGGCTTTACTTGTAGTATTGTAGATACTAAAAATAAAAAAAATGTTTGTTACCTTTTTCACTTAAAAAAAAAACCAAAATAGATGTAACATTTTATGTCCTTCTCCTAATCCCTAAGATAAAGCTTTGAAAATTTTGCATAAAATAATAGACATGAAATGAGTGGTAAAGATTAGAGGAAATGTTTAATGAATATAAAAAGTCATAAACTTAGTTTTTTACATATATATATTGGAATTTTAATTTTGTGTTTTCACATAGTATAATATGTACGCTGAAACGTTTTGTACATGCAAGTTAACTCATATTAAGCAGATTTAATTTTTTAGTTAGTGTGAGTTAAAACATTCTATATCCTATATTTTTACCCTAACAACCAAAAATCTATGTTTATGACTTCTACAGTTTGATCATTAATATGTATCTGAGTTATTTTTGTCAAGATTAAATGAAAATCGGCGTTTTCAATACAAGCAGGGTCATTTTTAAATATTGCGAAAAATGTAAGGGACAAGAAACAAAGAAAAACATTCTTTGTTACATAAAAACAGGGCGTTATAATTTTTTAATTTACTTTTAATAATTAACGTTTCAAAACTGCTTTTTCTGACTTAGTTAACAATTGACAGGTTAAATGCTAGCATCAGATCCTATTTTTTGTGATATTACACTAACTTTTTTGCTACAGGGACGTCTAAGGAGGCACGAGGCAGAAGAAGTGTCTACTAGTAATGATGTTTATGTTTTGTGCGTGAATTTTTTGAATTTAATTCTATAACAGTATTAGTTACAAATAAAATAGGTTTTCTATTATTTTTTTTGATAAAATTTTTTTATTATTAGTTCCTACCGCTGCTTGTTGTCAGTATACTTCATAATAATTACAGTTATTTTATTAATTAGACTTGTTTGTGTATTTTTAACTATTAGAATTTTAATCAAATATCGTTATTATGCCATATGACATGTTGATGTACACTGGCAATAAATTGTTTAAATATACGTTCTTAAATTAATTATTTTGACGCTCCCACTTTTTTTGTTATAATTAGTTAAAATGATTATTTGCACAAAATTGTAAGAAATTAAGCACAATTTGTTAATGAGTAAAAAAATAACATGCACAAGAGTAAATATAGAATGGTAATAAATTAAGGCTCTATTTTTTAAAAGCACAATTTGTATATGTTTGTTGATTTTTTAGGATCCCGAAAAAATCTGTGGATTTAACTTAATGTTTAAACTAACTTATAGAAAGTGTATATTTTAAGGATAAATACAAAACTATTATTTTCATTGAACGAAAAATATACAGGGTGTTTCAAAAAAAAAGTTGTCCACAATTTTTTGTTTACCCTTTACATTTCTTGGTTACTAATACAATGTATTCAATTATCTACAACCTGGTTATTCTAGTTTTACAAAAAGGGGATAGTCAAACTACAAACCCTGAACTTTTGCTAAAAAAATGGCGAAAGAGCCCCAAATCAGAAACTGACCTAGTTTAAATAAACAAATTTATTTATTACAATTTATTACAGATCCCCAATAAACAAAGTTACCGAGATCTAAAACACATTTTTCTCTTTGAAATATACTGCATATTTGGGCCAGATACAGTGCGTATTTATTCTAGCAAAATGGTTTAATACTTCTAGATAGACAGTTCACCTAGATCAAATAAACGGTATTGTAAAAAACAGTTTATTAAATCTAAATAAACTGATTCTAGAAAACGGAATTTATCTAAGCCAAATAAACAGTTTATCTGTCACATAGTTGAATAAACTTTTTATTTTTAGTATATTTTTCTCAGTGTAGAATTTTACTCTTGTACCATGCAAAAAATTGAAGAGAATTGCGGCATAGTTCTAAAATTACCTGAAAAACCAGTTGATTTGATATACTTGGTGCCAATATCATTTTCTGGAGCAAGAGTATTAACTTGAAAAATCTTCCTTTTTGTAGCACCCAAAATTTTTTTGTAAACCAGAATTGCAATTTTGTGTGTGGCAGTGACGGCTCGTCAGGGGCGGGCCGTACCGGAAAATATACAGGGAAAAATCTCTTTTTAAAAAGTAAATATTTTTCAAAAATAGTTTTGCAAACATCCTAAAAACGCTCAAAACCAGAATGTAGTTTATTATTTCCTGGACAGGTAGCAAAACAGGTAGGTATCCCTATTATAATTGCTTAACTAACATACAAATAACGCCATTAACGGCAGACCGCGGGCCACCGTCCACAGATATTCTAATATATTTATTACAGACGGTGGCTCGGCCAGCCGATTTCATCATCTTACATGCAATACTTCAGCTACTAGTTCACACGGTACGTAGTACGTTCGCCTACATCCCATGCTATTACCTCCCCACCCAATACCGGCCTGTCTCAATGTGGCCGTATCCCCGAAATTTTTCTCAATTGAATATTTTACAGGTATTAATTGTAATTATTATAAAATGAGGCTACTTATTTTAAAATTAATTTTAGTTAGTTCTTTCCTTTAGTCATGACTAATGATGGTTAATATATTATATTAGCAAGTTTTACTTCATGTTACATGATAAAATGTGGTGACGAAATAAGCGCAAGTGAATATTTTAAAATATCATTTGCAATTTGTTTTAGAAATCGGCAGGCCGCATCGTCGTTCTTTCTGGACAATGTGCTTTTTTGGTTATGTACGTAGCTTCCACTTTCTTTGGCATCTATTTTATTTTCCTCTTGAGACAAGATACGTTAAAATATATTTTTCTGGTTTATTAAATTAATACTCTAGCCTAGATCTGATATACATAGGTTGATAACTATCTAATTATCATTGAAGAAATAAACGGAAAAAATAAAAGACCAGTATTTCACTATATTTGGACGCGGCACTAATTAACACCACATTGGCCTCAACGACGATTTTAGGAAACCTTTCTGGGGGGAGGGGGATTAATTTAAAAAAAAATTGTTAAAATATTTTATTATAAATGGTATGAGAACAACATAAATACCTATATTTTTTATCATACTTGTGGAATAAGTGAAAAAGCCTCTAATAAATAGTTATAGAATAACGTCCAATATTTTTCCTGCAGCAAATTTATTAATTAAATTGTTTATATTTACATCAATACTCTACTTATGGATATGCAAGAGACCCAATTTAACAGGTCGCTCTTGTGCTATGGTGTTTGGTAGCCAAGTTTTTAATCGTAATTTCCACGTAAAAATATGTAAATTACACAGTATGTTTGACCGGTCTTTGGCAGGGGGAGGGAGGGGGTAATTACCTCATTTTGATTTGGATGCTTTATTTGAAATATTACAGGGACGTAATTTCCATACTAACATGCACTAAATGGTCAGTAATGTGACATGAGTATATTTAATGTCAGTTAAAAGTTCACAGTCATTTGAATTGCTCACGTATAATAAATTTTACCGATTTGAAATATAGAAAAAGTATCAAATACAAAATTCAAAAGATCCAAAAATATGTAGACTAAATTGTATACAGGTAGCTATATAGGTATAGGGTATGTACGTGTATGTAGGAGAAAAATTTCAACTGAAAGAAACATTAAAACACGCACCAATTATAAATAGATAAATGAAGATAATTGGTTTAAACAAGAATTAGAATTGATATTAAATATAAATTTAATTAATATTTAAGAAATTCTTCAAACATGAATTTAAAACACAGAAATAAAATGCGAATAACACATTTTATCTTGACACACATGACAGGGACAACCGACACGCACTCTATTTGATTTCGCAATTTACTTTTAATAATAGAAACATCCGAGATCAGCTTCATACTGCAATATTTGTCTGAATGTGCATTAACCCCACAATCATGTCTCATGGAAATGTAAAACTGCAGTGGAAACTTACATGACGATTGCCATTTAATATTTACCGTCACATGCGACGAAAGGAATTAAAATTTTATGATTTTGTTACATTAATCCAAGCGTGTTTTCTCGTGCCATTAATTCTGGAACATCCCCATTAAATTTAGTTCAACGAAACTTTCCCGGTATAACATGTGATTCCGCATATTTTACCCGGCACTGGTAGTGATTTATAATAGCGGGATATACGGTAGCTTGATGAGAGCAAGTCTGCAATTACCCACACATTTTGGAACACACTTGATGGATCTCGTTTAATCTACGTTTTCTTAATGGAGATGAAGATGTTATGCAGGCAAACCTAAATTTAATCCAGTTTAATTCGGATTCAGGACTGTAAAATATTAATCAAAGTTACGGAAGCATTAGGAGCTTTCAGAAAATCTCACAAAGACGCATTTCTGATATCAAGCAACTATCAATCAAATATTTGTGTCAAAGTTATTGTTGCCCCTCCTATTTAATGGCGACGATATGTACTTGGAAATAACACGATGTCAGTTCAAATTATTAATTAATATCATTGTTGAGAGATACCTTCTTTAGTCAATTTTTTTAGTTGTATTGGAAATTTCGTTAAATGTACATGTACATGTACAAAACATAGATATGTTTTATTAGTTAAACTACTGTTCGATTCAAGTAAACTTTAAGGAAAAATTAAATTATAGCCAAACAAGACAAACAATTTTCTGCATTTTGCTGTTGTACTTTTGACATGATCATTGATTACACTGGGGAACAAAAAAAAAACTTTTTTCTGCGGCATTAGTTTTTGTAGTAAATTTAGTGACATTAAACACAATAAGTCCTAACTACATATTTTGTTTGTTTAAATTGACTCTACTTTCGTTTACAGTTAGCGATAACGCTATTCTATGCAACAAAAAGTGTTTATTTGTTGCCTTCGCGGCGACTTTACTTATCGCATCTAAGCGGGCCATGAAATAAAATCGAGTGCACAAATCTTTTTTGACAGTGACATTTCAGTCAGTTTAAAATTATTTTATTAGATATCAAGTGCTTTTTTGTCACTGTCTGAATTTTTTAAAAGAACGTATTTTTAATTGCTACTATATCAGTTTGTTCATTAAGTCGTTTAAGTTGGTGTTAAATTTAAAAATAACAATGAATTCTTCACGCAAGAGTTGTGTGAACCATCCCGACAACTTTTGCTACATATGTGGAAAATTCTGTCAAGAAAAACAGCAAAGAAACATTAACGGTTTTGTAAAACAAGCATACCAAGCATATTTTGGCAAGTATCTTGGACAGCAGGATAAATGGTGGGTGCCTCATAAAGTTTGTAAATCTTGTGTAGAGTCACTTCGCTACTGGACCCAAGGGGGTGCAAAGGACTTCCATTTGGGGTGCCGATGACGTGGTGTGAGCCATCAAATCATGTTTATGATTGTTACTTTTGTGCCGTGAATATAAAAGGTATGAATAAATATAAAAAGCGTACTTGGGTTTTTCCAAATATACAGTCGGCTAAATCACCAGTGTTGCATAGTGACTCATTGCCAGTGCCGATATTTAGTGCCTTGTCAAACGTTACTTGTGATGATGTCGAAATGATGGACATTCAAAGTGACAGCGACAGTGAAAGTGAATTCGAATATTATAGTGCAACTGCAACGGTGAGGGGTTTTTCACAAGGAGAGTTAAATGACTTGATTCGAGATTTAAATTTGTCTAAGAAATCAGCAGAGCTTCTTGCATCAAGACTTAAAGAAAAACAGTGCCTACAGCCTGAGGTAAACATAACATCTTATCGAACGAGAGAGAAAAACATTCTTCCGTATTTTACCGAGGAAAATAGTTTAGTATATTGTAACGATGTTTCCGGACTTCTACATTTAATGGATCTTTCCGAATACCGACCAGAAGATTGGCGGCTTTTTATAGACAGTTCTAAAAGAAGTCTAAAATGTGTTTTACTGCACAATGGAAATAGATTAGCTTCAATCTCGATAGGTCACTCTACCAAACTTAAAGAGGAATACCAAAACATTAAACTGGTTTTAGAGAAAATTTTGTTTGTACAATATCAGTGGTCTGTATGTGTGGATTTAAAAATGGTGAACTTTTTATTAGGTCAACAAGGTGGGTATACTAAATACCCCTGTTTTCTCTGTTTATGGGATAGTCGGGCAAAGCAAGAGCACTGGACTAGAAAGGACTGGCTATTACTGGAAATATTATTCACGAACCCCTAATTAGCCGGGAAAAAATCATTCTTCCGCCACTTCATATTAAACTTGGGCTCATGAAACAGTTCGTTAAAGCTCTGGATAAAAATGGTGATTGTTTTAAATATATTTGTCAAATATTTCCAAGCCTTAGCATGGAGAAATTAAAAGCAGGTATCTTTGATGGTCCCCAAATCCGCAATCTTATAAAAGACAAGAACTTTTTAAATCACATGAATGAGGTCGAAGCAGAAGCATGGAAAAGCTTTGTATCTGTTGTCAAAAACTTTTTGGGTAATCACAAGGCAGCAGAATATTGCGAAATTGTCACACAGATGTTAAAAACTTTTGAAAAACTAGGAGCTAACATGAGTATAAAAATTCATTTCTTGCATAGCCATTTGGATCGATTCCCGGATAACTTGGGCGATTACAGCGGAGAACAAGGAGAGCGGTTCCATCAGGATATAAAAATAATGGAAGAAAGATACCAAGGCCGGTGGGATCGTCATATGATGGCGGATTACTGCTGGACGTTACAAAGGGATTGCCCAGAACAAAGATACAAGAGACGGTCATATACCAAACGTTTCAACTAACTTTTTTTAGTATTTCAGTTTTATTGGCTTAGTTTTTGATTTAATATAACATAATAAAATAGCTGGTGGCATTCAAAATATAGATATTCAATATAAATAATTTTATTTTTTTTTGTTTTAATTTATATGACACTTTTTTTATCTCAGAAACTAGAGTCAATTAAGATTTTTTCCCATACTCCTCGTATTTGGGGCAACACAATTACTCAAAATCGACTTTCAGAACCCGCGCCGCAGAATCACTGTTCCCCTGTGTTATTTTAACTTACTGGCAGAAATTCCTGTTAAGATTTTCTATTGTTGTGCTTTTATTAATTATTTATAGTGATAGAGCAATTAACATTGAACAGTTCTTGAGATATATGTAATTTTATATGTATAAATTTAATTAAAAATTGGGATTTATGCCAACGGAGATTATTGTATTGATGAGACTGACTATAGATAGGTATATGGATCTGAAAACGTGAATATAAAGCTTATAATATGTCTATATTTTTTAAACTATTATTACAAATATTATGAGTGTTCAAGTTGTGTTTCATTATAATTAAATAAGTGCCCTGATTGGTTTGTGTGTTCTGAGAGGGCACAAGTATTTTTCTTTAAACTGCAATTGCTTTTACGTGAAGTTATTCTATCTTTTATATATATATATATATATATATATATATATATATATATACATATATATACATATATATATATATATATATATATATATATATATATATATATATATATATATATATATCTATATATATCTATATATATACATATATATATATATATATATATATATATATATATAGAATAAGGATACTATATACAATATTTGATGACCTTTGTATTTCATCCCTATCTTTTAATTTAGTGAACGTATTGCCTACTATTTTATTATCTTTAAAGGCAATTTTAATTGATGGATGAAACTTAAACAACTTGGCTATTTTAATTAAAATTTCTTTTATGTAATGTTACGAGAAATAGAACTAAGTCTTTAGTTATTGCTCTCTACGTTGGTACCCGTTGGGGCAGTGTTAAATATTAGTTTTTTTAAATAACTTATGGGGGTATCAGTTATTTAAGAGAATGTCATACAGCCTTTTTAAGTTGTTACGTAGTAGACTAGGGTGGGAAATTTTTTAAATGCTTGTTTTTAGAGCTAATACAAAGTTAATTTTGATTTTTTTTAGGGTAGTTGGAATATAAATTAAGATATCTACCAGAACTGGTGGGTTTTACATATCAGTCTAGTATAATCTGGTTGTTGTCATTCCTAATCAGTTTAGTGTCCAGAAAAGGTACACTGTTGTCGGTTTCTTTTTCCACTGTGAACTGGATATATTGGTTATAGCTATTAAAACTTATAAAACATCTTCTACCCCCCCCCCCCTTTCAGGCACACAAGTGATTAAATCATCCTCGTATTTTTCTAAGAAAGGTAATTGAAAAGATAGTTTAGGAATGCAATCATCCATTACGTATTGAGAAATAATGAGGGAAAGTGTGGCTCCCATAAGGGTACCTAAGATTTGTTTATAGTATTTTTGGATAAATTTGCAATAAGTACTGTCAAAAATTAATATTATAGTTTCCAAAAAGTTGTTTAAGTTGAGATCTGTATATTGGCTTAATGACTCCCAATTTTTTGTAATACTATTCTTTGCCAATGCCAACGTGTAAGTAATTGCTAAAAAGAAATATGACATCTAAGCTTATTAAAACATAATTATGTGGAATTTGTTTTTCATTTATAAATTCCGAAAATTTAAAGGAGTCTATGCCATAGTATTCATTGTTTTTGTTCTAAGCATTGGTTAAAATATCTGTAAGAAACTGAGCTAGTTTACTCTTGGTTTATGAATCATAGGTAACCCATAAAATTTTGGAGATGTTCGATTATAGATTGTGAGACTTTGAGCGAAGAGCTCAATTGCCTTTGATTTTTAAGTTTTTTTACAAGTCGTCGGCTTTTTGTTTGTAAGTTAATGTAGGATCTTTGGTGAGTTGTTTGTAGTAGGTCTGATTGTGTAAAATGTCTGCAGATTTATTTATATATGATTGTTTGGTCATAATTCCTTTGTCATTTCGCCCTTGTTTTGTTGTTTTGTTTTTTAAGCTTTGACTAGTTTGACCTATGTAGAATTTTTGACAGTCCAGACACGGGATTTTATATACAACATTGTAATATTGCATATACGGTGTTTTGTCTTTAGTTTTTGTCAATAATTGACCAATTTTTAATGTATTATATTTAGCCACTTTTATACTGGCACTTGAACTAAAATGCTTAATTATGCTGTCAGTAAGTCCAACAACATAAGGTAACTTTTTATATTTAAAATTTGTATGTATGATACTCCGTTGGTCCGTCAAATATGTAAGAGTTATAAATTAGCTTTAACGTTACATCTCTCGGGTACCCGTTATTTAAAGACAAGTTCAAAAGGATCGTTACATTTTTCTTTAAAAAATTGTGGGCCTGATATATGAGTGATTCTGTTTTTCATGGCTATCAATACGTTCCAATTTTGATTTTTTAGGTGATTCGAAAAATAGTTTATATACCTCCCCAATGATGTAGGTTTTTGATACCATTCCAGAATAACAGCATTATTACGATCTGATCTAATCACCAACGTGTCCAGTAAAGGAACACTATTATTTGTTTCGCTTTCCAAAGTAAAGTGTATATGTTTATTATAAGAACTAAATATTTCCAGAATATTATCAATTTGATCAGATGGTATTGAACAAATAATATCATCAGCAAACTTGTACAAAAATGGAAGCCTAAGCGGAAGTTTTTCTATAATTTTATCCGAAATGAAGTTTCATGACAACCTGTGCCAAAATGGGGCTGATGGGAGAACCCATAGGGGTACCAAAGATTTGTTGATAGGAGTTTTTATCAAAAGAAAAATAACAGTTATTACATAAAAAGTTCAAAACTCTAAAACAGTTGTCGTTTAATAAGGTCGTGTTATTTTCAATTTTTTGCCATTGGGCTTGCAAAATTTCGTTAACCAGTTGAAATGGTATGTTTGTAAATAACAAAACGACATCTAATGAAATCAAAACATAGCCTTGGGTCAAAAGCACATCATTAAAAGCATTTACAAAAACAAAAGTATCACTAATGTTATAATCTGTTCTATTCGCAAGTTAAGTGATTAAGATGTTTGTCAGCCACTTTGATAAGTTGTAAGTAGCCGAGCCTATGCAGCTCGCTATAGGTCTTAAAGGAACATTTGGCTTGTGAATCTGAGATAAGCAATATAGTTTTGGGGTGATGGAGTTATAAGCGGTTAAGTTTTTTGCTGTACTATCAATGATTTCTTTATTATTTTTCAATATTTTAATTAAATTATTTAAATCTCGTTGTACTTTTGGGGTAGGATCCGCAGTAACCAACATGTAAGTAATTATATCATAATTATATCATTTAATAACGTTTTGGTTTTTATGATGTATTCATTCTTATTCATCGCCACCGTATATCCACCCTTATCCGCCTGAAGGACATAAAGTTCAGGATTTGCCCTAAGAAATCTCTGAGATTTATAAAAGAACTTTTCCATGTGCGTTTGAATATTTGAATTATTGTGGTGTTTAAAGTTCATTATATTGTTTGTTATTTTTGTCTTATGATATTCTTACAATCATCAGGGACCCCCTGAATAATATCCTCTACATCCGCCAGAAACCTCCGGAGATCCCTGATGCGAGTAAGAATATCATAAGAGCAAAAATAATAAACAATATAACGGATGGATAAATTTTTTGTTATTGTTTGACTCACACTACCGACCGCGTGCCCGAGAATTCAAACTAACTGATTTAGCGTACGGTCGAGATATTCTTATATTAGCTTCTTATTTATTAGTAGATCATCAGCAAAAAACTAATTACTAAATGAGATAAATGAGACTATAAAAATTACTGTTACTTGCTGCGGGTTCGTATCTATGATACCAAGGCCCTACTATTTTTTTTTGATATGTTAAAACTGCAGGTCCTTGTTCCACTTTATTTTTTATTATAGTTACAACTACAATAATGTATTCGACAAATAATTCTTGATAATTATTTTGGATATTTTAAATCAGTAGGATTCTTATCCCACCAAGTTTTTATTGTTGTTAAATGTTACCTTATATAAATATATCTTAATTATGTGTGTTTTTTTATGACCCATTTTAGTGTCAGCTTATCTGTCAGATAAATAATTCGTAACAGGTAACAGCAACTTCTAATAGTGCTATTATATTCGTCTACTAAAAGAGTATTTTTTTACAAACATTTCGTCTATGTATTTTATGACCTATGTTTTCTTATTGTCTTCGCTCCGATTATTACATATAAGTTTACTTGTAATCTTAAACTTTATTACATCAGACTGGGATTCCATTGCTAATTACTTTTAATTTATTTTTTCTCTTATACACTTTAAACATATGTATGTGCTATATCTCAAACTTTTTATTTTTTTCGGAAGAGATGGAGAAAATATTAACTGAAGAAAGAAAAAGTGTCTGCCCGGAGTACATATTATTCGTCAAAACCGATAGGGCACATTTTGAACTTACTGAACTAAATCCTTCATGCCATCAATATGCACGTAAATACAAGCAAGATCACAAAAATAGACTTATTTAAAAAGATGAGTTATTTTTAATGTTTCTGCAGGTGGGAATACTGTAACCGAGAAAGAAAAACGCTCAGTTGATGTTTCAAGGTCCCTGAAAAAAACTTTTTTGCGTTATACCTACTTCTACAAATCTCATTCAAGACTGATAGAGCTTAAAAATGTCAAATTTTTATATAAATTAAGTTTTGAAATATAGTTAAAATGAGAAACAAATTAAAAATAATATAAACAAGACAATTTTTGAGCAATATTTTCAGAGCTTTATAATTAAAATGAGTGGTACCCAACTCAAAAATGTAAATAATCTTTATTTACTTCCAAACATTGTTAACTAATGAAAAGCTGCCGTTCGTACGAATTTGCTGCTTTGTAAAAACTTATATCATCTACAACCATCACAAAGTATACTAGTTTCCATTTTCCAGAATTTTTCGGTTTTGTTATATTAAGGAGTGGCCGCCATTTTGAAATAAGCAACTCCCTATATTTTGTGAATGGATGAATAGATTCCAAATAATGTGTAATTTATGCACCTTTTTCACTAACTTTGCTTCTTTAAAATGGCGTCCATCCGCCATCTACAAATTCTCAGTCGCACGAGCCGAGCGGTACAAAAAATCAAATTTCTAGTTTTTTTTTTATATTTTTAACAGAAACTATTTTTTGTGGATGAAAATTTACCTGTTAAAGTTATTAGTTGGCTCGGCTGGCAAAAATAAGAGACTTTTGTTGTTTATTCAAAAAAAATTACACGCTTATACAACGAAAATGCAAAGATATGAATAACAATAATCTTATTCCAAAGAGGAACAAAACCGGCCATTTCTATGCTTAGAGTATTAAATAATAATTTTAACCTACTTAGCCTGTTTTTTGAAAGCGACCTCTTGAGCATATCTTGTAATAGTCTAGCAGTAGTCAGCCAGCATCTCACAACTCCATTTCCGTTGATACCTTTTTTCCATATTCAAACTGTCCTGATAAAAACTCTCATCGTGCTCTCACCTACTGCACAACGATTTTTCGGAAAGGAAATAATTTCTCAGTGACATATTACACCGTAATTTTTGGTAGCAAGAAAAAAGTTACGCAACGATCTCCGTATTTTTCTGTAGTTTGGTTTTAAATTATTTACTCTAAAAGCACGAGAATTTAGTGCAAATATACCATTCATGCACAAACGCCATGCATTCTATTTTATATTCCATTAATTTCTTTTTAATAATGAACATATCCCCAAACAAATTATTGCAATCTTTTTAGGCATTCCAAGCATCTGGTTCATTACCTTTAAGAATGGCATCAAATTCCGCCTCTCCGAAAAGTTTCCTAATTTGGAAATCTACAAAAAAATCCTTCTTTAATTTTAGAATAAAGAAGTGCGGAACATTTTTTATAATTAAAATCTGTGCTTTATACCTACAATTTTTTCACATAATTTAAAAAGTTATGCAAACTTTTTTCTTTTAAATTTCATTTTATCTTAATAATGGGCCTCTAAATGATAACAAAAGTTTTTAATATTGGTTGTAAATCATTATATTGTAATTCGGAATGTATTTATGGATTTGCTGCCTATACGCACATCGAAATTTTTATTTTATTGGCGAATATCATTTTTTTGCTTTTTTACATCTTAAAAAAACTAGATTGAATCCTGAGGTAATTATTTTTATTATCCAACTGATTTGCGTCCTATTTATATTTAAAGGATATTTTCATTGTTTAATAATAAATAAAAAGTTAATATTGACCATAATTGTTAAAGTATTAGCAACTTTCTACTTTCTGCGTTATACGGAATATACAGGATGATCCATTAAGAATGACCTCCGGCCATAACTCAATAACTGTTAATTTAAGGTTATAAAAGGTATCGAATAGTCAAATAAAAAATCCAGGTCCGTATTTAAATTAAAAAAGTTGTTGGTGGTCGCTCGAATCAGAAACGTCCGATTAAAAAACTAACCTCCCTAGTCCGTTGAGGAGATAAAGTAAAAATGATAAAGTCATTGTCACTTTATCAAGTCATTTCAAGTAACATCACAATTATAGAAAAACTAAATAATAACACAAAAATTAACTTTTATGTTTTTTTTTTATAATTGTAGGCTTAGTTAAAATCTCACTTCGACATTGTCAGTTTCTCTCCTCTACAAATTGGTGAGGTTAGTTTTTCAATCCGAGGTTTCGGATTCGAGTGACTATTAACAACTTTTTCAACAAGTCATATCATATTATTTGATTTTTTTAAGAAAATCCGTATTATTTGAAAAATTACGAAAAATCGCCATCTAGTGACCACTAATAGAATCATTACGCCACAGTTAATAACTCTAAGTGAAGAGCAAAACAAGCTCTTTCTTCTCACACTAAGTTCAATGTAATCGGTTCATCCTAAACAGAGATAAAGATGTTTGAAAGAAAAAAAGTTTAACCATCCCCCACCACTTTATTATTTAAAATAGACAAAACATGATAAATAGCAAAAAGTTGCATAACTGCGTGAATAATACAATGCTTATATATGCGATACACTTTAATTAGGAAAATTAAAGAGAAAATCGACATTTTCATTTTTGAGTTGCTGTTACGCCCCCTAACGGCTATTTCTCGAACTTGAAAATAATTTCCACTTATTTCCTTCGGCCGATTTACCCATAAATATTGTTCCCCATGATTTTATGATAACAGTTATCGAATTATCCTTAATGGATCATCCTGTATATATATACATATATATATATATATATATATATATATATATATATATATATATATATATATATATATATATATATATATATATATATATATATATATATATATATATATATATGTACATATATATACAAATATATATATATATATATATATATATATATGATATGTTTTCATTCCACGTACACCAACGTCATAACAAGAAAATGATCCTTGTTTGTAACATGTTCTGCATCACAGCAGACACAATGATCCATTTTAGTCAAACGACGATCGCGATTTCGCTCTTATTAGAGCTCATCAGGCCGCCATAGACTAGCGAGCCCCTTGTATATATATATATACAAATATATATATATATATATATATATATATATATATATATATATATATATATATATATATATATATATATATATATTAATTGGTTTATTTAGTCACAAAATTTTCAAGGTAATTTTATACACAGGCCTCACTTTGGATTACAATTTTTTAATTATTTTTTATCTAGTTGCTACACTTATTAACCGCGGAACTCACAAACCTTATTTTTTGCCTACCTTAAAAGGCATTTTTAATTAAAAGCAGTTTTTTATTTTTCTTTTGCTACACTTACCTCCTCCCATACTAACCCTTCCTTCTTTCCTCTATGGTATCCTGTGGACATATTAATGCTAGATCACTTTTAAATAATTTTAATGATTTTAAAACACATTTGCAGGATAATATTTATGATATACTGGGTGTCTCGGAAACGTGGTTGCACGCGGAAATGAATGATATTATCTTGAACTAAAACTATTTTTTGGGTTTTTCGCCTTAGAAAATGGGAAAAAATAAAAAAATAAAATATATTTACCTTATAAATTGAATAGTTCTGGGTCCACTATGAAGGTACCCGAGGAACGACACTGAAAAATGTTTGTTTTCTGGACGTTTCGGGGGAAAGTCTACCCCCGTCTTCAGCAAACCTACAAATAAAATACTAAAAGCAGAATATTTCTTATGTTTCGTATCAGAAATATAACCAGAATGGCTAATCTCTGACAAAATGTCAACCAATTTTCTAAGGCGGAAAACCCAAAAAATAGTTTTAAACCATGAATCCGCCACTACAACTTCGTAATTATTTATTATCTTGAACATTGCGAATTATGTCATGGTACGACAAGACCGGCCCATGAGAAGAGGTGCTAGAGTTGCGTTGTATTTGAAAAGGTCTCTAAATTACACCGACGATATTTTTAGGGCTATCGATACAAGCAAAGCTTGTGTTTTGGTTTTACTTGATTTTACCAAGGCGTTTGACATGGTAAATCATGAAATTTTGATCTCCATTTTACGGTACGTGGGTTTTAGTGGAAGTGCAGCAAGTTTGGTCTTATCTTTTTTGACACATAGAATGCAGCAAGTTGTTGTTAATGGAAATACCTCCGAACCTCTGAACGTTACAACTGGCGTTCCCCAAGGGAGTATACTAGGCCCACAGTTATATAGTATATACACTTCACAATTTGAAAGATGTCAAAGATTTTGTAACCATCACATGTACGCTGACGATACTCAGATTTATTTTCCTTTTAAGCCCTATGACGTCGATATTGCTAATAATCGCATAAACTCCGATTTAGAGAAGATTCTAAATGAAAGTAAAAGACATCTTTTAAAAATAAACCCTATGAAATCTGTTGCTATTCTTTTTTGTAGTGATAATATTAGAAATAACTTGCTACAAAATTTTCAACTTACACTTGAAAATAAATCATATTTAAAAATTCTGCGAAAAATTTAGGGCTTGTTTTGGATAACAAATTAAGGTTCACCGAACATGTTACATCGAAATTAAAAATTGGATATTCCACTTTAAAAATGTTATATTCCCATAGAAATTATCTTAGGTGCGAAACAAAAATAATCTCTTGTCTTGTCACCATTAAATTTTTGTGATAGTATTTATGGACCCTGTTTAAATGCCTTAGACGTAAAAAGAATTCAAACGTTACAAAATTCTTGCTTAAGAATAATATTTGGAATTCGCCGAACACAACATATATCACATAAACTTAAAGCCATAAAATTGCTAAACATGTACAATAGACGCATTTTACATTCGACTTGCTTTTACTATAAAATTTTAAAATATAAATCTCCTTCTTACCTTTTAGATCGTGTTGTTTATCGAACGGATGTACACAACTTAAATATCCGTAGGAAGAACATATTGACAATACCAACACATAATAAAGAGTTATTTAAACGTTCTTTTTCGTACAATATTGCTTTATGTGTCAATAAATTTGAAATTACTGATTTTTCACTTGCGTTTATAGTTTTCAAGAGACATTTGAAAAACAAATTACTTGCTCAACAACTATAATACTTTGCTGAATTGAGTTTTAAATTTTTTTTTAATTGTGCCCGCCTGACTTTTTTTTTTAATTCTAGTTTTGATGATTGTTTTGTCATTACGATGGTTTTGTAATTATATGTCCATATAAGCCATTTTTCTCCTTTCCCTTTCCTTTATTCCCTTTTCCTCTTCAATTTAATATATTTAACATTATTTTTCTTATCTAGCCTTTCTACCTCATTATGTAAACCTCATATCTTTAAGTGTAGCAATCAACTCCTATTCGATCAGATTTGCATTGGCTATAACAGCACCTAATATGAGCATTTTTTATTTTGTTCGTATGGGAGGCTGAAAACAAGCCATTTAACCCTCTTTAAAATTAATGATTTTTTTTTACATTGTACATCCTTATTGTTTTATATATATATATATATATATATATATATATATATATATATATATATATATATATATATATATATTTATATATGTACATATATATATATATATATATATATATATATATATATATATATATATATATATATACATATATTTATATATATATATATATATATATATATATATATATATATATATATATATATATATATATATATATATATATATATATATATATATATATATTTGTCGAGAACCGACCAAAACATGACCAAAGTTTGTTTCCAGGGCGAAGGCAAGGCAGTTTTTTTGGGGGATATATATAAATATATGATATATATATATATATATATATTTTTTCGTTATATATATATATATATATATATATATATATATATATATATATATATATATATATATATATATATATATTGTACATATATATTGTATTATATATATATATATATATATATATATATATATTTTGTATTGTATATATATATATATATATATATATATATATATATATATATATATATATATATATATATATATATATATATTTTTTTTTTTTTGTTTCACGTTACACCAACGTCATAACAAGGATACCATAATCCCTGTCTGGAACTTATCCTGCAATACCGCATGCGCAATGATCCGTTTCAGTCAAACGACGATCGCGATTTCGCTCTTTTCAGAGCTCATCAGGTCGCCATAGACTAGCGAGCCCCGTGTAGGGCAAAGGCAAAAATGGAATTACAGAAAGAACTACTCCGCTGGCTAATTCCCCGACCGGCATTGAATTACACTGTTGATACCAGACTTTCGTTGGGAGAAATAATTATTAAGAAATGTCTCCCAACGAATGTCAGGAATCAACAGTGTAATTCAATGCCGGTCCTGGTATAAGCCAGCGGAGTAGTTGATTCTGTAATTCCATTTGTGAAATATATATTTATATGATTATGAAATTAAATTTAATTAATTTGTGGGATAATTTATAATTTTTCTTAACTGCATCCAAGGATTACTTATATTAACCATAGTATTATAACAATGACAACATTTTTGATCAATATTCTATATTGACAGCATTTCTATCTATCGCAATATGCTTGCGAGAAATTTTTATTAATTTTATGTCGAATAAAGAAAATTTCTAAATCATAGAACCCGGTTTTACCGGTACATATTTTTCAGTAATATGATATTGTCATCGGTTGATGCTTCCTGAAGGAAACAATAAGTAAATATACAGGGTGTACCAAATAAAGTGCGCATTATTGCTAACCTGTTTATTACGGGAATTACAAAATTGGTTAAATTAGCAAACTAGTAGAATTTTTTTTGCGATTAAACGTAGTAGTAAATAGTATTTTTTAAATGGGAGACCCTGTATACTTTGTACTGTTTCGATTGCAAATCTTCTGCTGAACAAAAGAGTGTATATGCACTACTGGCCGAAAGTTAAAAATATCATAGCTATACATATGTTTCGCTTTTAGATAAAGAAGGCTATGGATTTTTAAAATAAAACTTTATTTTACGTTTTTACTTAATTTTTTCACAGCCCATCCCCGAAATCCACAAATATTAATGTTTATTGTGGTCTAAAAGGCAGCAAAATAATTGGGTTAATATTTTATGAGGGTACTTTGATAGGCAGAAGATATGTTGATATGTTGCCAGAAATACTTGAAGACTTTTTGGAAGATATTTACCTAGAAGCGCACAATAAAATATATTTCCAACAAGATGGAACTCTTCTCCATATGGTTCGTGTAGTCACAATATTGCTGGACAGACTTTTTCAAAATAGATTTCTAACAACAAATGGTCCGATTCGTTGGTCACCAAGATCCTCTGACATAACTCCATTAGACTTTTACTTTTGAGAGAATGTCAAAGAAGAGGTATATATAAAGAGATATTTGACATTAGATTAACTTCAACTTAATATTAGTATTGTAACATCTATCGATGGCAGAAAAATGTATTGAAAAAAAATGGAGATATATTTGCCTACTTGTTATTAATTAAATTGATCTTATTTGTGACTTAAATAAACAACTAAATCAAAACTTAAAATAAAATTTTATTTTAAAATTACATACTTAGCTTTCTTTATCTAAAAACGAAACATATGAATATCTAGGTTATCTTTTACTTTATCGTGTGAGTATGTGCATTTAAATCATTCCTGTCTTTAAAAACAGTTAAGTTTTTGTGGTTTTTTTATTATATTAATATGCAAAAGTTGTATGGATGAAAAGGTACTGTTTTGTATATTTTGTGCATGAAACAAAACTTGTTTAACTATTAAGAAACAAGAATAATTTAGGAAAACTCTGTCAAGTTCATAAGCAATAAGGTCGATTTTTGCTTGCGCTGCTTCAGCTGATAAAAGAATTGTTTCGGCTAAAGTTTGGCTGCACCAATATCATATTAAACCATTATGGGAGATGGCACTCCAAGTGATTGGTATAAGAATTTAATGGCCGCCATCAACAACTCTCAAGAAACGATTAGGCTAGAGATTCAAAACAACCATGCCGAGGTTTTGGGAAAACTAGATGCTCACAGCACAAGACTCAAAAGTCTTGAGGTTCATTCCAACAGAGTAAATTTAAAGTGTTTGGATTTTGAACGTAGATTAAGACAGAATAATATCTTAATCTTTGGCTTGGAAACCCTGGGGGAGGATCTTCCCAATTTTGTAGTCAGTAAGCTTAACCAACTTCTGAGCACTAACCTTGAAGAAAGAGATATTAATAACATCTTCAGTATTCCTAGTTCCAGGCCTAACACACCTAAATCCATTCAAGTTGAATTTGCAACCTTTCTTAAAAAACAAATTGTGCTAAAGAATTTATTTAAGCTTAAAAACACCCAAATTTTTATTGCACAAGATTTGTGTCCTGAGGACAGAGCAGAGAGAAAAACACTTGTTGAACACCTTAAGGTTGCAAAGGCAAAAAACCTAAACGCAAGAATTAAAGGCAATAGGTTACTCATCAATGACGAATCCTACACTGCTTGTCAGCTTCAGGAAATGAACATATTTGATCAAGTCCACCAGTTAGACCTTGAATCTCCTAACCCTAAGCCGGCTTCCAATAGCGCTCCATCTACCCCTATTACCAGACCTAATTTGGATATAGAAGTCTTGGCAGAATATCACATAGGGACAATTTCTAGCCCTAACATCGACCCTCAAAGAAACTCAAAAAAGCCTGAGAACACAGAAGATAAAAGCACTGCTTGTCTGTCCACTGATAAAGCTGTGAATAGATTACTTCAAGAACCTAGTGATAAAGGAAACATCTTCCAGAAACAAAAAGAAGCAAATTCAAATATTCCCGCTAAAAATAACTTGTCAGCTTCTAAAAAGTCTAAATTTAATATTAACTTGCGATCTGGAACTAAACACCAAAATTAGATATCGCGTTGGTGCGGATTAATGTCGTCCTTCATTTCAGTTCTTAAACTTCTGCTGCTTTTTTTTTATGTATAAATAGGATTCCCAGGTTTATGTACAATTTATAAATTATAATAGCTACTCTCTATAAACATTCTGGTCTTTTTTTTTAACTTACTGGTTGTTAAAAGTTTTAAATTGTACTGGAGTTAATGTTTATTGTACTGTACTTTGAATCATTAGTTGTAGCTGTAATTTTATTTTATTACCGCTGTTTTTGTAACTCTATTTTTTATAATTTATTTATTTCTTTTTACGATGGCATTTAAGATAGGTCATGTTAACACTAGGTCTCTAATAGCAAATTTTGCTCAGGTTCGGAATCATATTTTGATAAACAAATTTGATATATTTGGCATTTCCGAGTCCTGGCTTAACAATAATATTGACTCTGATATGATTGGTATCCCTGGCTACAGATTGCTGAGATGTGATCGGGCAGATAGACGGGGAGGTGGTGTTGGATTTTATGTTAAAGAATGTTACACTGTCTCTATTTTGCTTACAGAAAATTTGGTCTTTATTGAGCAATTGTGGGTCAAAATTAATATACATAAAAAATATGTTCTTGGAGTCTTATATCGACCGCCAAATAGCAGTTTTAATGATTTTCTAAATAACTTCGAAAATAAACTAATTGATATTATATCGGACTATGATCACATAATCGGAATGGGCGATTTTAATATAAATTTTTTATCGGTAAATTGTCAAGTGCTTAATAATTTTGAAAGCCTTTTGGACACATTCAATTTGAAACAGATTATTAAGGAGCCTACACGTATTTCAAACAACAGTATATCTTTAATCGATATTATTTTCTCAAATTTAGAAACAAATAATACAAGCGTTGTTGATGCAAATATTGCTGATTATTTTGTCATTTCATGTAGCTTTCCTATTTACTCAAATTCTAAACATTGTAAAACCTATACTTATAGAGATTTTAGGGCTATGATCTTGGAGAGTTTTGAGCGTGATCTCGGGGCTATTCCTTGGGATACCGTGTATCCCATTACGGATATTGATCAGAAAGTAGAATTTTTGAGCGGTAATATGTTGCGTATTTTCAACTATCACGCCCCTACTAAAGTATCTCGAGGTAGAGGTAGGCATCCCTATTCCCCGTGGATAACGGAGAATGTCAGATACATGCAGAAAGCGAGAGACAGAGCATTGGCTAATTTTAAAAAAACCAAATCACAAGCACATTTCGAATACTACAAACAGTTAAGAAATCTCACTTCTTCTACTATTCGCCGAGAAAAAAGTGCTTATTTGAGTCAGAAATTCAACAGAGGCACTCCTAAAGACAAATGGCAAGAGTTGAAAAGGCTCAACATTGTTGCTGATAAAATCGGGAATCTACCTGACCATCTAAAAAATGTTGAGGAATTAAATAGGTATTTTGTAACTTCCAATCTTAATAAGAGTAAACCTAAGCAGGAAATTCTACATTTTTACTTTGATAAGTTGAAAGCAGGAATTCACAGTACGTTTAAATTTTCACCTATATCTGACTTTGATCTTTACTATATAATTAAAAACATACACTCGAAAGCATTTGGAAGTAATGAACTTAATTTAATTTAACAATGATAATACTCTGCTGTCCTCTTATTGTCCCATATATTAGCCATATTATTAACGAGTGCATAGTGATGAACTATTTTCCTAAAAGCTGGAAACACGCCAGTGTCCTGCCTCTCCCAAAAGTTAATGAACCCATAGAATTCAATCATTTAAGATTCATAAGTATTTTACCCATTCTATCAAAGATCCTCGAAAAAGTTCTGGAAAAACAAATACGATTGCATTTGGAAAGGTTTCAGATTTTGCCTAAAAAACAGTCTGGCTTTAGACAGGGTTACTCTTGCGCAACTGCTCTTACTTCTGTAACTGACGACATTCTTCGTTCAATTGACCAGGATGAGATGACTGCGCTTGTCCTGCTCGATTATTCAAAGGCCTTCGACCTACTAAATCATGAAATATTAATTTCAATTTTGCATTACATTGGCTTTGAGAGGTGTGCCTCTGATCTCATACACAGCTTTTTGAGTAATAGAATTCAACAGGTCAAGATTGATGGTAAAGTGTCCTCTAGCCTTGTGGTGTCGCAGGGTGTTCCACAGGGAAGTATCTTGGGTCCACTCCTATATACAATTTATACTTGTAGTTTTGATTCCTTTTTGGAGCACTGCGATTACCATATGTACGCTGACGACACACAACTTTATTTGTCATTTCAGGGTGATGACCCTACAGGAGCAGCCTTGAGGATTAATCAAGATCTGAACAACATACTTAAAGTATCCGAAGACCATTTATTAAAAATAAATTTAGACAAGACCTGTGCTGTACTTTTTGGAAGTCCTCATTCTAGAACAAATATTATAAATGACTTAAAATTGATAGTGGGATTTTCTCAAATCAATTTTGCCGACAGCTGCAAAAATCTCGGGCTGACTATTGACAACAATCTTCGTTTTAAACAACATATTTCCAACATACTAAGAAAAGCATATTTCTCTTTAAAGCTTATTTATTCACAGAGGCACTACTTAAACTTTCAGACGAAAAAACAACTGTGCGAAGTTTTAGTATTATCACATTTTGATTTTTGTGATGGGGTGTACGGTCCCTGCTTGAATTCGCTTGATAAAAAACGCATTCAAAAGGCTCAAAATTGCTGCCTCAGACTACTTTATGGCATTAAAAGACCTAACCCTATTTCTCATAAACTTGCATGTGTCCAGTGGCTAAACATGGAAAGGAGAAGGGAATTACATTTCGCTTGTTTCTGCTTTAAACTATTAAAGTTTAAACGACCATCCTATCTACATGAGAGAATATCATATAGAACAGATATTCACAATTTGAATCTGCGTTTTAGAAATTCAATAGCTCTGCCGCGCTATAGAAAGACAATTTTTCGGCGGTCCTTCTCTTATTATATTGCAACCTGCAGGGAACTCGGAATATGCGATGTATCTGACTCTGTACAAAAATTCAAAAAGAATTATAAACAAAAATTATTCAATGAACAATGTAGGTGATTGCTGCTTACGGAATGTGCTTTGTTTCCACACAAGTATGTATTTGTTCTTGTTACGATATTAAAATGTTTTTGTGCTAGATAATGAATAGTTATGAAATATATATATTTTTTTTGTTCTCTTTATTATAAACTCAGCTCTTGTGATGTATGAATATTCAACAAACTGCCCATGAGGAAGAATTGATGCCGGTCATCTATCATGGAGCATTTATTAACTTAACAATAATGTTTACTTTATAAGTGCAAAATGATTGTAAAATTTATTGTATTATTGTATTTTGGGTTAATAATTAATGTATTATTATTATTATTATATACACTTTTTTGTTACGCAGAAGATTTGCAATCGAAATAATAAAAGATATACGGAGTGTCCCATTCAGAAAATACTATTTTCAAATTTAATCAGAAACGCGATGTTCGATAGTTTTTCTTTTTTTACTATTTTAATCACAATAAAAAATACTACTAGTTTGCTCATTTAACCGACTTTGTAGCTACCGTAATAAACAAGTTAGCAATAGTGGGCACTTAATTTGGTACACCCTGTATAGCAATTAACACTTCACACATAAGAAAATCGATTTATTAAGAATGAATATACCTCAGACCTAAGTGTTGAGTGGATTAAACAAAAAATGGTCAGTTTCAGTATTAGTTTATTAAGTCGCTCTTAGATACTTTTACTAGAAACTATTTGTGAAATTATATGATATACAAGAAGTCTCGAAATCACCGCTACAAATGAAATAGAAGATACTTGTTTAATTTCCAAGACGACAAATTAATTTCTCAAAAATTATTGCGTTTTTAAATATTGAAATGAACTCAGGTTTCATTTATTTTATTGATTCCAATAAAAAAAAATTAGTTTTGAACAGTTGTACATCATAACAACTGCTAAAATAAGTGAAAAATAACATTTTTTTCATAGAAATTGATCTAATAATTAGACAGCAAGTCATATATCAAGTGACTAACTTAATTACAGTTTTCCAGTAATTAAATACCCGATTATTTTTTAAAATTAGGTAAAATGGCAAAAGACTATGTCTTGGAATTTGAATACAACTGTGTCTTTTTTTTTTATAATGGTGATTTTGAGACATTCTGAATATTGATATACTAATGTAATTTTTTCCAAGTTCTGTTCTTTGTATAACTGTGATTAGACAATCAACCGAATTATCTGCTCGATTTACACTACTTGCTATTTTTAAACGTGCGAAAATTGAAAAATATTCGCGAATTACACAAAAGTTCCGTTTGCCGTGCAAGGCTGCAAATTGAAAAATATATTTAACAATGTATTTTTTCCATTTACTACCAAAACTGAAAACCTTAGTAAGTATGAAAAATGTAAAAACGACATTTTTAAGCAGTTAGTTACAAACATGTTTTTTTCATTAGGAGGTTGCAATTTTTTTGATTATTACACACCGTTCTTATATACATATTCTAAGTTTTCAGAACTTTTGAAATTTTGCAGAAATAATTGCAACCAAAAATAAGAAAAATCTTCGTATTAAATAACGCTTTTTATATTTTTTTATTGGTTGCAAATAAAATGTAAGATAAAATATTATTTTTCGCCGTATCATAAGTTTGAAAATTATTATTTTCGCGTAACAAAGCAAAATAATATTAAAATAATTATTTTCAATAAGTTCTATTTATTGGAAAAGGTTGCCAAATGAGATTTGTAATCGTGTAGCTATACATTTTTGAAACTTTTAAAATTATTGTTAAAATTTTAATATTTCGTGTCTATAACGACTGGCCTAAGAAGCAGCAGTATGTAGTATATTCTTGATGTAGACGAAGCAACATCGTGGTTAAATTTAAATTCCTACAAAATTTTCATTAAAACCCTTTCTGTTGTATGGTCTCTAGTAACAATTTCAAATTACTATAGGTCTTTTTTCATATAGACTGCATGACCAATTTGAATTCAAGCCAATTTATTTTCCGATATGAAGTAATATAGCTTTCTAAGACTGTCTTTTGAAGAATCGATAAAATGTCTTCAGTTTTTTGGATCAAAGTCTATATTTAAAGCAATTTAATCCCTTAACATCTCTATAGACTTTTACATGACATATTATTAATTAGCATAATAAAATATTAAATCCAGATATTTTGAACTCCGTTATATTACTACTATTGGCTAGTGCTATGAATAAATTCAGGAATGCCACGAAGCTTTTCGTGACAGTGATAGCCAGTTTAAACCAAGCTAGTTAAGAAATCGTATGAGTGCAAAAAGGAAAAATATTAAACGACAGAGCAATTATAAATAAATAAAGAAAATCCGTAGTTAAATCAAGAACTATAACTGAAACTATATATATATATATATATATATATATATATATATATATATATATATATATATATATATATATATATATATATATATACATAAATATATAAAATATATAATATAAATAAAACAACTATTTAATAAATTTTTCAAGTAATAATTTAAGACACAAAACTAAATTGCTATTTAAACAGAAAAGAAAAGCAATACAACCAATAAAATTTCGTTTTGATTTATTTTTTATAAAAACATCAGAATTTAGTGCAAATAAGCAATTCAGGGACAAACCCTATAGATTTTAGTTTATTTGCCAATATTTTTTTAAATGATTTTCGTAAATAAAAAAAAACTCTGCAATTGTCACATGCAACGAAAGAAATTAAAATTTTATGATTTTGTTAAATTAATCCAAGCGTATGCTAGTGAAATTAATTCTAGAACATCCACATTAAGTTTAGTTCAACGAAACTTTCCCGGTATAACATGTGATTCCGCATATTTTACCCGGCACTGGTAGTGATTTATAATCGCGGGATATACGGTAGCTTGATGAAAGCAAGTCTGCAATTACCCACACATTATGGAACACACTTGATGGATCCTGTTTAATCCACGTTTTCTTAATTGAGTTGAAGATGTTATGCAGGCGAACGTAAATTTAATCCAGTATAATTCGGATTCAGGCCTGTATAATATTAATCAAAGTTATGGAAGCATTATAGGAGCTTTCTGAAAATCTCTCAAAGACGTATTTCTGATATCAAGCAAATATCAACCAATCAATATTTGCGCCAAAGTTACTGTTTCCCCTCCTATTTAACAGCGACGATATGTAGTCGGACATAACACAATTTCAGTTCAAATTACCAATTAATATTATTGCTAGGAGATACCCTTTCCAATTAATTTTATTAATTGTGGTACAAATTTCATTAAATGAATGTATGAGTTTTTATTAAAACAAAAAAAAATGGGTAGGTGTTTTCTTACTATGTATTAAATAAAAACCTTTTTCTTTTAATGCTAATAGTTAATCTTATAATTCTATAACTAGTATCAATTTGACGCAACTCATTATTTTTAATCTTTATCGCGCTTCTTAATATTATAACACAAAATGGTATACTGGGTACTCCGAGCCTCAAGCACCAGACTAATTAGTTCGTTCGAAACCCTGGCCATGGCGTTACGTTGCCTTTGCTCTGAGATATTCTAAACACACATCGCATTTAGTCTAGAACTGCAATAGGTAAGTGATTCTATGTAGCACGTTCATATTTATTTATCGTTTTTGGCTCTTATTGTACAGCCATGCATATTGTTGACCTTAAGGTTTGGTTTAATTATTCTATAAAAATATACAGTCCACTTTCTTTCCAAATCCAGAGCTAAAGCGATCATTCTAATATCTTACAGTATTTGGTAGCTTAACTACTGCTCAATTAAAGTAAACTTCTTAACATTTTATTCTAATTCAATTTTTTTTAGCTACTAAAATAAATTACTGCGTTGGTATACTTTTGATATATATATATATATATATATATATATATATATATATATACATACAGATGCCACACATCGCAATTTTGTTACGTCGTGTTGAATTCGCACCGGTTTACCCTTATAATTAATTTTTCTCCAAAATTTACAGTCAATTGAAGAAGAGTTTTTTACGTTAATTTTTTGCTGCCATTTTGTTCACACACAAAATTTAAAATTAATCTAATAAGTAGTTTTCAGACTGGTTTTTTAAATATTTTATTAGGGCGACATTTTGTTTTGTTATGTTATATTCATACCAAAATGCTACAAGTCCATTCTTATGTAACACTTGAGTTTGTTTTGCCAAATTTGAGTTAAATTAGATAATTAGTTTTTTAGTAATAATTTTTAACGCTTTACTAGGCCGCCATCTTATTCCGGCATATTGGATTCTCATCAAAATATTACCAGGTCATCCCCATATGAGCCTTAAGTTTTGACTAAAATTTGAAATCAATCTGATGAGTAGTTTTTAAGCTATGCCACAAATTGACGGATAGACAGACAAACCGACAGACAGTCCTACGGAATTTAAAAAACATATTTTTGGAATCTAGGGACATTAAAACATGAAGATATGTAAAACTAAAAACTAAAACGTAATTGATATTTTCTTCATGTTGGATCACATACAAGATTGTTCGATTTAAGCCACGATATCATATGAGCTTTTGTAGAGTACTTAGCTGGCACTTTATCTTCTACGTGAGAATGATAAGACGCATTATCCGTTACCGCGACTGATTTGGAAAAAATGTTAGATAGAAGCTTCTCGAGCAACCACTTTTCAAAATTATCTCTATTCATCTGTCCATGATAGTCTCCAGTTGTTAGTCCCGAGCGAAAAACTAAAGCAGCACCTGGAACAAATCTGGCTTCTGAACCAGCATGAACTATAATGAAGCGACTACTAGGGCGGATTCCCTGAACAATACCTGTAACACTTTCACTTTGCCAGCATTTGTTCACTGTCATATCATTATCTACCCAGGTTTCGTCTAGATACACAATATTGCGTCCTTCTTGTCTATATTGCCTTACAGTTGATAGATATTTCACCCGCCAGGGAAAAATATTTGGTCTCTCAATAAGCAATTTTCGTTTATTTTGGCACTTGCGCCAAACAAAATCATTTGATCGTAAAAGCCGATTTAAGGTTTTATACCCATACGGAAAATCTATTTGGTTCTTTACAGCACGAAGTAGGGGTTTGCAGGTCGGAACCTTCTTCAAGTTTATATAAAAATCCTCTCGTCAATTCACCATCGTCAATTTTACCCTTGTATGATAATCGGGGTCTTTTTTTACCAGGAGATTTTAAAGGTGAAGTAGAACATGAGCGATCATTATGTTCTCTTTAAATTTTTCTTACACTACTTTCCGAAACACCAGTGTAAATGCACATGCATTTTGTTCGATTTTGAATTGGAATAGTCAAACTATTATTTTCAACTTCTCTAGTACAGGTCTCTATAACGCTCGCAATAACTTCACGTGCACTGCTTCGAATTATTTTTCCTGTTTTGCTCGTCATCGTTACTTCGAAATAATAATTCAAATTCAACGCAACGCATTTATATAGAAATGAAAACAAATGCTCGAAAACCACTGGAAAATAGCTAGAACCTTCTAGCGGCAAGTGCATGGAGACTCTAGGCACATCCCAATTACAAGTAGACCAGTGCGAAATTTACTAAATCCTCGATTAATTTTCCGTACCGCTTAACTGGCGTACTTTATAGGTGAAGCGGCAACAAATAAAATAACATAAAATTTATTTGCGTACACAAATTTTACTTTTCCGCTTACTTAAGACTATGAACCTTTATTTTAAGGACCGCCCGGTTTTCTTTCGTGTACCGCACTTTACTGAGTTTTTACGTAAAATCATTTTCAACGATGAAGTACCTTTACTGCGGCCGGGATGTTCAACAGAAGAAACAAACATTAATAAGCAACTAAAAACCCACATAAAACTCAGCCAGTAAAAACACAAGAACGTAGATCAACTCATGTGTTTTGTGGAACGAAGAGCAAAGTTATTGGGCCAATTATTTTTGATGGGTAAGTAATGCGTCAAGAATATTTAGAATTCCTCCAAAATAACATTGACAAATTTGGAGAATATTTAAATTCTTCAATGCCATGATCTTATTTGTCACCAAGATGGCGCACCGCAACATAATATCGTTCATGATACTGAACATCTAAACAATTAATATGACCTTTGGCTAGGTAAACAAGGAACACTTTAATATATATAGCCATATTGAGCCAAAGGATTAACCATGAAATATTCCTATTCAGGTACCATTCAGAATATATTTTAAATGCGATTCTTCACAAAATCAGAAGAAACATTATGAACCACATTGTAAATTGTGTAGGGTGCGCAGAAAATACAAATTCACCTAATTCACTGTATAATAAACCTTTCAATATTTTTAAACTCCTGCTATCCTATGTTCTGTCGCTATCAATATTTTAAACTGGAATATTACAAAAACGGCTCACGCAAAATGTTTACATTGTTTTTCAGTTTAGCGAAGGCATTTGTTTTTTTTTTGAAAAAGTCTAAAAGATAATACGAAAAAATTCAAAAACTTTTGTATTTAAAATTTCTTTCCATTACTCACCTAAAGTAGGTGGGTGGACGAAAATAAAAAATACCCATGTTCAGGGAATCCCATTTTCGGCACCTTTTCGAGGTATCTTCCTTATTTTTACAGATAGAGATTTATGGTTTTCGCAACAGTATGCTAGTTTTTTGTGAAATTAAAGATGACGCCAGCAGAATTTTCGTAGTTCTTTTGGTTTTTGAGATAAAAGGTGTTTCTGAAAGTGTTGCATTTTTAGGCGCCCCTCGTATCTGATAACTGATCAAAAAAGCGAAAACTGGTCCTTATGTGACTTTTCCCTAGAATTGAGTGCTGCTTTCAGAGTCTGGGTCAGGTCAAAAACTTATTAAAGCTTACTTTATGTTTTTAAATGGAACACCCTGAATATTAAGTATATTATTCTTTATGTTTATAAAGAATAATGGGGGCTTTCCAAGAAAATATATACTGTATGAGTTATATTGAGAAACAAGCTCAAAATTCAAGATTTTCTAGGGCTATGGCTAATTTGTTTGAAAGAAAAAACAAAATGTCAAACATTTTGCAGTTTTATCAATTTTTGATTAATAATGAAATATTTTTGTTGTTTTGGTGTTCCTATTTAACTGCATACTATATTTGATTCACTTTTTTTACAATAATGGCGTCTACGAAAACTATGAAAATTATAATATGTTGGTTTGTTTTCTACAATCTAATGAAAATCCCCAAGAAGCTTCTGAATTATATTTATAAACGTATTTTGAGAGCTATGGTTAGGATAATAGTTTAGGGGCAGGGGTGTGTAGTCCATGGAAGCAAAGGAAGCAGTGCTTCCCCAAAAAAAAATTACAAAACATCATCCAAAATGTAATTTTTGAAATAGGAAACCATTAGTTTAGTTTATATTAAAAATGCTAAAATATTATCTTAATTATCAACCCCATAATAAATGCGGCCTTGACTCCGACCGAGCAATAGAATCGAATAGAACCTATGCGGGCCGCTAGCTTATCTGCAGCTAAGTCCTTTATGCTTGATTTCCTGTGAATCGAGCCAGAGGTTATTGAACTTTCCACCGGCTGTTTGCAATTTTTGCATTTCAGTCGCATGATTGGGGGCGGAAGCTATCGTTGGAGTAGATTCTGTGTTTGAACGGCTATCCGTGTGTTGTGTGATACGCACGTCGCGTCGTGCATGGTGCGATATGGAAGATAATAATACGGGCGTGGATATGCAAATACCGTCAACTTCCGCTGTGGGTAATAACGTTGAAAATGTTGGAGAATTTAGTAAGAAGAGTGTGTGTGAATGTGTGGTGTGTGTCTTAATAATAATGGGATTTTTAACATTAAACTTCGCTGATAAGCTTCAAATAATTTCCAAAGGAAGGGCAAATCCGCCTATGAAAAATTTAACCACAAAAATAAAAAACTGTATTAGACATTTTTATCCGGAAAAACAATACGAACAATTTAAATGGATAACAGGGTGTGAAAATATAAGTAAATTATTTTGTTGGCCATGTTTACTTCTTGAAAATAAAAAAGGTCTCTGGAATAAAACTGGTTTTTCCGATTTAAACGATTTCTTCGGCAAAACCAGAATTGAACACGCCCTTAATAAATTAGTCACCGCCAACACAATGAACTAGTCGATAAAAATAGACAAATATTAAGAAGACTTATCGATGTTGTCTGTTTTCTCAAGCAGCACGAATTGGGATTTAGAGGTCATGACGAAACAAGGTTTTCTTCAAATAGAGGAAATTTTCAAGATTTGCTTAGTTTAATGGCTAAATATGATGATTGCTTAAAAAATCATTTAGAGCAGTCTAGCGTTTTTCGCGGAACGTCGAATCGAATCAAGAATGATTTAATTGACACTGTTGCAACCATTAATCTAAAAAGAATTAAGCAGGAGATTGGCGAGGCGCGGTTCATTGTTATTATTCTGGACGAAACAACTGATATCACTAATTTTAGCCAATTATCTATAGTAATACGCTATGTTAAAACAGACGGAAGTATTCAAGTGCGATTTTTGGGTTTTAAAAATATGTCCGAAAATCGTACAGTAGATGCATTATATAGTTTATAACGTTACTAAAGAAATTAATGGAGAGAAAAAATTAGTTGCTCAAAGCTATGATGGAGCTGCAGTGATGGCAAGACAATTAGAGGGTCTGCAAGCTAAAGTTCGAGAAACTTTCCCAAGTGCTGTGTTTGTCCATTGTCCATTTATCCCAGTCCATCAATCACATTACAGAGTGTAAAGTATTTTTCGTTACTTTAAGTGGCATGGCTGCTTTTTTTTCGAAGTCAACAAAACGTATACAATCTTTGGACTCCATTGTCCACAAACGATTGCCCAAAGTAGCTCCTACTAGGTGGAACTATAATGGAAGACTTGTGTTAACAGTATCTGAAAATCGTGAATCACTGATTGAACTTATTGAGAATAAAATAGAAAATAATGAAACGTGGGACTCAGAAGCAATACATAGTTCGAGGGGGTTTTTGGACTGTTTGAAAGGAGATTTTAATTTTAATTATTTGTTGAACATATTTTCAGAAATATTTCCATTCTCGGACAATGTTTTTAATATATTACAAACTAAAACAAATGATATTGCTTTTTGCCTAAAAAATGTGGATGATTTTAAGTCCATGTTAAGCCAAAAAAGAGATTGACCTATTTTGGGAGAAAACCATGACGTTAAATGTAGAGCCACAAGCCAAGCGTCTTCGAACAAACAAGGTCGGAGATGTTCAAACATCATACAGATTCCTCTTTTTTTAAATAATCGATCAAATTCAGCAACAAATAACTATACATTTAACGGTTTAAATGATTTTAAATTCCTCGAGCTCTGCAATTTTGATGCATTTAAAGGAAACACTTTTTCAGAAGATGCGTTTAAATCTCTTCTTCTTCATTATAACCAGTTCTTCGACCGAGTGTTACTGCGATCTAAACTAAAAGTGATTTATGAAACTGATGACATTAGCGCAAAAAATAACGTTAAGAAGCTAATGTAATTTTTGAAAGACAAGGAGCTGGAAGATGCCTACATCGAAGTGTCGAAATTGTGTGAATTAGTATTGACAATACCTGCCACAAGTTTATCAGTAGAACGCAATTTTTCAAACACTTAAATGTATAAAAAAATTTGTGAGAAATTCAACGGGGCAGGAGAGATTTTCGCATACATCGCTGTTGTCCATTGAAAATAAACTTCTCTAAAATATGTCGGAGCATCGACGTTTTTATGATGACGTCATTGACGAATTTGCAAAAAATGATCGAAGAATCGAATTACATTACAAATAGGTAAGTTTCTAAAAATTGCTTCCCTTTCTTAAAAATTTACCGCACGCCACTGTTTAGGGGTATTTTCTGTACATATTAGATATTCAGAGAGAAGGCAACCATTCCGAGACATATTTGCCCGCTTTAAATCAAATTTAGTAGAGCACAGATCATTTATCCAGCCCCGTCCTAAAGCATACACCAAACAAGATAGAGAGACAAAAGAAATAAATGTATTGGGTTATGCAGAAGCGACGACTTCATCTTTTTGCCAGCAAAACTGGTTTGTCCAAGTCTGACACTTATAGAATTTTGCAAAAATATATCATCCATATAAATTCCACGTAGTTCAAAATTTACATCCCGGCAATGCCGAGCCTCGAATATTCTTTCGCCAATGGTATTTACAACAGATCCAGACTGATGAAACTTTTTGCAGATTCGTTATCTGGTCCGATACATCTTAGTTTTCAAGTGCAGAAATTTTCAATCCTCGCAATACAAGAAACCGGTCTGCAGAAAAACCACTTAATTTTAGAGATGACAGCAAGGACGCTTTGGGGTTGGGGTCTTGTGTTTCATTTTTGAAAGACGCATATTCTATAGATTTTTTAAAAAAGATCTCAGTGCGCCTCGGTACCTGGAAATCCCTGAGGAAGTTATTCCACAACTGATGGAAAATGTTTCATTGACACTTTATAATGCTATTTATTGTCAACAAGCCGGTGCCCCAAGCCACAACTCTGCGCTTTTTTAGACGGTAACTTCCCTCAAAGATGGATTGGTACCCATGAACCTGTAATGTTGCCGCCTCCTTTGTTCGCCGGATCTTTCGATTTTAGATTTTTTTTATGGGTTTTATGCAAAATAAAATATATAAAACACGATACCAGGTCTATGATTCTTTAGAACGCTATTAGAAGAATAACGAAAATGCTTTAAAATATATTTCTATGACTGTAAATTTAATAACTGCATAAGGTGTGTTCACGACACATTGTTGACTCTTTATTTAACGAAGCCATGGCAATATTGTTGGTCCAATATTTCAAATAAAGCACCCCAGGTGCAATAAATGGATCAGTTTGAGATAACGCGCGGTTTACTAATACACATAAATAAAAACCCTGAACTCGTCTAGCATCGATTAAAATTTCGAGATCGAGACGCCACTAGTTTCATGAAAAATATTTATGTTTAGATTCATTTAAAAACTCGCCTATTCATTTAGTTGCCATAAATGATTTTTTATCATTTTACTGGTCTACAGTTTTATTTTGATCTGATTATGTGGGTCAGTAAGAAAGATAAACGAAATTAAATGTAATAAAATTTAATCAATTTCACGGAAGATCAACCGGCAACAATGTCATTCTATTTAAGCCCATAGAACCACCCTAACGACTACCCGTCAGCACCACTTTTGATTTTCACGCTTATTGCCAGATAAGCTTTTCGTATAAAGGAAAATCAATCTTTGCGTTCGTTAGGCCATCATTTTCCGAAGTTACGGAGGCGCTCTAGAACTTTCACTTTCCTTTGTACCTGTTAAAAAACCATTTTTCCTTACGCTGTCATTTTATCGATAAGATAAAAAATGTCGTTCTAAAAATGGCAAAGTTACTTTCTTAAGATGTTCAGTAAATAGGTGTTAAACTTCTATAACTATATAGATTATCACTTAGTCCCAGTATAAATAGCTGTTAGTATAACTAATTATGAAACGTGACACATATGACTTCTTCTACGGCGTTGTCAGAAAATATAAAGTTAAATATGAATTTTTTATTATCTTATGTAATGGTGTGACGCAATCCTAGAACGAAGAGTAAAATTTCACACTATTTATGGCTGATACGCTTCTTTGGTATTATTAAAATACACGAGGCCTTTGAACAAAAACATCGGATTTTTGTCACTCTCTTTTCGCTTCCTAACACGACATTATATTTTTAACTAAGACTACGTTGAATAGCAGTGTATTGTCCAGTGAGTTATTCACGGATTCTTACCATGTCTATAGAAGAGATCGCGAGTGTTCGACCTCTTCTAAGGACAGCGGTGGTGTATTAGTGGCCTTAAAGTCTACTTTCCAGTCTAAACTGTGTGGACAGATGGAATCTGACGTAGATGATGTTTATCACTTGAAGCCAGAAATGGCAAGAAATTGTTCTTTTCGTGTGTTTATATATATATATATATATATATATATATATATATATATATATGCTTTTTCATCGTTTGGGGACTTTATGTTTCGTGGTTTTCTCACCAGTCATAAGTTTAACAGTCATATCCACTACAATAACTTTTCCTGATTGAGGGCATTATCTAAGCAACTGATTAACAGAGAATATTCTGATTTTGAAAATGATGTGGAAGGAAGTTAACATTGTAGCTAATAATAAAAAGCGTTGGTGCTGTCTCATCTAAGAGAAAATCGCAAGTATCCATACCTGGCACCCTTGCTTATGGTGACAGGGTAGCGAGAACTGGACCAGAAGTTTGCAATATTTTCGCAGAATCTTTTCATAGTGTAGATATCTCAAATATTTCATCTGCCTGCCCGGATCTCGAACAGTCAACGAATACCTGCGACATTAATGAATCTTTGGTTTTAGATCTAATTGGCCGGTTAGAAGTTAATAAGTCTACTGGACCTGACTCTATACCGGCTATTTGTTAACGCATATAAAAACCACTTGCTTAGGACATTGTGTCGTATATTTAAGAGGTTAGTGAGGTCGAAAGCATCTTTTATTATTCCTATATTTAAAAACAGGCAAAAGGATGATATTACAATATTATCGACCAATAATTAAAATTAGTATATTCGCTAAAAGGCTAGAAAAAATTATTTAAAATTATATTATGTCGTCAGTTAAAAATAACGTTATAGATCAACAAGATGAATTTTTTCTCGGTGCATCTCTGGAAACCAACTCGATGTGCTATTCACAGAATGTTTAAAATTCAGTGGATTCTGGTATTCAGGTAAACTCTATACAGGATTTAATTTAATTGATGGCTGAAAATGCAGGATATGATTTCTTAGCTTATTTAAGAAAGAAAAGTTCATATGAACATACGTCCTAAACCTCTCATCTCTTGAGCTACAGGGTGTTAAAATTTTAAGAAAAAATTCGTTTTCTTATCATAACTTTAATACTGTTCTTAGTATTTTCATACAATTTGGCACGCATCTACTAAGCGCCAATAGGCATTTTCTGATGTAGAAGATATTTTGATAATTTTACCGTACGGAATGTAGACTGGAGATTTTTGAAATCCTCATTTATTTTGCGACAAATTTAATTAACCTTTTACGTCCGACGCACTGTTTTTGCGTAAAAAAATAAAAATTGTTTTCATGCATTGGTATAACGAAATTATTTTAAACTAGTAGGCTGGTGCCCTATTTTGTTTCTAAAATAAAGACAGTTGATCAAGTACGTTGCTATCTTATTTTGACAAGTATTCATAAAAGTTGCAGGTTTTTACATTGTGAAAATTTCTTTAATCAATAATAAAAAGAAAATAAGTAAACTATGTTAAGATTTACAAATTCCGAGTTAGCAGATATGCATTTCACCTACGGACTTGCTGACAGGAATGCGTTTATGGCTAGGCGGATATATCAAGAGCGGTATCCAAATCGTATCATTCATCAAGAATATACAGAAGACTACATGAAACTGGGAGTCTTAGCATTGACAATAGTTCCAAAGGGGCACTTCACACGGTGAGAACACCAGAATTAGAGGAAGCGGTTTTGAACACAATTGGGGAACATCCAGAAACAAGTACAAGGAGAATTGCGGTAATGCTAAATGTTTCCCATTTTCTTATTTGGAAAATACTTGTTGACAATTTACTATACCCATATCATATTCAAAGGGTTCAAGCACTACTGTCGCGTGATTTTCTATTGAGTTTAAATTTTTGCCGATGGTTTTTAGAAAAACTTGCCTGAAAATCCTTTATTTATTACACTTTACTGATGAAGCTAATTTTGCCCGCAGTTCCATTCGAAATTTCCATAACAATCATGTATGGCAGAAGAAAAGCCACACGCAATTACTGAGGCCCATCATCAGGAGCAGTTTTCCGTGAATGTGTGAGCTGGAATAGTTGGAGATTTCCTCATAGGACCGTTCTTCCTTCCAGGACGACTAGATGGACTATACTACCGCCACTTTCTTGAAAAAGAGTTGTTAATTTTGCTCGAGGATGTACCTCTTTTCTTAAGAGAAGAAATGGGTACATGCATGATGGTACTCCTGCACATTTTAACATTCATGATAGGGAATTTCTAAACGAGGTGTTTACCAATCGCTGGATAGGACCTAAAGGAACTCAACCTTGGCCTCCCAGGTCCCCTGATTTAAATAGTTTAGACTATTTTTTGTGGGGGCACCTCAAGACTTTATTTTATACTACACCGGTTCAAACTGTAGAAGAACTAAGGCAAAAAATTTTACTTTCTTGCCAAACCATTAGAAATACTCCTGGAATTTTTGAAAGGATTCGCCAATCCATGAAAAATAGAATTGAAGCCTGTATTCTAACAGAGGGGGCATTTTCAACAATTATTGTGATAACTAAGGCTAGTTAAAAACCTAGCGATCCTAAAGAGCATGTACGTATATTTCACACCCTGTGGTATACGAAAGAATTTAAATGTAGAAGCTTTTATTTAATGAGCCAAATTTGCCAATACCGTTACGGGCTGCAATTTTTTGTTGTTTTAAAAATATTAATTTGAAAACTGAGACGTTTCTATAACTCCATAAGAGGCAAATTTTCTATAAAAAAGCAACTAAAACTTACGCTTTGAGCTTAACTTTTTATTTTAATCAGGACCCTGTATATTTTTGAAGATTATCATTTTCGTTTTGAAAATGGAGGTGGGGCAGCCATTTTTGAAAATTCAGCATTGCCGCTTTATACAAAATGAACAGTAACTATTTATGAAATATTTGTTTTAGATAGTACAAAATAAACTTAATACTTCATTTATTGGATCAATTCGATTTACAGATTGTTTTGGGTACTAAGATATTTTGTAGATTTTTTTTCAATTCTCGTTTAACCAAAGGAATATTTTACTCCAATATTTTCAATGGCAATGCGCATATTTTTTCACGGTCGATTAACTTTTTAACGACGTGTTGAATGCTAAGCTTTATTTTCAATATGGCGATAACCAGCCATTTTTGACAAATCAGGACAGTTTATATGTCAAACAAATTCTGGTAAAAATGAAAGTAATTTTGTTTTTTCATAGAAAATTTGCTCCGTATGGAGGTATAGACATATTTGAAAATTCAAATTGTTATTTCTAAAGCTAAAACAATGTCTCCTGTATCGTCTGGTCTGTCACTTTGGCTCTAAAAGCAATACTTGTATTTTTAGAAATAGTAAAGGTAGAGACAAAATAAAAACCAGTTTGAAGAAAATGTTCAGTACTACTTAAATATTAGATAAATAAAAACGTTTTATGCCAGAGGGCGTTGAAATATATGTACATGATCTTTAGGATCGCTAGCTTTTTAACTAATTTTAACACATTTTTTCACACCCTGTTATATCTTCTGCGTAGTGCAGACCCTACAGGTTATAAAAAAATAAAACTTAAGAGTTCTCTAGCAAAAAAACTTTACATCAAATGGCTAATAAAAAGTTACAGTTTAATATGTTCGAAAAATCTAGTTTTTCAAAATCACATCTCAAAAAATATTGAAAATTAAAAAAAAAGTTTTAAATGTATTCTACAATTCTACAAATTTTCGTAACAAATAAAATATTGGAAAAATTAAGTTTTCTTTGACATCCTGTATAAATAACTTTTTTGCTTAGGTAAATTTTACGTTTAAAATCAGTAATATGCAATAAAATTTACAAAACATAGCTGTAAACCTCACCTTAGTATCTCGTATCTTTTTAAAAACATTATATAGTATTTAAATACACCAGCATAAATCCATAAGGGGCAAAACTGCATATGAGAAATACATAAATGTTTAGTTTATCTTCTGGTAAGAAGTGAAAACTCTAAAACAAACGAGGATCGGAGAGCCAACACGGTACAGAGTATCACGTAAGAAAAATATGACTTATCAAGCCACCAAGAAAAAGTACAATCTTTTGATTTATAAGTACCGATAATGCGTTTATCATTCACTCAAAGCATTGATGTCCTTATTACGGTTAGCTAGAAAACAGAGTTCAAATACTGTAAGAGATATGTACTTTATACAATTCTAAATATGTAGAAAGAAAAATAACTCAACACAAAATTGTAAAAAAAATCCACACAATTTATTTATTATTGCCTATAGAAGAGAATCCATAATAGCGTCCGCCAGGTTACTCGTGACTCTAAGACTGCTTAAGCTTCTTAATTTGGAAAAATTACATCCCTCTACAATTTTCTGACGATGATCCAGATCGAAGAATAAAATTTTGTTAAGTAATAATGGACATGTGCAATCAAAATCCCCGTTTTATCCAAAATATAACTTTATCAGATGAGTTCACTTTTAAGTTAAATTGTAAAGTAAATCACTTAAACTGTAGGTAATAAGCAAAATAAAATCCTCATTGGATGAGAGAGTACCACACGCAATACCCATAGAAGATAAATGTTTGGGTAGGTATAATTAAAAATATGATGATTGAATCATGTTTCTTTGGTTGCAAGATAAACAGGAAAGCATACTATCAATTCGCAACAGTTCTTCATTTCTACGTTGGTAAATTTGTTTACAAGCATAAATAGCCCACAAGTGCCTGAAGAAAATCGATGTTATCAGCAAGGTGCTATCCCACATTATGCAGCAGGCGTTCACGGGTATCTCAATTACGTTTTTTTCAATAAGGTGTCATGTTGTTGAACCGCCGCCAAAATCTCCCTTCCTGACACCAATGAATTTCTGTTTGTGGGACAATATCGAAAAATTGAAAAATCGGATAAGGACTGTGCTCCGTATTTACTAAAATAAATACAAAACAGGTCATGTTATACTATATACTGCACTATATATTATAAGTGGTACTCATGTATCTATTTTTCTTACCGTCGGCGAATTTAACTTCAATGGGAGGTAAAATTACCAGGAGCGAGGAGGAAACCACGATGACGAAGCCTTTCGAGTCAGTCCGCTATATAATTTTGAACTGGTTGGCTCCACCAGGTACTGCCACATGCAACCTATGTTGTCAGGGTGCAGTTGTAACTGATTATTTTTATCCATTTATAAGAATATCTGCTGCAGTTAATAAGTTTAACATCCAGTGTGTCCACGAATAGCGTTCACAAGAGAAAAAACTTCCTTATTCTTGATTTTTCAGAAAAAAATTATTCTTTTTAAAAAATTCTGACCTTGAAACTTAGAAAAGTAATATTAGAAAATAATTTATTTATACTAATTTGAATCTTACTTCGAATTTTCAAGGCAGGCAGAATTCTTTTTTTCGAAAAATCAATATTATAGGGAAGTTTTTCCTACTGTGAATTTCATCCCTGAATACACTGTATATTGACAGTGTAATTACAGATTTGTGTAACAATGTCTAGACAACCAAAGAAGAGCAGAAAATAAATATTAGAAAAGAAAAGAATAGCAGAAGGGGTTAGCAATTAGAGGATAAAAAGTGATAGGCAAAAGTATGCTGAACAAAGAGAAAAAGAGAGATTTAAATACCTTAAGAAAAAGGAGGAAGAAAAAGTGAAGGCAGTACAAGATATGACTCCAGGGTAAATACCGAGAGCCTAGAAAACGCTGGAGAAAAAATATCAAGGCCTTCCGAGCAAGACAATCCAATCTCAAAAAAGAAACTCTACGGTTTATGAGAGAAAACTCACCAGCAACTTCAGATGCTGATCAAAATTCAAACGCTCCAGATAACCAGATTATGATTATAGACCAAAGAAAAATAGTTGCCAGAAAGAATTCAGAAGCCACAAGAAAAAAGAGAAATAAAGAAATAAGAAAAAAAGATGAAGAAATAAAACGTCTTAAAACGAAAATACAAAAATACACAAAAAGAGCACAACGCACTAGAGAAAAACGTCAAAATCCGATTACTTCTCCCAATACGAAAATGTTGACAAATGTGAAGCAACTTTTAGCCAATCTTACTTAAAAGGATAAAAAGCAAGTTACAAAAAATTTATTGTTTTGGTGAAGTAATGAGGCAACAATTAAAGGAAAACTATTCTTCATTTAACACGTCAAATGAAAAAAATTCGTTTACCAAAGATGTAATGGGTCCAATAGTTCGTAAGTACAAGGTTTGGACAGGCATTCATATTTCCCCAAGAAGACTGAGAACTGCTGTGAGTTGATCTAATTTGTTTAAACATTCTAAAAAAGTATATAGACCTAATAGTAAGTTTCGTAGAATTAAGAATACTGTGGTTAGTTTTTTAGAAAAAGAGAATAATTTTCTTGCATGTCCGGGCAAGATGAATTTTGTAATAAAAAACAAGGTTAAAAAAATAAAATCATTTACAGACACGCTTAAGAACTTGCACAAAACTTTTTTAAGATATTTCGAATCAAAACTGCGTTACACATTGTTTTCAAAGATGCGCCCTTTTTGGATAATGCACCCCAAAAGTTCTGAACGCGACACCTGCCTTTGCATTACTAATAGCAACTTCGATTTTATCTTACATTTGCTAACATGATAGCTGTACGAACTCATGATTAGTTTTTGCAAAGCATATGTTGAGATCATTACAATAAAAAAAGGTCTTTCTGGGAAATTTTTTACCTGTATGTCTACAGAAGTTCGTTACAAAGAACTCGATAATCCTAAATTTATCTCTCTAAAACAATCAGCAGTTGTTTCAAAAACCATAATTGATGGTAAAACTAAAAATTCTCGCAAAATTAAAAAGTGCAAGAAAAATACATCCATGTAATATAATACTTCTCTTAGAAGAATCTTTATGCTCATTTTTAAATCATCAGTTAAATATTGGCCATCAATCCAATAAAATTAAGTTGTTAAAAGATCAACTGTCACAGCAGGAGTGAATTTTTTCATATAGTGAAAACTACAGCACTAAGCTTGGTCAAGAAATCCGGGCCTTTCACTTTGGCGGTTGTGGAGCTCAAATAACCCTACACACTTTGTGTGTAGTTTACACTCGAAACTCTGATAACACTCTATCTGTCTTGCCATTTTTTATTTTTTAACAACTCTTAACTACAGACGCGGGGTCTCTAAGGCATCCAGTGGGCTTGCGACCAGCGACATCTCGGAGCCGTCTACTTTTCTATCGGTCCGTCATAGCTCGACAGTCAAGGCGACGCCGACGTAGTGTTCGGTGAATTAGTGGTTTTTTAAAACGCTCGTAAAAGTCGGTTGCGGTCTGTCAGACGTCACGTCTAGGTAAGTGTGATTTTGTTTTTAAATAGTTTTTGAGTATGTGACAGAATTATGTACTAAGTTGACAATATCAGTTCCAAACCATGCCATTCCAAGTCTGTTCGGTATGGGGACAATAATTATGAGGAAACTCTTACAAAATGGTTTGAAGGTGACGAAGACAATAGCGACGAGGACGCTCCGGAAGAAATATCCGATCGATTAAGACAACGAACAGGAAATAAGTGTGGCGGAATTACCTGAGAGAAGTAAGGATAGTCGCAATGGTGAAAATTTGTCACTTAATGATTCAGAAGATTTAGGGCAAGATGAAAAAAGAAGTAATTATTGGTATGAAAAAAACCGATACAAATGGTCAAAAAAACCTTTTGTAAGCAAGAATATACGCACACTGAAACACAAAGGGTATTTTTCAAAACGCACCACAAATGAGTCTTTCCGCTATATATGGAGCAATCTGATGACCGATGAGATCTTGAAGATTATTCTTAAGTGGACTAACCTGAGATTAGCAAGAAAAAGAACGAAATATAAATATCAAAATTATAACGATCTTTGAGACCTTGATATGATCGAGTTGAAGTTTTCTTGGACTTTTGTTGTACACTTCAATTTTTAAATCGAACACCGAAAATATTAGGTCAATTTTTCCCACAGATGGTTCCAGTAGAAACATTTTTCGTTGTGTTACGAACGCAAATCGTTTTGCAAATCTATGTTTTAAGTTTGATAACCCCTCAGATGGAATCGAAAGTCAAAACACTAATCCTGTTGCACTTATATCACGACTGGAGCATGCATAGACGACATGTTGGTGTCATTTAGGGGAAGGTCAAAATTTAAAATGTACATGCCGACTAAACCGGCCAAATAGGGCTTAAAAATAATGATTTTTTCTGACGCTAGATTATCATATTTTTACATTGGATGCATTGAGACAAGGATTCAGATGGTCTCACCTTATCCGAAGAATATAGGGAAAAATATTCTAATCCGTCTCAAGCTGTCCTTCCATTATCCATGCCTATATTCCAATCGAACAGAAATGTAACGGATCATAATTGAATCGGTGAGATCAGAAAGGGCATGAGTCGCGTTTTTTCACAAAATGGTACTTTGCTTGTTAAAAGTTTATCGCTGGTTGCCATTGAATATCTAAGTAACCTCCTTGCAGTTTCGGGAACCATTTTATTTTTATTGCTTTGGCTTGTATTAAAAAGCCAACGCAGTGGTATATTTTTGTTTTATTTAATTTAGTTTATCTGAGGCATTTTAATTAATATTGATCTTAATATTTGATTACGCAATTAATGATACAGTCCACCTATCACTTGAGCTTAGAATAGTTATAAGATTATTCTACAGACTGAATGTAACAATATTTCCTAAATCACGTCAATTTTAACATTTAATTTAATGAATGTTAACTCATTGTTGGATTTAATTTTGAAAAACAATACACTTCAAAGGGTTTAGGTTATTTTGTCTCCGTCTTCTGACTTATCAACATTAGATCGTATCTATATTATATTTTTGAAATGCGACTTTTATAGATTTTTATTTTTTATAGAATTAAAATTTCAAATGATATACAGGGCGTTACATTTAAAAAAATGGCCGATGACATAAGTCGTGTCCTAGGTTTTTTTTGAAATTACTTTGAATTTGAACTGTATAGTGTATTAATAATACAATAAATTGACTGTTATATAGAGGGGTAAAAATGCAAGAAAATATAAACACTTTATTCCAGCCATTTATATCCAAGCCTTGGGCTTCACGCAACGCAATATAATTTATTACTTCAGCAGAAAATAAATAACGTTTTTACTTTTAATTATAATTCTCTTTGTGTTACTAGATAATAAATTCTGTGTGCTGGAGTTGCGCCACTATAAAGGTGTCATGCAGAAATAGAGATATTTCCCAGTTTAAATAATATAATTTATTCACGAGTGCGATTACCCTACACGAACTAAATATGCATATTTATTTTTTTGTGTCACCCGATAAAACATAACCTAATTGTAATAGCGTAACTAAGTGGCGTATGGCATAAAATGATAATAAATAATAAAAGCCACTCTATTTAATTTTAAAACCAAAGTTTGGTTGGTGAATTTTTCTAAGTTAGGTTTTTCATACAAATAGTAATATTTATAATTTATTAAAATAAAGGAATCTGCACAAGGACTATAATATTAGCTAACAGGAAAAGATCATAGTAAAGTGGCTAACTAGTTATCATGGGTTGTACTCGTCGGTACAGGCAAAACTAGGCAAACTGGGGGGCTTTAATTGAATCTCCGCAAAATTTTTACTCATGATATTTCTGTGACTGCAAAACTTAATAAATGATGTATATTCACGTCACACTATTATATCGTGGGAACAATATTTCAAATAAAACACTCTGAGTCGAATCCTGAAAATACAAATTGCAGCACTGTGTATATAAAGTTTATATTAATTACACTACTTAACAAATATAAAAAAAATGCGACTGATGTTATAATGGCTGTACGGGGGAGATTAAAGCATCCTGTTTACGAATTCAATAACCAAAATTGTCCACCACCTATAGATTTTGAATTATGGAATGCATAAATTATTTTTATTTTATTCCAAAATTTGTATATAATTTTTATATATAGGTTCAAAGCAAGAAAAAAAATCAAGGTATTCTAAGGATATGCTTAGAATAATCTTGATCGCTTTCTCTCATGAGGAACCAACAACAATCCCTCATCATTGCTGGATCCCACTGCCTTGGCAACGTTGCTCCATTGCTAGTAAGTCTTGGTGGAACCTTTCTCCTTGCTCGTCACTAACTGCACCCAAATTTAAAAATTTAATGGGAATGTAAGGAGAAACATGAGACAGCTCAATATGCAATAGTGTTCAAGTATGTTTTCTACAAGTTTTTCTTAGTTTTCTATTTTTTTGTTTCCTAAAAATTCCGAGACAGTTCTTTTAAAAAACCTCCATGTAGCTAATTCAATATCCCTTAATTGTTGATAAAACTTTTCATCCCTTAGTATTATTTTTATTTGTGATCCAACAAATATTCCTTCCTTAAATTTAGCATGACTCAGATTAGGAAAAAATGTTTAAAGTACTTAAACGCATCGTCTTCCTTATCTAATACTTTTATGCATTTTTTCATCAATCCCAGTTTAATGTGAAATGGAGGTAACACAACTATTTTTAGGATCAACAAGAGGTATATTCTTTACGTTAGTTTGGACTGGAATAAATTGACCTCTCTGAAGCCATTCTTTTCCTTGTGATGCTCTACTGCCCCAAAGACAAAGAAAACAACAACAGTTGGTATATTCACCCTAGAGCCCTCGTAACAATCCTGTGACTTTTAGGTCACAATGTATCTGGCCACTTATACGTATCATAACTTATTGCATTTAGAATAAGTGACATACTTTTGTATGTTTCCTTCATTTCAACTACACGAGCAAGAAGAATAGGGGTTTTTTGATCCCATTATGGAGCAGAACTGCTTTTAAACTTATTTTAGAAGAATCTATAAATAAGCGTTAATCGTCCAAGTTATTTGGATTAAAAAAAACACACATTTGAAAACGAGGATAGCTCCTGATTACGGTTCCTAAATATTGTAACTTTGGTGAACGTTCCGAACTACATAAGTTAATTCAGCTTATTCGATTAAATCGGTTCTTTTTCTTCACTTTCGGGAAAATAATAACCGTCCTTCTCTGATAAATTATCGGGTTCTGCCTTATCATCATACATGTCTAAATCTTAATAAATATTTAATATTATGTTCGCTCTTTCTTGGAAAACCAGAAACTTTTGTCCTTCAATTTGAATGACAAATGATTTGTTGGATCTCGCCAAATTATCGGAACTGCAAAGAGCATAGAAGAAGGTTAGCTGTTTAATCAGTTACTTAGATTTTGTTAAGTTTTACAACATATGTGAGGAGTCCAGTCTCGATCTTAATTACCAAAAGCACATCCAAAATACTTATGATAACCAACTTTTGTCATTTTGTTAATTGTCCTTTCTGCGATTTAGGGCTAAACTGATCATATATTATATAGCAAAAACTATCCGCGGGGTTAACACAGCCTTGTTTTTGTACTTTAGACATTTTTGTATTGTCGCGTACGTAGGTTCACAGATGTGATACTAGGTTTACAGGCGTCAACTACTTTCATTCAACCCAAAGAAAATGCTAATACAAGGCACTTACCATTGGCTTGTTCTTTGTACTTCCCTTGTCTATCTAATGCTGAACACTACTCGTGCTAAACCAGTACTGATGATCCGACGGTAGTAGCCAAAACCTTCTTGAATTTCAAAGCCACTTTTTTCAAAAATTATAAAGCAAAATAAAAATATCTTTTGCAGGATTCAGACCATGAATTAAAAGAGGCAATCCCAAAATCTTAAAACATTTTTAAGAAATTTTAAAGTAAGTCTTTTTAAAAAGAATAATTATTTAAGTGGCGAAAAGTTAAAAAAATTGATAGTATACAAGTTGACAGAATAAAAATATGTTTGCGCTCGGAAAAGGAAACCCAATTTCTTCTCGGCATCTGTGGAAATTGAGGTGATGTGATCATGACAGCGAAGATCTTTCTGAAAAGTGATACCAACACTGAACTTTATAGAACGCCTGCGCTAATATGGTGCAAGTTTAATGAATGGCCGTCAACTATTACAGAAATACTTCTGTTGGAAATGAAACTTACGATCCAAGTACAAAGTTTTGGAAGAAGACTATAAAAGAGAAGTTTGTTAAGAAGTGTGTCATGCCAGGCTTGATCAAATGTTTTGCATATGCCGAGGGTAATAATTTGGAATTCTCCGTTGAAATCGATAGACTTATTCCAGTTGTGGATTAGGAAGGTGAGAAGATCTTTGGTGGCGGAAGCCGTATTTCCTGTCGTAGATAAGTGGTGGATACTTTTCAAAATAATTTAACAGATAATTATTGATATTCAAAATAAATTCAAATTCAAAACTATTTTATTAGTCAGTTAAATACAATAACAAGTAAATTATAGCTTAAAGTAACATTAGTTCTGACGAATAAGGACAACACTGCGATTATAAAACCGATCCACCGACATAAGGATGCCTTGCCCTAGAAAGATACATTGCCTAATTTTAATATTAATAATACAACTTAAATGCGAGCATAAATACAAATTTATATATAGTTTAATCTTATAATTTCCACAAAAGGCGGAGTTCACGAACAGGCAAAGCAGCGATACACGAATACAAGCCGTGCAGAACGGGTGCAAAACAAGGAGCAACAAAAAATGATAAAAAAAATTAGATTTTAATTGCAAAGTCGGCACACCATCGGATTAAATTAAAAAATTCTTAATATATAGATTTATTTAACTGATTGTATGAGTTTTGTTGAAAAGCAGATCGAGATAAAAAAAAATAACCAGCTATTACTAAATGTTTCGTTGCTCATTTAAAAGTAAATTCTTAATGTATTCATTAAATTTAAAAAGTGAAAAATCTGTAATGTGATTAGAAAGATTATTCCATAATTTTGTGGAGTGGTATAGTAAAATTATTTACATTTCTAGTAAGATGAGAGTGATTATGTATATTAAATAGGGCTCTTAAATATGGGGACTGACCAGTTTTCAAGACTTTATAAATGAGAGACAGTAAATGACATTTACGTCGGTTTAGCATTGATAAAATTGAATTATTGTTAAGATATGGAGTAATGTGGTTTCTAAAAGGAATATTAAAGGAAAAACGCATATAAGCATTCTGAAGTTTTTGGATAGATCTGATAACACTTCCATTTATTGAGCTGTGATATAAAACGCCACGATAATCTAGAAGCGATAATACAAGCATATTACATAAATAATATTTGGCCTTTTGGGATAAATACTTTTTAAAATTTGTTAATCTTTTTAAGCGCATATATGCAATGTTAAGTTTATTTTTTACATGCGATTGAAAAGTAAGACCAATATCAAAATTAACTCTCAGGTTCTTGGCTTCAGCAACCACTGGTAAATACGGGTTATTTATTTGTACTTTAAAGTTAAACGTCGCATGTGTTATAATAGACTTATCGCTCCCAAAAAATAGTATAGCAGATTTGGATGCATTTAATTTTAAATTATGATCCTGGGCAAATTCATTTAATTTTCGTAAATCATTGTTAAAATTTATTAGAAATATTTGCAGTTTATCGAGTGAAAATTACATATACAGCTGAGAAGTCATAGGTATATATGACGATTTAAAATTGGTAGATTACGGATACACAGTGATATATATATATATATATATATATATATATATATATATATATATATATCTATTTGAGAGATATGATCTAAGAAATTTAACTGCATTCTCCGAAAATCCAAAATAATGAAGTTTAGCTAGTAACATTGTGCGATTCAAAGTATCAAATGCTTTACTTAAATCGAGTAAACACAAACAAGTCACTTCTTTTTTTCCTTCGTTAATTCTTATGTCATTTATGAGGTTAATAAGGTTAGTGGATGTACTAAAATACTTACGAAATCCAGACTGACTGGTATAATCTTCAAGGGAAGGGAAAAAGAAGAAATTTGGCTGTAGATATGTTTCTCAATAATTTTTGATATAACTGACAATATACATATAGGTCTTAAATCTTTAGAACTTTTGGGAATAGCAATCTTAGGTAAAGGTTTAATAATTCTTCCAGATATCCGGAAAAACATTTTCCAATATGCAATGATTATTAATTATTATATTTAAAATAGGTTTTATACAAAAAAGGCAAACACAACTTTATATCCTTTAAAGAAATTTCATCTTCACCTACTGCATTACTACTCATCTGATTAATTATTTTATGTACTGATATTTCGTCCATTAATTTAAAATTGAGGTCATGGGTTACGTTTGGATGAATATTTTTTTCATAAAATTTTATTTTATCGTTTGATGTAGTATCAAGATATACTTCTCAATTGCCTTACTCATAATTGGGAGGAGTAATATGGACCTGTAGTTACAAGGAAGAGTTTTGGATCCCTTTTTGGAAACAGTCTGAGGACGAGGAGATTTCTAGCTTTTACGAAAAATGTCCTTGTCATAAAATACTTTAAATAACCTGGTAAGGATAAAAGCTAATTCAGAGCGCTAATTTTGTAGGACTATGGCCGGAATACCATCAAGGCCAGAGGACCTTTTGATATTAAGTGTTTTGAGAATACGTCGTCTGAAGATAATTTCGGGCTTATTTAAGGCAAAGCTGGTAGTGATGTGATGAGGCGAGATTAAACTAAAATTTGCGGCAAACTATTTTGCAAAAAGCACAGCTTTTGCTTTAGATGTGGAGATGACTTCATCACCAGTTGCAGGCGGAGAGGAGCTTTTGTAGAAGTTGTGATTGACATTTTTTTGCATGCGTCCAAAACGATTGACTTTCATGGTAAGAAACAATTTAGCCGTTTATGCGTTTGCTGAAGTCATTGCTGGCATCGAGAATTATGCGATTGTAATGATTTCGATTTTAAAGAAATTGTTATAAGTACGGTTTTTCTCTAGTCTGGCATTATCGCAAGATTTTGAAAACCAAGGTTTATTGTTGGGAGGATTTGAAGTCCTGATAGAATATGGTATAAGGGTTTTTACACTTACCTAATTGGATTACATTCTAGATTTGTAAACAAATTTCGGGAAGACCGTTGATAGAGTCACAAATACTATTCCAAGGGAAGGAAGAGTAGAAATCCCGCAACCCATCCCAATCAGTAGAATTATAGTAACAAATAGTACGACGTGGCATGGATTTTACAACTTCCTGTTATATTGGACAGAAAACAGTAATTAGATCGTGGTTAGAGAGACGCAGAGGAGCAGAAATGGGAGATCGATAAGGCTCTAGGTGCGTGGTGAGAAAAAGGTCCAATGGATTTTGGCTATGTACGCCGATGCGTGGAATTAAGCAGGTTCTCTGATAAGGTTGGTAAGTGATTGACTGATTGCAAAATACTCTACTGCTTTATCAAGAGGATCGGTTTTAGCAGAATATAATCATCATTTATTATGAACGTTAAAGTCGCTAAGGTTAATGATTTTAGAGAACGGTAATTCAGAGATTAGAAAATCCACTTTAATACAAAGAAAATTTAAAGGAATTGTCTGAGGGAGAGCAACAGATAAAACAAATAAACTTAGTGGAAGTTCTGAGGGCTATTTTGAGCCACAGGATATCGTATCCGATCGATTGGGTTAGATTATTACGAAACAAAGCACCAACGCCAAGCGGATTGGCTGCATCTTTATGGCTTTTTGTAGTTTAGGTTAGAAAGAGAATATGAGGACTGAGGATTGGAGATAGTAATGAAGAGAGTTCAGGTTTTTACTGAAGGCAAAAAAGATATTGGTGATTGGGAAATAACATTTTGAATGATAGAGAGTACCTCTCATCCGCAAATACGAACGGAGAGGTATTTTGCCTCGGGAAAATTTTACTTGAGGAACATTTATCATGTTTCGTATTACATTGTTCAGCTGGGGTAAAATAAAAACCTTTTCTATGTGGAGAAAAATATTAAATGACATAATTTGTTTTTTATTGACTATGTTAATAAAGTTATATAAAAGTATTAATACAAAAAAAATTCCTCGTACAGAATTCCAGTACGTACACGTAACACTGTTATACACAAAATACCTTTGTACAATTTATTTTTACCAGTTAACTATATGGATTTATGAAATGTGTTATCTGTGTGTAGTGATATTTTGTACCAGAGACATTAATGATAAAGTCGATTTTACTGACTACCAGACACTTTTAGGTGTGTTAATATTAAAAATCAACTTATTCTTTTTTTAATATAGCTATGATTTTATTCGTAATTTATAAAGTTATTTATATTATGTTACTTAGAAACATAGGTTTCTTACTGCATCTAGTTTTCATCATTCAATCAATCATACAATGTATTTATTATTATCAAAGATATAGAGTTTCTACGTCGTATATCTCTCACCTATTATTTAGTTATTAATGGCCTTGTGTAACCTATACCGTCTTGACATAACCATAGTAACAACACCCGGTAATGCTGAGATTAGTCAAAGCTATATATTAAATGGTATTATGTTCCATACTGCAATATATTGCAAATTATATTGCAATTACACTAACACTGTCCACCAAAAAGTTATGTTTGGCATTAATATTGTGTTAGTTTCTGAATATTTTGAGTTAACTATAAATAAATATACAGTTTCTAGAGGTCTAATGCTCTGCTTAAACAGGTAAACTCGTAAAGTTGTAAATTTTATAAAGGGGTATCAAAACAAAATTCTATATTTTACCTAATTTTTTCTGCATTGAAATATTTAACCAGTTATAAAAAAGCTGAACTGAGCATTGGAATATTTCCTTAGTAATGGCGCATTTAAATGTATATGTTGAAAATAAAAACATTACTTTAAAACCCAGTTTTTTAATTGACTATGTGGGATCTTCTTGTAAATCTGTATCTATATTGAACATTTAAAGAGGTAGGTAAAAAATAAGTAAGGTAACTGTACAAAGAACTCTATTTTATTTATTAAATTAAATTCTCCTTGCGATGAATGATTTTTTTTAAAACATACATTTTATTGTCCCAAAATTTGATGTCGCTTTTACAGTTCTTTTATAATTAGTAATGTCGAGTAGTATGCGATGTTTTTCTAAACGAAAATGATTGAATGTAGTATCTAAGGAGTTGAAATGAATAAAATCAATTTTTGCTAATTTCAAACAAGGTGAACCTGGGCATCAAGTTGCCTTGGTGAGTATATACCTCGTTAGGTGGTTGCTCGAGGTAAAATTTAGACCAATAGGACAAGTAGCTTTTAGCAATGCCGCGAACAGACCGTTCGATACAGGCAAAAAGAAGAAAACATGATTTCGGCATCTTAAGACCCTATAACGTAAATATCTTTAAAAAATGTCGAAAAATGATTTTATTTTCTATTATAATACTGAACTACTACCTCTTACGAGAAAAAGAAAAGATGAATAGGTTAATTTCCAAAATTAAAACGAGAAATTATTTTTTTATTTATCCACGCTATTTAGATTTTAAGAAAATTTGTAATGGTTTTTAGTATCACAATTATGCCATCATTATTATAATGAATAAAATCAGCTAGTCTTTTTTCAAAATATTATTAAATTCATACAAAGATGTAATTTTAAATATTTACTTACCCAGTTTCTGATCCTAAATAACGTTGTGGTATTTTATGCGGCTTACCTGAAATAAAAGAAATAAACTTTTAAATAAAAATAGTCCGTTTTTTAACTTTCAGTGATAAAACAGATAGATCAAGCAATAACAAATTGTAAAGTTTTGTAAAAATACGTCATCGTGAGTGTAATATACAGTGTGAACGATGAGACACAATATTTTGTCACAAATGAGTTGTTTGCACAATTCAATTTAGATTTTTGTGATATACTGACTTTGGGTTATGTACAGTTTTTCACCTTAAAACTCAAAACGGGATTTTCTGAAGAATTAATCACTATACAAACGCAATTATTGAAGATATAATCATCGCAGTCCCAAGAATAAGCGTCGCGACGCCATCAAGGAACAACACAATTCCGCGAACTTTTAAAATGTTACATTTCTATTTATATGATATTTTTGTATTTGCGTCAACACAATTACCATAATCGTCAACACAATTAATATAATGGTTACTGAGATATACAGAATATTTCATTTAGCTGCAGACGCCGATATCTTGGGAATTAACGGGGTGACCGAAAGTTGGTGAAGAGTGCTTATTAAATTTAGTGAAGTGTAATTATTTGGAACTAAAGAATCAAAATATCGGTGAATTTCCTTTGCCCGGAACTTCCCTCATTATGAAGATTTCCTTTTATTAGGAATAGTGAATTGTGAATTAATTTACTACATTGTTATTTAGGAACACATTATATACTATCTTTTCAAAAATTTTTATTGGACGCCATTCTGTCTCAATATATTGGATCCCTACCAATATTTTACCAGTTTCTACGTATTCCACACTTGATTTTGGGCATAATTTAAAATGTATTCAATAAGTAGTTTTTACATTGACACATACCGCCATTTTGTTACGTCATGTTGAATTCGCACCAATTTATCCCTATATCATATTAAATTTTTCTTCAAAATATACAGTCAGGTGAATAAGAAGATTTTTTTAACATGTTATTTGGCCGCCATCTTGAATTCGTAAAACAACTTTATCATCTTATCTCTATATCACATTTAATACTTGTACAAAATGTATCTAATAAGTAGTTTTTCATACTGACTTTTTGAATATTTTTATAGACCGCCATTTTGTTTTGCAATTTTATATTTCTACCAAAATGTTAGCAGCTCATTCTTATATAACACTTTTTTTTGCAAAATTTGAGGTGAATTGGATAATTAGCTTTTTTAGTAATGATTTTTTAACGTTTTACTAGGCCACCACTTTGTTCCGGCGTATTGAATTTTTACCAAAACATTACCACATATATGAACTTTAATTTTTGACTAAAATTTGAAGTCAATCTGATGAGAAGTGTTTATGCTATGTAGCGAACTAACAGACAGACAGACAAAGCGACAGGTGGACCGACGGAATTGATATAACATATTTTTTGGCATCTAGGTATGCTAAAACGCGAAGATATGTAAAACCTGCTAGGGTAATTTTTCATATTACAAAAATTTTATTTTCTCGCCATGTTGTTCCACCATCTTGAAATACTACCACAGTTTTACTAGTTCATCTCTATACTACAATTAGTTGTTGCACATAATTTGAAATAAGTTCATTAAGTAGTTTTTTTCAGGATGAATGTCTAAATATTTTATTAAACCGCCATTTAATGTTGGATTCGTACCAAAATTTTATCAGTTGATTCCTACATAATATTTGATTTTTGTACAAAATTTGAGATAAATTAGATAATCAGTTTTTTTAGTAATAATTTTTTTGACATTTCACTAGGCCACCATCTTGTTCCGGCATATGGATTTTAACCAAAATATTAACACGTATTCCCCATATGAGCCCTAATTTTTGACTAAAAATTGAAGTCAATTACTAGTTCATCTCTATACTACAATTGGTTATGGCACACAATTTGAAATCAGTTCATTAAGTAGTTTTTTCAGGCTGAATTTTTAAATATTTTAATAGGCCGCCATTTTGTTTCGCCATCTTGGATTGGTACCAAAATTTTACCAGTTGACTCTACATTACATACATACATACATTTAACTAGTTCATTCTTACAAAATTTGAGATAAATTGGATAAGCACTTTCCTAGTAATGGTTTTTTTAAAAAATTTCACTAGGCCGCCATTTTTTTTGCCAAATTGGATTTTTACCAAAATCTTACCAGGTCATCCCCATGTGATCCTTAATTTTTGACCAAAATTTGAAGTCAATCGGGTAAGTAGTTTTTTAGCTATGCCGCGAACAGAGAGACCGACAGAGCCACAGACAGACAGACCGACGGAATCGAGAAAACATGTTTTTCGTCATCTAGGGGCCCTGAAAAGATCTAAAAAAAATGCTTAAATTTCACCACCAACCACTATTGCGAAGACTTTTTTGTTATTTGCATGAAACTGGTCTATTATGTTAGTCTCTGTCTGTTAGTTAGTAGTTTTATAGTAGAATCATGATTTTTTTAATTAAATATTTGTTTTCAGTTATATTTTTAAGGAAGAAATTACATACGGTTTTATTTGTATTAAAATATGATTTAAGACAAGATATCAAAGTTATTATTAAAAAAAAAAATTTTTCATTCATTCAAGTCATTGCAAAAAATTGATATTTTACTAAGAAAGTTTACAGAAAGAGTCGTATATCATCTGTTATTTATAGTCATTAAGAAGTATGGTAACTTTAATTAACACCTTGTACCTTGTATACAATGTAAACTGTTTTATTACTTTCCGTTGTTAATTAAAGTTACGTTTTCTTTTATTTAACTTAATAAAATCTCATTTTCTTAAATAAACAGTACAAACAAGGCTTCGCCTGTGGTTTCGTTTTCTTTTAATAAGTTCATCTCACTTCTTATTACATTTTGTCACATAATCGTTTCTTGGCTCTCTTAGGCTTCTTTATAGTTCTATATAGGGATTTTAATATTACTTACTTTATCTTCTGCTATGAACATGAAGATAGTTTATTATTTCAATGACCTCTTAATCTATAATTTGCTAACTGAAATTAAAAGATTTTATTTAACTTCACTTGTATATTAGTTACATACTAACCTGTGTTACTAAAAGCCCGATGACATATACATAAACCCAGTGATAATACAATATTATGGTATCCAACCATGAAAATCGTATACAAGCTATGTAAAAAATAAAGCTTAAAAGTTCAAAATAAAATAAATGTAAAAAAATATTTTGTAAAAAGAGCTTCAATTAAAAATTCAAGCTTTTAAGAAAATATTCAGATATTTAAAAGTACTGTATGTATGTAACTTTAATTATTTTTTGCTGCTGTATTGTCAGCTTATCTAAAATATAACTCGAGAATGAAACGACGCCAGATTAGTAATCAGCGCCCGAGAATCTACCTATGTAGCAGAAATTTAAAAAATCATCGATGGATAGTTTATTACAAATCACTGATTTAGCATAATTAATTAGCTGCAGGAACAAATCCTAGCGCTCTGTATGTGCTTTGATTTGTTCTGGCGATGCACCACTACTCACATTAGGCCTAACCAGCCTGCCTTGAATGATCTGCGAGGTTTTTTCGTGGTAGTCGAGCATATCTCTCATTATATCCATCCACATGATCCAATTAATTTAAATGCTTGTCTGACAAAATCCCTCAGTCATCGTACCTAAATAGCAGGTACCCACCACAATACTTTTTTATTTAAACAATTTTCTAACAATCTAGGGTCGCATCTTGCCTCATAATCTTTTAAAATATGTCGAAATCTTGGTGAATAATTATTTATCATTAACAGAGTGTACAAGGAAATATCTTAAAATGAAGTTTTGCAAATATCAATTCTATATTTCAAAAAAACTGTCACTTCAGTGAATAATAAAAATTATAACCTTAATTAACACTTGTACCTTGTATACAGTGCAAACTCTGATTGTATTACGAGGACTGTTCCCGTTCCACCGAGCCGAGGGAAGTAATACACAACTTAATGATAAGACACATTTATTCATAATTTTTCAGAGTAATCCCCTTCACAATCAATGCGTTATTGCATTCATCAAAACCAGTATTCAAAACGGTTTCTCCATTCTTCCCGCGTTAAGTTATTAATTTCATTTTCAATGTTTTGGGTATTCAAGTATTCAGTTGTTCCAGCAGCAGTATAGGCCAGAGCGTTATCTTGAAGCAAGATGATTTAGATTCCTCTTGGACGTGTTCGCGAAAACTTGAGGTAAACAAATTGTAGTGTACGACGCTGCATTAACGATTTGACGATCTTATAATTCGACAATGAAAACATGCCCACTACTTTCAAAAAATGTGACAACGATCTATTTGTTTCAATTTTTTTCACGAACAACTTTTGTTGGAGCCGCTTCGTGCTCAAATAACCAAATTGCAGACTGCTGGGTTTTTTTTTGGGATCGTAGTAGTATACCCACATTTCGTCATCTGTAATTATGCTGTATACCACATGAGATTGTTAGAGTAATGCAAGGTAGATCTGCACCACGCCACGCTGTTCTTTTTGAATTGTGGTCAGACTATAGGGAATCCATCGGGACCACAGCTTACGTACCATCAAATGCTTGTTAATTGCTTGCACACCAATCTTTAAGGTTAGTTGAATAGTCCTGACAGTAACATGCCGGTCCTCTTGAATCATGTTTCGTACAAGGCCAATATGTCTTTCGGTATCTGCCGTTTTCTGCTTAGGAGCTCAAAAGTTGTCATTTGAAGAAAGTTGATCAAGTTAAGGATTAATTGTACTACCGCTTTAGAGTAGTTAAAAAGCACAATTAAAACGATTACTTTAAAATTATGTATTTTACAAATCTTCACATATATTTGACAACTATTACTATACTCAAACTCGTAAACAACGGGGTCGAAATGTCTAGCAATATTTGTTTTACAAATATCACCGCCTACTAGGCTGAACGTAAGGAGAGCACCCCTCATACAAAGGAGCTTTCTGAAGCTTTCCAAATCTTAGGAGCAATGCCTTGGCTATTTATACTAAATGAAAAGAAAAATGTGTAGCACAGTCATTAAGTCCCATCGATAGTTTGAACTAACAAAAACCCTACGTAGCGGTAAGCCTTAGAAAATCGAAATCCATAATAATAATCGTTTATCCACCACATATAAATAGTACATAATCGTATAGAGCAAAGATAAATACCCAATGATCAGCTTTAATTTGCTGAAAATAATTTTCAAGCTGAGTTCAAAATTTCATGCCCCGATAGCTCAGAAACATGTTTATAATAATTCTAAAACTTTATTTTCCACGTAAGCTATTACGCTGGAATATAAGGCTCAAACTTTAACACAAACAATAACACGAAGTTCTCGCATCATTAGATATACAAAGCAGACTCCGCTGTTTATACGATTGTTTACATGATAAGCCTTCAGGCATTGTCTAGCAATATGCATCTATTCCGTGTACACATAGCAACACGATAAAGTATAAACTAACTTAAGAGCTATTCACAAACGGAAGCTATCTTAGAGGCGCAATTAAAATTATTAATTTCAAGTTTGATATTTATTTCTTTCACAAATATTTTACATCAAATTTTCTTCAATCGTTTATACTGGTAATCAACAAGGTAAACATTTTCAGATTAAACAAACAAACAAACAAACAAGCCCAAGGGACGTGCTTTTAATTTTGGAACAATCAGCTTCCATTTAATTTAAGAATGATCAACTGTCTATTAATGCTAGAACAACCAAAGTTCTTGTAATTCTCGATCTAGAGATTTTTTTAAAATTCGTGATAATGCAAGATTTTATTTTAATACCTTCAATGGTTTTTGGTTTATATTTGTAATAACTCAAAGTTTTAAAAGTACCGAATTTATGATGATAATTTTACTTAAATTATCTTGGATTGGGACTGTATCTGAAAATTGACGAGTCTAGGATGCAGGGGTTTTTCTCTCCATCTCTTAGAGTTGCAGAATACTCTGGAGAAGATGTTTAGATGTTTAGGAGAGGCTGGAATAGTTTTCTTTCTGCCCTGTCGTGATTTGCTGATGTTTGTGTTGGGACTTTTCCACTGGTTAGACGCCGTTGCAGTTTGAGACGCATTTGGGAGGTCCAAACGCTTTTGCTTCCTTCGAAAAATTGCAACTTGAAACTTGAGTATATTTCTTAATAATTATTTGTCTTTTGTCCCTTTTACTTAATTTTATGTATTTCTTAGACTTTTATATAGAGTATACAGTGACGGCAAACTAATTGTAAACGATACTTTACGAAAATCTGAACCGTTGCTAGTAAAAAATTGTTTTAAGATATTTCGAATATTATAATCATTGTTGCTATTGTTAGGGTGTATATCTATTATTATCGCATTAAATAACCTGTAGGTGTCTAAAGGTCTCTAGTGGAATACTGGTCCAAGCTTCTCTCATACCCTCGAACACTTCGTCGAATTTTTGGAAAGTTCTTGAACCTAATTTATTTTTAACTATCATCCAAAGGTTTTCTATTGGGTTTAGATCTGAAATACAAGATGACCATTGTAAAACATCTACATGATTCTCCTGAAGCCAGACAGTCACCCTCCTAGCAGACTGCTTTGGATCATTATCGTGTTGGAATTTTCAAAGTGCTGATAAATTTTCTTCTGCATATAGTTGCATCACGTTTTCTAGTATGTTAATGTATTCGTACTGGTCCATAGTACCAGTTATTTTATAAGGAGGGCCAACATCATTTCAAGAGAAGCAGCCCCATACCATGATACAACCACCAGCAAATGTCACTGTTTTCATGGTGTACCCTGTTTACTGGTGTTGGTACCCTGTCAAAAAGTGGTGCCTTGTTCAAACGATTACGAACACTTAATTCCCTTGAATTTTCAACAAAAATTTCTTTCCTTCAAATATCAACTGCTGATTTCCGAGGGTCTGCCTTAGAAATGCGAGCAATTTGACGATCTGTTTCTATACTCGTTTTTTGGGACGTCGGTTCCTAGGAACAGTTCTAGTGGTTCCATGAATGCTAACATGATGTACAGCGTTAAACACCACCTTTTTGGAACGATTAATAATGACTTGTCGTTCATTTTCATTACAATTTTTTCGCGAACCCATATTTGCTGAAATTCGAGTGAAGATTAACATTAAATTATTGACAGGGACGTAAGTCAACCACCCACTAAAGCTCTTTGGTAACGATTATCAATTTTAAAATAAGCTTTCTTGTTGAAATACGTTTCCAATTAGTTTGCCGCTTAAAAATGAAGTGTTCTTCGAATTTTGTAATGAATAAATTATTTTTTAATTTTAATAAGGTTGTTTAATGCGATAATAAGATATACACCCTAACAGTAGGAAACATGATTATAATATTCGAAATATCTTGAACCAATTTCTTACTAGCAACGGTTCCGATTTTCATAAAGTATCGTTTCCAATTAGTTTGCCGTCACTGTAACTTAATGAAATACTATATACCAAACCGTAGCAAATCTAGACAGAAATTTTAAAACCGCTTATACTTCCATTATTTTACATATAACCACCGATCCATACTCGTGTATCGTGTTTTTTTATTAGCTTAGGCATACAATTTTAAATATCTTTAATGGAGTTAAACTGTTTAAATAATTTAATTTTTTTTTTGATTCAAAAACAACCGAACATATACTGGGTTCTAAGTAAGCCTTTTGGCCTACATATTCAAATTTTACAATATTGTTATTCTGCTTAAAAAGTTACATAATTGGTTATTTTTGTATATAGTTGAGTGCTTACAAATTTTGTTACGTCCATTATTGTCATTCTGTTTCAAAAAGTTACATAATTAACGTCTATGTAGCGGGTTATTTTTATATACAGCTAAGTGCTTACACATTTTTTAGTTATTTCAAGTATAGACATTTGTGCCTCAAATTTTGTTATTTTCACTAATGTCATTTTGCTGATTTCTTATGGTTAAGTAGTTAGATAAGGCCTGGTCCTTTGCATCTATGCTAAATTTTGGTTAAAATTTGATTAACACTGGTTTATTTCACCTTTGATTAAAAATTGTAGTATTTACTATCCTATGTAATATATTTTAATATTTTGTATATTTGAATTAAATTGATATTTTTTTAATAATATTTTAGGTATATTGAAATTTCATATTGAATACTTTTATTTTTTGATTGAGTAAATTTAAAATTGTTATAATTGGAACCTTAGAGTAAGAAAAAAAATACAATTCATTATTTACATATTTAGCCACTGCCAAGATTACCTCACAGTATAAGGTCGATCGTACGACGATGCCAAGCCTAGCCAGGAACACCAATGTTTATACCAATTTATATTACGGTGAATATGTTTAAACACGATGCAATACAATTTTCATACAAAGAATAGTAATGTGTTTCCAGTATTAGTTTCTAAGCAGTATAAAGAAATTACTTTTATTGCAAAATAGTAAAATACAAACTAAAATATCCAAAGCCTCAGATCAGATTACACCAGTAACAAGAATTTTAGTTAGCTTTGACAAACCCGATCCACATCCCACTGTGGTATTAGACCATCCCACTTCCATTGACAAGGAATCCTTATAGTAAAAAAGTATAATAGTCTACAGTAAAGATTGTTACAGGGTCACGTGACCGGCGTGGTTTAAAAACCAATAGCGGTCGTGGAATTACAAGACATTTTGACATTAAAGAAGTTAATTTGCTAAAAAATATTTTATTAGATACCAAGCTTTTTTTAGCGTCACTACTGCATGCGTTTTAATGTATTATTGTGTATTTGCTGATATGGTTCAAATCTTCTAATTATATGTTGCCTTACTTCAAGAAGCAGCGTTCTAAAGATGCGGTGACATTAGAAGAAAATTGATTTTTTAAATATTTAATAAATAAGTTTTATTTACTTTATCTTGGACATTGCAAAACTAGGAGCTTTAGTTGACCTAACTAGGGTGCGGCAATGTGCCTTTGTAAAAAAATGGCCGTTTAAGTTTGGAATTTTCTTTTAATAACTAAGTAAACAGCAAGATTTCCTTTTCCAGGAGACATGTCTAATGGATGATATCTTATGCACTTATTTTGGGTCACATGACGTATTGACCAATCCTGTTCAGTATAATAGAACGTTTATTTCGCGGGGGGTCATGTGAGAATCCTCAGAAGCAAAATAATATAAAAAAGACTCTGAGGTGATTTTTTTGACGATTACAATAGTTTTTCCTATCAGAGAATTAGAATAATTATAGAATTTATCTACACTATATTAAAATAGTCAAAGGGCGTCTCACGCTCAAAAAAACGTACTGCGATTTCGAAAATCACTAGATTTTGAATGAAATCTGGAGAAATAATAAAGTTTCGGATGATTTCGCGCCTTTTTTAATTTTCACTTGAGTTGGGCCAATCTTTTATATAAGTGTTGTCAGGTAAAGAAATTTAAATGGTGACTCGTTGGGTATTAAAAATAAAAGTGTGTTCGTATACATGTTCTAAACTGGTTACAATTTAAGATTTAGGATATTGAAAATTTAAAAAAAATCTTTTATTTTTTAAAATTTAGCTATTAACATGGAATAACAACATGACAATTGGCTATTCTATTCTTATCTTATAGCGATCGCTTTGTTTTACTTTCCTTGCGAGAACTGCTTGTCCTATTTACTTCAAGTTTTAGTTAAAAATTAAAGGTCATATGATGATAACGTAGTAACATTTTGGTAAAAATCCAATATGGCTGAACAAAATACTGAAATGTTAAAAAAATATTACTAAACAACTGCTTATTCGTTTTATCCAAATTTTGCAGAAAAATTAGGTGTGACATGACCATCAACTGATAAGTTTTACTACAAATCCAAAATGGCCGCCTAATAAAATGTTATAAAAGTCAATGCAGAAAACTACTGCATCGATTGGGTTCAAATTTTGCTCAGAAATCAAATATTATATAGAGATGAACTGGTAAAAATGTTAAGACAAATTCACAACGGGGGAACAAAACGGTAGCCTAAAAATGTATGATATGTATTCTCAAATCTGTACAAATGTTAAAATTCCGCCGCCATGTTGGCATTACAATCTTAAATTTTTAAAATGTTGACAAACATTCATGATGTCTTAAATACCCCTAAATGCAGAATTTTAATCAAATCTGCAAATATTTTGAAATTAGTCTGCTATGTTGGTGCCGCTATTTTAAATTCTCAAATTTTGACTAAAATTTCGTAATTTTCATTCTTAAATACTTCTAGATACTGATATTTCAGCCGAATTTGTACAAATGACAAATGACCGCCATTTTGGATTTCTAAACGTTGATAAAAAAAATCGGATTTTTTATATACTAAAGTGTATGCATGTCAAATTGGTGGTGAAAAATCCATTACAAGATTTGAACCAGACATACAAACATAAAATCAGATGAGTAGGAAGCCAATAAAAGCATTGATTATAGTTTAAAACTCTAACAATAGTATTTTCTAAAGAGGTTTAAATTTAGACAAGGTCTAACTTGACAGTTACAGGTTTAAGATGACATTTTTAACAACTGAGCAAATAATTTTTCTAAATGTCACAATTACAAAATGACAGTGACATAAGGCAAACATAACTAAAAACTAAAGACTAAAGTTTAATAATATATAAATAACTAATTTCTTTTAAACTTACCTAACATATTAGTTTGATTTTAATAGCTAAGGACCGATTATTTCTTTGATATTTGTAAAATACTAATTTGCCTCAAGAAATAGGTAAGAATCCTTCCTTTTGTCAACGATAATGAAGTATGGCCCATTTCTTCATTTTCGTACATCAAATATTTTAACAGGTCGTCATTTTGTTTCGTCATATTGAATTCATAGCAATATTTTTTGTCTCAAACGTAATTTTTGTGGAAAATGAAATATAATTAAAGTTAATGGAGTAAGTGGATTTTTTAGCTATACCGGGACAGACAGACCGACCGGCAGTAATGGAAAAACATGAAAATTTGTGAAAACCCGGAATGATGATTTTTTCACGATTAATGATATTTCTTTATGCGGGAAGTGAAAACTCGCGCCGCCACGGCTTGAACATGGGCCATCCCCACTTCTTGTTTTATCGTAAACTTTGGTCGATAGAATGTGAAAAATAGAGGAACCATTTTGGCGCATATCTCTAACGTGATTTATGAATGAATTGTGATCTCTACTTTAATTCTTACTCTAAGGTTGGAACCTTGTCTTGTGATTCATTCTGTCATTGTCGGCATTACATATGTAATTACATACGGTAGAGTGTTTTAAAATGTAGCTGGTTTTTTTGTGTTTATCTTTTGAGTTTTCTAGTTGTTAAATTGGGATTATAATTAAAGCTAATTTATCTTTGATTCATAAAACTTAATTACAAAACAGTGTATTGATCTATTATCTTTTCTTTCCTTTTTTATGTCAAACAACTAAAGTTGGTGGCGCCTATATAAGTGTGAAAATCATTACGAACCTACGAAGCGCCTCCGATTAGCCTAGCTGCGGAGCCGTGGCAAGTAGTGTAATAAATTAATAATTAATTTTCTAGTCTAACAACATCGAAGTAAAATAAACTAGCAAACTAAAGCAAATCACTCAATCAATAAAAAGTAATTTATAATTTTTATTTTTCTAATTTGTTACATTGTTTAAAATGTCTTCCCAACGGTAGAAAAACATACATGGCTTTCCATTAAACATACAAAGATATTTGTTACTCCATGTATGTTTTTCAGAATAATTAAATTCCAATAGCTTTTTCCGAGGCTTTTCTAATCAAAACCATAAAAAAGTTATGGGGTGGTACTTTACATGTTGACACCCGCTTCATAGTTCTAGTTTAACAAACATTTTAAAGAATAAGGTCGCAAATTCAGTTGAAAAAAAAATCTTTTTATTTCTCGGAAAACCGGAAACTTTGTTAGAGCGACGAATATTTTCCGCTGATAATATCCGATTAATCGCCACTGACTGCAATAATTATTGATGGTTTAAATTGCGATGCGGGCACTTAAAATTTGGGCGCGTCCAGCCATTTTTCAATGACCGAGATGAAATTGGGAAATTAAAATCGAAATGAAGTTCAATTCCGCTGATTGAAAATTGCACGCAATCTTTTTGTGATATCGGTAAATCAATTTTAGAAACACAAGTACCAACTGTAATTAAAATTACCGAGAGTTTGCTGGTTTTAAAAACCCTGAAAAGTGTTTAGCTATACATTGTTTAGAATTTTTCTTTTAATTATTTTTGTATAGTTGGTACAAACAAAACACTGCCACCTTAATAAACAAATAAATAAATAGTTTTTATTTCCAACCATTACAAAAACCGTATAATAATCCCTCTACAATATTTAACTAAAGGTAACTACTGATGTTATCGTTTATATGTTGTTTGAACCAACTGAGGAATCAGGAGAAGAAGATCATCTTTAATTACAGGCGGTGGGTTCCTTAGGCAACTGTTGGTCAAAGAGTCAAAGAAAATTTGGAATTCGAAAATGTTTCTAATATATCTAAATTAAGAATTACTTTTCCATAAATTTTCAACCGGTTCCCAGTTGCTTAATGTTACTTGTTCTGGTTTAAATATAACACTTAATGAATTTGTGTTAGAATTTTGTGAAGAGTAACGCTAAAATTTTTTTTGTGATCCTATGCGCAAGAAGGATTTAAACTTAAACATGTCCTAAAATTTCGTAGGTAGATTCGTCGTCAACTCAATTACAATTACCGTCCTCTAAACTATTAACTAACTTTTGAATCAAAATATTATTAGAATTATCTGTTTTTGCAAGTTCTCTTCAACAATATCTTGCTTGATAGATATATAAAATATTTGCTTTCAAAATAATTCAGTGTGCCGATTGCCGTCATCATCGGACCTAAAATATACGAGACATATTAATTAATGTTAACTTATAAGTAGATGGCCGCTACAGATTAAAACAAAAAATGACTATACAATACATATATCAGACGAATACTGAAAACCACGAAGGTAAACATTTTAAAATAATCAAACACTATTGTAAAATGTATAACTAAAAGTAAAATTTTTGCTACCTCTGAGATTCGAACCCGTGTCTTCAGGTTGACAGTCTAATATCGGGGTCTGGAGAACAAGATCATGCAGGGTCCTTTAGATAGGTATCTTTACGCATATAAGAGATATGTAAACGTCACTTGCACACTGTGCAGTGGAAATGATCAACAATTATCTAATTTCATGAACTAAGTTAACTCACTACATAATAAGATTTACATTAAAAACGGAGAACGAAAACAAACTTCCATTTTTAGAACTTTTGCTACTTCGAAAAGATAACAAAACTGAATTTGAGGTATATCGAAAACTGTTCGCAACAGACAATACCATTCAATTTTCATAGAATTCGGTCACTAGCACAAATTTGCAGCGTTCGACACCATATTCTATAGATTGTTTAAATTACTGGTCTCAAGAGAAGCTTTATATAAGGAACTTATGACTTTAACACAAACCTCAAAAAACGCTTTTCCAGACTTTTCTATTAATAAACTGTATCATAAATGTATTACTAAATTAAAACTTTCTGACAATATTATTCATTTAAAATCTACAGATAAGAAATATAGCAGTTTGACATTTTTTGATAACATCTCTTTGCAGTTTCTTAATTTCTATAGCTTTTAAAACCCTCAAGAAACACTTAGTTAAAACAAAGGACAAAATTCAAGTTGAATTTTCAAAATTGGGTGGCGCCAGTCGGTAAGAAAAATATTATCCAGAGTTCACATGCCCCTCGATTTGGTTAAGAAATACGATGTTCTTAATTTCGAATCTCATCTTATATTCGACAATATTAAAGAAACCTAATAATAAAATGTTTAACAACAGATTTATAAGTGTAGTGATTTCGATATTAGACTGTCGCCTAAATTTTACATTAATATTTGATTATTTTAAAATGGTTACCTTTACATTCGTCGTTTTTTTAGAAGTTTTTAAGAAGCATTTGGTTCGACATGAGTGTAGATACCTGGGCTAGAGTTTTAACATTTTAACATTTTTACCACAACTTTTCACCTGTTTGATATAAGAAAACGGCTTCCAAAGCCATCCTCAGAGATTTCTTGAAATCTTTACATTGTTACATACTTATTTTTCCATTTCATTAATCTTATTCTACATACAATTGCATTAACTACAATAAAAGGTACAATTTTTAACAGGTATTGCTATTCAATTTAGAACTTGCAGTCCCATCTGTTGGGATTCCTATACTCTTATGAACTAATGCTGCAAAATGCAATCTTTCAGTTTTTTCGTGGTATTCCCTTATGTATAAAACATATGGATTTGTATATTTAGAGCAAAAATGAGAGGAGATTTCATTCAGAGATAACAAGTTTTACGCATCACACCTGATTTTTTGTTTGTTATATGGCTAATAGTGTCTTTGCTGGTAGGAATTTATTAACACCAGATTTTCACATGGATTTTTACCCTGTTGTTTTATAGAGTCCAATTGGTCATAAATGAATATTTGCCTTACATCATTATCATTATCATTTGCCATTACCACGAGGAGCTGGATTTTAAATTACAATTACTTACAAAATTTTAATTCTTAATCCGTTTCAATAAATGTCAGTAGAATAAAAAATTGCTTGTGTTTTTGAAATAATTATTTAGCTGCCTCAGTTTGGACAATTTTGTGTTATACCATGTCATCTACAACTTTAAGTAGGTAAAAAGTAGTTATTGGTTGTGTCGAAAACCAGTTGAATATAAAGAGTTGCCAAATTACGTAAATACTATAGCTATTAAAATGTTGCCCTGAATTTTGATACTACATGTAATGCAATGGATGAAATTTAAAATAATACAATATTGTTTATAAACACTTTACTATTTTTGTTTAAAAGAATGCAGTACTAAAAGTGCCTTGGATTGTTGCTTTACAACATGGTGAAAACCCCATTCATACCCACTCAATAGTTGTAGAGAAAATCAATAGTTGCAAGAATCTCCTTACTACTTTCCTCGTAAAAATGATTCCGTGGGGTCTGTCTGTCGGTCTATCCCAGAAGAGCTAAAAAAATAATTGTCCGATCGATTTTTGGTCAAAAATTAAGGGTTATTTGGGAATAAAATGGTAACATTTTGGTAAAAATCAAATATGTTGGATCAAAATAGGGACCTAAAGATATATCTAAAAAATGATTACGAAGAAACTCCTTATCCAATTTACCTCAAATTCTGCACAAAAATCAAGTATTGGATTGACATGAACTGGTAAAATTTTGATACAAATCCAAGATGGCGAAACAAAATGGCGGCTTAATAAAATATTTAAAAAATGAAAAAACTACTTATTAGATAGATTTCAAAATTTGTGCAAGAATTAAGTGTGATATAGAGATGAATTGATAAAATTGTGGACAAACTCAAGATGGAGGAACAGATAACTACTTATTCAATTTATTGTGCCCAAAAATCAAGTGCAGCATAGGTAAAAACTGGTAAAATATTGGTACGAATTCAATATGGTGGAACAAAATGGCTCCCAAGGAAAATGAGTCATAAGTCGATATACCTACGTGGAGAGCACCTCGAAAAGTAGCGTAAGTTAACTCATGTTTTTTTTGTTCCAATAAAAAGTTACATTATAAATCCAAATTTGAAAAATTTGAAGGCATTAATTCTTAACATTACACCGATACAGGGTGACCCAAAGCAGTGTAAAAATAGGTTATATTCGGTTGTTATAAAACATAAATAAAAATAATAAATAAATAACGGATTTTTATGAAACATTTCAATTTATTTAGAAAAACCAATGAGTACCCAATAAAAACGATAAAATAAAAAATAAAAGTTACCAAAATTCTTATTTTAAATGTAAGTAATGACCAACGTTTTATTACACTTTTAGAATATAAAGAAAACCTGGGCATATTTTGACAACTTGATATCTAATAGAGGTAAATAAATCCCATGCTTCGGTTAAAAATAAGTATACGATACTTTTTAATGTCTCTATAAAAGATAAAGAAATATTTCAAGTAGGCTTTGAAATATTTATCCAAATATTAATATGCACTATTTTTTTATAAATTTTTTTATAAATATATTTTTGTAATCTTTGGATATAATAAAAAATCAGATAGGAACATAGGTGTGTTTCTGTTAATAAAATGTATATTTAACCTTAAACTTATTTATGGGAGTTGCAATATTTTATATGAAATTTACCTAGTTTTTTCCGCAAATTCAAAAAATTTAGTAAAATGCAGGTCAATACCTCCAAAATAAGAAAAAATAGATAGTTTTCCTGCATTTTTTTATTTAATGTTCAGTCTTTTCATAAGTAAATTAGAATTATTCCTAAAAATCACAAGCTAGTTTTACATTTAACTGTTTTGACTATTTCTTGTAACAATTGAGATATAAATATTTTTACTATCTCTTGTACATCTGTATATCTAATTCACGCAGATATTTCTGCAAACTGCATTCGGTGCCAAAGATTGTTTAGGAAAAATACGAAAATAAATTAAATACTGATTGTCGCATCGATATTTCCTAGTAATTTATAATACATTTTACTTGCAAAAAAACAATATCCAAGATTAATAACGACCAATTTTCGTAACAACAAATGCCAACGGCAGATAAAACGTGGAGAGTGCCATAAAGACGAAAAAGTACGAGGACAATTTTTCTCCGACCGACATATCGATAACGTCTTAGATCACGGAAATTGATATGTCGGAAAATATGAGATAGATATTTGGCAACATGTTTTTTTTTCAATTCTGAAATGGATTGAACGACACATCTTTGAAAAAAGTAGATGTATGACATCTGTTTTTTCTGTTTCGTGTGAGTTGTTGCAAGTCAAAAGGCTTGCTTTTATTTTGAGAGTTCCTTCAATAAAACAGAAAGAATTGGTGGATCACAATTAATGTACAGAGTATTTTTTATAGATTTTTCGCTTCTCTATCGGTATGTGAAAATACTAAAGGGATATAAGTATAACACTTATCAGCAGTCTTTTAATTTTTTAATTTTTTTTTGTAACATCATTTTCGTTTACACAGAATAGTCGGTATAAATGTTATGACAAAGACATATTTTCAATTAGAACTCTATGTAAAGATATGTAATAATGGCTTACAATAACATATTATAACAATAAAGGGTTATTTAGTCCACATTTCTACCAAGGTAAGTTGTTTCTTATTTTCAGTTTATACGTAAGATTATTTCATTACGGTTCCTAATTATCTATACGTTTGGATAAATCTTCTAATGCTGCAACACTCCTCAAAGCGTAAGAACAACTTGATCAGCTTCTTCAATTTCTGTTCCCGCATACAAAAGAAATGTTATTTGGAAGCTTTAAATTTAAACAACCTAAAGTAACTTGTGCCTAAATTTTCAGAAAATAGATTAAATTAATATTACTTATTAAGACTTAATATTTTTAATAATAACAAATATATTTTTTTTGTTACATGGGTATTTAATTATTCTTCAGAATTTTGAATGTAATTTTTATAGGAAGCTAAATGTATTAGTCAGTTTAGCATGCATTCAGAAAAACTTGAAGCTCAGTCCGAAATGTTAGCATTTTTATGATTTTATCGTAATGTTGAAAATAGCACTAATAATATGCTGTATGAATTTATCCTTATTATCACGATTTGATGGTAGTAGGCTGAAAAAAAATGACTTTAAACAACCTTTCTCAATAACGTTTTCCATATTTTTTAAATTAAGGCTACTTTGTTCTTGTTTAGTTTTCACATTTTTTTGCCTAGTTAGTTTTAGTAAAACATAAAACGCATACAAGGTAGGCAAAAAAATGTGAAATCTGAACCCTGCCTAACGCGGAAATGGAATTCCTATGTGTATAAGATGGATAATTTTTACACTCTTGCACTGTACATGTGAAATAAAATTAGTTTCAGTTTATCCATCCAGTGTGAGCATTTAAAAATTGAAAACCCAAAAACGAATACGTTATCACTAGAAAGTTAAATTGAATTAATTAAGAAAAGAGAAATGGAAAAGGCTCTAGTTATTGGAAAGAATTAACATTGTTATGTTAATACGTGTGTTGTATCATCCCAAAGTGATATTTTTTCACCAAATATAACAAGCCAAACACAGCACGAGGTCCAATCGTGGCAACTATGAGATCCTCTTAATCACCAAGATACTTGGCTAAGAAAATGTCAGTGTTGGATCCTATCAAATAGATTGATCATACGGTGAAAAATATTAAACCTGATTGTGTCAAAAAAGTTTTGCTGCATGGAGTATCAAACATGATGGAGACGTACATGTTAACGAAATTGTTGAGGACATTATGGAAATACACACGAAAACGAAGGGTTAGTGGCTGGAATTAATCCCCGTTTTGATGTTCATAACTACATCACATTAGATAAAGCCGTAACCACTAACGCTGTTTTGCATTCTATAGAAAAACTGATACTGGAAAAAAATACAGAGAAAGGTACTCTTGAATATGAGGATGATGGCATTGGTATAGGTAAATTAATTTATAAATCCAGCAAGACCATTGATTACTTCTCTTCTCTTTCGTTTCTCAAAGTTCTGTATGATTTCCGATTTGAATACAGGTTTTGATTATCAATAACTTTTCTCAATAACAATTTGTCATATAAAGCTCTCAGTTTACTCTATTCTTCTCCTGATGCTGTGGCAATAACGATTTGTCTGTGACGTCATTTTTGTGTGAGTTATAACATCATATACATACATATTTAATAAAACACAACGTATAAAACCTTTTTTTTAATCACTGGAACATTCCCAAAATATTTTGTGTAACATATCCCAACCCTAAATTCAACTATTTCCGAGAAAATAGCGCCTTAAAATTGTAATATAAAACACTCGAAGCCCTCTGTCCGTTAAACTGTGAAATCTAGAATAAAATGGTTGCTATCTTATCTTTCTGAAATGTAATAGGTGACACCATTTTCCAGTTTGTCCAGAAATGTCAAAATTTGACACTGGTGTCCACTTCCGGTTTGAACAAAAGTGTCAAACCTTTTTCAAATTCAGTTGATGTCAGAATGAAATCTATTAAAATTTCTTTTTTTGAAAGTTTGGGTAGTGAATTTAATTTGTTCTTAGTTTATCTTGGTCGATAAAGGCCCTTAGGTTGCCCAAAAATACAATATTGAGACAGCACTTTCTTGACAGTTGAATCTAGGTATAGGGCATATTTAGTAGATTTTTAAGCATTTTGATTTAATTATTATTTTGTTTCGCTATATTGGATGATTACTAAAATGTTACCCATCCATCCCTATTTTTGTACAACATTTAAAGTCAATTGGGTAAGTAAGTCGGACCTTGTCTAACACGAAAACCTGTGTATAACGGAATTTTTGAACATTACGTATATGATGTAATGCAAATAATGTCTTATACGCCTGAAACCTGCTTAACGCGAAAACGGAATTCCTATAATGTGTATAAGACGGATGATTTTTACATTGTTGCACTGTCGGTACATGTGAAATAAAATTAGTTTGAGTTTATCCGTGACATTGTGAGCATTTCAACATGGAAAACCCAAAAGCGAATTCGTTATTACTAGAAAATAAAATTGAATTAATTAAGCGTAGTCAAGGACGTAAGCAATCCAAGAAAAGAAAAATGGAGAAGCCCCTCGTTATTGGAAAGATCTCAGACCGCGATGTTCAACAATACACATATGCCTGAGCTACCAGTCTATCGGTGAGCCCAAAAAAAGCATGTATGCCACCAATTCTCATGGAACAGTGGCTGAAATTTTTGAATCAAAAAATAAATTTCAAAATCTACATATTTTTTTTTTGATAATGGTTCGAGCTATCCCAAAGTGAGTTTTTTTCATCAAATATAACAAGTCAAACAGAACCCAGAAGGCAAATATTAGTTTCAATCATGGCAAATATGAGACCCTATTATTAATCACCAATTAGGCTAAAAAAATTTCAGTGTTGTATGCGATCAGATGGATTGATCATTCGGTGAAAAATATTAACTCTGACTGTGTCAAAAAAAAATTTGCTGCATATAGTATAAAACACGATGGAGATGTACAGGTTAATAACGAATTTGTTGAGGATATTGATAAAGCCATAACAACAAAAGCTGTTTTACGATCTAAGAAAAACTGATATTGGAAAAAAATACAAAGAAAGCTACTCTTGAAGAGGAGGATGATGGTATTAATATAAGTAAATGAATTTGAAAATTCACTAAGGCTATTAATTACATCTCTTCTCTTTCATTTCATAAAGTTATAAGTAAATAAATTAAAATGCCTTTATTTCTCGAAGTAAATCAAATTACAATACTGTTGAATTTAAGGTGGCGATACTCAGCGAGGCTGCTCATACAGTTAATGTAAGTTAGCGAAAAAAAATTTAAATAAGGTTTACAGAGAGTAGAAATAGTTAAAAAAATATAAGTATAATCCCTTAACTGGGGGATAGAATTAACGACCTCTTCTTGCCTTAAAAAAAAGTTTTTATGAGATTACCGAACGGCTCAGACATGGGGGACTCCTTAATATGTAATGGTAACAAGTTAAAAAGTTTACTGGTGGTATAGCTAAAGGACCTCTGGAATAAGGCAGTGCGATGCCTTGGGACAACAAACCTACTACTGTGACGGGTATGACGATCATGAACATTCTCACCACTAACCAACTTCTGAAGCGAATATGAAGGCTCCTGGGTATTAAGTATTTCATAAATACACTTGCACATCTGAATCTCAAATCTTTCTTGAATGCTAAACCAGTTGGAATCTGACATATATTGCGCAATGTTTTCTAACTTACGTAGGAAAATCTCAAGCAAGAATTTTGCAGTTTCTGAAGAGTGTTTTTATCCTTTTGTAGCAAGTAGGGCCAAAAAACTATTAGACAGTAAGACAGATGAAACAGTACCAAGAAGTCAGATAAATTTTAGTGTAATGTTGGGATCGAGAATGTCCTTGTGAAGATAAAGTAGTTTTAATTTAAAAATTGACTTCTGGATAATTGAAGATTCATAACTATTAAATTTTAAGTCATTATCTAAGAGTAACCCTAGATTCCTACAGACGTCCGTGGTCGTTATAATGACACCATTTAGATAAATTTTTAGGTTACTAAAATTCTTTGTCCTACCAAAAATTAGCATTTGCCTTTTATTTTTATTTAAGATAAGCCCGTGAGCAGCTGAGATTTTAGAGACTATTTTAAGCTGCTTCATCTAATTCGGTTGAAAAGAAAGAATACAGTAACTGCGTGTCGTCAGCATACTGATGGGTCTGACAGTTTTTTAAAAATTTTGATAAATCGGCTGTGTATATTAAAAAAATAAGTAGTTCTAAAATGCTTCCTTGTGCGACTTCCTTTTTCATTGAGAGGAACGTTAGAGTAATTACCATTACATATTGTTTGTTGCTTACTGTTACTTATATAATTAAGAAATAATTCTCCTTGACCTAGGCCAGAATATTTAAGTTTAATTAATAGGGTATCATGATCAAGGGTATCGAAAGCCTTGCTGTAGTCGAGTAGTATTAATATCGAATTTTTATTATAATCCTATGCACTGTGTAGATCATCGGTTACAGAAAGTAGGGCAGTAGTAGTGCTATGATTTTTACGAAATCATGACTGTGTAGGAGGAAGTATATTGTGTTTTTCAGATAGTTATTTCATTGACCCACCATTATTCTTTCTAAAATTTTTGACAGTGTCCGAAGTATACTGATCGGTCGAAAATGAGACATCTCTAACGCATTGTTATTTTAGGGATAGGCAAAACGGCGGCTAGTGTCCAGATATCTGGATACTGATTCAAAGAGAAGCATTTATTTATTATAAACGTTATGTAGAAAGTAAGGTAGGGTACAGTAAATAGTAACATTTTAGATTAATACCATCAACTCCCGTTTCTTCGCTCTTGATATTATTAAGGGTTTTTTTCAACTTTGTGGAACGTTACTTCAGCAAATTAAAATTTATTAATGTCAGGAAAAAGATATTTGTTACTATAATTTTCGGTTATAAAGTCTTTAAAATTATTAGGTGATATTGCAATATTACTTATGAAATAATTGTTGATTGAAGTAAGTGTAATATTTTCATTTAGAATAGTATAATTATTAGCATTATGAGAAGTTAAGTTTAAGTATTTTAAGGTTTTTCAGAAGTTTTTTGGACTCGCACGAAAAGAGTGTTGCAAATAAGCTTTCTTCTCAGAATTGACAGTGGAATTTGTAGAATTTCTGAGCAATTTGTAATACTCTCAAGAGACAACAGTTTTAGATTTTCTATACTTAGTGAGAGCCCGATCTCGTAACTTCATCATTAGTTTTGAGGTTTTTATAGAGTTGATCTTACGCTTTGAGGAGTTGTGCAGCGTTAGAGGATTTTTCTAAACGCATAGATAATTAAAAACCGTGATGGAGTAATCTTACGTATTAACTAAAAATAAGAAACAACTTACAATGATAAAAATATAGACTAAATAATCCTTTACTGTTTTATTACGTTATTGTAAGCCATTATTACATATTAAACTCTGTGTTAAATGTACTATTTTAACTTAAAAAAAAACTACCCTGAGTGAAACGGAATCCCGTTCAAGCCGAAATTTTTTTCTGTACCGTGTTATTCCAGCAAATACAGATTTCACTGTACCGCAGAGAGCAAGATTGACAGACCAACTGAAATGGAAAAAAATATTTTTTGAAACCTAGTGACCGTGAAATATGAAGACTTGAAAAAATCTCAGAGAGTGATTTTTGACCACTAAGCATCATCTTTTACAAGGGTAGTAAAAAATCTCGAAATTTTTCTTCATTTCCGTTTTTCTATACTTTATAGCTTCCGATATCGTAATAAATGTACTAATTTAATCCACTCTGTACAAATCCCCTATAAATAATATGGATGTTTTATATGTTTTCCATATCTCACCCAGTTCACTTTCGGTTCGGCTGTAGCAAAACCGATGACTCCAATACTTCTTATCGCCTCTACCTCGCCTCCCATCTTTCGTATACCGTTGGCATTTGTTATTCCTGCAAAGGATGTAACAATAATAATGTCCGCCATTAGTTCCCGTGGAGAAATGCGGGTGTTCTCAGCGAGATATTGCCCTTTTGTTTTCTGAAATAAACTCGGCGAAGTCTATCGAATTCAAGGCGCGTTTAATGATTTAGATAACGAATGGATTTTGAATTTTCGTGGAGGAATAATTTTCTACAGATATTATTTGCATAATCCAGGCCATAATTTTTAAAGCAATTACTTCTTTTGTTCACAATGGAACAAACAAACAAACAAACAAACAAAAGTATGCTTTATTGCCGCAGAAAAATTTTATGGAGACATATCAAAACATTAATCGAAAATAATTTCGACAGGTCAGTACTTTTTTTTTTAAAATGTAAATTATCAATTTGCCAAATCGTAAAACACACGTTAGAATATAGCATAACATTGCAAACAGTAAATGAATCATGATAACCTTATAAAAGTAAACAAACACACATGTACGAGGTGAATAATTTCGATGACATTGAAATCAAAATTGCAACTATGCGACCTTAAACTCTATGTTATTATAGTTATACAAATAATTGTGATGTTAAACAGAAGGTATATTGAACTAGTGTAGAATGTAGTATACAAAAAGAATTAAATTGTTTTTAATCCAATACCTAACAAAAATAATTAAGTTTTAAGTGAATGTTCGACAGTTCTTTTCCCTATATAATGATTTACAAAATTCTATGCTATGAGTTAGGACATGACTCACAAAAGATTTAAGTAAACAAGCGAGTTTAGTGACAATTTAAAGAGACTTACTCACTGAAAAAAAAAATCATTAACGCTATAAAATGGTCTCTCAATGAGGTATGCTTTGGTGTTTTTTCGAAATTGTGCAAGCATAGGGATAGATTTTAAATGTACTGGCAGATTGTTGTAAAGTTTTATGGCGTTGTAAATAATTGATTTTTTTATTAATTCTGTGGAAGGAATGGGAAGATAAATATCATGCCTAGAGTTTCTGGTAGGGTATACATGTTGTGGCCTTTCTGGGAGGGTGTTTATATGTTTTCTCAGCAAACATACCGTTTCCAAAATAAATAATGCAGGAAGTGTTAATATTTCATGTTTTTTGAAATAGTTTTGGCAGTGAGCTCTATTATTTAGACCAAACAAATAACGAATGGCTCTCTTTTGAAGCATAAAAATACTACGAAATTGCTCGGTGGTACAGCAGCCCCAAAAGGGAAGGCCATAGCGGAGGTGGGATTCAAATAAAGAGAAATAAGTAAGTCTGGCAGAAGGAACGTCTAGTTCTTTTGAAACTGATCGAATGGCGAAGCAGGCGGTAGAAAGTTTTTTAGTTAAGGTGTCAATATGATTAGACCATTTTAGGTTGCTATTTATATTTAAACCCAGGAATTTAACCGACTCTACGTATTCAATATTGCTGTTATGTACCTGAAGTGGTTGTAAAGTTCCCTTATAAGATAACGTCACCGTTTTATCGACGTTAAAACAAAGCATATTGGAATCGGACCAAGCCTTAATTATAACCAAGTCTTTGGAGATACTAGAGTGTAAAGACGTTGTATCAAAATCACTCCATGTTATGCTTGTGTCATCAGCAAAAAGGGAGATTCTTCCATTAATTTTAAGGTTCGTGATATCATTAATGTATAACAAAAAAAGAATAGGTCCCAAGACTGAACCTTGAGGGACTCCACTTGTAATCAACTTACAATCAGAATCGGAACCATTAGCCCTTACAAGTTGTTGCCTTTTTCCAAGATAAGATTTGAACCAATTTAAAGAAGTACCACGAATTCCATAAAAATGTAGTTTGTTTATCAGAATTTCATGACTAACACAATCAAAGGCTTTCGCATAGTCACAAAAAACTGAGGCAGTTGGGTGGTTGTTATTGAGAGATAAGTAGACGCCTCTAAGCAACGTGAACATGGCGTCACTGGTGCACTTGTTGGGTAGAAATCCGAACTGCTCCGGGGATATTATCTGATGTTTCAGGAGAAATGGCATAAGACGGTTCTTCAGTAGCCTTTCGATGATTTTTGATAGCACTGGTAGTTTATAGGAATAATTATAGCTGTTTTAAGGCAATCAGGGAATACACCTTTTATAAAGGACTCATTTATTAATGTTGTAAGGGCCTCTATGACTGGGAGTGGCAAGTTCAGGAATATTCTAATTGATAGGCCATCAGTGCTACACGAAGATTTACTTTTGATATTATGTATTACCTTCAATAGTTTAGTGTTGCTAACGGGACTTAAGAAAAAGCTATCAGCTAAATTTTTTGAAGGAGGGAGAAACGAAAGAGGGTCCAAATTTGGCGAGATACTAGAGGTAACATTTTTGCTTACATTAATAAAATAATCATTTAGATCATTAGCCCCTGGCAAGATCTGAGTCACAGGGTTTGATTTGTTTCTGAGGTTATTGATGATAGACCAGGTTTCTTTTGAAACGTTATTAGAGTTTGTTAGACGTTTTCGGTAGGGTAATTTTTTTGCTGACTTAATAAGAGTAGTGTAGATCCTCCTATAATTAGAGATATAGTCGAGAATAAGAAAGGAGTCGGTGAATTTTTTTATATATGAGAGCGAGCGCATATTTTTAGCAGAAATTCGTATTCCTTTCGTGGTCCACGGTTTATGCCGCTTAGGTTTGATATTCTTAAGCGGGAAGGCCTTGTTAAAAGCACTTAAAGTTTTATTTAAAAAAGTTCTGAAGTTTGTGTTGACATTATCAGATTCAAAATTCCAATTGGTGTTAAAGCAAATATTATGAAATACTGAGAAATTCTGCCCCGATGGCGAGATCTTGGTAAGGGCCTAATAGGCAAACTAAACCTGGAAATTACCGCCTCGTGATCGGAAAGACCTGAGTTATAGACCTGTGATTGCACCTCTGATGGAGAAAAATCAGACGCCATGTAATCGATGATAGAAGAAGAGTTTTTTGAAATTCTAGTTGGCGAGGATACATGCATTGAAAGACCGAAAGAGTCGAATATAGAAATTAGATATTTCTGGATGGCACAAACAGTAGCATAGTCAATATTAAAGTCCCCGCATAGAATTTTTTTACCTTTAATCGGTAGGCTGTCTAGCAAACTTACCAGGCTATTTAAAAATGATTGTACATCAGAGTTTGGTGATCTATAAATACAAATTACATAAAGATCAAGGTTTTGATTATATACTATAGAGAATTCAAAAGAGCTATCCGCTAACAAATGATCATATTTAGATACCGACATGAAATCTCCATTTAGGGATAGAATCAGTCTTCCCCCATGAGCTGAGTTTTTTCTGTCATATCTAGCTACTGTGGTATACCTCTCAATATAAAGGGGTTCGTTTAGATTCAGCCAGTGCTCAGTAATTGCAACAAGTTGGGGGAACTCTAATTCTTCCAGAAATAGGTACAACTCGTCAGTTTTATTTCTTAGAGAAGCAATATTAATTAGAACCATATTAAGACTAGTAACAACAGGAAGTTTTGAGGAATCTAGTTCCTCAGGACACGTCGTGTTTTCTAAAAATTTTTTTTGGGAGAATTGCTGGTAAAATAATTTTTATGGCATTCTCTGGTCCTCTGAAGATAAATCGATCTCTCCGAAGATATGTAGGATCCATAGGCTGCAAGATCCGCTTCCACTTCTGCTGCGTTAAATCCGTAAGCAGCATGAAAATCGAAATATATCTTGTGTAGGGTTCTATAATCTATAGGAATGCCTTCAGAAGTCAAAAACAGCCTGGTGCTTGTATTTGTAAACCCTTCAAAGTGAATTGGCGCAGGTTGGTCGTGCAGGAAGGCGAGATATAACTTGAAGGCCTTTAAAATGGCTGGTTCTCTTAGTCTAGACATGAGGAAACGGTTATCAGAACTTTTTTCGGTTCGCGTAAGCTTCACTGTTGGGGGAGACATTGGATCAAAAATAGGTTCTTGGTCAGTAGGAGCTTTCTTGGAAAGACTATAGCAGTTGTCGCTCAGGGGAATATAAAGCTAATAAAAAGAAAATTAAAAAAACTTTTTAAACGACAATAAATGATTAAATAATATAAAATCACAGTAGCTTAAATCTAGTATATTAAAAAAGAAAAAAGACATGAAACATACTGAAATAAGTGGCACTTTAGTTTAATATAGGTACCACGTACTTATAGAAAATACACAAGAATAAAACCATTGGATTGCCCTGTATACCGAAGGAAGGATCTACTCTCGTGTCATGTGCCACCACTAACCGACAGACAAAGGCAAATTTCCTTTCCTCGGAACTTTCCTCGTTATGAATATTTCCTTTTATTAGGAATATATAAAATTTCTATGGTTTTCTATAACATCATGTTTGCCTTATTTTTATTATAAAGAAAAGTTATTTGAAGTAAAAAATTCATACATCCAGAATAACGTTGCGGTATTTTGAATAGGAAAAAATAATTCGATTTACTGTAATTTAATTTTTAAAATAGATTTCTTGGTCACGTGACAATAACCTCATGACGTTACCCATTTATAAAAAAACTAAATATGGCAAAACTGGTGGATATTGGCAGCTAATAGACGTCGAAACGTAATCTAAACAAATATTTTTCTATAATCTTAACCTCCTATAGTTGAAGAATTTTGTTAAGGCCCAGTCAAATAATTTGCCCGAAAGTAGATGCCTTTATAAGAGAAGATTTTCTAACAAGTCAATAATATATAGATAACTTTGACATACACCTATATAAAGATGTAAACTTTTGTACTAAAATTGTATGTATTATGCTACTTTTCTCGACATTTTCTTCTTCAGTTGAAAAGATTTTTTGTTTCTAACGAGAAAGATGAATTAAAACTGGTACTAGATGATCTAAAACATATTTAATAAAGCTTAAAATTTGACGACCTTTTAATGTAATTTTAAAAATATTCCTTGCTGGTTAACGTGTTGTTATGGTAATCAGTTCTGTTGCTGTTGCAAAGTATTTCACCTGTACAATTTTTTTCAGCCGGCCATGCTATCAAATTTTTAGTCTCCCAAAGTTTCTCTACCAATCCTGCAAAATACAACGAAATACCCAAATATACATTTCAATGATAAGAAGAGGCAAAGATAATGTGTGACAATGTGAACATTCTTTAAAGCCAAAATAAAACCTATTTAACAAAACGATAGAGTGATCATATTCATTGTCATCGTTGACATCACTCTCAGAGGTCATCATACTATCTCTTTCGTAAGGGGGAGTAAATGGCTTCATTTAGACGTTCTGACTCCTTCGTATTTTTTTTCGAGCTCGACTTGATCCCGAAATATCTTTTGTAATATACAGATCATGATTTTAAATCTTTTTCGCTTCGTATAGACCTGTATATTTGGATACCAACTTCTGACTTCTACCCTCGATGGTAGAATTTGTTCTTCGTAAAACCACAAAGTCTTTCACTTTATACTGATATAATGTGTTTGGTTTAGCATCATATCTTCTTTTGCTTCCCATGAGAATCTTTGATACGTAAACTAGCCTCGTTTCTTGTTTTATTTATGTTGGCTCCTACCTTCGTTGGCAGAATTTGTTCTTCGCTTTTGGTAAGCATCATCATTTTTATTGCCATCTGGAAATGAATCTTGGTGGTCTGAGAACGCTATGATAAGCATGCGCTTCCAATCAATCCAGAAATGCTTGTAACTATCCAAGCTATTGCACTATATCGCAAATCCCGCTAATCAGGATTGCATGCGATATAGGGCGGTCTTTTCGCCCCACTTATTTATACTTGACAATTGATGAATTTTATCTAGCCATCGAGAGCATTTGTTATCCCTGTTATTTGGATCAAATTCTGGGATGCAATCTGGTCTAATGGACACTCTTACATTACGTTCCTCATCTTTTTGTAAAAGTATAACGACTAACTCCTCCAATTCAGCTATGCTTTTTGTGTTTGATTCTCGGTCATATGTGCAGTCAAGGTACTGCTTTGTGCAACGTTTGCATCAACAGACCCCAGAGTTTAGATAATTGATGACTCGGCATAGTGTCTAACGTTTAGATCACCAGTGCTCATCAATATGTCACTATCTCAAAAGGCGTATATGAACATGTTTCATTCTCATTTGCGGCCTGGTCTGCAGAACGTTCCTGTTGCCCTTGGCGAGCTATAACGTTTATATCAATCCTCTGGTCACAATGTCTCTTTTATCGAAATTACTTATTTGTTTTTGTTGTACTTACTAACTCAAATCAAGAACCGAAAACTATAACTTCTTAACGTGTAAAACTTAACAAATTTATTTTTAAAAAACACTTATTTTGTCCAAAATCTCTTCGAAATGCAGGTACATTTACATGTACTTATGCCACACTGTAACACTATGTTTATAAACCTTCATAACAATCACAAATACTCATAAATATTTAATGAACGAAGAGTTAGTTATAAAGAACAACGTAATATATTAGAGCAGAATATCGTCAGTTCAGTGTTAAATTCCGGCTCAACTTTCTCCGAGCCGCATAAAAGTATCTATGGTTATAATCTGCATTTTTTGCTATGATTACTAGGCGTATCCGAATTATCTAGAGGATTAGCAGGTTGAGTCAACATGCGTTTCATTTCTCAAAAAATAAAATTTTACCTACTCGGACATTAAACGTTGAAGGCATCACGGATATTATATGGGATAACGCTTTCGGTAGACGTTTATCTCTCGGACCAGAGACCCTTGAGATTCGCTGTGTCGACTCCAAGAGTTATTAGCCTTATGATACTCTTGGTACCTTAATAACTATAAGGTGAGCAAAATCAATTTGGGTCCACCGAACATGCGGTTTAAAAACAATTTAGTGGAATACTGTCATTTTTGGTGTATTTTGTTAATTCTGTACGTGTTCATTGTCGTAACAATTGTAATAAATTTCTATATATGCTATACAGCTCAACAGAACTCAGTTGTACCCATATTCATCCATTTTCTTGCCAATTTTTTCCCACAATTTATTTTTTTTTTGCAGACGGGATTTATAAACTTATTCACACTTATAAATTTCATCGTAACAAAACTAATTGTATACAACTTACAGCCAATTAAGAAAAAAATAATAATCTGTGGTAATCAATTGGATTTGTATTGACATTTGTTCCTTAATCATCCATCAAATCTACCATATCCCAAAGCCGGTGGAATTTTTGAATTTATGGTGGATCAATATTTATATTCAAATATTTTATGAATGTAAAAACACTTTGGTGGAATTATGGTACCTCTGGTGGATCCACTATTAAATATAAAAACACGACACTAATTATTGATTAAAATAACATTTAAAAAGTGGATATGTACCCCATTCCTAAATATTGCCACATCGACAACTCACCACTTTTTTGCAGTAGCCATAAATTCTCCTAAATCTAATAGAGCCTGCATCCAATTTAGAGTAAGCTCCGAGAGCGTTATTGTAATGACCAGTGCTATATCATCTTTTTGTTTCGTTATTGATTTCACTATAATTTCGCTAATTGTTCGTAAATCTGCATGAAATTTATTTGACGGCATAAATTACATGTTATTATTTTTTCAAAAGTAATTAAATAACAAATAACAAAGCTTATGGGTTGTAAATAAAGGTTTGTATATATATTTTACTTCCCCATATTAAAGCCAATATATTGTACTATAAGTACACTATATAGGGAATATAGGCAAAATATAGGAATCGAAAAAAAAAGAAATATATTTTAGTATCCCTAGAATAGAAAAAACATGTTTTCAGAAGAGAAAAACTACTATCTATGTATGAGTTTGGTTGTGTGTATGCTTGTAAATAAAATTTTCGCCTACTATAAGTTGAGAACGGTCAAGCCGATTAGTTTTAAATTTGTACCAATAATAGTCTAAATCAGGATTTTTATCTATACAGGTTAGACCTAGAAGGATTAAACAGCCACCAAAGAATAATAAAATGTAATTCAGAAGTATCTAACTTGCTTAGAAAAATGTGAAATACTTCAAATGTATTTTATCATTTTATTTTTTTTTCTCACTACAAGGTAGCCCTAGGCAGATGAAATAGCTATTAAAAACGAAAAAAAAAATCAAAAGCGTTAAGCTTTTTACAACAAACGATAAAACAGGACAGGCGTGCAGATATTTCTATATGGTATACACTTCACTCTTAAATACCTTTAAATTCCTTTTAATTACTATTAAATACTTATTTAATCTTTTTAATATACTCTATTTTCTTTAATAGTTTTCAATAAATTTTTAATAAATTTCAATAAATTTAATTTTTTTTCAATATATTTTCAATTCCTTTAAATATCGTTGAGTATCCATTTGTGCCTTTTTGGAACGGGGTGCAGAATTCATTTGTTTTTTGTAAGGGATCAAAGAGTACCCTAAACTCTTATAAATACAGTTTAGCATAGAGAGGAAAGTGGTTTTACTTACAAAGCTTACCACTAAAATTCTCAATAGAAGTAATGGATAAGTAATAGATTATTATAATAACTTTTTTTGCCAATGGGGTACAATAATTATTATAAAATAAATATACATTTATCAAAAATAGATGGTGTTAATAAGTTTACTAGTCTTGCACAGGTAAAATTATATTATAATAAGTTGCATGTTTACTTCCCTAGAAAGAGAGAAGTATTGTAATCACGAGGAAAATCAACCTTCGAGATGTCTGCATATCTTTGCGTCTTCAGGTCTCTGGACCCCGAAAAACATAGTCTCCAATTTCCATAAGTCTATCGGTCTACTCGTCTCAACGCGACATAGCTTAAAAACTACTTTCCACTTTAACTTCGAATTTTTGTCAAAATCTAGTGTCATGAGTGGATGAAATGGTTACATTCTGGTAAAAATCCAATGTCGGAACAAAATGGCGGGCTAGTGAAACGTTAAAAAAAGTAATACTAAACAACTACGTATCCAATTCACTTGAAATTTAGCATAAAAATGTAATGTTACGTAAAAACAAGTCGTAAAATTTTGGTACAAATCGAAGACGGCGAAACAAAATGGCGACCTAGCGAAATGTAAATAATATCACTAAAAAACTACTTATTCAAAAGTACACAAAAAACAAGTATTATTTAGAAATAACCTGATATCAATTTGGTACCAAGATGTCGAAACAAAATGGCGGTTTAAAAAATCAGCCTTAAAAATTTTTTTATATTAATATTAAATTTTGTTTAGATTGATTTTAAATTGTAGTTCGAATTCAAGACCGCGGAACAAAATGGCAACCAAATAAAATGTTTCCAACGTTTTACATAACTAAGGTTTAGCGTTTCTAAATGTCCAAAAATATGTTCTCTCAAATCCGTCGGCCTGTCGATCTATCAGTTTGCGGCATAGCTAAAAACTACTCACCGATTAACTTCAAAATTTGGTTAAAAATAACCGGTAATATTTTGATAAATATCCAATATGGCGGAACTAAATGACGGCATGTGTTAAATGTTAAAAAAATTATTTCTGAAAAATTATTATATGTATATGTGTAACTAAGTGACTATGTGCCGAACTAAACCGATTTTTTTAATTTAGATCTATCTTAAAAAAAGAGGTGTTAGGTGTTCTCTATCCTTTTAAAAACTATGGCCGCCATTTTATGCCGCCATCTTGAATTCGTACCACAGTTTTACCAATTTATCTTTATAACACTCTTAATGCTCACACAAAACTTAGAATTATTGTAATAAGAAGTTTTTCAAAATTTGAAATTCTTCCAATAAACGTTTTATAAAACCGCCATTTTTTTTGCTACCTTGGATTCCAGTTCATTCCTATATGACACTTGAATTTTCTGATACATTTGAGGTAAACTCAATAATAAGTTGTTTAATTTTTTACCGTTTTCCTAAGCCGCCATATTAAATTTTGCCAAAATATTATCTCCATATTACCTCTAATTGTTGACCAAAATTTTGAAGGCAAGTAGTTTTTTTAGTGTGAAAAGGCCACGCCATAAAAAAATTATTCCAAACCTCAGTGTTCGTGTTTCGTGATTTAAAAAACTGAATCTACTTTCCAATTTCCTACTGAAATTAATATAATTCAGTTTAATTAAAAATGTTCACAACTTGAAAGAGTATGGCTATCCGTTTTTATATAGCATAAAATTTAAAGCATACCCATTGCCCATAATAGAAAAATACATTTTATGCAATCGAACAAAATTCTTTTCCATCCGTTGCTGGGCATGAAATTATATAAAGCTGCTCACTGGCAAATAATTCAAAAAATAATAATTCGAAGCATTTTTAAATTATTAACAAAAACATATTTTTACCTAAATTAATTTGCTTTAATATTTTAATAAGGGATTTTTATAACAATTATCAATAAATCTGCTTCTAAAACCCCACATTAGAACAAATTCATTAAAAACATATTAAACCTTTAAGACACAGGACATTGCAACAGTAGAGTTCAGTGTGCGAACCGTTAATTCTTGTTTATTTCTCTAAAATTTATTGTAAAAACAACATTATTTTACAGTCAAATCAAGAATATTTAATCATGAGCCATATGGTAATATCAAAACTTGCGTCATATTGATTTAAAGATCGGCTATAGCGAAAAATGTGGTATTTCAAATTTGTTGATTTCAAATTTTGCAAACAGCCTTAAAATTATATTTTAAGTACTTTTTTCGATTATGATTATTCCATATTTGTTCATCTACCTGGTCATGTTGGATATTTTTCAACACCCTGTAAACTGTTAAACACCAGCCTATGTGAATAATAAATTTCTTGTGAAACTAATAATGAAAAAATTTTAGTTTATTTTAATAGGTTACGAACATTATGGCCACATTTTATACATCAATAATTTAAAAACGTTTGGAGATAACTCGCTACGTTTTAATCTAATTTAGTTTAATTACTGGGAGAGCTTCTAAAATCTAAACTATCCCATTAATGTTAATGTAATGTTAGTATAAGACTTTACCACCCTATATATACTCTTAATGTGTCAGAATAAGTTGACTTGCTTTAACTTCTATTCCAAAACTTCAACATATCCTTAAATCTAAAATGCTAATTTTTCTTACTTTTTGTATAACTCCTTTTGACGAAATCTTGTAAAAATTTAAAAAAAATATTTTCTGTCGCCAATTCTAATATCTTAAACAGGTGGAGCAGTTTCCCTCAACACCAAATGGTTTAAAAAAATTATTATGGGTATTAGACACAAATTATCCTAAAATTATATGCTGTAGTTCCTCGAGTATATTTACAGTGGACCCAGAATTCACGACTAAAGCTTAGAAATTAAAACTAATTTGTATTACGTCACAAATTACCTAGAGACACTAATTTTCTTCTTAAATCATGAATCCCTTACTACAATTTCGTAATAATCCAATAAATGTTTTGCTGTTTTTAACATTTACTGGCAATTATCTATTTTTCATGCGGCGATAAATAATGTTTATATAACAAAATATAATTTTTTGGTCAATATTACGCAGTCGCTCGTTTACATCGAAGAATGTAAAGCAACGTCAACAAAATTGACACTTTTTGATGCGGACATAAACGCTGAAAACCAATGAAATTTGCATCCAATTTAGAGTAAGCTGCAAGAGCGTTATTGTAATGACCGGTGGTATATCATATTTTTGTTTCATTCGTAATTTCGTTAATGTGCCGGAATGTTCGAAAATTATTTGTTGTTTGCCGTTGCGGTTAGAGCTATATCAGGTTAGTAAACAATGCAGAATAAATATTAATATAAATACCTCATTTTCAGACCTTTTTTAATTTGCACGGACCAGGTTAAATTAATTTATCGCCTCCGAAGTGACAAGTGGCTCGAACGCATTAGAAATATTGGACATTGCGTTTGATATATTAGGTCCATTAAGCGATTTACTTGATTGAAATGAAAAATCCAAAGATATTTGTTCAACCAATAACGCATTATAGTTTAGCAGTGTCAGCTCGTGGCTTTAGATAACGACAAAGTAAGTGATAGTGCTGTAGACTGCAGTTTATATTGGAAAATAAAACCTACTATATAATTCAGCTGATTTCAATAAATCACCTGTCCGCGTTTTTGATGATCATTCAATATATAATATCCGTCTTAATATTCAAACAAAGATAATAAAACACTGTTTATGATTTCCTGAATTCCACACAATAAAATCCGTAATAAGCAAATAATTTTTTAATTTGTTTTAAAAATCAAATCAGTGCACTTATTTTTCTTTTCGACAAATTTGTCAATCACTCTTTCATTCTAATCAAGAATAGACCGAAAAAAACATATTCAACTGACAAACATTCTGAGGCATTAAGCATTTCTTGACACACGGTGCTCCATAGAAACGTCTTTATCATTTTCGGTAAAAAATTTTTCTCTCCCCTTCTACAGCCGCCATAGGCATAGTAACAAGTACGTTTAACAATTCAATCGTGAATCAGTGTAACAATCTTCGTATGAGCCCGCTTTGTATTTCTGGGACATTTTAGAACCAAGTATAAGCAGTATGGCTTATACCCATTCTGACGAAACCCTGTCGCTAAAATTCTTTACAGTTCGGCATTTGGTAGAAGTCATGTCGTTTATTGGTCGTTTCAAGGTTACAATGCATATCATATATGTTTGCTGTGAGCTATTACGAAAAAGAATTATCTAACGCAATATAATTTTTCGTCAATACTACGCCCTCGCTTGTTTATACCGAAGAATATAAAACAATGTCAACAAAATTTACACTTTTTGATGAGAACATAAATTTGCTGAAAACCCATAAAATTTGCATCCAATTTAGAGTAAGCTGCAAGTGCGTTATTGTAATGACCGGTGGTATATCACCTTTTTGTTTCATTCGTAATTTCGTTAATTTTGTGCGGTAATGTTATATTAGGTTAGCGAACAATGCAGAATAAATATTAATTTAAATACCTCATTTCCTGACTATTATTAATTTGCACGGACCAGGTTAAATTAATGTATGGCCTCCGAACGAACTTTCGTAAGTGACAAGTGGCTCGAACGCATTAGAAAAATTGGACTTTGCGTTTGATATATGAGATCGATTAAGCGATTTATTTGGTTGAAATGAAAAACGCAAAGACGTCTGTGCAACGAATAACGTATTATAGTTTAGCAGTGTCAGCTCGTGCAGACAGTGCCGCAGACGGCAGTTTATGTTGAAAAATAAAATCTACTATATAATTTAACTTAACTTAAAATAACTCATTTAGATAACTCATCTATCCGCGTTTTTGATGATCATCAATTAAAAAAAAACTGTTCATGATTGTCTGCACTCAACATAATAAAATCTGTTTGTCAATTGAATGATATTCAATTGACAAATATACTAAAGCATTAAGCCTGTCTTGGCACATGGTACTCCTTAGAAATATCTTTATCCGTTTCAGAGTACAAATCTTCTCTGCGCTTCTAGAGTACGGCAAATACGGTAAAACTCTTCACAGCTCGGCATTTGGTAGAAAGCTTGTCGTTCATTGGTCGCTTCAAGGTTACAAAGAATCTGTTTGCTGTGAGCTGCTATTGGATTGGACGCGATGAAAACGTTCCTTCGCAGTTAGACAATGGCGGTTTGACGTATTATCCGTCGAAAGGTGAATTTACGAAGGAGTGCCAATAATATATTATGCATTTTCAGAGGACGACGAATATATATTATGATATTGTGTAAGAGCTTTGCCGGTGTGAACGAAACTCTGCAGATAAAAGTTAAAGCTGCATTAAAATTAATATTTTTTGAAATCTGTGACCAGTGCTACAGCTCTACAGCTTTTATTAAAAAATCGCCACTGTAAGTTTAGTACAGAAAAGATTCTATATGTTAAAGCAAATTCCTTCTATTTAACTTTAATGGTTGGGTAGTTTCCGTCAAATCTTATAATTAAAAAAAATTGCAGTGCTGTTGTGATGGGATTATAATCCCAGAACCGAAAATTAACAAGAATGTTTTATAGTGATGTCGAAACAAAAATATGGTAAATGTTTGAACTATTCCATTCTACTATTTATTGTGGGTTCTAGAACGTACACTCATATCTAACGTACTGTATTGCATACTAAGCAAATCCAAAAACGGTTCATTCCTGACGTGCGTGTTCGCACAATCAACTTCGTGATTAGGGCATTTCGATGTTGCTTAATAGACATTTCTTTACCCACATTTGAGATTTTGTACATAATAGACCTTCCCCCGTATTTCCCAAACTTCTGGTGTGATGACCTTCAGATTCCATATAAGTCTGTATCGATGTTTTAATTAGTCGTGCGGCAGCAATCGATGCGCGTGGATGTGGTGAAATTTGAACGATTTTAGGCGTTAGCGGTATCACATACCGGGAAGTAGCGTAAGTGCTTGGAAATATTTTATTGTATGTGTTTATTTCTTGCTTTTGTGTGTTTTTCTTTAGTTTTTCTCAGATTGTACAAAGAGCGGGGCCCTCCCGTATGCACCCTTATGACCCAAATTTTGAAAAATTGGCTTTGGAACAGCTTAAAGACGATAGTACTGTAATAAGCGATGATAATGACACTTACATCACTGAAAGTGAGCACGATACGGAATCGGAACAATCTGAAGATGAGAACTCAGAAGGAGAGGATGAGCCCCAACAGACATTAGGAAAAAAAGATGGCCGTGAGAAGATAAATCCTACCAGATGGTAATAAATTAGTATTTATTCAAAATAACAATAACATGAAAAAGTTATTCTTGAAGACAAAGCTATGCTATTGTCATATGACATTGTTAAAACACTTTTTATTTGTTTTTAGGTCAAAGAATCCCCTTCCAGCCAATTCCAGAACAAGAAGTCACAACTTGGTCGTAACTTTACCCGGATTACGAGTTCCTGCGAAAGCTCTGGTAAAAAAGTAAGCCCCATTCAAGTATGGGATTTACTATTCAGTAAAGGCATGGTGCAGAAACTTATTCAGTGTACAAACCGGAAACTTGCACCAGGTCGGGCTAAGTACAATCGACCCGACCATTTAGCATTAAAAGATATTGATGCTACAGAAATGAGAACTTGCTCATTTACACAGAAGTTTTCAAGGCAGGACGAGAGTTTATGGAGAGTTTATTTGCTACTGATGGTACTGGGAGAGACGTATTTAGATGCACAATGCCAAGAAGAAAATTTGAACTTTATTAATCGTACAGAGGTTTGATAATGATATGAATAGCAGAGAAAATGAAGAAAAATAGAACTGCAGCCATTTCAGACCTTTTTAAAACTTTCATGGACAACTCTCAAAGAAATTATTTTCTGGGGACATATGTTTGTATTGATGAAAGCTGGGTGGCTTTTAGAGGACTATGCGCATTCATAATTTACATGCCAAAAAAACCAGGAAACTATGGCTTGAATATTATGTGCCTTGCAGATGCCAGAAATAATTATTTATTTAACGTATATATTATACGTTATAACTGTGGAAGAGGTTCGGATAGGCAGGGGTTATCAGCAGAGGCAAAAAAACTGCAAATTCCCAATCACGCTGTGATAAGATTAGTACGGCATATAGAAAAAATCAACAGAAATATCACAGCACACAATTAGTTCAGCAATTTTCAACTTATCACGGAATTACAAAAAGAATGCTAACATTTTTGGGTACATTGAAAAAGAATAAGCTCATGATTCCTGCCTCTTTTTTTGGCTGATAAAAAAAAATAAATCGGGACCAAGTTATATGGATTCAAAGAAGACATCACGCTGCTATCTCAGGCACCTAAGAAAAATAAGACAGTGTTGCTAATTTCCTCTATGCACCATTCCCCAAGAGATGATCCTAATACGGGAAAAAATGATAGTTGACTTTAATATGACCAAGGGCGATATCGACACTTTAGATAAAAAATGCGACAATTATTCTATGTACTTGTAGGAGGACTCGTAGGTGGTTAATTGCAATATTTCTGCAAATGGTAAATATGGACTCAATTAACGCCTACATATTATATCAAAGCTATAAGAATTTTCGATTATGTAACGAAGTCTGTCTGAAAATCCTCGACTACCGAGGGACCTGAAAAACCGTATGGAATTCTTTTTGCAAATAATAGAGACGCCTGAAAAAAAAGACCGAAACAATAAACGACTTTAAAGTAAAAAAAACTTGTTTGTGGTCTTCCGAAATGAATATGAAAAGCCTATTTGCTTAGAACATGCAAAAAAAATTGCAAGGATTGTGTCAAAAATCGGCAAAAATTGAATTACTGCATTTTTTGTACTGTATAAAACCTTTTAGTAATGTTTATGTCTAATAATTCGTTTTTAGTTTTCTATGTTATATTTTTTTAGTGTTTTGATAAATAAAGAATTAAACAAAATAGAACAGTTTTTTTAATAAGAAAATTAAATTGGAACGAAGGAAGTAAATAGCGGTATCTCATACCGATGGTAGTGGCAGTGTAACTTTTTTTCAGGGTAGCGCACAGACGGGCAAAATTAAAAAAACCTGGCCAAAACTTAAACGATGATATGTAGTAATAAAATTTCCTTAATGTGTTTATGAGAAATAATATTGTAAAAACTACAGAAAATTTAATAATATAATAAATAAATACTTGGTGCAAAAATTGTTTTAAAAAATACTGCCTACATTTTACTGTTTTTATATTATTTAAAGTCATCAACGGCGTAAAATTAATAATTAATAAACTAAAACTTAAATTGTTTTTAATCGATGATATCACTTGAGCTATTAATTTCTGTATTAGTAGTACGGGGGCTATAAAAAGTTTTCGCATGCTTAATATGACTGGAATGTGTTTTGTTGCCTTGAACACTTATGAGTTAATATTAATTAAAATTTTGTAAAAACTAATTAACATATCTTCCCGGAATACTGCCTATTTTCACAGTTTAACAAACTACGAGTTAAAATACTTCTACTTAACATCTATGTTGTTGAAAGACAAAAATATTATTATTATCCGTGGTAATAGCTCAATTGCACATATGGCTTGCACATTTTGCCACTAATTGTAAAAAGTGGAAAATTTAACTAATATAATAAATAAATACTGATTGGACAAAAACATGGAATTTTTGTTTGTATTTATTTGTCGTATGTTAATAGAAGTGGCAAAGGATTTAAAAATTAAAATTTTGCTTGTAATACCTAAGTGTCAAACAAGCAAGTTGAGGTTCTGTTAATGTTTCCAATACATCTTTTTGCACCTCCACTATACGATGGGCAGTATGGTTTAGTAAGGCTTGTAATTTTACTTCAGCTTTGATATGTAAAAGGTTTCTTGGTTTATTATTTTAGAATATTGTGTCTATTTGCTTTAACAAATACACAATGCTTTATCACCAGATAGGATCAACTTTTTCAATATGCAACGTTTTTGGGGTTGAAAATAACTGCTGCAGCATCTAGCGCGCAGAAAAAATCCAGGGCGACCACCTAAACTTGATTGCACAAAAAAATGAAATTTTAAAAATATAAAGTAAAAAAAATCATTTAATTACATTAGATAATACTTCAGCAATTAGTATCTTTTAATAAATTTTGCAATTAAATAATTGCAAGTATTCAGAAAGCGTTATCTTTTTCATCCGGATCTACGTCCCTTGATCCTGAAATAAATAAAAATAATTAGCCCTAAACGATTTGAAAGCGATAAATTGGGGAAAATTCCAAGTGACACAAAACAAAGTTGATTAAGTTATCTCAAAAAGGCAGACAAAAGCGGAAAATAATTTACTCTTTAAAGTATTCCACACAACTTTCCAGAAAGTTAAGCTTACTAAAATACATCTTTTTTGCACTACTCCAGAAAATTATTTCAAAATGTTACAGAACCAAATAATTTGCAATATTTAGCCAATATTTTTTCTTTAACATTCAACTATTGTTTATCTAAACAAAAACGACCAGTAAGGCTATGCGTGTTCAAGCAATTATGATTTTTATTTCATTTATTAAATAAACAAAATTTGATATGTAAAAGGTTTGTGGTTTATTATTTTAGAATGTAGCGAACAACAACGTTAAATAACTGAAAAAGATTTATATATCATTTATTGCTGCGTAATATAATTTTTTATCTTCAATAAATCCGTCAATAACTATTTCCACTTATACATCTTTAGAATCAAAATGTTACAGAACCAAATAATTTGCAATATTTAGCCCTTATTCACGTTTATCTAAACAAAAACGACCAGTAATATAAGCAATGTTTCATGCGATTATGAAAAAGATTTATATATCACCGAAGAATATAAAACAAAGTCAACAAAATTTACACTTTTTAATGCCGATATAAATTCGTTAAAAACCAATAAAATTTGCATCCAATTTAGAGTAAGCTGTAAGTGCATTATTGTAATGACCGGTGGTATATTACCTTTTTGTTTCATTCGTAATTTCGTTCATTTTGTGCGGGACTGTTCGAAAATTATTTGTTGTTTGCGGTTAGGGCTACATCAGGTTAGTGAACAATGCAGAATAAATATTAATTCAAATACCTCATTTCCTGACTATTTATTAATTTGCACAGACCAGCTTAAATTAATGTATGGCTTCCGAACGAATTTTCGTAAGTGACAAGTGGTTCGAACGAATTACAAAAATTGGACATTGCGTTTGATATATTAGGTCCATTAAGGGATTTATTTGGTTGAAATGAAAAATACAAAGACGCTATCAGTATCGTTAGCAGTAGCGGCTCGTGACTTTAAAAACTGACAGGGCTACAGACTGCAGTTTATGTCAGAAAAAAAAACTAATGCATAATTAAAATAATTTAAATAACTCACCTGTCCGAGGTGACATTATCCGTCGCAATACTGAAATAAAGTCAACATAAAATTTAAAAAATCCAATACAAAATTAAACCAGTGCACATATTTTTCTTTGCGAGAAATTTGTCAATTACTTCTTCAATCTAATCACGAACAGACCGAAAAATTTTGTTCAACTGACAAACTACTGCAAATGGTACAACTTAGGAATATCTATATCCGTTTCAAAGTAGAAAAATTTCTTTTAATACTTTAATTGCGAGACGGTGCAACAATTTTCGAATTGAGCCCCATATTTCTGAACATATGTTTAGAACCCAAGTAGCAAGCAATACAGCTTACCCATATTTAAGCGAAATATTGGTCGCTTCAAGGTTACAACGCATATCACGTCTGACTGCTGAGAGTTGCTATTTGATGGGCCGCGACGAAAACGTCTCTTCGCAGTGCGGCAACGGCTCCTTTTTGTAGGATCCGTCGAAATGCTATTTTACGAGGGAACGCGGATAATATATTACTTTGACAGAGTTTACAAAACTATGCAGATAAAAGCTAAAGCTGGATTAAAGTTATTATTTTTTTAAATTTGTGACGGTAAATGTTTTAACTATTCCATTATACTCTTTATTGTGGGTTCTGGAACGCACATTTATATCTAACGTATTGTATTGCACACTAAGCAAATTCGAAAACGGTTCAAAAATACCTCACGTGCGTTTTCCCACATCTCTATGACAGGGTTTTTATAAGTTGCTTGATATATATTTTTTTACTCACATTTCAAATTTGTACCTAACAAAAGAGAAAACTAAACTAAAACAAGTAAATAAAAAATTAGAACTACATTTATTAACTAAACAAAATTGCTTAGCAAAAAATTCCTTTTTTCATTAAAAATATAAATAAAAATTACCTCAGACTAACAATTTTTTATATATTAATAATAAGGGTGGTATAACCTGGTTACTCACCTACGTAACTATTTAACATTTAATCACTACTTTAGTTACAGGAATGATTTTGTTACAAAGTGGTCTCAACCATGGAAAATGCAGATATTACTTTTAAATTATTACTTACTTCTGTATATTCAATAACCATGTCGTGTCGAATATTTCTAAGATGGAAGATGTATCACTAATTATTATTAGATAATATGGACATAGCTGCCTATGATTATTATTTTATTCGAAAAATTATTAATTTTCTTTTATTAAAATATGTAATTTCCTGAGTCTGTAACAACCAGGCAACCCCGCTCAGAGAAAGTAACTCCGCCCCGAATCTAAAAGGGTAAAGAAACCGTATCACATCATGCTAAAGACAAAGACAAACACAATCGTTCTGTTGGTACCCCTGAGTTAATTTTTGTGACCAGAGAAATTGTTGTTATATATACAAACTAAGAGAACTTTCTATCTGCATATATCAGTGTAACATGAACACTTTACCTTTGCCCATAAGCAGTATTCGTCAAAAAACACAAATAATAAATAATCCAGCACATACACCCATAGCATTTTCACCATCATACATACATACATACATTTTTTATTTTTTTATATATACTTATTTATTTATTGCTTTTTTAAATATATAATTTGTATTTTTTTTAATAATTAGTGTGCAGATAATACTTCTATTTTAATCGGATCCTAAGTCCTACACGCGTCTCAATTACCAATATCACTACGGATTAACAGTGTTATTCTTATTTATTTGTACAAAAATCATTTCTGAATTATAATAATTGCTTTCACTTCTGTATATTCAAAAACAAACTCATGCCCAGTGTCAAAGTGGTGTTGTGCTAAGGCAGTTTTTTCTGTTTTGTTTTTTTGTTTTCCTGACAGTCGTATTTATGTTGCTTGATTCACTAAATATTATATAGGTATATATTTGCTCACATGAATAGGGGATACTGTAAATTAATTGAGATTGATTAACTGTGCGGCTTGGATCTTTTAGTTTTGAAATTAGTTTAGATGTGGTGCTAAGATTATAAAAGACAATTTGAATATTATCGTTTTCCAGTTCTCTTTTTTAATTTTATGTGACAAAACGTGTATATATGGGAAACAAATGTATCTGTAATTACTCTGTCCAGTGTTAGTGAAAGTTGTAATGTTTGTAGTTTGTTTTTTGTATGCACATATTGATGATACAATAATGGCCGTGCCTAGGTAAAAATGTAATAAAATTCTTAACATATTAACGATAAAATCAAATTTACAATGGAAGTAGAAAATAATAAAAAAAATACCATTCTTAGATGTATTAGTGATTAGAGGTGACGACGGAAATTTAAAAACAAACTTAATTATTATTCTCATCATGCTAATCAACATAAAGTAAATACTATAGATAGCCTAATTTACCAAGCACACAATTTAAGCTATCCAGATTTCTGGGGAGATAACATTAGAAAGAAATAATTAATAATTATCCTACTAAATTTACCAATATATGCTGAATAAATTCAAATCAAAACAAACTTTTTCACTAACTCTGGAGAGAAATGCAGTGTTTCGATATTCACAGTTTGTCATTAAAATTAAAAAAGCACTTTATTCATTATCTTGTATTTAAATACTATTTTCAAAACTAAGAGTTAATCAATCTTCAGTATCTGCATATATATATAGGGCAATGTAACATAAATACACTGTCAAGAAAAACAAAAAAACAAAACAGAAAAACTTAGCACAACACCACTTTGACACTGGGCACGAGTTTGTTTTTGATAGCAGTATTCTAGATCGTGAAAGCAATTATTATAAGCACAAATAATACAATAATAAGAATAACACTGTTAATCGTCAGTGATGTTGGTAATTTGAGCAACCAATTCTCTTTTTAATAGCATTTTCACACAATCATTAAAAAAATACAAATTATATATTTAAAAAAATTTTTATATATATATAAAAAAATTTTATATAAAATGCTATGGGTGTATGTTATTTATTTGGGTTTTTTTGACGAATACTGCATATTTTTGTTAAATATATGCAGATAGATTAAGTTATATTTAAATATATTAATATATAAATTATTAATATATTAATAATTCTTCCAATAAAATAATAATCATAGGCAGCTATGTCCATATCAATTAATAATTAGTGATACATCTTCCATCTTAGAAATATTTGACACGACATGGTTATCGAATATACAGAATTAAGTAATAATTTTAAAGTAATATCTGCATTTTCCATGGTTGAGACCACTTTTTAACAAAATGATTCCTGTAACTAAAGTAGTTATTAAATCTTAAACAGTTACGTAGGTGAGTAACCAGGTTTATACCATCCTTATTATTAATATACAAAAAATTGTTAGTCTGATGTAATAAAATTGTTCGTGTATGTGAAATTATGATTGTTTTAGCCTGAAGAAGATGCAATAAAGGCATCGAAACGTTGCTTTGTAATAAATAAGATTTGAGCAGAACTACCGTCCGTTATTCCCGAAAAATGTTCAACCTAATTTCTAAGATAGGACGCAAATACTACAAAATAAATTAAAATTTTCACTGCAGCATATTAATAAATTTTGTAATATTACATTTATTTTCAGTGGGAATCTCAGTGCCCGTAAATAATTATTTCCACTTAGACATTTTTCGAATGAAAGTGTTAGAGAACTAAATGATTTGCAATTTTTAGCACTTTCACGTTTATCTAAACAACGTCCAACGGTATGAGCAATTTTTCATGCGACTATGAAAGAGATTTATATAACGCAATATAATTTTTTTCTCAATATTACGCACTCGCTTGTTTACATCGAAGAACATAAAACAACGTCAACAATTTGCTGAAAACCAATAAAATTTGCATCCAATTTAGAGTAAGCTGCAAGTGCGTTATTGTAATGACCGGTGGTATATCACCTTTTTGTTTTATTCGTAATCTCGTTAATTTCGTGCGGTAATGTTCGAAAATTATTTGTTGTTTGTCGTTGCGGTTAGGGCTATATCAGGTTAGTGAACAACGCATAATAAATATTAATTTAAATACCTCATTTCCTGACTATTATTAAGTTCCACGGACTAGGTTAAATTAATTTATGGCTTCCGAACGAATTTTCGTAAGCGACAAGTGGCTCGAACGCATTAGAAAAATTGAACTTTGTGGTTGATATATAAGGTCGATTAAGCGATTTATTTGGTTGAAATGAAAAACGACATCTGTTCAACGAATAACGCATTATAGTTTAGCAGTGTCAGCTCGTGCAGATAGTGCTGCAGACTGCAGTTTATGTTGAAAAATAAAATCTAATATATAATTTAACTAATTTAGATAACTCACCTGTCCGCGTTTTTGATAATCATCAATCAAAAAAACCTGTTCATGATTGTCTGCACTCCACATAAAAAAATCCGTGATAGATAAATAATTTTTTAATTTGTTTTAAAGACCAAATCAAATTCTTGCGACAAATTTGTCAATCACTCATTTTTATCGGGAATAGACCGAAAAAATTATGTTCAACTGACAAACATGCTAAGGCATTAAGTCTGTCTTGACAAATGGTACTCCTTAGAAATATCTTTATCTTTTCAGAGTATAAACCTTTCTCTAAGCTTCTAAAGTCGTCATCGACGTAGTAACAGGCACTTTTAACAATTCAGTTGCGACACAGTGCAACAACTTCGTATTGAGACGTCCTCGTATTTTTGCCACATATGTTTAGAACAAAATAAAATACGGCAGATACGGTAAAATTCTTTAGAGCTTGGTATTTGGTAGACAGCTTGTCGTTCATTGGTCGGTTCAAGGTTACAACGCATATCACATCTGTTTGCTGCGAACTACTATTGGATGAGTCGCGACGAAAACGTCTCTTCTTAATGCTCCAATGGCTGCTTGTCGTAGTATCTGTTCAAATTCTATTTTACGAGGGACCGTGGATAATATATTATGCATTTTTAGAGAACAGCTAATTATTCTGTGCTTTTGTGTAAGCTTTTTGCCCAAGTGAACGAAAGTATGCAGACAAAAGTTAAAGTTGAATTAATTTTTTTTTAATTTGCGACTAACGCTGCAGCTCTACAGCTCTTACTAACAAACCGTGTAAATTTGTTATAGAAAAGATTCTATGTTTTGTAGCATTTTTTTTACAGCCTCCTATTTAACTTCAATGATTAAATAGTTTTGGTCAAATCTTTTTTTTTAAATATATACATTTCGGAACTGAAAATTAACAAAGGAGTTTTACAATGATGTCGAAACAAAAATACGTTAAATGTTTGAACTATTACATTGTACTCTTTAATGTGAGTTCTGGAATGCACATTCGTATGTAATTTACTGTATAGCACACTAAGCAAATCTAAATACGGTTCAAAAATACCTCACGTGCGTGTTCCCACAAAGTCTTCATGGTTAGGGCACTTCGGTTTTTATAAGTTGCTTGATAGACATTTTTAACAAAAGAAAAAATCTAAACTAAATAGATAAAAAAATAGAACTACTACGCATATCACATCTATTTGCTGTGAGCTGCTATTGGATTGGCCGGACGAACGCGGCGAATTTATGAGAGAACGCCAATAATATATTATGTATTTTTAGAGAATGGCGAATATATATTATGATATTGTGTAAGAGCTTTGCCGATGAGAACGAAACTCTGCAGAAAGTTAAAGCTGCATTAAAGTTAATATTTTTTGAAATCTGTGACCAGTGCTGCAGCTCTACAGCTTTTATTAACAAACCACCACTGTAAGGTTAGTATAGAAAAGTTTCTATGTCTTGTAGCAAATTTCTTCTCTTTAACTTCAATGGTTGTAGTTGCAGTGAGCTTTTAATCTCTGAACTGAAAATTAACAAACATTTTTTATAATGATGTCGAAACAAAAATAAGGTAAATGTTTGAACTATTCCGTTCTACTATTCATTGTGGGTCCTAGAACGTACACTCATATCTAATGTACTGTATTGCACACTAAGCAAATCCAAAAACTGTTTATTCCTGAGATGCGTTTTCGTATAGTCAACTTCATGATAAGGGCACTTCGATGTTGCTTGCTAGACATTTTTTTACTTACATTTGAGATTTTTTACTTAACTTTTAACCGCTTTCCCGTTTCGTATCTCTTACCGCCACTATTAGACCCCGTATTCTCCGAACTCGTGGTGTGATGACCTTCAGATTCCATATAAGTCTGTATCGACGCTTGAATTAGTCATGCGGCAGCAATCGATGCGCGTAGATATGGTGAAATTTAGGCGTTAGCAGTATCATATACCTGGAAGTAGCGTAAGTGCTTTGAAATATTTTATTGTATGTTTTTTTTATTCTTTGCTTTTGTTTGTTTCTTTTTTATAGTTTTTCTCAGATTGCACAAAGAACGGGGCCCTCCCGTATACATCCGGATGGCCCAAATTTTGAAAAATGGGCTTTGGAACAGCTAAAAGAGTAGTAATAGTAATAATAGTAATAATAAAGTAATAACCGATGATGATGACACTTACACGTGAAGTACGATACAGTAATAAATTAGTATTTATTTCTCTTTGGTTTCTTATTCAAAATAACAATAACACGAAAAGGTTATTCTTGGAGACAAAACTATGTTAATATCATACGACATTGTTACAACACTTTTTATTTGTTTTTAGGTCAAAGAATCCACATCCAGCCAATTCCAGAACAAGAAGTCATAATTTTGACGTATCTTTACCCGGATTACGAGGTCCTGCGAAAGCTCTGGGTGAAAGTGCAAGCCCCATTCAAGTATGGGGTTTACTATTCAGTGAAGACATGGTGCAGAAACTTATTAAGTGTATAAACCGGAAACTTGCACAATGTCGGGCTAAGCACAATCGACCCGACCATTCAACATTAAAAGATATTGATGCTGAAGAAATGAGAGCTTGCTCATTTACACAGTTTTCAAGGAAGGACGAGAGAGTATAGAGGGTTTATTTGGTACTGATGGTATTGGGAGATACGTATTTAGACGCACAGTGCCAAGAAGAAGATTTGAGCGTACTGAGCTTTGATAATGATATGGATAGAGCAGAGAGAGCGAAGGAAAATAGAGCTGCAGCTATTTCAGACTTTTTTAAAACTTTCATTGACGACTCTCAAAGAAATTATTCTCAGAGGACATGTTTGTATTGATGAAAGCTTGGTGGCTTTTAGAGGCCGATGCGGATTCATAATTTACGTGCCAAAAAAACCAGGAAAGTATGACATAATTATTTATTTAACGTATATATTTACTGCGCAAAATGTTCGGGTAGGCAGGCGTTATCTGCAGAGGAAAAAAAACTGCAAATTCCTACTCAAGCTGTGATAAGATTAGTACGGCCCATATAAAAAACTAACAAAAATATCACAGCAGACAACTGGTTTAGCAGTTTTAAACTTGTCACATAATTACGAAAAAGGATGCTAACATTTTTGGGTACTTTGAAAAAGAACAAGCTCATGATTCCTACCTCTTTTTTGGCAGATAAAAAAAAATAAATCCGGACCGAGTTATATGGAGTCAAAGAAGACATCACGTTGTTATCTCATGCACTCAATAAAAAAAGGACAGTGTTGCTAATTTCCTCTATGCACCATTCCTCAAAAGATGATCCTGATACGGGAAGAAATGACAGCTGACTATAATATGACCAAGGGAGATATCGACATTTTAGATAAAAAATGCGATAATTATTCTACTTGTAGGAGGACTCAGAGGTGGCCAATGGCAGTATTTCAGCAAATGATAAATATGTGCTCAATCAACCCCTACATATTGTATCAAAGCTATAAGAATTCTGTGCCTATAAATCGTTCTGATTTTCCCAAAATGTTGGAAAAAAAGTTTAATAACATCGTTTATGCGACGAAAACTGTCTGAAAATCTTCGACTACCAAGGGAGCTGAAAAGGCGTATGGAATTCTTTTTGCAAATAATAGAGACGCCTGACGAAAAAGACCCAAACGATAAACGACTTCAAAGTAAAAAAAACGTGTTTGTGGTGTTCCTAAATGAATATCAAAAGATGCAAAGAAAATTTGCAAGGATTGTGTCAAAAATCGGGAAAAATTAAATTACTGCATTTTTTGTACTGTATAAAACATTTTAGTTATGTTTGTCTAATTATTTGTTTTTAGTTTTCTATGTTATATTTTTTAGTGTTTTGATAAATAAAGAATTAAACAAAATAGAGTAGTTTTTTTCTATTAAAAAAAGTAAATTGCAACCAAGGACGTAAATAGCGGTATCTCATACCGATCGTAGTGGCAGTGTATCTTTTTTTTAGGGTAGCGGTTGAAGGATGACGTGCGTTTTCACACAGACAACTTATGATTTTTATAAGTTTTATAAGAAAAACTATACTAATCTAAATAAATACAAAATTAGATCCACATTTATTAAATAAACAAAATTTGATATGTAAAAGGTTTGTGGTTTATTATTTTAGAATGTAGCTAATGCACACATTAGGCAACAACAACGTTGAATAACTGCTTAGAAAAAAAATCCTTTGACTTTTAAAAATATAAATAAAAACATTACTTAATATTACTGCGCATTAATAAAGTTATCTTTAGTGGGCGTCTCCGTCCTCTAAATAACTATTTCCACATAGACATCTTTTGAATGAAAATGTTACAGAACCAAATAGTTTGAAACCTTTAGCACTTATTCACGTTTATCAAACAAAAACGTCCAGTAGTATGAGCAATTTTTCATGCAACTATGAAAAAGATTTATATAACGCAATATAATTTTTTCGTCAATATTATGCACTCACTTGTTTACATAGAAGAATATAAAACGTCAACAAAAAAAAACAATAAAATTTGCATCCAATTTAGAGTAAGCTGCAAGTGCGGCACTGACAAATAATAAAATCCGAAACTATCAAGTATTCTTTATCGAATTAATTTCATTTTCAAAAAGCTTCCTATGCAGTCGTAAATAAAGTATAATGTGAAACAAGTGCGAAAGCACATTTCATACTCGTGTGTTTGCTGCGCTTGCCTTGGAACATTTAACCAAAACTACCTAATCAGTAAAGTTAAATGAAGCTCGTAAAAAATCTGGATAACACTTTTCTAAACTAAATTATTATGCATTGTGTGTTAAACATATAACTTGACATGTTTTATTCCAAACCAAATTAATGGGCCTAATATATCCAACTTAATCTACACTTTTTCCAATACAGCTAATCGAGCCATTTGTCACTTGTAAATTTGTTAGAAGGCCATAAATTATTTTAATTTGGTCCGAGGAAATGAATAAGTAATTAATCAAGAAATATACAGAAAAAAAATATTGCAAACATAACAATAAAAATATTACCTCTAACTATAATTTTTAGTTCTATATACAACTAAATATTTTTTAGAAGCGTGCAAAACAAACATAACAATAAAAATATTACCTCTAACTATAATTTTTAGTTCTATATACGACAACTAAATATTTTTAAGAGGCGTGCAAAAAATATATAGTAAACTTAAGTTACAATGCTTCGTTTCAAAATAAAAAATACGTTGTTTAATATGAAATACATTTTACTATTATTCCTATATGATATTATGTAGCTTATTTCAACTTATTTTTAAGTCCTATTATACTGTTTTGTAATTGTTAACTAATAAACTATTAACAGTTAAAACCATTTTTAGAAACCTTTACTATAAATTTGGGTTTGCCTCAAAATGAAATATAGATACCCCTACTATCCTATATTTTAAAACTTATAATACATTATTGTATTAGAAAAAATATATATTGTACCGTAGTTTTATTAAACTTAATATTAAATTTTAAAAATATTTTTCTGTAATCAAAACTGACTATAAACTGTAATAATAATTATTGAAAAATGTAGGAAAAAAGTGGCAGTCAATCAGATGCGGTAAGAGATGAGATAGCAAGACAATTTATATAATACATCTCTCTCGTAACTCTGTTGTACTGCCCAAGACAGTCTTCATATCAAAAACAGAAAATATAATTTTCCTATACATGAAAACAATAAATTATTCTTTTCTTGGTTATGGTTATATTGAAATACAACTGTGACATTAACATACATAGCTATGCTCTATACACTTATAAGTAATATATCTATATTGTTTCTTTCTCTCCCTAGGGAGGAAAAGTACGGGTCGCTCTGCTACTTTGTGGTCAAAAAGTGAACTTTCTGAGCAAGTGTGACGAAAATCATATCCATCCCCCTTTTCAATGGTGATTTTGACCCCCATTAAACTACAACTTTTGGCCTTGAATAACTGTATAAAATTTAAAGTTATCGCGGAACAGAATACGGACGCGGACATAAATTTGATGAAAACCCATAAAATTTGCATCCAATTTAGAATAAGCTGCAAGTGCGTTATTGTAATGACCGGTGGTATATCACCTTTTTGTTTCATTCGTAATTTCGTTAATTTTGTGCGGGAATATTCGAAAATTATTTGTTGTTTGTCGTTGCGGTTAGGGCTATATCAGGTTAGTGAACAATGCTTAATAAATAATAATTTAAATACCTCATTTCCTGACTATTTATTAATTTGCACGGACCAGCTTAAATTAATTTATGGTTGGCTTGAACGCATTACAAAAATTGGACATTGCATTTGATATATTAGGTCCATTAAGAGATTTATTTGGTTGAAATGAAAAATACAAAGACGTTTCTTTAACAAATAACGCATGATAGTTTAGCAGTTGCGGCTCGTGACTTTAAAAATTGATAGCGCTACAGACTTCAATTTATGGTGGAAAATAAAATCTAATATATATTTTAGATAAGTCGCCTATCCGCCCTGACACTATCCGTCGCAATATTCAAACAAAGTCAACCTACAATTAAAAAAATAAGCACTTACAAAATCAAGTCGGTGCTCCTATTTTTCTTTGCGACAAATTTGTCAATCACTCTTTCATTCTAATCACGAATAAACCGAAAAAATTATGTACTGACAGACATCTAAGGCATTAATCCTGTCTGAATACCCATATTCAGGCGAAACCATGTCGGTAAAATTCTTTACAGCTCGGTATTTGGTAGAAAGCATGTCGTTTATTGGTCGCTTCAAGGTTACAACGCATCATAACTATTTGCTGCGAGTTGCTATTGGATGGGCCATAACGAAAACGTTTCTACGCAGTGCAGCAACGGTTGCTTTTCGTAGTATCCATCGAAATGCTATTTTACAAGGAACTGCGGATAATATATTATGTATTTTCATAGAAAAGCTAATAATAATTATTATGTAAGCTCTTTGCCAGTGTGAACAAACTATGCAGATAAAAGCTAAAACTGGATTAAAATTATTATTTTTTGAAATTCGTGACAGGAAATGTTGGAACTATTCCATTATACTCTTCATTCTGGGGTCTGGAACGCACATTCATATCTAACGTATTACATTGCACACTAAGTAAATTCGAAGACGGTTCAAAAATACCTCACGTCAAAAGAAAAAACTAAACTAAATAAATAAAAAATTATTAAATTAAACTATGTTTATTAAATAAACGTAATTTGTGGTTGTGTGTGTGGTTTATTATTTTAGAATGTACACTCTAAAAATTGGGGGTAATTTTAATAGGTATTTACAGCAAAAATAATGTAATATTTTTACAGATATGCTGTGATTTTACACACTCTCTGTACACTATTCTTAAAAACACAGGTTAATGTGTTTTTCAATAATATTTACAGTAAGTAGTGTTATATTACTTAGAAATACATAAAATCACATCGAGATTACACGCCACTGTAAAAACTATGTATTTCTGCTGTGATATTACCAAATCTGTCGGTGGAATGTCCCCACTTCACGGCACAACGAAAAGAGACGCGTCCTATTGCATCATCATTTTAGTTGAATCTAATAATACCCGGCCGGCATTGCCTGCGATGCATCAAGATCGGTGTTTTGTTTTTCGCTATATATACAGTTGTAAGTGTTGTTTGGTGGTCGAAAATAAGTTCACAGGTGAGTACTGTATTTCCATATTTCCTTCGTAATGTATAAGTGCTCATTTTGTGGATTTATGTGTGGTTCCATACGCATTTATAATTTACACCAGTTTTTCCACAGAAATTCGACATCTATTTCTTTTAAATGTGTTTATAAAGACTGTTATTTGCAGTTTAGTTGCTATGCCGCTTTTAAATCGCACACCTTTAGAGATCATCATGAAAACAATAAACATCTTAAATCGACCAGTAATTTCTACGTATGTTCATCTGAGACGTGTTCCTACAAAGCGAATGATTTTTCTGTCTTGAAAAAACATATTTACGAGCATATTCGACAAAAACAATTTTTGACTTGCCCTCTAAAGGACAGTTGCAAAACTGAGACTTTATTTAAAGTAACAGCTAATATTCAAAACCATTTTTTTAGAAAACATTCAATAATTTCAAATGAAAAAAGTGATGACCAAAGTGTGGAGACGTTATTAGATGACGATGCGCCAAGTTGTAGTATTGTTGGGGAGAAAAATGAGGAAATTAATTTACTTGAGTTAAGTAATATCCAAAATTATGAGGAACTTAGCTTAAAATTATTATCGCATTTACTTATTTCATTAGAGTCAAAATATTTGGTTTCAAAAACAGCTCTGCAAGCATTAGTAAGAGGTATAACCTATGTAATAAATTTAAATTCCAAGTATATTTATACAAATTTAAGTAAGCGAGGCATCAGTCAAGTTGTATTATCGGATATAGAAAAAGATTTATTTTTTGCTGCGTTTAATTCAAAAACTGGGTTATTAAAAACAAATTGGTGCCGGGAAAAATATTACAAAACAAACTTTTCTTTTGTGGCTCCCATTGAAATACAATTAAATGATGGCAAAAAAGAATCTTGTTTATACTATGTGCCCATTTTGCAAACCCTCAAAACGTTATTAAAAAATAAGATCATCTTAGAACAATGTCTTTTAAAAAAAAGATCAACTAATGGTATATTTGCAGATCTTACGGACGGTCAAAAACACAGGGCGTCAAATTTTTTTCAACAAAATAACATACTACAAATCATTCTTTATCAAGATGCATTTGAAGTATGCAACCCTCTCGGATCATCCAGAATTAAACACAAAGTTGTTGGCATATATATGGTTTTAGGTAATTTGCCGCCCTGGCAACGATCAAAAACTGATCAGATACAACTTGTTAGTTTATGTTATGAAAAGGACATTAAATATTATGGATGGTCAATTATTTTAAAAAATATTATCGATGATTTAAAAGTTTTAGAAACGGTGGGAATACAAGTTAATAATATTACTTTTAAAGGTTCAGTTATTTTTGTTTTGGGGGACAATTTGGGAAGCCATTCGATAGGGGGATTTTTAGAAAAATTTGATAGAAAAAAATATTTTTGTCGCTTTTGCTATATAAATGATTTAGAAAGTGACGTTGCAGGCACAACTGTAGCGCTCCGAACAGAAGAATCGTATAATGTAGATGTAGATCAAGCACCTACAACGGACGAAATATGCCGTGGTGTTAAGTTTAACTCGCCCTTAAATAACTTAGAATTTTATCATGTTGCTACAGGCTTGCCCCCTTGTTTAGCACATGATTTACTAGAAGGCATAGTGCCGTTTGACATATGTCTGATTATTAACAAAATTGTATCAAAAAAAATTGTTTCATTTGAATACATTAATTTACAATTAAAGAAAATAAAATTTTCGGTTGGAGTTAAGACAATTTCTATTCCAGATTTAAAAAAATCAGAAAAACTAATCGGAACTGCTTCACAAAACCTATATTTATTATATATTTTACCATTTATTTTGTTTGAAAAAGGTGAACATTTGCATTCTGAGTCGCATTGGATATTGCTTCTTTTATTAAGAAATATTGTTCAAATAGTCATGAGTTTTCAGATTTCCGAAGATCAGCTTGCAGTTTTAAAATACCTGATACGTGTGTATATTTTTTTTAGAAAAGAATTATTTCCTGATACTCCTCTTAGGCCCAAACATCATTTTATGGAACACTATCCCCACTTAATTAAATTGTTTGGGCCCCTTAGACACCTATGGACTCTTAGATTTGAGTCCAAACATAGTTTTTTCAAACGTTGCGTTAGACATTGCCCTAACTTTAAAAATATTTTAAAAACTCTAACAAACAAGCATCAATTATCTCAAGCCTTGTTGGCAACACAGGATAATTATTTTTGTGAAAAAGTGTTTGCAGAAAACGCCAATATTTTCTTAGAAAATAATTATCCCATGTATGTCGCTAAAGTAGTTGAAAAAGCATTTTTATCATCTGATAAATTATATATTTCAGATTCTGTTATATTTAGAGGCATACATTATTCCAAAAATACGTATTTATGCATCAAGAGCAGTTATAATGATAATTTACACATGATATGTAAAATCGATTACATTTTGATAAATAGTGCTTTCAATACTATAAACTTCTTAGGACCGTGCTTTGAAACAAAATATGACTCGTCTTCAGGATTGTATCATAGATTGCCCATAACAATAAAAGACATAAAAGAACAGTATACTTGTGTTAATTTTAATTGGGTTTCAAACGTGGAACCAATGTTTCACACCAGATTCTATAATGAGGATCTTTTTTATTTAAATTCTTCTCCATTAATTTTTTTCTAAACATTTAAAACTGGACACCCTGTTTGGTGGCTTCGATTTGAACCCCATCCTGGGATTTCAAATAGATTTTTTTGCTATAACTGAGATTTTTTTATACGTCTACAGATTTAATTTAAACATAAATGAAAATTTAAACATTTCAATTCTTAATTTTTGAACCCAATTTCCATTTTTTGATTTTTTGCTTACAAACGACTATTGCAATATCTTTTGTCCGATGGTGTAATATTGCGTTAAAATTTATTCATGTTTTCTTTTTTAGATTTTCCAAACGTTTGCAACATGGTTGTCTTTAAAGTTTGGTCCCACAATCGACTTATTAAAAAATTCATCGTGGTGAAGGAAACCACGGATGTTTTAAAAGATTTAATTGCTGAAGGTATATATAATTTTTGTTAATATTTAAAAAAAAATACTTTATAGCAGGGTGCCTTCACTTGAAGATGTGTACCTATGTACTAAATTTAAAAGCCAGTTCTAAGTAAACTACTTAACAGTGCAAATGAGCCACTCCTGTTTTTACCTACTTTTTAATTGCATGTAACTTTGCTACAATTTTGTATTTTTTCAAAAATAAAAAGCATTTCGAAACTGCTTTCTTTGGCTTTAACGTGGCTTTTTGTTATTTGCTCAAGAAGCGCCTATATGCAATATACAGAGCGAAATATAAAATTCTGCAAAGTGTTGAAAATTTTTAAGGCATCCCAATTCTGCAACAATTAAAATTGTTTCAATTTGTTTGCTTTTTGATGTACCTTAGGGGCATATCTCTAGATGTTTTTGGAATTACAACCCCTACGTCACTGTGTACGAAATTACAATTATTTATATACCTATAGAGTGGGGATATAAAAATCGGGCGCCAAATTTAACTTTTGATAAAATCGAATTTTTTTAATCCATTTATCTTTTAAGTGAATGTTCACTATAATTGAACTTATAAAAAAATTTAGCTTTCAAAATTACAATTGAACGCGACGCGAAGGGGGCGACCGACTTTATATCCCCACTGTATACAGGGTGTTTCCTAACCTCTCTGACAAAATGGAAGGCGTGAATCTTCACTTAATTTTAAGACGAAAATGCATAATAAACTATTTTCGTATATACCTAAGTCGCTTAGTTTTTCAAAATACAGGGTGTCAATGTTAATTAAATGGGCTTGTGTGGTCCATAGTCGTGCATTTAATTAGTTTTTTTTCTCGAAAACAAAGCAAAGTACGAAAAAATATCAAGTAATCGAATTTCCTAAAATATAATTAAATATTTAAAAAATGATTTTTATTTTAATAAAAGCCAGTGGCGTACTATTTATTTCTCCAAAAAAACAAATCAAAAATACTCAAAGCAAAAATCGTATGCATGGCACTGGTAAAAATGTGTATTGTTGTTTTAAATACGTGTGCCAAATTCCATAAAGATCTACAATAGAAACTTTGACAATAGGATCCAAAGTTTTTGTAGAAAAAGCATTTTTTTAACTTTAACACTCTGATGTATCTCAAAAGTTAAAGCGTTTAGGACATATTATTATTATGTTCATATGAAGTTTTTCCTTTTAAATGAGGCCAAGAATCACCCCCTAAATTATAAGCAGATCTTTAAGGAACGCCTTGTATAAAAATGGAGAAAACTTCCTTTTTAATACATACATCATTTCTTTGAGTGAACATCATCTGTACTAATATTTTCTTTCTTGAACTTGCGGGATTTGAAGGACCCATGCATGTTCGACCAATCCCATATTTCTATTAGTTGTTTTATGTTGATTTCATTTTCAGCTTCTATCAAGATGAACCTTAAGGGCTGCTCAATAGTTCTTAATGATGATGGTACAGAAATTAATGACGACGAAGTTTTAGAGATAGTAAAAGATCTGACGCTAATATTATTACAATCCAATGAAACATGGAAAGCTGATGATTCAGGAGATAATGCTAGTGGAACATCGACTTTGACATATCAATCCACCTCATCGGCACCGTCTAGTCTGTCATCTTTTACGGAGTCTGAGGAAACTATTATTGAAAATGCAACCATAAGCTATGATGGAACACAAGTAATCGAACAACCATTAATATCTTACCAAGATAAAATTACTGATGAAATCATAACAACTGATGAGACAGGCATTAATCAAACGAAAGTTGACCCCCCACCGATTTACATCGTTGTTTCTCCTTCGGGGACGGCCACGGCGTCTGAAAATACTCTTTTAATACCAATAAATGAGTCTACATGGCAAAACTTTCAATTACCACTGGACAAAATCCCAAAATACATGATTGATGCATGTGAGACAGGTGCCACAAAAGATCGTCGAATCACAACCGAGGTGATACATATTGTGGTAAATGAAATGCGTGCCATAAAAACTATAATACCAGCTATGGCATTTCGACATGTTGCACGACAACTAGCCGATAAATTTCCAAAATCATTTCTTGATAAGGACGAAGACGGCACAATAATGGGAAATGGCACACACAGCACGGTATGTCGGCTTCAAGACCGATCCAATTATCTAAATAGGCCTCACAAGAGGAAAAGCCTAACTGAATCGTCACCACCTGTGCTAAAAATGAAACAATTAAGCAATAGGAGAGCTGGTTGCTCCAACTGGCAGCCTGAGGAATGTCACTCCTCAAAGGATGACGATGATTTTTCTTCGATGAAAGTCTTATTAAAAACCATTACCGAAAATCATCCTGAATATTATACCTATTTAGAAAAAACCTATGCAGAGCAAAGAAAATACATAAACTCTTTATCAGACCCTAAAACTTCAACGGCAGCTCAAGTTCGAGAGGAATGGCCCGTCCTGTATCGCTCAAGTGCTATTTTATGGCATTTTAAAAAACTCACTCATGCCCAATTTCCGAATGAGGAAGAGTTTAAAATGAAATGTAATAAAATTTTAAAGTATGGGGAGAAGAAAAATTTCGAATTACATGAACAAGACGATTCCTTTTTAAAGGCTTTGGAAGTGCTTTGTCTCCATTTTAATGAAAATTTAGGGGCTTTCCTATTTAAGTTTAAGGTATATACTTTTTTAGATTCTGTTTAGGTTTTAAATTTTAAAAAAAGTTGTTTTTTTAGGAGGTGTTGCCTACTAACCCAGACGTACTTAAAGATGTTAGTACCATGGAACCCTGCATTATGGAAATCGGTAAGTAAAAACATAAAGTTGTGATATTTCTTTTACAGCATTTTTTTTGTTTTTTTTTAGAAGTAACTGGCCACAAAGAATACTATGTGGTATTAGAAAAAGTCCCGCTGTCAGAAACCGGAGAAAACTTTGAAAAGGCATTTGAGCAATGTTTTGCGTTATATTATAATTTTGATCTTATGTATCCCAAAGCAGTAAGTACCTCGTTAGAGTTTCTACAACGTTATTTATATAAAATCCATCCAGATTCGGGTACTAAGTCTAAAAAAAAAATGAGCAATTCAAAGAAAAAAGTCATTACTTTAATTAATACCATTAATAAACTGTTTTCCAAATAAAATAGTAAGACCTACTTAGTTAAGCTGATTATATTAGAAAAAGTTTTTTTTAACGTTTTTGTTGTATAAAAATACTATTTACTTTAGCGTTTCAAACAGTTCCTACTTATATACGAGTACCAAAAATAAATATAGACTGATAAGAAGTCCTGAACCTTCCCTTAGTAGTTCGACCTGACGTTTAATTAAAGAGTATTTTATATTTGGTTTATATACAAGGTGTTCTAACTAAATGTATCCACCCCAAATAGCAGGTCTCCAAAAGAAATAAAATAAAAAACGCTTTTTTGTTTTGAGGGGGAAACATTTTGCGCTTATTTTTAACCTTGCCATGTTCAACCCATAAACGATGGTGACATTCACCACCAAAATCTTGAATAAAAAGGAAAGGTCGAATGTTACTTTATTTGAGAGGTTTTTTAATCCGCATTATAACTGTCGAGTTTAAAAATATCTGACTCTGCAGGTGACAACTTGTCAAACTGTTGTTTTTTAAAAGTTTAGTAAATTAACTGCAAGTTAACGGTATCAGAAGTTTGCTATGCTTTAAACTTGGGGATATGATAAGGATTAAAAGATCTTTAAAGTGAACTTTCAAATATTTTTTTTGCGGGGGATACATTTTTGGGGTAAAACTCGCCCCCGCCAAAGAGTTTATGTAATCACTCGACCTCCCTTTCAATTTTAGATTTTGGGGATGAATCTCACCACCGTGTAGGGGTTGAAATAAAAAGTTTAAAAATAAGCGCAAAATGTTTTCCCCTTAAAATCGACATGTGCGAGCTTTTTTATTTTGTTTTAATTCTGTTTCCCGTTATTTGAGGACATTTTTAGTTGGGACACCTTGGTATGTATACCTACCTACCTATGTATTAAAAAAAGTTCTCAAATATACATGGTGCACCATAGGGATGGTAGATACAGCATTGTGCTATATAGAGTCTATATAATTTGAAAAAATGTAGCTTTTGTCTCTACCATCCTTATGTATATTTAAAAACTTTTCTTAATATTATTATGATTCATTGCAAAAAGACCTATATGAACTTGATGCTATTTAGTTAAACCATACGGTTTTTGAAATATTGATGCATATATACATGTATGAAGATACCGGCGGTTCAGGACTCTTTGCACAAAGTGTACCTACCTAGTTATTTAAGATTTATTACCACCTAGTGTTACAAATCTATTTAATGTTTATTATTTTGTCAGCGTTATAGAAACAAATTAAACGATGAGAAATAAAGTATATAAAGTTTTATTTTTATTTAGTTTTCTTGACAAATTGCTGAAAACAAAATTACATAAATTATTATGTAATATTACAAATTTATTACATGAATCGTCGCTGTAAAATCACAGTTCTGACACTGGAAATTTACTGTTATTATTACTGAAAATATACATTTTGTTTTATTTAAAGTGTAATTAAGGTGTAACTTTAGTGTGATTTTACAAAAAAACTACCCAATTCTTAAAGAACAATTCCATATTAAAGTGTAATTAACGTGTAACTTCTTGTGATTTTACAAAAAAATTACCCAATTCTTAAGGAACAATTCCATATTCATTGTATTTTCCTTGTAAATTTACATGAATATTAACGATATATTTAAAGCGAAAATACAAGAATAAATGTGTTTTTACAGCTATTTATTTACACATAATTTACGTGATCGTGTAATTCTACACTATCACTGGTAAAATTACATACATATTGCTGGCAACAAATAACCAACATTTATTGCTGTAATTTTACCAGATTTATTTTTACAGTGTAGCTTATGGACCCATTTAGCCACAGCAATGTTGGATAACTACTTAGCAAAAAATTCCTTTGAACTTTTAAAATAAAATTAAAAATATTGATTGCTGCATATTAACAAACTGTATTATATTATATTTTTGTACTTTTGGGACTAAAGTATATCCTTTATATACTGAACAAATTTATTTATTTACGTTTAAATGTATAATTACATTAGTACAATGTACAATATTAAATAATCGATTTGTTTCGTAAACAGTATGTTTAATAACTTGTAAAAATATATGCGACAGTTCTAGATACTTAGGAATGTATTCACATCACCATGTCCAACATTTTTTATAGTTTTTTTATTGTTTGTACAGTTTTCGAAGCAGATAGATGTTCGTCGAAAACAATGTCCAGTATATAATGTCGGATTTGGTAGATTTAAGAAGACTGCTACTTTCTGGGGTAGTTTTCCAAACGTATTATTATAAGCTGGCTGCTAGTACATTCACTGGGGTCTTGTAAACAATTAACCCCACGGAATTTGATAATTTTTGAATATAAAATAGAAAGTTTATCTTCATTTACCTGTTTTAAGAAAATAAAAGAAATGGATGAACCACTTTTTCTATTAAAAAAACCGAAAAGAAATTCGATATTTTCACTGCATTCCAATGCCCCATATTCCTTAATATGATAATTTAAAGGAAGGCTATCTTACGTTGTTGCCAAACTTACATTATTGTACGGAGCTTAAATTTTTCATTTTGCCTCCCGACAGTAATGCATTTGGCTCCTCCCCAATCTACCTAGTGCGGCCAATACTAATCAACAGGGGGTGCATCACTGGCGGAAGTCTATCATTGGAAGATTTTCGCCAGTGATGCCCTGCGCTGTTGTTCGCCTTTCAGGGTTTTAACGATGATGCCTACGGCGCCTAACCTGGTGCTAACCCGGTACCAATCCACCTAGTGCCTACGTGCTCCTGCTGGTACCGATCCACAACCCACAAATGCATTTTGTTTTTCTTATATAATTTATATAGGTCATATATAAAATAAACTTGGCAACGCAGCATCCCCAGCACACTGGATTTCCATCCAACGGGCGACCCTCCCTACTCTCTCTTTATTTAGCAGTTGTAATTATGTTGGAAAACGTTTAATAATGTCTAATATAATAATTACTTCTAACTTTTAGTTAGAAATAATCATTTTTGAGTTATAGAGCATTATACTATAATCAGTCTTTTACGTAGTTCATAAATTAAGTTTGTGAAAAATATATTTTTAGCGATACGCCAAAAACCACTTCAATGCAACGTTGCGAAACCTTAGTTTTTTGGATATAATTTGAAAAAGTGGTTCATCCATAAATTTTTGTGTTTAGGAATTATTAAAAAAAGGTAATCTTTCAAATGTATTTTATAAATTTGTCAAATTCCATGAGTAAAATTCTTCACAAAAGCCCATTCACTGTTTTGATAACGAACTAATAATCGCAAAAGAGGAGTCTCAGCTTTTCTTAAATCCATATACAATTTTGTTTTTGGTATTTTTAATATTAATCCAAATCCAAATCCGTTGCATCTTCCACCGTCAACTCAACTAACTCCTTACTTCTACAGGAATCTGCTACACCAAACATAAGGCCTACCTTTATCATTAAAAAGTGGTTGTCTGGGGTATCCATAAAAAATTCATCAACCTGGTAACCAATCAGGATCTTGGCTTTTTTTTGACTTATATCCTTCGTTTCTTCTTTTCAGCAGGACAATTAGCTTGTGAAATTTGCCCAAAGCGTCGAAGGTAATAAAGCCCTAGATTTCTGCGTGGAAAACACAAGTGGCGCATCTTCGTTGAAATTTTCCACGTTTAGCTCACGACACCCAAGGCCCATTAACTCTATAGGTTACCTCGAGCGATCTTGACCTATCCCAACTCGGTGTGATCGATCTACCTCACTCGGCGACCGGCTTTCTTTAGCACGGAGTTGTCCATATCTCTTCTGTGTGCGTTTAATTACATATATTAATCTTTTTTTGTTCAAAATTGAATCTTATTTGTTACAATAAAATGCGTCCGTCAAGATATAAGTTATCATAATTTTAAACTTGTGTTTAGGGATGTTAGTTCAAATTTTAACCAAGTTGTTTTCCTGAGTGCATTTCAAAAAGTTCGCATCGTATTTAAAAATACGTTTCGTAGTAGTTAAATATTCTTGTAAAAAGTTTTAGCATGACAAATAGTTGTATAACTTTAGAAATTGTACATTTTTTTATACAAGGTGTCCCTGTAGTGTTTTCTCGGTTTTGGTGATAATGGTTAGAGATAGAGAAAAACTTTAAATATAAATATTAGTATATAGGATGACTTATATACTTACTTAAATAGTTTTTCATATATGAAACACGCTATATTTTATTACATAAATCTAAAATTCTACGTCTATTTCATATATTGTCAATAGGCCTAAGTTTAATTATTTTCGAGATAATGACATTTAAAAATTGGGATTTTCAATTTTGAACAGCTGTAGAGTCTAAACGGTTCAAATTGGAACAAAACGGTTTGCACTTTCCTGATTTAGTTTTTAATAGTCTACCATTTCTTCTCTATTTCTAACCGGTACCAAGATATCAACTGAGAACACACTATGGAGACACCTTATGTATATTACAAGTATTTTTCAGATTTTTTTATTTGCAGTAAACACAATTATTTAACTGTTCAAACATCTTTTTTTAATAATAGGACATAAATCAGCACACAATTTATTTTCAAACGGTAACAAATTAAAAATTCAGTTAATAGCTTTTTTCATTTTTTATACATCTTTTTGCATTCAGAATGGCTTCTTACCTTTTTTTTCCTTCGCCAGTTCATTTAAATATTTCATTCTTATAAACAACCTTTGTCTTAAGAACACTCTTGCGGTATCAAAGTTTATGTTGTTGTGTCTACTTGTAATTGTTTTAAATAGTTTTTCGGTTATTTTGTTTCTCTTCCTTATTAATCCATTTAAATGTCTTAAAACTTTCACTTGAGGAAGTAGAAAAATACTCTGAAAAACACAACTGACAACTATCGCAACGAAAACGTCAAGCTGAATAAGCATTAAACTGGCCGCCTCGCCCGATAGCTGCTCATCGAGGTAACCTAATAGAGTTAATGGGCCTTGCACACCATTATTTTACGAATGTCTGATATTGCGTTTCATATATTTACCGTGATTTGGTCGGCAAAATATCTTCTAGAGCCCCTTCAGCTGCTTTTTTTTAAATCAAACCTTTCGAAATTTAAAATCACGAAATTAATGACACTGACAACTTGTTTATTTATGTTGTAACTACGTGACTTCATTACTTCAAAGCACACTAATCAAATTTGTAAGTGTTACCTGCAATAATTTGTTACGTTATGAGGTGTTTCAAATTTGCACCTATACATTACAATATTTAGTAATATTGTTCCCGAAGGAAAAAAAATAACATTGTATATCGCGGGACTAAAGTACTTTAATCCTTTCGCGGGACCAAATAAATCACTTTAGTCCTTTGTTGTATTCTTATTTTCAGTGGAAATCTCATTGCCTGTAAATAACTATTTCCACAGAACTAAATTATTTGCAATTTTTAGTGCTTATTCACGTTTATCTAAACAAAAACTGCCAATAGTGAAAGCAATTTTTCATGCTACTATAAAAAAGATATATAACAAAATATAATTTTTTCGTCAATATTACGCTCTCGCTTGTTTACATTAAAAAATATAAAGCAACGTCAACAAAAATTTCCGCTTTATGATGCAGACATAAATTCATTAAAAAGCAACAAAATTTGCATCCAATTTAGAGTAAGTTGCAAGTGCGTTATCGTAATGACCGGTGGTATATCACCTTTTTGTTTCATTTGCAATTTCGTTAATTATGTGCAGGACTGTTCAACAATTATTTGATGTTGCCGTTGCGGTACAGCTATATTAGGATAGATAACACTGCAGAATTAGTATTAATTTAAATACCTTACACGGAAAAAATTATATAGTATATTGTAATCGAAATAGTTTAGTAAAATTTGTATATGTATTTTTTTCGATAAAATATGGCACTAAATATAAAACACTTTGCTTCCTTTTACAGATTATTTTTAGTAAAAGCTTCTTATGAAAAATTATAATTAACATAACTATATAAATTCGTAAAACTAAGTTGTTATAAAAATATATGTTAACGGTTAAAAAATAATTTAGAGAATGCGGTTTAATATATCATTTAGTAAAATATTCGAAAGTTTTTTGTTAATTTTTCTAAATTAAATATTAGATTTCAATAAACATATGGTACATTCAACTAAGCTTAAAAAATGTTTGCTAAAATTAATTATTAAAGGTGACTATACTGCTTTACTAAAATGTTTGGGAAACATTAAAAAGAAAAGTACTAATTTTGTGCGATTAATAAAAAAGTATGGCAATTTTTAAAATTATGCTTAGACGACGAATGTCTAATATTATAATACAATCTACATTATAATTATTGTAAAAAGTCTTTTTTTCTAAAAGATTATTGTACATATTTGAGGTCCGAAATTGGCGATATTTCAAATCATTTCCCGCAGTACCACGGCAGAGAGCGCCAAGGCGCTGTTGTTAAACGCAGCGTGTTTGTTTTTTCTGTTGATTTCCTTGTTTTTGTTTATGAAGACCAGGAACGAAATTTTTCTTTGATGAAGACTGTGTTTCGTTGTTTGCTTGGTGATGTGATGTGATTAAAACTATACTTTCTTTATATATTATGTATATGAATAAAGTTTTGGTTAAATTTGGATAGTTATCTAAAAAATGTGGAAGAAGGGAATTTAGGTAATATGTCACATAAATTCCCTTCTTGGGCAAATGGGGGTTAGCTGGTTTACTAACTGTTTGTGGAGGTAAGCTGTTTGTATCTTATCAATAATATTATTTTATGTAATTTTGGAGGCGAAATTAAGCAAATTAACATTATATTAAGGTTATGTTATTAATTTAAATTAAATTTTAAATTTCTGGGTATTTAGCCAGGATTCGTTAGTTATCGAGTTATTATAAGAAAATACAGATACATAATCTGGGGATAACAATGGTGCTAGAAGAGGACAGAATATGCTTTATTTTATCTCCACATTTTGTATAGTGAAAGTATTTTTCACTAAGTTTACTTACCTAAACTAACCAAAATTTGTTTGGCCAAAAGAATAATTAGAAATATTTTGTCACTAAAGGCCTAAGAAGTTCTAGAAGACAGAAAAAGAAGGTGTATTCTGTTCCGCGATAACTTTAAATTTTATACAGTTATTCAACCATTGAAAAGGGGGATGGATATGATTTTCGTCACACTTGCTCAGAAAGTTCACTTTTTGACCACAAAGTAGCAGAGCGACCCGTACTTTTCCTCCCTAGGGAGGGAAAGAGACAATATAGATATATTACTTATAAGTGTATAGTGCATAGCTATGTATGTTAATGTCACAGTTGTATTTCAATATAACCATAACCAAGAAAAGAATAATTTATTGTTTTCATGTATAGGAAAATTATATTTTCTGTTTTTGATATGAAGACTGTCTTGGGCAGTGCAGCGGAGTTACGAGAGAGATGTATTATATAAATTGTCTTGCTATCTCATCTCTAACCGCATCTGATTGACTGCTACATTTTTCAATAATTATTATTACAGTTTGTAGTTTTGATTACAGCGTAATATTTTTAAAATTTAATATTAATTTTAATAAAACTTACAAAAAATTGTATTTTTAACGGTACAATATATATTTTTTCTAATACAATAATGTATTATAAGTTTTAAAATATAGGATAGTAGGGGCATCTATATTTCATTTTGAGGCAAACCCAAATTAATAGTAAAGGTTTCTAAAAATGGTTTTAACTGTTAATAGTTTATTAGTTAACAATTACAAAACAGTATAATAGGACTCAAAAATAAGTTGAAATAAGCTACATAATATCATTTAGGAAAAATAGTAAAATGTATTTCATATTAAACAATGTGTTTTTTTATTTTGAAACGAAGCATTGTAACTTAAGTTTACTATATATTATTTTGCACGCCTCTTAAAAATATTTAGTTGTATATAGAACTAAAAATTATAGTTAGAGGTAATATTTTTATTGTTATGTTTGCAATATTTTTCTTTCCGTGTATTTCTTGATTAATTAGTTATTCATTTCCTCGGACCAAATTAAACTAATTTATGGCCTTCTAACAAATTTACCTAAGTGACAAATGGCTCGATTGGCTCTATTGGAAAAAGTGTAGATTAAGTTGGGTATATTAGGCCCATTAATTTGGTTTGGAATAAAACATGTTAAGTTGTATGTTTAACACACAATGCATAATAACTTAGTTTAGAAAAGTGTTATCCAGATTTTTTACAAGCTTTATTTAACTTTACTGATTAGGTAGTTTTGGTTAAATGTTCCAAGGCAAGCGCAGCAAACACACGAGTATGAAATGTGCTTTCGCACTTGTTTCACATTATACTTTATCTACGATTGCATAGGAAGATTTTTGAAAATGAAATTAATTCGATAAAGAATACTTGATAGTTTCGGATTTTATTATTTGCCAGTGTAAAAAGATACTGACAAACTGATGAAGCAGGGGACTAGTCTAAGTAAAATATTCTATGGACTTAGCTCTCCTAACTTATTGTCAATTGCAGAATTGATACGTCATTAAAAATCACTCAGAAAAAGTTGTGGAATAAAACTGCTATCCAGCGATGCGGCAAAACTAACGTAATAGCATTTAATTCACTCTAAGCCCGAGTGATATTATAAGCATGAAAGTAATAACTTCGTCTGCCATGGGCGCCAAAAACTCTACCTGAAAAAACTGCCACTTGCAACCAACTGCAAAATGAGCCGTCCATATATTCAGTTGCTATTTTTGCACAAAAGTATGTTAATGTAGGATATTACTTTGGATGAAAATAAAAATGCAAAGTTGTCTGTTTAACAAACAACGAATCACGGAAAAAATTGATATAGTATATTGTAATCGAAATAATTTAGTAAAATTTTTATTTTTATTTTTTCAATAAAATATGGCACTAAATATAAAGCACTTTGCTTCCTGTTACCGACTATTTTTAGTAAAAGCTTCTTTGGAAAAATTATAGTTAACATAACTATAACTTCGTGAACTAGGTACAGGGTTTTCCCGTATATTTTTCCACCCACCTAGGGAGTTTATTTGAATAGATACGGAATTGTGGGGTTTTTTATGAAGATTTAGAATATTATATCATAAGTGCGAAAATATTATTGCAAATGTCAAATTTTGACAGGTTGTCAGTTTTTAAAATAAAACACCTTGTATATTAAATCATATTCTTGAAGATCTTTTTTTTTTATTTCAAATATATATACTTTTAATACATTCTGTCGATTAGTTTTGGGTATATATACGTTTAAACATTAAAGAAATAGTAAGGTAATTTGCGCTAAAACATAGTGAGCCATAGTCAAGACAATTGCAATGAACGACGCCTTTTTGACGTTTACCGGTCGGAAGTAATTATTTACGAGCATTTTTAATATCTAATACGTTGGACGATGGGTTATTCTGAAGAAGAGAAACTCGACATGATAGAATTATTTTATTTACATGGTAAAATTGCATCGATAGCTCGTAATGAATATCATAGACTGTTTCCAGATAGACCAACACTGACTTGTAGGACAATATTAAACATTGCTAAACAATTGAATGAAAGAAAAACACTTAAGCCAAAAGTTAAAATAGCTATGGATGAATTTTTACCATGTAAATAAAATAATTCTCAAAATTTATACAATTATTCAAGGCAAAAAGTTTTGACCTAATAGAAGGCAAAATCACCACTGAAAAGGGGGATGGATATGTTTTTCGTCACACTTGCTCAAAAAATTCACTTTTCGACCACAAAGTAGCAGAGCGAAAGTTACCCGTTCCTAACGACAACAACAACAATTTAGATCTATTAGCTATAAATGTGTAGAGTGCATATCTGATTGACGCTAATGACACAGTTGTATTTCAATACAAATATAGCCAAGTATTTGAGCAATTTAATATTTAGTTTAGTAAAGTTCACAAAAAAGTATTTACAGTTACAGTTACTTAGTGATAAAATAAGCAAAGAAGTATATTAGAAACATAAAAACTGTATTTTTAAGGGCGCAACATATATGTTTTTCTAATACAGTAATGCACTGTAAATTTTAAAATGTAAGACAGTAGGGGTGTCTACATTTAATTTTTGGGGAAAACTCAAATTAACAGTAAAGGTTTTTAAAAATGGTTTTAACCATTAATAGTTTATTAGTAAACAATTACAAAATAGTATAATAGGACTTAAAAATAACTTCAAATAAGCTAGACAATATTATTTTGGAAAAATATTAAAATGTACTTCATATTTAACAATGTGTTTTTTTTTTAAACGAAGCATTGTGCCTTTAGTTTGCTATATTTTTCCTGCACGCCTTTTTAAAATATTTAGTTGCCCTATATAGAATTAAAAATTATAGTTAAAGGTAATATTTGTCTTGTTATTTTTGCAGTATTTTTCTTTCCGTATTTAGTATAAAAAAATGTTATGCAGAATTTTTACAAGCTTCACTTATCTTCACTGTTTTGGTTAAATCCTGTAATTTAATAATGTATTGTGGAACAAATGCGTATTTTCGGACTTTTCATAAGAGTGCAAAAGTTTGGTAATACGAGCCGAAGGCGAATGCGGCAAACTAGTGTTGGCTACTGAATCGATGTCCGCCACTATTCACTTTGGGTGTATTTATTTTAATAAAGGCGAAACAAAAAAGTCAAAAATCGACGAAGCAATCTCTGAAAAAAAATGTCAGTGATCATCTAGAAATAAACAATAAAATGCCGTCAACATCAAATACTATAATAAAACGCATTTAGTACAAGCTACAATTGGTTCCTGCTGTAAAAATCCTTTGGGTCTTTCAAAAAGACAACATTTTGATAAACAATTATTAAAATTTATTATTAATAGTAGCTGATTACCAACCGTTTGATATAGTTGATAGTACACAATTTCAAAAATTTGTTGCTATGAAAAGCGTCTAGAACGTGTTAAAATAGAAGTAGATAAAGCCGCCTATGTTGCCATAACGGATGGACATCTATAGTTAATCAGAGATTTTATGCTATTACAATTCATTTTATAGATGACAATTGTGTTCTTCTATCACGACTTCTTTCATCGTTAAAGTTTTTAGGCAACACACTTCTGAAAATATAATTCTACAGTTAAAGTCAGAGTTATCAAAGTGGAACGTTGATACAAAAATAGTAGCCTGTGCAACTAGGAAATTGGTGGAATGTTCCCTGTTTTGCCCACACACCAAACTTAATACTACAAGCTGGTTTAATAGAAACTGCGATTTCTTTGGCAAAAGTTTAATCAACTGTTGAATTATTCAAAAGAATTTCTTCGGCGTTAAAAAAACTGTTCAAAAACGTATGAATTGTGCTGTACTAAAATTCAAACAAGACTGCCCGACCAGGTGGAACTCCACTCTTGACATGCTAGATAGGTTTAAAAAAATCAAAAAACCATTGCAAAGCACAATTGCAATATTAAATAATTCTTTCCTTGTGCTTCTTAAGGCCGTTTTACATGCTGCAATTCTTCTTTGCAATATGCAATAGTCTTGAACAAAGGCATGCGCAGTTTAACAAAAGGTACACATGTCTTGCCACTGCGCATGCTTTTGTTCAAAACTATTGCAAGGTTGTGAGATTTTATCAATTTTTAACGAAATAACGACAGAAATAAGTGCAGAAAAAAACCTATCGTTATCAAAAATCGCTGTAATAACCAAAAGTCTTATAAATTACTGCCAATGCCTAAAAAACGAAGAATATGAAAATACAATGTTACAAAATATTGTGCAAAAAATTGTATGATGAGGTAATAATTCGATTTAAAAAAAAAATATATAAATTTAAAAATAATATGGGACGCAGCGCATTTCATGAAGACGATATTCTAAAGCAAACAAAAGAGGATATAATTTCAAAATGTCTCAAAATAAAAGACAATCAAAAAATAAATACACAACTTGCAAAATGTCAAGAACCTAAATCTACATCAAAAACGTTATCCAGCAATATCAGCTTATGGTTCCGACAAATTCCCGTGCCGCAAGCATCATAGAAGTAGACAAATACTCCCAAATGCCTTTGGGAGTATTTCGTGAATCAGTGATTTACTTCTGTAGTGGAAAGAGTACAAAACGATGTTTCCTAGCCCCTGTGAAATTATGAGACGAAGGTTGTGCATTCCAGCAACGTTTGTTCCGTGCGAACGGATATTTTCGAAGAAAGGACAGATAATCACAGACATAAGAAGCCGTCTAAGTTCTGAAAAATCCTCCAAATTAACGTTTTTAAATTGTTATGTTGATTTAATTTAAAAAATAGTTATGTTTTTTTGTTCTGTTTCATCTATTTTATTATGTAGTTTTAACCAAAAATAATTTACTAATAATTTTTACTTTTTGTTATATTAATTAAAATGTTCATTATATATTATTTTAAGCAATATATTATATAAAAAATGTGTCGCTTTATTATTTCAAAATAATATTATATAATAATAATAATAAATGTCTTTTATTAAATATGTATATGCAAACACAATTACAAAATCTCTTATTATAACCACTCCAATCCTGGCGCAGTCGAGCTATAATAGCTACTCTACTGAACCAGGAGAGGAAATGTTTGTGGTAATATAAAATATAAAAAAAATGCGAATAGTATCATAGTTTAATTTTTTTAAGTAGAATAATGTAAAACTCTTGAGTCATTTGAATACAAAACCAAATTTTAATTTGTCTACACATTTTGCATATTCAAAAGATGTTTTTTATATTTTATTTTAAACATACCAGGGCTTAGATTTATAAATTCAGATAGCAACGAATTATAATACTGAACAGCATTATAAGAGAAAGACCGCTGAAACATAGCAGTCTTATGATGCGGCATAGTCAGTTTATCCTTTTTTCTTACGTTCAGAACATGTACAATATGGCGAAATATAAGACGTTCTCTGATAGAAGCAGGCGAAGACGGGTCATTAACAATTTTAATTAAAAAGTTATAAAAGTGTAGATTCCTACGAGCATCCATCTTTAACCATAAATATCATTATATAAGTGGGAAATGTGTTTAAACTTCCTAATACCATATATAAAACGTATGCAAGAATGTTGCACTTTTTGAATCCTAGCTCTACTCTCCTTGTCAAGGCAAAATCCATAAACTGTATCACATCAATGAGACAACACTAGTGATTCACAAAGATTTTTTCTTAAATTTGTATTTAACACGTGTCTAATATTATATAACAATTTTAAAGATAGATATGCCTTTTGCAGAAGCTTTTTTAAATATCCTTTGAAGCGAAGATCAGTGTCTAATAATATACCCAATTTTTTTGCTAAGTTAACTGCAGTCAGCTTGGAATTATTTATAGATATATTAAGATTTTCGTTTAGAAACTTAGCTTTAACTTTGCTCCCAAATACTAACAGACAAAATTTAGAAGGATTTAAATGTAAATTATGCCCTTTAGAAAGTTCACTTAATACTCTAAGATCATGATTTACGTAATTCTCTGCCTCGGCGTAGTCCCCGGAGTCAAAACAAAAATACATCTGTGTATCATCTGCAAATGCTTGCACTTTACAGTAGGATAATGTTTCATGTCAGACGTGTAAATAAGAAATAATAAGGGACTTAATATAGAACCCTGGGGAACACCAGATAGTATTTCCGCCCTATCTGAGAACCTGGAATCAGAATAAACGGTCTGGAACCTGTTGGTTAAATATGAGGTAATAAGGAGAGATGCGTCAATTTCAAAACTCTAATATTTTTTAGCTACAAGAAGGGAGTGACTAATCGTGTCAAATGCTTTGGAAAAATCCAAGAGTATTAAAATAGTATGCATTTTTTATCATTTTAACAATGCTATTTTCATAAAAAATATTATTCCACGGTAAAGCATGTAAGTCATTCAAAAAATTATTTAAATTAAAATTAATAAAACAACGATATTTTAAAATTATAAGACTCCGGTTACTTAAACTTAAATCACAGTACACAAGCTTATGATCAGAAATATTTTCGGTGGGCGTTACACCATGTTTTACTACAATAGATCTATTTGATACAAAAATTGCATCTATTAAAGTGCTGCTATTATTCGTTATACGAGTAGGTTCATCTATAATTTATTCTAAATTATAATTTTCAAATAAAGCCGTCAAGGGATTATTATAATTTAAAAGATTAATATAAAATCTCCCAAACAAAAAATTTCATCAACTGTAGGATAAAGGAAAGAAAATATATTATCAAAGTCTGCAACTAGGGTATTAAAGTTTAAAACAGGTGGTTTATAAAAGACTAAAAAGGCATATGTTTTATTTTTTATTTTAGTTGTAAAAATTAAATATTCTAACTGTTCATTTGTATCGAAATCCAGTGCAATGATTTTAACATTACAAGAGATTTTTACATAAAAGGCTACACCTCCACCTCTACCATTACGATCCTTTCAAAAAAATTGATAATTTGGAATTTGAAAAGGTTGAGAACTGATATCATCAGACAGCCATGTCTCAGACAGCGCAATTATATCAAAGTCATTCTAATATACCAAATTTGTAAAATCATTAAATCCAGTGAACATAGAACGAATATTCAAATGACCCAATTTTAAATTGCACATTAGTGAAAAAGTTACAAGTTACAATTTTAAGTAAATAATAAACTTATACTCGATATATTATACAAGAGAAAACTCTAACTTTGCTTTGCAACTACAAAGAAATAATAAATAACAGTTTCCATTGATAAGCTATTGTTTGCTTTATATCTATTGTTTAATTGCTCATAACTTAAATCAACAAATTAACTTTGAAACCTTTAACTTCTTACAAAATTAATGAAAAAGTAACACTTACCAATTGCAACAAAAATACTTATCTATAATTTAATATATAATTTTAATATATTAATAAAAAAATATATATATATATATATATATATATATATATATATATATATATATATATATATATATGGCATTCAAATATGCAAAGCTAATACAGTAAACCTCCGAATAGATCGATTTAGATATATCATTGAAAAAAAAATCATGCAAATTGTTGCAGTACAACTCTCTCAGGAACTTGCTGAAAAATCCGGTTTAGCATTTTAAATATATAGATAAACAAATTTAAAGGACACTTCGACTTTTTTTAGCAAATCCTGGCCATTCGGGTAAAACTTTTGTATTCAATATTTTCTTTTTTATGGTTTATTTTTTGTGATCACATGTACTCGTTTGCTCAACAGTAATAAACATAAATATTAATTTAAATACCTTAGCTGGGACTTTTTATTATTTATTTATGACCAACCAACGAAGTCAGGTAAATGACAAATGGCTAAAGTGCATTAAAAACGGGATGTGGTGTTTGATATATGGGGTCGATTAGGCGATTAATTTTGTTAAAAATGAAAAATATAAATTTAGGTATCTAATAAATACGGCAAATAGTTTAGTATTAAAGAGATTCTGAGCCTTGTTCAAGAGGTTTGTTTTTAACTTGTGAATAAATCATGTATGCTATGAATTTAATTTATAGGTGTTGTGTAAAAACTTGTATGCAAATCACCATTTTAGGGAGGTCGAACAAAATCAATTCGAGCCAAAATAGCTTAGAACTCCAAGAGTTATTTAGATACATATATATATATATATATATATATATATATATATATATATATATATATATATATATATATATATATATATATATATATATATATATATATATATATATATATATATATATATATATATATATATATATATATATATATATATATACATATATATTGTATATATATATATATATATGAGCCCCAATAGGTGGTGCTAAGTGTTACACTTAGCATGTAGTACTGTTTCAGTATGATAGACGTTTCGTTTTCGATTTTGTCATATCGAGCAATCTGTTATTTCAGTTCTTCCTGGGTACAAGCCTGCCTGATGAGGGTAGAGGCCCAGAAATCATGATAGCAGGTGTAACATAATCGAAAGCAATTTTTCTTGTAGGCCGTTTTGCACCTGCAGAAATTATATATTTTTGCTATTCTACATATATCTTTTCCGGCTAAGAACTTTTGATAAAGATGTGTGAAAGCGTACTTTTATCGATTTTAGTATCTACTCTCAGCGTGATGGTGCTAGTGCATACTTTGCCAAATTACCTATGGGTTTGCAGCCGGAAACCACCGGAGCCCCAATAGTGTGTTACACTTAGCATGTAGTAGTGTTTCAGTATGATAGACGTTTCGTTTTCGATTTTGTCATATCGAGCAATCTGTTATTTCAGATCTCCCTGGGTACAAGCCTGCTTGATGCAGGTTGAGGCCCAGAAATCATGATCGCAGGTAGGTACCCTGTGACATAATCGAAAGCAATTCTTCTTGTAGGCCGTTTTGCACCTGCAGAAATTATATATTTTATGTATATATATATATATATATATATATATATATATATATATATATATATATATATATATATATATATATAATTAAATAAATTGCTAAATTATAAAGTCAACTTTAATAAGATAATTTTTACTCTCTTTCAGGGCTAGCTGTTGTGAGAACTGTAGTGTTTGCTGCAGAAGCGCATTTGTATGCTAATTACTATACAATATTTTCAAAAATCGCACTTATATAACGACCATGATTTTTATGGCAAGGCTATCCGAAGAAGAAGTAATCTTGGTCAGAATACAAGGGTGGGGTTAGTATTCTGTCTGAGGACACATTAGTATGTCTGCTGCGGCCGGCTGCAACAGCGTTCGCTTAGAAAATACTCGTTAACTTAAATTGTCAACAAAAATATTCTATAAACGTTCAGTGCCTGTTCGTCTTCATCCTTCATCGACTTGCAAACACTTGATTATTTTAAATGTTATGCGATTTCTGGGATAAGTGCAGGGGCGTGCAGTCCATGAAAGCAAGGGAACACTGATTCCCCAAAAAAATTACAAAACATCTTCTAAAATGTAATTTTTGAAATAGGAAACCATTAATTTAGTTTATATTAAAAATGCTAAAATATTATCTTAATTATCAAGCCCATAATAAATGCGGCCTTGACTCCGACCCAGCCACCATAGAATACCTAATAGAACCTATGCAGGCCGCTAGCTTCTCTGCAGCCAAGTCCTGTATGCTTGATTTCCTCTGAATCGAGCCAGAGGTTATTGAACTTTCCAACGGCTGTTTGCAATTTTTGCATTTCAGTCGCATGCTTTAAGTGGTGGCGGAAGCTATCGTTGGTGTAGGTTCTTTGTCTGAACGGCTATCCGTGTGTTGTGTGATACGTACGTAGCGTCGTGCATGGTGCGATATGGAAGTCAACAATACGGACGTGGATATGCAAATACCGTCAACTTCGGCTGTCGGTAATAACGTTGAAAATGTTGGAGATTTTAGTAAGAAGAGTGTGTGTGAATGTGTAGTGTGTGTCTTAATAATAAAGGGGTTTTCAACATTAAACTTCGCTGATAAGCTTCAAATAATCTCCAAAGGAATGGCAAAACCGCCTATGAAAAATTTAACCACAAAAATGAAAAACTGTATTAGACATTTTTATCCGGAAAAACAACAGGAACAATTTAAATGGCTAACATGTGTGAAAATATAAGTAAATTATTTTGTTGGCCATGTTTACTTTTTGAAAATGAAAAAGGTGTCTGGAATAAAACTGGTTTTTCCGATTTAAGCAATTTCCATAAAGCTGTAAAAAGACACATTATGTCCAAAGCGCATTTACAGGCTGTCATAAAAGAAAAATTCTTCGACAAAACCAAAATTAAACACGCCCTTAATAAACAGTTGGAAATGAGTAATTATTAATATTAAGAAGACTTATCGATGTTGTTTATTTTCTCGAACAGCACGAATTGGGATTTAGAGGTCAGGACGAAACAAGGATTTCTTCAAATAGAGGAAATTTTCAAGATTTACTTAGTTTAATGGCTAAATATGATGATTGCTTAAAAAATCATTTAGAGCAGTCTAGCATTTTTCGCGGAACGTCGAATCGAATCCAGAATTATTTAATTTCCGCTGTTGCAACCAATTATCTATAGTAATACGCTACGTTAAAACAGACGGAAGTATTCAAGAGCGATTTTTAGGTTTTAAGAATGTGTCCGAAAATCGTACAGCAGATGCATTATATACCCTTGTTTATAACGTTACTAAAGCAATTAATGGAGAGAAAAAATTTGTTGCTCAAAGCTATGATGAAGCTGCAGTGATGGCAGGACAATTAGGGGGTCTGCAAGCTAAAGTTCGAGAAACTTTCCCAAGTACTGTGTTTGTCCATTGTTTTGCTCCTAAATTAAATTTAGTTTTATCCCAGTCCATCAATCACATTAAAAAGTGTAAAGTATTTTTTGTTACTTTAAGTGGCATGGCTGCTTTTTTTTCCAAGTCAACAAAACGTACACAAGCCTTTGACTACATTGTCCACAAACGATTGCCCAAAGTAGCTCCTACTAGGTGGAACTATAATGGAAGACTTGTGTTAACAGTATCTGAAAAACGTGAATCGCTGATTGAACTATTTGAGAATATAATAAAAAATAATGAAACGTGGGACTCAGAAGCAATACATAGTTCGAGGGGGTTTTTGGACTGTTTGAAAGGAGATTTTAATTTTAATTATTTGTTGAACATATTTTCAGAAATATTTCCATTCTCGGACAATGTTTTTAATATATTACAAACTAAAACAAATCATATTGCTTTTTGCCTAAAAAAAGTGGATGATTTTAAGTCCATGTTAAGCCAAAAAAAGAGATGACTTTGACCTATTTTGGGAGAAAACGATGACGTTAAATGTAAAGCCACAAGCCAAGCGTCTTCGAACAGACAAGGTGGGAGATGTTTAAACATTATACAGATGCCTCTTTTATGAAATAATCGATCAAATTCAGCAACAAATAAACTATAGATTTAACGGTTTAAATGATTTTAAATTCCTCGAGCTCTGCAATTTTGATGCATTTAAAGGAAAAACTTTTCCAGAAGATGCGTTTAAAGCTCTTCTTCTTCATTATGGCCAGTTCTTCGACCGAGAGTTACTGCGATCTGAACTAAAAGTGATTAACGAAACTGATGACATTAGCGCAAAAAATAACGCTAAGGAACTAATGCAATTTTTAAAAGACAGGGAGCTGGAAGATGCCTACACCGAAGTGTCGAAATTGTGTGAGTTAGTATGACAATACCTGCCACAATTTCATCAGTAGAACGCAATTTTTCAACACTTAAACGTATAAAAAATTTCGTGAGAAATTCAACGGGACAGGAGAGCCTTTCGCATATATCGCTGTTGTCCATTGAAAATAAACTTCTCCAAAATATGTCGGAGCATCAACGTTTTTATAATGACGTCATTGACGAATTTGCAAAAAATGATCCAAGAATCGAATTACATTACAAATAGGTAAAAAAGGTTTCTAAAAATTGCTTCCTTTTCTTAAAATTTCACCGCACGCCCCTGGATAGGTGTGTGCGGTTAAGTGTTCGCATGCGTATACTTATTTTTTATTTAAAAAAAAAATGTCTCATAAATTCCAAAGAAAAAAACCCGATGAGCGATTCGTTACTCATGGACTCATTAGAGATGACGCAAAAAGGCTTATAGGAAAAGGAATAAGCCCACAAGGAGCCGCCGAGAGGGCTGATATCAACGAAGACGCCCTAAGAAAGAGACTGTGTTTCAAGTAGGTTGCAAAAAGAAATTGAAATTGTCTGTAATTTTTTGAGCATGGACAATCTTTTTTTACAGGATTGCAATCCAAACCTTGCGAAGCTTGAGTTTTATGCAGAACTGAATAAAATTTCCAATCGGTTTAATAAAGATATATAAATGGCTGAATGTGAGTGGGTTGCAGAGTTCATTAAGCGATATAAAAGATTGCGTTTACGCTAATCTGTTTCCATATGTCTTGCGAGGGCAAGAGGTTTTAATGAAGTAAAAGTTGACAGATTCTTCAAACTTTATGAAAAATTCAATTTTAATCCGAATCGAATGTATAACATGGCTGAAACAGGGGATTAGTACTGTTCCAAAAAAGACAATCAGTAAAAGGGAAAAAAGTGGTAGGCAAAGTTAAGTCTGCAGAGACAGGCATTACAATAACTGCATGAGTGCTACTGAACATTATATATCATCTGCCTTCTTTTTTCCGAGAAAAAGGATGAAGAGTGAGTTTCCTGATGCAGGGTTAATGGAATTCAGGATTTATAAATTCTGATTTAGTGATTATATCATTTCAAGGATCACGTTCATTCTTCGATAAAATCTCCCACCTTACCGATTCTAGACAATCACTCGTCCCATATCAATCTAGAAGCATCTCTTTACTGTAGGGAACGAGGTATATCAAATATTACCTTAGCTCCACATAGAAGACACAAGGTCCAACCTTTAGATAGAAGTTTCCTTAGTCCTCTTAGGGAAGGCTGTTACACAGCATTAAGTCGCAGCCCTTTTTAACGAGACCTACAAACAGGTTGTTACAATCGGTATTGCTGCTTCGGGATTTTCAGTGAATGGAATATATCCTTTTGATGAAAGCATTTTTCAAGAGCACCATTTTCTTCGTGCTACTGTAACTGACAATATAAAAATCAATGAACCGCTAATCCAAAGAGCTGAAACTGAACTAAGCAATGATCAGTCAACTACAAAAGAAAAAGAATAACTTCGAGTCCATTTTAAGAAGATTTTGAAAATAAAGAACACGAAGAAAAAGATGATCTAAACAAAAAGAAGAAGAAAACAGTACCATTAATATCCTTTTCTCCGTAAGTTGGACAATTAGTAAATTCACAAGTTTTAAGGCGAATAAATCCAGTGTTCTAAATATGCAGAACAGTGCACCTCTTATGAGAAAACAGTTTATGCGCGAATATTGCTAATAAATACTTGCGCACTTCCAATGTTGAACCAAGTGTGAGCAAAGTTAACGTATTTTGTTATTTATTAATAAGCTTCAGAAATTTTAAGTACATGTATTATAGTTTTCGTATGAATATTTATAGTAGATCAATGTAATAAATACTTATTTGTGCCGTTCGTAACTGGAATATTCTTTTTTTTAACATACCCTAAACAGAAAAGTGCGTTCCTTACCCCAAAAGACTCTATAATGTATCTAATTTTGTTCCGATGTCTTTAATTGCGCAGCAATACCATAAAGCGTTAAGTGAACTGTGTAAAATATTTTTTAGTTTTTTCCCTATTTTCAGGCGATCAGGAAACTTGGCTTATAACCAGCAACAACGTATGCTAATATTACAGAAATGTATAACCTCAGAAAATATTATCTTTGAAAGAAGAAGTCGTTCATATTATACAAGGCGGAATTATCACTTTTTCATAGCCGTCGAGATGCATTTAAACAGCAAGTTATTTAGGGATCAGGACCAGTTTCTTATAATCGGTAACATCGCATCCTAAAAACCGAAAATCATATCATATCAATATGTAATCTTTAAAAGACGAAGTTGTCATTTATATTTTACAGGAGGAAAACTGTTTTTTTTTTATTTGAAAAATTTTGATGCATCAACTACTGGGGTTATTAGCACCAGGTACAATAAAGTTAACAACTCTTACAACTTTTACAATACAGATTACGGTGTTTTAGAAAGTTAATTAATTGCGTTATATTATGGCTTAGAATGTCTTTGAGGGATTTCTCTACCATATTGTGATTTGTCCGTTCCCTCGCGTATTTAGGACATGACACTAGCAAATGTTTTACGCTCACTTGTTCATTACATTGTTCACATATTGGAGGGATGTTCTGTTCGAGTAAATGACTATGCGTTAGTCTAGTGTGACCGATTCGGAGGCGGGTTAGTACAATTTCAGATGACAGACACAAGTTTCTAGTCTTGGTAGGAGCCACTGACGGTTTCACCTCGCGAAGTTTTGCACTTGAATTGTTCCACTGCGACGACTGCCACATTTCGCGTATTAACTTCTTGGCAAAGCACTTGAGGTCATTTGTTGTTCCTGACAGGGTGGTGAATGCGCCGTTGGCTACTGCATCCCTTGCCGCTGCATCTGCCAATTCATTTCCTTTGATTCCTGTGTGTGAAGGTACCCATATAAATGACACAGACTTTCCAGTGTTTTCTAGCTCCAAGAGAAGATTTTTAATTTTTAGTTCTAGTGGATTTTTTGGATAGATTTTGTTTAGTGAATGTAGAGAGCTAAGAGAGTCTGTTAAAATTACACTGTTTGGATTATTATTGTTTTGGATACTTAGTAGGGCTTCGGATATTGCAAATAGTTCGCCTGTATAGGTTGATGCAAAGGGGTCAAGTTTAAAAGTATGCCTTGAGGTATTAGTTATTACGGCTGCACCAGTGCCATTATTTGTTTTTGATGCATCTGTGTAAATTCTAGTCGTGTTAGGTGGAAGTTTGAGTAAAATTTGATTGAGTTCTGTGTTTATTATGTCCGGGTGTGTATTTTGTTTGTCGAAACGAATAAGAGTTGTATTTAGTGAAGGTTTTCTTATAGTCCATGGTGGACATGTGGCTATATCTATGGGAGGAAAATTTGGAAACTGTAAATTTAATGTGTTGCAATATCTGTTGCGTCTTTCGTAGAAGGCAGGTCTTGTTCTAGCCTTGTTTTGATATATTTCTCCATATCTATCTGAAAAAATATTTTTGTATGTCGGATGTTGAATAGATTGTATTTTTCTTGTTGCGTATGCTAGAGACAAAAACATGCGTCTGTAACTTAGTGGGGGTTCGCTGGCTTCGCAAAGTAGACTTTCTACGGGGCTTGTGCAAAATGCGCCTAGGGCGATATGTATGAATTATGTATTTTGTCTATCATTGCTAATGAAGATTTTCTTGCTGAGTTGTACGTTATGCAGCCATAATCAATTTTTGATCTAATGGTAGCCCTGTAAATTCTGATGAGGCAAATTGTGTTGGCACCCCAAGATTTGTGAGCTAGGATTTTCATCACGTTTAGGTTTTGTTGACATGAAATAATAAGATGTTTGATGTAAGGAATCCATGATAATTTGTTGTCGAAAATGAGACGAAGAAATTTTATCTCTTTTACGTATTCTAAGATTCCGTTATGTAATGTAATCCTAGGTAGAACTTGTTCTGTTGTTTTGGAGAAAAGTACACATTTAGTTTTTTCAGTAGAGAATTGGAACCCTGAATTTTGAGACCAATCTTCTAGTCTATTTATAGTTTCTTGCATAAATAAGCACATCGATTGCAAATCTTTTCCTTTCACAGTTAGAACCAAGTCGTCAGCGAACAATCGGAATTTTACTGGTTGGAGAATTTGACTTGAGATGTTATTAATTGCTGTTAAAAATAGTGTTACACTTAATACGGAACCTTGTGGAGTGCCATTAAGTTGGACTGCTTCTTTTGAGAGACATCCATTTACCCTGACCTGAAACTTACGGCATTTCAAAAAGTTTCTAATAAATGTCAGAATGTTGCCCTGTATGCCCCAGTTTTGAAGCTGTTTTAGGTTACTATATCTCCATGCACAGTCGTATGCTCTCTTAACTGTGTGTGCTTACCTAAACGTAACGTGTGCATGTCCGCTCCCGACTTTTTTGAATTTTCTCCAGTTTTAAGTGGAAAGTTAATAATAAATCTTACGCCAATAAATGGATAGAATTTTGCAATTTCGGATGCGCTAATTTTGTCACCTGGATGATTTTTAAAACATTAATAAATAGAGGATTAGTGAAATAATAATAAACATATTTCCAATTGATTTTGTAAACAAAAAATTTTTTCTGTTACAAAATATTTGCTTCTTTGGTAAATGCGCTCCGCGTGCTCGGATCACCGAACTCCACTTGACGTGTATTTGGACAGGGCCGGACTTACTTTTTTAGTGTTTGTTCCTTTAAGGATAGTGCGTAACATTTTATTGTAATGACGAGATGTAAAATATGTAATACGGACGATGCTAAAGTGCCTCTGTGGCCGTGTGGGGTTTGCGATAACAGATATTGTTCTTTGTGCGCTAAGCTCAGCACTTCGGAGGTGCGATGTATGGAGCTAAAAAAACTGCGCGTTCTCTGCTTTCTATGTGTAGATTGTCGGTCAGATGTAAAAAAAAGATCGGAGCTTAATGTTGAGAAGATTTTAATTCAAGTGAAGAATGAGATTATGGGGGAACTCAGATGAAAGCACTGGCTGTTGAAATTGGTTGTTTCAGTGAAAAAGTGTATCGATTAAGCAAAGTGCAGATTGAAATGCTGGGTGAAGTTCGCCCTAGGCTGGAGCATATTGAGAGCAGTTTAGAATCGGCTCAACTTGCCAAAACCGAATCAGGATCATTTGCAAATGCTGCTAAGAAGAAACAAACTGTGGTAGTCAGACCAAAAAATCCTTCCCAAAGTGTTGATGCTACAAAGGGAGATTTGTTGCAAAATGTGAACCCCATTGAGGAGAATATTGCAGTACAGTACTTAAAAGGTACAAGTAAGGGTGGAATGGTGCTTAACTGCCCCACCAAAGAGGATGCTGAAAAATTTAAGCAGATTATTTCAGATAAGTTACCAGAGAAATATGAAGTTAGTTCCCTAGGAAGTTTCCAACACCGTATCCGAATTTCAGGTATGTCTGAAAGATATGAAGATCAAACATTATTAAAATTGCTAAGGCAACAGAATCAATCAGTTTTTTGTCAGTATGAAGATCTTAAAGTATTAAGTATAAAACCTTTAAAAAATAAGCCCAAAATATTCCAGAGTATTATTCTGTTGAATCCTAGCATTTATAAGAAGGCCATGGACAGTGGTTTTTGTTTGTGGGCTATGATCACTGCAAAGTCTTTGATGGTCTTGAGGTTAAGAGATGCTTCCGGTGCTGTGGGTATCATCATATGGCAAGTGGTTGTGATAATGATATATGTTGTCCTAGGTGTGCTAAAAATTATGAACTAAAAGAGTGTAAGGAAACATCTTTAACTTGCGGTAATTATGTAAAAGCCAACCAGAGATCTAATAACAAAGTGGAAACTGCCCAACATATAAACAAAAACTAGTGGACTTCAAAGTGCAAATGTTTAAATAGCAATTACATGAGAAAATTGATGGTAATTTTTATGTGGCACATGTAAATATTAGATCCCCTCTCCCTTCATTTACTGACATTAAAGATTTGCTTTAGGCAACCAGAGGAGGTGGAGTTTGTATATATGTGTCTGCATCCCTAAAGTGTTCAATAATTGATGTGTCAGCAATGTGTCATGGAATATCCCCAGTTGAACAACTCTGGATTGAGGTAGTTTTTAAAAATATAAAAATATTAGTTGGTGTTTTATATAAACCACCCCTAATAAACTATAAACAATTAAGCTGCAATGAAAATGTTTTATCTAGTTTATCGCCATCCTATAACTACTGTATTCTAATGGGGGATTTAAATATAAACTTTTTTGCTAAAGATCCACAGTGTAAATATTTGGACTCGTTGTTAAGCATGTTTGGCCTAAATCAGGTCATTAATGAGCCCACTCGACTAACTAGAGACTGTAGTAGTTTAATTGATATTATTTGTGTTGATAATGAGAGATCCACAGTGTAAATATTTGGACTCGTTGTTAAGCATGTTTGGCCTAAATCAGGTCATTAATGAGCCCACTCGACTAACTAGAGACTGTAGTAGTTTAATTGATATTATTTGTGTTGATAATGAGGTGGATATAAAAAATTCTGGGACCATTGAACTGTTTAATTTAACTGATCATAGATTAGTTTATTCAGTCTTAGATTTAGAGGCCCCAAAGGCCAATGCAAGGGTGGTCACTTACAGGGATTTCCATTCTTTTGATAAACAACTTTTTGATCTGGAAATGCAGCAACTTAATTATGAAGAAGTAATGAATCAAGAGTCTTTGGATTCAAAGATTAATACTTTTAACAAACAGCTTACTGACATATTTGACCGACATGCTTCTATCAAAACTGTGAAAATCAAACGTAAATATAAACCTTACATTACTGATACAATAAAAGAAATCATTAAATTAAAAAATAACGCATTTAATAAATATAAAAAAACTCGGGATATTACACATAGGCATTGCTATCTTGATCTTAAGAACTACCTATCTTTTGCAATCCGTAGCGAAAAAAAAGCCTATATGACTTTTGAGTTGAATAACTCCAATAAAAATTATAAAAAGTTGTGGTCTAAAATCAGTTTATGGAACATTCACTCTAAGATTGGATATAAAATTCCTAATCATTTAAGGGATGTACACTCTATAAGTGACCACTTCGCTAGCATAAGCCCAACAGCTCACCCGGTGAATGATGTACTGGTTGGGTCTTTGAGGTCCACAAGATTGCATGACGAGAATACTTTTGACTTTAAAAATGGATCAGAATACGATGTATATCAGGCTTTTTCTAGGATAAAGTCGAAAATTATGGGTGTTGATGGTTTGAGCTATAATATGATATTGTTCAGTATTCCGATGGTCACTAACTTGTTCAACTTGTGTCTGCACACTGGAAATTTTCCTACCTTGTGGAAAACCTCCATTATTAAACCACTGCCAAAGAACCCTAAGATAGAAACCCTTTCAGAGTTAAGACCTATCTCTCTCCTTCCAATTTTTGCCAAAATGTTGGAGTTACTCATTTGTGATATGATTAAGGAATATTTGTATGATAAGGATATTCTTCCTGGAGTTCAGTCTGGATTTCGCAAGGGTCATGATACTGCATCAGCCCTTACTAATGTTACTACCAATATTTCCAGAAATATGGATGATGGCAAAGTATCCTGCTTGGTTTTACTTGATTATAGCAAGGCGTTTGACCTGATTAATCACCAAATGCTAATTGCCAAGTTTTCATTTTTTGGCTTCTCGGAACAAGTGTGTTTATGGTTTTCTAACTATCTTTCTTCTCGACTACAGTTGGTGGAGCTGGATGGTGCAAGATCTGAGGCTGTGATGACAGACATGGGTGTGTCGCAGGGAAGTGTACTGGGTCCACTCTTGTTTAATATGTACACGTCGGACCTGCCCAATCAGGTTAGGTCTTGCACGGTCCAACTCTATGCTGATGATACCCAGCTCTTAGCTGGTTTTGCCCCCGAAGAGGCCAGTTCGGCTATGCAACAGGTCAATGAGGATTTGGAGAGAGTATTTATTTGGTCTGTTGATCATGGTTTAGTCTTAAATGCGAAGAAAAGTAATTATTTAATATTGGGGTCATCTGCACTTAGGAGTAAATTTTACCTTTGTAACTTTGTAGATTTGCATATTGATGGGTCCTTGCTGCCACCTGTTGAGTCTGCAAGAAATCTCGGAGTCACTTTTGATGTAAATTTAAATTTTGAATTACACACAAAGAAGAAACTTACTTCAGTGTATATTAAACTAAAAACCTTATATTCTTTAAAGTACATTTTGCCAGAAAAAACCAACCTGTTGCTAATTGAATCACTTATTTATCCACTACTTGATTACTGCAGTGTTGTTTATTTTAATTACTTAAGTAATGAATTTCAAAGAAAAATTCAATTAGCTCAAAATACGTGCATCCGCTTTGTCTACTGTATAAACAAATTTGATCATATAACACCAACCTATGTTGGAAATAATATTTTAAAATATAGCTATCGTACAACACTTCATTTTGGTGCTTTTGTGTTCAAGATATTTAGGTCGAGATGCCCGGGATATCTCTGGAACCATATAGTTGCTAGGCAGGACATACATCAACTGAACCTTAGAAATGTTATTAGATTTAGTATACCTCAGCATCGCACTGCTAAGTTTAGGAGTTCGTTTGCCTTTCAGGCAGTAGAGCTACTTAACTCTGATGTTTTTAATTTAATTATTGATATTTCATATGCTTCTTTCAAAATGAAATACAAGAAGTTATTACTCCAAAAAATGCAACAACAGAGTTGGGTTGGTTAGTTATGTCTTTTATAGTTTCTATTTATCATTTTGTTTGTTTCTTGTGTAGGTGGCATGGAAGAACGCTCTGCGAATGTCACCCTTTATGTAATTGTAATTGTATACTTTATATAATTTTTACATAATAAACGTCTTTCTTTCTTTCTTTCTTTCTAATGTCAAAGAACACTGACAGACATTTTTGGTTGTTTGCAAATGCTTCTAAGACTTCTGTCTCTAAATCGATTAGATTATCTTCAGTGGATCTGTTTTTTCGAAAACCATTTTGTTCTGGTGTTAGAAGATTGTATTTTTCAAGGTGCCACATTAGTCTGTTATTGAGAATTTTTTCTATGAGTTTACACAAAGCACAAGTAAGAGAGACGCATTTAAATAGTTAAATAGTGAATGGTTTATAATTATAGAAACGATTTTCGAATTAGTCGACATGGTGGTCGTAATTGACGTATCATAGATCTTTTTGGGAAGTATCTATCAGATTTTTTTATTTTCAAAATAGGCATCAGAACAAGTTGCTTATAATAGGCAACATCGCATATAACAAAATCCTGATATAAAGAACATATTAAACGTTTTTGTAACATATTTATTAGATTTGTTCTTATTTTCATACGGAAATCTGAACAATTTTATATAATCGGCTACGTTGCATTCTAATATAATATAAGAAATGTATAACCTTAAAGTATATCAAGCAGATGGCTCAGTGCGTTTGCAGGTGGTGCAGCGCGTTTACGTGTTGGCCATCTCACGTTGATGTCGATACGGGCGGGTTTAAATTCTCATGAGCTCACCCTTATGTTAGGTCCAACAAACAAAAACAAACAAACAAACTCTTCAAGCGTCGCGTCGCCTAAATATACTTTAATATAGATGAAAACGTATTTTTTACAAAATCTGTGCTGTCATCAACCTACATCCTCATTTGCTACTGCAGATTTTTCTAATTTTTCAATTAACTATAACTAAATTCTTGGATTAACTGCTCATCGAAAAATAAAAAACGCATACATCGTGTTTACATATTTGTATTAAAAAAAAACGTTTAGAACTTATAGACTACCATGTGATTGGTCTAAAAATCTAGACTTAAATACGATGTGACGTCACACTGTGCGAAATAATATTTTTCAGTCTATCCTGGCGCCATGCTGTAGGGAATGTAATTTTTATTGTCACATAAGAAACTTCTGGAAGGAGCTGCAGTCCGATGCCCCCCCTCTGGATTCGCCTTTGCTAACGCCACTTGGATCTTCAACTCGGTATTTCCCCCATCTTAAAACCCATAAAAAAATGCGAGTTCGATATAAATTTTGCTGCAATCTAAATATAAAGAAAAATACTGTATAAATGCATCAATTAGTTCACTTAGGCAAGTATACTAGCTTCAAATAAGTGACGGAAATTTATTATTCTGGGCGGGAGTAGGTTTCACATCTGTCACTTTCGTTAAGTGATGTATAGCTTATTAGATTGCTGAACTTTTCGTTCGCTTTAGACTTTTTCAGTAATTTAATGAATTTACTACAATCCGAAACTTCTCTTTTAATTTTAGAAGTTGATAATTAAATTAAAGTCATATAGTTACTCGGTACAGGAGTTTCCATTAATGTTTTGTCAGCTTGAATTATCTATTTTGATGGATACAATAAAAACCTAAAATTATAAGATAAAGCACTTAGTATATCACTTTTTGGCTTAGTTCAGTAGTGAACATAGAGTTTATTTCTAGATAGAATGTCTTGTATAATATTAGGTTTTTCAGGAAATTTCAATCCTGAATATTCCTAGATATTTTTGTGTATATTTCCTCTGCCAAAGTTCGACGGTTTTCGAGAAAATGACGCTTGAAAATTTAATTTTTTGATACTTCAAAGTCCTGTAACTACCAAATGACCTAATTTGAAACAAAATTCATTTCACTTTTCGATTTTAGTTTTTAAATACATAGGTATTTATCTCACACCAACTTGCGATTTGACAGGAAGTGTCAACATTTGTTCGACAGACTTTTAAAAAATGCATTCTTTTCTCGAATTATGGCGTGTTTAGTATAATTTAGGAGCTGTCTGTAATAATGAAGGTGTCCTTGGGTTTTATTTGTTAGAGATTTTTTATATGCTACATCTCTTAATTTAATACGTTTTTTAATGTTATTTGCAATCCATGGAGTAATTGGTTTACTGTATACTTTCTTGGCTTTTATAGGTGCAGGTTTGCCTTTTCAGTATTTAATATTGGAATTAAAAATGCCTACTTTTTTGTCTATAATCGGAAAGCAGAGAAGATTCAAGCATTTCTGAAAAAGAAGAAGTATTTCTGAACGAGGAAGTAGATTGAAGTGAATCTGAAATCGAAAGTGAGTCTGACGAAAATGATTAGAGAACTCATATTTAGTTAAGTACAGGACTTGAACTGTATTACCATTAATTATTTTGCGTTCTAGCACATGGAAAGTATTATTAAACTAATTGATGGTAAAAATTCGTAAATTAAAATTCTCAAGCGTAATTTTGTCTATGCCATTTGGATAATAAACACTATCCCACGATAATTGTGATGCATTCCTTATATATTCATATCTATTCATAAATTTTATTATATTCTCTATACGACATATAGTCAAAATTGTCCTCCGTTATAGAGACAATGTTTTCTCCAAAAAATCCAAGAATTTATCTTTATTAGGCGATGGAGGGCGACAGTTGGTAACAATCAAAACATTTTGGTTTTTAATATTAGTTTTTAGAGTGATAAATTCGTATGTGCCCGATTCCTCCTCAAGTTGTAATAATTGATGATCTACATTTGACCTTATTTATACACCTACGCCTCCACCACGTCCATTTGCTCTGTCTTTACGAAGAAAATTACCTTTAATTTTTTATGCTGAGGAATCATGAGTGGGAGTTAGCCAGGTTTCCGACAGCCCAACACCATCGAAGTTATAGTCGTAAACATAATTTTGAAACTCCAGTTTACACTTGAAAACGATTGGAGATAGATATCATTTGAAACGTTATGAAACCAAATAATGGAAACAATGCAAGACCGACAGAATGAGTTTACATTGTCTACCAACTATAAACAACAAATAGTTTGACATCGATTTTAGTCAGCCTTTTAAGCTGAAAATTAATAAACCATATTTATTACTTTTCAGAGCTTTTTTGGAATCATTTGGATTTATTACTTTTCTTTTTTACTTCTCTCGTAAAAGGGAAGTATTGTAATCGTGAAAAAATCACCCTCCGAGATTTTTTCAGATCTTCACGTTTTAGGGTTCCTAGATGTTTTCTCAATTCCGTCGGTCTGTCTGTCTGTCAATTCGCGGCATAGCTTAAAGACAACTTACCCGATTGACTTCAAATTTGTATAAAAAATTAAGGGTCATATGGGTATGACCTGGTAATATCTTGGTAAAAATCCAAAATGGCGGTGTAGTGAAATGTTAAAAAAATTACTATGAAAAAACTTCTTATCCAATTTATTACAAATTTTTTGTAAACAACAAATATTATATTGTATTCAATTTTGGTGCAAATCCAAGATGGCGGTATATTAAAATATTTAAAAATTCAGCCTCAAAAAACTACTTAATGGATTGATTTCGAATTGTGTGCCATAACTAATTATGGTATAGGGCTCAACTACTAAAACTGTGTTACTAATTCAAGATGGCGGAACAAAATTGCGGCCAAATAAAATTTTTGTAATCGTGAAGAAAATCACCCTTTAAGGATTTACATATCTTCACGTTTTAGCGTCCCTAGATGCCAAAAAACATATTTTACCAATTCCGTCTGTCGGTCTGGACATAGCTTAAATACTACTTACTCGATTGACTTCAAATTTTGACCAAAAAGTATGTCATATGGGGATATATATATATATATATATATATATATATATATATATATATATATATATATATATATATATATATATATATATATATATATATATATATATATATATATATATATATATATATATATATATATATATATATATATATATATATATATATATATATATATATATATATATATATATATATATATATATATATATATATATATATATATATATATATATATATATATATATATATATATATATATATATATATATATATATATATATATATATATATATATATATATATATATATATATATATATATATATATATATATATATATATATATATATATATATATATATTTATATGTTATCACGACAACTTCAAAATTCACTTTTTAAAAAATGATTTTATTTATAAAACACAAACTTTACTTAATTACAAAAATATTAAAACACTTAAATTAAAATTCAAATATCATACTGACAGCATTACTAGCTATTTCTATTACTAACGTAAAATTATATTCACAAGAGTATTTATATTATTATATTTGCATGCATCAGCATTGTTCCCACGGTAAAGTCACGTAGAGTGTTTCCTACTGATGTTGCATCCTGCGAAATATCAGGTCTCGTCGCTATTGCGTAATGTAACCTCGTGTGACTGGCAATCAGGTCAACGTATTGTATGATATTGCATATAACAACTCCCCCTTTAAGTAAAAAGTTGGGGCGATGCGGCAACTTTTAGGCTTCGTTTTGGAGTTCCATTTCCTCTTCCATAGAGGAGTTTAAGTGCAGGCTGGGTCTTCTCCTGGGAAGAATACTGGTCAACCTCGTGTGTCTCCGGTTCAAAGGCTTCGGAGCTGGGGGCGAGTCATCGTGAGATGAGCTCATGGTGATCATCGGTAGCTTCTTGCGTCGACATTTGCACATGACGTATGTGGAGACTAAGAGAGCGATAAACACTATCGTAGTTACTGTGAACCAGGTCAGGTGTTTGCTGATAAATGGCTGGTTGATGATCTTGTCAAGTTCCTCGGAATATTGATCGAGTTTGTGTTGGGCTATGTTCAACTCTCCGATATCCAACTTGTTAAGCTTTAGTGGTTTGATAGCTACTTGAGGTTTTTCTGGAAGATGTTCGCAGCACTTGTATGGAATTTCTATAGGATGGCTGCGGTAAGTCGCATTCTGATAGTTGTCGATGGTGCGTAGGGCATGCACTCTGGTACTTCTTACAAATGCGTTGCATTCAGGTCGTAATTGTAGAAGACTGTTAGTATTAATGACCTTGGTGGTAGCTTCTTTTCTCTCACACTGGACGGTGATTGGCAGTGGGTTGGAGATGCAAATTAACCAAAGGTTTTGGTCAATTTCCTGAACATTGTATTCTCGTGCAAGCAACAGATTTCATTGGCAGGTTCTCGGTAGCTGGTGGCTTAATTGGTTTAAGAGTTGAGCCTCGCAGATGGAATCAGTGTCTATTGGGTGCGGAAGTACGTTGGAACAGATTTTCTGATTTAACCCAAGAGATTTACAATTGTACAAACTTGGGAGTGAAACGTATAGCATCGAATCATCATCTCTAGCGACATATTTTTGCGTAGTAGAAATGATGTGATGAAACCCTGTTCGATCATCTGATATGGGAATTGGATAAATATGGTATAAAGTGTAAGTTTCAGGTTCTACTAACGGAATTTTAAGAGCAAATATTATTTTAGATTCTGATTGATAAGCTTCTAATTCGATGATATCTATGTATTTAGCAATACTATCGGAATAGACCGGTAGGGGTAAATTATTTTTATGAAGAGCTTGAGAGATTTGTCTTAGAGAGCTAATCAAATCTAGTGGTGTTACTATCAATCTATGTAATATTTTAAGCCGTGCAAATGTTATAGCATTAAGGATGTCATTAAGATAGTTTTCTATGAAAGCGTAACTTTCCATTAGTGATTCGCATAAATCTAAAACATTTACCTTAGCTTGGTAGAAGGCAACAGTGTCACTGATGTCTAGAGTTGCTTTTTGGATATTTTCTACGTTGTCGTTAAATGTCACCTCGATTATTTGTAGTTTTTGTAAAGTGGTGTTAAAGCTCTTAATAACCGATGTAGTTACGGATATTTGATTTTTCATTAGGGTCTCAATGTGTAGTTCGTCGTGAGTAATTTTCTCAATACATTGGTTATAGTATTCGCCATCTGAGGCGTCCAGATTGCCTGTTAACGTTTTCCAAACTGTTCCTAAGCCATTAAGAAGTCCTGCGTTTTGATCGGTGTTCGGCATAATTTTGGGTATCGGCTATTGTTTCTCTGTATTTGAGGTTTACCGAATCGGAGATTTGGCCTAGAAGACTAACATGAGTTTGGATTTCTCCTTTGAATGCGATCATTCGGGGTGTTTCTGCAGATATAAAGGTATTCAAAAGATTGTCTAAGATTTTATCATTTTTGCCTATTGCGTCTTTTATGGGTTGAAGTTCTTTGTAGACAAGAAGCGTCCATTTATCGTTAGAAATTTTAATGGTTCCTTCTTCTTGGATGAATATTCCCACACTATTATTATTGATGGGTGTAATGGAGTATTGCGAAAGGGTGGCTACGATCAGCCAGGAGAATCTGAAAAGAAGAAGATCTATTCAGAATACGGCTTTAGCCTATCGAAATTAAATTTAGAATTTTGATTTGTTTGGGGATTTAGGAGAGTGGCTGAATTTTCGACAATTTCGGTAATTTCAAAAGGTCCGTTGAAAAGGTTTTCGGTTTATTTGCGATTGTTTTACGTATACTTTATCTCCAATGTTATATTCATATGGGTTTTTCGAAACAGACTGATCGAATCTTATTTTAGCTTTTTCTTTTTGGTTTTCTGTCTTTCGTCTTGCAACTTTGTAAAGATAGTTCATTTTATTGTTCAGGTCTCGTACGTATTTTGATATTAGTTCTTTTTGGTTGTACAGGGTTACGGGTGGTCTACTAGATGTATGCCCGAATAGCAGTTCGTAGGGTGTAAATCCGTGTGTCTTGTTTTGCGTGTTATTGTAGCAGATGACAGCATATGGGAGGACGTTAAACGGATGTTCGTCTGGGTTCTCGGCGAGATTGGCTCTAATCATTTCGGAGAGTGTCGCGTGAAATCTTTCGACTGAGCCATTAGATTGTGAAAATGACATTTTTATATCGAAGAGATAACAAAGGTCTTTTAGAAGGGAGTTATTGAACTCACGCCCATAGTCGCAATGGATCCTAAGGGGTGTACCGTAGTGTTAAAAGAACACTAAAAAGGTGTTGACGACTGATTTCGCTGATTTGTCTGAAAGCGGATAGGCTTGAGTAAATTTCGTTAACTCGTCTCTTATTGTAAGAGCGTAGTTTGTAGTAGGATATTCGAAAATGTCTATATTTACTCTTTCGAATGGCGTCTTTGGTGTTTCTGTTATAACTAATGGTCGATTAAGATTTTTTCGGCAAAATTTTACGTTTTGGCAAGTTTCGCAACACTTTATTAGTTTCTCGACATCCTTCACTAAATTAGGCCAGTTGTATTTTACTTTTATACGCCTAACGGTTTCGTTTATACCTCTGTGAAGGTTTAACTTTCCTCGATGGTAATGGTCTAGTATTTGTGGTCGTTCTTCTTCATCTGGCGTTCGGATTAGATCTTGACATTTATTGAATTTTACATCTTTATCAGCTAAGATGTTAGATAGCATTTCTAAAATAGGCAGTTCCACATTATTTTCCACGCAATATACGCTTGATTCTTTAAAATCGTTTTTGGCTTTGAATAGGACGTAAAAGAGATGTTGGGCCACGATTTCGGGGTCGAAAGGTAGAGGTATTGTGTAGTATTTCCTATGTCTTATAGATTTACTGTTCACTATGTTGATTCTTGCGCCCTTAAAGTCGTAATTTTCTTCGAATATATCATCAATGATTTTGTGATGCATTTCTTGCAATTTTTCTTTCCAAAAGAAGGTGACTATTTCTTTGTTCGATTTATCTAGTAGTTGTGTATTCGCAATCTCTACTTTTGAATAGTCTATGAGGGATCTGCTTTTGTACAACTGTGCGAATCTGTTGTAATCTTCGTGTACTTCCTGATCCTCGTCTCCAGTATTATTTTCTGCTGTTTCGTCAGGTTCGGATTCTTCGTCATTGGTGGCATAAACGTTTATCTTAGTTTGTAGTTTTTCGCATTCTTCAAAATAGTTTATCTTAAGTCTTGAGAGTGTATCTGCATTCTTGTTTATTTTACCAGGTTTGTATTCGATCTTATAATTGTAACCTTCGAGTGTTAAGTGCCATCTTGCTAGCCTACTCCCTGGATCTTTTATAGAAAAGAGCCATGTTAGCGGTCTGTGGTCTGTTGTCAAGGTAAATTTCCTACCAAAGAGATATGACCGGAAGTGCTTGACAGCCCAAACGATTGCTAGCGCTTCTCGTTCGATAGTAGAATATTTAGATTCGGCATTGCAAAGGGTTCGAGATGCATAAGCTATAGGAAGGTCTCTTCCTACTGGTTATATTTGCAAGCATCAGCATTGTTCCCACGGTAAAGTCACGTAGAGTGTTTCCTGCTGATGTTGCATCCTGCGAAACTGCGAAATATCAGGTCTCCTCGCTATTGCGTAATGTCACCTCGTGTGACCGGCAATATAAATATTTATATATATATATATATATATATATATATATATATATATATATATATATATATATATATATATATATATATATATATATATATATATATATATATATATATATATATATATATATATATATATATATTGTTTTTATGTTAGAGTAGTGTATTATTTGGGATTAGGATCCAGTAAAAAAAACAAATGTTTTTTTTTTTATTGTCGACGTTTCGCAACTTTATTGTTGCATCCTTAGGACACATAAATTTTATATCCTGCGTGATACTCATATTATCAATCTTTACCTACCTACTCCATTTGCTCGAAGATATTTCCTAAATATTAAATTTCTAAATGGTTTTCGTTAACGATCTTTTTGTAGTTATCTTAGAGTGGTATATTATTTGGGGTTAGGAAATATCTCCGGACCAATAGAGTAAGTAAAGGTTAATATGGGTTGCATGCACGATATAAAATCTATGTGTCCTGAGAATGAAACAGTAAATTGGCGAAACGTCGGCAATTTAAAAAAGGGCTTGGCATTTCTTTTTTTTACTGGATCCCAACCCGAAATGATATACCACTCTAACATAACAAGGCGATCGTTAATCAAAAATCTCTTTGGGCTTTTTCGCAACTCAATAAAAGTATTAAACTTGAAAAAAACTTTAAATTGATAATATATTTAACCAAGCATAAGAGATTATGTCATTTACCTTAAGTTTTTTTTTAATTCTCGGCGTTTCGCAACTTTATTGTTGCATCCTCAGGACACATAAATTATATATCCTGCATGATACCCATATTATCAATCGTTAATAAAAACCATTCAGAAACTTAATATCTCGGATATCTGCAGACTAACGGAGTAGGTAAAGACTGCTAATATGGGTTTCAATCTAAGATGGCAAAACAAAATGATGGCCAAATAAAATTTTTAAAAAATCTTGTTCAATTGCTTTTAAGTTTTGCAGAAAAATCAAATGTGAATATGGGATACTTAGTAAATTTATTTTAAATTATGCCCAAAAGTCAAGTGTGGCATAGGGTAGAGAGGAAATGGTAAATATATTGGTAGGAATCCAATATGATGGAACAAAATGGGGCCCAATAAAAATCAAGAGACAGTATATGTAACACATATATATTGTGACTATGTACTGAACTAACTTGGATTACACTTCACTCTTCCCAATAAAAGTAATAATTTACCCGGAAGGTAAAAGAATTTACCGATATTTTTTTTCCTTTCTAAAAGCCTGATTTTTAATTTTTTTTAATATACTATTAATTATTTATTAATTTAATATTACGGGACAAATTGGTAAATTTGTGTTTTCTATACTTTAGTTCGAAATACATGTTTTGTGAACAGCGAACTGCGTAATAAATAACTAGTGAGAGATAATTTAAGCACATCCCCTTGGTAATTATTACACTTGTGTAAAAGCGTCTAATTAAATTAATTATTGTTTATGAACAAACTACGTAGAAATAACAGAGTTCAATTCTAAAACTTAGCAAATTACGAGTTGCTCTAAGGACAATATTCAATTATGTAAAAAGCAACTTTATCTGTTTCTAACGATTTTTATTAAAAATTTACGAAATCATTAGCCCAATTAACCCAAAAACGTTGATAATGCGTTTTAATTTCTAGGCGCTTGGGAGTAGTATTATTAATTAAACCAGGTTTCCGAGCTTTATCCTTGTAAAAGAGTAACAATTAGTTTTCATTTATCCTCGCTAATGTGGCTGAGCCGGTTAGGCTTTAAGTAGTAGTAAATGCATTATCTGTTAGAGACCTGTAGCAGGAATATATGCGGCTTACATTCAAATAATGCACTACTAATAATAATATAATTATTTTGTAAATTTTAATTCAATTATTAAAAAAGTTCGCAGAAATATTTTAGTTCTTCGATTAGTAGCTATCTTTGATATATTTTAAAAATGCCCCCCCCCCCTCTATCAATACGCACGCGTAAGTTAGCAGAATTAAAAAATATCTGATCCTACTAATGGAAAATGTGTTTAATGCTATTAGTATATAAAAAATCATGATTACAAAAAAATCTAATTCTAAATTTAATAGGTACAACATATGTTTAAATTTTACCATGAATCAACCAACTTCTAATTTTAATTTGGGAGAAAAAAGTAACGCGATGTTTAAATCTCGTAAAGACGTTTCACATAGTATGATCAACTTCTAAACTCATTAGGAATAAAAGACATCATATTGGATGTTTTCAGCTTTTATTTGATTTGTACGAAAATAAATTATTTGAATTAAGAACAAATATAACGATCATTTAGACAAATTGGTGTTCTATAGGGAACAGTCTTCGACCCGATTAACTTAATCGCCTATATAAACTATTTAACTTCTTCTAATAAAATGCCATAATAACATCCTATGTTGACGACACGGTTTATGTTTTTCGGAGGATAAATGGTGGAGAGTCGAGCAAGTATAGATTTGGTTGTAGTCAATAGATGAATTGAATATTGTATAAAATATTTAAAAAATAGAACCGACTAATCGCTAGAGAGCAAAAAATAATATTATATTTATTCCTTAAATATAACATTTTGATATCGACGCCCAAAGCAGCCTCACCCAGCCAATACAAAACATATGATTGATATATTTTATATTACATTACTTAATCACCTATATAAACTATTTAACTTCTCCTAATAAAATGGCATAATAACATCCTATGTTGAAGACACATTTTATGTTTTTCGGAGGATAAATTGTGGAGAGTTGCGCAACTATAGGTTTGGTTGTGGTCAATATACGGCTTGAATATTGTATAAAATATTAAAAAATATAGAACCGACTAATCGCTAGAGAGTAAAAAATAATATTATATTTATTCCTTAAATATAACATTTTGAAATCGACGCCAAAAGCAGCCTCACCCAGCCATTACAAAATATACTTGATGTATTTTATATTACTTTACATATAAACCAAATATATAGCTAGCCTTATACAATTTAAAATTGATGCCCGAATCATTTGCTCTTAGCGTGCCTTTGTAGAACTACACATGAGCGAACTGCTATTTTCAACCTATCATATCGCTGAGCCCAAAGCCAAATGGCAACACTGACTTCCTATAGGAAGTTCGTAAATGTCCAAACAGCACAATAATGAATTCGCATTTGGAGACATGTGCAGAAATATTTTGGGAAACTTGCAACTGTTGGCTAGGTTAGTGCACGAAGATTTTATTGACGGCCGTGTTATAGAAGAAACACCTAGGTAAACTAAATGTAAACTATAAAACAACTCCAACCCCAGCAGAGATCAAATTTATTCGCTAGTTCAACTTCAAAATAGTGACGCGACCATCTCTGAATAACATTAAAATCTGTATTAGGTTAGTAAGCACTAGTGAGTATAGGTAATACGCGTATGTATATTTTCTTGATATACGGGTGACAATGAAACTGCTACCCAGGGCGCCATTTGACAACGGCTAGAGATAAAAATATTGAATTTGGTGTGTTGATAGGGTTGAATATTTTGAACATTTGCAACAAAAAAACAATTATTAAATATCGATTCCGGTTTCCACGGAAATGACCGCGACTTCGATATTTTAAATAGAACACCCTATATATTTTATGTTTTTTGAATTCTCTTAATAATTCTAAAGAACTTTTGTATAACATAACCTATGTCTAAAATGTATAGTTTTCCAAATATAGTCACTTCAAAATGTGCCATAATTCCCACTTATTTGTGTTTTATGGAAAAACGGAGTAGACTAGGATAAAAACAATCAGGGTTATTTACTTTTTATTCAAGCCTTCATCCAACAAAATTTCAAAAAAGAAAATGTTCCGAGTTTTAAAAAAATTTGTTTTTCGCAAATCGAATTTGCAAGTTTTGATCAGATCCTGTACCATAACCGGTCAACTGACTAGAACAAAACCTTTACTACCCAAGCCTATATTTTTATCCTTGATCCACATATGACAAATTCAACTTCTATAGACCGCTGCAACCTTGAAAATTTGATACCCTATTTTCATGCTGTTAATGGTCATCTAAAGCTAAAATCAGTATTACTGGCACCTATTTAATTATTGCACCGGAAAAGTTGACCATGGATTCAAAATAATGTACTGTTCAAAGAAATCCTCTTTTAACTAATTTAAATTTTAAAAAAGAAACGAATATGATAAGGTCGAAACAAATGAACTTTATTATACCTAGAGATGATTAATATTAATTAATCATAAAAGAAATAGAAAAAAGAACGTACTTAATCATAATTAAGATTTTCAAAAACACGATCTTTTGTTCAATATAGGTCTCACATTTTCAACAATTTTCCGTAATACATTTTCTTTTTGAGTTATACTAATATTATGAATAGCATTAATAATTCGATTTCTCAAAATGTCCATATTTTCAGGTTGAGTTAAATAGACTTTTTCTTTGATATGACCCCAGAAGGAAAAATCTAGAGGTGTCAAATCAGGCGAACGTGCTGGCCACCTTACAGGTCCATTCGTTCTTATCCATTGGTCCTCAACCCTGTCATTTAAATAATTTACACAAACTCGAGCATTATGGGCCGGTGCACCATCTTGTTGAAAGTAGATGTTGGGAATTTCTGTAAGAGATAAAGAGTTTGTGCTGAAAGGGGCTTATTAAAAAATATTGGGCCCACAATTCTAAAACACCCAGACCACAAAAGACACATAACGAAGTCGCGGTCATTGTCGGGGAAACCGGAAACGATATTCAATTGTTTTTATGTTACAAATGTTCACAATATTCAACCCTATCAACACACTAAATTCCATATTTTTATCTCTAGCCGTTTTCAAATGGCGCCCTGGGTAGTAGTTTCATTGTCACCCTTTATATTATTACAGATTAGTCATTATTTGGGCGTCGACTACAAAATGTCTATATCTAAGGAATCAATAAAATTTTCTTTTTAACTTTTTAGCGATTTTTTTTAAAAAGTCGATTTTTTTTTCTTTTTTAAATATTTTATTTTTCACCTTTTAGTGATTTTTTACAAGTTACATTTTTAAGAATGTTACAATTTGTAGTATATGTATATCCAATTGTATATAATATAATACAAAAATTGACGAATAGAGAAGTAAGCGACACTATTAAAATTGTATTTTATAATAAATCCTTAAGAAAAATAAATAAAAGTAAATTATTTTTGACAGCTACGTTTTTTGAGTTAGACATTTCTAATCCTTTTGAGATATTTTTCATTAACTATTATGGTAATGATAATAATATATATGTACCTAAACCTAATTTAACTCGTACTCAACAGATATTAATTTATTGATTTAAACTCAAGTCTTCCAAATAAAAAAAAAGCTTAAAACAAGCTGTTAAACTAGTACAAGGCTCAGTTCAGTTACATACCACTTTGCTTTTCGAAACGATTCCATGATTTTACGTTCGCACTATAGTTGCGCAGACTTTAGAATCAAATAAAGTTCTTAACAGTCCTCACGATAAAAGAGCAATTGTAGAAATCCAAAGATTGAGGGAACTCCCATAAGATATATAATAATGAGATCTTGGCTCTAAACTACTTTGTAAATAAAATAATTTAAATATTAATATCAGTGATGTTTACTTAGTTAATTTTTTGTAATGTCATTTAATTTATTGAAGAAGCAGAATCACAATAATATCAAATTTATCAAAAAGAAACAAAAGTGCTAAGGCAAATTATAAGAAGAAATCAATACCCATAGATTAAAAGGATAATGGAGAAAAATCGTTACAATTTGTGGAAAAGAAGTAGCAAGTAAGTGCCATTTTCAAAAAGATTAAGATTTTTCTAGTAAAATAATCTACCAAGAATGTGCCACCAAGTGCCACTATATTTCAAAATGTTATATGTATTTTGGCACTTGACGCACTTCTATACGCAGTCTTGAAACGACATTGATTATTTTACTGGAAAACCCTTAATCTTTTCGAAAACAGCACTTTTGTTACTTCTACTTCTCGAATTTGTGTACGAACTTTTCATAAAACATAAAATTAGGCATACTGGGAAAACCATGTAAACATGCTCCTTGCATTCTATTTCAAGTTTGCTCAAACAAATGCTTAATTAAAAATAATAATTATAAATAATGTAATAACACTTGCTTATGCCGAAAAAATGTACAGAATATGTTGCAAAAAATTGTTCAGTCTATAAATTTCACACTAACTCCAGTTGCCATTCGACATTTTCAGATTACGTGAATTGCTCTAAAATTTAGCATTTGCAATCTTGTACATGACAATATTTTATATATCTATAAAATAAGTTATATCAGTAAAGGAATGTGCATGCTCTGCTGAAATGTTTACGACCAAAGAATAAATATGCTCAAACATAATCCTGGGAAGACCAGGGATATAACCATATGAAATACATATTTTAATCTTCTAAGGGAATTCCTTGTTTACTGGCTGTTTTGCATATTATTGGAAAACTTTCCTTTATATAACATTCCATTATGCATAGGGTGATCACACATCTTATTTTTCATCACTACAAAAATTAAAAAATATATGAGCTACTTGTTCTTACAGCTTTTGTAGAGGTATCGAAAAATTATGTAAAAATAATAACTCACAAAAAAATTAATATTGTTTAAATGGGTCAACCTACACAGTCCATTTAATACTGAAACGCGTGGCACATGGCAATGAAAAAAATGACAGAAAATCTTTTTTGCAGAGTGTTTCAAGGAGCATACGCTAACGTATGGGATATGACTTAGATTAAATACACGGAAAGATACCTCACAAAACAATAAACCGTGACTAAGGGATCATTTTCTACCCAACCACCCCTCACCCCGAAAATTAGACTTCGTTTATTGGTTGCATAAATGGGGTGTTGTGATCGGTTTAAGAAGAGGATTGCATTTAATGTGACTTATGTTTGTTAAATTTATTTTGTGGTCGGTTTCCTGATTATGTAAGAATAGAGCTGAGATTGTTCGTTTGTTTCTGTTGCTGCTGAGTTTGTGCTCTTCCACTCTTGCTGATATTGGCCTGTTAGTTTGCCCCATGTACATCTTTTCACAGTCGTGGTACGGAATGCTGTATACTCCGTGGTTTTCTGGTTTGATTTTACCTTTTGGGTTTCCAAGTAGTTCTATAGTTGCTTGTGGCTCGTTATGTTTCCTAAGAATTCTTCCGATTCCGCCTGTTGTAATTTTTTCATACGGTAAGACTCGTTGTTGCTTTCCCGGTTAATTAATTTTTGTTGTTCGTTGTTCGGAAACCCTGTGAATTAATAGCTTTCTCTATGGTGCGATTTGTGTGGCCATTTTTCTTTAAAGCACTAAATATTATATTAAATTCGTTTTGTCTCGTCTGTGTTTCAGTTAATCGCACAGATCTGGATATTAGGTTATTGGCCACAGCTTGAAGTTGTGGTGGATGTGGGTGATGATGTGATCTTGCATATAAATATTTATCTGTATGTGTGTGTATACAGTGTATTCGAAATGTCCGTTATGCAATTTTGTGACCAGAACATCTAAAAATGGAAGTTTATTGTCTTCCTCTATCTCTAGAGTAAATTGTATTCTGGAGTGGATTGAATTCATGTGAGTCAGAAAATTTTCGAACTCTGTATGACCATGTTGCCATATAATAAATACATCATCTACATAACGAATCCATAATTTGGGCTTTAAACTTTCTTTCTCAAGAGCTTCTTTCATGAAGTATCATAAATAAATTCGAGATTACTGGTGATAGCGAGGACCCCATTAGAGCACTATCTATTTGTTTATATATTTGCCCGTTGAATGAAAAATTAGTATTTTTAAGGCAATGCTCCGAGAGTTGTACTATATATGACTTGAAATCCTTGCTCACAGCAATCCTGTCTAATGCTTCGTCGATGGGAATACTGGGATACAACGATTTGACCTCTAGGCTTGCTACGATATCGTCTATTTCAAGACCAATATCTCGTATAACTCGAGTTAAATGCTCCGAGTTTCTTATAAATAAATTTATTATTAGTGAACTTTTTATTTTATTTTTAGTTGCTTTTCTGGGTACCTAGTGGGGGTTCCTTGAAACAGGCTTATAACAATATCCTACATTTTTTTTATGTATTCTGGGGTATTTATAACTACAGTTTAGTTTCCTTTTTCTGCTGGAAAGATATAGATATATTATATATAAAAAGGAGGACTAATTGTACTTACCCCAAATATATCTGATAATTTAGGTTCAATTATGCTTTGGACAAAGTCTAGTCTGTCTTTTTCGATAAGCTGATAGGATTTTTTAATTTTCACTTTTCTTTCGCTGAATTAGACTTCGACATCTATATTTACAAGAATTTATGACATTTGCTGAGGTAGATCTATTTTTTGATTATATACTAAATTATAAACATATTTTATATAACACATGTCAATGGTTTTAAAAATATTAGCAATTAAAGTGTCAAAGCAAGCTTTTTAAAAAATTATGCTATATGTTCAAATATCAAGTAGCCATGAAAAATTATCATCAAAAAAAAAAGGTAAGCTTTAATTAGGTATTTTAGTGTCACAATAGTAATTAAAATGCAATACGCAGAAAGCGAAAAACATAATTTCAGATTAATACGTTCGAAATAAATATAATGAGGTGAAAAGCCTTGATACAGGGAAATTCAAACTGCTTGAAAAAAAATATTCGAGAAGTAATCAAATGTACAAGAAAAAGAATCTAGCAGTTAAGATTTTCAACTAAATATATTTACAAATTTACATAATTTGGTAAACTTTGATATTACGTTCAGCAGAAGAAGATCCAAACATATCATATTGTGTGTAGAAATTTCAAGCAGCTTGTCCGACATTTTAGCCCATTTACACGAGATTACCGGCTTTAATCTCTAGCCCATCATCATGCAGTTCTTAAGCTATTTAATTAATAAAATTGTTGAGTAATCGCTTTTTATTTTTACTTTCCTCATAAAAAGGAAGTATTGTAATCGTGAAAAAATCACCCTCCGAGATATGCCTACTTCTAGATGTCGAAAAAACATATTTAGGGCTGGTATTTTCATCTCAGTATAATTTTATTCGGTGGATATTTTCCATGGTTACAATTGCCCCAACAATCCTTTCCACGGTAAATATTCGAACAATAAAGTTATTTGGGTATGAAAATACTGGCCCTAAGGGCGACATGAGAATGATCTGGTAACAGTTTGGTAAAAATCTAAAATGACGAAACAAAATTGCGGCCTAATCAAAATACCTAAAAATTCAGCTTGAAAGAACGTCCTAAAGTGCGGGACACGAAAGAAAACCGAGCGGTCCTTAAAATAAAGGTTCATAGTCTTAACCAAGCGGAAAAGTCAAATTTGTGTACGCAAATAAATTTTATGTTATTTTATTTGTTGTAATAGTTTGCCGCTTCACCTATAAAGTGCACCAGCTAAGCGGTACGAAAAATTAATCGAGGATTTAGTAAATTTTGCACTGGTCCACTTGTAATTGGGATTGGAAAGGTTCAAGCTTTTGCCAGTGGCGCCTATACATTTCGAGCATTTGTTTCCATTTCTATATAAATGCGTTGCGTTGAATTTGAATTATTATTTCGAAGTAACGATGGCGAGCAAAAGAGGAAAAACAATTCGAAGCGGTGCACGTGAAGTTATTGCGAGCGTTATAGAGGCCTGTACTATAGAAGCTGAAAATAATAGTTTGATTATTTTAATTCAAAATCGACCAGACCGCGCTGCATTTTACACTGGTGTTTCGGAAAGTAGTGTAAGAAAAATTCAAAGAGAACAATAGAGGATTTTTATATAAACTTGAAGAAGGTTCCAACCTACAAACCCCTACTTCGTGCTATAAAGAACAAAATAGATTTTCCGTACGGGTATAAAACCTTAAATCGGCTTTTACGATCAAATGGTTTTGTTTGGCGCAAGTGCCAAAATAATCGAAAATTGCTCATTGAGAGAAATATTTTTCACTGGCGGGTGAAATATCTATCAACTGTAAGGCAATATAGGCAAGAAGGACGCAATATTGTGTATCTAGACGAAACCTGGGTAAATAATGATACGACAGTGAACAAATGCTGGCAAAGCGAAAGTGTTACAGGTGTTGTTCGGGAAATCCGCTCTAGTAGTCGCTTTATTATAGTTCGTGCTGGTTCAAAAGCCGGATTTGTTCCAGGTGCTGCTTTAGTTTTTCGCTTGGAACTAACAACTGGAGACCATCATGCACAGATGAATAGAGATAATTTCGAAAAATGGTTGCTCGCGAAGCTTCTACCTAACATTCCTTCCAAACTAGTCGTGGTAATGGATAATGCGTCTTATCATTCTCACGTAGAAGATAGTGCCAACTAAATACTCTACAAAAGCTCCTATGATATCGTGGCTTAAATCGAACAATCTTGTTTGTGATCCAACATAGAGAAAATATCAATTATATGAAGTAATATCAGCCAACAAGATTAGAGAAAAAAGTATAAAATTGACGGTCTTTTACGTAACCTCGGTCATACACCTTTACGGCTGCCTCCATACATGTGCGACCACAACCCTATTGAACTTTCACCGGTGAACTTTCAATTAAAGATTTAAATAAAATAACATTAGAAGCGATTGACTCAATATCGGTTGAAAATTGGAAATAGTATGTTAAACATGTTCGTTCTATTGAAGATAAATACTGGGAAGTAGATGGCAAAATTGAAACGGTTATTAATGATTTAGTTATCACACTAGAATCTTCAAGTAGTGACAACAAAACCTCATCATTTTCAGAGGAAGACAACCATTTATAAGGAATCGAACCATTAAAATCACAGCCGTCAGCCTCAAAAATGGCTTAGTTTTTTTCATATATCTTGTAAAATTGTTCATAAAGTAGCTGTCAATAAACTGCTTCAAAATAATTAATTTTCTGTTCAATACCGGGTGTCAAAAAATATCTAATATTGCAATTAATTTTTGAAAAACTACAGAACTCATATTTTTTTTTAAATTTAACTCATCAATGTAGTTATAGTAGGGGAGCCAGCACTGATTCCAGTGAACAAGATTTATCAAAATTTTAACTTATACGGTTCGACTTTGGGCTATTCGGGTATGGCAAAACTGACTGTTTGTCTCCGTCTGTCTTATTACTTTATACAGGGGGCGTCATTGTGAAGTACTATACAGGGCGTTTCCTAATTGCGTGCCAATGTTAAAGGGGAGTGATTCTTGGAACTTTTTAAGAAAAAAGTTTAATATGAACCTAAAAGTCTTAACTTTGGAGATACAGGGTTTTAAAAAAACATTTTTTTAAAATCCTAATTCTGTTGCTATTATAGATAAATAACTGTGTAAAATTTGAAACACGTCTTTTATGCACAAAATGGCATTTTTTATTAACAATCAACTTTTGAAATTTCTACCAGTGGCGTGCATATGTAATTAACCTGGGTAAATCCGTATGCTCCTTAATGCATAGAAGACGTGTATCAAATTTCATGCAGTTATCTACAGTAGGATCAGAATTGGGATGAAAAAAAATGTTTTCTTTTTAAACTTTACCATCCTGTATCTCAAAAGTTAAGACTTTTAGGATAAAAAAACACTACCTTTAACATTAGCACGCAATTAGGAAACGCTCTGTATAGTACTTCACAATAACGGCCCCTGTATAAAGTAATATGACAAACGGAGACAGACGGCCACATTTGACATACCCGAGTAGCCCAAAGTTGAACTGCATAAATTAAAATTTTGATAAATCTCGTTCACTGGATCCGATGCTGGCTGCTCTTGTAATATCTGGACTTGTAAATCGTGTATCACTATACTGGGTAATCCAATAACGGTGGACGTAGGCAGTAGCCCGATAACCGTTAATGACAGAACTCAAGAAAAAATATATTTATAGGTAAAGCGATCAAGAAAAATCAAAATTAAATCATTTTAAAATTCGAAAGTTCGCCGTTTTTGCAACACAAAAGAGATATAGAATATATAGATAGATAGAGATATATAGATACACGAAAGAAAACTGACCAATATAGATAAAGGTTCATTAAGCATAGTTACATTTTTTAATTATCTGAAGTCACTTTAACAGACTAATATTTCAAATTTTCTACAAGAATTAGTTGTGCTATAAAGATTAACTGACAAAATTTTGGCATGGTTTCAAATTAGCGGAACAAAATGGCGACCAAATAAAATGTTTGTAATCGTGAGAATTACCCTCCCAGGTTTTACATACCTTTTAGCGTCCCTAGATGCCAAAAATATACGTATACCTGCCAGTTGGCGGAGTAGCTAAAAAATACTTACCCGATTGCTTTCAATTGTTGGTCAAAAATATTTCGATGAACTGGTAATATTTTAGCAAAAATCCAACATGGCGTAATAAAATGGCAGTTTAAAAATTAAAGTTACAAATTTAACACGACGGAACAAAATGGCGGTCTTAAAAAATCAGAGTACAAAATGCTTATTTAAAATTTTACCCAAAAATCAACTGTCGTATAGGTAGAAACTGGTCAAATATTGGTACGAATCTAATATGGTCGAACAAAATGGCACCCAATGTTTGAAAATATAGTATATATGTGTTTAATTGATTCCTGGGTTTTTACGTGGACTTTCCTTTAGGAAAATCCACGTTAGGCCCAGTTTAAGACTGTACTATTTAGAAGACGTTGGTTTTTTCTAGATCCGCGTATAGATACTAATTTTGAATCTTGTTTAGTTAAATTTTAAGATTAAATAGCATCAAAAATAATTAATGTCCTGAATCTTACCTCAATTGTCAATTATTTCAAGAATGGAAAACGGGTAATCCGGATACAGTAGTAGTCCAAATATGTCTGTAATAAAGGCAATTTTACGGGCCCACCATTTCTAGCGTTACTGGCAAAATTATCGCGAAAAATACTGGCTAGCTAAACAAAAATTTGATGAATCAACTCGTCAATATTATCACGTCACTGGTCGATGGGTTTTCGGCAACTTGTATTCTCGACCGCCCCCTCTCCTTTTCTTTTCTTATATCAAACAATACTTCTAAAATTTGTAGATGGACAAAAAAAGTAAAATAAGCAAGAGAATAAATAGGAAAATGTATCGAGGGTGTCAAGATATTATTATTAACTGGCGTTTAATTAGTAATAATTTTCTTATATGTGGCAGTCCATAAAATTCAAAGTATTTAAATATATGTATGACGACCAATTAAATTTATCCAAAGGTACTACTTATCTTTTAATTATAATTAGTTAATTGTACAATAAACCTGAAACAAAAATAAATCCCAATAAAAAACTAAAACATATATAAATTGAGTGACATTTCATTACATTAACAAAAGGAAAAATTCAGAACGACAGAAGTTCCAGGTAAAGGAAATGTAGCGATTTTTTTCTTTGCATTCTATAGTTAGGTGTTTAATATTATATGATATGTTTCGGATTAAAATTCGGTATTCGTGTAGTGGCTATCTGCCTGATGGAAATAAAAAGCGCATTTATTTATTTATTGAAGCAAAGAGAAATATTTATATAGAAGATTTGTTTTATTATAAAGTACAACACATAAGAAAGCAGCATTGGAACTACATGCTATTGTATTCGATAATCCCCCTTACGTATCTTCCCCATTTGTCCTAATGAGATGTTTATCGATGAAATTGCTATTATGAACACATGTTGATTTAGATCGGCTCGAAACACAGTGATGAACAAAAGCCTCCCTATAAAACTTGTTGACGAAAATCAAAACCTCAAAATTTGCAGTTTTGAATTTTGTCTTTACATTTTGCAGGTAATTTGCTTGTTAGCGTTTTTACTTCTCGTAATCGTGAAATCATCTTCCCAGGTTTTTACAGACCTTTACTAGATGCGAAAATATACATATTTTGTCTTTTCTGCCTGCTTGTCTACAGAGTATTTTAAAACAAATGCGAAAAACTTAAGGGGGATAATTCTTAAGTTCATTTTAAGAAAAAAACTTCATATGAACATATGTCCCAAACCTCATAAATTTTAAGAAACAGGGTGTTAAACTTTTCAGAAAACAATCTTTGTTTTATAATATTTCGGATACCATTCTAGATATCCTCTTGAAATTTGGTACACATTTTCTACGCATCAATACGCATTTTCTGGTGTATTTTTTTGTATTTTTTGCATTGCATATTTTTGAAGAAAATAATGGTACGTCACTGAGATTTTTCATTTGGATAGCCTAGACATTTTTACATACCTCCTGCGTTTTTCTCGTCAGATATACCGTTTGAAAGTTATTCAGCAAAATATCGGAATTTTTATAGTTTTGTTCCGCAAAATTGGCTATATACAAATGGTCATTTTGCCAAATAACTTCTAAACCGTAGAAAAACTAAAAAGTTACGGATCAGAATAGGGAATTTGAATTTAATATTCCTTGTTCAAGAGAAAGGGCAGTTTGTTATAAACGTTGGGTCTCAAGTCAACAATTAGGGAGATATTGAGTTATAAAGATGACGGAAATTTCTCTTGCTAAGTAACTTTTAAAGGGTACATCTCACGAGAAAAACACAAGAGGTAACAAGGTAACAAGAGCTATCCAAACGATACTTTGGCAAAAATATCAACTTTGGTATTTGTACGTCACACATTTAATTTGAATCGGAGCAGCCATGAAAATCATGGTAGGCCAATAAATGTATAAGCAATAATATTGAATTGTCATTATTAGTTTTGGTTGTCTTGTCATACATTTTGGCAGAAATGGTTTTGAGTCTAGAAGTTGTGGCTGCAGTTTTGGCTTTATTACAAGACCGATGTATGTTGCAAGAAGATATGGATGTTCAAGAAGTACAGCGCAACCTGTCTACTCTCGATGTTTGGAAACAGGATCTTATGCCAGGCGTCCAGGATCAGCTCGGCTCACGTATCTTGATGAGATCGGTTCATCATCGATTCATCTCTACGTGATCGACGTTCTATCGCTGTGAGAATCCGTAGTGAATTGGAATATGCAAGGAATGTTAATATCAGCGAAAGAACGGTGAGAAGAAGGCTGAACGGAGCAAACCTATTTTGCAGAAGACCTGCAACGGGACCAGAGCTTACCAGAGAACATCGGGTCGCCCTTCTTCGATTTCCTGTGGTGATCCAGATAGTCGAGAGTGTGTTTAGCGTCGAACGGGAGACAGGTTTGCCGATTGCACTTTTAATGTGACGACGAGTTTTCAAGGCGGTTCCATCGTGGTGAGATACGTGCACGAGATTTTGGAAGAGTATGTTGTCCCCCACACAGAGACTTGATAGGACAACACGATCCCCCGGCCTATTCACTAAAAAGGTTTAAGAGTTAGACCAGGTCGTTTCCATGGTGCTTAAAACTCTTAGTTCGTCTGTTATGTTTCGCGTATGTCAATTGTTGAGAATGTCATCTTAAACCTATAACTGTCAAATTAGACCTGGTCTAAATTTAAACTTCTTTAGTGAATACGGTTGTTTATCTTCATTCATGAAAACGCCAGACCTTATAGCACGAATAGTCCAGGAATACTTAGACGACGAGAAAATAGAGCGAATGGAATGGCCGGCTTACAGCCCGGAAGTTAATGCGTTTAAGCATTTCTGGGATAGAGTAGGGAGAAGAATACGTGCTTTGGTGCCTGCACCAATGACACTAGAGGAATTAGGAAGGGCGCTCTGCGAGCAATGGGCTCAAGTTGATATACGCCGTTCGGTAGCAAGTATGCCAAGAAGATAAAGAATAAATAGTATGTTTGGTTGCACTGGCATAAGTGGCATACTAAAAAAATAAGAGGAAGCTCAAAAAAGAAACTATTTTGGACACACATTTTTTTTTGAAAAATGTTTCTTTTTAGATAAAGTATCTTACCATAGCAACCAAAATGTAAAAACCCATATTTGAAAAAAATCGTTTACTCTATGTTTACGTAAGGCTTTAGAAATAAAATCTCGTAAAAAAAAGTCCTGTGCCTCTTAATTTTGTTTAGCTCAAATTTTCTGGCAAATAGATATACCTAGGGAACGTCAACGTGATCATTAAGAATAACATATAAATTATATACTTTATATAAAACCGCAAACAAAAATATTAGAAAATATGATGGAAATGAAAAACGAAATATGTCTTCTGTTTTCCACCAAAGCTCTAAAATTTTCCTTGCTTTCCAGTCCTAGATAAAACACGATCCGTAACATATGAGTCTATAAATCAGCATTTTTTGATGACACGGTTCATATTAGACCGGCGGCACAGACCAGCAACACAAAAGTCGACTTTATAAATGTGTTTCAGCGAGAGCGTTAACCTTTGGTCCGTACACGTTGCTGAAACCGATCGGCAAAAAAGTTGGGAGGCTTCCGTCAATGGTCGTTTACGACCGATGTAACAAACACTATCTCTGAAATTGACAGGGAAAATGTGCTTTCGGGTTTGGAAAAAGCGACACATAACGGAACGCTAAAGCTATTCCATCCGGTATCGGGCAGAGTGGCCATTCGGAGTCGTAAAATGAGTTTGACGATAAAACGTCAGTTTATTTTTGGGGAGACAACGGGCCATAATTCTTTTGTACGTACGTGGTAAAATATTACAGAGTAAATCAAGGGGATTTGTGCAAGGCTGGCCGCACTCTTGTTCCAATTTATAATCTGTAAGATATTAGAAAAGTTATGTGTGATATAATAAAATGTAAACAGGGGTCAGAATGTGGATACTTGGCCGTAGTTTGCACTCGGATACATTGGACAAGATGTCTGGCTTTCGTTGTCTTTAGAGGTTATTTCAGTTATTCGTAAAGATAGAAACTTGCGGTTTACGCAAAGTCAAAGAAACTTTTTATGAAATAAATCACTTCGTTTTTAAAATATAGGGTGATTTTAAAATTTATCGGTTTTCAGGCACCCCTTGTAACTCGTCGATGAACACATGGCAAAAAATCGATGACCGATTTATATAGATATTTTTGCATAGAATCCATTACCGTACTAAAGTATTATATATATATATATATATATATATATATATATATATATATATATATATATATATATATTGAACAGGGTGTCCCATTTTGGGTATTTTTGCGGGTTATCTCCGTTATTTTTATAGATAGAAAGTTACTATTTTCGCGACATTGTGCTACTTTATCGTAAAAATTAAATGAAATTAAATAAATTAAATGAATAATTTATTAGTACGGTCTGACTAACAATAATAAACAATTGAAAGTTACATATTGCTAACCAAGAATTGGATACCTTGCATATAGGTATCTTCTTATATAAAAATACTTATTAGTAGTTTTTTAATTAAATATTTTTTATCAGTAAGTGTGTAACAAAAGTTTCATAGTATAAAGTAACAATATAACAAACACACAAAAATAACATTATAAAAAAAAAACAAATTTTAAAGGTGATGTTTAAATTGAGACCATTTTCTCTAATGCAAAATTGGCACATTTCTTAATTCTTTGAACAGCGTTAAAAAGAACCATTGATGTCATCCGCAGTTTTCGAAAGGCTAAATGAATTGCCTCTCAAAGTTCTGCTATGCCGTCATATCGTGTTTTATATACTTCATTTTGTATATAATACCATAACAAAATCTAAAATTGAGACATCTGGAGATCGTGGAGGCCATCTAACGGGTCTGTTGGTACCTACCCATCTTTGAGGAAAGTTATTATCAAGAAATTCCCTTAAGAGCCTAGAGTTGTGATTTTGGGGAACCATCTTGTTGTAGGCAAACAGCATTATATTGGGCTGATGGAATATTTTCGATCAGATATGGAATAACTTCCTCAAGGATTTCTAAGTATCTACATGCTGTAAGACCTTCTTCAAAAATCCTATATACTATATGTCTGCCCAAAATAAAACATGACACCCCAACTCCAAAGCGTCTTTGTATTGCCTTTTCAAACATTAAATGCTGTTTTCACTATGCCAGTTCCTGGTATTGTGACGATTGAAAATTGCCGCACTTTAAAAAAAGCATTCGTCTGGTCAGATAATAAGTCTGCCGAATAAATCGTTAGCATCGATTTGTTGCAAGAACCACAGCCAGGAAGCAAATTTTGCACCATATTAAATTTATATGCATGATACTTATATTTCTTCAAGATCTTGTGACCGTCAGTTTTTGACACACCAATTTCCTTCTCAATTTTTCTACATGAGGACGAAGGGGTTGCTTATATATATCCCAAAACATCTATCTCTTTTCTCCCCCTGTTCTATTTGTTGTATATTTTAGAACGCGTGTGAACAAATAATCCGTGCTCAACTAAATTTGCTTTTAAACGAGCAAATATCTCAAAAAACGGTTGCCTTCTTTCTGGATATCTAGCAAGCAAAAACTTATAATGATAATACAGATTTTTATAAGTAGTTATAATAGGGGAGCGCCTCCTCCTCCTCCTCTTCCTCTCTCTCATGTCCCTCATTCTTAACTTCCTCCCCTTTTATTCTCATTCGCATCATATTTTTAATTTTTTCTCTTTGTTCTCCCACATTTGATTTTGCATTCTTAAGTCTTATAAATAGGTGTATCAAGATCATTTTAGTATGTTAAGGTACGAGTGACTGTTAAAAGAAAAAAATCTGTTGAATAAATCTATTAATAATAATATTAAAATAAAATGAGTGAATCAGTTGGAGAAAGAAATCGATCCATTCCGCTTCAGACAATTAGCCTCGAAGAAATTATACCAGGAGTTCAAGAAGTTCGAGAAGAAAATAATGGGATTGTTTTAAAAAATTTGAACAAAACTGAGAGTGAAGAGAAAAAAATGTTTTGTGCTATTTGTTTTGAAATAATCGAATATTATGATTCATGTAGACCAAATACATGTTCCCACATTTTTTGTTTAAAATGTATTTTAAGATGGAATGATGAAAATGGTTGTTCTATAATGGTAAACAATTGTCCTGTATGTCGCACTAGATATTACTATTTGGTACAAATCTTCAAAGATGTAATTAGACATCATTTTGTTGTAATTTTAAAAAGAAGATAATATTTTTTTTATAATTTGTGTTTGTGAAAACTCTGGTAACAAATAATTTTGTAAAAAAAAGTAAATGTAAATATATATAATAATTGACACACATTTTTTCCTTTTCCTATATTGAAACGACAGCAATGATCTAACAAGTTTTTTAATACATACTAATTTTCACATTACATAACAAAACAATTGTTATGGGTTTACACAAAAAGTGCCACGCCCTAAAATGGCACCACTTTTGCAAATGGAAGCTTAAATTTTCTTATGGGAATTTACATGTAAAAATGACGGTTTTGATTGTCGGACCGGCATAGCCTAATCTACTACTTTTTAATTATACTAATAATATTAATATAATTTGCATCAAGTAAGAGAAAACTCAATTGAATACAGAAACAAGCGTTAACAAAATGTTATATGAGTGCTTCTAGTGGCAGTTGACATAATCGACACTTTTTTACATATGATTAGCTATTTCATTTACAAATACAGTGTCAGATGTTAGAATAAAAAGAAGTATTTTGCATATAGCACTGAAAATATATAACCGCTTATAGCAACAGTTGACATTTTTTAAAATTAATATTGTTGACGTATTCTACTTATTATCTTTACAATTTATGTTTAAAATTAATATTTTTGACATTATCTACCCATTACGTTTATAACCTATATTTAAAATTAATATTGTTGAAATAATCTACACATCACCTTTACAAACTAGGTTTATTATTAATATTTAACAACATAATCTTCTATCTCTTTTTTTTTCATTTTTATTGCAGTAAAAGCAAGCATGTTCAGGAATTAGTAGAAAAAGATGTATCCTACAAATAGCACAATGTAAATCAGAAGCACTAACAACATAAGCTCTTTTGTAGTGGCAGCTCACATGATCGGACTCCCCTCTCCGTAAATATCTCCTGTGAATTGCACTACAAGGAAGGCAAATAGCAAATGTTCCTAGTCTTCGACTTTCAATTTTAGGGTAGCTTTGTATAACACATACATCTTTTTCTTCAAAATGATTAAATAATTCACTAGCCCTAAACTTGCTTACTTTTACGTCAGCCTCGGTTCCTAAATTTAGCAGTTGTCCATCCATGTCCACTCCTTCGTCAATTTCCTGATCATCTTCCTCCATCTCTTCTTCTTCCTCCTCAATATAATTAATGTCGATGTTAAACAAGAATGATCTTCTAACAAGCCTAGATGATTTGTCCAAAAATGAATGTTTATAAGTGATGGAATCGCCTTCCAAGTTAATAAAAATTTCTTCTCTTTCTTCAATTTGAGCGGCGTTCTCCACATTATTTTCTTCAATTTGGTCAGCGTTTCCAATCATATTTTCTGCCATCGTTAGGAGCTTTAGATTTAGATAGATATATTTGATAAAAAACAATTTTGGTTATAGGTTATAAATAATATCGACAACTGATATTACAGCGAGTGATACTGTATGATCGTCGAGTGGATGTTCTTAAGTATATATCCCATCGACCACCACTTTTACTACCTGCAATACTTAAGTTTTTTTTTTCGCTGTCCCTTTCCCTGTCAGTTTCCTCGGGGGGCTCCGCCAACCCCCCATAAGGGGGAGACCCCCTCACCCTCACCTTATCTTCTTTCTCTCCCTTCCTTCTTTCTCTTTTTTATATGTTTCTCCTTTTTCCTTCCTTCTCCTTTTTCCTTCCTTCTCATTTTTCCTTCCTTCTCATTTTTCCTTCCTTCTTCTTTTCTTTCCTTCTCCTTTTTTCTTTTCTTCTTTTTTAATCTAACCTAACCTAACCTAACCTAACCTAACATAACCTAACCTAACTTAACTTAACCTGAAGAGGGTAGCCCGAAATTGGGGAACCGGGATTTGAGTCTCGGAAATTCAGGGGTCCGGGGGGGGGGAAGGGGGGAGGGGGAGGGGAAGGGGAAGGGGGTAAGTTTGTTGATCGGCTTGGGAAAGTGGTTTTTAGAGATTGTCGTTCAACTTTAAGTAGGACACATGTGATTAACTTTTGCATATAAAATCGCCTCAGCGAAGAGACGAATGCAATTGATTTCTGCATTCACACTGTGCAGAGCTCGCGAGTTTTCTGGTGTTTACATTGTGTCTATTTGGTAAATTTTTATTTTTATTTCTAACATTTTTATTTGGCAAGATTTAATTCTTATATATATATTGGTGACATTTTTATGTACATTTGTGGCATTTTTATTTGTTATTACGATTTTTTTCATAATGGACAATTTTTTGGCATCGAGTAGCAAAATAATTGACAATGACTTTGACTTATACACATGTACTCAAATGCAAAATTTTGCAAACCAACAAAACAATGAAACAGACGTATTTACAACTAGTCAACAACAAACTATTCAGGACTTGAATGAAATTATTTACAATAGCCAAGTTCAGAATAATGCCAACAAACACAACAACGAAAAATATTTATTTACAGCTACTCAACAACAAACTCTTGACGATCTTAATGACATTATTGACAACAAAACGGACTTAATTACAACAAAAACTAAACAAACTCTTAAAGAACTGAATGACATTGACGAAACTCAAAATTCTAGCTATGAGGATATTGTTTGTTTTCAAAAATCTAATCCAAATTATTTAACATTAAAATCGCCAATTAATTCTCCGAGACCAATTTGCTCTCCCTTTTTGTTTAGTGAAAATTCTGATTCGGAAGAAGAACAAATTGATCAAAATTTAAGTTTGGCTATTTGTCCTACTAATTCACCATATGATATTGTAAATTCTGATTCGCAAGAAAAACAAATTGACCAAAATTTAAGTTCGGCTATATCTTCTATTAATTCACCATATGCTATTGTAAATTCTGATTCGCAAGAAAAACAAATTGATGCAAATTTAACTTCGGATATTTCTCCTAATAATTCACCAGTTGAACAAAATTCAATTTCGAAACCATCATTTATCATTAAAAAAAAATTTAAAATTAATAAAAAAAATAAAAAACAAATAGCAAACCTTAAGTGTCTGGGTTTCGCTATTCAAAATTTAACTAGTTTGATCACAATTAAAAAGGGAGACGAAAGTACGGTGAATTATGTTAAACAGGCCTTTGACAAATTAGTTGACTCATTTGAAGAAATGAATTCATAAAGTCAATTAATTTCTATTGCTTTTTTCAAAATTTGACTATAACTAAATAAAAATGCACAATATTAATTTTATTATTATACAAAGAACTTCAAAAATGCAATTGCTTTTTTCAAAATTTGACTATAACTAAATAGAATTGCACAATATTAATTTTATTATTATTATTATGCAGAAAACTTCAGAAATGCATAAGTGTGTAACATGTAATAAAGTCTTCACTAGAAAGGATAATTTACTGCGACATATTAAAAAACATGTTAACGGAAATTCCACAAAACTCAACAGTTGGTTGAAAAAACCAAAGCTTGTTAAAGGTAAGAACATTTTATTTTTCATGTTATATTTTGTAAAATATTTTTTTCTTAATTTATATAGATTCTACAAATATTGTAAAATATTGTAAAGAATGCAAGAAAAATATAAACCAAAGTCTATGGGGTGGACATCTTCGATCTAGTGTGCACAAGAACAATTCCAAAATAAGCTTGGAGGAAGGTGTTGAAATCATCAAGTCAGCATTCAGGGAACGAATAATATCTTATAGGATTTCCTCACACCAAAACTTCATAAATGTGAAAGAATATTTTCAACATTTGGAATACAAAATTGCACATCTAATAGATCAAGAACTGCAGAAACATAAATGTATCAAGCTAAATATGGAACTGTTCGGTTTCTATTTTAACCCCAGCAGCGACAGCTATGATGTCAAATCTTTTAATGCGCCGTTCCAAGTCATTTGCCAGGGATATCAGAAAAAAGAACTGTTAGAGCAAATCTGCACCATTATTGACCAGAAAGCTGACGAATTTGCAGAAAGAGATTCAGGTAAAGAATTTATTTTCGATTTTACAACAGCAACAAAAAAAGTAATTTTTTAATTTTTACGTTGCAGGATGGGCTTTGATGAATTTACTTCATTTGGAAATTAATGTTAACAAGCACAATCCGCTGAGAGCCTCATCTTTTATCGAACTTCCTCAAGAGATCAAGAGACGTCAAGCTGTGATCAACAGTAGGAATGATGACAACTTTTGCTTCGCCTGGGCAGTTGTGTCTGCTCTTCACCAACCACGCGGATTAGATTTTGAAACTTCATCCTACCCACACTACTCTTCTGTTTTGGATATGTCAGGTATAGAATTTCCAATGTTGCTAAAGAACATTAAGATTTTTGAAGAAAAAAATAACATTTCTATTAATGTATATGGATTAGAAATTATAAATCCTAAAAAGGGATATGAAGTAATTGGTCCACTTTATTATTCATCGAATAAAAAAAATCAACATGTCAATTTATTGTTAATAAGTGATGATGATGAAAAAATTTTTCATTATTGCTATATTAAAGATTTATCAAAACAAGTTTCTGCACAAATTTCTAAACATCACGGAAAAAAATATATTTGCGATGGTTGTTTACAATATTTCCCTACAGAAGAAAATTTATTACAACACAATAGCTATGATTGTGATCATTTACGAATTAACCTACCTTCTAAAGAATTAATAAAAGATAAGTTTGGAAACTATTCATATGATAATATTTTGAAATTTGTAAATTATCATAAACAAATGAAAGTTCCTTTGGTGGTGTATGCAGATTTTGAATGCATTTTAAAGCCTTTAAATAATGACAATGTTGATAAAAATCCTAATACTTCATACACCTTAAAACAATATGAACATATTCCACATTCATTTGCCTATTACATTAAATGTTCCTTCGACGATAATTATTCTAAATTTGAAAAATATAGAGGTCAAAATTGTGATACATTATTTATAAATTCTTTAGAAAGAGATGTGCATAACATATACAATAAATATTTAAAGGCTCCTAAAAAAATGATCCCTTCGAACGAACTGGACAAAATTTATTATAACTATGAAAAAGTTTGTCATATTTGTAATAAACCTCTTTTAAATGACAGGGTTGCAGATCATTGTCATATAACCGGTCCAGCTCATTCACTCTGCAACATAAATTACAGCATACCTAACTTTATTCCAGTTATATTGCATAATTTGCGTAATTATGATTCTCATCTATTTCTTAAAAATTATGCTTAAACAAAGAACAACTAACAGTTATCGCACAAAACAAGGAAAAATATATTTCATTTGAAAAGCTTATTCATGTGGATAACTATTTTGATAAAAAGACACAAAAGGCTAAGAAAAAAAATATATCATTAAGGTTTATTGATTCTTTTCAATTTCTATCCCATTCTTTATCAAAACTCTCTGAAAGCTTAAAAGATGAACAATGTAAGGAAATAAAAAAAATTTTCAATGATGAAGAAAGATTTAAACTTATTCGGCAAAATGGTGTATTTCCTTACAGTTATATTGATGATTATTTAAAATTAGAAGAAACAACTTTACCTCAGAAAGACCAATTTTATATTACTTTAACGGATGAGCACATCAGTGATACAGAATACCAAAGAGCTGTAAAGGTTTGGCAATTGTTTAAATGTGAATCTCTTGGTCAATACTCCGACGTTTACTTACTCTCTGATACTTTACTTTTGGCAGATATTTTTGAAAATTTTAGAAGCACTTGTTTATCCACATATAAGCTCGATCCAGCTCATTTTTACACTTTTCCAGGTTTATCCTGGGAGGCGTGTTTGCGTTATACTGGAATAGAGTTAGAATTGTTAACTGATCCATGATATGATACACTTTTTCAAAAAAAGCGTTCGCGGTGGTGTGAGCTCTTGCATTTGTAGAAAATCTGAAGCTAATAACCCATTTCTTTTAAATTTTGATCCTTTAAAGCCAACTAAATACATAATTTATTATGATGCAACAAATTTATATGGTTATGCAATGTCACAGCACATTCCAACGGGAGATTTTGTTTGGTTAACAGATAAAGAAATCAATGATTTAAATATTATGAATATTTGTAAAAAATCTAATAAGGGATATGTTTTAGAAGTTGATTTAGAATATCCTACAAGTCTACATTCCTATCATAACGATTTTCCGTTTTGTCCAGAAAACTTTAAACCGCCAAATTCTAAATGCATAAAATTAATACCCAATTTAAATGATAAATCAAAATATGTTATTCACTATCAATTATTAAAACAATGTTTGGAACATGGACTCAAGTTAACTAGAGTTCACAGAGTTTTACAGTTTTCTCAATCTGATTGGTTGAAAAAATATATAGACTTGAATTCAAGATTAAGAAATGATTCAAAGAATGAATTTGATCGTAATACTCACAAGTTGGCAAATAATAGTATTTATGGCAAGACTATGGAAAATGTTGATAGGAGAATTGAAGTAAGACTTGTTACAGAGTGGGAAAAAAATAGAAGAAAAGATGGTGCTGAGAATTTAATTGCAAAACCATATTTCAAGGACTTAACAATGATTTTCTTGGTAGCTATTCAAATGCAAAAGATTCAAGTTACTTACAATAAACCAATATATGTAGGCTTCTCAATATTAGATATATCTAAAACTGTCATGTATGATTTCTTTTATAATTTTTTAAAACCTCTTTATCAGGAAAATATTTCACTTTTATACACCGATACCGATTCGTTCATTTTAGAAGTCACAACTCCAAATATTTATTCTGACATGATAAAAAATATTCACAAATTTGACACATCTAATTATGAATTTAATAATATTCATGAAATGCCTATTACAAAGTCAGTTATAGGAAAATTCAAAGATGAATATGCTGGTGAACCCATTACTGCTTTCTTTGGTACTGGAGCAAAAGCATATTGTATTAAAACGGAAAACAGTTTAACAAAAAAAGCAAAAGGTGTTAAAAAAAGTGCAATTAAAAAGCAGTTGGATTTTATTCATTATAAAGATGTTGTTGAAAATCATTCTAAAACCTTTTGTTCAATGTATGTTTTTCGATCTAGACAACATACAATTTTTACAGAGTTAATTAATAAATTGGCTTTGAGTTCCGAAGATGATAAGCGGTATAAAATTCTCTATAGTTTTAATACATTAGCTTGGGGACACCAAGATATTGCTTTGTATCAATGGAATGCAGAACATGAAGATTTAGATATATTTATGTAGATATTATAAGGTATTTAAATTTGTTGTTTTTGAAACCAAAGTTAGTCTTCATAAGTCTTTCACAAAATGTGCTTAGAAACTTTTGACAAAGAAATTGATAACAGTTATTTTAAAACATATGAAAAACGACTTTCCACTTTTAAAAAATGGAAAGGAAAATTGAGACTAGAAGTGTTAGCTGGAGCTGGCTTTTACTATACTTCAATCAATGATATTTGTAAATGTTTTTATTGTGGTATTGAAATTTTTGATTGGTTAAGTTATGATGATCCTATTGTGGAGCATAAGAAATTTGCTAGGAATTGTGATTTAAATAACTGTTTATGGAAAAATAGGAATCTACACATTTTATATAGTATTATCAATATCCCTATTTATGAACTTTTACATATATTTAAATTAAGTATTTTATTGTTATTTTTTTACAACTGCTTTTGCTTTCGAGGTGAAAGTATCTGCTTAATGTTAATAAATTTGGAATATAATTATTAATTTGTTTTAATGACTATCAGTAGATCTCAATTTATTCTTCTTTATTTTATTTTCCAAAATGTTTTTTATGTTCATCATCCCCCTGGCGTAACTCAGTGTGAAATATGTTTTTCTAATAAAACAGACGTCACTCTAAGTAAATATTGTAAATTTATGAAAATTGGATTAATTAACAATAGTACAATTAGTTGGATGGAACGAATAAATGGAAATGAAAATGCAAGTAAATTTTTTAAAATTTTGTATCATTATCCAAATCGATCTATTTTTGATACAAATTGGATAGAAAGGTTAGAGTTTAAAAATAATCAGTTACAAATTTTAACCCCCAACTGTACCAATTATTATGACGGATTCAAAAATTATTACTTTTCCATCATTAGTGTTACATTAAACTTTGCATTATTTTTATACATTACCATTTTAATTATTTATCTTTATTACAAATTTCAAACTGGAAATCTATTTTTTCATTAATCCATGTTAATCGAAACTTTAAAGAAAGAGGGGATGAGAATATTTAAGTACAAGAATAACACAATATGTTTCAGTCTCGTTTAGTCATTATGAACAACGCCGTGGTTCATAAACCTTTGGAAACGCTTCTTAATTCAAAAATTTATTTTTTAAATAATTCTTTGTCAAAATTTGTTCTTGTTGGCATTAGTTTAAATGATTTTTCTCCAAAAATTGTATTTGGTGGATAAACTGGATTTTCAATCGCACTAACCGAAGAAAATTGGAAAGACATTTGTGTTCATCAAGGAATTGTAAACAATTTCTACTTTCCTCAAGTTGATCAAACCAGTGTGAATATAAACAACATTCATCTGCAGGTTCAGAAAATAAATGATACCCCTGTTCTACAAATTACAAAAGGCCCACACTTCATATACTTAGGACAAGAGTCTTTGGACAATTTGTGGCGATTAAAGGAAATTATTGATTATAGATTATCTATACTTAAAAGGCAAGAATTCAATACATATTTCAAAATAATATTTCAGCTGATTGTGGCGACTTGTGTACGCATGTTTATAATATAAGTCCAACAGAAAATCCTAACAGTGAAAATGTTTCAACTATGATGGAATTACTTGCTTTATATCCTGAACAAATGGAAAACAAATTGAAGCAAAATGGAACAAAACGAAAATATTACGAAGAAAACAATGAAAATGGACCTTACGAAGAAAACAATATCTTTTCTGGAAGAGAACAATAAGGTGCATGTGTTAGTGAAGTGGAGCTTTGCTTACAGACAAGCCCGTAGGAGTAACTTTCAGATGTGGTACTTAGATAGACTCCGTTTTGAAAAAAGAATAAATGATTGTAAACTTATTCTAGATTCGATATTATCTGAGGAACATAGAAATAAAATATATTTGACACGTTTTAATAAAAATTGTATTTGATGTTTTACTTAATAAAATTTTAGTTTCCTAAATGTGAATTTTATTTGAAATTAATTAGCACATTAAGACTTTGTAATTTGTATCAGCTAAAGCATAAAGTGAGGAACAGAAATAAAACAAATTTAATTAAAATTTAATTTCAATTTAATTAAACAATATTTTTTTTATCAATCCATGTATTATATTTTTTATCAAGTCCTAACCATTTCACATAAACTTTGTTTCCTTTCCTTCTCAAAATCTTCTCAATAAGATACACATCGGTATGCTTTACTTTTAGTAATTCTTGCTCATAAAAACCACCCAGAATGTCCTGATTATCTTCGTCTTGAATTAAATATGTCCAAGGGTTTGTCATCTTAACTTCTTTAATGTGGAATATCTCATTTGACCAATTTGGTGTGTAACCTTTTGAAAATTCCTCTCGATGCTTCCTTATTCGTACGTGATCACCCACTTTAAACTTTGGAGATTTTATATCTAACGTTTTAGCATGAGTAAATGCAGATTTCAAGATTCTATTTTCATTTGTTTTATTTACTTGTTTTGGCTTCATTCCTATTGAAGAATGTTTTGCATTGTTATAATCTTTTACAATATCCGCTAATATATTAAACCATTTGTAATTTCCTTGAATGCTAAATATTTTCCACATATTATTCTTTAAAGTCCTGTTCACTCTTTCTATTATACTCGCTTTCAAATTGGAAAACGTGCTATAATGGTTAATTCGAAATTGTTGCATCAAATTTTGAAAATTTACATTGAAAAACTCTCTCCCTCTGTCCGTTTGCAAGTTTTTTGGTGGAGTTTTTGCACTGATTAATATTTTTTTCATTGCCGCTGTTACGTCTTTTCCAGATTTAGATTTTACCGGTTCAGCCCACACATACTTAGAAAATACATTTATGGTAATCAAGATATATTTAAATCCCTTATTAAATTTGGCATAGGGTAACATTTCAACTAAATCAGCTTGAAAAGATCATTTAACCCTTTCACTACCACCCTTCTGCGTTTGTAGTTTTTTCTAGCAGGTTTATGTAATTCATTAACGACTTGTTGTTTAACGGTTGTAATGACAACAATATTGTTTATTCGATTTTAAGGTAGTTCACTTTCTATGTTTTGTAATAATTCGAAATATAACTTTTATATGTTTTTTCCCATTCATTCAATTTATCAATTTGTATTGTATAACTTTTTTCATTTAAAATTTTACTAATTTTAGTAATCTCCTTTTCTAACGCATTAAAGGATTTTTTTATCTCTCCAGTTAAGAAAGTAGTTGATCTACTATCACTATTTTTGAATTCCTCCTCTGTTTTATTTAATTCTTGTTCTAATTTCTTAATTACACTGGACATTACATTTTCCAAGGAAATATATTGTTGATTTTCTTCCAAAGTGAGTTGGTCAATTGTTCTACTGTTAAGAATGCTATTTTGATTTCTTTTTTTTTCATCATCTAACCTTTTTATAAAAGTTCTTAATTGTTTAATTTTTTCCTTGTGTTTTTCAATTATTACTTCTCTTATATTTGTTTCCATTATTTTATTAATTTTGTTGATATCATCACTTAATTTTTTGTCTTCCTTTTTAACATGTTCATTTAAAAATTGCAAATCTTTACTTATTTGATTTAGCGTTAGCAACTGTTTATTAACGTTTTCAATTGAGGTATAACATCCTTTAATCTGGTTTTCATACTTTAAAAAATTTTCATCAAAAACCTTAAGCTTTTTAGCAAAGATTGTTTCATTTTCACCTAATCTCCTTTTTAAATTATTAATGTCACTTATTCTCTCTTGATTTTGTTTTGAAATATGGCGTCCAAATTTATCAACTGTCATGTTGAGCTTTCATTAAACAATAAATATGATTATATTTGATAGCTGTTATTTATAGTATTACTTTATCTTCTCTTAATTCTTCAATAATAGAGATAATCTCGTTACTATGAGCATTATTTCCCGCATCACTTGATGAAATTAATAAACGTAGCCTATCAACAATTTCGTTTACATTATTCCAGTATACATAGTCTGTATTTGATCTGTTTGTTTTCAAAATTAATCCCTTTCCTGTAGATTTGGCTCTAGTTGTTCTAAACGGAGGTTTTGGTTTGTTAAATGCTGTAACTAATCTTGGCAAGGTTTTTGTCTTTGTAATCCCCTTTCTTTGTAAATATGGTCCTATTATTGTAACATGTGTGATGTATTTCCTTGAACTTGTTCATTTGAATCAAAATTCCTACGATATACATTTGTTTTAGCTAGAATGTTCATGTAATTATCTAAATCTTCCTTCTTATAACCTTTCGGGTCTTTTTTGAAAAGCAATTCGTAGACACCTGGCGTGCCTGTGTACGTTATTCCTCCCACTTTAATGTCTTTTCCAATAATTTCTACCGGTATCTGTGTTAAACCAAAAGAAACCTTATCCGTTTCGAGGTCATGAACTATTCCATAATAATGGTAAAATTTATGTTGTGTATCTTTCACACCCTCATCAATATATGATCTGGGTGATTCATGAAAATCTGCTAAGTAATCTTTATATGATGGTGTACCAACATAGGTTTGAATTGTTTTTCTAGTTTGTTCCAATATGTCTGACAAGTTTAAATTTGTTGTTGTGTCACTAGAAGGATCTGAAGTTTCTGCTATAACAGTTGATGACAATGGTTGTACTACAGGAGAGGAAGAAGTGATACTACTGTCATTTAAAAATGTTGGTAGTTCTGTAGGGAGTGACGGAGTTTTTCCTGTCTTCTGAATATTTTTCGTCGGAGTTGATGTTTTATAAAGCTTTGTAGGTGTTTTGAAATCTTTATACTTTGAAACTCTTTCTTCTTTTAAATCGAATGGTTCGGATTTACCAATACTTGAAATTAGCTGTTTAAGTGGTTGTGTTATTGGTCTATAAGTTTGTTCTTATTCGGACTGAGCAGTAGAAGTAGCTAATTTCAAGCTTTGATATTTCTGCTTCACGGCTTGTCTCGATCTTATTAATTCTCGAGCTAAACGTTTATCCATGCTGTACAAGTTTTAAATGAAATAAAACTGCAAATTTTTTACTTTTATAAATATATAAAGGAATCGAATTTACTTCTATATCTGCCGTGATTTATCTTTGTCAATTACAAGAAAGCCATATGGATCCATCCAACAGTTAGCACAAATATTTTTAAACTGATCAAATGTCATATCCAATATACACTGGTCATTATATATATGTTTTAAACTCAAACAGTCCTGTTTAAATAAAATTAATAAGTTTGCATTTTCTCGAATTAGACGTTTAAGGATTGAGGAATATCCTTGAAAAATAAAAAAACAATCGGTGTTTCTATGCCTTCCATGCGTGAAATAGTCCCTAATAATAGATTGATTATGACAAGGAATATCATCAAAAATGATAACGGAATTTGGCTTTATCTCATGAGGTGAAATAATGTTCTCATCGCTATCATATTCAAAGTATCCAATTTCTTTCATAGGCTTTAACAACTTTCTTAAATATTCATATTTTGGTTGATCTAATGACTTTGAATAAACATAGACATTTTCAAACCTAATTCCATTAGGATGCTCGAGCAGTGTAAGCATAACGTTGGTTTTACCGCTACCACTGCAACCAACTATAAGCCCTCTTTTTGAACCACCGCAAAATAAGTCACCATGCTTTCTCAACTGTTTACTTAAAATTTTTTCGTCATGATTATTTACTGGTAATGAGAATTTTTGTTTTTCAATCCTCATTCTTAATCACACTAGTAAATATTTTTAGCTGTAAAAGTATTTATACCAGAAAAATGTCAATGTGCTTTTAGTTTAAAAAGAACTTCAATGACTGTGGGTCGCCATAAGTTGAAAAAAACTATTAAAACACGTAATAGAAAAGGCTTTGGTTTAGTAAATAAATTAATTAGTAAACTACCTTTCGAAGTTCATATACCAGGATATAATTATGGTGGTCCCGGCACCAACTTGGAAAAAAGATTAACTAGAGGTGACGTTGGTATAAATCCATTGGATTCCGCTTGCAAAGAACATGATATATCTTACTCTCAGACTGAAGATTTATCAAAAAGACACATATCTGACCAAATATTAGAAAAAAAAGCCTGGGATAGGGTAAAAGCTAAAGATTCTTCTATTGGTGAAAAAATTGCAGCTTTAAGTGTTGCAGGAATAATGAAGGGTAAAGAAAGTTCGGTTTGGGATTAAAAAATACAAAAGGGGGTAAACTTAAATTGAGAAAAAAACGTAACATTCGAACACCCAAAAAAATTGGAGGATTTCTACCTCTTTTGTTTCCCATTCTTGGCGCCCTGGGTGCACTAGGTGGAGGCGCGGCAGGAATTGCTAAGGCAGTAAATGATGCTAAAGCAGCTAAACAGCAACTAGAAGAAATACATAGACATAATATTGCAATGGAAAATGCTTCTAAAGAAGGCAAAGGATTATATATTAGACCATATAAAGGAAAGGGACTATTTATTAGACCTTATAAATGAGGATCCGTCAAAATGAAAGCAATCAGACAAAAAAAAAACTCAAAATAAGTTTTCCAAAAAGAGCACTTACGAACAATGATATTATTAAATATGTAAAGCTGTTAAAAATAACTGGCTTTAGAGGTGTTTTTATGCTCGATGAACTTCCAAAAAAAATTAATCTGAAAGAATGTGGTATTGTAAATTTGGATAAAAAACAAAATAAAGGATCTCATTGGACTGCTTATATTAAAAATAACAAAAATGTAATATATTTTGATAGTTATGGAAATTTAAAACCACCTTTTAAACTTCTCAAATATTTTAATTCGAATGGCAAAGTGGATGTATTTTATACTTATGAAAATAAACAAAAATTTAATTCATATAACTGTGGTCAACTATCCCTAAAATTTTTGCAAAAAAATATATAAACTCCTTATTTATTGTAATATCTCATTCATAAATAAACTGCAATGTCTACCACAATTGCCATATCAGGAAACAGTTCTGTTTTGTCTGCTGATTTTAATCCGCCCATATATTTAGAGGATGAAAAACAATATTACCTGGGTTTAGCTGATTTTGAAACGTTTATGACTATCCCCAATATAAAAGAAGGATATAATAAATTTTATATAGATAATAAAGTAATTGTTATTCCCGACGAAACTTATGACATTACAGATATAGAAACATACATAAGAGAAAGTATAGAAGATTTATTTCCGAATGAAAAAATTTTTTTTCTTTTAAAAGCAAATGTTAATACTCTAAAAACTTTTTTAATGTGTAGTAGAATAATTGATTTTACCAAGGAAGATTCGATAGGAAAAATGTTGGGTTTTAATAGCAGGATACTAGAAGCTATGAAAGAGGAAGAATCAGATAATGTTGCAAAAATAACTAAGGTGAATGCTATTTGTATTGACTGTAATATTTGTGTCGGTTCTTACAATAATGGTAAACCTGTTCATATTATTCACCAGTTTTATCCAACTGTAGCTCCAGGGTATAAAATAGTTGAATCTCCTTTGCCCATTTTGTATTTTCCAGTTAGCGTCAAGGCAATTAACAATATAACAGTTAAAATAGTTGATCAAGACGGAGAACTTATCAGTTTTAGAGGAGAAACTATAACAGTAAGGTTACATTTACAAACAAGTGAAATATAAAATGGTTGTTAGATATAATAGAGCCCTTGGGATGAGACTTGCCCCTACCACTATCAACAAAGTAAAAACTTATAAAAAGAAAAAGCCTAAACAACAGTTCAGTATCAAATCCAACACCAACAAGTTAAGACGAGATAATCGTAAATTTCTCACATCCTTGGGTTTCACTGTTTTAAAATAATGAACATATTAAACGTAAACGAAAAGCTTTATGTAGACAATTCCATCGTCAGTTCTGAGCTTCACACATATCAACCATATATTTCTTCAAAATTCGATTACAATGATGAAATAAGGATCCCAATTCAAGAACTCGATGCTTACACTCTACCATCAGATAGTTTACTTTATATCGAAGGAAAATTAACTAATACAGAAGGTAAATATAAGAAAGAATTGCTATTTATTAACAATGGTATAGCCTTTTTGTTCAGAGAAATCCGCTATGAACTAAACGGAATTACTATAGATTCAATAAGAAATGTTGGATTAGCATCAACCTTAAAAAGCTACTAAAGTAGCTACTAACTTAACTAAAGTTTAAAACTGGAAAATGCAGGTTGGTTTCCACATCGGAAAGAAGGTGATACAATTTTAGTTGATAATGATGGAAAATTCTCCGTATCCATACCACTAAAAATGCTTTTAGGATTTTTTGAAGATTACAGAAAAATTATTATGAATATGAAACAGGAATTGGTTCTTATTAGATCAACTGATGATTTAGATGGTGTTATTTTCAAAGAAGATCCGGCACACCTTGTTACTGCTCCTGACACTCCATTGGTTACTTTCGATAAAATTTATTGGAAACTTGCTCTATCAAAAATATTAGAATCAAATAAAGATATATTGATAGGATTCAGGAGTTGGGAACTTGTTGAATATTCTTCTCTAACCGAAACAACCCGTCACATATGGCCGGTAAAAACAACTAGTAAACTAGAAGCTCCTCGTCATGTTGTGATTGGCTTTCAAGAAAACAGAAAAGGGAAAATTGTTAAAGATATGAGTAAATTTGACAATATTACCTTGTCAAATATTAGAGTATATTTAAATTCTGAAAGATATCCTTATCACGATTTGTACTTAAATTTCGAAGAAAACAAATTTTCTGCTTTATACGAAATGTTTGCCAACTTTAGACAGTCTTACTATGGTGTTCCAAATGAACCCATTTTTAATCCTGAACAATTCAAAAACATTAGTCCTATTACACATATTGATTGCTCCCATCAAAAAGAAACAATTCAAACGGGATCCGTAGTAATGAGAATTGAATTTGAGACACACAATGCAATTAAAAAAGATACTTCTGCTTATTTTCTTATTTTACATGACAAATTATTTAGCTACAACCCTCTTACAAAAATTGTGAAACAATTATAAACTTTATCCCCACTATTTTCATATTTCGATTTAATTTAAAGAAATTTTCAAAAGCTTTTAGTTTTAGTCATGACATCAAAACTACAACTACAAATTGAAAAATTTATTTTTAAAATTAATCAACTGAAAGAAGAAATTGCAAATTATTCAAGTAAAAAAAGTCTCATTAAAAAATTTGCTGCTTTGAAAATATGAGATTGGTTAGAGATATTCAAGGATTCAAGGATGAAAAAAATAAATTTATACCGAAAGAGCTTGCAGCTTTTGATGGTTATGAAATGACTCATTACATTTTTAAAAAGCCTTTTCCAATGGAGTTTCTTTCACCTGATTGTCACAAGCAGGCGGTATGGTTAACGAAAAATTATCATTGTATACATTGGAATAATGGATTTACTGCATTACATCATTTCCCAAAAATAATTGAAACACTTACGAAGAAAGCAGATTTTGTTTTTGTAAAAGGAAGCGAAAAAAAGGATTTTATACAGAAATATTCTAAAAAGCATGTGATTGAAATAGATGAACAACCAGCGCTAAAGCTAATGGAACCAAAATGCTTCTATCATTCAAAATCACCTTGTATGTGTACTTTGACAAATGTGTTATTTTTATATGACAATTGTTTTATGAATGAATAAAAATATAAAAAAAAACTTAATTACCTTTTTATTTTGCATTAACCAACCATGATTGAATACAATTAATATGATACCTTAAATCTAATTTTCTAAATTCATTTAAAAGTTCATACTCATTTTTATATTTTAAATAATCATTACAAAATTTAGCGGATAATTTACATTGTTCCATTCGATCTATATTATTAACATATGCTGACAAATCTTGCGCTTCTGCGTCTTCTTCGCCTACAATTGATAAATATTGGAAGTATGCAGCAGATATAATAAACTCTTCATACATTTCAGTAACCATTTGCTCCATTGTAAATATTATTAAATCTATTCTTCCTTTTCAATTTCTTGAAGAATAGTATCCTCGTCAATAAATTGCTTCAAGTCTTTTAAATAGTAACCAAAGCCAATATCTTTTAGATCTTGAATAAGTTGAAAAAAATTTAATGTTTCAATGTATTTGTTGCAACAGAGGGCAGCCTTTACGAATTCCTCAGATTGATTACAATAAAAGTCTATCCACTCCGGACCACTTGCCATACAATATGAGAAATAGGTTTTTGAAAGATTACTAAATTTCTCCTCTAATAATTTAACTGCAATTAGCAACTCAGCCATTTCATTTATTTAACATAATATTTTAAATATGTAGGGGGACGTCTCTTGCGAATAGAATTAACTTTCTTTGATAATACCTGTTTTTTATCTTCGTATAATTGAAACCTCTTTTGGGTTGCAATAATAGCAGGTATAAATTGGCAAACTTCTCCTATAAATTCTATTAGGTGGCTTAATTCTCCTACAAAGTATGATTTCCCAAATGTATTGAAAAACGTAGTAAGGCTTATAATTCCTTCTAAATAATCATCACAACAGTCAATTGCTTCCAAATAATCTCGTTTCAGTGGATAAAACAGCTTGGTGTATTCATCTTTCGAAATCACTTCAAAGAAATTGAGATATTTAACTTTTAACTGTCTGATAGTTGTAGTTAATTTTTCGCGATTACACATAATTCACTTATTACTTGACACATTTTTTCTTTTTGTTTTATACAAAATTGGTGGAAAAATTCAAAAATAACTTTTTACGCAACTCGAGCACAGCTTAGTAAATGTGTCTCGGCATACTAAAATGATCATGATGCAACTATTTATAAGACTTAAGAATGCAAAATCAAATGTGGGAGAAAAGAGAAAAAATTAAAAATATGATGCGAATGAGAATAAAAGGGGAGGAAGTTAAGAATGAGGGACATGAGAGAGAGAAAGAGGAGGAGGAGGAGGCGCTCCCCTATTATAACTACTTTTATAGCCATAATAGCTTACTTACCTTTGGAAACATAGGTCCGAGGCTTCTTCAGAATTTTCAATAATCTGTATAAAAGATACCAGCTTATCATATTTTCATAATTTTCATACGCTGTAATTATTCAAAGAAATTGATAAATATCAATTAAATTAAAAAATAAATTAAAAATACCAAAGGAACGTTTATAAACTGCTTTATAAACCAAAAGTCGATTCAAAAACCGATGATGATGATGACGACAAATATTTGACATTTGTTTTTGTTTGTTGCCATAAACAATAGCCATAGCCCACTATTAAGTTATGCATTGAATTTCAGAAAATTGTCATTTATTTGCGTGTTTCTGAGAAAAAGAGGAAATTATATATTTTTGAAAAAGTAAAAGAGACACATTTTATATTCTATTAATATACAGGGTGTTCCAGTTAAAAAAATAAACTAGGGTCCGATAACTCTTTGACCCGACCCTGTATATTAATTCCGAAGGCGGAATTGACTTTTGTCGAGGGTGTTCCATTAAAAATTTTTCAAGTTTAGTCTATGTCTCAAAACTAGTTGACTCTAAAGAAATTGGTAAATTTCCTTTACACGGAACTTCCTTCTTTAAGAATTTTTCTTTTAAGATAAGATATTAAGGTATATATAAGAGATTTTTTCGTTAAATTTTTAAATATTTTATTTGGCCGCCAATTGTTTTCCCTATCTTGAATTCGTACAAACATTTTACCATTTTATTTGTCACACTTAATGCTTGCAGAAAATTTGAGAATTGGATAATTAGTTTTTTAGTAATAATTTGTTTAATATATCATATATAATCAGGCTGCCATTTTGTTCCGCCATATTATATTTACTTTAACACATTTGTTTTCATTTTGGTACACAGGTAAATATTTTTTTGTCATTATTATTGTTTATGTCAATAGCTTAATCTCTTATTATCCTCATTAACGAAAAAAATAAATAAATAAATAAGGCCTTTAATAAGAAATATAACCAAGAAAATTACAAAAAATAAATAATTTGCATGGAATCATCAACCCCCTGGCGAAGTCTAGCAAATGAATGCTATTCTACTCAACCAGAAATGCGACTATCCAGCACAAACTTAGAATATACATTTTAACACTATGTAAATACTAGTTTATAATAAAGTGGCACAGACATATACATGTAAAAACTTTGGCGGTATAAGAAATGAGAAAAGAGCGGATAAAATGTTAAACGTAAGAAAATTTTAAAAGAAGGGAAAAAAGGGCAGGTCCATATTCGCAATCACTAGCGAACCAGTTAAAATAATGTAAGCAACGAAGATTTTTGGTTTGTTAACAAAAAACACTTAAGCTTGTATTTGAATTTCTTAATATTAAAACGTCTAAATTCCTCGGGTAGTAGGTTTAATAATGTGACAGCATTATAAATAAAAGATCGTTTAAAATTTGCTGTACGGAAACGAGGCATAGTATATTTGTCTTTAAATCTTACATTGACAGAATGAGATGACGACCGGGTTTGCAGAATCTCCCTCAAAGAACTGCAAGAGACAGGATTATTTAGAAGGACGCAAACAAAATTACCCAGATGGTGCCTCCATCTGTTATCCATTCTTAACCAATTTAATTCATTTACCTTGTGTGAAATATATTCCTTTTTGCTCAAATTGTAAATTAATCGACAGCAAGAATTTTGTATAACCTGTATTCTGTTTTTATCTATGATATTTAAACACGGAAAATATATAAAATTGCAGTAATTAAATTGCGATAGTACTAAAGATTCTGTAAGCATCTTCCTAAGGTTAAAGTTAAGTATATGTCGATTTGCAAATAAAACCTTTAATTTGAAAAATGCTTTTCTTCTTAACGTACTCACATGATCACTAAACCGCAACTTTGAATCAACATCAACTCCCAGGTTTCGAGCTGACTGAACAAAATTTAACTTGACATTGTCAACAAAAATATTCATATTCAATTTTAAATAATCAGATTTAGTACTATTACCAAATATCATTACTTGAGTCTTTAATGGATTTAATTTTAAGTTATGCTCTTTAGACAGGCTGTTAATTAAATTCAACTCGCTATTTATAATATTGTTAGCTTCGATAACTTCTTCAGGCTTAAAAGAAAAGTAAATTTGGGTATCATCAGCATATGCTGTCAGATTACATTTTTTAAGGGATGTTAAAATATCCGAGGTATAAATTATAAAAAGAAGGTGCCCAAGGATTGACCCTTGGGGAACCCCTGATAATATCGAAAGTTCGTCAGAACTTCTATTACCATAAGAAATTTTCTGCATTCTGCTAGATAGGTAAGATTCAATTAGTTTCAAAGAGTTATTGTTAAAACCATAATATTTAAGTTTGGCCAACAAAAGATTATGATTAATGGTATCAAATGCCTTAGAATAATCTAAAAGAATTAGAATAGAAGCAAAACCCTGATCAACGTTAGTAAAAATATTATTAGTTACTGTAGCAAGAGCTGTAGATGTACTAAAACCAGACCTAAATCCACACTGAACATCGGGTATTATATTATTATTGTTAACGTAATTATAAATTTGTTTATAAATTATCTTTTCTAAAATTTTTGAGGCAGCAGGTAAAATACTTATAATTCTTATGTCAGAAAAAGTTTGCGGATTACTATGTTTAGGAAGACGGATGCCAATGGCCTTTTTCCAAACTGTGGGAAAACAAGATTTTTCAATGCAGCAATTAATTATGTGAAGTAAAATTATATATATATAAATATATATATATATATATATATATATATATATATATATATATGTTATATCTATTCTCACCACCTATTTCATCATACAAGTTATGCTAACCTTGGTTCCCAGACTATCAGCTATCCCCCGCCAACGCAGTTATTCAGAAAGCCAAGCTTATCTCAATAACAAAGTATCACATATCAGTCAACAACGTAGATCATCCTATTCTCATAAACAGCAGGTGTTACTTGTTTACGAAAACCGAGTCTATACCGAGAAAGCTTCATCAGCAGAACCCACGTCCTGACCCAAGTGTTCAAGAAAGAAGTAAACAGTTCCCACTGAGTCAGCATAACGAAACATATAAATAGTTATTTTTCTTTGTATACAGTTCAGTTCAGTACAGTTCAGTCTAGCTTGAATTCATTTTGTTAAATATTGCTCTTTGCAAGTTCAAATGTGTATATTTTAATTCGTATTATTTTTGAGTAATAAAATAATTTTTTAAAAAGTAATTTAGCAAGAAAGTGATTTAACATATATATATATATATATATATATATATATATATTTATATATATAGAAAACTATAAGAGATACAAAAATGATTAAATGGGAAAAGTTTTACAGAATTCTATCGGTAATTTAAAAATGCCAGTGGCGTGCTTTTAGGTTTTCGAAATATTTTGAAAAAACTAAAAAGTGGCATTTTCTGTAAAGCCCTGTAACTTCTTTATTTGTATTTTGTCTCAAAATCTATGAACACTTTTCCATAGCCATTTTTTGCGTAGAAAACGGTTATTGTATTAGATTTTAATTACGACGTTCCAGTTATCCTTCACCATCACCAACTTTATTTTTTCTTAGCAGGCTTACCTTTTTTAACTGGTACATTAACAAATGCCAGGAAAATACAAATTTTAGCAATGACATTATATGGACTAACGAAACATATATTAGTAACTGTGGAAACTTTAACAAACACAATCGTCACTATTGGGCAACAGAGAATCCTAGATTGTTGGCACAACGTAGGTTGCAAACTCGATTTGGCATGAACGTTTGGTGTGGCATTTACGGTAAAATAGTTTTTCATATTAGCTGGTTTAACTGTCTTATACATAATCTGGTATTTTTAGGTATTCGACTAATAGGTCCATTTTTTTACCAGCATACTTTAACTGGTGAAAGATATTTAGATATGCTAGAAAACCAAATTCTACCAGCAATTAGAGATGCAGCACAATACGAATTTCATAATGTTTGGTTTCAGCAGGATGGCTGCCCAGCTCACAATTCCAGGGCTGTCAGAGATTTATTAAGGAGAACTTTTGGGGACAAATTCATTTCCAATGGTGGTCCTACCTCATGACCTGCTAGGTCGCCGGATATTACACCCTTGGATTTCTTTTTGTGGGGGCACGTTAAAAATGAAGTTTTTGAATTTGAACCTCCCGAGATATTGGCCGTACTCGAAGAGAGGGCTCAGGAAGTGTTTGCTAATATTAACAGACACACACTTAGACGAGCGACAAATAGTGTTTTAAAAAAATGTTGTACTTGCGTTGCTAAAAATGTACAGCATTTTGTTTAATATACCAAATATTTTATTCTTTTGTGTATACGTGTATGTCTCTAGTTAAAGCTTATTATTATTTTTTCGTATTTGTTGTGATTAATACATTAAATATTTATTAAACATTACAAACAAATATTGTTACCGTGACGATCCAAAGCCTACTAGAATAAAATCGATTTTTAAAAATGGTGATGGTTTTTCTTTGGGCAATGTAAACTTGTTATACATAAATGAATAGGTTTTTTCTTGCTTATTTTAAATAGACAAAAATCCATCACAAAAAAAAATAAAGTTGGTGATGGTGAAGGATTACCGAAACGTCGTAATTAAAATCTAATGCAATAACCGTTTTCTACACAAAAAAATGGCTATAGAAAGTGTTCATAGATTGTGAAACAAAATACAAATAAAGAAGTTACAGGGCTTTACAGAAAATGCCACTTTTTAGTTTTTTCATATCTCGAAAACTAAAAAATTTAAGAGCACGCCGCTGACGTTTTTAAATTACCAATAAAATTCTTTAAGTAAAACTTTGCTCATTTAATCATTTTTGTATCTATTATAGTTTCCTTGATGCCAATACATGCATCACCAAAATGGCCTACACATTTTTAGAGATAAATAATAGTAAACATTAACAAAAATAGGGTGTGTTTTGTCTGCTTTTTCGTCCCATTCATCACTGTGTTTTTAAATAAAATTCCACTTATTACTTCTTAATGGCATCTATATTTTGAAGATAGTTGAACTAATTGATTTCCTACATAACATATTTTTAGAACTTGAGGAGAGCCAAAATTTTATAAATAGGAAATAGTGCATTTGATTAAAAAAATTAAAAGTTGTTGAAAAATATCTCTAGAAATTATAAAACAATCGGTAAATTGGTTTACCCAGAACTTCCCTTGTCATGAATCCTTCCTTTTCAGGGAAAGAGGATTATTTCATAGAAAGATTAATTAAGAGGGAATTCCAGATAACTGAGTTAACCCAAGCTGTAAAGCACTCCTTTCATAAAAGGTAGGATTCATAAGTTCTGGGTAAAACCAATTTACCGATTTTTTGTTTTGCATTTCTAAATAAGTATATGTAAGTTACGCTACTGACAGAACATAAACGGCGACACTAGCCATTGATGTGTCAATTTTACGAAACTGCCTATTTACGAAGGTCAAACTAACCCAAGACCCAAACATAGATTTAAGTATTGAAATCTTTGTATATGGGTTAAAAAAGACTCTTAAAGAAAAGTAATTTCTGCGACGTATTTACTTACAACGTAAATTAACCTTAATCATTTAAACTAATTAAGAAAACCACACAAAACCGCAAACATATACAACTAGTTAGCTGTTTTATAATGTATTTGAACGTTTATCACACTAGTTAAGTGTTCTTCAATTATTGCACTTTCCATGGTAGCCTGTAAATAAATAACTAAGATAATATTATTAAATGCAAAAATTCTTTAATGACATGATACCCTAAAAACGAAACATACAAGATGTTTAACATTTATTTTAGTTCCTACTTTTTACTTCCCTCGTAAAAAGGAAGTATTGAAATCATGAAGAAATCACACTCCCAGATTGTTTTAGATCTTTAGGTGTCAGGTCCCTAGATGCCGAAAACATGTTTTCTCAATTCCGTCGGTCTGTCTGTCTGTTCGCGGCATAGCTAAAAAACTAATAACCCGATTGAATTTATATTCTGCTAAAAAAATAAGAGTTATATGGGAATGACGTGGCAACATTTTGTTAAAAATATGCAATATGGAAAAACCAAATGGCGGTCTAGTGAAATGTTAAAAAAATTATTACTAAAAAACTGCTTATCCAATTGATCTCAAATTTTCCACAAAAATCAAGTATTATGTAGGAATCGACTGGTAAAATTTTGGTACAAAGCCAAGATGGCGGAACAACATGGCGACTCAGAAATATATTTAAAAATTCAACCTGAAAAACTGCCTAATGGCCTGATTTCAAATTGTGTGCCATAAATAATTGTAGTATACTGATGAACTCATAAAATTGTGGTACTCATTCAAGATGGAGGAACAAAATGGCGGCTAAATAAAATATTTGTAATCGTGAAAGAATCACCTTCATAAGTTTTACATATTTTCACGTTAGAGCGTTCCTATATGCCAAAAAATATGTTTTGTCAGTTCCGTCGGCCCGTGTGTCGGTTTGTCTGTCCGTTTGTCATTTGACGGCATAGCTTAAAAACTACTTATCAGATTGACTTCATATAGGAATGAACTGGTATCATTTTGGTATGAATATAAGATAGCGAAACAAAATGGCCGCCTAATAAAATATATTTAAAATATCAGTCTGAAAACAGTACTTATAGTATTTATTTGAAATTTTGTGCAAGCATTAAGTGCGATATAGAGATAAACTGGTAGAGTTGTGATATGAATTCAAGACAGCGGAACAAAATGGCGGCTAAATAAAATTAAAAAAAAAAACAACGTAAAAAAATCTTATTCAATTGACTTAAAGTCAATTAAATAAAGGGCAGAAAAATTAAATGTGATATAGGGATAAATGGTACAAATTCAATTGACATAAGAAAATGGCGATGTATGTTAATGTAAAAATAACATATTCAATTTATTTTAAATTATGACCAAAAATCAAGTGTGACATAGGTAGAACTGGTAAAATATTGGTAAATATCCAATATTTTGGAACAAAATAGCGCCAAATAAGAAAGTTTAAAAAGATAGTACCGGTTGAGTCAACGATTGAAAAAAGTAAGTTTACGTCGAACAGGTACGATTTGGAAACAAACTGTTTATGCTATGGGATACATGTGTAAATCGCGCAAATTCTAAAAATATTTTGAAATATACGGGGTGCGTCAAAAAAGTAGGGCTACTAAAAATTCTATTTTTTTAAATGGGACACTCTATATTTGACTTGATTTTTAAATTTTACATAAAATTCTAACATTTTTTTGTATAACATGTTATGTGGCTAAAATTGATAATTTCTTAAATATTTGGCTTTAAACAAAAAACATGTAAATTTAATGCACATCTATGATTAGCAATACAACGCCTAGTTGTGCCACTAAAAATAAAATATATTGCTTCTGCATAAAATAGGCATGGAATAAAGGACTGCTTTTTAATATTGAATATATTACATACAAGGTGTCCAAATTTAAATGCCCAAATTTAATATATTTAAACCAATTTATTTCAGTTTTTTTAAATGGAACCCCCTCTATATTTTTATTTATTCTTTTTAAGCATAAAAAAATCTAGAACTTTTATTACATATATTATAAATCTATCTTCAATAGTTTTCGAAATATTTTAAAATTCCCTTTTTTCACATAATTTAGAAAATTACCAACTCGATCAAAGTAGCCATAGTAGCTGTCAATAAAACAAAAGTATTTAATATGAATACAATAGTTTATTATCTAAAATTAATCCAATGAAAATTTAGATAAAATAATAATTTTTTAATAAAATTGCTACAAAAAAAAATTATCTAATAACCTTAAGATTTTAACATCAGAATCTACAGTAAGCAAGATTACAAGAAAATATAAATATCATCCATTTCACATTACATTAAACCAAGCGTTACACGCTGAACATTTTAAAATACGTGTTAAGTTTTGTAACCCAATGATAAGGCGAGTAGGGCCATTTCCGAACTTTTTAGACAACATTATGTTTTTGGAATGAATCTTATATTTCAAGGCAAAGAATCCGTGAACTGGCATAATATTATAAATATTTAAAAATTGTGTTGAAAAAGGGGTCTACTCGTCTAGTTTGCAAATAAGTAAATACACTTCAATGCAGGAACACATTTCAATTTAGATAGTCGAAAACTTTTATTAATAGGTACTAATTTTTAAAGTTATACAGAAAAAACACTTATCAGAATAAAAAAAATAACTTTTAAAAGTTAATCCAATGTTTTCATAGTTTTATTTTAAAAGATGCTCAAATAAGCGTCCGCCTTCACGAATACACATGTTGAACCTTTTAATAATATTTTGCCTAGTTTTAACTAGCATGTCTGGTGATATAGTGGCGCATACAACCCTGATTCGTTCCTGCATGTTCTGCCTTGCTGTAGGTGGTTGGGTGTAAACACGATCTTTAATATAACCCCACAAGAAAAAATCTAATGGCGTTATATCGCAAGATCTGGGTGGCCATTCGATAAAACCGCTACGACTAATCAATTTTTGATTAAAATTAGCGTCCAAAAATTCACGAACGTCCCGATGGTAATAAGCAGGTGCACCGTCTTGCTGCAGCCACACGTCTCTTGTTTCTTCTATGCTGAGTGGTCTGAGAAGAATAGGCAACTCAACGTTCAAAAAATCTAAATATCTTTGTCCATTAAGTGGTTCATTAAAAAAATACGGACCTATAATATGGTTTCCAATGATTCCACACCAAATATTTAATGACCAGTGATTTTGATGTTGTACCTCTCGTACCGTGGGGATTTGTTATTGCATAATAATGCATATTATGCCTGTTTACAGCTCCATTGTTTCTAAGTGTAGCTTCATCGGAAAACATGATATTCGCTAAGAAGTCCGGATATGCTTCTATTCGCCTTATCATTAAGTTGCAAAAGTTAACACGCCTTTCAAAATTCATCGTGCAACTCTTGGTGTAATTCCATATGATATGGATGATATTTACATCTTCTTGTGGTCCTGCTTACTGTAGATTGTGATGTCTCAGTTAAACTAGCAAATTGTCGACTACTTAAACTGGGATTTTCTTCTATATGAAGTAGAATTTCCAACTCTTTATCTTGATTTGTAGCCATTTTATTGACAACTGTTCTCTTCAAATATGCCACATTGCCACTAGCATCAAATCTCTCCATGAAATTTTGAAAGACCACTTTAGAAGGCGAGCATCGATCCGCATATTTTGCTTAATATAGCTTTTTGGCCAGAAAGCATTTTTTTTGAGCTTCACCCAATATATAGACCATATCTATTATTTCATTTTGTGAAAAATTCATTTTAAATTAGACGAGAACACGAAGGACGAAATACAATGCACTAGCAACAACACGTTTTTGACATTTTATACATTTAGTCGCCAGTAGACGGTTTTTTCCATGACTACTTTGATTGATCGAGTTGTTGATTTTCTAAATTACGCAAAAAAAGTAAATTTGAAAATATTTCGAAAACTTTTGAAGATAGATATATAATATGTTTAAAAAAGTTGTAGATTTTTTTATTCTTAACAAGGCTAAATAAAAATATACAGAATGTTCCATTTAAAAAAACTGAAATAAATTGATTTGAAAATGTTAAAGTTGGGCATTCAAATTTGGACACCCTGTATGTGATATCTTCAATATTGCAAAGGCAGTCTTTTATTCTATGCTTATATTGTGCAGAAGCAAAATATTTTTTAATTTTAGTGGCACAACTAGGCATTATATTGCTAATCATAGATGTGCATCAAATTTAATTTTTTTTGTTTAAAGCTAAATATTTAAGAAAATATTAATTTTAGCCATATAACATGTTATACAAAAAAGTGTTAGAATTTTTTGTAGAATTTGAAAATCAAGTTAAATATAGGGTAGTCGTATTTAAAAAAATACAACTTTTAGTTGCCCTACTTTTTTGACACGCCCCGTAATAAAAGGATTTATAAAATGGATGAATATAGTACCTAAACCAGTGGAGAGGTGTGATTTCAACGGATGCCCGTAAATTAGTACCTACTGAAACTTACTGAAAATCGTCAAAAGCAAATATTTATAAATTGTTTTTTTAAAGCGGTAAAGTGTAACTCAGAATTTGACTATCTATTCAGTGGAATGATATTTGCAATCATTATGTTGGCTCACTGTTATCCTTATGCATAGCATTAAGGTGTTTGATTACGCGCAACAATAAGTAATGAGTTGTCAAAAAAGTGAATATTAGTTTAATTACATTTGGTTTCACTTCCTTGTTTATCTGGTTCAAATCTTGTAACGGATTTTTCACCAACTTCTACAAAAAATCAATTAACTTTAAATATGGCATGCGTACACTGTTCGCGTGATAATACAATTTGACTCACGAGTATACTATTTGGGGTTCGATTAGAATCAGAAATTACCTAAATGTCTAAAAATGTCAATATGAAGGATGATGTTTTCGCCGAAAGTGAAACTCGCTCAGTAAGTGAAACACAAAATTGAAAATTAACCAGCGATGATGTCCTTGTACAGGGTATCCGAATTTCGACGGTTTTGCGACACTGTGCTACTTCTTTGTGAAACCAAAGAAGCCACAAACAAATTTTTCCTAGCCCTTTTCGTTTTTGAGATACAGGGTGAAATTGAAAATTTTGCGTGTTCAGGTACCCCTCGTATCTCGATGGCCCGGCAACTTACCGAAAACTAACATCGATAGAGTTTTTTGCCTAGAATCCAGTGGCGTAGTCAATTTTTGGTTAGCTACTATCGTTTTCGAGGTATAAACTAAAGTTAGGTTTTTTTAAATGGGATACCCTGTATATTTTTTAATATTTGGTTCTCGCTCATTTTTAGCTTCTCAAAAATATATAATACTTGATATTTATTTCAATCCGGTACCGACAATAAAGTCAATTTAAAGACATTTTAATCTGTTTTTCTAGTAAGCCATGAAAATTGTGTGTTAATTTACTAAATCTGAATTATCTGTACCAAAGTTTGTTATAATACCATAATTAAACAATAAATCAATAAACAGATACATACCTACTATTTAGTATTTACTCTAGACGACACAACTAACACAAATACTTAGGAAATCTAATAAAAAAAATATAGACCTATTATACACTAAAAATGTTTTATTTACAACAAATGACGTTGGATTTAATACTTTTCCAATGTTGACAATCGTGTTGTTTGAAAATATTTACTTACAACTATTTAATTTATCCCTTAGAAATACCCAAGATCTGTTTTAAATAAAATAAGGCGGCCATGACTTGATTAAATATCAAATGGCTGCGAATTTCGAAAACTGGGAGAAATATGACATGCTTGTTTGTTTTATACAGTGCCAGGAAAATCCGGATGAAGCGTCAGAGATGTGTCTAAAGTGACAGGAGTAATACTAAGTAAACAAAATAACTTTCCTTCTTAAACCAGGGCTTTTCGGAACTAGTGATAGCCGATGTAGAAGCTCTCTCATAATTTTTGAAAAACAAAAGTATAGATAATAATAAAATTTTAGTTTTGTAACTTTTTTTCAGAATAATAATATTAATATTTCAAATTATGCCTAGCGTTCCTAATAGGTTACAATTGTGTCCAAAATTTGCTTCTAATAAAAAAGCACATTATTGGAGCAAGTCTGTAACATGAAAGATACGATGTCACTAAATTTCCAATAAAATTAATTATAATTAAAATATTTGAAAAGTCGAATAGCAGTTTTGTTGATAAGTGATAAGAAAAAACATCTTTTACATCGCCTTGTATAATAAAATATGTCAATTTAATTTATTTTGAATATGTCGTTCTATACTCTATATATCTGTAAATAAGAATTTATTCCTTATAGATACCCAGAACGAAGACAGCCCGATAAGAGAACATTTTCAAGAATAAAAGCAAATCTGATCAATCACGGCTCATTCAAAGTACCGCGACCGAAATCATATTACAAAGAAAATCAGGAAACTGAAGAGATTAATATCTTAGCTGCCGTTGCAATCAATCCGTCAACTTCCTGTCAAAAAGTCGAGGATGAAGTGGGAGTACCTAAGTCAAGAGTGCAGACTATTCTAAAAAAATACCATTTCAAACCATATAAATATAAGTTAGTGCACCATATGCACCCGGGAGATGCACACGTCGCATGGATTTCTGTAATTGGTACATTCATATGACTAATACTGAAATAAATTTCGAAAAAAGACTTATATGGTCTGACGAGGCATATATCTCAAGTGCAGGTATTCTAAATCGACACAATAATAGATACTGGTCCAAAGAAAATGAACACGTTATATTTCCACGCAAACAACAAGGCAAGTTTGGATTTAGCGTGCCCTGCTTTATCCTTGGCACAAAAATAAGGTATGTTATTTATAACGGTAGTCTCACTGGAAACCTGTAGCTAGAGATACTGGAAAATACGCTTCCTGATTTATTAGATAATATTCCTTTGGCACAATTACAAAATATTTTTCTTCAGCAAAATGGTGCCCGGCTCATAATGCACGGACTGTTAGTACCTTTTTAGAAAATGTCCCAGGTCGCTGGATTGGTACAAATGGGGTTGTAAGATGGCCGCCTAGGTTACCAGATTTGTCGGTTCTAGACTTTTTTCTATGGGGATATCTTGAAGGATCATCTACCAAAGGCAACACTACACGATGGAAGATGAGAAACTATGAATTTTTAGTCAACATTTAGGAATTCAAATTCAATTCGATTGAAGATATCTATGGAGATATTAAAGAAAGTAAATTATGTATTTTTAGTAAAGATCTAAAAACTCAATAGGAAGGCGCCAACTATTTTGGCGTAAAAATATTTTTAATTGCTACTGTTTTGTATGATTATTATTCTAAATAATTAGTTTCTAACAAAATATCTCCCCTATTTTAGAAGAATGTTTTTTTTTTTATATTTATAAGCTATACCTTTTTGTTAAAAAAGATATCTACATTTTTTCTATTTCACGTAATTCTCATATTTTTACCAAATAAATAATACTTCAAATCTCCAAGAAATGTACAAAGTCCAGTAATTATATTCAAATATTGGCCAATTTAGCGAAAGAAAAGGATTTATGTGGGATTATCTCAGTTCAAGCACATTCTTTTGCTGCAAAGAATTATTCAAAAAAGAACTGCAGTGAAATTTTTGAAATTATTTGCGTAAATCGTTTTTGCTGTAAAATGTTTGCACATATCTAAAATTATTCAAAGTATCTGCTTAAAGTATTTTTCTGAATAAGATGTCACTTATGCAATAAAGAAAATTAAGCCTTAAAACACTGCAGGACCCGATTCTGTTCCACCGTTTTTTACGATTGCAGATTTTATTAATAACACCTCTTCAAATTATATCTATCATGTGAATAAAACATCAAACTTTCGGCAAGTATGGAAAAAATCAAAAGTATATCTATAAATAAAAATGAAGACAAATCTGCAATTATTCTAGAAATACTATTGCATAATTTTATATTTTCATTATTTAAAAATAAGATTGTTCGGGGCACATGGAATCTTTAAACACCGATCTACCACATCAAAAATACTTATTAAACGCAGATATAGATTTTTCTAAATCCTTTCACAGACTAGATCGTGGGTTATAAATTGATAAACTTTCGAAAACTGGTATTTCATACTCACTTCAATTTTCATTTCAAATCCCTGTTACCATTATTAACCGGTTTTAAATCTGAAGAATATGGAGCGTATTCGGGAGTACCTCAGTGCTTCGTTCTGGGAGCTCTCCCTTTTAGTTTTTTTTATTAACATATTGACGATAAAACTGACGCAAACTTTTTATTATATTCTGATGACATCAAGCTACTTAATAAAGTTAAGTTGCCTGAGGAAGTATACAAAAAAAACCTTGAATTTATTGATCTGTAATGGAAAAAAAAATATTTTCACCTTGACATTGATAAATACAATATCGTGTCCTATACCATGAAATTAAAACCAATATGGTAGCCTACATAACGAGAATATCATGCGAAAACACACATTTTGCCATGTAGGAGTAATTTCGAATGACTTAGAACTCGAAGCAAATATTTTAAATTGATAATATTAAAATAGAGAAATTAATACCTACTTTATTCGTAAATAAAAAGTATGATATTTAAAATCACTAAAAAAGTGTGATATCTAATATCATTAAAAAAGAGGCTTAAATTTGCGATCTATATTACAGTTGGTTGAGTTGGTTATTTTCGGTGTCTAAAAAATGAATGTTTAAAAGGAAATAAAATATTCCAAAAATTTTAGAACCTAGCTAAAGACAATCCATAATATACTTGACCAAACTTTTAATGCAATATTCAAAGATGAAATAAAATGATATTATATTCCAGGCTTCTCCAAATAATTTTACAATATAGCTTTACTTAATATTAAGCAGCTTCAAAACAACCCTTATGAGCTGAGCCACCCTATATATATGTAACAAGATACTACTCTTTGTATTTATTTACATGCTATTATAAGATAATAATTACTATTAAAGGAAAGTAAGTCAAAGATAGGCATAAGTATATTCATATTTAATTAACAAAGCATAAACCCACATTCACATAAATATATATTTTAAACAGGTTAAACGTTTAAAAAGTATTGACTTGACGACTTTAATGAAAGACCGAGCAAACGTCACTATGATAGCTACAAAATTAATTGTATTATTTTCCATCATAACCGTTCACATTCAACAAGTCTTTTCTCTGGGTGAAAATGGTAATGTTACCGAACTAGAGAATCTAATAAACAGCCGAATTAATTCTTCAAACAGCTATGTACTTCCCAAGGATAATTCGGATTTATTAGAAACAACAAGTTTGGAGACTAAAGGTTTGTAAAATATTTTCATCTAGTTGGTTGGTAAGTTCCAAGTTGTAGCTTTCTTTCGGGGTGTGGTATAGAATTATATTTAACGTCAACGTGTTGTGGCTTTTTTGTTTCAAAAATATCAAAACTTGAAATCGATTGCTCTTAAACCCCAGAATGTGCGGCAAAGTGCTTTCTACTTGTTATTAATTTATATAAAAATAGAAAAATTGTTTGTATAATGTCATCTTAAAACTATAACTGCCTAGTTAAACTTGGTCTAAATTTAAACTTCTTTATTGAATATACTGAGACTAAAAGAACGCCATATTAACTTAAGTTTTTATTTTCTGATGTTAATTGTCTTTTGTATAAAATATAATATACCAATTTACAATCATTTTCATGGAGATGGAAAGCTTTTATATTTAATAGAATTTTCCAAAAAATCAATGTGCCAAAGTAAAATGAAATAAATGTTTATAGATAAAGCGAATATTATTAAAATTATTAATATCTGCGCCATGGAAAAGATAGTGGTGCCATATACATATCTTATTAATAATTCATTATCCCATGTATATGATACATATTGTATTGTATTAGTTAGTTCCTTCATTTTAAATATATTAACATAATGACTTTCAAAAAACACTGTGTAAACAAAGGTCACTAAATTCACTGTAACAATTTTCACACAAGCATTTGTATTTGCATATAGAAATACTGAATTAGAAAATTTAATAAACCCAATAAATTCTTTTAATATTATGTACTTTCGAAAGATATTTCTAAGTTAATGCTTTCTTTGGTTGTGGGGGTAGAGAATTACATTCAGTCATTATCGTGTTGGGTTGTTATTTATTTGGAGAATAACAAAAAAGACAAAACTCCAAATGGGTGGCTCATAAACTCTAGAGAGTGCTTTTTGTTTAATAATAATATATATTTATATGATATAAGATTTGAAAAATGTCATACGGTCTTAATCAGCTAACCTTTCTATTTAATAAAAAGGTGTAAGAGATAGACCTATATATTGGAACGCAAAAATTTGACTATCGTATAGGTGGGGTATTTTTCCGTTTTTTCGATTGATCTCGGCCCGACCAATATCGCCTTATTGAGATAGGTACACGCTTGAATATTCTGGTAACCTGTTGGCGTGAATCAGGCAATTATTGCTTTTTAATAATTTACCTCTAGTTGCCTGGTACTAGGTAAATTGTTTTTTAGAATATCTAAATAGATGAATTATAATTATAAATAGCTGTATAAATTTAATACATTTTCAAATATGTTACGAATTTTTGACTAATTTTTTGTATTGTTATTACTAGAATTTTTTTGAGCTTGAAAACACACGAAATAAACACTCACCTCCAACAGGACTTTTATTTTCTTCTGATAGAATCCGCTACAATAAATATAATAGTTTTCCAAAAATTCACCCATAATGTGAGTCATATTGTTATTAACATATGAAAGAAAATGACCTTATTCTCACAAGAATGTTTATTGGGTTTACCAATTTCGGGTGCTTAAAATAATGCTCCCCTTCTTCAGAACCACTACAAGAATATAGTGCATTAAAAGATTATTCTAACCTACCAATCACATGCTATTATTCAAAAATATAAAAATAAATAAAAAATACCTATTACTTACATGGATTATTCTCTTTCCAAGAAGTCATACACTAAAAGTCATTTTACACATATCTGCCTATATCAATTAAAAAACAAAGATACTACAAAGAAAACCAACAGGGCGAAACCAAGCAATTGTTTGGTATATTTGAATTAAAAGTAAATATTAAAAAAGAAACAAAGGAACAACGGACGAAACACAAGTTAACACATTTTTGTTAACAAGAAACATATATATATATATATATATATATATATATATATATATATATATATATATATATATATATATATATATATATATATATATATATATATATATATATATATATATATATATATATATATATATATATATATATATATATATATATATATATATATATATATATATATATATATATATATATATATATATATATATATATATATATATATATATATATATATATATATCATCATATATAGACAAAGCTTGAGGATTTCCAATTTCTAAGGTATCAAATCCATCAACTACCAGGTAAGTATAATTTTCCTAACTTGTGTCTTTTGTTCTTCTGTCTTTAGTTCTGCTTGAGTCGTTTCACGTGCCCATCAGTGTATGTTAGTCCAAATTAACTCATTACTTTTTTACGCTGCAGTAAATAGAGTTTATAGGCCAGAAAAACGTCTATAATTTTTTTTTAAGTGCATCTTAATAATGTGTTTTCTACAAAATTACATCTAAAAATCATTGGAGAAAATATAAAAACAATTGCTTAAAATGCTGCAAACTGATTTTTAAATTTTAGAATTATATTGGTAGGTCATATTTCTCCTGTGAGAATGCGTTAATTAGTCTCCTACAGAATCGTGAAAAATCCTTAAAATCAGCATTGTTGCAAATCTCAAAAACGTATGCAATTTGCAACATATAGAATTGACGCTTCGTACTAATACAGTCTACGTGATTCTAAATATGTGTGCAAAATCATGAACCCGCGACTTCATTTGTTAACGAGTTTTGGCTATTTGTTTATCCCGTGAGGCATTGTGTAAACAATAATTCGGCTGCAAAAAAGAGCAGATAGACATCTCTCTGAGAGTGCATTTGTTCGTCATGACTGATTGTTATTTTTCAGTGTGGAAATTTGCAAAATAAAAGGTAATAATGGCCTCAAACATATACTAATTTATTTATAATTTCAAGTATTAATAACTTTTCAATAGAAACACTTATATCGTTTCCGACCTAATTTTAAGGAGCTCTGATAGATTTCTTTTGTTTTTAATACAATGTCGCTTTATTTATTAACATTACGAGGTTAAACTGCGCAAATATACCGCTAAATAGTTATATTTAAAGTACAAAACAAAAAGTTTCAGAATTTATAAATTTTATTTATAATAAAGTTAATAACAACGGTTAAAGTTAAGGTATATTTGCGAACGCGATGTCCCGAGGAGTCGGCTGCGTATGCGTATGGGGGAAATAAAAGTCAGAGTCAGAAAACTTAATTTTAAGCTTGCCAATCAAGCGGAAATGAAGTTGTCGATGAACGTCTTGTTTCCTCTATAGATTGATGTCTGCACTAAAGCTCAACTTTAGGAAATTTTTGAAAAGAACCCTGCACGAAAATTGCCTTTATAGCTGCAAATCGGCACCACCTGGGACAACAAACATTGTCTAAATAAAAAGCTCTAACTTTTGCTACTAGATTCAGATTTACATTTTTTTGTTATCTCAGGTCTAAAATTTGCGCAAATGGAGTTTAGAAAAAAGTGTCCAATTTTTCAGTATTCAATAAATTCATCAAATTTTGGCTAATGTCAGGAATCCGACTTGGGCCCGGAAAGTTACAAATATCTTCTCGAATGGTTTGACGGGTGGTAAAAATATATAGATATTTTAAAACTCTATCTGAGACGTGCCCTGTGAGAATGCGTTAAATAGTCTCCTAGAAAATAGCGAAAAACCCTTAAAATGAATATTGTTGCAAATGTCAATAACTTATGCAATTTGCAACGTATAGAACTGAAACTTCGTACAAATACAGCCTACGTGATTTTAAATATGTGTGCAAAATAGTAAACCCGTGACTTCATTTGTTAACGAGTTTTGGCTATTTGTTTATCCCGGGAGGCATTGTGTAACAATAATCCTGCTGTAACCGAGAACGTTATTTTTCAGTGTGGAAATTTGCAAAATAAAAGGTTAAAATGGCGTCAAAAACATACTAAATTGTTTATAATTTCCACGGTAAATAACTTTTAAATATAAACATCTATATCGTTTCAGACTTAATATTCAAGTAGCTGATATGTTTCCTCGGAACCAAAAATTGCGATATCTACATTGGGAACACAGATAGATGTTTTGTTTCTAATACAATGTCGCTTTAATTATTAAAATTAAGAGTTAAAGCTGCGCAAATATTCCGCTAAATAGTTATATTTTATCTACAAATCAAAAAATTTCCGAATTTGTAAGTCGTGGAATAAAGTTAATAACAACGGTTAAAGACAAGGTATATTTCCGTGCGCCATGTCCCAAGGAGTTGGCTGTGTCTGCGTATGGGGGTAATAAAAGACAGAAAACTTAATTTTGGAGTACCAATCAACTGGGACAACAGCTCTATTTTTGCCACCAGATATAGATTTACATGGTTTGTTCTCGGATCCTAAAATTGCGTACATCGAATTTAGAAAAAAGTTCAAATACTGGATCGTTACTTGATCAAAATCCATTATCAACAATGTAAATAAAACATTTTATAGAGTTTTAGATTTTCACTTTTGTTTACAACTTGTGACATATATTTTGTTAACATTGTAAACTTACAATTTCTTAGATGAGAGAGATGAACATATTTCCAAGTAAATACTTTTATGGCTTAAGACAGCCCTAAATAACATCTAGACTGAAATTTTTAAGAAAATCAGTTTAAAAGAGGTGAATTATTCATATCTAAATGGTCGTTTAAGAGATACTGGGTGTTTTTACGTTTATTAATTACTTAATTGACTCTAAAAGTGACAATTTTTTACTTTTATTTATTGTATGCAATATTTCAAACTTTTCATCGGAAGCATGGTTATCATCTAACAAATGTTCGGCGTATGTTGAATCTATTTTAATTTTAATAAAACCTCTTTAATGTTTTGCTAATCTCTGTTTAAAAGTTCTTCCAGTCTGCCCTATATACACTTTTGGGCATGATCCATAGTTTAATTTATAAACTCCGGATATTATATTATTATTATATTATTATTTTTATAGTTTTACAAATCTAAAAAGTTATTTTTCGACAGTAAATTGTATGTAAATGTAAAATTTTGTGTATGGTATTTAAATATTTTAAAAATATGTGAAGTTGTCTCATCAAAGAGTTTATTTTAATTTTTTCTTTCAAATTATCCGTAAATATTTCAGCCAAGAGTGGAGTTAAAGGGTTCTCCACAATAATCTCTTCCTTGGCTGAAACGTCTTCATACACTGGAAGTAATTTTGGTTCATGCATATTTTTAAGGCATCTATAATTTCTAACTGTAGGATATGATTGGTTTTGTTTATAAAAAGGTGATTTTTTATAATTTTAACTGTCTCTAATGGTGGTATGTTTGGGAAAATGTTTTTTTTATATCAAACGATATATTTTTAATTATTTTTTTTACCTAATAAATGACATTATCTGTCATTTATTAGGTTTTTTTTCAAGTAGGAGCAGTCACAAATAAGACTACCGCTCTTATAGGTAATGGAGGTTGTGGGGTTTATTAAAAGATACTTACTTATATCGGTTAAAAATATGGCTTATATATTGCGTAAAAAGAGCATTACAATTGCATTTGAAACAAATACAAAAAAATAACAAAGAAAAAGGCAAATAAAAATAATATATCCAGAGTTTTGAGAAAACTTTTAAACAGAGAATAGCAGAACATAAAAGAAATTTTATTGAAAATAAAACTAATTCAACATACGCCGATCATTTGTTAGATGTTCAAGGTTTTTTGAAAAGTTTAAAATATTGCATATAATAAAAAAAAGTAAAGATTGTCACTTTTAAAAAGGTGATTTTTTAATAAATTAATAAAAATACCCAGTATCCCTAATGGTGAGATATGTTTGGAATAATTCACCTTTATATCAAACCTATATTTTTAAAAATTTTTTTCCAATTCTCGAAAGACATTAAAGTCTTTACCTAGATATAGTTTTAGTAAAACTTAAGCTCATTTAGCAAATTGTAGGTTTAAACACCGTTTTATAGGAATGGAGGTTGTGGGGTTTATGAATAGATACTTACTTATATCGGTATAAAATGTTTTATTATATATTGCGTAAAAAAGCATTACAATTGCATTTGAAACATTACAAAAAAATAACAAAGAAAAAGGACAAATAAAAATAATATATCCAGAGTTTTGAAAAACTTTTAAACAGAGAATAGCAGAACATAAAAATGGATATTTTATTGAAAATAAAACTAATTCAACATACGAGATCATTTGTTAGATGTTCTAGGTTTCGATGAAAAGTTTAAAATATTGTAATAATAAAAAAAAGTAAAGAGTTGTCACTTTTAGAGTCGATGAAAATTAATAAATTAATAAAAATACCCAGTATCCCATAAGCGAGAGATAAGATAAGAATAATTCACCTCTTAAACCTATATTGTTAAAAATTTCCGTCCAGGGGTTCTCGAAAGACATTAAAGTCTTTACCTAGATATAGTTTTAGTAAAACTTAAGCTCATTTTGATAAATTGTAGATATACTTTTTCTGAACAATGAAACTTACAATTTACCAAAGCTTGTGATTATCCTGAAGATCTAAAACAGTTTAAAATGTTTTATTTACATTATTAAAAAAAAGTGTCCAATTTTTCATTATTCAATACATTCAAATGAAATTTTGGCTAACATCTAGAAAAACTTTGACAGTACAAAGTTTTCAATCCGACATGGGTCCAGAAAGTTACAAATATCTTTTCAAACTGTTTTTGTCTATTTTCCATACTGGTCGTAGGTAAAGTATTTTAGTACACCAAAGCATTTTTGTCCTATATTAATACAAGGCGTTGAAGCAGTTCGATCCAGTGAAAAAATTATTATTGTACGTAATACTAAATATATAAAAACTGTGTAGATCTATATATTTAAAAGTTGAAATTATAAACAAATTAATATGTTTTTGAGGCAAAGCTTGACGTTTTATGTTGCAAATATCGAAACTGAAAATAATGTAGTGTCATTCTCATCTGTATATCGTAGTGTCAGTCTCATCTGTATATTGTAGCGTCAGTGTCAGTAGTATTCAGGTTTCTAGCAGCTGTCATTTGCAGCAAAATAATTGTTTAAAGAATACCTTTCCGGATAAACAAATAGAAAAAAGCCCGTTAACAGTTTCATAAGTTAATGACATTTGCAAAAAAGCTTAAAATTTAAGGGTCTTTCGCGGATTTTCCAGAAACGTATTAACGCTTTTTCACCGGACACATCATAAATTTTGAAATATCAATAACTTTTAGGAAAAGTATTTTTTATTGGACCTTCCCATTTTAGACTAGAAGGAAAAGATCATTTTTTGGCACTTCAGACAATTGTTTATATTATTTTCATTTTCATTTCCTTAAAAAAAGTATTGTAACAATAAAAAAATCACCCAAGATGCCAAATAACATGTTTTCTCGATTTTTCTGGATGTTCACGACATAGCTAAAAAACTACTTACCCGATTGACTTCAAATTTTGGTCGAAAGTTAAGGGTTCCATGGGGATAACCTGGTAATGCTGTTGTAAAAATCTAATACGGCGAAAAAAAATAGCCTAATAAAATGTTTTTAATTATTACTAATAAACTACTTTTCCAATTTACCTTAAATTTCACACAAAACCAAATATTATGTAGGAATCAACTAGTAAAAATTTGGTACCAGTCCAGAATAAAATAGCGGCTCGATAAACTATTTAAGAATTCAAAGTGAAAAAAACTGTGAATCCCCGGCGTGGTCAAAAAACTACTTATCCGTTCACTTTCAATGGTAATATTTTGGTAAAAAAGCCAATATGACCTAACAACACCACAGGCCTAGTGAAAATTATTAAAAAAAAACGCAAAATTCTCCACAAAAATCAAGTGTTACATAGGAACGAACTGGTAACATTTTGGTGCTATATAGAGACAAGATGGTAAAGTTGCTGTAAGAATTTAAAATGGCGGACAAATAAAATGTTAAAAAAGACAATGTAAAAAAATATTCTCCTGCAACTATTTATTCAATTTATTTTAATTATACCTATAAAGGGTGACATAAGTAATCCATGATAAATTATTGGTACCAATCCATTATAGTGGAACAAATTGGCGCCCAATAAATATATTTGGAAAGACAGTGTATAAATGACTATGTGGGGAATTAAATTGGGTCGCACTTCACTATTTGAAATAAAAGGAAAATTTTACCGATTATTTGTAAGTATTTTTGTAGAATAATAATAATATTATTTAGATATTTTCCTTATAAGATTTTTCTACTATGTTCCTGGCCTGTTATAAGTAATGTTTCAATACTATTTAATTGTTGAGCTTTTTTATTTACAAAAATCATGAGCTGCTACTGACATTTAGTTATCTTTTTTTTAGATTATGGAACATTTGATTTTATAGTAGTAGGTGCAGGTGCTGCTGGATCAATTATTTCAAGCCGAATATCGGAAATTACTGAGTGGAAGGTGCTAGTTTTAGAAGCTGGCGGAATGGACGGTGATTTTGAGAAAATAGTAGGCATATTCACTTATGACTTTTATTCCGACTTCAACTGGGGCTATAACACTACATCCCAAAAGTATGGTTGTTTAGGTAAGAATTTAAAAACAATTCGAAATTCGGTTTTTAAAAGTTAGAGTAAAGATTAAAAGTCCCTCCCATTCCCCGTATAAGCTTACATATTATATTATTAATATCATATATGAGCTACATACTGGTATATTCGAAGCATCTGATGAACCAATTAATATAATATGAATTACATATTAATATGTATAAATTTCACATCAGTACTTTTTAACCAATCGAAATCGGTTTCATGGTATCATGGCAGTTTATCGAAAATTTTTCTCTCTACGGTAGACATCTAACAGTGAATTATAGTGAAACTTGTATGCATGTCAGGCGCTTTGTTTTTGATATTGTTACTATGGCAACAACCAAATTTTCTGAAAATTTTACTCACCCATTAGCACCTATCAGTATAATTAAAGTGGACATTTCCCTGATTTGGCAGCAATTATATGTTCAGACGATATGAAATGTACTCGGAAACATATGTTTTAGTTATGTTAACTTAAATTATTACAGTTTTGGACTAATATTTAAAAATTTCTTGAACTAATTGTACATGCTTTAAAAATTCCATCTGTATGTACATCTTCTTTCCTTATAGGTGAATAAAGCACAACATTGTTGGGCTTTTTCACACTATGTCTATGCTTCATAAAATAAAAATAGTACCGCGACACCAGTTTATTTTTTGATTTCTAGATTTGTGGTCAAGACAAGGCACAATGTCAACCAAGAATATTATTTATCTCCTTAAACAAATTTTCTTGTTCAGGTTCTAGTTCAAACTCTTCCACTAGATATAGATATATAGACGCGTCTTTCATATTAACAGTGACAAAAAAAATTTAATGACGTGTGTCAAAAATTGAAAAATATTTTCTTGAACGCGCGATATTTGCTCCCACTTTTCTCAATGACGTATAAAAAAATTCCATTTTCTTGACTTTACTCATAATAGAATATAATATACAACGATGTTCCTTTACTATGGTATAAAGATTGTTTACGTGATAAGTAATAATAGCTAATATTAATTAGCTATATTATTTTAATACAACTGAAGCGTACGGAAATTAAAAAATAAATACATTTGTTTTAATCTACATAAATATTTTATCATTATCGCTTAATACTGGCATTTCCCTGAAACCTATTATTACAAAGCTAAATAATCAACTATTTTTTAACTAGCATTTATCTACTAACAAATAATTCACTTTCCTAGGGCATAAGGAAAACTAAAAAATAGTTTATCATCAAAATCGTTTACAGTTTACTAAAGTAGTGCACTTAGACATGTTTTTTACAGTATAAGATTTCTTTTAGTAGACTAATATTAACGAATGTTCAACGATTCCCCTTTACTGTAGTATAAAGATTGCTTAGATAATAAATTATTACAACTAACTTTAATCCGTTATTTTATTTTAATACAACTAAAGGCTTGGGAAATTTAAAAATAAATATATTGTTTTCATCTTCATAAAATTTTCTTACCGAATCTCCCTTGCACTTTAATTAAAAGTTCGGAAATGTTTTTCGGTCACGAATTTTTTAAGAAAATGTTCAAAAAATTCGAACCTTGATAAAATTTCCGGAAATAATTCAGGCTCTAGGGAAATTATAAGTGAACATTTTTGACATAATGACAGAATATTTTTTTGGCAATTTATTTAAACGTATTTACATTTCGGAAAAACGCACTTAATTTTTTTATAACCTAAAATTTTAAAATGTACATCTCACTTACATAATTAAGGTGTTTTTTGCATTCTTCTGCCACCTCCTTTCTCCTTAAAGGCGAAAAAACTGGATTTGGAATCGAACATTTTTCATCTAAATATCTTTGTCTGGTAAAATATATACAGTGTGTATCAGCCAAATGGAATAAATTCGATAATAAATAAATGGGGACGTGTTCGGAAAAACGCTTGGACCCGTCGATTGGTATTTTTAGTTGCTCATTTTCTCCAATAAAAACTTTTTATACAGGGTGTGTCCTGTAACAGTGGTCAATGCCAACTTTCTTATTTCAAATGCAACACCCCGGATATTATTTAATTTTTGGATTCTTTAGGAGATTCTAAACATATTTTATGTTCAATGTCCTATACCTATCTTCAACTATTTCGGCAATATTAAGTGTTTTCAAATTCATTTTTATTTTATTTATTTCGAATTTATTATTATTCATGAAAGTGGCTCTGGTTACTGAACTATTTATTTGATTACAAAAATTCGCTACAACACACTCAATACTTATTTACCATTTAGGTCTTCATATTAAGAATGTAAGCAAAAACCATTTTAGCGTTCCTTTTTATTGATATGGAACAAAAAAAACCAGTTTTGTTTACTTTTAAGTTTTGTTTACTTTTGTGTAAAATGCCTGGCCTTTCTCTTTGCAAGACAGTAGTTGTCAGTGTCAGTGTCATAGTCTTTTGAATTTCGTTAACTGCATAATACCTAATATCAGAAAAATGGTTCATTTAACAGAAATGCATAAAATAACAATTCTACAAATGATTGGTTATGGAGATAACACACGAACACAAATGGAAGTTGCTCGCTTATTTCATGAAAAATTTCCAAATTTGCCGCATATATCCCAAGGGACAATTAGTAAAATAGAAAAGCAGTTTCGCGAGCTTGGACATGTGAGGCAGATAAAACAAGCAGCTGCCAATTCAATAAATGATGATACTAAATTGGATATTATGCTTGAGTTTGAGGAAAACCCACATATTTCTAGTCGACAAGCCGCCGCAATGTTCGATATTAGCCATTCGTCGATTATTCGAACATTAAAAGAAAATAAAATGCATCCCTATAAAGTGATACCAACTCAGGAGCTCATGGAAGACGATTATGATAGGAGAACTTATTTTTGTGAACAAATGATGGCTATGTTAGATAACAATGTTATTCAATTAGAACATATTTTGTTTTCGGATGAGTGCACCTTTACACTTCACGGTCATGTAAATCGTCAAAATTGCCGCTATTGGTCTAGGGAAAATCCTCACTGGATCAGCGAAGAACATACTCAATATCCTGAAAAGGTTAATGTTTGGGCAGGAATTGTTAGGGATCATATCTTAGGCCCCTTTTTCATTGACGGCAATTTGAATGGCGATAATTATTTAGCACTGCTCCAAAATAATGTCGTGTCAACTTTGACAAATTTGTATCCGGATCCAGCAAACCCACAAGTTCCAGCGAATATGATATGGTTTCAGCAAGATGGAGCACCGCCCCATTACCAAATTAATGTCCGGCAGTACCTCAACGTAATATTTCCAAATCGGTGGATAGGGAGACGAGGATCGATAGAATGGCCAGCGCGATCCCCTGATCTGACGCCATTAGACTTTTTCTTATGGGGACATATTAAAAATGTTGTATACAAAACTAAACCCCTCGACTTAGCTGACTTAAGAAGACGAATAACGCTTGCGATTAGATCGGTCACGCCTGAGATGCTAAATAACGTTAGAAGAAATTTCTATTTAAGATTAGGAATTTGCCAAGACGTTCGCGGCGAGCATATTCAACAGTTCCTAAATTAACTTTTTACTTTTGTTTATACATTATGAAGAAATAAATAATTTTATTTTTTTAATCTTAATTTTTGCAATAAATTTGAAAACACTTAATATTGCCGAAATAGTTGAAGATAGGTATAGGACATTGAACATAAAATATGTTTAGAATCTCCTAAAGAATCCAAAAATTAAATAATATCCGGGGTGTTGCATTTGAAATAAGAAAGTTGGCATTGACCACTGTTACAGGACACACCCTGTATAAAAAGTTTTTATTGGAGAAAATGAGCAACTAAAAATACCAAGCGACGGGTCCAAGCGTTTTTCCGAACACGCCCCCATTTATTTATTATCGAATTTATTCCATTTGGCTGATACACACTGTATGTAATATTTAGACACCATTTTATTTACCATTTTTTAATAGTTCCAGTTTTTAATATTGTATATACCTACGTATAATTTAGAAGAAAATATTCCTGAATAAAATTTCTCGAAACAAATTTTCTTTCTTTAAATGTTCACCGCAATCTTCGATTAATTTGACCAAATATGGCACAGTACGATGATTAATCGTTATGTCGGACAATTTTTCACATAAATTACATACAATATGATTTTCAAAACAATTAATTTTAAAAACAAAAAAACATGTTTAAATGTAGAATATTCTATTTAGTACAAAACACGAATTTTTTTCTCTTCGAAGAAAAATTACAATATTTGACATTTTGTTTTGTCAAAATATGATGAGTATAGCCCCCTATGACTTGTTCGGGGCCGCAGGATATGCAGGCCGGTGCCGTATTTAAAGTGTACATATAGAAAAAGGAAATAAAAACTACTTAGTATTAGCTAATATTAGTGGTAAGTTGTATCATTCTTTCTTATGATACAACGCCTTTATGAAATGGGCCGCAAAACTAAAGGCCACTGCACGGGTTCGATGTAGCTAACCAAAGGATCTGATCATATACACATCATATACGTCCTGGCGATCAGTACCGACTAGGGATGGACGATAAGATATTTTACGTATCGGTAATATTTAAAAACTGTTCGGTAAATTGAGGGTATCTATAGTTTATTGATACAGATCGATAGGTGTGTACATGATGGGAAGAAAACAAGGTGTGCTCGCCAGTCAGCGCATCTACGTCAGATGTGAGGTAGCTTTCGAAAAAAATGTAGTAAGTCCTGGAAATAAACGTCAATAAAAATTGTAGGTTAGGTTACTAGTTTGACAATGACAACAATTTTTTTTTGTGTAAAATAAATTTTACTTTGGAAGGAAAAGAATTGCTAGATTTGTTTTGGTTTTACGAATCAAGAACAATATGTCTTGTGCGGTTACTGGTTGCTTCAGCCACACTAAAACGAAGGACAAATGTAATATAAGGTCTCATAGATTTCCTAAAAACTCTTGATTTCTACAGTACAGAGGTTTCATGCTTGCCATAAATATGACAAAATTAACTTAAATAACGGTAAATATTTGGTTGGACATTTCTAAATCAAATGATTTTTAGCGCAGTTATATCCTAACCTAAGCTTTTTGAAAATAAAAAGAAAAATTGATGATGCTGCAGAGAGCAACCTGCTCCAGACTTGTTTAGAAACCAATAATTGAAAAAATAAAAGAAATGTTACAGATGAGACTGAGAATCGAATTTTGGCATGCTTACCTGACAACAGAAAATATGAGTACACCAAATCAAATAAAGATTCAGCTAAAATGTGTATAAATAGTAACATACATTTTTCTAAGGTATTCAAATACTTAATATTCTCACATACCTAGGGTAACCAGTATGAAAATTTGGAATTTATCCGAATTGGTTCTTTTTTGTTCATGGAAATTACATTAAAAAAAGAATTTTTTTAAATTCGAAATAAAAGATTACTAATAACCTTACTCTGAACAAAATTTAGGGCCTTTTCTTTTAGTCATTGATTTAGATCATGGTTATTAGTACTCAGACACAAAAGGAGTGATCTTTTTTTAGTCATTTGTTGGATCAGACTAAGGGAATTTTGCTGTAGTAGATAGAATTTTAAATACTTGTCCGTTTAAAGCTATTAGAGTCTATTAACTTCTAAATCTTTCGTTCTGTAAAAAACAGCTAAAAAGTCACCAAAAAGATACATTTTAACATTTTGTTTTTAATCTGTTTTATTTATAATCATTTCATTAATATTTTCTAAAAGTAAAATAAATTTAACATAGCAATTTTCATTTATTTTCAAAATTTACTTTAATGAGGCAATTGCCATAGTTCCTATAAAACTAGTAAAAATAATACTTTAAATAATAAATCCAGATTTGTCTAATAAAAAATGTTTGTCTTAACTCTAAAATGTTAGGAAAACTAATCCTCATAATAAGATATCCTTAATCACTAAAATACAACACAGATACACCGTAGCAGTGGTTTTACAAATAGCATCTACTCTATCTCACTTCTGTTATGTGTCTATAACCTCGGACAGCAGAAATAAACAAACTTTTGTGCGACTTGAAAAATATCAGCATTAAAAAAAACTTCTTAAACATGAGGGATTTAGTGTCTCCAATAATGATATTCTGTCGCTTCACTATTAATTAAAAAATGTACACTTTTCCTTAAAAAATTTACCATTTTTTTGCCAAGTGAAATATCTATATTCTACTATGTAAATAATTTCTACAGAATGTTACACAGAACTAGAATAAAGTTCAACTAAATGCTTATGGAAAGTATGCATATTTTTTTAAACCGGCCTATTTTCACTCTCTTTCTCTATAATAGACCTAACGTGTGGCTTACAAACTTCCTAGAATGATATACATAAATGGAGGCCTTGGAGGCTTCTATACAGTAGCCAGAAAACTTCCTAGTTTAACAAATACAAATAAAAACAATAAAAAACAACAGAAGACTTAAAGTAGGACTCTTAAATATACTTATTATGATACTTAGAGGTTTTTTTTTGTTTTATTTATTTCTGCCTAGAAGTTTCTTCTGAATGAGGGGTAGGCTCGGAGGTAGGTAACTGTTAAACATTTTCAGTTTTATTATGTATTAGCTAAAACAAAAATATCTAGTTAGGTACATGTAAAAACTACTGAAACATACATATGTATGCTTAAATAAGATTATAATCTACATAATAGCAAAAAATGTTTTATAGTTACGTTCCCGTGAGAAATGCAATTCTGCATTTATGCACTTGCAATTCTTAGACTTTTATCTTTTCGTTCTCATGCAACATAAGCATTACTGAACTTATAAATATAACTAAAATGCATTTTGTAGTCAGTTCTCTTTGTACGCTTATGAAATAAAATTGATTTTTTAAAAATAATTTCTCGTGTTTCGAGTTGTTAACTGGCGCAGTCGGTAGGATTATTGCCAACAGTCGCGCATCGTGCGTATTTTCTGGTTTCGTCTCAACGATTCGTGGCAAAAATCGAACAATTAAAAAATCTTCAGGGTGTACTAAGAAACTCAAAAATTGACCAGGGATTTGGAACAGCATCGTCCAGCGTCCTATTGGTGCGAGTTTGGGAACACACATCGTCCCACCCTCATAGCTGCTAACCAGGGAAAGGACCACATCGCCTCTCCTATTGGAACCTAGTTTAAGAATGAGAATTGGAATTATCTTCAGTACATTGCTGTAAGTGCTTCCTTTCAATTTTCCTTATTTCTTTTTATTTTTATCCTATCTTAAATATTGATATTTACGTCTCTTGTAATTCCGCAAACTGGAAGATTTAACATCAGCTTTTGGAAATTTAAATTGTGAAAGAAATCTAACACCTTTTTCTAATTTAATTCAAATAAGTAAAATAATGACTACTGAACCTAATTCACAACTAGTCAGATATCAGGCAGACAATATTCCCTTATTTGATGGGAATCCAAAACAAATAAACAGATTTATTAATGCTTGTGATAATTTTTATAATAATCATAGAAATAAAACTGACAATAATGCACCTATAAATGTATGTTTACACGATACTATATTAAGTAAACTTGTAGGTAGGGCAGCCGATATTATTTGTTCTAGAATAGAATTAAATACATGGCCCGCAGTAAAAGCTGCAATAATTTCGACTTTTTCAGATCATAGATCGATTGATTGTATTATTCAAGATATAATAACGTCCAAACCGGAAAAAAATGAAACACCGCAACAATTTGGCCTGCGTTTGCAAGACGCTCGCAGTTTGTTATTTTCCAAAGTAAATTTAAGCAATGAAACGCAAGCTCTAAAACTTTTAAAAATTAATGAATATGGAAATTTAGTATTAAAAACCTTCATAAACGGTCTAAACTACCATATGCAACTTGTGGTTAGATTAAAAAATCCAGTTACTTTAGAAGAGGCAATGAGCTGTGCCTTGGAAGAAGAAAATTTTATGTATTATAAGAACCGTAGTAACATATTACCAAAAAACCCAAATTTTAATTCACAAAAACCAAAAATAAATTTGCATACACAAGCACATTATCCTGCTAATGTGAGACCAATATTTTCGAATTACCCCGTTCAGCAATTTTCAAATTTTATGCCTTCTTATAAACAACCTATCCCAAATTTTAATAATGGAAATAATCAATTTATGGGCTTTGGACAATTTAGGCAACCCGCAAATAATTTTAGACAATCGAATTTCCCAAATCAAAATTTTATGCAAAGAAACACTTTTACCCCAAGACCATCTTTTAACCCCCAAAATCAACGCCCAACTCCTTCTGGAATATCACGCCAACAAAAGCCTGAGCCGATGGATACTTCTTCAGGGAACACAACCCTTAGAAGAAACCAACAACCACATTCTTCACAACGTAATATTGTTGTAGAAGAACTATATAATCAATCAGTTGAATCGATAAATGCCGATAATGATCAAAATGAAAATTTTCAAACTAGCAATGCTGAATTTCAATATTATTACCCGGAATACACCGATAACTCGCAATATTCGTATAATGACTCCAATACCGAATTTTCTTGTCTAGAAAATAACCCTTATGAAAATCAAATTGATTTTAATGAAGAAAATTTTCAGGAGAACCAAATTTCCAACAACCAAACATAATACTTTTAAATAATTATACAAATTCAGATTTACCAGTAATTTTCATACCCGAAATCAAAGCAAAATTTTTAATTGATACAGGTAGTGGCAAAAGTTTTATAAAGCCTAATTTAGCATACAAAATTTATTCAAATTTCATTTTTTCGGAACCTTTCTCAGTAAGGACAGCCCACGCTACGTCAATTCACAATGAAGTAATTAATATACCAATATTTCCTTGTTTTAATCATACAGGTAATCATAAGTTTTATCTTTTTGATTTTTCACCTAAATTTGACGGACTTTTAGGAATTGATTTTCTAACACATATTGGAGCTAATATAAATTTAAAACATTGTTCTTTAGATACTCAATTTGTAACATTGCCTTTATATTATCAAAATAATATATCAAATTTACATAATTTTGAAACTATCGAAATAATAATTCCCCCACGTACATGTCAAAGAATCAAACTGCCTGTAAATCAATCGAATGGTTTAGGTATTTTAAAATATACAGATTTTGGTTGCGCAGAGATGCCAGAAGCTTTAGTACAAGTCATTGACTCCTACGCAACAACTATAATTACGAATAGTCGCGAAAACCCAGTTAAAATAAAAATATTTAATCCCATAGATATCGAAACCATAAATGAAGTAGAAAACAACTTCATAGAAAAAATGGAAACCGATACAGAAATAAATGAATATATGGATAATACACAAAAGCAAAACTTAAAAAATTTAAGACTGTCACATTGTAATCAGGAAGAATACAGAGCTATTCGAAACTTGTGTTACGAATATCGTGACATATTTTATTGTGAGGGCATCCCACTTACATTTACTAATCAAATTAAACATAAAATAAACCTAACCAATGACACTCCTATATATACAAAAACTTATCGATATCCCGAAATTCATAAAAAAGAGGTTAAAACCCAAATTAACAAAATGTTAGAGAACGGTATCATTCAAAACTCAACGTCACCGTGGAGTAGTCCAATTTGGATTGTCCCAAAAAAGATGGACGCGTCCGGTAAACGTAAATGGCGTATCGTTTGCGATTTCCGTAAAATCAATGAACGCAGTATTGATGATAAATTTCCTTTACCAAATATATCGGATATTCTCGATAAACTTGGAAAATCTCAATATTTCAGTACATTGGATCTAGCAACCGGTTTTCATCAAATAGAAATGGAACCGAATGATATCCCTAAAACAGCCTTCTCAACCGATACAGGTCATTATGAATTTAGACGCATGCCTTTTGGCTTAAAAAATGCGCCCTCTACATTTCAGCGAGTCATGAACAACGTCCTTCGGGGACTTCAAAATGAAATCTGTTCTGTATATCTTGATGACATAATAATTTTCTCTACGTCACTTCAAGAGCACATCGATAGATTAAAATCCGTTTTTGATAGACTTAGAGAATCCAATTTAAAAGTGCAGCTAGACAAATCAGAATTTTTACACAAAGAAGTTGCTTATTTAGGTCACAAAATTACAAGCGAAGGTGTAAAACCTAATCCTGATAAAGTCACCGCAGTTAAAAATTTCCCCATACCAAAAACCCAAAAAGACATTAAGTCATTTTTAGGACTAGCCGGATATTATCGTAGATTCATCAAAGACTTCGCAAAAATCACAAAACCCCTTACACTATGTCTCAAAAAAGGAGCGAAAGTTGAACACTCACCAGCCTTTATTCAATCCTTTAACCATTTAAAAGAATTGCTTATTAATGCTCCAATACTAAAATATCCTGATTTTGAAAAACCCTTTGTCCTTACGACAGATGCCTCAAATGTAGCCCTAGGCGCTGTTCTCTCTCAAGGCAACCCGCCAAATGACAACCCTGTAGCATTCGCGTCGCGCACTCTAAATGAAACAGAACAAAAATACTCAACGATTGAAAAAGAACTTTTAGGAATCGTTTGGGCATGTAAATACTTTAGACCTTACCTTTATGGCAAAAAATTTAAAATATATACTGACCATCGTCCATTAGTATGGTTATTTAACCTCAAAGAACCAAATTCGAAATTAGTACGTTGGAGGCTAAAACTTGAAGAGTATGATTATGAAATAATCTACAAAAAAGGGAAACAAAACACTAACGCTGACGCCCTTAGCCGAATTCAATTAAACGCAATCGAATCCGAATCATTAATAAATTACCCAGGCGATATAGACACCGACGTAACGCAATTCCTAAATGACCAATTTAACCCAGATATCCTTGACTCTGAAGTAGTGTCACAAACAATAGAAAGACTAGAACACGAACCTGAAACAACACCCAAAATTAATATTATTTCTGACATTCTAATAACTCCACCTATAACACAACTAACCCATTCTAATATTCCAATAAAACCACCCGTAACAGAAACAATACATAGTACAAATGCTAACGAAAATCATTCCAATATGACTATATTAGATGAAATTATTAATAATAAAGCTCATCAACTTATTATTAAAAAAGCACCTTATGACAAATATGTTAAAACCAAACGTGAAAATTTCGAAGGACATCAAATTATTCACGCAACATTACCCACTAATATTATAGTAATTACTAACTTTTTGAAAGAATATTTAACAAATAAAACAACATATGTTTATTTCTTTTCCAAAGAACTAAGAACCTATTTTCAACAAACAATGAATAACCATTTTAAAAATTTAAAACTTATAGAATGTTCAAAATGAATAAATAATGCTCAACCTGACGAACGAGAATTACTAATTAAATATCGTCATGAAGGCAAAACAAATCATAGAGGAATCGAAGAAACTTGCAAATTTTTAAAAGCAAATTATTATTGGAAATCACTTAAGGCAGATGTAACAAAATACATCAATAATTGTGAAATCTGTCAACGATCAAAATATAATCGAAAACCACCAGATCAACCTTTGATATTAACCGAAACGCCAAGCAAACCTTTCGAAATTGTTCATATCGACACTTTCATCATAGGTAAACAAAAATTCCTAACTATTATAGATAAATTCTCCAAATACGCACAAGCCTTGCCTTATACTGGAAATGCAGTGTCGTGCTGTGAACAGTTAATTAATTTCTTTTCCTTTTTACGTATTCCAAAACAAATAGTTTCAGACAACGGATCTGAATTTCAGAACGAAGTCGTTAAAGGCTTATTAAATACACATAATATTAAAATACACTTCACTACCCCCTACCACCATGAATCAAACTCCCCTGTTGAAAGGCTGCATTCCACATTAATCGAACACATTCGATTACTTCGAGAATCGGACCCCAATGCAGAAGTTACCAAACTTATGCCGTACGCAATTATTGCCTATAATAACACGATCCATTCTAGTACGAATTTTACCCCATACGAACTTGTCTTCGAACACACAGACTCTAGAGATCCTATGGATTTAATACCCGCTCATGTATATACCGAGTATGTCAATAATCATAAAAATAACACACAAATTTTGTACGACAAAATTACAAAGGAATCACGAGAACTAAAACAAAAAATTATAGATAGGGCAAACAAGGATAAAACCCCGACCAATTTAATAATAGTCTCACAAATTTATAAAAAATCAGATAATCGATCTGGAAAAATAAAAAAGAGATATTTAGGCCCATTCATACTAACGGCTATATTAGAAAATAATAAAATACAAATAGAAAATCCCAAAAATAAATACAAAGAAATCATACATGTTAACGAAACTAAAATAATACCCCTTGTTCCAGATGCTGGACCATCGTCGGCGGCTACGTAAAATTCCATGATTTAAATAAACATCCAGGAATACTACCATTCAAAATGGGAACCGCTAAACTTAAATCCAATCACTGGACATTCGTTCAAAATATTAACCTAACCCCTTTAATTAACCAATTTCAAAATATTCAAAAACAAGCAAAATCAATATACATAAACATTCAAAATAACAGCGAATACCATAAGGAATATTTTAATTCTTTTAATACATTATGTACACTTGAAAAAAGAATAGAAACTCTATTAGAACAAATTGTCCCAAATCAAGAAAATTATCGTAGTAAAAGAGGTCTTTTTAACCCCTTAGGTTCATTCATAAAAAGTATAACTGGAAACTTAGATCAAAATGACGCAGAGCAAATTGATGCCAAAATCACGAAATTACAGGAAAATCAAAATAAATTGAAAATTGACGCTATCAATCAAATTACACTTTTAGAATCCACTATTAATAAATTTAAAACAATTATATCTAATATCACACATAACCAAATGGTACTAAAGTCACGCATTTTACAAATACAAAAAATAATTAATAAAGTTCAAATGGAACAAATAAGTAATCACGAATTTTATTTAATATATACAATAATCAATCAAATAACAACAATTTATCAATCAATCTACGATATTCTGAATAAGATTGAAATAGGTATCACTTTTGCAAAAATTAATGTACTTTATAATTCAATAATAGAACCAAATGAACTATTTATAGAAATAAAGAACTTACACGATCATCTAGGCTCAGATAAACTCCCTTTAGAAGTAACTTATAAAAATATACTTAATTTCGAAAAAATTATAGAAATTAAAAGTTTCTTAAAAAACTTTAATATTGTATTTATATTTGAACTTCCTCTTGTGGAATCGGAGATATATCAATATTTTAAGTTATTCCCTTTACCAATTCCCAATAATCGATCATTTCTTGTAAATATTCCTTATAAACCCTACCTAGCATTAGGCAATACAAAATATGCCCATATGGACCAAAGATGTCACGAAATCCAACCACAAAAATATTTGTGTAAAGAAGCCCACACCACGTTTGTCGAAGACAGCCCCTCCTGTGCTGTTCAACTTATCAAACATCACACAAATATTACGTTTTGCCACCCATTCGAAACTCAACTGCACGAGATCCAGACAACAAAAATAATCGACGACAAATGGCTGATAACAGTACCAATACAAGTAATCGCCGTCATAAATTGTCAAAAATCCGAAGATAACATACCCTTATATGGTTCCTATCTTCTTGAGTCATCCCCAGGATGTAAAGTACGGATAAAGTCAATTACGCTTGAAACATATAAATCAAGTCAATTAACATTTAATGGAATTAATCTACCTACCCTTAATTTAAGTCTAATTAAGGAAAACCGAGATTCATTCTACAGCCCTCCTAGTATGGACTTAAACTACGTAAACCTAAAAACTACTAAAGAAATCGAAGCCAAATTGGAAAACCAAAAGAAGGCCCTAGAAGAAATGACCACAACGATTTATGTAAAGAAGACCAGTTTTTGGACAATTTTACTTTACATATTCATTTCAATAATTTTTATATTTTTCATATACAAAAAACTTGTAAAAAAGTCTAAGAAAAAACAATTAAATGCAAACTCTAATACTTTAGATATTGAAGAAAATAATAGAATTTTCTAAAATATTAATAATCCTTAAACCTTTTTGGAAATTTTTGAAAACACGTCTTTAAGAACGTGCTTTCAACTAAGAGGGGAGGAGTTACGTTCCCGTGAGAAATGCAATTCTGCATTTATGCACTTGCAATTCTTAGACTTTTATCTTTTCGTTCTCATGCAACATAAGCATTACTGAACTTATAAATATAACTAAAATGCATTTTGTAGTCAGTTCTCTTTGTACGCTTATGAAATAAAATTGATTTTTTAAAAATAATTTCTCGTGTTTCGAGTTGTTAACTTTATTTACTCTTAATTGCGTTATGTAAGGTTTCAGGGGTCTGGTTTCAGTGTTTTTCAAAGTAATTACTCAATTACTTATGAATATTAAGTACCATATTCAGCTATACGTAGGATTTTTGACTTACTATATATACCATTTGAAACCAGACATATTTTTTAAAATACTTGAGTTTAAAATATATAGCTTGAACTAGTCCAAATAAAGTCTCTTGAGTTCTTTTACAAGTTTAATAACTATTTGTGTATTTACACACCTCATCTAGTTTTTTAAAAGTTTTTGAAATACTTTTAATATGCTAATAAGGTGTAATGTAATCTTTTGAGGCCTTTACGCAATAAAAACATGGCTAACCTGTCATTTTAATGACCTGGGTTCGCCTCACAATATACGTCATCAAAACTTGAGCGTATGCACACCTTGTTCTCTTCCCACCATGGGTGTGTAGAGAGGATCACGTCCTACAAAATAAATCGAAGAAAAAAGAAACAAGAAAAGAAGGTCCTCACCTTCATTAATATTGTATTGTTGAGTAGCTACCTATGCTTATCGGATAGCTAACGACATATCAATATCTTCTTATTCACCTGTTGTTATTCGATATGTCGATGAACTGTTGATACAATACACATCTCTAGTACCGATCATACGCTCCATGTAAAACGGTAGGAGATGTCTTGAGGATATTAGATTTTATGTCATAAGCGTAGATTTTCGGTATTTTTAGATGATATAAATTTCAGTAAATTATTCCTTGAAGACGCGCAGACCGATTGCTGTCGAATTAATCACAAATAGTTGTGGTAAAAGTTTTGATATTATAAAGCTGTAGAAGCCATTGCTATAGATAATTAATAAAATATGTTAAAAAAATATCAATACATGGTTCCAAAAAACCGCCAAACGAAATCCCTTGCACTCTCCTACCATAACTTTTTAAAATCAATTGAATGTGAAGAAGTGGAAACCAATTTTGACATTTTCGACTAAACTGGAAGATGATGTCGTCTTACAGATTTTAAAGAGTTCAAATTTGATAGTTCATATCGTTCTAAGTTTAACCGTTTAGTCTACAGAGGACCTTAAAGTAGTCCCAATTTCTCTCTAAAACGGTTGGGTTTTTATATAGCATAGGTAACATAAAATCTTTTTAGATTTAAAAAATAGCCATACAGGGTGCATGGCATTTAAAAAAAAGTGTGTGGCGCTATAATTCTCACATATCTATTTTAAATATTTAAATGCTAAATGGAGGAAAAAGCGCTTTGTAATTTCATATGCCATTATTCTTTAAATCCACTTAGCTTCCACTTTCTTATTTCAACTAACTTCTAGCGATGGTGGATCAATCTTGTTTTCTACCGCATGGTAAAATATTAGGCGGAAGCACTTCTATTAATGGAGGCATTTACGTAAGAGGACATGAAGACGATTTTGATAGATGGGTAAGTTTGGTGAAGTTTTAAAAGTGTTTAATAATAACTTATTAGTCAACCAGTTATGGCATTTTACCACTTTGCCCTTTAATCAATAGGATTTTTCATAACATAAATGAATGAGAACAATCAAAACTATCTATTTTTATAACACTTAGATAAATATACATAAAGAAGTAAATATAATTAAAACAAATATGAAATATGTTTTCAAGACCTGAATTAGCAGGAAATCAGATCCTATGTGTGATGAAGCTTTTAGCATTTTTGCCTTCATTATGACCACGTGGCTCAAGAACAAAATGCTCTCAGATCTCATAATTTTTTGAGATTCAGTTAGACATGTACCCATACCCATAAGTGACTTTTGTCTGCTTGTAACATCTCAAAGAAAAGCTTTGCCTATGCACTCCAGAAAATCAGAGACATCTGTAAGCTTTCCACCGCTTCTGAACAATCTCTGAAATCCTGAGTGAAGTCGGAACGCGATGCTATTGGTGCAGAGAGAACTAACTGACATTGATTTTAACCTAAAACATTGGTTTTCATTAACTCCAATAATATTTATTCATTGTCGTTCTGCTACACTGTTGTTTTCTAATCTCTAAAAATGTTCTACCTATAATCCCTATCAGATAATTTGTCCATAACCGCATAAAGACTTAATAGTTTAAAAATATTTTGAATCAAATTGAATGTCTAAGTCTCAGTTATATTTTATTTAATGGTTATATATTTCGCTGTTTTAAAACCCTTTCGCTGCGAGCTAAATTGGCTATAGTATTATTATGTGCGAATATAGAATATTTGATGCAATTGAATATTAACGATAAAAATAGGTTCCTTTTATTTGTTTTTGTAAAACGCACATGTGCGTCTTCCGCACATTTTTACAAATCTTTAACGTTGTGCGGAAAACGCACTTGTGCGTTTGAGTATATGTCACTTACTTATAGGACTAATGCTAACGAAATTAAAGATTAAAGCACAAAAAACGTAAAAAAACGAGAATACAAGTGGTTATTCATAAAGAAAAAGTATCGAAAAACATTTCCTGTCGGTTACTATGGCTCTTTAGCCGTATTAACAAAAAAGCAACAAATCCGGAAACGAATATCCATTTTCGTAAGTTCAAATGTTACATTATATGCGGTTACAAGTTCAGAGACTTCCTAAAAATACGAGAGCCATATCAGCATTAGAAATGTATGTAATCGTACGACGCTCTTGCGCGTCCTACGCACATTATAGAGTTGCAAGAAGACGCACATGTGCGGTCTCCGCAGCGAAAGGGTTAAGCATCATCAGATCTACCAAACACAAAAAAATTGTAAGATAAAACAAAAATACACTTGTTACTTAACTCAGATGAACAAGACACTTATTTTAAATTACAAGTAAAAATAAAGAAGAAGAAAAGCGGTTAAGTCCAACTACGCCATATTTCAGGCATCTGAAACATAAAGTAATAAAAAAACATATTACAACTGAGACTAAGACTTCGAATTTGATTTAACATATTTTAATTCCAAATATTTTAAGTTTGGGTATTTGATTGACATGTTTTTATTTTGAGTATGATATATCTTGCGGTCCTAATGACAAATATATAGAACGTTTCTTCCCATTACTCATCGTTTTTTAATTATTTATGTTTAAAACTGACCTAGCACTAACCTAAAAATTGATATTTTCATATGAAGCTATTAAAAACTCTAATAACATTTATAAAATTTTTTAAACCCATCAATTAAAAAAGCATTAAGTCAGAGTTTCTCACTATATTATCATAAATAAGGTTATTTTATTATGTCTAGTTACTTATCTTTTGTTCTCATTTTAACTTTTTAAATTTATTACACAAAGTCGTTTTTAATAGTTTTAGAAATGCTCTGCTTACAAACATTATTAAGTTAGAAAATAAACCATCAGCCATGGCAGATTATGTGCAGGTGTGATAACGACTAATACACATCCTCCTAACTGATTTATTTTTATTATTACAAAACAGTTTCAGATTGATCACTTTGGTTATTTTGTTTTGTATTTTCAACATGTTTAGGAAAAAGTATGTAAATGTATTGGAATACAGGGTAGACCAAAAAGTAATTATTTTCTAAATGGATCATTGCTTATTATATGTTCCTCAAATGGGTCTCGCCTTGTTCATTATACATATACTAGTTTTGTGATACTTTTATCTTTAAAGACAGCCAAGAAATTTCCGAAAAACTCGAATATAAAATGTAAGACATTCCCAATGGCTCCACTATGTAGTAGGAACGTTCTGCTCTCCATTGTTGAACCTTTACCTTATGTCTGCATAGGATAAAAAGATAGACACTTTACTCTTTTATTATTGTTAAAAATTCAAGTAACGGCTAACTCGACAAATTATTGAACATATTTTTTCAAACTAAGATGGCACTAACAAAACTAATGAACCGACCGACGCACGCCGACACCTAGTTTGGGCCGATCAGAAAAAAAATTGAGGCTAAGGATATGCGAATATTTATAAAAAGAGATAGCACTAACTAAACAAATGGAAACACCAAAAGGCACTAACGAACAATGCCTACTGTGGGACGATCAGAAAAATTATAGATGCCGACCCTCCACTAAATATAAGCGAATACTTACAAAAATGAGAAAGCACTAACGAAACTAATCGAAAAACTAAAAAGCATCAATGAAGCACGAATGAATGTGAATTTAAGGGAGTGGTAAAATTTTAAGGATCTAACTTTACGGACTTGGCGATGAGTCGTAAATTCAGTCAAAATTATCTAAATACCCTGCATATTTTCCGGTAAATTCAATAGAGAACGCTATGGTCAGTTTTGTCACCAGTTTGACCTGATGAAATACAAGCCGCGCTTAAAGTTGTTTAATGTTGGTGACATTCCATAACTAGACCAACGTCAATCAACGCTAGAATATTTATTTTTCTGAGTGCTAGTGTTTAGTAATGTTTGGGTCAATTATTTAATCTAGTCTAGAATATTACTTTCGGGATATTTCTGTTTAAGTGAACAATATTTTTAGGCCAACCTTTACGGCAACGTCGGATGGTCATTCAAAGAAGTCCTTCCATATTTCAAAAAAATAGAAACTGCCACTTTTGAACCGAGAGAACAGGCCTACCATGGAGAAAAAGGTTACTTAACTATAAGTATCGACCCAAAACAACCTGGATTAGTATGTAAACATTATTTAAAATTTTATAGTATTAATTATTTATTTATTATATCATAATAGCTTTTCAAGAAACAAAAATATGTATGTGCTTTAAAGAAACTTACACACTTCTTCTGGATTTGCCACCACTACGGCTGTTCTAAGCTAGCTTTGCTTTAAAAAAAAAATGGCATCCATTTTTTTATAACATAAAAATAAATATTATAATAATTAGTAGTGTGAGATTATAAATCAAAGAGTTCATTAAGACGATTCTAAACACAAAAATCGTAAGAGATACAGGTTGGTTAAATTAAGGCGAAGTTGAGCAATAATAAACAGTTAAACCATCTTAGTCTACCACTGGAGAGATGCACCGCTCACTGATAAACTATGAAATAGAGCAGTGTTAGATATTTAACAGACCACTTACTTACTACCGGGGTTTATCTATATTGATAACTAAGGATATTTGCAACTAATGAAACTTCTCATACTTTATCTATTTTTGCCAAAGTTTATCTATTAGGTTATTATAAAAGCCAGGAATCCTTGTTATGTTAGCTTAATAATTACCTCTTTCTCTTGAATGTAAGAAAAAAACTTCAAACTCAAGTTCACGAGTAATTTTATTAAGCTCAACAAGTTTTGAACTGAATTTTGAAATCCCGTTGAACATTTAAAAATCACCAGACATTCAGAAAGCACTATCAAAAAAAGGCACTATACTGCTTCTGCCTTCTGTACAAGACAAATCCTACCGACTGCGCCAATTACATACTTGTGGTTCTTATTTTCAAATACTTTCTGCAAAACTTTGAACTTAATAGAATTGAACTTGATTTCAGAGGTTTATTCTTACATTCAAGGAAAGCAGGTAATTACTAAGTTAGCATAACAAGGTATCCTGGCTTTTTATAGTAAATTGAAACATAAACTTTGGTATAAACAGATAAAGTAAGAGAAGTATAATTAGCTGCAAATATCCATAATTATCAATGTAGATAAATCCTGGTAACAGCTTGGCAACCTATATTAAATTCGATAGTTATTATTAAAAAATATAGTACGGTATAAAAAGATAAAATCTGGTAAAAATCTAAGACTGCTCTATTTCATAGTTTATCAGTGAACGGTGTATCTCACAAGTGGTGGACTAAGGTGGTTTGACTAGTTACATGTCACTAAATTCCGACTACGTCCGGAGATACATGAGAAAAAACGAATATCATTATTTTGTTTTTATTTTTTTTTCAGGATGCATTTTAAGAAATATTCTGTTGTATATATATATCTGTTTAAAAAATAGGTTGATACATCGTTGGTTTTGGGAGGTCGAAAGCTTGTTAAAAATGAAATAAAAATCCAGGTCGGTTTCACATTACCCTTTTATCAAAAGTCTTAAATTTTCTGTTTAAAAATTAAGTTGATACATCGTCGGTTTTGGGAGGTCAAAAGCTTGTTGGAAATCAAATAAAAATCCAGGTCGGTGTTCAAAAAATGAAGGGGATGATAAGAACTCGAAAACGAAACGTTGCATTTTAAATCTTGGTGAATTATCTTGTAGTGGAGGAAAAGTGGCTCTAAGATGTAAAATTTATTTTATAATTGTAATAAACTGGTATTATGATGTAAGTTTATTTAATTAAATAATTATTATTATAAATCAATATGTGTTATAAATAAAACACACTAATTTGAGTAGACATCCATTTAATACTGACTTAAAAAATATGGCATATTTGTTACAACAAATTGTCCGGTTTGGTATAAAAAACAATCTCTGTTTTGTTGATGTCTTAGTAATAGAGAGTAGGCGCAGTATATGGTTTTAAACGTTAGCGTCATATATTACACCTTCCCCTTTCATTTATAAGTAATTATATCTAAATAAAATCAGTCCAAACCAACAATTACAACAACCTATCGGGAGGCTTTAATTGGCTTCGACGCCTTAACACTTTAATTTCAGTATTTTTTATTTCTTGTGAACTGCTTGATGCGCATTCTTCACTGTCACCGTTATTACAATTACTAATATTCTTATCTAATTGAGAACGTGGAATAATGGGAACATCATTTTATTATTTGAATAAATATAAAAAAATTGATCAGTATGACGTTTTCATTACCTTCCACAATCTGTTATAATTAAATACGTTCTTTTACCAACTACTTCAAGTATTTTACCTAGTAAAATAACCATTGTGGTATCTTAGTCCTACAATTTTTAGCGTAAACACGATCACCTTCATTAAAATATTTATCTTTATTAGAGCAAAAATATTTCTTCTGGGAATCTCGTTTACTCTGAACCTTATTAGAAACTGAAGATTTCGACCGAATAAAATTTTAGCGGCCGTTTCCCCTATTTATAATTAAATTTATATCCATATTTGGGCCCGAAAAAATCTGCGTGTGACTTTTTGGCCAATCCCACACTTCTAATGATACTGTTGGAACATTATTAGCGAATATTGCGCAATAGTTGCATATTTTTTACAATCATTTCGATTTGACAATCTATTGAAGGCCGCCAAACATAAGACATAGCGAGTGATTTCATTAATTCTCGGTTTGGACTGATTTTATTTAGATATAGTTACCCATAAATTATAGGGGAAGGTGTAATATATGACGTTAACGTTTAAAATAGAATTTTGTAATTTGGGAGGAATACACACAATTGCTCAATACTTAATTCATGCCTTTTATGAAAATAAGGTCTAAGAATTTCAGATGAGCAACTATTTGGTCATCCAAAACGTATATAAAAATTACTTTATTTAAAACAGGATAGCAATTCACATTCTCTTAGTAAGTGTAAATAAGAAAAATCTGAATATGGATTACATAATAAAATTTCATCTGCCTGAGTACAATTGTTATTATTTGTTTAGCGGAATTCTAGATAAAAAATCGGCTGTACTTTTCTCTGAAGTAACATATTTTATATCAAACGTAAATGCAGACAGAATATGTGCCCAGCGATGCATACGGCTAGCTGCAAAAACCGGAATTCCTTTTTTATTTGCGAAAATAGTTAACAAAGGTTTGTGGTCGGTTACTAATATAAACCTTTGATTATAGATGTATTGAAAAAACTTTTTAACGCCAAATATTATTGCTAACGCTTCTTTCTCAATTTGGGAATAATTAATTTCGGCCTTATTTAAAAGGCGCGACGCGAAAGTTGATTATTTTCAAAATCATGGCTTAGTGTAGCACCTAACGCAACCCGAGAAGCATCTACGGTTAATTTTATTTTTTAGATGGGTGAAAATGAGTTAAAATAGTAGAAGATATTAATAATTCTTTTGCTTGTTGAAAACTTGTTGTACATTCTGTTGTCCAGTGCCATTTAGCATTTTTTTTGAAAAGATTATATAATGGTTTTAAAACAGATTTTTGCATAAATTTACGGTAAAAGTTAATCATTTTTAAAAATTACTTAAGTTCGGATACGTTTTTAGGAGTTCGACATTCTTTTACCTCCGTAACTCTTTCTTCTGAAGTGTCAAAGCCTTCTTTATCGATTTTATGTCCAATATATTGAACACTCTCCTTAAATAAAAAACATCTTTATTTTTTTAACTTTTAGACCGCATTCTTGAAGACATTTATATATAATAATGTCGTTTTCCCCAGTCACCAAAATATCATCTAAAATACAAACAACCCCCGGCAATGTAAAGATTTGTTCCATGATGTTTTGGAAAATAGCTGGAGCGCTGTTTATTCCATACGGTAATCTAGTATAAGAAAAAAGACCGTTGTGTGTAGAGATTGTCAAAAGTTTTCTAGATTATTTTGTAACCAAAATTTGTTGGTAAGACTCTGATAAATCAATTTTTAAAAACTTTTGACCACCCTATAATTGTATGAATAAATATTCAATACGCGATAATGGAAAATGGCTAATTTCTAAGTGAGGATTTAGGGTAATTTTAAAGTCCCCGCAGATGCGTATATCCCCATTAGGTTTTAAAACTGGAACTATAGACGTGGCCCGATCTGAAAATTCTGTTTTATTAATATTGCGTTTTCTACGAGTCGTTCGATTTCTTTATTAATTTTAGGTTTTAATGCGAATGGAACCAGTTTTGCTTTGCAAAACTTCGGTGTAGCCCCGTTTTTAAGATTTAACGAAACTTTAAATTTGATAAAAGTACCTAATTTTGAATCAAAAACGTCTTTATATTTCTGTAATATACTTGAGATACTGGTAGGAGAGTCTGTAAAAACCTTAGAACCAACAAAGCTATGTATATGACTATTTTCAAATATTTTAGCATTTTCCAAACTGTTACTTAATTTACAAAAACCTGAGTTTAGCATTGCCAATGCGTTCCTACCTATTAATGGAAGGCCTCCATTTTTAATAATATACCTCTTTAAAATATATTGCTTTTTCTCAAAAATAATATTTAATTTTAAATATCCTATTGGCTTAAATGTGATACCAACATAATCATTTTTGTACAACTCGTTATATTTAAAATGTTTAAAATACAACTTTTCAGAAATTGCTGAATGTGCAAAACCGGTATCCACTTCAAAATTTAAGGGAATCTTATTACAAATTAATTTAATAAAAAATGGTTTAATGTTGGGTGAAATTTCAATGATATTTACATCTAAATCACGAGCATTAAAAATTGACAGAACCATCCCGCATAAAGTGATTACGATTATGCTTACATTGAGGTGCTAAATGACCTTAATACTTGTGGCAAATACAATTTTTATAGACACAATCATTCGACAAATGATTTTTGCGTACGCACACTATACACTTGTTATCTAGAAATGAACCTTTCTTACCACCAAATTTCTGTTGGGTATTTGCAGAAAACTTTTTCTCGGAACTCGATCCTCCCCTACTATTTTGAGCATTCTGGAATCTAGGACCTTTGGAATTGTGGAAAAAAACTGGCTCTGGCTTGATGCTTACACCAAGGCTTCCTCTAAGTTCATGATCTCATAAGGCGGACTCCTTACTGAGAGCAATTTTGACTACCTTGTCAAAACTCACTTTTGACACGTCCTCCTCAAAAAGCCTATCCATAATTTTGTCATCATTGACACCAATGACAAAAATATCGCGCATTACCACTGATAATTAATTACCAAAACCAGAATTTGACGCCAGATTTTTAACTCTAGCCTGCCATTCCGCAAATGATTCACATGGCTGGCGTTTACAATTGTAAAATTTTAGTCTTTCGGCAAAATAGGACTTTACTGGTGAAAAATGTTCTGTGAGCATTTTTAATCGCTTTTGGATTCCAGTGTATCGGGCACACACAAACTACGCACTAAAATGTAACAATTTTCCGAAAGAGTATTTAACAAAATTGCTCGTTTACGGTCACTGTCCGTTATGCCATTTGCCACAAAAGATTGTTTTAACTGAATACCGAAAAGTTTGAGGTTTTTGGATCAAATGTGTTGAGAGATCCCAAAAGTCCGACATATTCTGTTTTAACTTCGGTTTTAACAGCTTGTTCTGACAGCGGAGCCATTTTGTATCACTACACTTTTTCCTAGAATACTCGAACGCGTTTTTTACTAAAAAAAATTGCACAGACTCGTGTTACTCCCATCCTCGTCGCCACTGTAATAAACTGGTACTATGATGTAAGTATATTTAATTAAATAATGATTATAAATCAATATGCGTTATAAATGAATGATATGCGATATTTAAATGACTTAAAAATATGGCATATTTGTTACAACAAATTGACCGATTTGGTATAAAAAAAGACAATTCCTGTTTTGTCGATGTCTTAGTAATAGAGAGTAGACGCAGTATATAGTTTTAACCGTTAACGTCATATATTACAGCAATATCTCTTCAAATGCAGCCTCAAAAAAGTAAAAATAAAAATGACGTTTTTTACGGATATCTTCGGAAGTAGTAGAAATTTTCCAACTTTGTCAACGGCATATTATTCGACATTAATAAGTTCTTTATTTTTTATCTGTTGAACTAAATGACATAATACTTCTGCCAATTTTAACCGGTTTTAAGGTAAGGACATTCTCGGGATGCAAACAAATATTTTGTTGTTTTAGAAATCCAACCAGGGTTTAACCTGTGTGTGGTACCGAACAACCATAAATACATAAGTACATACATAGTATCATATATGTCTCTTATGCATACACAGTGGGGTAAAAAGTAACAGACAAATGTTATTAGTAGCAAAAAGTTTCAAATATTCAATAAAAAATATAATAATTTCTTTAGTGAGGTAGATAATAAAAATGACAACAACCTAATATATCAGTTTTCAATACAATGATATTTAAATGGTTTCTAGCAGTTGAATAGCGGGATATTTAATATTTTAGACGGATACTTTACTCCATTCCTTCGAGGAAGCTGGTTATCCCCATACGGACTATAATGGCATGTCTAGGTCTAATGCCGTATCGGAAACACAACAGCCTATAAAAGGAAACGAACGTGTCAGTATTTCTACAGCATATTTAAAACCATTCATCAATAGGACAAATTTGGAAATAAGCTTAAACAGTTTTGTAACACGTGTGATAATAGATAATAGCACAAAACAAGCCACTGGAGTTGAATTTGTTAAGAATGGGACAAAGTATATAGCAAGCGCTAAGAAGGATATCATATTATCGGGTAACGATCACATATTATAATTTTTATTGATAAAACTAAATTTTCGTAGTAATAAATACATATAGAAATAAGAAAAACCCCTTACAGGGGAGTAAAAAAAAACAAAAATGGTATTTTGCGTATGACTAAAAATGTCTCATTTTGCAAGATAGTGAAAAAGTCACACTTGATAAAAGTTAAATTAATTACCATCCAAATTGGATAAAATCGTTTAATTACTAACTGGGATATTAGGGTAGATTTTTGAAAAGAGGGACACGCCGTACATAAATGATATTACCACATCAATTCAGCTAAAAAAATTGTTAGTTTTTATCTCATCTTTATTACAATAATATTAAACCACTAGTTTTTAACAAATGTAATGGAATTCTGAAATTTTAGCTGGAGGGTACAATTCACCACAAATATTAATGCTTTCTGGAGTAGGACCAAAAGATCATCTTAATGACTTACAGATTCCTGTAATTGAAGATCTACCTGTAGGAAAACGGCTGCAGGACCACGTAGCGTTTCTTGGTGTACTAGTGAAGTAAGTGTCAGAACCAAATTTAGTGTCTGGTATTGGCCAAAAAGTCCTTATTTATACTTGATAATATAAAATGATCCACACTTGTTGAAGCGTTGCATAAAAATTAGTAATAGAAGCGGTGCACGTCCTACAAGTACGTTTTTGCAAAATATCTTTAGTTTTCAATGATAAAACTTCACAAGGATAAATCTGCCCCTCTTATGTTCACTTTTCGGCTTCAAACCTAGGATGTTGTTGGAAAGGAAAGGAAACACTTCTATGATTAATAATCATGATGCTTTCATTTTTAGGACTAATCAGTCTATATGGAAATATTCATTTGAAGAAGACGTGGAACGCTATATTCATCATAAAAAGCCACTAACAAGTTCTTCAGTAGCATTAGCACTGTCAAACCTTGGACTGGCTAATGATAGAAGACCTCAAATTGAATTTATGTTTCAATCTCCAGTTTTAAGTGGTACCATTATAAACAAATCTTTTAGGTAAGTAAATAAAGCAACTCTTAAATGGAAAATAATCATAGTAATCATAGTTATATTAATCAGCCGCAATTATCATCGTCCTATTAATAGAGTAATAGATATATTCTAATAAATACCATTAGTTTGATAGAAAAAAATGCCATATATACACGTGATATTTTTAAGTTAAAATCGAAAATACAATTTTGTTAACTTTAGTGGTCTTTTAAAACAAAAAGTTTGATTTTGGATTGATCGTAGAGCTCTAAAATACAAAAAAACATTATTTAAAAGCAATGCTTTTACACTAGTGAGAACAGTAAAACACTTTTTCACTAGCGCCTTAAAGTGATCTTTTTCACAATGAAATGGACGCGAAAAATATTTCTTTTTGCTTGCTCTTAGAAAAATGTAATTTTTGTACTAGATAATGTACAATAATTACAAAATCGTTTGTTGTTAAATTTTTAGGTTATAAATTTAATCACAAACGTGTCATTTTAATTTGCATATCATCGATTGGTTTTAGTCTGTTACTAAACAAGTGATGATAAAATGCGTAGATTATTAATTAACTGTTTTCAAACAATTCTACCTTCTTGGTTTTTATTTAGATTCAACGAACAGTACGGCGCAGCATTCAAGGCGAATGGCACAACTGATGTTTGGATAATTCCACTTATGTTGCATGCAGAATCAACTGGTTCTCTAACGCTGAAATCCAACAGTCCTAAAGATAAGCCCTTAATTGATCCAAACATACTGGAAAGCCTTAATGATGTTGAAAAATTGTACCAAGCAGCACAAATTGTACTTAATTTGACTAATTCTAAAGCATTTAAGAAATTTGGGGCTGAAGTTATATTACAGGATAGTCCAGGTTGTGAGGATCAAGAGAAACTTTCAAAAGAATGGTGGATATGCAATATAAGGCATTATTCTGCTCCAGTATGTATGCTAATTCGCATTTATTTAGTATATTTCGACATTAAGTAGAGCGCATAAAGAGCTTTAAGGGCAATAAGTATAAAATACCTAATAGCAATTCATACCAAGTATCAGTAAAATAGATTAAAGTGCAATAAAACATAATAAATTTTGAGATTATACCATGTTAACATGGATTTTACTCCACGAGAATACTAGGTTCAATGAACACTTTAACCCGTACCCGCACTGAACATTTTTGGGAATATTATAAGGAATTTGTAATTTGAAATTTGTAATAATGTAAGGAATATTGGAGATGCTCTCGCGTCTTTTTGGAAATGTGAGTCTATGTTTATAGCCATGAAAACAAAACTTGTTACTGAGCATATTCTACATAAAACCTATATTTTAGTAAAACGTATCCACCTAATTATCGGATTTAAATATTTGTTTATTATTCTGCTCTCTAAGGATGTACTACCTGGGTATCTATGCATAAGACAAAGGTTAAAATAAAAAAAGATAAACCTATCTGGTATCTCAAAAGACATTATGTTTTACTTCCCTCGTAAAATGGAAATATTGTAATCGTAAAAAAATTACCAATCGAGACTTTTTCAAACCTTTACGTTTCAGGTTCTCCCTGTGTCAGTCTGTCTGCTGTTTGTCTGTCGGTCTGTCTGTTCGCAGCATAGCTAAAAAACCACTAATCAGATTGGCTTCGAATTTTGGTCAAAAAGTAAGGGTCATAAGTAGATGACTTGGTAATAATTTGGTAAAAATCCAATATGCAAAACAAAATAGCGGCCTAGTGAAATGTTAAAAAAATTATTACTAAAAAAACTGCTCCAGTTTATCTCAAATTTTGCACAAAAATTAATTACGGAGTAAAATGGGGGACAAATAAAGTTTTTAAAAAATTAATGTAGAAAAATCTTATTCAATTGACTTTTAGTTTTGCAAAAAAAATAAATGTGGTATGGGGATAAACTGATACAAATTTAACATGTCGTAAAGAAATAGCGATGTGTGTATAAAAACTATTGAATTTTAATGCTGCCTAAAAACCAAGTGTAGCATAGGTAGAAATTGGTAAAATATTGGTAGAAATCCAATATGATGGAACAAAATGGCGCCCAATAAAAATGTTTGAAATGACAGTAAATATCTGTTACTAAATTACTATGTACTAAACTATATTGGATGACAATTCACTATGTCTAATAAAAGAAAAGATACATAATGAAGAAAATTCCGGCAAAAGGAAATTTGTCGATTTTTGCTTCCCTCGTATAAGGGAAGTATAATCGTGAAAAAAAATCACCTTTCGAGATTTTTTCAGATCTTTACAACTTCTTATCTTACAAGGGTCCCTAGATGCCAAAAAAACATGTTTTCTCAATTCCGGTCTGTCTGTCTGCCGGTTTATCTGTTCGTGGCACAGCTAAAAACATATTGACTCGATTGACTTCAAATTTTGATAAAAAATTAAGGGTCATATGGGAATGACCTATATTAAATATTATTTAAAAACTACTTATCCAATATATTTTAAATTTTGCACAAAAATCAAGTATTATGTAGGAATCTTCACAACACTGTAAGAAAGATAATCAATAAGATAAGATATGAGCAACTTGTTTTACCATATTTTTATGTCGAATCGTTTAGATTTTCTAGCCTCCCAAACTTTCAGTTTTTAATTTAATAACCAATACAACGAAATAGCTTATACAGGTACAGGAAATGCTACATGATAAAGGTTTGAATTTTTACTGGCAAAAAAGACGAAAACAGTTCCCGCGGCATCTTGAGAAAATTTGCGTCTGACAGGTGTATCTGTGACATAGGTTCTTTGATTGGAATATAAAATTTACAAGCAAAATTTACGGGATGTTTTGCCATTTTTAAGGATTTAATTAACCTTCTAAGATTTTGCATTGGAACTGGGTGCGCTCAATCCAAAAAAATGAGAAGACATAAAATGCCCAAGAATTTAAAAACAGAGATTTTGCCTTTAGTTTAACAACTTTGTCAAAACATAACAAAAAAAAAAAAAGTATAATTCTCCTAAAATTAAATGAAAGTAAATTGGAAAGCCGAAAACAAAATATTGAACTCTCAAAGACTTTGTGAGTTTGCTATTTTCTGGAATTAAATTAATTTCAGGGCATTAATTAAGAATTTTTTTTGTGTTATTTAATTTTTACTTTTTGTTTAACTTTGAGTTGTTTTTATTTTATGATTTTGACAACGGCGTTAAACTTGATATCGTATGAAACTAAAGTAAATAGTTTATTTAAGTCTGTTTCAATTATTACCTTCTTAAGCATTTTACATTCTGTCCTTTTAAGATAAGATCTTATCCCGAAAGGGTTACTGGAATCGAGAGGCTGATCTCCACCAAAAATAGCAGTGGGCTAAAAGTTTTGCTAGCAAACCTTAAACACGCAACCAAGCTTTAGAATATAAACTGGTCAACAGTCGAAGCGTCCACCTTGAGTTTTTGACATTTTCAAAGTTGTCTATCTTAAAAAGTATCATGCGAATTTTGATGAATTTAAACTTTTTTGAATGATTGGTTAATTGGCTTTCGACTGAGGTATCAATTTAAAGTGTATTATCAGATGGTAGGGATATACAGGGCACATAGTGAATGTCCTTCCTACTAAACTAAACTAGAGGGCGTCTAAGATAGTTTGGTCATCGGCCTTTGTTATTGCATTGCCTTAGTGAGTATATCTGCATCTTAAACAAATGTCTACCCAATATACAGGATATTTAGCATTGAGAATAAGTTTTGGTAGACAACTCTTTTATTGTATTCATTAACAATAGCTAATTAACCACAACTAAGTTTAATTAAAAATAACAACTTTAACAAATAAAACAGTAAAATAATAATAAATACGATTGGCTATTACAGATTCTACTCTCCCAGGTATGCTGTCAGTTAGATGCTGAGGAATAGGTTCCCATATATCCCTAACTAAATTCACCAAATCATCCACACTTATTTTCACGTTGTTTCAGAAAAAAAATTATTCTACTCCAGACATGTTCAATTGAATTCATGTCTGGAAATCTGGCAACCCATTCTATTCTTTCAATGTTGTTCTCCTTTAAGAACCAATTGACAATGCGCGCCTTGTAGGGCCTTACGTTGTCATCAACAAGAAGAGATACGTTTACAAAATATTCTGCAAAAGGGAGAACAATCTGTGCCACGCACCTTTCTATATAATTTAATTCAGTCATACTCTCTCGCACAAAAAACCAGTTCCATTCCTCCCCAAACGTTCACACCATCACCTCCAAACGGTATACGTGTGTCCATATTCTCCTCTCTTCCTCGTTCATTATTTTCTTTCCATACAAACACGACCATCTGAAACAAGCATATTAAACCTAAATTCATCCACGAACATACACCTTCTCCATCTGCCATTCCTCAGTAAGCACGCTCAGCCGCCCACTGTCTTCGAGCAGCACGATGTTGCTTTATAAGAAGAGGGCAACTTGCTGTTCTTCTTGTATGAAGTCCTCTGATGTGCAGGCGTATTCTAATTGTTTGCATTATGCCACTGATCCTCAGACACCTGGCCTTGCTAACGTACACCGGATACTCGTTCGGCTCGTCTGAAATAACCTCGACAACTGGACCCACAGTATACAGGGTAATTGGTTACAACTTAGAACAACAGATATCTCCTGTATTTGAAAAGCTGGAAAAATGGTTAAATTAGGAAAGTTGTAGGGATTTTCATGTACTTTTATCAAAATAATTTTTATAAAAAATGCTAAAGTTATATTTGTATGTTTGGCAATTGACTTTGCCGTAATTCTAACATAGGAAAGAATATTAAAAACTAAGATAGGAATGTGCAAACCGTTTTCCTCCAAGTCAAGCTGTTTAGGTTCTACAGCTATGTAAAATATCGCAAATGTCAATTTTTAAATGTAAGAAATTCTAAAAGAGTTGAATTAAGTTGTAGGGTGTATTTCAAGAAATATGTCTAGAATTTTAAAGCTTTTTGAGGACCAAGTAACCATAAAAGTAAATTTGCTAAAAACTACGCGACACCCTTACAACTTTCCTATTTTAACCACCATTTTAACTTTTCAATTATATAAGCCGAAATACAATAAAGCACATGCAAAGCAAAAGACTTACTAATTTAGCTGCTTTCGATTTTTGCATCTTACTTGACTACACGATTGGGTCAAAAACTGCAAAGATAATAAAATGTGGCGTTAATACATACCTCATAATATTTTGCCATTCGTGTTCTGAAAGTCGAACCATTTTACTTACAGATCAAAAAATAGGCTGTCACTTGAGTCTTATAAAAAAGTGCCTTTATAACCACTTATAATGCATGATTTTTGTTGTCATGGTTATAAAGATAAAGATATTTAAATTTTTAGAGTTCGCAAATTTAGTGTTATTTGGTAGTATTTTTAGTAGTATATAGGGGTAGTGGCCCCACTAGTATTCTTATGTTTTTCATTGAATGTTATTTTTAGTGTTTTATTTCTTAAAATTTTGACTTTTATTTAAAGTTGAATGTTGATAATTACATATTTCTACGGTATACAATAAAACAATTGTCTTCCGAAACTCATTAATCAGATACTAAACACCCTATAAAAATAGTGTAACTTTAATAAAAATGCTTATTTAAGATGCAGTTGGGAGCACTAAGGTAATAAAATAATAGAGCTCGACTTTTAAATTACCGCGTACTTTTAGTCGCCCTGTATCTTTTTTAAGAAGTTGGCTAAAAAATTGCGTAACCTTCCAGATACTAATACACCTTAAAACAGAAAATTATAAAAAACCGGTTAAATTATGAGTATTTTATACAAAGTGTTCCATGAAAAAATTAGTCCCGCAAAATTGCAAAGAAAAACGGCATTTTTGTTTTCAGTAGCTGTCCGCAATTTTTGGGGACATTCTGTACATTTTGTGGGGACGCTTTACATTAATGAGTTGAAAGTAAAAGCAATTGGTCCAATGCCCAACAAAAAAATACAAAGACGTATTTAAAAAAAAAATCATTTACAGCAAAAAATTCATATCTTTGGAAAAAAAAACGATATTTCAAAAATCGGGGAAATCACTTTTTTCTATTTTCATCCTAGACCGCGTAAAAATCGAATTAAAAATGTAACTCCCTTTTTCTGGTTAGAATGGGATGATCAGACATTTTAGATCATTTTACATAACTTTATTATATGCCCTGTATATCCCTATCATCTGATAATATACACTAAATTGCTACCTAAAATGAAAGCCAGGTAAACAGTCATTCCAAAGTGTTCAAATTCATCCAAATCCGCATGATACTTTTTAAGATAGACAACTTTGAAAATGGGCAAAAGCCTAGAGTTGGCGCAGTTTATTTAATTTCTAATATCTATTCCAGATATATCATCCCGTTCAAACATGTTCAATGGGAACAAATAGAACGATATCTGTAGTGGACCCAAGGCTTCGGGTATATGGAATATCCAATCTCAGAGTAGCAGATGAAGGCATTATGCCGGAAGCAGTGTCAGGTCACAATATGGCTGCGACATATATGGTCGGTGAACACACTGCTGATATAATTAAAGAAGATTATGGGAAGTTGAACTCAACTGAATAATTATTGTTAATGTTAATTAATGTTAAATGTGTCTTTTTGTGCACTTTTTATTTTGCTAAATAAATAATTAAGTTAATAAAACCCGACTTTTACTGCTTTTATTATTGCAATGATATGATCTAACAAATAGTACACGAATTTAATTGCACTAAAAAAATTAAAACTGACTTTAAAAACATTTAAGTAAGATTCATAATAAAACCTAATTATTTAGTGCATTACAAAAAAGACATATACAGCGTAGTGTGTGCGTGCATTTAGGTAACATGAAAAACTTTTTTATTATTGATTTTACGAAAAAAAGCAATCTTAATTTTGCTTATTTAAAAAAATAAGTTTGATTGCAAAAAATGCCCTATAATATACAAGGTGCGTAAAAAATACGCAAAAGCAAGAAGATAAAATGAAAATTGAGAAATAAAATTTTCTAAGATAGCCAAATTCGAGAACATAAATATCTGAAAACAAATGTCAATTAAAGATTTTTTTGAACGAGGTGTAGTTTTCAGATAATTTAATGCTATTTAAGTTGAAAATGGGTAACATGATGAACACATTTTCTATTTGTGATTTTAGTCGAAAAAGTTATACTTCATAAAATGTTTTGCTTAACTAAAAAATAGGATTGATTTAAAAAAGAATGTAATTTTTTACACAGGGTACGAAATAAATTTAAAAATAGAAGTTTGCAAATCAAAGAAAAATTGAAATTTCAACTTTTGAGACAGCTAAATTAAAGAGCCTATCTGCAGGCTCTATAAGCAAAATAAGTTTTTACAATTTTTTTAATAATAGATAATTTTTGAGAAAATTAATGGCAAATATATAAATAAACCTAGGCTAAAATCACTGTAACTAATAATATAAAGATTAGTGGCCCTAAAAAATGCAAAAAAAATACCACAAAATAAACTTTCGATTATTTTTAATAATAAATCAAACATTCAATTGCTATTTTCAAGACCTTCTAGCAAATTCATTTTGGTTTTAACTGTATTAAACAATTTACTTTTACACAGAGTTATATAAAGGTATGTACCATATCGTTTAATCCAGAAATGCCCAATAACATTTTTAATGTATTTTTATTTACACAGGGGCATATTGAAAAACAAGAAAATATTATTAAATATTTTAATATTGTTATCGGCTTTTCTTACATTATTGATAAAAAATTGTTTTAGGGGGGGGAGTGTTTAGGTAGTAAAAATCCATCATAGCGTATTTGGTTGATTGTGTAGATACTTTTTGTATTTTTTTATCAATCGAATATAAAATTCAAAAAATAATTTCGATATTTTTATGTTGAAGCCCCTGAAACAAGAATAAAATTAAACAACATTAACGACTGTCCTCACAGCACATTTATTAAATGTACTTTTTGACAAAGATCGAAATTTAAAAATAAGTTTAATTTTTCGTTAAATTATAAGGTTATGCAAGATTCGATACATATTTGTTGTGCTAAAGAAGGTAAATACAATATTATTGAATGGCTGAGAAATATCGATTCATTTAACATAAAACCCCTAAACATGAATATAGTTAAGAAACGGAGATGTTTTTCAAATTTAACCCCATATCATCGTGTAAATCGTGTGTAAACAAAAACAACTAAAATTGTTTTCTTAGAATTTCCGAAAAACATACCTGCTTTTATTTAACTATATGCACATAATAAACTGTTAAACTGTTAAAACGCAACTTGCTTATTAATTGTGGAAACAAAAATTCTTAAAAGCAGTAAAAAAAATGCGTTATCTGTACGACATGTCCACAGATAATCACCAATGTCAATTGTCAAATAAAAACGACTAGCAAAACTGAGCCTCATGGTCCCAAAAGCTCCAAAAATCTTACAAAGCTGAGTTATTTAGTTATTTCACGTTCTGAAACAAGAAACGATCATTTAATATTGACATTCATAATAGTTTATATTTACCGAAATATCCTGATAAGAAAACAAATCCTTGTATGTTGAGGAATGTTCTTTAAATTCATAAAACATTTTAAAATTATCGCTAAAACTCTTTTGCAAAGAACTATTAAAATTAGCGCTTCCCTGCTGTTGCAATTTTTTACTTCTCTCGTAAGAGTGAAATAATGTAATCGGATAATTGCGGATCTTCAAGTTTCAGGTGTCAATATGCGATGTTTTCTCATGTCCGTCGGTCTGCCTGCCTACCAGTCTGCTAGTTTTATAGCTAAGAAACTTCTTAATACTAAAACTGATCGACTGACGAGATTTTGGTAAAAAATTTACATTTCGGAAAAACGACCTAATGAAATATTTGAAAAATTAATATTAAAAAACTACTTATCGAATATTTCTCTCTATATCTATCTACTCTTTTGGACCTAATTGTGCCAATAAATCAAGCATGATATACAATATGACGGAACAAAATGGCGACTAAATAAAAGGTTTAATTAAATACTATTAAAAACAACCTATCCAATTCATCTTTAATTTTGTTTTCTTTCTTGTTCCACCAATTCTACCAAGAAAGTTTTTAAATTAGAATTCATATGCTTAAAAAAATAAATATCAATGACGAAGAGGTTCGAAGGGTTGGTTCTAACGTGTCATGTTTACGCTTACCATCGAATGTAAAGTTGGGAAAATTATACACACCACGCACTTAAAACTCATAATGATATTAAAAATGCAATTCTTATTAATTATGATACAAAAGGGAATTACTTGAAATGTACCAAACAGCACTTTTAATTACTCACAACTATGAATGTCAAAATAAATGCAAATACCGGGTATCCAATTAAGTATGGTCTGGGACCATTTTAGTAAAAGCGACTCAAAAATAGAAATGCCGATTTTCTGTTGAACTTTCGTAATTAAGTTTGTCGAAAATATAAGCATTATATTTTCGTTCAGTTATTACGCAACTTTTTGTTATTTATTTATTTTTCTATTTTCAATAAGGAAAGGTCAAACTTTTTTTCTTTTAAACGTTTATATCTCTGTTTTAGATGAACCGATTACATTGAACTTCTCAAGGGTCAGAAAAAGCGCTTTTTTTGTCCTTCACATGGAGCTATTAATTGTACCTTAATTATTTTATTAGTGGTCACTAGATGGCGATTTATCGGTGATGGTAGCCCGAATCCGAAACTTCGGATTGGAAAACTAACCTCACCAATTTGTTGAGGAGAAAAAGTGACAACGACGAAGTGAAAATTATTTTCATCTGTCATTTTAACTAAAAAAATTTGACCTTCCCCAGTAAAAAGTTGCATAATTGCCTGAAGAATACAATGCTTATATTTTTGGCAAATCTTAATTAGGAAAAATCAACAGAAAATCGACAGTTCCGTCTTTGAGTTGGTTTTACGCCCCCTAGCGGCCATTTTTTGAACTTGAAATCAGTGGCGCCTCTTCCATAGGGTATTTTGGTCAATGATCCTCCAAAAATATTTCAGAAAATAAATTACTCGTTTGACCGTCCCTCCTAATAGTTGTAATAAAACGCGAACCTTGGGAAAAGTTAAATACGCTCCACTATTAGCAGCGCGCGACGGTTCGAATGGTCTCGTTGCGTTCCTTAGGCATAATAAAATACGCTATACTAAGCTAGGCTGGACAGTGCGAATTGCCCTCATTGCCTTAAAGCTTGACGGAAGTATCCGAAGATTTCACAGCTACCGAGCGGCAGCCGAACGTGAAAGCAAATGGAATATGAAATCGCGATTAGGGTCATCAGCCGGTCCCTTCTCATAATTCGATCGATCGGTACGCGGCATCATGTCGGCATGCGGCAGTGATAAGTTCAATTGTTTAGAGGTCGCGCGGTCAATATTCTAACTCGATATTGTTTCGGACGTTTTTAATCGATGAAAATTGATTTATATAGTGTTTTTTGTAATATATATTTTTTATTTTTATGGTCCATGTTTGAGTTGGGAATATATAGGTAATAAAAAGTTAGTGACCAGTGCAAAAAAAATAAACAACTAAAAAGTGCTTACGAACATAATTTTGCGAAAACAACCAATTTCAAGGTGGTCTATGTTCGAGTTGTGAATGTAGAGGAAATAAAATGTCGGTAGTGCAAAAAATTAAACAACTAAACAGTGCTAACGAACTTAATTTTGAGAAAATAACCGAATTCCAGAACTTAGTATTCGACAAACTAGTAAAGACAAAAATGAAGAGGTTCATCGAAACTTTCGCAAAAGTATGTACGATTTAGCTAACTGAATATGTAGTTGTGAAGTCTCTAACTCATTTAACTGTTATGTTTGTTTGCTGTTTTCTAAGGACTCGTCGGACTCAATATGGTTCAAAACCGATTTTAAAGACTTAAAACACTTAAAAGAAAAAATAAAAAAACATGCGTTTTCTGCAGATCACATGAAATGTTCGGTGAACTATGCTACGTTCGGAAGTGTTGATATTTGCATTTAGTTAGACACAGTTTATAGAAAATCCCTTAGGGATCTTAATGAAAAGGTATCCAAAAATCGTTATATTTTAAACAAAATTATAGATTGTGTAAAATTTTGTGGGGCTTTTGAGCTGGCACTACGTAACCATGATGAAATGACTTTGTCTGAAAATCCTGGGCTTTTTCAAGGGCTTATAAATATTGTTGAGGAGTTGGATCCAAATTTTAAAGAGTATATGCAGAATGCAACTGTATTTAAAGGAACATCTAAATCCATTCAAAATGACCTACTTGACTCTATGCTGGCTGTGGCTCAGTAACAAATTAAGCAGGACATTCAGTCAGCTAAGTATGTTGCTGTGCAAGTAGACGAAACAACTGACAGTTCGACTAAAACCCAAATGGTTCTTATAAAACGTTATATTTTGTCTGGCATTGTACTATTTGTTAAATTTGTAAATCCGTTAGGGGCCACAGCTTCACACCTTACGGACGTTATTTTTCATGAATTAAAAAATCTAGGCAATAATAATACCCCTGAGAAATTAAGTTTCGATGAGGCGCCCACTATGAGTGGAAAATTAATATTACAGAAAGCAGCAGATCAAGATAAAAATGTAAAAGTTTTCTTATAAAAATTTACACGGTTTCTCAACATTCTTTAGTCGATCTCCAAAGCGCACAGCAGTTCTTGATGAGTTAGTTAAAGTTCGCTTACCTAACGCTACCCCACGAGGTGGTACTTCAATGTAAGTTGTGTAGAAACTGTGTTTGTTTATCAGGCAGACATTTTATTATGTTTAGAAAAAATAATTGAATTGGAAGAAAATGCCAACACAATTAACCAAGCCTTTGGTTTAAAAATGAAGATTTTTATTTTGGTTGTTGAAATACTTTTTCATGAAACGTGTCAAAATTTTAAACGACCTATCTTTAGTAAAGAATCTAAACGTCGAGTGGCTTTGGAGGTCTGTGACATAATAATTTCTGATCAGCCAACTATTTTATAGTTATCAATCATAGTGATCAATTTGAAAATTGCAACATAATTTTCCAGATAATATTTTAAACTTAGTTAAAAAATACTTTCCTTGTATAAATTACTTAAAACTAAAAACTGAACTGCAAGTTATTTATGATCGTGCTGATTTTCGTGTAAGTTCTGGAGCTATTTCAATGCTTCAACTTTTTATAATTAATAACCTAGGTGATACGTTTTCTGAAACCGTCAAAATAGTAACTTTACTGTGCACTTTGCCAATGACAACTAGAAATCGAGCGTTGTTTTACGACCTTAAATAGAATAAAGACTTTTCTACGCAACCCCATGGGCCAAGATAGACTATCCGCTTTAGCAATGTCAAGTATCGAGATAGCGTTTATAAAAGGAATGTGCAATTTTAACGAACGTGTCATTTAGCATTTTTAGGACTCTAAAGAACGAAGAGTGGACCTGAATTTAAAGATAATTTATAGCTCAGTTTATAGGTACGATATTTATTTTTATTTTAAGTATGCCTATGTTTAAATTTGTTATTGACCTCCCAATATAATTCATCTCGAGCCGCCACTGCTTCAAATTAATTTCCAGCGATTTTTTTTTGCTGACTTACCCATAAATATTTTTACCCCATAATTGTGTAATCAATGGTTACCGAGTTATGGTTGGAGACCATTCTTAATTAGACACCGGGTACAACATCTATAATATTTTGTGTTTTATAGGGTTAGGGTTGTCACATTTTGCTTGTATACATTTGCTATTACGAGTTTCACGAGTACTTATTTTTTGAAATACTATTGTTTTTCTATTTTAGTTTTTTTTTTTAAATAAAATTACAATGGATGACATATATGTTACAGTTGATTGAGAGTTTGTTTCCCCATGCATCATCAATCGACGAAAATAATAAAGACGTTTTTTTTGAGACATCGTATTTCCCTTTCAATAGAAGTAATGGATGAAACATAAATATTGTCTTTCGAATATAATTATAATCAAGAAAATATTAAATTACCAAAACGAAGTTGCTGGACAGAGACATCAACCTAGGCAGGCTTTTTACTGCGGAGCCTTAAACCTGGCCATTATTTATATATATTATATTTTTTTATGTTTTGTTGTTGATAATTACTGCCATTAATTAATAGTAATTTAATTTATAATTATACTTAAACCTCGAAATTTTAATTTTATTCGTATGTGTATGATGACGCATGAGTAAACATCCAACGGATCAACTGTATATTATATTATAGGATATTTCAATGGGCCAAAAACTAGACGAGCAAAAAATGTATTTTAAGTTGCTATTATCAATTTATTTTAGTACGTACTTGTAAAATTTTCTTTTTGTTTCTTGTTTCTAGAGCGATGCTACCTCCTCTAATAATTTACAGCATATAGTTCTTCCTAAATCCGGCACTGATAAAAATTGCTTTTTTCGCAGCTAATAAACTTTCTTTAGTATCATATAAAAATGCACATATATGTTACAGCACAGTTCCAATAATAACGCTTATTTGTCTATAAATCAGCGGGATTGCAGCCTGTTGGCTCTATTTCAATTAAGCGACAGTCTAATGTATATCATGTTATACTTGTATATATCAGGAATCTATCGTTCATTTACACTGATATTCAAAGAACTCAAATGACGCAAAAAGACTATCAATATTCTGAAAGTAACGACATACAGCTCTAATATATAGCTCGCTATCCAGGACCTGAATTACTCATAATTATGTATGAGGAATAGATAGACACGCTAGTTTATTTCGTAATTTCATAAAGAAATTACTTATGGCTTGATTATCATATCTGTTAAGAGAATGGTTTTGGTCAATAACTGGTTCCGTTAGAATTATTATATTTTGTCGTAAGTAAATTGGAGACTTTTCGCCAATTTACCAATCCCCGAATAATACATTTTAGAAAAATATAGAATCTGAGTCATTGAGAGAAGGAGAAATGAGAAAAGTATAATTTGTTGATTAATACGTCGCCGTGGAGAATCTTAAGACGTGATGTTAATCAAGGTCTAAACAATGAAAATTGGTTTAATTATTACAACTTGTCACTTAATTTAGATAACACGCAAATCGCGTTATTGAGCTAACTCTTTTAGAGTAAACTTCTCAGATTTACCGCTCGCATTTCAAGGAATCTATATACTCAAAAACACGTATTCCGGCCTTCGTTAGTCTTCCCGTCGGTTTGTCCGTCTGTCTATTTACTCTCTGCCTTTTAATTTGTTTATTTTTATGTTATTTAGTTATGTAACGAACAAGCCATTTACAAATAAATCTAAACCATGTTGTTTATTAACTTAGTATTATAACTATAACTATGACAGAAAAGTATAACCAAAGCCAGTAATTTCATGATTGCCGTCTTAAAACATTAAATACATTCGATGTAAATGAATTAAAATTAAGGCTCAGAAATCGGTAAATTCTCATTACCCGGAACTTCTCTCATTATGAATCTTTCCTTTTATTATAAATAGTGAAGTGTAACCAAATTTATTTCAGTACATAGTCATTTAGTAACACATACATACTATCGTTTTAAACATTTTTTTTGGGCGCTATTTTGTTCCATGGATTCCTACCAATATTTTACCAGTTAAGTCAAACTTAATTTTTGGACTTAATTTAAAAAAAATTCAATAAGTAGTTTTGACACACCACCATTTTGTTACGTCATGTTGAATTCGTACCACAACTTTATAACATTTTCAAATTTATGTTTAATTATTTAGTTTATAGTAACACTAAGGCAATTACAAAATTTGACTGGTTATATAGTTACTGATTTTCACACAGTGTTCCATCACCATCCTATCGAATAACTTTGCGAGTTGGATTTTTTCAAATTTACATATCATACACTTTATAATCAGAAAGTTAATATATATATAATCAGTTTTGGTTACCAAGATACTGGCCTTCTTTATTAATGAAAATTTTTCATTTACAATAAAATATTCTGTTTTTTTTTGGTTTCTTCTTTCAGTTCTTTTCACTCACATGAATTATGATAAACTTATTTACTCTCTTCTTTCTTGTAAATATCAATTTAACACTTTGAGAACACTTGAACTATTAGAATGTTTCAGTTTACATAGCTTTTGTTTTCATTTATCCAAGCTGCTTTTCTATACACATTTTGCTGATGGTTTTTCATTATTTTAAGTCCATTAGTAATCTAAAACAAAATTGAACATTATAACTTTACAGTTAAATATAACCTTTAAAACATCAAAATTTTTATGTAAATTACATTTTACGTACCTCAATATGTTTTATTCATAGTTCATTGGATTACATTTTGTAAAGTATTTTCAACTTCTCTAAATTAAGACAAAAGAAATTTGTTTTTGTTTTGTTTATAAATATTCGGAATTTGCCTGCCTTTCTCTTCTGTCACTTTGTTTTCATTGGTTTCTTATTTTTCGGCATCCAGCCAGCTTTGGCAGTGTCGTTTTTTTCATTTCAGTCACGATTTTGGTTCTGCTCAGCGGCAATTCTCCAGCATTATTCGGGGGACACCGAATATTATCGGGTTGTTACTCCCTTATACTAGTGGCGCCAGCAGTGAACTCCACTGCAATTATTATTTTATTTTATGGTATTAGGTTGGCATAAGTCTGAAGTGAGGAAGAATGATGGAGGGGAATGTCAAACTTCTTCAAATTTTCTGGAGCTGATTTTCTCGCCCCTTTCGATTCGCTCTCCTTAGAGGTGCAACATGGGTCCGGCTTTATAAAAGTGCCTTAATGGACCGATCTTTTTTAAGTACTGAAAGTATGTCCTGGGTAATTTCTTTTTAAAGTGCAGTGCCGTTGAAAGCCTAAGGCCTATTTATGGACATCATCTGGCCCTAAATTTTGGTCCCGTTTTGTTTGGTTCCACATTTGATCAACCACGTGGTAAGTCGATTTTCAAATTTGTTTCCTGCTGTGAGCTAATTCGCAATTATCTTTTATACACAGATTCCCTTGGTTGCTGACCGTTGACGTCGAAGGAGCCCTCTAGATGACTAGAGGTAAAGCAATGTCTTTGAATAGTTATGTTGTAAATAACTTGTTTTTGCACATTTCGTGTCGATTTTATTTTAAGACAAACAATCGTTTGTAGGGTTTCAGGTTAAGAATTCAAGATATGGTTTTGGGATAGAGTTGCAAGTTTATGGTGTAATTTTTGGGGTATATAAGCCAAGAGTTCTACAATGGTTTTGGAGTTCCTTCCTGTAAGACTACGAGGAATTAATTCTTAATTTTTATATTTATAAATTTTATATAAGGTAGCAGAAAGGAAGTAAGTAACCTATTTTTTGTAAAACAGCCTTGGCGAAATACTTTATATTTTTAAAACTTTTTCCTTGCGGCAGTGTGGAAAAAGAAAATTCATGAATTTAACATATTTGTGTCATGACATTTCGCCAGATGTTCAGGTTGATGATATAATGGTAATAACATTCTAACATATTTCACATCTTTGATATAGTCATTTTATATTTTTGCATAGTACTTGCTTGATGTATTTATTTTTATTTCTTAACATCACTTAAATTGTAAAACATAAACGAAATTTCATGTTTCAAAATTATTTTATAAAACAACAAAAAAAGGAACAAAAGAACAAGGTGATCATTAAAATTTGACAGTCTGCACTTTATATAGTGTTTTATTGAAAAGCCCTCCAAATCTTTATTTTGTCTGCATTTAAATATCAATATAGATTTCTTCCTAATTGAGTCACAGTCAATTAGGTGGCGTTGCTTTAATTTCTAAAGATGTACCCGAGAACCTGGAACCTACAGCTCTCCGAAAAGATGACTGGCTGCCGTTCGCATGTATTGGTAAGTTCTTAAGGGCTTTACGCCATAACTTTACTAGCTTTTCTATATATCACACTTAATGCTTGCACAAAATTTGAAATTAATCTAATAAGTAGTTTTTTAAGGCTAAGTCTCCATCTTGTTCCGTTATATTGATTTTTACTAAAATATTACCAGATCGTCCTCGTATGATCCTTAATTTGCGATTAAAATTTAAAGTCAATATTTAAGTAGCTTTATAAGCTATGTCGCGAATTCACAGACAGACAAACCGACGAAATTGATTCTTGGCATCTAGGGACGATAAAACGTAAATATATCTAAAACCTGAGGGGGTGATTTTTTTACGATTACAAACATTTTATTTGGCCGCCATTTTGTTCCACCATTTTAAATTAGTAGCGCAATTCTACTAGTTTATGAAATAGTTATGGCACACAATTTGCAATCAATCCAGTAAATCGTTTTCTCAGGCTGAATTTTAATTATTTAATTATGCTTCCATTTTGTTCCGCCGTCTAAGATTCGTATCAAAATTTTACCAGTTATTTCCTACATTTGATTTTTGTGCAAAATTTTAAATAAATTGTTTTTGATAAGTAGTTTTTTAGTAATAATTTTTTTAACTTTTCACTAGGAAGCCATTCTGTTTCGCCATTCTGGAATTTTACCAAAATTATACCAGGTCATTTCCATATGACCCTTTATTTTTGACTAAAATTTGAAGTTAATCTGGTTGGACCGATTGAGGGATGCTAAAACGTGAAGAAATGTAAAACCTGAGAGGTTGATTTGTTTACAATTACAAATATTTTATTTGGCCGCCATTTTGTTCCGTTATCTGGAATTAGTACCACAATTTTACTAGCTCTTCTCTATACTACAATTATTATTTATGATACACAGTTTCAAAGCAATCCACTAAGTAGTTTTTCAGGCTGAATCCTGAATAATCTTATTAAGCCGCCATTTTGTTCCGCCATCTTGGATGCATACTAAAATTTTACCATTATTTCCTATATAATGCTTGATTTTGGTGAAAAATTTGCGATAAATTGAATAAGTAGTTTTTTAGTAACATTTTTTTTTAACAATTCACTAAACCGCATATTGTTGGATTTTTACCAAAATGTTACCAGGTCATCTCCATATAACCCTTAATTTTTGACCGAAACTTGAAATTAACCAGGTGATTAGTTTTTTAGCTAGGCAGCCAAAAAAAGCAGGGCGACAGATCCACAGACCGACATACAGACAGGCATGTAGGGATCCTGAAACGTAAAGATTTGGAAAATCTGGGAGGGCTATTTTTTCACGATTACAATGCTTCCCTTTTACGAGAGAAATTAAAAATCAATATAATTGGAATGAATGACTGAGAAACGAGTGATTGATGATGCAATACCGTAATTTGTAAAATAAAAATTTAAAACGAATATTTTATTATTACGGGCATTTCTTGTTTTAATATTATAATTGATTTTCTGCATTAACTTAAAAATTATTATTCAAAATTTCTAACAATTATATTAACATCATTCTGTTCTGCAACGAATCCCGTCCTAATAACTATTACATTTGAATATAGTTGATTTCATCCGGAGGAATATTCATTTTGATTGCTGCAAATTTTAAAAATTGTTTTTGTAATTTTTCAGATGGCAACAATACAATATTTAAGAATGACGAACATCGTAAACATTCTAAGATTTTAACGGCGTGGTTGAAATGTAGCTCCCCATAAAGTAAAATTACAAGTTCTTTTATAGCATCCATTATTTCAAGGCAAACATTCACAATCTTATAGTCATATAATACAACGAAACTTCTATGATAAAACCCGTATAGTTTTACACTTGTCCGTGATGCAAAAGATTTTTCTGTACTCACACTATTTACACAGGCCAGCAACGTCCCATTGTACCCTTTTACACTGACTGGTATAATAAACGTTTTTCTGTTAGGTTATCAGCATTTGATGTATATCACTTATGAATACTTTAATAAGCAAAGGTGACATCAATTTGTTGATTGTTAATTCTTAATACCACCGGCTTTCTCTAAGTTATATAACTTCTTATCGGCCTGTTTCCGGCAGAACTGATATAATTACTTGCGCAATTAACTTTAAATTATACTTAAAAAATCAGAGGTTATATGGGGATAAACTGGTAACATTTTGGCAAACAAACTAAGTATACAAAAATAAAGTGGTAGCTTAAAAAATGTTTGAGAAAACTTTGTCGAATAGAATTTTGCTGAAAAATCATGATGATATAAGGATAAACTGGTAAAATTTTGGTGCGAAACATGCATTATCCAATGGAGTTTACATTTCATCTAGTTGCCTTCCTATCTACTCAGTTTTGATTTAAAAACTATAGCGCAACTGGTAGATCGATAACCATTGCAGTCAGAGCTGGGCAAAATCCTTTTAGAAAGTATTTAAATACTAAATACCTATGTAAAATCAAAAGTGAATACTAAATATTTTTTCCTGAAGGTAAATATTTAACTAATACCCTCAGTATTTAAATACTCTTAGGGTATTTAAACTCCTTTAGAGTATTTAAATATCTCTTTATTTTAAATAAATCCTTTGCAAGACTTAAACTTTTAATGAACTAATTGATTTAAAACATATTACAAACCTTTTTTTATTAAAAAATTAAATTGCATATATGGTACGAACATTCCAAAGTAACATGTCTTGAAGAAAAATTTTACATTTAAGTACACATACTTGATTAGCTTAACTGAGTTTACAAAGTGACGGTTGAAGGAAAATTCAATAATTTTTGCATCGGATAAGTATAATTTCCGGACTGGATCTTAGAATCCCGTTTCCATATATATACGGAAAATTCCCTATCGTTGTCGTGTCAATGCTGAGATGACTAGTTTTGAAATCAGTTAAACAAACGTCGGACAGCCGTGCCAACAACCAATCAGCGCCCAGGAAAAGAGAAAGAAAGCGCGAGGCCGGAGTAAGGAATGACCAAAAAGTAAAAAAAAATAAAAAACCAGAAAACCGAATCAAATGTAACCAAAATTAATAAAACCGGATCGAATTTAACAAAATAACTTTCCGTAATTTTCAATGCAAAATCACACAGTATCTGCTCAATATAAATTATTGATTAAATGATTTTAGAATATACAGCTTGTCAAAGAAAATTATAGCATGCAGCTCATAAAATATACTGTTTCTTTTACGGAACGCGTAGTGTTTAGCAATTTTTAATTTTCCTTAGTCTAGCACAGATAATTTATGCGTAGTTGATTAGCATATATTAACTGTGATCATATACACATTTTATGTTACATCTTATACAAAGCCCACTTTATATATAAGGTGGTTAGGTAGATTATTCTGTAATAGAAAAGTATTTAAATACTCGAAAAGTAATTAAATAATTTCAAAGTATTTGAATACTAAATACCTTAAAAAGTATTTGCATTTACAAATACAGGCTTAGAGAAAGTATTTAAATACTCGGGGTCTAAATACTGAATATTTAAATACTAAAACGTATTTATAACTAAAAATACTGCCCACCTCTGATTGCACTCCTTTTGTTACACTTTTATTAGTATTAAGTAAAAAGCCGCATATATTTCACTGCCTAACGTAAATAACAAAGTTCATCTGTGTCAGCAGGAGTGCAGACTATTGGCACTAATTCAATTAGACGGCAGTCTAATGCATATGTACATATCAGACATATATCGCTAATTTTCAGAGCACTATTGATTTTTCGAAGAATTCCAGTGGCACAAAAAGCCATCAATATTCTGAAAGTAGCAGCATATAACTCTGAGATATAAGTCGTTATCTGAAATCTGAATACATTCCTGATTATGTATGAGGAATAGACAGACATGCTAGTTTGCTTCGTAGTTTCATAAAGAAATTACTTATGGCTTGATTATCAACTCTTGTCAATAGCGCCTTCCGTTAAAATTATTCGATTTTAGAACAGAAGACTGGTTTTCGCCAATTTATTATTTTTCAAATTATATATTTTAGAAGAAAATCAAAATCGTGCCTTTATTTATAAAACAAGAAAAATGAGGAATGTTTAATAATAAGTAGTTGATTAATGCGTCAGAATAGGGAATCTCAAATGTTATTGTTAATAAAAACGTAATTTAAGAATTGGATTGGATTTTAACAAATTGATACAAAATTTGGATAAAATCAAAATGTTGTTATTGAGCTAACTTCAAATTTCTCAAATTTTTACAGCTTTAACTGCCACTTTTCCTATCGGTTTGTCTGCTTATCTGTCTCTCTAATTATTTTATTTATTTCTGTATTTTTATTTCAATAAACGAGTGATTAAAGATGCAACCCTATAGTTTGTAGAATGAAAATTAAATTAAATCATTTAAACTTACGGATATTTCTTGCCCTGACAGGTATTCTTGACCCCCAGTCCTAATAACTATTATATTTGAACACGGAGGAATATTCATTTTGAATGCTGCAAATTTCAAAAAGTGTTTTTGTACTATTTATAATAGATCAATATATGTTCCATAATGTTGGAACCATATAGGACAAGCATATTCTAGCAAATTTCTTAGATGAAAACAATTCAATTTTTAAGAATGACGAACATCGTAAAAATCATTTAATGGAGACTAATACATTCTAAGACTTTAATGGCATGATTGAAATATAGCTCCACATAAATTGAAATTACAAGATCTATTATAACAGCAATTATTTCAAAACAAACACATCACATCACACACACAATCGTATAGTCATATAATACAACGAAACTTCTATGATAAAAACCGTATAGTTTTACACTTGTCAGTGTTGAAAGAGATTTTTCTGTACTCACACCATTTACACAAGCCAGCAACGTCCCATTGTACCCTTTTCCAATGTGTGGTAGAATAAACAGTTCCCGGTTAGGTCATCAACAATTGATGATTATCACTTATGAATACGTTAATAGGCAAAGTTCATATCAATTTCTTGATTGTTAATTCTTTATAGCATCGACTTTCGCTAAGTTAGATAACTTTCTATCGGCCTGTTCGGTGCAGAGGTGATATAATTACTTGAGCAATTACCTTTAAATTAAATTAAAAAATCAGAAGTAATATGGGGATAAACTGGTACCATTTTAGCAAAAAAAATCAATATACGAAAACAAAATGATACCTTTAAAAATGTTTGGGAAAACTGGAAAATCAAGCGTGTTATAAGGATAAACTTGTAAAATTTTGATGCGAAAAAATTGGTATTAAAAATGGTTCATGTATTTGAGTTTAAGTTTCATCTAGTTGCCTTCCTATCAACTCAGTTTAGATTTAAAAACTGTAGCGCTACTGGTAGATCGATAACGATTGCAGTCCGATCTGAGCATAATCCTTTTTAAAAGTTTTTAAATACTAAATACCTATGCAAAATCAAAAGTTAATAGTAAATACTTTATCTGAAGGTAAGTATTTAACTAATAAATACCCTCAGTATTTAAATATGTATGTAGTTTAAATACTAAATACCTTAAAACGTCTTTGCAATTACAAATACAGGCTTAGGGCAAATATTTAAATACCCGGTGTTTAAATACTGAATATTATGTAATACTAAAAAGTAATTACAAATACAAATACTGCCAAGCCCTGATTTCACTCGTTTTGTTACACTTTTATTAGTATTAAGTAAAAAGCCGCATATATTTCACTGCCTAAACGTAAATAACAGATTTCATCTAACTCAGCAGGAGTGCAGCCTATTGCCACTAATGCAATTAGACGGCAGTCTAATGCATATGGAAATATCAGATATATATCGCCAATTTTCAGAGCACCATTGATTTTTCGAAGAATTCCAGTGGCACAAAAAGACCATCAATATTCTGAAAGTAGCGGGATATAACTCTGAGATATAGGTCGTTATCTGAAACCTGAATACATTCCTGATTATGTATGAGGAATAGACAGACATGCTAGTTCGCTTTGCAATTTCATAAAGAAATTACTTATGGCTTGATTAGCAACTCTTATCAATAGCGCAAGAAAAATAAGGAAAGCTTAATATAAAGTGGTTGATTAATGCGTCAGAATAGGGAATCTCAAAGATATTGTTAATCAAAACGTAATAAGTATTAAGAATTGGATTTGATTTTAACAAATTGATACAAAATTTGGATAAAATCAAAATGTTGTTATTGAGCTAACTTCAAACGTCTTAGATTTTTACAGCTGTAACTACTTTTGAAGGTCTCTAGTCTCACAGTCTTCTTGTCGGCTTGTCTGCTTATCTGTTTGTGTCTCTAATTATTTCTGCACTTTTATTTCATTAAACGAGTGAATAAAGATGCAAAGCTATAGTTTGTAGAATGAAAATTAAATTAAATCATTTAAACTTACGGGAATTTCGTGCCCTGATAAGAAAAATAATTTTGTGCAATAATACATAAGAAATAAAATTATATATTTACATTTGAGCATAGTTGATTCTGTGCGGCGGAATTTTGAAGAGTTCTAATTTTAAAAAGTGCTTAGACAAATTTTACATAATAATAATATACCATTTTAAAACGAAGAATATAGTAAAAATTATTTAATACATATTCCTAATAAATCCTAATGTCTTAACAATACGATTAACAATATGACGACAGAAACTTGCTCTACCGCAAATAAAATTCCAAAATTTTACTTATCAGTAATTTTTTTAAGCCAGATGTTTTATACAGATTTTCATAGACTCAGATTCGTGTGCCAAACTTTAGTTTTCATTTAAAAAAACTGTAATGCTACTGGTAGAACGATAACAACTGCAGTATCTTTGTCACGCTGATAAACTTTTATCGGTACTAAGTAAAAAAGCGCATGTATTATTAAATATTATATATATATATTTTACTCCCGTATGTAAACAATAGAGTCATTAGCAATGGAGCCTATTTTCACTAACTCAATTAAGCGGCAGTCTAATGCATTTTTTGTTATATAAATATCAGGAATATATCGCCAATTTCCAGAGCACCACTGATTATTCTAAGAACTCCAGTCACACAAAAGAATCAGCAATATTCTGAAAGTAACGGCGTACAGCTTTGACATATAATTCGCTACCCAGGACCTAAATACTCTTATGACTAAGTATGAGCAATAGACAAAAATGCTAGTTCACGTGGTAAATTCATAAATAAATAGCTTATGGCTTGAGAGAACGGTTTTTATCAATAGTGCGTAGCATTTTCCAAAAAAATATATTTTAGAAGAATGTAGAAAATATGCGAGAAAGTTTATGAGACCAGAAAAAATGGGGAATATTGAGTGATAAGTTGTTGATTAATGCGCCACAGTAAATAATTTTATAGGATGCTATTAAAAATTAATAAGTGGTCTGATTATAACCAATTAATTTTGATACAACCAAATTGGGTTAATTCTCTTAGGGGAAATTATTTGAATCATGAAACATCCCAGGTTTCTGCAGATTCAGCTGCCACGCTCAAGGACTCTAAATATTGAAAAACATACTTCCTGATCATCATCAGTCTTCTTGTCGGTTTCCATCTCTGTCTGTTTGTCTTTCTGACTATTTTATTTTAATAAACCAGTGACTTATGATGCAATACTTATTAAGTAAAAGGAAGCATGTATTTCACTGCCTAATGTAAACAATTGAGTTCATCAAGGACTGCAGCCTATTCTAATTTCACTAATTCAATAGGATGACATTCTAAAGCCTGCTACTCACTATTCGTCCGCTTACATTCGATTGATTCGATTTTTACTTAATTCGTTTGCACGGATTTCATGCGTTTTAATGTTTGAAAACACACAAAAAAAACCAAATAAAAAATTCAGACAAATAGTTCGCCAAGGTGAAAGCTTATTTGATTATTCGCAGAAAAAGGTGGTATCGCTGCGGAACGAATCGAATGGATGAACGGGACATTCCACACTATGCGGACGAATGAACAAATGGACGAATCAACGAATAATGAGTAGCGTGGGGCTTAGTGCATATGGATATATCAAGAATATATCGCCGATTTTTATAACACCATTTATTAGTCAAAGAACTCTAGTGGCACAAAAAGACCATCAATATTGTGAAAGTAGCGGAATACAACTCGCAACATATAAGTCGCTATCTAGGACCTGAATAGGCTTATGATTATGCATGAGAAATAGACAAATACGCTAACTCACATCGTAATTTCTTAAAGAAATTGTTCATGGCTTGATTAATTAGCAAATCTTGCCAATAGCTGTTCCGTTAAAATTATTAGATTTTCGAATATTAGACTGGTTTTCGCCAATATAGTATTTTCCAAGTTATATTTTCATGCTCTGATATTAAAAATAAATGTACGCAATAATTCATGGGAATTATAGTTATTATTAACAATTTTTAATAATGTGTCCAATCCCAGAAAATGTAACATTTGGATATAGTTTATTCGGTGCGGCGGAATTATGAACATTTTCAAGGGTTCAAATTTTAGAAGGCTTTTAAACAAATTTCAGATAGGAACAATATAATTTTTAAAACGATGAATATAGTTATAATTATTTAATATATACACCTAATAAATCCTAATGTTTTAAAGATACCATTAACAATATGACAACAGGAATTTACTCTTCATATAAATTTCCAAGTTCTTACTTGTCAGTTATTCTTTCAAGCCAAACATTCCCAATGTTTTAGTTCTATAATACAACGAACCTTCTGCGATGCACCCGTATATACAATATTTTAGAATGACGAACATCGTAAAAATTATTTAATGAAAACTTAGCATATTCCACACACACATCTTAACGGCGTGATTGAAATGTAGCTCTACATAAAATAAGATCTTTTATAGCAGCCATTATTTCATTTACAATCTTATAGTCATATAATACAACGAAACTTCTATGATAAAAACCGTATAGTTTTACACCTGTCAGTGTTGAAAGAGATTTCTCTGTATTCACACCATTTACATAAGCCACCAATCTCCTATTGAACCTTTTTACAGTGACTGGTAGAATATTCTGTTACGTGTATTCCACTTATGAATACTTTAATAAGCAAAGGTGATAAATATACCTGTGGGGTAACTCTAGAGCTGACATTAATTTCTTTATTGTTAATTCTTAATACCGGCAGAGCTTATATAATTCATTGTTCGATTAAGTTAAAATTAAGCTGAAAAACCAAAGGTGTTATAAGAATGAACTGGTAATATTATGAAAGCAAGAAAAATGAGGAATATTTAATAATAAGTTGAATAATGCGTCACAATAGGTAAACTTAAAGGATGCTGTTAGTAAAAACGTAATAAGCTTTAAGAATTGGATTGAATTTAACAAGGTGATACAAAATTTGGATAAAATCAAAATCGAAACTATTCAGATTTTTACAGCTATAACTGCCACTTTTCAAGGACTCTAATCTCTCAGTCTTCCTGTAGGTTTGTCTGCTTGTCTGTTTGTTTATCTGACTGTTTTATTTGTTTCTGTATTTTTATTTTATTCAACGGGTGATTAAAGATGCAATCCTATAGTTTGTAGAATTAAAATTTAAATTAAATGATTTAAGTTTACGGTTATTTCTTTTCTTGATATGAAAAATAATTTTATGCAATAATTCATGACAAATAAAATTATTATTTACAATTTTAAATAATGTGTTAAATCCTAATAACTGTAAGATTTGAGCATAGCTATTCAGTGCGCGGAATTTTTGAACATTTTGGAGGGTTCAAATTTAAAAAAGTTTTGAAACAAATTTTAGATAGGAACAATAAAACATTTTAAAACGATTTAATGTATATGCTCAATAAACCCTAATATCTTAAAGGCAGGATTAAAAATATGACAACAGGAATTTACTCTACATCAAATAAAACTCTAAGATTTTACCTATCAGTCAGTCTTTCTAGCCGAAGATTTCTAACCTTATAGTCATATAATACAGCGAATCTTTTGCGATGTAACAGTATATCCTTACATTTGTCAGTATTGAAAGGCATTCCACTAGAATCACACCATTTACACAAGCCATCAATGTCATTTTAAATTTTGTTACAATTACTGGTAGAGTAAAAAGGGTAAAAAGGTCTGTATATTTGTATGTGTCAATTTATCAGCAAATAGTAATAAATTGTAATGAGTAATATATTTATTAATATTATTTAGGAACACGTTAAAAAGCAAAAGTGGTAAATCCAGAGCTGACATTAATTTATTTGATAGAGGGTTGTTAATTTTTATTACCTGCTTCCGCTATGTTAGCTTAAAAATATTTGAGAAAACTCTTTACCGAATATCACCAATTGCCATTGACTTTATTTATTATTTAAAAAACTGTAGTGCTACTGGTAGAATGATAATAATTGCAGAGTTTTTGTCATACTGCTACACTTTTAATAGCATTAAGTAAAAAGGCCCATATATTTCAGTGCCTAATGTAAATGACAGAGTTCATCTAAGTGAGTAGGAATGCAGCCTATTGGCACTAATTCATTAAGGGGGAACTGCACGCAGTATTATGGATCATTTGCAAGCCTTCCGCCGTTGCAATATTATGTTAAAACTATAAGAGATATGTATTAGCTTCAATGTAATTTCAATAGGGAAATATGTATAATTGGGCGCTAAATGCGATTTTTTATGAAAAAAAAAATCTTGTCTAGAATTATAAAATAGAAGTAGATTTGTCCATTTTCGACCATTTTTCGACCACTTTTTGACGTAAATAGCGTCGCATATAATTTTTTTTCCACAAAGTGGCTCTTTACCGCCTTGAATTGATTCTTTGTCTACATAACTGCAAAATTTGAAATGGTAAATCGTACTCATGTCGTATTTCTGCAGCGCCTGAACCCTTTTGAACCCATTTTTAAACGAAATGTAATTTAAATTGCCTATACATGACACATTTTTTTTGAGATCGGACGTGCAGCAAGTTTTTTCTAATACGTAGGTACCTTTTCATCTTACTTTAAACTTGACTAGACCTTGTCGCTAGTTTTTCACTTTTTGCGTGCAGTTCTCCCATAAGTGGCAGTCTAATGTATATGAATATATCAGCAATATATCGCCGATTTTCAAAACACCAATTTATTATTCCAAGAACTCTAGTGGCACAAAAAGGAGATCAATATTCGGAAAGTAGCGGCATACAACTCTGGCATAAATCGTTATCTAGGACCTAATTACACTCATGATTATGTATGAAAAATAGACAAACATGCTAGATCACATCGTACTTTCCTAAAGAAATTGTTATCTTGGGCTTGATTAATTATCAAATTTTGCCAATAGCGCTTTCCGGTAAAATTATTAGATTTTAGAATGAGAGACTAGTCTTGGCAAATATAGTATTTTCCAAATTATAGATTTTAGAAGAAAATAGAAAACGTGCTTCAATTTATGAGAGCAAATAGATACAAATTTGTGATAAAATCAAAATGATGTTATTGAGCTAACTTAACGTGAAACTTCCCCGAATTTTACAGGTATAATTGCAATGTTTCAAAGTCTCTAGATGACATGAAACATGTTTTTCTACGATTTTTAGGAATAATAACAACCTGATATCGTTTTTAGTTACGAAATCACCTCCATTCCATCACTTGTTACGGTATTAATCATACCATAACAAGTGTTGGAATATGTACTAGTAGCTACATCTATTGGCAATCGCTATGTTTTTAGAATCGTAGAAAAAGTATAGTCTAAAACACGTTAAGAGTAGCGTATTACAAACTTGTTAAAGAATTCTTGTCAGTCTTCTTGTCGGTTTGTCTCCTTGTTTTATTCAGTTAATTTCTTTATTTTTATTTTATTAAATGGTTCATTGAAAATGCAGTGCCGTAGTTTGTAGAATGAAAATTGAAATGAAATGATTTATAATTACAGGTATTTCTTAAAATTGATTTTGTGTAATAATTCAAGAGAATTAAAATGATTATTGACAATTTTAAATAATACGTTCAAACCTAGTACCTGTAACATTTGAGCACAGTTAATTCGGTGTGACGGAATATTCAAGGATTCAAATTTTAAAAACTTTTTAAACAGATCTTGGACAGGAACAATATGACATTTTAACGATGATAATATGACGACAGGAATTTATTCTATATCAAATAAAATTCCACGGCCTTACCTATCATCAAGTCATACCTCCAAGCTAAACATTCCAAACCTCACAGTCATATCATACACCGAACCTTCGGCGATGTAACCGTATTTTCTTACATTTGTCAGTGTTGAAAGGCATTCCACTTGAATCACCCCATTTACACAAGCCATCCATATAATTTTAGGCCTAAAATGAATATACGTTACAACGGAAATCCAATTAAATAATATATAACTTTACCATAAATAAAACACATTTTTACAAAGTACATAAAACGAACATAACAAAACAAAAAAAACAATGAAATACGAAATAAGGCTATGCTTGAATGACCAATCAGAGACGTCGATGTAAATTTATTTGATGAGAGGCGATAGGTCAAAACGAAAAAAGAAGAGATTCTTCAGGATAAACTTGACTAACTGTTGTAAAGTACATGCTACATTGATAAAAAGAAGAAGAATTAATGAAAATAACAGAAAAAACTTGAAGGCTATACAAAATAAGAAGATATAGTTATTCTTTTGAAATATTGTTAAAAATTAAATGAGACTCAAAATTAAACATTTCATTAACGTAGGTAAGAATGAGGCTATTTTAAGCTTTTGTTAATATCCATCTTTTTCAAAAGATCCAACTTCTTACCTTATATTTTCAGATATGGAAAAACGATGTTTTGAGGATAACAAATGATTCTCAAAGGCAGATTTTGTATTAGAAATATCTGTATTTTGACGTTTTGTAACCAAGCTGAGGTGTTTCTGGAACCATATTGAAATTTTCCTACCCGATTATCCCACGTAAACAGCAGGACACTCTCCATAATGAAGAGAATAAACTCCAGATTTCTCAAGACTATGCTTTTTGTCTTTGATTCTAACTATGTGTTGCTTTAAAGTATTGTTTGTTTTAAATGATATAAAGATATTAAATGACTTAAAAAATTTAGCTAAATGTAAAGATATATTTCCAAAATGTGTTAAAACTTTGAATTTGTTTGTATTAATTAGATTATTATGTATTAAGTTATAAGAGAGTTTGTATTGTTCATAAATTTATAAAAAAGTTTGTTGAATGTTTTCATTGGGAAACATTGTTTAAGGCAATTTCCCTTACATATAATTTTTTAGTAAAATCTGCTTGGAATAGTGGTTATTTAAAAAGTCTGTACAAAAACGAATTAAAAGCTGCAAATTAGTGCGAAAATGGTATGTGTGAACTGAATGATATTATCAATACAGAAGAGTTATCTATATACCTCAAAACTAATTTTGTTTTCTAATTTCTAATTAAAAGAAGGTCCAAAAAAGGAAGTTAATAATAAATTATAATTAGTTATATTTATAATATTATTTAGGAGCACGTTAAAAAACGTAGGTGGTAAATTCAGAGCCGACATTGATTTCTTTAGATAGAGGCTTGTTAATCCTTAAAAATGTTTGAGAAAACTCTATCGAATATAATTTTGCAGATAAATTAAGGGTGGTATAGGGATAAACTGGCAAAATTTTGGTGCGAAACCAAAATTATGGCCTAATAAAAGGTCTTAAGAAATTGTATTAAAGTCGGCTCCCCAATTGACTTTAAATTTTGTCTAGTTGTCTTTCTACCAACTAAGTAAGTAGTTTTAAGCTATACCGCGAACTGACAGACAGACACGCAAACCGACAGAATTGATAAAACATATTTTTTGGCATCCAGGTATGCTAAAACGTGAGGATATGTAAAACCTAAGAAGATAATTTTTTTACGATTTGTAACGGAATAGTCTATACCAATAGAACAGAGTATATAAATTCTTAATTTATTTTTTTCTCATGACAAATGCTAAACCTGTGTATTTCAAAGAAGTTCTTAAAGTAAAACTATCTAATATTAGTTTTGAAAGTTGTTAAAAATCTAAACAAAATACTAAATATCATTTAACTCAAACGCTATCTTCTAGACTGATTTGGAAATAATCGGACGTAACGGGAATCCATGGAGAAGAAGATAGAAGAAGTCCGGTGATTCCACTTGACAATCCGGGGCACGCGAGGTGTCAGTTCACAGAGTTCACATAAGAAGAACGTGAAGAAGTAAGTGAAAATGTTAATTTATCTTCGCTATCTTCTAGACTGTATAGACAGATTTATGTAAAGATAAACCTTCTCAAGTGGTTATCGTCGCTGCCTCCCTTTCGAGAGTTGATGGTCCCATATGGACCTGCGGCGTACAAAGCTTTCATTTAAGTTAAAGCTAATAATAACTGAAACATTTTATTTGGTTCGATTCAATTATAATAAATTGTCAACCTACTATGTTAAAAATACAACAGAATATTTTATAATAGAAGGAGGTTCAAAAATTCCATGTTTTTTTGGAAAGCATTGTTTCTCTTCGAAAAAGAATGGCTGAGAGGGTTTTTCTTTGCCTCTCTTTTTTTTTTCGCCGTGGTCTTTTTGAGGGAGAACGCTAATAAGTTAGTTTAAGTTTTAGATATTTATATAGAAGGTACTTTTATCCTATTTAGACGGAAATGTAATTATTTTTTTCAATTACATACGTAAAGTCGAACTCTAGGCGACACCTATGAAGTATTTATTAATTATGGGTTCAGGGTGCTTCTATGACGACGCATTGCATTTCAGCCAACCAGAGGCAGTTCTTGTCAAATTAGGTGTCGACCCTTTTTTTGATTTCTAAAACAATGTTCAGTCTGTGTCAGAGTTCCATTGATTTTAAGTTCTTCTGTTGTGATGGTTTATGGGGCTTTTCGTATACAGGGGGTTACTAAAATTAGGGGATTGTCAAAGATATTTTATTTTCATTCTATGATTTATTTGGGGAGTAACTTTTATATATTTTCAAGAGTTAAATTTATGATTTATTTAAAGATTTTTGTTTTCTTTTCCTTTGCACTAAGCTTGGAAATTTTAAGTAAATTCCGTCATTTTCTAGATTTAAATACTTTTTTTTTGTTATTAGTTTTAAGTATTATCTCTGTACAGTTATTCACTTTTTTACTTTTGTTAGATTAAAATATATTTTTAAGTAGTTTTTAAAAACCAAATCTTTTATTTAAATAAACCACCGGCTACTTAAAATAAATATATTCAAGAAGAAGATACCATCGTTGTTGCAGTTTGCTGTTGTTCGAATGGCCGCTAAATTGGTGAGATAAGATGTTTAATTAAGTTTATACTAACAATTATATTTGGTAACATTGTAAATTATAATTTACGAAGAAGCCTAAAGAGTACCTTAGATTTTACTTATCATATAAGTTAATTTCAGTAATGTGATAGAGTTGCCCGCTATGTCTCAAATAAATAAATAAAATAAATAAATAATTTTAAATATTATAAACAAACGCTCTATAACCCTGCTACAGATTACAAAACATTTTTGTTTTGCCATCTTCAATTAATACCGCAATTTTACTAGTTTATTTCTATACAACAATCAGTTATGACACGATTTGAAATCAAAATACTATTAAGCCGCCATTTTGTTCCGCCATCTTGGATTTGTACCAAAATTTTACCAGTTTTTTCCTAGGCATTACTTGATTTTTGTGGAAAATTTGAGGTAAATTAAGTAAGCAGTTTTTAGTAACATTTATTTTAACAATTCACTAGGCCTCCATTTTTTTGGTTATATTGGTTTCCACTAAGTAGTATTTTGTTCCGCCATCGGATTCGTACCAAAATCTTACCAGTTGTTTGCTACAAAATACTTGATTTTCGTACAAAATTTGAGATAACTTGGGTATGTAGTTTTTTAGTAACAATTTTTTTAACATTCCACTAAGCCGCCATTATGTTTCGCCATATTGGATTTTAACCAAAATTTGAAAACAATCGGGTAGCTATTCAGTTTTTTAGCTTTGCCGCGAACAGACAGACCAACGAAATTGAGAAAACAAATTTTTGAAACGTAAAAATGTAAACAAATTATTTTTTCACGGTTACAACACTCCCCTTTTACGAGGGAAGTAAAAATGTAACTTTACTGATAGAGCGATAACAATTAGAGTGTCTTTCTCAACTAATAAACTTTTATTGGTATTAAATAAAATGCCGCATATATTTTACTGCGTAGTAAACCAACAATTACGTATATTTACTATAAATCAGCGGGAGTGCAGCCTGTTGGCGCTATTTCAGTTAAGCTGCAATCTAATTCATATTACTTTATGTATATATATCAGAAATCTATCGTCGATTTTCACAGCGCCACTCATTATTCAAAGAACTCCAGTGACGCAAAAAGTCCATCAATATTCTGAAAGTAGCGGCATACAACCCTAACACATAAGTCGCTATCTAGGACCTGAATACACTCATGATTATGTATAAGGAATAGACAAACACGCTAGTTTACTTCGTAATTTCATAAAGAAATTGTGGCTTGATTATCATATCTGCTAGCATAATGGTTTTTGTCAATAGCGCATCTCGTTAAAATTATTACATTTTGTGGCAACGATATATTTTAGAAGAATATAGGAAACGTGCCCTCAATAAAAAGAGAAGGATAAATGGGAAAAGCTTAAGTTGTTGATAAATGCGCCATAGTGGAGAATCTTAAAGGATTTTGTTAAATAAGAAATATTAAACGTTAAGGATTGGTTTAAATATAACAAACTGACAATTTTGACAAAGCGAAAACTGTGTAATTGGGAAGTATTATTGTAAACGTGAAACTTCCCAGATTGGTATAGGTTCAACTTCCACGTTTCAAGATCTCTCTAAAAATTTTCGTCAATCATCTTTGATGCGAAACCAAAATGGCGGCTCCATAAAATGTTTTAAATAGGCTAAGGAATGTATGTCGATAACAATTGCAGTGCCTTTTTCACACTAATAGACTTTCATTAGTGGTATATAAAAAAAAATCAGCAGAAAAGAAGCCTTTTAACGCTACTTCAATTAAGTGCAATCTGCATATCAGGTTATGTGATATAAATTTATGATATGTCCCAAATTGGTAGTGGATGTATGGGGTTGATCTCGGAAACTAATTATATGAGATAGAACAAGTTTCAGAAAAATTTCTTATTTACTTTGACCCCTCTGCAGAATAGTTAAAACCATTTGGGTTTTCGAAATACTTTGAAACAATATTTTGCATTTTTGAAAATTTGTCGTATTTCTCTTGATTTTAAAGATATTTCAGATCTGTAAAAATATTTTCAATGCACTTTTTCACGTGGAATTTAATTGTTGAATCAGATTTTTAATTCAAGGTTTCGGTTTTCCAAAATCATCATTAATTTTTTTCTTGTAGACGCCATATTGAATGATACCTGACGGAAGGAAGCCTCTTTTGCCTTTCCGTGTATTACACACATCGTAAAAAAGTAAAAATCATAACAGAAATCCATAAAAATTAATTAATATTTTTAAAAACAAAAGAATTACGACAGATTTAAAAACGCAACATTTTTTAATATTTCAAAAACTAAAGTAGTTAGAAACATTCCGCACCAGTTCCATATATGTAAGAAAATTGTCTATAAATTTCCCAATTTTACGATTTTCTCTATCTTTTATAATATACAGCCGTTTGCACAAAACTTCATTGCTGTTTAGAATATTTAGCCGAGCTTTCAAATTTGACAAGCTGCTTACAGAAATCTAAGTACTCGCTGCCAAATTTGACATTCCGTTAAACATTCTAAAATTTAATTGAGCTTTCTGCAACAGGCCGATTGTATATCAGAAATCTATCGTCGATTTTGACAACGCCAATACTTATCCAGGGAACTTTAGTGACACAAAAAGGTCATCCAAAATCTGAAAGTAACTGCATACAATCCTACTGTATAAGTCGTCTTGCAGCACCTGAAACACACTGGTTTACTGCGTAATTTCATAAAAAATTGCTTATGGCTTGACTGTTGATCATCATCTGCTAAGAAAATGCGGTTTTGTCTATAGGGCATTCGGTTAAAATTATTACATTTTGTGGCAGGTAAATAGGAGACTGGTTTTTGATAATATAGCAATGATATAATTTTAGAATGATAGGAAATTTGCCTTCATGCAAGAAAAAGTTAAGTTGTTGATTAATACGCCATACTAGAAAATCTTAAGGGATGTTGTCCATCATAACCTAACAAACATTAAGAAGTTTTAGGATAATTATAACAAACTGATACTTAGCTTTGATAAAACCAAGATAGTACTAGTGGACCGACTCCCGTGGAGTGAAAACTTCGAGGATTTTTACAGGTTAAACTCCCATGTGTCAGGGTTTCTAGATGCTGAAAGACACGTTTTCCGATCTACGCCAGTTTTTCTGTTGATTTGAATGTCTATTTGTTAATTCCTCTGTTTGTTTTATTTTATTTCATTTCATTTCCTTAATAAACGTTCTTTTATGGAGGAAAATAATGACTAAAAATTATTTTTTTAGACTCTGTAAATATATTCATGAAAAATAAATAATAATTCTAATAATATAAAAATAACAATTTACGTATACAGAATTGTATAAAGTTATTACCAATGCATATATAAACTGTGTTATCTTTACGGAGTGGAACCCTGTAGGAGAGAAATTCTTGTTAAATTATAATTTACCGATTTTTCAAAGAGGTTATAGGAAACATTTTTTTAGTTAAATTGTTTTCTTTTTCAAAACAGTTTATCTTTTAGTTTTTTGTAAACCTATGAATCTTTCTTCTGCTTCAAAATTTAGTTTTATATATATTTCATTCAGAATACACAACGGTTTTTCTTTTATTAAGGAAAAACCGGTTTTCGCATCTGTCTGATTTATATAAAATAAATCATTTTGCTACTTATTGTTAATCACGAAATTCACTATATCGTAAACAATTCATTCGATCAGTTATTTCAATCAATTATATTAAGTCCATATTTATTACTAATTTTTTCTCAAGCATAGTCTCAGTGCTTGGGTGTAATCGGCCGTCGCGTCGCGCTTTGTATTTCTGGGAATGACCGTCTGTCTATCTTTGATTTTTGTTGGCATGCATGAGACGGACGTCTAGAAATATTTTCACAAAGTGAAAGTGTATACAGTCTACAAAAAGTTTATCAATTATTAGAATATAAAATGGAAAAGGATACAAGGAAAGGCGGTGCGAAAAAAAAGAGGGAACGCAAAATGCAGATGATTAGAGACGTTCTTGAAAATTAACACAAGTAGTCAAGCTTCTACATCAAATCAATCATAATTGGTTTCTCAAACTCAGAAGATGTTGCAGGTATGTTTAGCAGAGTCAGGTTTTTGAGGGGCTGCTTGGAATGCGTTCATGTCATGATATTAGTGGCCAAGGCTTCCATGATATTTTAGATCAAGTTTTGGAAAAAAATGGTCTACACTCAAATCTCTGCATAGCTCATTCCACAGACGGAGCGGCAAATATGCAGGGGAAATATAATGGTTTTGTAACTAAGCTGTGAAATCAAAATAAAGAACATGTACATATTTGGCACTAAGGCATATTTTAAATCTCGTGCTGATATTTTTAGGGGGAATCTAAAAGCATCTTCGTTGTTTACGGTATTAAATTCAGTTTTCATCTTTTTGAATGAATCCTGGTAAAATCCTGATAAGATCCTATAAGATAGTGGATATTTGGTCCTCGATTTCTCGTGATCAAAAACATCAAAAATTGAGGGTTATTGGACAAACAAGGAGGTGGTCAAAGGAACACGAGTTAAAAAAAGTCTTTGGAGATTGTTCGACGTACTTAGATATTCTGGAAGCCTTATCCAGTATTTCAAAAAACTTGCATTTAAGTCCTGACATTCGCTCTACTCCTAAAAATTTAAAATCTCAACTTCTTAAGTATGAAATTATTTTCCTATCTCGAGTGTGTTTGAAAATATTTTCAATTACTGGTTCGCTTTCAAGATACCTACAAACTAAAGGCTTAGATTTATTAAAAACAAATTCTATGAACCATACTCTTTGAATTTTTTTTTTATCTTGAGCATATATTGAAATGGAAAAACGAGGTATCGATTTTGATATTGAAGATGATTTCCAGGTTAATAGAATCAGAAAAGTGAAAAACCATTTCGATGAAAAGTGTTCGGATGAGACTGTTCGTAATACAAATTAAAAATTCAAAATCGAAGTATTTTATGTTATAATGGACAATGCTTTTACATCAATTGGAAAACGGTATGAAAAAAATTTGTCTCTATGCGCAGATATGGCAATATTTAAACCAATTAATTTTCCTGGCCTAAAAAACAATGATGTACTCGAAAATAGTTATGGCAACGTGGGATGGAAGAAACTCTTTGTAAAAACTGCGTACATTTTTGCTATCTCGGCATAGTTAAATACAACATGTTCCAAAATGCATATTTGAGCTTATCCTTAACTTACCAATTTATTTTAACATTACCTGTTAGAACACAAATATCTTGCGAACGTAGTTTTTAAATTTTTAAATTTGTGAAATACCCACTTCGAAATTTTTTAAGTGATGACGCTTGAAATCGTTCATAATTATGAACATCGAAAGAGAGATCCTTAACCAAATTGATAATGAGGATATTATTATCGAACTAGCTGGATCAAGTAGCCCATTACGCAGGTTACTAGCTATTATCGTAACAAACAAAAGAAGGGGATTAGGTTTATATTTAACACTTTGAAACTTTTTATTCTTACCCCTTATAATACTTATTCATTAGGTTTGGTAGTCTCTTTACTCACTATTATTATAGTATAATGAGCCACGACGTGGTTCCAAAAATTTTTTCGCAGTAGAAATTGATTATTCGATATTATTTTTATTTTGTGTCCCTTAACTATGAGTGATTTGTTTTTACATTTGCTAGATGCATTATGAAGTTTTATCAAGACTTTTTTCTTAAAAGATATTTTTTTGTTATCCATTTTTCCACGAAGTGCCTAGAAAAACTTGTTTTTTTTTCTATGTGCTTTGGGTCGGGCCGGTTACCTGGTACTACTGCACGGGCCGGTTTGAGAGAGCCCATCCGCCCCTGTCTAACCTTGTTTGCTCTTCTTAAGCGTTATTTTAAAGGTACTGTACTTCAATTGGTAATAGGTTTTTAATAGTGCACTATTGAAAAATCAAATTTAAAAAATATCGTAAATGCCCGCATTGGTCAATGGAGCTAACACTGCTTGTTACAGAAAAACCTAGATTTTGTTTAGCTGAAATTTCCATTGACCCAGAAAACCTCCAAGGATAACAAACTAGGGTCCACAAAACACAAATCTTTGCGCGCTTTGATAATATTAATAAACTGACCCACATTCGCAAATTAACAAAAGCTAAGGCCCAAACGTTCCTTTCTACGCATATTTCTCCCCTGAATGTCTGTGAAATTTAGGGAAATTTATGATCTTAGTGCGGCACGTCATAAATTATTCGACTACTTTAAAAATTATTTTTCTCTTTATACGTCTGGATAATAAATTTTGTAAGCGATGGCCGCAGCAGCACAGAGGTGTCATGCAGAAGCGACGGTTATCACTAAAATAATTGTTATATTACGTTAGTATTTAGTAATATTAGTAATAATTATTAGAGTAATAATAAGAAAGGATGAAAACCCAATTTATACCTTTGGATAAGCGTATTATATCACCAGAACTTGTCAGGTAAACAATTGATTACTCTTTTAATTGGAAGGCGACAGTTATTGACCGTATCCGTAATATTTGGTATAAAGGCTTAAATTGTACATATGATGATATAGCTCGCAATTTCAAAACTGTTTGTCTATCTAAAATATCAAATTATCTCACATAAGGCGAAACTTGCTTGCTCCCGAAAGATATTGGCACTGATAATCTTGCCATGCATTACTAAGATTTAGAAACATTGCAAAAATAAAAATAGTATTGCTCCCGAACAAAAGGTTTATATTAAGTAATTCCAAGGGTGTAGTAAATTATTAGCAGTATTATCCTCGAACAGGCAAAAATATACAAACTTAAATAAAGCATTTATAGAATATCGAAATGCATTTGATTCTGTACTCCACAACTTGCTAATCAAGGTTCTTGAACCGTATGAAGTTGCCCCTTCACTCATCCCACTACTATTATTAAATTACAGATATATAGCAAGAATGATGTGAAACGACTGACTCCATAGAAATCAAAAAAGGCATTTTCCAGGGAGATTCTCTAAACCCCCTATAGTTCTGTTTGGCTTTGAATCCACTTTCTTATATGCTTAATTAGGGTCAGCACGGATTTGCCGTTAAAATATTCCAGTATAAAAGTGGTGATTTGATGTACACTGTGTCCCAGATTGCTTGTAATCACAGGGTTTCTCGGTAACCAGCAGAGATAGAACTTTGCGGTTTTCGCGACTTTTTGTCAATTTTTTGAGAAACTTTGAATGCCGCAAACAGAATTGTGCCAGATTGTTTCGTTCCCGAGATACAGAGTGAAATAGAAATTTTGCGCTTTTGGGGGTGGTATCATATTTCGGACACCCTGTCAGATAAAGAAAAGGTAAAAACTGCTATGGATAGATATTTTTACGCAGAGTCCAGTGCTGTAGTAAATTTTTTTTAGACAAACCGTTTTTGAGATATAGCCCAAACTTAGTATTTTTTAAATGTGTATTGTAAACCTGTATTTTTTGGTTCCAAAAAATTTGCCTTTTTTTCTCTTTAAAATGATGTATCACACTATGCACTTTTGACGTAAATTAAGCCTTATAAACGCAATATTAAAAGAAAAACGTAAGTTGGCCATGGAAATATGGCATGGAAACAAAAATCAAAACTATTTCTTTCTTAAATATATCAAATATTGCCGTGTTTATCCTCTTATCATACGAGTTACCAATAATTCTAACAGGTAAATTAATAGATATTAAGAAGAAATGAATAATTTTGAAAATAGTCATAAGTATGATATGATGGTTTGTTTTATTGAATGTCATGAAAACAGTGATCAAGCATCTGATTTATATTTTAACAGGTAAGCACCAAGCGCTTAAATTATTATGAACCTCCTTTCAAATTTTTTTTTCAATTCCACTTTGAGTTATGGACTATTTCCAAAAGCTTTTTTTATATCGTAGATATCCAGAAAGGCCTCAGCCACACAAGGCAATTTTTCGCCGAATTAAATTAAATTTAATTAATGATGGATCATTTTCAAAGCACAGGGCTAAAACATATAATAAACGAAATCACGAGATCAATGAGATTGTTATATTAGCAGGTATTCAGGCCAATCACGCGAATTCATGTAGGCATATTCAGGAAACAGTGGGGGTGTCAAAATCACAAACGCAAAGGATATTAAGAAAACATAAATATAAACCTTATAAAGTAAATGTAGTACAACAATTGCATCCTGGAGATGCAGAAAGACGTCTAAATTTTTGTAACTGGTATCTTCAAAAAAACCCAAAATGATCCTGACTTCGGTAGCAAGGTTATATGGTCCGACGAAGCCTATATAAGTTGTAGTGGTATTTTTAACAAGCATAATAATAGGCACTGGTATACGGAAAACCAATTTTTAACAAGAGAACGTCAGCAGCAAGGAAGATTTGGGTTTAGCGTCGCTTGCTTTATATTGAGAACAAAGATTACATTCCATATTTACAATAATAATTTAACAGCAGATAGATATCTAGCAATTTTAAATCAAATACTACCGGATTTATTGGATAACTTGCCGCTAGCAAATCTGCACAATATTTACTTTCAGCAGGACGGTGCTCCTGCCCACAATGCGCAAATTATAAGGCCATTTCTATTTGAAAATTTTCACGATCGCTGGATTGGTACAAATGGACCAGTAAGGTGGCCTGCTAGGTCGCCAGACCTCTCAATATTAGATTTTGTCGTTTGGTCTTACTTAAAAAACAAAATTTACCTGAATCCAGTCAATACGATGGAGCAGCTGCAAAATGCAACCATTCAGGCATTTAGATCATTGGAAGATAGATCTATAATAATGATGAATGTTCTAAGAAGAATTCGCACTGTGTGCCAATTATGTGTTCGTGAGGGGACGGCCATTTTGAACAGTTTTTCTAGTTATGTAGAATTTGTTTAGTATTGTGATTAAGTTTATCAAGATTATTAAGTTTATTTACTTCATAGTAAAAAAATGGTTATTAATTTTTTATGTTGTTTAATTTTGCTTCTGGACACTTTTAATATCTCCCCATATTTCCATAGCCAACTTACGTTTTTCTTTTAATATAGCGTTTATAAGGTTTAGTTTACGTCAAAAGTGCATAGTGTGATACATCATTTTAAAGAGAAAAAAGAGGTGAATTTTTTGGAATAAAAAAATACAGGGTATCCCATTTAAAAAATACCAAGTTTGGGCTATATCTCAAAAACGGATTGTCTAAAAATTTGTGCGACTATAACACTGGATTCTACGTAAAAATATCTATCCATAGCAGTTTTTACCTTTTCTCTATCTGATAGGGTGTTCGAAATATGATACCACCCCCAAAAGCGCAAAATCTCTATTTCACCCTGTATCTCGGGAACGAAACGATGTGGCACAATTCTGTTTGCGGCATTCAAAGTTTCTCGAAAAAGTGATACAGGGTCGCGAAAACCGCAAAGTTATATCTCTGCTGGTTTCCGAGAAACCCTGTGATTACAAGCAATCTGGGACACAGTGTACATAAATGATATTAAATGTATGCCATTAAGATGAGTTTGGTTTCGATAAGACAGTTTTTAAGCATCACCCTCGAATTTCATTTCCAAAACTGCAACATCATTCAACCCATGAAATAAGGGAAAATTTATAAATACATGTCCAGTTTTTACATGCGTTTCCGCATCACCTATGCTATTGCGTCATGAAACATACTTTTGAAATAATATGTTGTAAAAAATAGATATAACAGAGGATGAACGGAATACTAGGACAGCCTTCACTAAAGTTCATGTTTTTCATCCCAAATCAAGAATAGAAGGGATTACGATAACCAGAACAAGGGGTGAATCTCCATTCAGCTACTCCAGAGCCAAACATCACAAAGACAGGGCAAACGGCCATAAATATCACTGCTTGGATCAAAAGCCCTACATGAGCTCAATGCCGAAAATGTCGATCAATCAATCAAATACCAATCACACTACTGACTGTCTTGTCGGGATTTATTCCTAGAGACCGAGAGTATTATGCTAACTATTCAAGATCAAATACTGGCAACTAAAAATTATTAAAGTATAGTGCTAAAAATGATACTGCAATGAATGATCGATGCAGATATCTTCGCACCTCGTCGACAGAATAGCTGTACAGATATAACAGTGTTTCTAAATTATCCATCAAAAGTTAACACAAATCCACCAGGTAATTTACAGCACCTTGCCCCTATTACCAGTACACCTCAGAAAACTTACGGGGGAATAAATATTTTCGACTATATTAATGGGATAGAACATTTCAACAGATAGAACTCTACCAATCAAGCGGACAAGACATAATATTGGTAAATAAAACTCAAAAGAATACCTAGCTCAAAGATATTACTTATAAAAAATGTACAGGTTATCCCACTTTCGGCACTTCTATATGCCTTATTTTTAAAAACTGGATCGACTCGACCGATACTTGGTGGAAATCCATAACTGATTTATGGTACTAAGTAAAAACAAAACAATTTTTACTTAAAACTTCCACTATATTAAAAAAAAATATGACATATTTCGCCAACACTGTGGCTTCTTCAGATGATACAATTAGAATGACGTAAAATATTTTACACCTAGTGTATAATGGGTTCTTTTCCATGTTTACTTAAATCTATTTCAACAAAACATATTTAATAGAAACGAATTGCTCAGGTCAGTTTGATCGTTAAGTAATAAACCTGTGTATTTAAGTTTGTTTATTTCTAAATATTCTAGAGAATTCAATTTTATGCCTTTCTTTTCTGTATATAAAACTTTAAAGAGAGAGAGAGAGAGAGAGAATTTTAGGTTGACACGGGCGCATCAGCATCTACGGCCATTTAGCGCCCAGTCTATAGCGTAGTTTCTATATTATTAAATTTTATCGATTATTCTAATTTCTTGTAAAAAATTAATTACGGATCCCTTGTTATTTTCAGAAAGAATTTCTCTCATATTTCCTAGATCTATGTTATGTTTTTTCCTAGTAGGTCGAAGGTGGTTGCATTCAAGAAATATATGTTTAATGCTTATAGGGATATTGCAAGAAAAGCATGTATTTATGTCTCCATTATTCAATAAGAATTCATGAGTTAGTTTGCTGTGTCCAATCATTAGTCTGTTAAATAAGCATTGTTCTCTTCTATTAGAGAAATTAAAGGGGATACTTTGATAAAATACTGGTTTAATTTCGTGGAGTTTATTTTGACCTTCATACAGGTCCCAGTCAAGCTGCACCAAGTCTCGTATAATTTTTTTAATGTGGGGGGTTATATCATTAGGATTGAAGATATGAGGGCATGTATGTCCTAACTGAGCCTCTTTGGCAAGAGAATCAGCTACTTCATTGCCATGGATACCGATATGACTAGGGATCCAAAGAAAGGTTATATTTTTATCTTCTCTCTCAAGATCAACTATTAGGTTTTTGATTCTTTGAATCAATAAATGATTGTTATGAAAGCGATTTATGGCTCGAAGAGAATTCAAGGAGTCTAAGGCAATTATCCAGTGTTTGTGTTGGGTTGACCGTATGTATATTAGAGATTGGAAGATTGCGTATAGTTCGGCTGTAAAGACACTGTTGAGTTTGTTCATTAAAAATTGACTCTGTTTAGAGGAGCTGTGGAAGGCAGAGCCGACTTGATTGGGAAGCTTGGAGCCGTCAGTAAAGATTAGGTTATGTGATACAGGCAGGTTATTGATAATTTGGTTAAATTCTGAGATTATTAGTTGCGGGTTTGTGTTATATTTGTCGAATCTGCAAAGGGAGTAGTTAAATTTTATAGTAGGGAAAATCCAGGGGGGGAATTTATGAGTGGAAGGATCAGGAAAAGAAGGGAGGATTAGATTATGTTCATTGGCAAAAATGTGATAACGTACGTTTGAGCTTAAAGTGTGTTTGGTGTTTAAATAGTAGGTTTGAGGAGGAAGATTATGGAAGTTCTTTATGTGATCGGGAAGAAAAGTTTTAAACCAGGAGATTGGTAGCGAATTTTAAAAGTAAGTACAATCTTCTGTAAGGGAGAGACATGGTTTCTGTAATACTTTGCAGGCTTATTACTGGACTAGTACGGAATGCTCCGGTGGCGAGACGGAGGCAGTAAGATTGTAAAGGTTCAAGGCGATCAATGTATGAAGTCCTGGCTGAGGAGTATACAATACAGCCGTAATCTAGTTTTGATCTTATTAGGGACTTGTAGAGTTTAATGATTGTGAGACCGTCCGATCCCCAATGAGAATGAGATAGCATTTTGAGTATTTTGATGTCAGCCGTACATTTGGAACGTAAATAATTAATATGGGTTTTCCAGTTTAATTTGTTATCAAAATACAGACCAAGAAATTTAGTATTTTCTTGAAGGGGAATGGGAGTGCCTTTAAAGGTAAGAACATCCATTTTTGAACAGGATCTTATGTTGCAGAAGTGTAAAACTGAGGATTTTGACGGGGAGAAACGGAAACCGAAGTTTTCAGAGTAATCTGTGAGGGAGTTAAGGCATATTTGGAGTTGTCGATCGCATGTACGAGGGCTGTGAGAAGAGTAGTAAATAACTAGGTCATCTGCATAAAGCCTATAAGAAATTTGAGAAGGAATATATTTGTAGATATTGTGAAGGGCAATTAAGAATAATGTAGGACTAAGAACAGAACCCTGAGGGATGCCGTTTTCGAGAGGAAATATATCAGAAAAATAGTTCCCTACTTTAACTTTGAAAGATCGATTGAGGAGGAATTGACTGATAAATTTTGGAAGAGAACCTCTGAGACCCCAATTGTGCAGTGTGCTTAAAATGTTATGTCTCCAGGCAACGTCGAAGGCGTTGGAAAGATCTAGGAAAATCGCAACTAGGTGGTGTCTTCTGTAGAAGGAGTTGTGGATGTCAATGTCCAGGCCAACTAGATGATCGAGTGTTGATCTGTGTTTTCGAAAACCATACTGATGTTTATCCAAAAGGGAGTGTTTCTCTAGGTACCAAATGAGTCTGAAGTTTATCATACGTTCTAATATTTTGCCAAGGTGGCTTGTAAGGGAGATGGGGCGGTATCCCTCTGCAGAATTTCTGGGTTTGTTAGGTTTATGAACGGGTATCAAGATAGATGACCTCCAGGATTCAGGGTAAGTATTATTTAGCCAAATGTGATTGTAGATTTTTAATAAAAAATTTAGAGCCCTATTTGAAAGATTAGTAATCATTGGGATAAGAACATTGTCTGGGCCAGGGGCAGTGTTTCCGCTTTTGGATAATGCAAAGTTAAAGAGTAAATGGGACATTGTATGAAAATTCTGTGGAACTGCTAAAGTCGATTGGCTTAGATTCTTTGAGAGTTTTGTATGATTGAGAGGTATTACTGTAGGATGAGTTACTGGAGATTTTGCTGTAGTGGGAAGCAAAACAGTTAGAAATTTCTAATTTATCTGTGATCCAGGAGTTTTGGACCATTAAGCCCGGGATCATTCTAGTAGGTTTTCCTTTCAGACGTCGTATTTTGTTCCATAGTTCGGCACTCGAGGTTTGAGAACAGATACTGCCTACATAGTTTTTCCAAGATTTGATTTTTGATTCTTTAATGATTCGCTTCGCCTTGGCCCGTTTTCGTTTAAAGTCGATCAAATCAACTGTGGAAGAAGAATGTTTGAATCGATTTAAGGACGTTTTTCTTTCTTTGATGGCTGTCTTGCATTCATCATTCCACCAAGGGACAGGAGGTTTATTTGGATTATTATGTGAAGTGGGAATGGATAGTTTGGCTGATTCATGTATGGCTAATACGAAATTGGTCAGGGTAGTGTTAAGATCAGATTGATCGAAAGAAGGAACTTTAAAATTTTGTTGATATTTAGCCCAGTTTGCCCTTTTAATGTTTAAAATGGCTTTGTTCGTATGGGGGTTGGCGTTATCCCGCCAAGATAGGAATCTGATTAGGATGGGGAAATGATCGCTGCTATAAGTGTCGTCGAAAACTTCTCATTGTAGATCTGGAGTAAGTTCGTAGTTGCAGAAAGTAAGATCTAGTGATGAAAGTTTGCCTGTGGACGAGCTAATAAAAGTTGGAGTTCCAGTATTAATTATAGATATATTATGGCATGACAGGAAATCCTCCAGAATTGAACCACTGGGGTTTAGGTCTAGAGAACCCCAGATAGGGTTGTGACCGTTGAAATCTCCAGCAAGAATGAAAGGCGTTGGAAGTTGGGGTATAATGAGATTAAGGTCGTTAATTGAGAGATTATATGATGGGGAAATATATACGTTGCATATGGTTAAGTCACAATGGAGAGAAGTGCGTATGGCGCACACTTCTAAGTCAGATATGATGTTAAGGTTATAATATGTAAAGGATTTGTGTATTAGGATGGCTACACCACCAGACGGTCTCTCAGCATCGCATCTGTCTTTTCTAATGAAGTTATAACTTTTAAAATTAGAAGTTTTTTGAGGATTTAAGTTAGTTTCTTGGAGAAGGATTACTGATGGATTGTGTATAGTTGTGAGAAGTGATAAATCCTCGATATTGTTATAAAATCCATTAATATTCCATTGAAGTATGGACATTTTATTTGTTTTTGGATTTAGAGGATTTGTATTTCTGGGAGCTATCATGTATATCAGTTTTATCATTTTTTGAGGATTTTGTGCTGTGTGTAGAGGACAGAGAGGAGGAAGAAGCGTGTTTACTCAAGGAGGATTTGACTGATATGGATTTCGAAGTGATAGCTTTATAGTCCATAGAGGACGAGGAAAGACTTTTGGAGGAATGGTTAGGGGGAGGTGAAATGGTAAGTGAAGGTTTTGAGGAAGAATAGGATAGGGGGGAGGGGTCAATAGTGGATTTTTGGGAAGAGGGAGAGGTGGAGGTAGGAGGAGGTTGGGTGGAAGGAGATGATGAGATATTGGTGAGGGGAACATCGTTTTGATGGTGATTAATGACAGAGTTTTCAGGATTGCCATTTTTAAGAACTGTAGAGTAGGAGTTTGTATAGGAGGGATAGAGAGCTTTATATATTTTCTTAGCGTCTGTATATGAAGTTTTTTCGGTAACTCTAATTTTCTGAATTTCGTATTCCGTCTTGAATATAGGGCAACCTTTATACCTAGGGGAGTGGTCCCCGTTACAATTTACACATATGGGGGGAGGAAGGCAAGGGCTATTGGGTTCATGTTCTTTACCACATGAAGGGCAAGAGGCATAGTTTTTGCAATTATTAGATAAATGACCAAAACGTTGACACTTGAAACATCTTAGAGGATTTGGGATAAATGGTCTTACTTTGAGATTATACCAACCGGCATAGACTCTGCCAGGGAGTTCATGAGTATTAAATGTTAAAATTAAACTGCTTGTTGGAGTTAGCACTGTGTACCTTTTCGGGAATTGATTCTTTTTACTTGAATGACCCCCTGAGATGAGAGATTCGTTAAAATTTCCTCTTCGTCACAATTGAGTAAATCTCTGCAGGAAATGACACCCTTAACGAAGTTGAGTGTCTTATGGGCCTCGACAGATATGTCGTAGCCACAAAGCCTATTAAATTTAGTGATCTTGTCGGATTGTTCTATTGAGTCTACCTCTACAAGTAAAAAAACCGTCTCTAATCTTTTTAATGGATTTTATATTACCTATATCTGTGACAATACCTCTATGTATTAAAAAGGGGGATACGTTTGAAAATGAACCTTCAATTATCTTTATAACAAAAAACTTAGTATAACTTTTATATTCAGGTACTAATTCTATAGGGGAGGATACTCTAGGTCTCTTTTGCCTTTGAAGAGTAGGGAACTCTTCACCTTGATTTAATTTGAATCTGCTTGCTTTGTTCCCAGTAGCTATCTGCGATCCAGCCTGGTGAACCACTGGAGACGCTGTGCAGTCGCTGGCTGACGGTCGGGAGGGGCCCACACGACTACCCTCTACACCGACCGGTACTGGGGATCCGACCCCCTGCACCGTAAGTTTAACATCATTAAAGGACCTATCCATAGTCTTTAAAGAGTTTTACATAAAAGGACATAACAAGACAACACAACATGACTGGGGCCCCGGGGATGTCACACCCGTACTATGAAAATGATAGTTGCTATCACACTCATAGCCCCCTGGGGGGATAAAACTTTAAAATTTTTATTAAAATGATGATTACAATTAATTAAATGAGAAGCATTACACTGACCGACAAGATTTTTCTAACACAGGCCAGCTCATTATTTTCACAACGAAAATATCTTCCCAATAATAAAAAAAATATTCGGAAAGCCCTAATACGTACCATTTTTTAATAGCCTAATTAGAACCTTTTATATTGGCAGGTAAACAATTTTATTGTGGGGCGGCTAAAATGGGTCCATTTTACAACGGAAATATTACCTTGACTGGGTTGTTTACAACATTAGACATAAAATAAACGTTAACATCACTCTTCTGTTGAGTTTCGAATTGAGTGGTTCTCTGTGTATCGATAAGCATGTGTATGTGAAGACGAGAATGTCGAGTCAAACACGCCGAAGTTGCAAAATGTATCCTGACAAATTTTATTATATTTGGGGAGAATTTCTGGTGAAATCACAAGCCAGGCCATTTTCCGAAAATGTAAAAAAGCCTTCTTTAAATATTTTGGTGTGTTAATTGGGGATCAAGATAAGCGGTGGGCACCCCATGTGTGCTGTGTTAGTTGTAGTGTATATTGGTGCAGTGGATGAAGGGAAAGAAAAAAGTATGCCTTTTGCAGTTCCTATGGTATGGCGAGAACCCACCAATCATTCTGATGATTGTTATTTTTGCCTGACAAAGACTGAAGGTTATTCCAAAAAGGGAAAGCACAATATAGAATATCCAAATTTGCAATCTGCCATACGACCCGTTCATCATAATGCAAATTTGCCAGTGCCGATTGCGCCTTTAAATTGGCAAGCTATTGATTTGGGAGATAATGGAGATAACGCATCATCAGGCAGCTCAGAAGAACAGTGCACCGATCCCACTTTTACCAGGTCCTAGTTCCAGCGAGCCACATTTGATTGTTCAATGTGAATTAAATGATTTAGTACGTGATTTGGGGTTATGCAAGCAACAGTCAGAACTTCTGGCTTCCCGTCTTAAGGAATGCAACCTATTGGCCAAAGAAACAAAAATTACGAATTTCGGAAAAAGAAATGCTATGTTTTCTAAATTCTACAGAATGGAAAATTCGTTGTGCGCGTGTACTGATGTAGACAGTTTAATGCAGGAACTTGATATTGAACATTCGCCCCGTGAGTGGCGCTTATTCATAGACTCATCTAAATATAGCTTAAAAGCTGTGTTATTGCATAATGGAAATTTAAAACCCACTGTACCAGATGCCCATTCAGCTGCAATGAAAGAAAATTATGAAAATATGCGCACGATTTTGGATAAAATAGGTATAAATGGCAGATATGTGGGGACTTAAAAGTTATAGCGATTTTAGTGGGACTTCAGGGGGGATTTACAAAATATTGCTCTTTTCTTTGTTTATGGACAGTCGTGAAATAAATCAGCATTATGTAACATAAAATTTGGCCAGAAAGAAGCGAATTTCAACCTGGATCTCAAAATGTTAAATTTATACCTCTTGTTAATCCCAAAAATGCCCTTTTGCCTCCTCTCCACATTAAACTTGGACTGATGAAAAATTTTGTGAAAGCTTTGAATAAAGATGGTGATGGATTTAAATACCTAAGACAAGTCTTTTCCCAGTTAAGTGATGCCAAATTAAAACAAAGCATTTTTATTGAGCCACAAATCAGAAAATTGCTGGACGATGTCAATTTTACGGAAAAGCTTACCAGGCAGGAGCTCAGAGCATGGAATTAATTTGTTACTGTAGTAAGAGGATTTTTAGGCAGCAATATGGATGAAAATTATGAACAATTAGTTCATGAACTCTTAGATTCCTATAAAGCGCTTGATGCTAGAATGTCATAAAAAATTCACTTCCTCCATTCCCATCTGTCATTTTTTCCTAAAAACTTGGGAGCTGTTAGTTACGAGCATTGTGAAAGGTTTCACCAAGATATCAGAATAATGAAAATTCGGTACCATGGACGATGGGATCCAGCCATGATGGGTGACTACTGTTGGTTTTGGAAGAGAGAAGATAGGACACCTCATAGTGTTTTAAGTTAATATTTTTCTGGTTTGTATTTCTTTTAGATGTATGATATGTTTAATAGGCGAAAACTGCAAAAAAAAAATAACAGTCAATAAACAGGGTTAAAAATTTTCTGAAATCGTTTTTTCTATAGATATTAAGTATCGTATCATTTGATATGGTTCTACAACTCTAACAAGAAAACCCTACGTGCTACAACTTTCTGTTTGTGATTTTCGTATTTGTCCATTCTATTAGACTATCCCATTTTGATTTGTGTTACAACAAAAAAAAATTTTTTTTGTAAGTGTAATTAGATCTGTCATCACCCTTGACAAAGCACTTATAATGTTCATTTATTCTTTCCTCGAAACTTCTACCTGTCTTTCCTATTCGTTTTTAGTATCTACTCTCCGCATGATGGTGCTAGTGCATCCTTTTTAAATTACCTACGGGTTTGCAGCCGGAAATCACCGGAGCCCCGATAGGTGGTGCTAAATGTTACATTTAACTTGTAGTACTGTTTCAGTATGATAGACGTTTCGATTTTGTCATATCGAGCAATCTGTTATTTCAGATCTCCCTGGGTACAAGCCTGCCTGATGAGGGTAGAGGCCCAGAAATCATGTTCGCAGGAGGTTACCCTGTGACATAATCGAAAGCAATTCTTCTTTTAGGCCGTTTTGCACCTGCAAAAATTATATATTTCTGCTATTATACATATATCGTTTTTGGGCAATCTTTACAAGTTAATTTATAGACGCCTGATTTTTTACTTAAATGTGTTTTTGATTTGTTATTTTTTATAAATTTTTATGGAACTATTGGTCTTATATGCACCGTTCATATTTATTTTTTAAAAAGTTGTCTATTTTAATACTAGATTTTCAATAGTACGTAATACATTTATAATTAGCAGAAGTGTCTTTTGAACTGGGGTAAACCGAACAAATAGCTTTTATATAGCTTTTTTTCCTTAAAATATTATCAACCCTATTTGAACTATGACCATTATTTATTGCAATTTGTTTAATTAAGTTAAGTTCAGTTTAAAAATCTTGTTTATTCAGGGGTAAGGTGATTAATCTAAGGATCATACTATACTATAGCCAACACCCTCTTTTTAATAAATTTCTTTATTGGCATAGGTGCGTAGATGACATTTTAGCTTGTTTCACTGGAACAGAAAGGGAACTAAATATGTTTCTTGTATTCATAATTAATTTACATAACAATATAAAATTCACTGTAGACAATGAAACAAATGATTCTATTAACTTTCTGAATTACCTCTTAAAAGGGAAAACAATAAAAATATTTTTTCTGTTTTTCATAAACCAAAACACACAAAAACAACATTACACTTCATGTCATCCAATGCAACATAAGTTAGCAGCCTTTCATAGTCTGATTCATAGATTCATCACATTACTCCTAAATAAACAAGATTTTCAAAATGAACTTAACTTAATTAAACAAATTGCAATTAATAATGGTTAACGAAAAGAAGCTGTTTGTTCTCTTTACCCCACTTAAAAAAAACCCTTCTGCTAACTATAAATGTATTACGTACTATGGAAAATCCAGTATTAAAATGGCAACTTTTTAAAAAAACTAAATATAAATGTTGCATATAAGACCAATAAATCCATAGGCAAATTTATAAAAATAACAAATTAAAAACACATTTAAGTAAAAAATCAGGCTATAAATTAACTTGTAAAGATTGCCCAAAAACGTATATAGGACAGACAGGTAGAAGTTTCGAGAAGGGGATAAATGAGCATTATAAGTGCTTTACCAATGGTGATGACAGATCTAATTATGCTTCTGATTTGACTAATTGTAATCATCATTTTAATAACAAGTTATACATACAGAAAAAAAGGCATAAAATTGAATTTTCTAGAATCTTTAGAAATAAATAAACTTAAACATACAGGTTTATTACTTAACGATCAAACTGACCTGAGCAATTCGCCTCTATTAAATATGTTTTGTTGAAATAGATTTAGCTAAACATGGAAAAAACCAATTGTACACCGTAATACACTTTTAATTGACCTTTGTCTTTGAATTAAAAATATTTAAAAATCTAAAAAAATATATTTCCCAAACCTCGATCCCTTCCATTTTAAATAGGATTAGAAAGTGCGTCGTAATAGAGGAGAATGCGTTCTGAGAAGTTTAAACTATTATTTCAAATTTTTCGACAGTTTTTTTGAATCAGACGACACTCTTATTTGAAAAGGATACATTTTGTAATTTTCGCAGCTACTCGGTGATCATTTGTTTTTGTATCATTTTACACAACGAGATATTCCACGTCAAAGTAACCAGTTGTTTTGCCTAAAAAAATAAAGAAATAGTTAATGGATATCAGAATGCAAAAAAATAAATTTCACCATTAGGCAAATTAGTCCATCTATAACTACGAGAAAAACTGCCCGTAGAAATAAAACTGAAAACTGATGAAAAAAACTACTCACTCCGAATAATTTGTTTTTTTTTTTAATAATAGAAGGGAAACCCAAAATGATAAGAAACTCTGTTTGCTAGCGTTCCAGAGCCTCAAGTGTGCTCTATAAACGTACCAGAAAAGTTTATCTGAAACCGTTTCCGAGATATAGCGACCGACAGGTGAAAAGTACGTTTTTGTCACCATTAAGAGGACGGCGACGAATACGGAATTTAGAAATCAAGGGGCTCCTTATAATAACCAGTCGCAAGGGGAATGGTTGTTAACAAAGATTTCCAAATTATTAAAACCTAAGGCCAAAACGTTGAATTTTACGCTTATTTCTGCCTTGAATGTCAGGACACTTGAGTGAAAAATTTATTATCTTAGTGCGCCGAGTCATAAATTCTTCGTCTACTTTTAAAATCATTTTTCTCTTTATACATCTGGATAATAAATTTTGTACGCGAAGACCACAGTAACACACAGGTGTCATGCAGAAGCAACGGTTATCACTAAAGTGATTATTCTGCTACGTTAGTTTATGCTATATTAGTTGTCCTTGTACTCTGCCGAGGGTGTACCGGGTGACTTCGTATAAACTGGCACCGCCCGTAACTTTTTTATTACGTTTTTTATGTTATAAATCTGCATTGTAATTCCCAGTAACTTTTCATATATACGAGGAACGACAAAAAGTACAATTTTCTTTAATGGAATGCCCTGTAAATTTTTATCTAAAATGAAAGATCTTTTTTTTCTGATTCCAAATATATAATATAAGTTGACATTTGGTTTAGCCGTTTTCTAGTTTTTTAAGTTTAAAAATCAATTTTCATTATAGACTGTAAAATTACTGGCTATAAAATAACAGCTTTTTGAACAGTTGGCTATGGAAATAAACAATATTAACAAATGTTTCTGAAATGACTTTGACATTTAAATCACTATTAATAGAACTAAATCAATTCTTTTTGATATATATATATATATATATATATATATATATATATATATATATATATATATATATATATAATGGTTTATTCTGTGGCAGGAAAACGAGAAATTATTTGTTTCTATGCTGAAAATAATTATAATGATTTTGCAACGCGACGTGAGAAGAGGGAACTAAACAATAATATGGAAAATCACGATTTAAATATTGCTTTGCATCACGTAGAAAATCCGAGTCAGTCACTGCGAACTACTTCCAAGGAAATGCGGGCCCGTTACGGAGTAAAAAGAACTTCACGTGAATATATTAGGAAGGCTTTAAAGAAATATGGATTTAGGTTCTATAAATATCATACTGTTCAAAAATTAACTCAAAGGCATAAGAATCAACGACTCAATTTCTGCAACTTTATGTTAAATAGAATAAATAACGAAAGAAACTTCTTTAAAAATATATTATGGACCGATGAGTCAAGCTTTTCAACTAGTGGATTACCAAATCGACAAAATTTTAGTCACTGGACACAAGAAAATCCCCAATTCACAAGGGAAGTTCAATTTCAAGGTAGGAGAACAGTTAATGTGTGGTGCGGCCTGCTGAAGAATAGGGTAACAGGGGCCTATTTTTTCGAAGGAACATTAACTGGAGCAATATATCAAGAATTTATGGAAACTCATCCACAGGAAATGCTAGAAAACTTACCGTTAAGGCAGTATATGAACATAATTTTTCAACATGACGGTGCCCCACCACATGTGGTACGTGACGTGAAGACTTTTTTGGATGAGAATTACAACGAGTGGATTGGAAGAAATGGAATTATTTTGTGGGCTTCAGATAGTTCAGATCTAACTCCCATAGATAATTTTTTGTGGGGGGTATATTAAAAACAAAATATATAAACGTGATCTGGACAACGTTGAAGATATAAAATATTTTATAACACAGGAAATAAGACATTTAATGAAAGAAATGGTCATTTTATAGAGAACGCAGTTGAGCACTTGCAAAACGTTTATAACGAATGTGTAGAGAATCAGGGGGAAATATTCATTCTGATTAATTTGTTTTGTGTTATTTGGGTCATCTGTGTATTTTGCAGTAAATTATATTGTTAATAAATTGTTGTTTATATTCAATTTTTACTTCGCTGTTTTATTATAATGCCTAGGTATGCAGTAATTTGACATTTGACAGAACATTTGTTTATATTGTTTATTTCCATAGCCAACTGCTCAAAAAGCTGATATTTTATAGCCAGTAATTTTACAGTCTATAATGAAAATAGATTTTTAAACTTAAATAACTCGAAAACGGCTAAACCAAATGTCAACTTGTATTACATATTTGGAATCAGAAAAAAAGATCTTTCATTTTAGGCAAAAAATTACAGGGCATTTCATTAAAAAAAATTGTACTTTTTGTCGTTCCTCGTATATAAGAAAAGCTACTGGGAATTACAATGCAAATTTATAACGTAAAAAAAATCCTCTGTATGTCAGTATTTTTATTTTTTTTTGTACGACAAAAAATAAAAAAGTTACGGAGGGTGCCAGTTTATACGAAGTCACCCGGTACATTATACACCTAGAGGGTAAAAATTTTCTGTAATTAAAAAAGTGCACCAAGCTGGGAATTTTATTAGGTAATATACCTGGAAATCATTGTTTTTTAAAGTAAACATACACTGTTGTAATTTGGGACAGGAGACAAAATGAAGAAAATTACTAAATTATTGTTCTATTGTAACATACTGATTAAATTTAATATTCGGGTGATTTTTTATTATATGAAGATAAGAATAATACCCTGAGGATACCTGCAGAATTTTAGAGGAAAGTTTCAATGCGTAAAGAATAATTTATCAGAAAGTGTAATTTTGAATTAAATTATTTTTTGATCGAATTGCCAAAACTGTAATTAAAATATTATATAATAATGCTTATAAAAAATAAAAAGAAGAAAGTCTTTTTTTATCATTTATTTTTAAAGCGGAACTTCTCAGTTAAAGGGCCCTATAAATACTGTAATATATAAACTGAGTGGTGCCCAAAATAAACCTAAAACTAAAGTATTCCTAGCTCAATTCCCACTATTGCTACTTGGCGAAAAGCTGCCGCTCGCATAACAGCTATTCTGAGGAAAATTTATTTTACAAGGCTTTATATTTTTTACCAGTTCATTATTTTTTCTCGTGTAATTTTTCAGTAGAACTAATTCTTGGCGAAGGACAGCAAAACAATCAGAATTTTTTTTTCAAATTGTAATTTTTTTAAACACGCTGAGTAAAAAAGACATTTTAAAGACAAAACTTTATAAGATTTTTTCTCCTGTCTCTGCTTCTTCAGAATTTTTTTGGTTTTTGTCCAAAACTTGAACTTGTTTTAGGCATCAGACGACGGTTATTTGTCCTTTAAATATTTAAAAATAAAAAAAAATATGTTCACAAACCTCGATCCCTGCCATTTTAAATAGGATTAGAAAGAGAGTGGTTGTCGACAGATTTTGTGTATCAAACGACACTCTTATTTGAAAAGAAAACATAAATTTTGTAATTTTGCAATTTCTCTATGATCTTTTGTTTTTTTTTTGTCATTTTACAGTACTAGATATTCCATGTTAAATTGACCAAGTTTTGTATTAACATTTGTTTTGCCTCAAAAAATAAAGGACAATGTAATGCATGTCAGAATATAAAAAATAAATTTCATCATTAGACGAATTAGTTTAGCAGCCCGTAGAAACCAAAACTATTCACTATGAATAATTGGATTTTTTTTCAATAATAGAAAAGAATCCCAAAATGATAACAAAATCTGTTTGTTCCGTTCCAGAGCCAGAAGTGTGCTTTAAACACGTATCAGAATTTACTAGTATATCTGAAACCTTTTCCGAGATATAGCGACCGACAGGTGAATAGTACGTTTTTGTCACGATTACGACGACGGCGATGAATTTGGAATTCAGAAATCAAGGGGCTCCTTATAATAACTAGTCGCAAGGATAGTGGTTATTAACTGAACCAGATTCCCAAATTACTAAAATCTAAGGCCAAAACTTTGCATTTTACGCATATTTCTGCTTTGAATATCAGGGCACTTGAGTGGAATTTATTATCTTAGTGCGCCGAGTCAGAAATTCTTCGTCTAGTTTTAAAATTATTTTTCTCTTTATACATCTGGATAATAAATTTTGTACGCGATGGCCGTGGTAGCACAGAGGTGTCATGCAGAAGCGACGGCTATCACTAAAATGATTATTCTATTAACGTTAGTTTATGCTATATTATTTATCCTTGTACTCTGCCGAGGATGTACATTATACATCTAGAGAGTAAACATTTTCTGTAATTAAAAAACTATAACAAGCTGTGAATTTTATTAGGTAATATACCTGAAAATCATTGTTTTTAAAGTAAACATACACATGTAAAATATCATGGCATTAATATAGGTATTGTTAATTCTGAACTGGAGCTGAGACAGGTAACAAAATAAAGAAAATCACTAAATCGTTATTCTATTGCAACATACTGATTAAATTTAATATCCCGGTGATTTTCTAAAAACTCAAATGTATTTTAGTAGACGAGTATGGTATTCTGAAGAGCTATTCCCTCGTTATGAACACTTTTATAAGACATAGTGAGGAATCCCGTACAGGCATTTAATAATATGTACATACCTATACAAATTGTAAAATCTATTTAATTTTCTTAGATCACCATTTTGTTCTATCGTACTGGATTCACTCTAAAATTTGTTCAGTTCGTCTCAATACCACGAATGATTTTAGTGCAAAATTTGATGTCAATTGCCATTTTGGATTCCTGTGAAAATGCTCCCAATTAATCTTTACATCACTCTTCATTTGTAACAAAATTTAAATTTAAAAACAGTTTTTAGCTATGGCGTTAACAGGCAGACTGGCAGACATGCTAGAAAATCAATGTTTCTCGGCACATGAAGACCCTGGGAGAAACCTATAAAAATCTGGGACAGTGATTTTTTTCACGGTTACACTACTTCTGTAAGTGTACTCTCTGTATAGATGAACAGTTTCTTAGAAAGAAGTTCCCTAAAAACTCCACAAATATTCTCATTAACGTAAGAAAAACGTTAATCTACTTAAAATCGGGCTTACTTTAAGTTTAAATTACAATCATTTCTCCATTAACGGTACTAAACAAAAAAAAACAGATCTAAGAAAAGCGTCAGTCTTGTAAAAAAAGCGAATACTTGCAACTGCATTTAATAGATTTCAAAGGAAAACTTTTAAGATTACAAGAAACTGCAGAAATTAGAAGCAAAGCTTTATGATGGTGATTCATTAAGGGAAAAGAAAGTTTAAATGAAATAAAAAAACCTGCTTGTGCTTTATGTACATCGCTTGATAAAAGGATAATCAAGAAAGTTTGTTAGATTAATGGATTTAGTTCCGTTTATAAAATGTGTCATCTATTTTAAGCCATAATTAAAATTGTAGTCCCTGATATTAAAAAAGTGTATATGCATCTTATCAGTATAAAGAACAATGACGAATGCATTTTTTTAGAACGTGGTAACTTGATAGGAAAATTATTTAATTGTATGGCCCTGCAAGGTCGAATAGGCCCGAGGGACTAGGAGGCTAGAGGCTCCCATCCAAGTTTAAATAAGGTACAAAAATCCGAAATATTCTTAATTATTCTGACTTGTCAATAAGAAGATTAAATAATTATTATTTGTGATCTCCTTTTGTCCCAGATTGCTTAAATCATATATATATATATATATATATATATATATATATATATAGAGTGTTAATTAATGTCGTATATATATTTCAGGCGGTGATAGTACATGCCATTATGTCAATTTTTTTCTCGTTTTTGCGTTTTCCTCCTGTACATTCCGAGATAATTAATTCAAATTTAGTACATTTAATATTTTTAAGAATCTCTACAATGAAATATCAAAACTGTATGCCGCAGTATACATTTTTTTGCATCACCTACAAGTTTAGCTTTCGGCACTTTTTTTGGAGCACCGTGTATGAATTCAGATATAAAATTTAAACTGTGTGTTTATTTCCTTAACTTTTTAGACGGTTGCATTATTCTCGAATCTATCAGAGTTTTCAACTTATTTGCAAAAATTGCGCAAATTAAATGTAGGCGAAATAATGAAACTGGAAAAAAAAACCTGTAAGGTGAGGCGGGTCATTTGATAATTCTGTTTCTTGATCTGAACTTTTGTAACAGATAATTTCTTTGTTTGGCGGTTCCGTAGTCCTTCCGAGTTGTTTAATGATGGTTGAATTCACAAATCATGAACATGCAGAATTGCATTTCATTTCTGGACTTGCCAATGGCAATTGTTCGGAAGGCAGACTCTATGAACAGAGATATCCAAATGGAATGGTGCCAAATTGACAGACATTTGCACAGGTACATAATCGGCTATGTGAAAATGAACCATTCATGAAATCAACTCATTTAGCAGGAGCAAATAGAACGGTTAGAACTCCTGAAGTCGAGGAAGTAGTCCTGAATGCACAGAAAGTGATCCTGCTACCAGTACGAGAAAAATTGCAGAAACACTTAAAAATTTTATTTGTGCTTGTATGGAAAATTTTAGTCGACAACTTAATGTATCCTTGCCACATCCAAAAGATTCAGGCTCTTCTCCCACGTGATTTTCCACTACGTTCAAATTTTTGCCAGTGGTTCCTACAAATGATAGCCAAGATCCATTATTATTTAACGATGAGGCAAATTTTTTAAAGAATGCCATAAATAATTTTCATAACAATCATTTTTGTACCGGCATTATTGGAGCTTTTTTGATACGACCATTTTTCCTGCCAACAAATTAAACGGACGATATTATCGTCAGTTTCTCGAAGACGCATTCCCAGTATTGCTAGAACATGAACCTATTCTTTTTAGAAATCAAATGTGGTTGAAACACGATTGTGCGCCAGCACATTTCTACATAGAGAGAAAGTTTCTAAATCAAAATTTTTAACAACCGTTGGTTAATGCGAAAGGCATGGCCCCCTAGATCTCCAGATCTGATTAGCCTGGATTTTTTTTTGGGGGCACCTAAAAACATTGGTGTATGTGTATGGACCTCAATCCAGACAGAAGAAGATTTAAGGAACAGAACAGGCTTCATGTGACATACACAATACTCCTGGAATATTTGTCAGTAAGTCCATAGAAGAAGACTTGATCCTTGTATTTTAGCAAGAGGAGTACATTTCCAACACCTTTCATAATTTTGTTTTGTTTTTAATTCAACTTTAAGAATTTTATCTGTCGGTTGATTTAAAGTAAAAGTATGGTAATATTTATTAATTCAAATAAAAACACTGTTTGCTTGATTTCGCATACATTTAATTTGTATAATTATAAATCAAAATACAAGAGTTCTAACCACACTACACCACTACTTGTTACGTTCTGGACGCGCGTTTCGCTAACCAAGTTAGCATCATCAGCAGATTATATAAACTGTTTATATCATCAGTTTATATCATCTGCTGATGATGCTAACTTGGTTAGCGAAACGCGCGTTCAGAACGTAACAAGTTGTGATGTAGTGTGGTTAGAGCTCTTGTATTTTGATCTAACTTTCACCACAGGTTCCAGTGTTAGGACTGTATAATTATCAGTTTATAATTAATAAGTCGAAAACTCGGACAGATACGAGAATAATGCAAAAGGCTAAAGAGCTAAAGAAAATAATAAAAAGTTTAAATTTTATAACGGAATTCATACAGGGTGCTCCAAAAAAAAGTTCCGAAATATAAACTTGTAGGTAATGCAAAAAAATTTAACACCCTGTATATTGAGACGGACAATTTTGATATTTAGTTTGTACAGTTTCCTAAAAATAATACATATACTTAATTTGAACTAATTTTCTCAGAATTTACTGAAAAAAAAAAACGCAAAAATCGATTTTCATTATTTCGCCTACATTTAATTTGCATCGATGGCAATTTTTACATATAAGTCGAAAAATCTGGCCGATACGAGAATAATGCAAAAGACTAAAAAGCTAAAGAAATAAACAGATAAACATGAAGGTGACGCAGAAATGCGACGGATAATTTTGATATTCTATGATAGGATATCTTAAAGATAATGCATGTACTACATTTGAACTAATTATCTCGAAACACGCAAAAAACGAGAAAAAAAATGAAATTTGGTACACCCGGTATAACGAAAATCGTGCGTTTCTGACCATGTATATATATTGGCATTTTTTTCCTATTTTGTCAAGTGCTATCACCCCCTGAAATTTGTCCACGATATTAAGTAACACCCTGCATATATATTTTTATATATATATATATATATATATATATATATATATATATATTCATCACAATTGTGTTTATAAAAATGTATTTTTGTGGCATGTGCAGGGCCTTTTTGACGTGTTTGAAACTGTTAAATGCAGTTATGTCATAAATGAAAAGTGTTAAAAAAGAAGCATTAATAAAAATATACATTTTTTTGTATAGAAAGAGGTTAAATTCATATATTAAACATATTTAGCTACTGTTCATTATATCCACCAGGCATTATGTCGATAACACGATACGTTGATGCTCATAATTACGTGTCATAAAGGCAAACTCCGACGTGAAACTACACTATAAATTGAACCCATTTGTCGTTACAATCTTAATAGTTAAATTTCTAATTAGCGCTTCGAATGAAGAAAGGTTCTTGCTTAATATCAGCTTATACGCAGACTAATTTCAGATTTATTAACGCAAATCACATATTCTCTCAATTAAGCCATTTAATTGAACATTTCCAGAAACACATTACGAAAAATAAATATTACCTTTTAATTTTACGGCCAACTCAACAATCTGTAAATGTTTTAGTCCAGGTAAATCGTACATCTAATAGACATTTTGGTCATGAAGGTACATAATTAAACCGTTCTTTTAGATTAAAATAAATTGGTCATAATATAAAAAAAAACTATTGGTTTAACAGTGTTTCGAAATATTACTGTTCGAGGTGTGAAAAAGTGTTGATTAGTTTCCGAAAAAAAAAACGCGAAAAACCCTAAAAAAGGGTTTTTTTCTTGTAAATAATAATAACTTTACATATCATACACCAAAAAAACTTTTTTTCAAATTCAATTCTAGCCAAAGCTATGACAACTGCAACATAAGCACTTTTTCTTAGAAAGGTGTTTATGTTTTTTTCTTATTTAATTTCTTAATAACAATATAAACTTTCTAAAAACAATTTTACTCTGTCTGGGAGAATTTGGAAGATATTGTTTTTTTGTCTATTTTTTTGTTGTCATATTTTTTGTTAATTGGACTGCCTACGTGTGAGCACTTTGCAAAAAGCAGTGTCGAAAAGAGAGGCATTACAAAAATAAAAAGCATTACAAAAAATAAATCATCAACCGATTTTTTCAGCTACTAGCTACAACTTACCTTGTTGTCTTTCTGCCATGAGCATGAACCCCTTTTGTTGAATACTTTGCACTCGAGGTAAGCGTCTTGACCCGGGTTGACCTCGGTATAACTAGGCTGTTTCTCAAATCTTTGGACAGCAAGAATTTCTGAAAGAAAATGAAAAGTTTAAACCTAAAAAACATGATAAAATGTATTTAAAATCAATATTTACTTAAATAATTATTGTCTTTAAGTTATCTTGACACATTTACTTTAAAACTAGTTGACTTATAATTATTAATTTCATTCTTAATTTAACTTTATTACCTTCCATATAAACATCTTAAACAATACTATTGTGTCAGCCATGAAAATCCTTGATAATATGTAAAATGTAAATATAAAAATTATTTTTTAAAAATAGTTTCACTGTGTTTTTTAAAACAACGTGAGATGTTTTGCTACACGGTAGCTTCTTCGAAAGTTACACTTCAAATGAATAAACTTTATGAGCAAATGTCTATACATATAGTGAAGACATAAAGTCCATCGCCCCCATCTAACTTTTGATCTATGAGTAAATTATCCATTTTTTGAAAAAAAATGACAGCTTTAAATTTCAGGAAGACAACTAGGCGCAGTTTCGAAACTTTTTTTATGAACGGGGGGGTCGGGTGAAATATCGTTTTAAAGGCCTTTTTATTCTTAATTTAACTCCCGATTTTGGAAAAATTTGATTTAGCAGTTCTCAAATGATGACCAATAACAATTTTAAATTTGATTTTCTGATACGTGGATTCGTGCCTGATTTTTCCGCCAAATGCAACTAACTGGAATTATCATGCTGAAGTTCGCATTTTCAACGAACACTTTTCGGAACGACCAAGGAGCAGGAAATACTTTCAGAATTTACTGTCAAAATTTAAAGTAATAGGGATGGTAAGAGATGTACCATGATCTGTGAGGCCTCGCGAAAACGTGAACATTTAAGTCGTAACCGGAATGGTCATAAATCCTAGACATTGTATTAAGAAAGTAGCTAAGACATGCAATATTTCGCGTTCGTCCGTTAAAAATTCAACAGTTAAAATTGTAGATATCGGAGTGGTGAAAACCCCCATGTATTTCGCGAAGGACATATCTAGTTTCCTCAAAAAATAAATGTATAGGCGGGTATTTTAGGTGACCATATCATAGGTTCCATACATTTGGAAAGAAATTTAAAAGGCCCCACATATCTTCGAATACTGCAGGATATCATCACTCCATTTATTGATGATGCTGTTGCTCAAAGCCCATGTAAGTTCTACTTTGGCAACAGGAATTTGTTTATTTCTACATTATATGTAATTTATAACCATTAATTCCTTTGTGTAATATTTTAAAATTATGATCAAAAGTACGACCAGTATATTTAGGTGATTTAAATAATTTGATTCAGTTTTTCTTTGATAAAAATTGTTCGTCTATTATTTTGTCAAAATATCTACCGGTTTGACATACATAATCTATCACAATTTCCACAGTTTAATGGTATAGACCTGATTGCTTGAATTTGTCGGGTTTTGAGTTATTTTTTTAATATTTCTTTTATGTTCATATATAATTACTTCAAACCAGTATTATATTACCTAGATGTATATATTTACGGCTGTTTTTCATTAGTATCCTTAAACTATACGTTACGTAATCCGAATTGATATACAGGAGAAACAACACAGGTTAATGTCTACCCTTGGGCAAGTTCAACAATTATTTCTTCTACTTAGCTCCTATTTTTTACTCGTTATTGTCTATAAGTTGTTCCATTTCTTATTAAATTTAATAAAGAGAAAATTAAAACTGAATTCATATTTTTTGGGACTAGACCTTGTCAAAATGAAACTACTTTTTACATTTAGTTTTCAATTTCACGAGACATCTACAGAGTTCTTTAATCCAGGAGATCGTTACACACTGATTCCACGTATGACGTAGACCGTAACCCGTGCCTCTATTGAAATTGTAAGGAAGTTTATGAATTTCAAGGCATTTAGCAAATTGTTCAATTCGTTTACTTTCGATCGTTCAGATTCTCGAATGTATCTTACTTACAGAACAAGAACAAAGAAAGACATATACTCACGCCGTTTGAAAGAGCAAAAATAATCTTTTTGTGTGTGTTGAAGATTGCACGTATCCAGCGATCAGCAACCAACTTGTACAAATGGAAGGACCCCAATTTTTTGGGGTGACTGACTCATTACTAGTTTTCAGTCGTGGAGTATATTATATTTTATAAACGACCCCCTATTCTCTTGAATCAGGTTTTCTGTTTGGGATATTAAATATTTTGCCGGATGATGATGAAAATTTGCATGTAGGTATGTAGTGATGTGTATTGGTTTTCTATATACCGAAAGTCTTAAAGTTCTGTTATTTTTCCTTTCCACGAGAACATTTTAAAAGAGAAATGTACTTTCAGATTCATTTTTAACTGTAATTTATTTAGGTACTGCTGATTTAGATGATCAAAATACGAGGGGAGATTTTCTGATCCTAGAGATGATGAAAGGGGTCATTTATATATTTGGACCATGCTTCTAGCTTTAGTGGAGCCGATGCAAAAGTTTCTTCATCAAACTCTACCAAATAAAGGTATTGGCTGCCACAGGTGGCTATGGAGATCTCGTGGCTACTTCTAAGATTTTGCTTACAAACATTTCTTTGAAAGACGAAATATGTTAATATTATTGATGTTGAATTATTCTTAAATAGTAATTCTAAATTGAAACATATTAACATTATAACAAATAAAAAAAAGTTTAAATTGTCGCCTAAAAATTGGATAATCAAACAGAAGAACTGTAAATGACCGACTTGTATAATAAAATCACTTAGGCGCGAACTAACCATCAAATTTTGAAGTAAATGCAAGTTATCATTAGATGCTATTTAGAAACCTGAAGTTAAAGGATTTTTGGTTAGAAAACATAAACACTTAAGGCTGTTTCTATAATTCTTAACTACTGATAGATGTCGCTAAAATTAAGACAAGGATAATGTCAAAAATACTGAAAATATAAAACTTCTGTTTATGTTGAATACTAGAAAAATATGTTATATAAACGTCGCAAACTTGTACTATCCTATCAGAAATCATTTTTTGGAATGTATTCCATAAAAACTAATAAAAAAAGTCGTTTTTAAAAGATTTTAAATAAAGAAAAAAATTAAAACGAACCGCTTTCTAAAATTGCTGCCTAAACATAATGACATTACATTTTTAAAGAACTTACGTTTTATTGGCTTAATCCAAAAAAGATACTGTCAAGCAGATATAATCCCCAGAGAGGTCGAATTCTTTTTAAGAGCATAATAAATTTAGTTTCACTGCTTCCAATAAACATCAAAATGAAATTTAACTTATTACCTCTAAATCTTTTGGGACTGAACTTTCAACTGACATCTTGAAAATACTAAATATATTTGACCGGTTGGAAAGTTTCTCCGTTGACTTTGAATTAAGACCGAATATATTTCGTTCTGTTGCAGAAAAACTTCACACTAAAAAAAAATGGAAAAGTTGGACAACTACAATAGTCTGTTATTAGGGGTAAAATATTTTTGTTTCATTTCGAATAACGCTTTTAAAAAACTCCGTAAATATTTTTCTCGAGTTTTAATTTATCTCTGATAACATAGACAACTCAGGTGGTAATTCTGGTATAGAAAAAGCCGCAAAAGAAACCATGGGTATGCTAGTTCTACAAATATCGAAGAAACGTATAAACAATTTGGTGTTAAACCTTATACATTATGGAACCAATTCAATGTTGCGAATAATGATTTATTTGAACTGAAATGTTGATCTAATAAATTATGAATGTAATAGCATTTTTAAAATGAAAATCAAGCATTTACCGGCCTAAAAATTATCGTGTTTTTTCAAAAGTAGAAGTTACACGTTTCGTTAAAAAATTTGACGATAAGCATTATTTATTAATTCGTTTAAAATAAGCGAAGGTACTATCGATAAGGTCAGTTTTTTAGAAATATTCCATAAGGACGCTGAGCTTGATTCACTTCATGTTGACTATCAACGCTTCTAAATCTGTGCTATAATAACTGAATCGTTGGCATGTTGTTACCCTGTAACGAAACTGACTGTCGCTTAGAATCCTTGCTTACTTATAATAACTTAATAATCTCTTATATTTCGCTAGGAACAAACTAAGTATGATCATTATGTCGCAAAGAAAATTTCTTGAGATCCGTTGTGTTTGTCAGCTGTTTTATCATTTTTAAGGTAATGTTCAAATTTGAAGTATTCACTAATTTTTATGTAGCACGACCTTAGCAGCTGTGCCCATTTTGCATATATATATATATATTTATATATATATATATATATATATATTCAAGTGCCGGTCGTGGTATTAGCCAGCGGAGTAGTTGTTTTTGTGATTCCATTCAGAGCCTTTGCCCTACACGAGGCTCGCTAGTCTATGGCGGCCTGATGAGCTCTAATAAGAGCGAAATCGCGATCGTCGTTTGACTAGAATGGATCATTGTGTCTGCTGTGATGTAGAACATGTTCCAAACAAGGATCATTTTCTTGTTAGGACGTTGGTGTACGTGGAATGAAAACATACTATCATATATATATATATATATATATATATATATATATATATATATATATATATATAGTGTGTCCGAAATTGGTTATGACAGTATTGGGATCTCGGAAACCGTGATAGTTACAAAAACGTTTAAATGGAGAAAGTTTTAGACAATTATGTTTGTAATTTAACGCCGTCTTGCTCGCGATTCTATCTTTTTTAGTTTTTGAGATATTTTGAAAAAACCAAAAAACTGCATTTTCGAAAAAGTCCTATAATTTATTTATTTATGAAAATTTTCAAAATCTGTAAGAACATTATTAAGGCAACTTTTTACGTAGAGTGCACCTATTAAGTCAGATTTTACATACGACGTTTCGATTTTCTAGAACCATCATCAATTTTGTTTTTTCTTATGGCCGCTATATCCGATTTTAACAGTTTTGAAAAGAGTATTTCTTTAGCTCTTCAACGGTGTATCACACTTTGTAATTAGGTTATTACTAAAGGTGCAAAAAGTGCGTAGAGAAAATATTTAAACGTTTTTTGGAATTATCAAAGTAAAAAATTAAAAATTAATAGTGTTAAAAGACAATATGTAATTCAACATCCAGTTCTACAAAAAATTAGTAAAAACTACTCAATAACATTGCACAATGTTCACAAATGTTCAAATGACCAGCCGCAGATAACACTAACATCTTTGCTCAAGTAGGCTTTGGTTTTGAAATAATAGAATGCTTTTAATCTGTCAAAAATGCAACGTTTAAGTTTTATTTAACATTCATCGCTGTTTTAATAAGGATTACAATGGCGTTAAACTTTTCTAATGATGAAATGTTTGATATGTTAGTGTGTTATATTAAAAATGAAAGAAATGCAAATAGGGCCATGGATGTGTATTATGACACGTACCCCGAAAGACGGCAGCCTGGCAGAACTTATTTTCAAATGCTGGTTAGAAACTTGCTTGAGTTTGGCAGTTTTAATAAGATTCGCACAAAGAAGTATGCAAAAGACAACGAGCAACGCAATAGGCAAATCCTAGAATATTTTAATGAAAATCCGACTTCATCTACAAGAAGAAGCGAAACAGAACTTCAAATTCCAAAATCTACCGTTCATGGCGTCTTAAAAGTAACTAAATATCGTCCTTACAAGCCAACAATTGTGCAAGGACTTCAAGCAGGTGATTTCGAAAGAAGAATTGTTTTTTGTAATTGGTATATCAATAGATGTCGAGAAAATCCCGCTTTTTGCAATAAAGTCATTTGGTCAGATGAGACTCATTTTACAAACTGTGGCATTTTTAATAAAAAAAATCACCATTATTGGGCTATTGAAAATCCGCAACTACGCGATCCACGCAGGCTGCAAGAGTGATTTGGTTTTAATGTGTGGTGCGGGATGCTTGGTAAGATAAACATAGTCTAATTGAATTGCTTATAATTCAATATTTTCCATTACTTTTTAGGAAATCGTCTCATTGGTCCCTTTATTTTTGATCAGACACTGACAGGCCCAAGATACCTTGCCATGTTACAGAATCAAATAGTTCCTGCCATTCGAGAAGCTGTGCCAGATGATCAGTTTAATAGCTTGTGGTTTCAGCAAGACGGTTGTCCTGCACATAACAGCAGGGATGTACAAACCTTTTTAACAAAAACTTTTGGTGAAAACGTAATATCCAACAGTGGTCCTGTCCGCTGGCCAGCTAGATCCCCGGAAATCACGCAGTTGGATTTTTATTTATGGGGATGTGCGAAAAATGAAATATACGAATTTGACCCCCCAGAAAATAGGGAAGTTCTTGAGCAGCAAACCCGAAATATTCTAGAAAATATAAATAGAAACACCATTCAACGGGTAATCAGAACAGTTGAAAGGAAATGCGGACACTGCATAGAAAAAAACGGTCAACATTTTTAATCCTAGTATTATGTAACATTTTTTTATTAATTTTATTGACTAGGTAGTTCATACTGATTTTCTGTTAATTCTTGTAAGGTTAGTACTTTTAAATCGCCATGAACGGTTGACTTCAGAATGTGAAGTTCTGTTTCAATTCTTCTTATGGAAAAATCAAGATTTTCATTAAAATATTCTAATATTTGCCTATTCCATTCCTTGTCATACTTGCATACTTTCTGTTGCGATTCTTAAAATTGGCTAACCCTAGCAAGCTTCTAATCAGTGCAGCACTTGAAAAGAAGTTCTGTCGACAGTCGTTCTTCGGGGTACATTATGTGCAGTGCACATAGTATTAATGTTACTGAGTAGAACTTACTGATTTTATGCAGAATTTAATGTCCAATTTAAAAATATTGCTATTTGAAACTATTAAATTTTAATCTATATCGATAATTCGAAAAAATGTTTAAACAGTCTTATTTCAAACGCAAAGCCTACTTGGGCAAAGATGTTAGTGTTATATGCGGGTGGTAGTTTGAACATGTGTGAACATTGTGCACGAATCAATTATGTTATTAAGTAGTTTTTACTGATTTTTTGTAGAACTGGATGCTAAATTACAATATATTGCTATTTAGCACTATTAATTTTTAACTTTTTACTTTGATAATTCCAAAAAACGTTTAAATATTTCCTCTACGCACTTTTTGCACCTTTAGTAATAACCTAATTACAAAGTGTGATACACCGTTGAAAAGCTAAAGAAATACTCTTTTCAAGACTGTTAAAATCGAACACAGCGGCCATAAGAAAAAACAAAATTGATGATGGTTCTAGAAAATCGAAACGTCGTATGTAAAATCTGACTTAATAGGTGCACTCTACGTAAAAAGTTGCCTTAATAATGTTCTTACAGATTTTGAAAATTTTCATAAATAAATAAATTATAGGACTTTTTCAAAATATCTCAAAAACTAAAAAATATAGAATCGCGAGCAAAACGGCGCTAAATTACAAACATAATTGTCTAAAACTTTCTCCATTTAAACGTTTTTGTAACTATCACGGTTTCCGAGATCCCAATACTGTCATAACCAATTTCGGACACACTGTATATATATACATATATATGTTATATCCTTTCTCACGAGCAATGTCACCTTCAAGTACGATGCCCTTGGTTCCCACCGTATCGGATGTAGGTTATCTCAAGGAGACGGCGAGTACCGAGACGCCTCGTCAACAGAATCTGCCCAGCAAGCAAGTTCCCACTGACGCAGCATTCGTCTTTCATATAAATAGTGTAAATTGTAAATAAAATCATGATTCGTTTTTAAGCTTCTATACTGTTAGTTTAATTTTGATTTTGTAAATAAAAATATTTTTTAAAAAGTGAATTTTAAGTCGAGTGATATAACAAATTGGCGCAGTCGTGGTAGGATCTGGCAACGTTGGCAGAACAAGAGAACTCTAACTGGCAACGGTGGATCCCAATCCTTCATCCAGAAGAACAAAGAAGCCCCATTTTGTGCATTGTGACGTCATCAACTTGGTAGAACACGCATCTACGGAAGGAACACATAGTGAAGCCCCTGGTAGAACTAACTGCTAAGAACACGACGAGCGATGTCTCTACTCTGTTTGTAAGTAACGAATCATCACGTTTATTTTAAAAATAATATTTAATTAAATACCTGTTCGACTTTTCAAAATCGATCTTACATTTTATTAATTTGTAAAATAATCAATTATTCTGTTAATTGATTTTTCGATAAACTAATCAATTATTCTGCTAATTGATTTCTGTATTTCTAAGTGTAACAACGTATAATTTGTGTATAATCAGTTATTCTGTTAATTGATTAAATTTAAAACATTTTTTGGAATTATTTTGACCAGTTATTCTGCTAACTGATCTCCAGATTACATTTGTATTTTTATTACAACAAGAAATATTACACAGTTTTAATTTAATCACACTAACTAGTTAATAACAACTGTTTATTTTACGTTGGTTGGTTTACTACTTTACGTACTGTCTATCAACATAAAATTTCGTAAAATATTTTGTGTTTTATATCCTTTTTATATTATATTGTGCTAGTGTTTATTGTGTTGATATATTGAGCAAATATGACGGAAAATGAAAGAATAACTGCAGGAGCAGCGGTAGCAGTAATCGAACCTTATAAACTTTCCGAGATTTTTTCTATTATCCCCGAATTCGAAGGTGATCAAATATTTTTACAAACCTTCCTAAATGCCTGCGAATGTGCATATGATATGTCTACGGGTAACCAAAAAGACCTTTTAGTGATTTACATAAAAAATAGGTTGCGAGGGAGAGCAGCGCAGCTGATAAGTTCCCGAAATCCACTTTCTTTTCTAGAGATAAAGCAATTACTTAATTCTCACTTCGGAGATACGCGAGATCTATCTTCTCTTATTCAGGACTTACAAAGAATGAGACAATTGCCAAACGAATCTCCTTTGACTTTCCTTAACAGACTTCAAGTCCTAAATGCCAAAATGCATGCCAACATACAAAAATCCATACTCGCACCCAGTCAAAAGGCAGCCCAAATAACATTAATCGAATCCATGTCTCTAAATAGCCTACTTACTGGCCTGGAAACCCGAATTGGCCATATAATACGTGCAGGAAATCCACCTAATCTTTTGGAAGCACAAATTCGCATCAGACGCGAGCTCCAACTATCATATTTCGAATTCCAAAAATCTTCTAGACCCAATCCGCCTGCTAGACCTATTTTTCAAACTAATAAAAGACCTAATGTACAATCCCTTAAATGTCATAGCTGTGGTCGCAATGGTCACTTAGCAAATAAATGTAGATCGCAACAACGTCCTAATGGTTATACTTCCCAGAATTTTGGCAATTTCCAAAGGCCTAATACCTATCAACAATCAAATTCTTTTCAATCAAGCACCTCCTTTCAGTCGAATAGACCAAACAACGGTCAGCCAAGACCGCAGTACACACCCCATAACCAATCAAACCAAAACAATTTCCAACGTCAAACACCATTTAACAATTTTCAACGTCCTTCAGTAATACAAAATAATCCCCAGCATCGTGCTCATGTTGTCAATTTCGACAATGACCAATATTCCAACAATAACTATTCCAAACCCCAATATGACGAGTATTGTAACCAATACGCAGGAATGTATGAAGATAACCCCGATTACGAATATCAAAATGTTGAAAATATTGATCAACAAGATAAAACGAATTACGATGAATATCAGGATTTTCTTCCCACTTCGAATCAAAACCATCCTCCTATTCGAACAATTTCAAATACCAATGCCGTGACGGAAATCCAAAATCAAATACAAACCCTGAATTTGGACGACACGAACCCGTCATTGAATTTCCCAGAACAACATTTTCTTTAAATCCCCTTCTTGCTGTTAACCCGAAAAATCTATATTACATAAAAGACACATCTAACACTTTTAAACTACTTATAGATTCCGGAGCAGGAATTACGATATTTAAAGAAAACACAGTAAAACAATTTCCCCAACGTTTTCCCGAAAACGTTACGATTCAAGGCATCACAGACCAAAAACTTCTTATCACCGAATCAACCCTAGTTCCTTTTCAAGCCGGAAACCCACATAAAGTTTACATATGCGATTTAGATATTGATTTCGATGGTATTCTAGGACTCGACTTTTTAGAGCACTATGAATGCACCATCGACTTAAAAAATAAACAACTTGTTACAAATTTTAAAACTTTACCACTGTTTAAGGCAGAAGAAAACCTCGAACAAAATAATAAAATAACTAACGTAAACAATTCTAACGAAATTAAGATTGAAGGTAGGACCGAACAAATTTTTAAATTACGTTGTGGTTTAGTCAACACCGATGCTATCCTATCTAGGCAAGAAATCGAAAAAGTTCATATCCCAAACGCAATTGTCCATGTCAATGAGAAAGGCGAATTTCTAACTTCTGTGGTTAATGCAAACGCCATCCCAAAAACCATTAATTTTTCAAATATCGAAATCGAACCTTTTTCTTCTCATTCGCTACTCAATTACAATTTATCTGATAAACAACTATCTCCTAACCGCATTCCCAACATTAAGTCCCAACTTCGTTTAGAGCATCTTAACGAAGAAGAAAAAGAAATAATTACCAATCTTTGCGTAGATTTTGAGGACATATTTTACCTCGAAGGTGACAATCTTACCTTTACCAATGAAATTAAACACCAAATTGACACCAATGGTGCAAAGCCTGTTTTCACCAAATCATACAGGTATCCCCATATCACAAAGAAGAGGTAAAAACTCAGGTTAATAAAATGTTAGAACAAGGAATCATAAAACCCTCTATTTTACCTTGGTCATCTCCAGTTTGGGTCGTCCCCAAGAAACTTGATTCCTCAGGCAAACAAAAATGGAGAGTAGTCATAGATTATCGTAAATTGAATGAATCCACAGTAGATGATAAGTACCCGCTTCCCAATATTTCCGATCTTTTGGATCAGCTAGGCAAGTGCCAGTATTTTACAACCCTGGATCTGGTTTAAGGATTACACCAGATCGAGATAGACCCTAAAGATATTCCAAAAACTGCTTTCTCTGTCGAGAACGGACACTACGAATTTATAAAAATGCCCTTTGGTCTTAAAAACGCCCCGTCCACTTTCCAGAGAGTAATGGACAACATCCTTCTAGGCATTCTCAATGAACGTTGTCTCGTCTATATGGACGACATCATTGTGTATTCACCCACAATTCATGACCACATAACACGCTTACGCGAAGTTTTTAAACGTCTTCGAAAAGCAAACCTCAAAATACAACCTGACAAATGTGAGTTCCTGAGAAAAGAGGTAGCATACCTTGGTCACCTAATCACTCAGGACGGAGTTAAACCTAATCCCACTAAAATCGATTGTATACAGAAATTTCCAGAACCAAAAAATTCAAAAGACATAAAATCCTTTCTGGGTTTAGCTGGTTATTATCGTAGGTTTATTCCAAACTTTGCGAAAATATCAAAGCCCCTTACCAGATTGTTGAAAAAAGATATCAAATTTGATTTCGACTCAGATTGTCGTCAAGCTTTCGACGAACTAAAACAATTACTTACTTCTGACCCAATTCTCATCTATCCAAATTTCGATGAGCCTTTCCTACTAACAACGGATGCAAGCGCATTTGCGATAGGCGCTGTACTTTCCCAAGGTCCCATTGGCAAAGACTTACCCATTGGTTATGCCTCAAGAACATTATGTAAAGCCGAAACCAATTACTCGACAATAGAGAGAGAACTACTTGCAATTGTATGGGCCGTGAAATATTTTCGTCCATATTTATTTGGAAGAAAGTTCATTCTAGTCACAGATCATCGTCCCCTTACTTGGTTACTTTCTATTAAAGACCCAGGTAGTAGATAAGCACGATGGCGGCTAAAACTAGGAGAATATCAGTACGAAATAATTTATAAACCGGGAAAAATTAATAAAAACGCTGATGCTTTATCTCGAATAAAAGTAAATCATTTCCAAGAATGCGCAAAGATTCAAACAAAAATATCTGTTTTTGCATCGAATGAGACAGAATCCGAAGAACCTATCGAAGAACCTAAAACCTATGACGACGATGTAATAGCCGAAGAATACAATAAATTCGTAAGCCTTTACGAAACCAGATCCCTGATCGATTATTCTAAAATCGAAACAACCAACGACCAGCTGTTGGATAAGTCACACAAAAATATTATAACATTCTTTCGACAAAATAAATTAGAAGAACTACATCATAAGATTCTTGACGATATTTTCCAGGAAAACATGGAATTTAATCCAAAACAAATAAATATTTTCTCCAGTAAATCAACAAAAAATCGTAAATATTTCATTATTCCTCTCCCGTTTAACCCAGAAACTGTCACACAACTTCTCTTTTACATTCTCTATACCGGTCAAGACGAACTTGACATCTCTTGTACCTATTTCGTGGAAAACACACTCGAACTTCCTATCCTTGAAATATTTTCGTATATTTTTGCAGACAAAAATATAAAATTAAGTATCTGCCAAAACATCACAACAACCCCTAATGAAGACGAAATACCTCAGATCTTAGATCATTACCATCGCGGAAAAACCAACTTACATCGCGGAAAAACCAACTTACATCGCGGAATTAACGAGACGTTAAGACGCATAAAAGAAAAATACAATTGACCAGGCATAATAAAAGCCGTAGAAAACTTTATTAAAAGTTGCGAAACTTGCCAAAAAGTAAAAATCTGTCGTAAAAATCTAAGCAGTCCCCTAGTCGTAACAGAAACGCCCAAAACACCTTTTGAAAGAATAAACATAGACATATTTGAATACCCAACTCGCAATTACGCCCTAACAGTACGTGACGAACTAACAAAATTTACACAAGCTTACCCTATAGCGGATAAGACAGCAAAATCTGTTGTTAATACACTTCTTGTATTTTTTCAACATTATGGAACTCCGTTACGTATACATTGTGATTATGGCCGAGAATTCAAAAACACCTTAATGAATGACCTCTGTGAGCTTTACGATATCAAACTAACTTTCTCTAGCGTAGCACACCCTCAATCAAACGGCTCTGTTGAGAGATTTCACGCGAGACTTAGTGAAATGATACGAGCTAATCAAACTGAAAACCCTGACGAACACCCGTTTAATGTTCTTCCTTATGCAACTATATGTTATAACAATACCAAAAACAAAACGCACGGTTTTACGCCTTACGAACTTATTTTTGGACACACCCCTAGACCACCCGAAATCCTATATAATGAAAAACGTCTTATTTCCAAATATATGCAAGATCTAAACAATCGCAAGCAATACCTTTATAAAACAGCCCGAGCCAGAACATGTCAACAAAAAGAAAAAGCCAAAGAGCGCTTCGACCAAAATGTTTCTGCTCACCCCTATGAATATAATGTAGGAGATAAGGTATACATTAAAGAATCGCAAATCAAGGACAAAAGCCAAAATAAATTTAACGGTCCATTCGAAATAATCGAAATTTTACAAAATTCAGCAATTCTGATAAACCCCGAATCTAAACAAAAATCTAAAATAAATTTTGACAGACTGAAACCATACTATGAGTAATTTTTCTCTTCTAGGTTCTTGGCACTTTCAACAGCCACTCAGTCCCAATACACTCTAACACCAATAAACAACACCTTAGGAATTTTCTTTCACGAAGAAGCGACCGTAAAAATCTCAAATGATAAATGGACCCTCCTTGTTTACAAAGACCTCGGACCAATCAAAGAAACAATTAGTAATAATGACAAAATATTAGAAAGCTTATTAAACACTATAGACGAAGACGTACCGCGAATGAAAGCCTTTAAGCCGCAAGTTCAAACTCATGTTAGTCTCCTTAAACAAATATCAAACGCCGTTAACCAAAAGTACACTGAAATAATGGCCGACACTAAAAAGTACACTTTTAGAGAAAAACGTGGTATTCTTAATGGTATTGGAACCATTTGGAAATCAATAACTGGTAATCTTGACGCCTCCGATGGTGAATATTTCAACGAGTGCATCGAAAAGTTAACCCACGATGAATACCAAATAGAAAATCTTTTGAAAAATCAAATATCTGTAACTACCTCTGTTATCAAAAGCTTTAACGAAACCATTCAAAAACTTCAAATTGACGAGGAAACCTTTAATAATGATATTAAAGAAATTCGCGAATCAATTATGGATATTTCCGATCATCTCAAATTTTATCAATCACAACTCGATATCCTAGACTTGTGCGAATCACTAACAGAAAGCTATTCATTTATCGAAAATACTTTGAACGATGCTATAAACGCTGTTACATTTGCACGTTTAAAAATTTTGCACAGTTCAATCATCACTCCATACGATTTAGTAGACTCATTAAAGCATATATCGCAGTCATTACAGAAGAATAATCTTCCCTTGCCGATATATTATTCAAGCGTAGCTCAATACCTCGACATAATAGAATTAAAGGCATATCAATTAGATACTAGAATAATTTTTGTACTAGAAATACCTTTAGTCGAACCTGAAAAATACACTCTCTATCACTTATATCCTATACCGATTCTGGATAATCGAACAGGCCTTCATCACATTTTGTCAATAACTAATAAACTAATTGCGCGAAATGATGATTCTTTACTTTATACAACCATCCGCAATATGAAGTCCTGCAAACCACTAGGCAACCGTATGTTCATCTGTTCCAACATCCTGCCATACCCAATTGATACTGATGCAGTCTGCGAGGCTCAGCTTCTGAAGAGACTTGATCATCTACCCAGAACATGCCAAGTTTTAGTCATTCTTGCCAAAGACTATAACATTAAAGAAATCAGTCAGAATTTATGGTTGATAGCTGTTGCAGACCCTCTGCCCGTCACAATAAAATGTGGATCCAGAGATATAGAGACTCAGATCATCAACACAAATACTTTGATGAAACTTCAACCCGAGTGTAGTGCCTTCGTTGGGAGTACAAGAGTTCGTGCCCAGAAATCAGTTGATGTTTACGACAACGTAACCTACAATTACCACCCAGTCAACATCCCTTTTGACTGCTGTAACCATATGCCAGAGAATATTCACTTACCAGATTTGAAGCCTCTGAAGCTAAACAAAATAGATGTAGAGGACCTGAACATAGCCCAGCACAAGCTAAATCAGTATGCTGATCAGCTGGATCAATTGGTAAATCAGCCGTTCGTGAAAAAACACATAAGTTGGTTCACGATTCTTACAATAACACTCATTATCACACTGATTGCCTTATACATCTTTTGCAAATGTCGAAGACGAACACGTAACATCAAGATTGGAGTAGCCACTAGCAACGATGACAATCCACCCTCTCCACCTAAAAGAGGATCTAACGTTATACAATGGAGAAGAATAATTCCCAGAAGGAGACCGAGCATCCGCCTTGGCGACCCGATTGAAGAAAGTGAAGAGATTGAACTCAACCTCAATAAGCAGAGGACCTGAAAGTTGTCACCACGCGTCAACTTTCATCTTAATGGGGGAGTTGTTATATCCTTTCTCACGAGCAATGTCACCTTCAAGTACGATGCCCTTGGTTCCCAACGTATCGGATGTCGGTTATCTCAAGGAGACGGCGAGTACCGAGACGCCTCGTCAGCAGAATCTGCCCAGCAAGCAAGTTCCCACTGACGCAGCATTCGTCTTTCATATAAATAGTGTAAATTGTAAATAAAATCATGATTCGTTTCTAAGCTTCTATACTGTTAGTTTAATTTTGATTTTGTAAATAAACATATTTTTTAAAAAGTGAACTTTAAGTCGAGTGATATAACATATATATATATATATATATATATATATATATATATATATATATATATATATATATATAATGCATTAACATATTATTACAAATCACCATAATATTTTGTATAACAACATTGTATCAAATTATATTAAAAATTATAAAATGTATAAAACAAAACAAAGATATATAAATTATTCTCTTCTTCTTCAAGCAACTTTTCTCCAGTTCTCTAAAACACGATATTTGAATTTTAGTTATATTATTATTCCCGGCTGAGAATATAGGGCGTGTTATTGTACGCCAGCCTCTGTGTGTTTCATGTTATTAAAACAAATTTCTTGGTTTATGTTCATGATTATACCGCCAACCCTCTTTTCACGATAACAACATCTTTGATGTTTTATCCATTTTCTAAAAGTATGAAGAACTAGCATGATTTTCGTAATGAAACGCGAATTGTATGCATCTTTCCGAATTATTAAGGGAGGCTTTTGCGTTGGCTAAAATCGATACCCATAAGGAATAAATTATAATTTTTTAACTGACCGTTGTTTCATTTTAGCAATTTTATTTAAATAATAGTATTTATGAAAGTTAAAAATCTCAATACTAATAGGGCTTTTCATTGCGTTAACGTATGCGAAGGACAGAGGCGGCTTATAATCTTGGAAAGTGACAGCATTCAGTATACATATGCCTCGCAATATTCAAAGTCAACATAAAATTTAAAAAACATCGTCTGCACTCCACATAATAATGATACACTATTTTTTAAATTTCTTTTAAAAACCAGTGCGTCTATTTTTTTTGAGGCAAACTTATCATAAATAACTCTTTTATTAAAGTCAGCTATATAAGAGGTCAAATAAGTTTTTGTTCAACTGACAAACATGATACTTTTTAGAAACTTCTTTATCCGTTTCAGAGTAGAAACATTTCTCTCCGTTTCTACACTCGTCATCGGCTGTATTGTTACTTTTAACAAGTTGCGGTACTTTTAACAATTTAATTTTTCTTAAATAACTTCCTCAAGATTATTGTCAACTAAGAAACTGAATAGTACTACACAAGATGAATAATTTCATTGAGTTTCGTCTTTAATCTTTGTTTTTAACCACTGGGTAAGAATTAATTGATTATATAAACGAGTCATGAAGAATCGATTTGTCGTACTATTCAAATTTTTCACAAATAAATAAATTTGCTGCGTTTAAGTGATCAGTACATTGAAAACAGTCCTCTGCAGTATTAATTATAACATCGCAAATTTCACGTACCTTCTTCTTGTTGTCTCAAAAACCTCCATCCCCCTTGCCTGCTCCCTTATATCATGAATTTTCCGTTTCCTAAATGCTTATACTTTCACGTACTGATTTCTGCAAAAATATTATTATTACATGCAGCTTCGCATTTGATATAAAGCTTGCTGTTTATTGGTCGCTTCAAGGTCACAACGCATATCACATGTGTTTACTGCGTGTTGCTATTGGATGACCCGCAACGAACGTCACTTGGAAGTGCGATAACTGCTGCTTAATGTAATTTCGGTGGAAAGACGAATTTATGAGGGAACGCGGATAACAAATTATGCAGTTTCTATGGTATCGTGTAAGTGTTTTGCCAGAGTAAACGGAACTAAGCAGATAAAAGTTAAAGCTGAAATAAACTTATTATTTCTTGAAATTTGTGACTAGTGCTGCAGCTCTAAAGCTCTTATTAGCAAACCACAACTGGGTTTGTTTCGGATTACTGATCAAAGATGTTGCTGTAGCAGAATACCATCGGTCGATGAGTTCATATTAAACTAGTTATCCTACTGGTTTATGAATGATGCAATTATATTGTTTTTAGGAACTTTGGTTATCACTTTTTTAATAGATAGTTTATACAGCACTTTATTTAATTCTCATTTATATATTTAACAACATATTCTATTTTATCATTTAGGAGCATATCCCAAAGTATTTTTAGTAATTTTATTTTCGTTTGCGTAAAATTGCAAACCGGTAATGTAGAATTCGGGATTAAGTATATTTTTATTGCACCGACTTCAGCTAGTCGAACAACTGATTTATTGATTGATTTCCATAAAATATTTTGTGTCTGGAAAAGTGAGAAAAGCTCTTTATTTCGTAAAATTGAATAAATCTTAAGTTACCTTTTGAATATTTTACAGAACTTATGTTCAGTTCACATCAGAATGGCACGTTTTTAATAAAATCGTTGTTTCCATTTGTATTAACATCATAACCTTATGTATACATATACATTTTCTCGTGAAAGGGAAGTATTGTAATCGTGAACAAATCACCCTCTCAGGTTTTTATAAATCTTTACGTTTTAGGGTTTTGGTATTAATTCAAGATGGCAAAGCAAAATTTCCTGATAACATATTTGTGAAATCCAAGATGGCGGTGTAATAAAATATGTAAAATGTTAGCCTGAGAACAACTTATTGGATTAATTTCAAATTTTGTCCAAGATGGCGGAACAAAATGGCGGTTTTATAAAATCAGTGCAACAACTACTTATAAAGTTTTTTTTAATTTTGTATAAAAATCAATTGTCGCCTATGTAGACACTGATAAAATATTGGTACCAATTCAATATGGTGAAACAAAATGGCACCCAATAAAAACGTTTGGTAAATATTCACTTTCGCCCATCATCGCCAATTTTAACAAAATTTGGCATAAATATACAACTTGAGGCTCTAAACGCGAATAAAAAGGCAATTTTTTTCGGCCTCGTTTCATTACCGAGTTATCCATCATCAAAGTTCACAATCTTATATACACAGTTTATTACCTTTCTTTTTATTTCCTTATATTATTTTTATAATAAAATGTTTTAAGACACAAATATAATTAGACATATTTTATGAACCTAGCAGTTTTTGGTACTGTTTATTATTTATTATTAAATCCCCGCGATAATTTGGTCAGTTTCGACGTTAGTATATTTAATTTTTCAAGATTTCCTTTGTGAGCAAACCTCATCTGTGGCCATGGAATCTCCGCTATCTCTTGTCATAGCATACATTTTTACAAAAACTGCGAAATTGCTTTAACCAACCAAAACCTCAGCCTGTATTGGATACTCAACAATATTAGTGCAGTTTTCCCTTTTATAAAAATAACACAGATAAAATTAGAAGAATTTTGTGGAGATCTAACATACGTACAACCTTTAATATGCAAAGACTGGGCAAGGCTTAAAGCCGACGAAAAAGACAATTCCTTTTCATTCAGGAGTTTATAAAATTCCTTATTACTGCGGTAAGGTCTATATAGGTAAAAGCGGACCGTCTGTGGCTACTAGACGTAAGGAACATAAAATACGTATAGATAAAAACAAATTAACCAATACTTTGCCTCCGAACACCACCACTCAGCAGGACACATGCTTAATGTAAAAGACAGTTCTTGCATATAAGTTTTAGGGTTTAATACAAAGAAGGTGAGAGAATCTATTGAAAGCCTTAAGCTACTTGAAATTTTCTAGAGAGAGTTAGGCCACCTGCTTCATTATAAGTGGAGCCGAGTGATTATAGTCAGCTACGAATAAGGATGGGCGTTTTATCGATATATCGATAGTTATCGATAGGTTGGCGACTTAACGCATAACAATATGGAAATAAAAAATATCGATATATAGACAGGTTGATAAGTGCCGGTAGGTGTGCAATAATGCCGCGAATGATATCGATAGGTTGCTGATAATATCGATATGTAGCTGAGAACATCGAAAGTTATTGATAAACAGAGTACATATTTATAAAAATGAAAATTTCTTTTTGTTCTAATTTTTGGCTCCTATGGATGGGTAGTAAAAATACAGATAGCAATGAACTATCAGTAGATAGGAATACCTGTCAGTAAATATCGCCATATCGATAAATAAATATATCGATAAGTCATGTGCTGTCACCTGTCGATAGGTACAATCTAACATCGCCCATCCCTAGGCAGGCATAGATGAGCAGAGGTCGGATTTAAATACCACAGCTCTGCTCACCGGACCACATTCAGTGTTTTGATCTTGCGCAGTAAAAATTCTTCGTGCAATGACAGACGAATCATTGGAAGGTAATTTTGATTTCACACAGTCTTGATTTCTTAATAAAAATTAGGGATCACGTAAAGTATAAAATACTTGAGGTTTGTAAATTTTCAAAAAATATTTTTCTACATTATCATTTTCTAGACATTTTTCTGATGTCCCCATATTATACCAATGAATTAAGGTCGAAAAAGCCTTTGGAAAGGTGTGCTACTCGACTTTCTGTTTAATTTTTTTCTTTAAAATTTCGGCATCTTAAAATTTTCAATTACCGAACATACTCGAAATTTAAATAGTGGAATTTAAAATTCTTCGATTAACTGTTTTGCTCTTGTTGATGACTCTAGAGTAGTTTTGCATGTTAGGTTTGGTGCCAGTTGCTCATTTTTTTTTTTTTTTTTTGGTATGTAAGGCTTTCTTTTCCTATCTACAATTAATTTTAAAAAACATTTAGTGGTCTAATTATAAAAAGACATCTAAAATTTTTTAAAATTTTATATTATTTTTAAAAAATTATTGCAAAATTAATTAAATAAGGTTACATACCTCGGAAAATGCATGTTGATTATTTATTTATATTTGATTTAAAGGTAGCAAGTTAGTGGTTTGCCAGGCAGGAACTCAAAATGTTCTTATCGTAGTTCGTTTTTTTGAGGAATTTAATAACAATTCTTTGCTATTTATTAATTTAAACTTTAGAGTAAAATCCGACATTCACAATGATATACTACATTTTAAAAATAACGGCTTAGACGAAGTTAAAACTATTATAAAAAATTGTGGTATATTTGACTTAAAATTTTTGTCATTTACTGCATTTTTTTCTTTTTGTATGAATCATTTCTTTGATAATTAATTTCTGATCAGGTTTATCTTTATCAATGATTTTGGTTTCAGAAAAATTAAATTCTTGCTTTGTGCTTTTTTCATGTTTGTGTAATGCACTGGATGCAATCTTTGTATACTTATGCCCTTTTATTCTGCGCCTATCAGGTTCTGGGCTTGATGACACACAATTATGTTATATTTTCCTAAGATATGTTTTAATTTTTCAGATAATTGAGATGTGTATGGCATTGCAATATATTTTTTGCGTATTATCTTGTCTTTCGTCTTCGTTGTGATTGTTATAATATATGTAAGTATTTTGTTTGATAATTTTTTTATCAGTTTTTCTGGGAAATGATTTGCATTCAAGGTCTCTTTAACTACATTAAGAGCTTCAAGACGGTATTCTGGTGACGTTAAAGAGTCAACTAGACCAATCAGAACACTTCTTTTTGGTTTGTATGGATGGTGGAAATTGAAGTTATCATCTAGAGAAAGTTCCTTTTGTTAACCATTTAGTTTTTAAATTATTTTCTTTTTGTCTTATAGTAAGGTCGAGAAAATTTATTTTGTTTTCTGTTTCAGTTTCACCAGTGAAAGTTGCTAAACAATCATCTACATATTAATTTAATAAATTTTAAATTAGTTTTAGAAAAATTGTAGATCTTTTTATAATTAGACTATTTTATATTTTTTAATTAATTGTAGATAGGAAATGAAAGCCTTACATACCAAAAAAAAAGAAATGAGCTATTTTTGAGAGAGCCGACTATGATAGGCGAAACGTAAAGTTAATTCCATTGTTTGATTTTGCAAAAAAACCTATACCCAAGAAAGAAGTCCAATTAATACATATCGGGTTTAAGAAACAAATTGAATAATTATATATATATATATATATATATATATATATAATAAGACATAATCAAAAATATTATTCTTTTTTGTAATGAGGTAATTTTGTTTCCTGCTTTAAACTAGTTGTCTCCCTTCCAATTTTCCAAAACAGGGCATTCAAATTTCAATTATATTATTCCCGAGCGGGAATGTAGGGCAGGTTATTGTACGCCAAACTCTGACATTGTTCCTTGTTATTAGAACAAATATCTTGGCTTATTTTGTGATTATCTCAGCTCCCCTTTTCACGTTTTAGCCTTTTCGTATCTTTGATGTTTTATTCATTTTCCCTCGCACTTGCAAAACGAGGGTTTCGTTTCTGAAAAATATGGAGGATCAGCACGGCTTTATCAATGAGGAACGAGTTTTATGCATTTATAATATTTTGGATAATTAAAGGAAGCTTCTACCTTGGTGAATATTAATGCCCTGCCAGCATAAATTATATTTCAGTTTAAATATGTTTACACGTTTCAGGGAGGTATAATATTTAATATTTTGTCTGTAATCTGTGGGATTACTGAAATTTACATTTGTTTAAATTATATTAAAGCTGTGACTTTAATATCCCTAAACTTAAAAAGAAAAACAGTTAAGAAGTGGGTTATCAACTGGCAAAATTACATTAGGTCTGAAAAAATTACAATAGCCCGGAAGGCAGCAAACATTTACATATTTCACCAAAATTTCTTTATCGCTGATTTTACTGATGTAGCTCATAAGTAAAATGGTTGTCAGCTAATCAAGTAGTATTGCGAAAGGTGGGGGCGCGATTACAAGTACAAAATATTAGAAGTGCTAATTACCAAAATCGAAATGTAGGTACTTACTTTTGAGGTAATATAATGGCTACAAATTGCTGTCAGCCGCCACAGTTACATTGCGCAATACGTAAGCTGCTCATGCGGACACATCACTTTATGTAGTTAGTCGGTATCTCGCAGATGGAGCTTTTTATCGGCCGAATGGTTTTTGTCCTACGTGGTATCGATGCGACGATACAAGTTCAAATCCGGTAAAAATAATTTTGTCCAAATGCCACACCAAAAAATTCTCAAAATTCAACTTTAACATAAAACGAGCCAAGTTAATACTATAAACAAAACGCAGACGCAGACATAGGCGTTCTATACTGTAACGTAAAAATATAACAAAAAATTAAAATTTTAATTATAAAAGACTCACCTTGTATAAGTCGTATATTATAAGTATAATTCTGGCAACATGTTTGTAACGCTTCGAGAGTACTTCCGAACTCTTTAAACTGATCTCGCTCGTTAAGTTATTATTTTTGAAAAAATCAGTGAAATATGGGAAAAATTTACGTACCGAAACAGTTTTATTTGTTTTGTATTTATTTTGGCAGTTTTCCCGGCATTTGCAAAAAGGATCCAATTTGATTCCGAATCTCACTTAAATTCTCTATCATAATAAAATTAAAAACAGTATTTATGTCATTTTATATTAATTTACTTATAAATTAAATGTGCGACATAGTAGACAATAAATGTTATAATTTTTGATCAATTTTCGACCGTAAACTCATTAGGGTTTGACTGCTTTGTTGTAATATACTAGACCTTTAAATTTCGAACTACATGGCTTCCAAAAATACTTAATATAATAAAATGTCACGTTGGCAAAAGCAAATTAGATTTGACCGGTTAAAAGTAGTTAATAACCATTTCAGCTCATCTTGATGCTCATGAGGTTCCACAAGTTACTGAAGTAATAACTTTTAAATTTTCGTTAAGGTTGACTTTTTAACATTGTGGATATGTCAATAAATCATGATTCTTGGAATTCGATTGTGTAAAGTTGGATTTACTATTTGATGTTCCGCCTTAGATTGCACGGGGCATCCTCACTACACAGAAGAAAATTAAAAATTGTTTGCGTTCTCCATAAATACTATATCTTCTTAAACAGAAAGAGTATATAAAATTCCTTGAACCTACGGAGAAATACATATATATATATATATATATATATATATATATATATATATATATATATATATATTTGTTTTCATTCCGGGTGTACATCCGTTCACTACTGTCGTTCTGAAAAGAACAGTTTTGCTGACGTTTCGCCAAAATCACATTTGGCTGTGGCAAATACTCTAATATCTAGATCCGTGCGACTAACTGAAACACAGACGAGACAAAACGAACTTAAGGTAATATCTAGTGCTTTAAAGAAAAATGGCTACACAAATCGCACCATAGAGAAAGCTATTAATGCACAGGTTTCCCGAACAACGAACAACAAAAAATATGAACCGGGAAAGCAACGAGTAGTCTTACCATATGTAAAAGGCACAACAGACAGAATCGGAAGAATTCTGAGGAAACACAACATACAAACAATACACAAGCCACAAACAACTATAGGTAAACTACTTGGAAACCCAAAAGATAAAATCAAACTGGAAAACCACGAAGTGTACAGTATTCCGTGCCAGGACTGTGAAAAGTTGTAAGTACAACTAACAGGCGAATATCAGCAAGAGTGGAAGAGCATAAACTCAGCATCAGAAATAAACAAACAACCTCAGCTTTATTCCTACATCATCAGGAAACCGGCCATATATATATATATATATATATATATATATATATATATATATATATATATATATATATATATATATATATATATATATATATATATATATATATATATATATATATATATATATATATATATATATATATATATATATATATATATATATATATATATATATATATATATATATATATATATATATATATATATATATATATATATATATATATATATATATATATATATATATATATATATATATATATATATATCCTTCACGGATGGAAAAATACAATGTGTTTTCATTCCGACTGTACATGCATTCACTACTATCGTTCTGAAAAGAACAGTTTTGCTGACGTTTCGCCAAAATCACATTTGGCATTTCGAAGCTTTCTTTCTCTCGCGTCCGAATAGAGTCTCTTTGCAGTTTGCTTGACTGTTTTGTCTTATCTATGGTGTTGTTACAAAAATTGTTTTGCTGGCCTTGTTTACTAGTTTCGGATAAATATTCAGTGTGGAATAAGGAAGGATTTGCAGGTATGTTAATATATGAAGGTGTTTACATAAACATGAAGACTCGGCGGAGCATTTAAAATGCGAATTAATGCTAAAAACATTTGTAAAAAATCAAAGTCTGACACTTTAAAAGAAAATGCTGAACTATATAAAACATTTTAGTAATTGACGCAGTTTTGTCCCTTGCAAAACAAGAGATAGTCTTTCGAGGTCATCATAATCAGCGAGTCAATAAATAGGGGGAATTTCAAAAAGCTTTTATGTTTATTAATATCAAGAATTTCCCAAGAACTAAAAAATCATCACAAAAAAATTAAACATGTTTTTACTGGTGACTCGAAAACTGTTCAAAACGAAATAATTAATTATTAATTGAATTTAATTGAATGCATTTCTGATTATTTAAATGATCATGTAAAAAATGAAATAATGAACACACAGTTTTTTTCTGTGCAAGTGGATGACACCACTCATATTACGCAAACCTCCCAGTGCCCCATAATTTTAAGATATGTCAGAAGGTTCAGTAGTCGAGAGATTCTTAGGATTTGATAATATCACCTGCTATAGAGCGTCGAAGAATTTATATTCTCTATTGGATCAAATTTTGGACTAATTTGATTATGAACATAAATTAATAGAGCAATGTTACGATGGCACAAATGTGAGTCTTCAAAAAAAAAAAAAAAAAGAAAAAGCGCCCAGGCTGTATTTGTCCTGATGCAGCAAAGTTTAAAAATATTTCTAAATATCGAATTTTTTTGCAAGCCTTAGTGGTATTCCCTCATTTTTTCATCACTAAGCCTAACGAACGTATGCTCTTACATCTGCATCTACGAGGTGTATACCAATAATTACAGAAACTCGTTGGTCTTCAAATTCGAAGTTACTAAATGTGATTGTTTAAGTTTATTTTTGCATTTGACATTCATTTTTGCATATCCAATATAAAACGCTGTCGTGAGGCGCTCTGTAAAAAAAGAAATGAACGTTTTTTTTTATACCATGTTTGATAAAGCAAATTCTATTACAGAAATAAATCATTATAAACGTGAGCTTGCTAAGCTTTCACCTGAAGAAATTAGAGCTATGTATAGAACCCTTTTTTATGAAATATTGGACCATATTTTAATGGAAATGACACTAAGCTTTCAAGACTCTGAAAAACTTACATTTTTACGTTTGGCAGCTTCTGCTAAATTTTCCGAATATAGTTTAAATTTTTCGACTGGTTCGTTTGAAAATTTGTTACAGTTATATGGAGAAATATTTTCAAAAATTCAACGACTTGAGTCTTATTTTTGCCAATGACAGTAATTGGAATATATCGCTGCAAGAGCAAGTGAAAAAAATTAATGAAAATAAAGATATTTTAACCAAAGCATATAAAGGATTATTCCTTATTTTGACAATACCGTAGACAAGTGCTTCAGTGGAAAGAAGTTTTTCTTGCCTCAAACGTGTAAATTTTAAGAAATAAATAAATTTGCTGCTATTAAGGATAGGAGAATTGATTTAGTATATAAAATTTAGGTAAGTCGTAAAAAAATATTCTATCCCTTCCACATATAAAAAAAATTCTGGAAAAAAATTATTGCAATATTTTCTTGCTTCGTTTGCACTTCACTTACTTTTTCATCCGCGAGCCGGTACTGGGTCTAATATATAACAACAAGCTTAGTAATTCTGTTTTGATATGGTATAATCTCAAAAATCGTAATATCTTAATTGACCAGAACAATAAAAACTTCCGTTCTATGTCGTCTACTATTCAAATTATGAAACGGTATACTTCTTATATTTAGACATTATATCAAATCAAAGAAGGAACATTCTAAAAGCTGATATACGTTCTCATTAAAGCACAATATCTAGCATAATGTGGGGTCCCTTAAAATGCATCTTATAATTAACTAAGCCCTTTTTGCTAGTGTCAAAACACAATAGGGTATTGTATTGTGGTGGCTTGTGTTTTTGTATTCGGCCTCTGGTCGTTCCCAAGCATTGTTCGTATAAAATAGTAACTCCAACGTGAAAAATAGTTTTTGTTGTCAAAGGTTAATAGTGGAGCTAAGTATAATGCACAAAATTAACTGAAAAGTGATTTTGGTGTAATTTTGTGAATTTTTCATATAATGTAGCTCATGATCTCTGGTTTCATTTTCTGAAAAAAAAAAAGAGGGGTAACCGGCTATTTTTCAAGTATTCTTAGGCGTACTTGTCAAAATGCCAGTACTTATGTAATCTACAATTTATATTATTTTTTAGAAATATTATTTGATAAATTAATATTTAAACATTCATTTTACGTAAAAGTAGGTTGTGTAATATCTCTAATAATATTAATATTACGCAGGGCGATTTTTTAACGTGATTTATACAAGGTGTCCTAGAATGCTGCGCATATTTCTTTCTTGAGTAACTCGAGAACCAGTAAAGTGGGCATAAACGGACTACGTTGCTTCGGTAATGTACTGAAAGAAAAATTAGTCATGGTGGATGGACCGCGTATTCTCCGTGAAACCGTTTCACCGAAGTAAAGATTCGCACGTCAGTGTTCAAAGACAGTATTGGGCTCACTATAATTCTTTTTTTTTAACACTACTGCGGGAGAACCTTAACAGTGAATTTGGCTCGGTATTCCTTAATGATTCGGAATTTTCTTTCTTACAACTGCAACAGTTTGTTAGAATGAACACGTGGTTTCAAGAAGACGGGTCCACTTCACATATTGAAAATTATTCTTTGCAAGCTGTAAATAAACTTTTTCTACAAAAAGTTATATCCAAAAGGGACGATGCCGTGTGGCCCCCAAGAAGTTCGAACTTGACACCAATCGATATTTTTTGTGGGTTATCTGAACGCAAAAGTTTACTTTAATTCTCCAGCTAATTTATGGCAGTTAATTAGAGAGGCAGGGCGTTTCTCTAAAGAAAGTGAAAACATCTCCTTGGAGATAAATTGACGTGTCATGGGGCAATTTAGGTCTTGTTTGGAATAGTGCTGGCGCTGAAAAGGAAGATATTTGGACAACATATAAGTCTCCCAAACATGTATTTTAACAATAATTAAATAACGTTTCTTGGAAAAAGTGTCATGCCTAAATTATAATTTTTTTCAAATATGGGGACATAACACTCTGTATTGCAAGTAACGGAATTTTAATTTTTAAAACTTAAACAAGAAGGTAATAAATAGCAACTAATTTATTTTACAGCTTAAAATCTGGTAAGAGAGGACATACCACACTACATTTTCTATGCGGAGTGTTTAAAACGAATATATTACCCTACATTCTTAGATTTGCATCTATGAAACTGGAAGTAACAAAAAATATAAAATACTTATTTTTGTTTTTTAATGAAACCTAAATAATAAACCCTTATATTATACAAGCCGGGAGCTTTCTGCACAATAAAACATTTTAAACGAAATATTTTTAGAATATTAAGTGCTCTCAAAGATCTAAGATCCACTTTTTTTTTATTTTTATGCTTTTCTATATTATTTGTTTATTTGTCGCTATATTTTTGGGTTTAGTACTTGTTTTAAGAAAATTTTATAGTGCAGCTTTTTTACTGGTCAGCCTTTTATATTTTGCTTAGTCTATACTAAGCAAGAAAGTAGCAAACAGAGTTCATTGCAACATGTGCAACAAAGCTTTTGTTTTGTTCAGGAACTGTGAAGGTTTTTTGTAAAATATTAATACAAATAACTTAGGCAAAAATTAAATTTCTTTTAATAAAAGAGGTTAGGTTAGGTTAGGTTAAAGCCTTTGGTTTTAAATAACAGAGTTTCGGGAAAAAAACTTAATGTGAGTGCAAGAAGTGTTTTAAGAGACATGCAACAGCCCATTTTGCGTTAGTTTTTAGGTAGTTCTACAAGTTTTTCGTAGTTTGCTACTTTTTTTGTTTTCTACAAACTTTTGAAAGACTTCAACGCAGCTAATTCAACATCACTTAATTTTTGATAAAATTTGTATCCCTTGAAGCCATTCTTTTACTTGATAATGGCTCTGTATTGCCTTACTGTCCCAAATACACAGAAAACAGCAATACTTGGTAAATCCACCCTGAAGCATGAATAACAGTCCTATACTTTTAGGTTACTACATATCTGCCACCTATACGTATCACAGCTTATTGCCTTTAGAAGAAAGTGACCTATTTTCATCATGTTTCCTTCAGGTAAAATACATGCGCAAGAGGAACAGAGAGTCTTTTCACTAATGGCAGAACTGCTTTTAAAATTATTTTAACAACAAACAATCTATAAACACGCGCGATTCGTCCGAGTCATACGTAGAGTTTAATATTTCCATATCATTATTTGGATTATAAAAAACGAGCATAGCTCCTAGGTTACGGTTCCTAAATATTGTAACTTATTAGGTCATTATGCTCTTTGTACAAGTTGAGGTCCCGAACTAAATCATTTACTTCAGCTTGTTCGATTTAATGAGGTGCATTTTCTTTTCATTCAAGAAATTAAAAACCGTCTTTTTTTGATACATTATCGGGTTCTGCCTTATCATCATATATTTCTAAATCGTCCTTCCAATTTGCCGGGAGAGCTGGAACTGGTAAACCTTCTTCACGAAGAACTAGTCTTATTGTTGAAGCAATAGCCCAGTGTTTCATATAATGGCATTGTTTGCTTTTTGTTAAATAGCCAGATGCTATTGTCACGCAAAAGTAGCAGTCGTTCAAATGATTTGTTTGATCTCGCCAAATCATTGGAACTGGAAAGGGCGTATAAGAATGTTTGCCATTAAACCAGTTACGTAGTTAGATCTGCTGCACAGGTTTGCTAGATATGTGAGGTGACGAGTCCCTATCTTGACCGCTAACAACTCATGCAAAAAACTTGTGATAAGCTACTGTTTTCGTTTTGACGAATATCTAACATCTCAGAGAGAGCAAGGCTAAGGCGACGCTCCTATCTATACGACTAAATAACTCGCACGTGGTTAACAATGTGGAAGCTTTCTACCGGAACCCGAATTAAATTTTATACGACAGTCGCAAAATGGTTATAAACTAGTATAATTTAAGTCGTCTGTGCATAAATTCCAATGCCTAAGTTCTGTCGGAAAAACGTCAGGGTGAGTCATTGTCTCAGCCTCTATGTATAATTTTTCAGAGATCCATTATTCTGGGTTCCTTTCCTGAATCTTGGAAGTTTTCTACATTTCTGCCCATTTTTAAATCTGGTGATAAAAGTGATGTGAAGAACTACAGAGGTATTTCCTTACTTTCACATATACCAAAGCTCTTTGAGGCAATTTTCAACGATCATATATTTGAGTCTTTAAAACACTATATTACGAGTATGCAACATGGTTTTTATCGTGGTCGTTCAACAACTACTAATCTTGCAATATTTCAAAACTACTTAGTGACTTCGGTTGAGGCTGGCAAACAGATCGATGTTATTTACACTGACATATCTAAGGCTTTTGACAGTGTTTGCCATCAGCTTCTGTTATGGAAATTACAGCAAATTGGTTTTTGTAGAAAATATTTTAAGTGGATCAAATCGTATTTATTTAATCGTCGCCAGCAAGTCAACATATGTGGTTCAGTTTCCAGGGAGATTCTTGTGACATCGGGTGTCCCGCAGAGTTCGCATGTTGGTCCAGTTCTCTTTCTGCTCTTTATAAATGATATAATATATTCTTTCGAATTTTCTGAATGTCTTTTATATGCAGACGACTTAAAATTCTTTTCATCAGTTTCCTCGGACTCCAATCATCTGCAGTCTGATATGGAAAAACTCGTCAAATGGTGCAGAACTAATTATCTCTCTTAACATCTCGAAATGTAAAGTGCTACGTTTTCACAAACGTATTAATTCTATACCCTCCACCTATTTCATAGACAACGTAAACCTTAAAGTTGTTAGTTCTTTCACGTACCTAGGCGTTGTTTTTGATGAAAATCTAACTTTTAAACATATAACATATTGATAACATTGTACTAAAAGGTTTTAGACTACTGGGTTTTATAAAGCGACATACGAAAGACGTAACTGATACCAAAGCAATTGGGTGTCTCTATAACTCATTGGTTCGTAGCGTTCTAGAATATTGTTGTACAATATGGAGTGCATCATACCAGTGTCACATCGACAGCATTGAAAAGGTGCAAAATAGGTTTTCAAAATACCTCTTACATAAATTTTTATGTTGGGGGGTTGATATGGGATCAAGGTCTGTCATCTAATACTAGAGCTCTTCTTTGCGGCCTTCAAACCCTTGAATTAAGAAGAAAGACATTTCTGGTCTTTTCGCATAAATTGGTCAATGGGGGGATTGACTGTGAAGTGCTGCTGGGATCCGTCCCGTTTTTAGCTCCTATTAGACCAACAAGACAATCACTGCTATTTGTTGAAAGGTACCACCGAACAAGTTATGGATTTAGTGCATTTGTTGACCGATTAGTTTACAATTACAATCGTCACCTCTCAGAATATGACATTTTCAGACTAAGCACTTTGCAGCTAAAAAGGCAGTTAACCGGATTGGTTTTGTGATATTTTTTGGCCCCTATTGATGTTCGTTTTTGTTTATGTAGTTTTATCATTATTCATGTATTATTTTACTTCATTTGAAAATCTTTCTTGTTGGTAATTTTTGTTTGCTGATCTGACATATTTGACTTCATTATTTATTTATTTGGCGTTCTTTGCGACCATTTGGAATGTTAAGCATTCCGAAGTGTACGTTTCTGAAGAGCCACTTGTCCGATGCGTGCTTCGGTTACGTCCTTAAATTAATAATTAAACAAGATAAGACACATTTGTAAAAATTCCTTATTGGCAATTTTATAAAAAACGAAGAAGAAGAAGCTTTCTGATATTTTTTTAAAAGCTGTTAATTTAGCAATAAGTGTTGGGCAAGCACACTTTGACAATTTTAACTTGTTTATAAGGGGCATCTATACTACAAGGTTTAGACATAATCCACAAAAGAGCGAGAGAGTAGGAGAACAGCAGCTTTTAGATGAAGAAATTAATACAAATCATCTTATTAGAAAAACACGATTGTTCATCGCTTAACGAATATTTTCATCAATTTTTAACTTTCAGTGTGTTTCGAAACCTTAAGTGGAATTTAGACAAGGAGTTCTTTTATGTTTGGTTCATAGACATATATATATATATATATATATATATATATATATATATATATATATATATATATATATATATATATATATATATATATATATATATATATATATATTTGGTATCAGCCCAAGTTAGTTTTATTCATGCATAATATCTGTCCAATTTTTTTGCCCTGAAGGTGACAATGTATCGAAACGACGGCAATTATTTTTCCCTTTGTCGAAGAAAGTATATTTTACTTTTTCTTATTTAGTAATGTACACATGGTAACGAGAAGGCATCAGCTTGCTACCCTTTAGTAGTCAGTACATTTGTAGAACCAGAACCGGCTTTAGGTATTACTAGGTAGCAGACAAGGACTGCACTCGATAGATGGGCGCAACAAAAACTGCAACGTGAGTGGACAGGAATACCCTGAACTCCATCGCAGGAGTAGTAACGAGGCACTGTCGATCAGGAGGAGGAAACTCCACCCCACTTCCCGCGCAGGTGTAAAGCACGAGCAAGACTACGTACGGTTATTTTTGACACTGCGGTTTTGCAAAGAGATGCAGTCAAGGAACTATCTTGGAAAGATAGCCAGACCTTTATAGGATGGAGAGGTAGATTTAAGGATGGAAACCTGGTGGCGGGTGATGGTTGGGTCTGGGGTAGACTGAAAGGGTCTTATAGGTCTACCAGTCAGGTCTCTAGACCTCCCCCCCAACTACTACTACTACTATTACACATAGTTATTCACTATAAAAAAAATAAAACCCATGAGCACCTGACATTAGCATGCAGGGTAGATGGAAAATGTATTATTTTTTAAATTTGACACTCTATAAGGCGATCAAATGGTTCCCTCCTGGCTGACTATAAATATACTTGATTTGACAATACCTATTCTATAAAAACATCCGAGAAATTTGAGAAAATCCCCGCTATAAGGGACAATGTGTTAGAGTGAGGCGGAAAAAGTTCTATTATACAGAGTTCAATTTGCACCATACCTATCTTTTTGTTATTGGAGCTACCGCGTCCAATAAATTACGAAAATTGATTTTTTTTTTGATTACGACGGTGAAAGTAGAAAGACAACTGAATAAACTAATAGCGAGAAATTTGAAAAAAAGTATATTTTTTTATAATGAGACCCCTTTTTTTCATTTTTAATTCGAAATGTCATGTAAGTAAGTAAAAACCAATCGGATTTCAAATATTTTAGATTCTTTATAAAACACCCTTACAAAAATTTACAAATCGCATATGTGTCTTGTCTTTAGAGGCGCTTATGTTTATTTAGGGGGTCTAATAAAGGAAATCCCTTCGTTTTTTACCCAAACAAATCACGAATTGGAAAGTTCCCCGCATGCCAAATTCCGCCAATATTTTAACCCGAAAGCTAAAAGGTAGAGTCAAATACCCTTTTCAGGCGCCACGATCCGAACTATGCAAGATATATACGCGACATTCGGTTTTCCCGTCGTATTTCTACTGTATTATATGTGTTCCCAAATCCTGTCTGAAAAAACCCATCCTGTCAAACGGAATTTGTAAAAACATATTTTGCCGAGGCATGTCATGTGCTTAGATTGTGAGTGTATTTGTATGTACCTGAAAACTGAGGAGCTTTTGGAATATGTCTCTGTCTCATACAAATCGAATATTCTTTTTATATAAATTGTCATGCCATAATCAGTACCATTTAATTACTTAGCGTATATATATATATATATATATATATATATATATATATATATATATATATATATATATATATATATATATATATATATATATATATATATATATATATATATATATATATATATATATATATATATATATATATATATATATATATATATATATATATATATATATATATATATATATATATATATATATATATATATATATATATATATATATATATATATATATATATATATATATATATAATATATATATATATATATATATATATATATATATATAATGTAGTTTCATTCCGGGTGTACATCCATTCACTACTGTCGTTCTGAAAAGAACAGTTTTGCTGACGTTTCGCCAAAATCACATTTGGCATTTTCGAAGCTTTCTTTTTCGCGTTTGAAGAGACTGAAGTGTTGGTGACTGCGACGCTTCCTTTTATACCCCCACTCGGGGCCGAAGGTTATATCTGCGCAGGCGTTGGTCGTTATTTATATTTTCCGGATGGTGCTGTTGTTGTTGCCCTAATTGCGTTTGAGTTTTTGCGATTTTAGATTTGTCGATTATTGTCTTCCATACTGTTGGTAGTTTTAATGATTCGTCCTTTTTATTCAAATCACCTTGTTTTTCAATTTCTATGGCTTCTCGGATTATTCTGGTCTTATACTGTTCTATATTAGCAATCACCCTACACCCATCGAAATTTATTGTATGGCCGGTTTCCTGATGATGTAGGAATAAAGCTGAGGTTGTTTGTTTATTTCTGATGCTGAGTTCATGCTCTTCCACTCTTGCTGATATTCGCCTGTTAGTTTGCCCCACGTACAACTTTTCACAGTCCTGGCACGGAATACTCTATACTCCGTGGTTTTCCAGTTTGATTTTATCTTTTGGGTTTCCAAGTAGTTTACGTATAGTTGTTTGTCGCTTGTGTATTGTTTGTATGTTGTGTTTCCTAAGAATTCTTCCGATTCTGTCTGTTGTGCCTTTTACATATAGTAAGACTACTTGTTGCTTTCCCGGTTCATAGGTTTTGTTGTTCGTTGTTCGGGTAACCTGTGCATTAATAGCTTTCTCTATGCTGTGATTTGTGTAGCCATTTTTCTTTAAAGCACTAGATATTACCCTAAGTTCGTTTTGTCTCGTCTGTGTTTCAGTTAATCGCACGGATCTGGTTATTAGATTAAACAGCTTGAATTTGTGCTGGGTGATGGTGTGATTTTGCATTTAAATATCTGTCTGTATGCGTTGGTTTTCTATAAACGGTGTATTCGAAATGCCCGTTATGCAGTTTTGTGACCAAAACATCTAAAATCGGTAGTTTGTTGTTTTTCTCTAACCCTAGAGTAAATTGTATTCTGGGGTGGATTGAATTTACTTGTGTCAGAAATGTTTCGAGCTCTGCATGACCATGTTGCGAATCCATAATTTGGTCTTTAAACTTGCTTTCTCAAGAGCTTCTTTCTCGAAGTATATCATAAATAAAGTCGCGACTACTGGTGATAGCGAGGACCCCATTGGAGCACCATCCATTTGTTTATACATTTGCCCGTTGAATGAAAAATAAGTATTTTTAAGGCAATGCTCCGAGAGTTGTATTATATGTGCCTGGAAATTCTCGTTCATAGCAATCTTGTCCAATGCTTCGTCGGGGAATACTGGGATATAATGATTTGACATCTAGGGTTGCTATGATATCGTTTTTTTCAAGGACGATATTTCGTATAATTCGAGTGAAATACTCCTAGTTATATATATATATATATATATATATATATATATATATATATATATATATATATATAACTGTTCTTTTCAGAACGACAGTAGTGAACGGATGTACACCCGGAATGAAAACAACTGCAAAATTTGAATTCACTTGATTAAGAAGATTTTTTACGTTATTTTTTAAACATTGTTTTTTTTAGCCATCATGGATTTTTAACCCAATTTTACAATTTTATTTCTATATCACGCTTACAGCCTGTACGAAATTATATAATCTAATAAGTATTTTTTCAGGCTGATTTTTAAACTTTTTATTAGGTCACAATTTTGTTTTACTGTTTTGGATTTGTACCAAAATTTTACCAGTTCATTCCTATGTAACACTATATTTTTGCGCAAAATTTAAGGTAAGGTTGATAATTCTTTTTTTACTAACAACTTTTCTAACATTTCACTAGGCCGACAATTTGCACCGCCATAATGGATTTTTACCAAAATATCCCCATGTGACCTTTAATTTTTAATAAAACTTTCATGTCAATCGAATGACACCGACGGACTGAAGAAACATCACAAAAAAAATATCGCTTGGCCTCCATTTTCTTCCGCCATCTTGAATTCCTACCACAATTTATTAAGTAGTTATTTTCAGGCCGAATTATTTTTAAATATTTTATTAAGCCGCCATTTTATTTCGCCATCTTGGATTCGTACCAATTGATTTCTACTAATATTTGATTTTCGTGCAAATAATAACCATAAATATATAGTTTTTTGGAAATACATTTTTTTAAGATTTCACTAGGCCGGCATTTTGTTTCCTCATTGGATTTTTACCAAAATGTTAGTCAATCGGGTAAGTAGTAGAACAATTCTCGGAGGGTGATTTTTCACAAATACAATATTCCACTTTTACGAGGGGAGTAAAAATCAGTTGGTCATTTTTGTCATATTAAGCTTTTTAATATTTTTTTTAGGTTTTTCATCATGGAAAAAATAACATTTTTTTAGTGTTAATTAAATAGTATTATGGAACTAATGCTTAGCTAAAACATCCCTAAATCAAAGGAAAAAGGAGGTTTAACAGTCTCCACTTTATGGCACACTTATCGCTCTAGTTCAAAGTGTTGCAGATTGGCGCACAAACTGTTATCTTCTTGCTGATGAACCAAGAAGTATGAAAGCCAACAATGAAAGAGTTTTATACTTCTTTCAAAGTTTAAAAAGAAAAAAAAATGAAGGTTTTAAAAAAATCAGTTTTTATAAATATACTTTTTATTTTCTAATTATTGTTTAATTATATGAATAGCCGGAAATACAAACCTTTTTACTAGTTTACAGACATTTTGCGACTGTGGTGTAAAAGACAATTTTTTGTTAATTTTTCGTCGCTAAATCCGAAAATGATGGTAAAAACTGCCTAACACGCAATTTTTTTAGGAAAAATTGGATTACCTTATTTTAAAAAATAATGTTTGTTGAAACTTTGGTAAATTGGGAGGAATATTTAGAACTGTACGACGATAAGGTATATCATTATCAGAAAAGGACGGTGTGTATTTTCCCGAACAAAATGAATTGAATGATCTAGTTCGGGAACTTCACTTGTCCAAAGAGCATGCTGACTTATTAGGTTCAAGATTATAACAGATAAGTGAAAAATTAGGCTTTGCACATAATCTGGACGAATGGCACTTATTTATAGATTCTTCCCAAATTTTCTCTTGAATTTTCCTAATTAAGGTTTATCGAAAATATAAGCGTTGTATTCTTCAGGTAATGATGCAACTTTTTGTTATTTACCATTTTTTTCTATTTCCAATAATAAAGTGGTGGGGTACATTGAACTTGGTGTTAGAAAAAAGAACTTTTTTTGCTCTTCACTTAGAGCTATTAACTGAGCCGTAATGATGGTATTAGTGGTTACTAGACGGCGTTTTTTCGAAATTCTTCAGATAACACGGATTTTCTCAAAAAAATCAAATGGTATGATATGACTTTTTTATCATGGTTTGATTTAAAGTTATAAAAGGTATAGAATAGTGAAATAAAAAATTTAGGTCCATATTTAAATCAAAAAGTTGTTGATGGTTGCCCGAATCCGAGACGTCGGATTGAAAAACTAACCTGACCAATTTGCAGTGGAGAGAAAGTGACAATGATAAAGGGAAAATTATTTTCATATATCATTTCAACTAAGCCAACAATTATAGAAAAACCATAAAAGTTATTTTTGGTGTTTTTTTTTTAGTTTTTCTATAATTGTAGGCTTAGTTGAAATGACAGATGAAAATAATTTTCACCTCATCATTGTCACGTTCTCTTCTCTACAAATTCTCTCTACTAAATACGGACCTGTAATTTTTATTTTACTATTCGATACCTTTTATAACTTTAAATTAAATTATGACAAAAAAGTTATACCATATTATTTGTTTTTTTGAGAAAAACCGTATTATTTGAAAAATAACCACTGATAGAATCATTACGACACAGTTAATAACTGTAAATAAAGAGCAAAAAAGCTCTTTTTTCTAACACCAATTTTAATGTAATTGGTTCATCCAAAACAGAGATATAAACGTTTGAAAGACAGAAAGTTTAACCTTCCTCCACCACTTTATTATTGAAAAGAGAAAAAAATGATAAATAGCAAAAAGTTGCATAATTGCCTGAAGAATACAATGCTTATAATTTCGAAAAACCTTAATTAGAAAAATTCAAGACAAAATCGGAATTTTCATTTTAGAGTTGCGTTTACGCCCCCTAGCGGGCATTTTTCGAACTTGAAAATAATTTTGAGTTATTCCCTTTAGTTGATTTACCTATAAATATTTTTTCCCCATAATTTTATGATCAACAGACATCGAGTTATGGCCGGAGGCCATTTTTAATGGATGACGCTGTATAATGACAACAAAAAACCATCCCAAGCAGTTGACACGAAGGAAACATACGCAAGAATGTCACTTATTCTAAATGCAATAAGCTATGATAAGTGCCAGATATGTGGTGACCTAAAAGCCATGGGACTGCTACTAGGGCTTCAAGTATTCCTGGTTTCTTTGTCTTTGGGATAGTAGAAAAATGGCTTCAGAGAGTTCAATTTATTCCAGGTCAAGCTAAGGTAAAGTGTATACCGCTTGTTGATCCTAAAAAAGTTCTATTACCTCCATTACACATTAAACTGAGATTAATGTAAAATTTAGTAAAAGCATTAGATAAAGTAGGTGATATTTAAATACCTTAACTACCTATAACAAGTTTTTCATAATCTATGTGATGCTAAGCTTGAGGAAGGAATATTTGTTGGATAACAAATTAGAAAACGCTAAGGGATGAAATGTTTGGTAAAAAAATAGGTGATGTTGAACTAGCTAGGTGGAGGTCTTTTAAAAGAATTGTTTCAGAGTTTTTAGGAGACATAAAAGTAGAAAAACTACAAAAAACTTCTAAAAGAACTACTTGAAAACTGCTGCAAAATGAAAAGTTCTGGTATTGCCATTTAAATTTTCCCGACATTTTTTGGAATAAAATAAGAATAACGCATTCTAAAACTCAAAATCTATAAGTGGTGGACAATTCTGGTTGTTGAATTCGTAATTAGAATGCTTTAATCTCCCCTGTCCAGCATTCATTATCAGTCGCATTTTTTTTTCGTATTTGTTCGCCTTAAACCCTACGCTAATAAATAATAAAAGGCTAAGATCAAATTTTGATTGTAATATGTAATTCGACTAATATTTTAACTCATTTTCACTAAGACGTAAGCTGTATCAACGAATAAAAATTGTGGGATGCATGCAATTTGCATGCATAGTGCGTCCCGATGGTAGTGATTTCGTCAATTTCACTTTACGAGAAACACCGTGTGTATTTTTATTCTACTTAACGTAAAACACACTTCAACTAGTGTAAATATTTGTGTTATGTTTTCATACTTCGTTAAATATGGAGTTTATTGCCCAAATCCGTTTGGGACGCGTAAGCCAAATAACCCAGCCTAATGGAAAACGAAAACATCAAGTCACAAAAAGCAAAAAAAAACGTTAAACAGCAAATGGGGATAATAAGAGAATAAGCTATGTTGTTTATTCTAATGAGGCCTCCGTCAGGAGGGCAGTTCGGGTACAAAATCAGGCTCCTAATTTGCACTCGGCATCCAGATAAGGGGAATTTACAAAATTAATTTTTCTCTGGGGCCACTTCTCGACGAAATTTGAATATTCCCTCAGGATTTTCTACAACAAATCGTAATATTTTCGGAAGCGGAGGTAAATGTTAGGTTAATAAGTAGTGTATGTTGGGATTAAAATCTCGAACTGGTACATGCAGCTTAATGAAACTAGAGTGGAAATATTCTCAAATATCAAATGGAAAGGCTACTTGGATAGAACAAGTCTAATATTAATTTAAAGAAGTAGTAACAATAAATTTTTTTTTGACCCGGTGTTAAGATTAAAACTCTGTCTTAAAAAAAAATTGTATTGATTAATTGACGTAGCTGCTACTACGGATGATGTGTTAAATATTACTAAGCTTTTTTACTTATTTTATATTATGGCAAAAAGATAGTTTTATACCTAGGCGTATCGCGTTTGGGGGGTTTCGGATTTAAGGTGACGAAAAATTTTACTTAAAAAATTTCATTGATAAACACTTTATGATTAACTGAAGCAGAAACAAATTTTATTGAGAAATATAAATTAAAGAGAACTAAAAATTTTGTTGATTAATACAGTATAATAGAATATTCTTCTACCCAAAGTATGCCCATGTTTTATATGAAAAAGGGATTATATAAATTTTACCGATTTTTCGAAAAATAAGGTTGAGCAGGGAGTGGCAAGCTACAACAAAGGAAGACTGACAAAAGATTTCATAAAGCCAAATCTGCTCACAAAAAAACATAATGATACATTTTCACACAACTGTCGGCACTGATTAGGATTGCCAGATGGTCAGGGTTCATCTGGATCCTCCCGAAATTTCATATGATGTCCATACTCCCGACAAAATACAGAATATCCCGACAAAAATGTCGTGATCCAGGGGTGATTGTACTGGTACCCTAGGCACCGAGTCAACAGTGTGCAGGTGAATGTGGCCGGCTGGCATCGTGGGATCCCCGCTCAGCGGCATGGCATGCTTCATCTGGCCGGTTTTTATAGTACTTTGAGATGATGTATGTGCGGTTTTTGGTAATGGGGGTGGTGGTGGTACATACAACATAGTAAACTTGTATCCTTACAGAAAATATCAGGTTTTTTTCAAAATTTCTTGGTAAATCAAGGTAAGAAGAGGTAAGGTAAGTGAGGAAAATGCTGAATTCATGTTTGTATTTCTCAAGGTAACTCATAACGTAAAAATAGATAAAATTGGGGACGTACAAATTTGCAGAAATAGCATGGAACGTGCTCGCTCCATCTGTATAGAAACCAGTGGTTACTAAATTAAACGATGTTTAGTGTGTTTCATAAGAGAGCGATGCTTTCAATATTGTAAACATTAAAAACCTACCTAACAATATGTTAACATAGAAACAGGGATATCTGAAAGGTTGGTGAGTTTCACTAGTTTACAGCCATTTTGCGACTGTGGTGGTTTCAATTTGCAATATGCATTAATGCGCACGTGGATGTTTTATATATTTAAGTTGCTAAAATAAAGTTACTGTTGTAACATAACGCTGCGCGACGTTGCCATATTTACGTTTTTCCTTAGTTTAGTTAGAGAAATTGTGCACAATCCGTCTATACCGCATATGAGGTGTCTGGACATCTACAAAGTCTCAGCACGTAGGGCTTAAAATAATGGAAATACACATTAAACCCGATATAGTTTCATACTTCATTATACCCCGTCGCCGTCAAAGGGTCAGCTACTTATAGAAAGGCCCATGTATACCGGAATTATGTCGTCGCTTCTAGTTCTCTCGATATCAGATGTTCCTAGTAAATACCTGAGGTACGAAACGTCTATAAAAGCGACCGGCCGGCGGCGCGCGGTGTTCGGATCATCAGTATTGATTGGTCTAGCATGAGTAATAATCAGTATTAGACAAGCGAAGTGAGAAGAACAAGCAATAGTATACACCTTATATGTAGTTTTTGGTGAATAAAGTAAATTGACGACCGTAATCATAGTATCACATCTCTCAACGCACGTACGCGACAATACAAAAATGTTTAAAGTACAGAAACGTGGCATAGTTTTTGCTATATATGTGGTTAGTTTACTCCTAACTCACAGAAAATGACAATTAACAAAATGACAAAATTAGCTTATCACTGGTAACTGATTCAATAGCAAACATTCTTCTATGCTCTTTGCAGTTCCAATGATTTTCGAGAAGAAATTATTTGATCTTCATGGAGAAAGTTTGCTAGTTCCAGATCCCTCGGCCAATTGGGAGAAAGACTTAGAAATATATGATGATAAAGCAGAACCTGATAATATATAAAAAAAAACGATTCTTATTTTCCCGAAAGTAAAGAAAAAGCACCCCATTTAAATGAACAAGCTGAATTAAATAATCTAGTTCGGGAACTCCACTTGTCCAAAAAGAATTCTGAACTATTAGGTTCACGATTACGACAATGGAATTTACTAGCCACTGGAACCAAAGTTACAATATTTAGGATCTGTAACCAGGAGCTATCCTCGTTTTTTACTATGCAGAATAAAATGGGTGTTTGTGTTAATCCAAATAGTGGTATGGAAAAAAATTAGGCTTTGCATATAACCCGAACGACTGGCGCTTATTTATAGATTTTTCTAAAATACATTTAAAAGCAGTTCTGCTCAATAATAGCAATAAAGGACCCTCTAATCCTCTTGGGCATGTAGTTGACATGAAGGAAACATACGAAAGTATATCACTTCTTCTAAATGCAATAAGCTATGATACGTATAAGTAGCAGATGACCTAAAAGTTTTAGGACTGGTGGATGGATTTACCAAGTACTGATAATTTCTTAGTTTTTGGGACAGTAGAGCAATACAGAGCCATTACCAAGTGAAAAAGAGAGATCAATTTATTCTAGGCCAAGTAGACGTAAATAATATACCTCTTGTTGACGCTAAAAAAGTCAGTTACCCCCATTGCACATTAAACCGGGATTGATGACAAATTTCGTAAAAGCATTAGATTAAAAAGAGATGCGCTTTAATATCTTAAACAAATGTTTTCTAATCTAAGTGATGCTAAGCTTAAGGAACGAGTATGTCTTAAACCACAAATTAGAACATATTAAGGCATGAAAAGTTGAATTAAAAATTAAGTTATGTTGCATTAACTGCATGGAGGTCTTTTAAAATAATTGTTTTAATGAAAAAATAAGAGTAGAAAACTACTGTAAAAGGGGATATCTCATGTCTCTTAAAATACCCTTCTTGCATTCCCATTTTCACTTTGACACACATCGCCATTTTGTTTTGCCATCTTATTGCTAGCGCAAAGTTCGAAATTAATTTAATACGTTGTTTCTTCATGCCGATTTTGTTTTGCTACCTTGGATTCATACTAAAATGTTACCAGTTTATTCCTATGTAACACTCGATTTTTGTGCAAAATTTGCCATAAATTGGATAACTAGATTTTTTAGTAATAATTTTTTTTAAGTTTCACTAGGCCGCCATCTTGTTCCGGTATATTGGATTTTTACTAAAATATTACCAGGTCATCCCCATATGACCCTTAATTATCGACTAAAATTTGAAGTTAATCTGGTAAGCAATTTTTAACGTATGCCACAAATTGAGAGACAAACCGACAGACGGACCAACGCAATTGATAAAACATATTTTTTAGCATTAAAAATATTTTTTTTGGCCGCTACCTTGAATTAGGACCGCAATTTTACTAGTTCATCTCTCTACCTCAATTAATTCTGGTATAGAGAATTTTTAATATTTTTATTAAGCAGCCATTTTGTACGTCATCTGAAATTGATGCTTTCGATACTGATTACTACTATATATATATATATATATATATATATATATATATATATATATATATATATACATATATAATAGATAAAAATGCGCTTTCACACATCTTTATCAAAAGTTCTTGGTCGGAAAAAAGATATATGTAGAATAGCAGAAATATATAATTTCTGCAGGTGCAAAACGGCCTACAAGAAGAATTGCTTTCGATTATGTCACAGGGTACACTCCTGCGATCATGATTTCTGGGCCTTTACCCTCATCAGGCAGGCTTGTACCCAGACCCATAGGTAATTTGGTGAAATATGCACTATATACATATATATGTATATATATATATATATATATATATATATATATATATATATATATATATATATATATATATATATATATATATATATATATATATATATATATACATATATATATATATATATATATATATATATATATATATATATATATCTATATATATATATATATATATATATATATATATATATATATATATATATACATATTTTATAATTTCCACGTTTTCCTCCATTGAATAAGCAATTTTAAATCTACTAAAAATAAACAATTCAATTAAGTATTTACTTAATACTCCTAAACGAAGGAAATCGTTAGAGACAGTGAAAATCAATATCAGATATATAGGGTGGGCCAACGAAAATGTTACACCCCGATTTTCCATCTTTAAAATTAAGTTCGCAAAAACGCATGGATTCGTTGACTTTTCAGCTTTTTTCATCCCCCTAGCTTGGAGGAGAACAACCCCTGAAATTTGAATAGGGGAGAGGGACCGTGCCGTTCTTTATGACGCTTTAATTTTCATTTTCATTTATCATTTTCAACCACAACGAAATGACAGCTTGTTAAAATTTGTTACATATTTGAGAGTCTGGATACCAAATAGACCTCGTTTTAGGGTCATATAGCATTCTATGAGATCTTCAAATGAAAAATCGACGGATCATTTTCATTTCAAAGCTAGAAAATCGGGGTGTACAATTTTCGTTGGCCCATCCTTAAGTAAAGCAAGTAAAACTTATGTTTATGATGGAATAATTTTTAGTTTTTTTAGTTAAATTTTGATTATGATCAATGATTTAATATTGATCTATAAATCGACCTTAATAAGCATGCTTGACGATTATGCTTGCTATTATAATTTATTACCATAAATGATCCAACCGTGGAAACACTCATTCCTTTTTAAAATATACTATTTTTAGTAGAGTTCAGGACTTCATAAAAACAGGATAATTTTATCGCCACCTCCTAACGTCTTGATATTTCAGTCACATCGCGAAACAAGTTCTTCCGAATCGACCTCACGCAACGGAAATTGAAACGTTTTTAGCACAGAAACCCCAAGGGTCGCCTATATTTTAGCGTGAAAGCTAAAAGGTAGACTAAAATACCCCTTTCAAGATATAATCTCAACTATACAAGATATATATTAGGCATTAGGTTTCCCTACCGGGTTTTTACCCCTCTATTTGTCTGCCTCGAATAATAGCCACGAAAGCAAATGTGGGGGAGCCTTTTTTCGGCAAAAGGAATGATTGCCTATTTTTAAAAATGAGTGTATATTTTTATTTATTCCCGAAGCGTGCCTTTTGAACGTGGTAAACAGATTTTTTTTAAGTCTACGTGACATGAATACATCTTTTGTGAAAAATATAACATAAATAAATCTGCAGAAAAGTCTCAGATGTTAAGTGACCATGGTTCGTGAATTTTAATGGACCCAAATTATTTTCACTGACGAATTTCGCGTAAATTGAAAGTTGTCCCTATATTAGAAAAACTGCATTATTCTCTTACAAATTGTTGGTAAAAGGATATTTACTTATTTAAATAACCAAATTACCTAAAAACATGTAAATTAAATACAGTGAAACCTCCCTTAACGGACACCTCCGAACAATGGACACCTCTGCTGAGAGGACAGTTTTGAAGTCACCGATCGTCAGTATATGTATTCCTGTGTATTAAACCCTCTTGACAACGGACACTCTCAACAATGGACATGGACAGTAAAATTTGCAACATTTTTAATAAAAACAGTAACATTTACCTCCTCAGAACGGACAAATGTTTAGATAATTTTTGAAAAACCCACATTTAATGCCGGTATTTGCACATTATGGGCAATATTTAGATCTATGCTAAGAAACGGCGCGGCGCCTACCTATTGTTAATAGCACTAGTTTAACAATAGGCTGGCTTATGCTGTCTGGCTTGTAAGTAAATTGCGGTGAATTGCATAATAAATAAATCACCTTATTTTTATAAAATGTAGTCTCCATCAATATAGCATCTTAGTTTTGAAGTTACTCTGGTGCGATCAATATGTCTTCAAACAAAAGAAAGTTGAAATAATCCAGTACGCGGAAAAAAACAAACTTAGTGTTGGAGCATTAGCCGAAAAATTCTGTGTAGGAAAATCTCAAATTAGTGATATTATGAGAAACAAGAGCGATCTTAATAAGCGATTCGCCGAGACCGGGAACATGAAAGAGAAAAATAAACTTGTGAAAACTGAGGGTGCTGCCATAGACCAAATTGTCTACAACTGGTTTTGTAAAGTACGCTCCAAAAACATTACAATATCCGGTATCATAATAAAAGGAAAAGCACAAGAAATTGCGAAGAATCTAGAAGTTGATGGTTTTAAAGGATCAAATGGATGGTTGGAGAAGTCAACTTCATAATATCTCTTTCAAATCCAACTGTGGCGAAGCAGGGGCTGTAGACTTGATTCAGGTAACTGATGACAAAATTATGTGCTATTATCAAAAACTACGCACCGAAAGAAATTTATAACGCCGATGAAACTTTTTCCGCGCCTTGCCAAAGAAAACCTTTTACTTTAAAAGGCGAAACATGTGCTGGCGGGAAAGCGTCCAAGGAGAGAATCACTATTTTACTTTGCTCCGCTATGAATGGAGTAAAAGAAAATGCACTGATGATTGGAAAAAGTAAAAAACTCCGTTGTTTTAAAGAATCAAGCGTGGAAAAATTGCCACTTGAATGGTACTATAACATGAAAGCATGGACGAAGAAATTCTTGAGGAAAACGTTGACTACGATAGTGAAGATGATGTGCCATTATCGGAATTATGTAGAAACATCAATGTATTCTCTTCCGACTGAACTTCATATCCAGAAATTGATGAATATTTATTCACGGAAAATCCTAACACAAGTGTACGTGAGTGCATCAGTGAATTTCAAAAATGAATTATTTCTTCCAATATCAGAAACATTAAGGAAACATATAAAATGTTAAGGGATATTGAAAACGTTTGTATGTTATCTGGAGATTCGGTTTTAGGGGAAAAAATCTCAGAAGTTGCGCCTAAAATTGAATCTTAAATTATTAAAAATAAGTGAACTAGTTTAAGACAAGCAACACATAATTTTTTAAATAGAAACTTTACAGTAGTTTGATACAGTAGAACTGTATCAAAACTGTATATGTAGGTATGTAGTATAATATTTTATATTAGGTAGTACATTTTTATTGTATGCATATACAGTGTGTCCCAGATTCGCATCTCTATACAGGGATCTCGGCTCCTATTATACCTACAGCAAAGGTTAAGGAAACTTATTGCATTCGATATCCGGCTTCAGATTTACGATTGATCAATTGTTTTTGGAAATATCGGGGAAAAACTGAAAATGGCGGATTTTGTTTTTGGCCAGTATATCCAGAACGGTAAATTTGACAGCTGCCAAAATGTGACATTATTCGGACACATTTTTAAGACAAATAAGATGGCGTATACGACACGTCTTCATTGTTTTTTCTTAACCCGCAACCCGCCTCAACTTTCATTTTTCCTATGGCCGCCATATTGGATTTTTCTATTTTTGGAAAGAGCCTAAAATTTCCAGTCTACTGATATCTCACAAGTGCATTAAAGATTTTAGTATCATCGAAATATTACACTTCGTAAAGTTAGGTTTCAGTTTTTTCTAAGGAGGCCATGATTTAAAGTAATGTTAGCTCTCAATGCTTTTCTAAGCAGGCCATGATTTATCTGTAACAAAATTGGATTTTGACTTTGACGTTAAGTTAAATAGTTGAAAGTATCAAAGCTGTGTTTTAATAAGTAGTAGGTACGCTTTTATCCCAATAAAATCATAAATCTGACACATAAATTACAAAACCTGTGGAAAATGGCCGGCATTCCGTATTCAAATGAAGAAAAGTTTGACATGTTGGCTCTGTACTTTCAATCATACAGAAATGCCGACGTTACCTCAGCAAGGTATTTTGAGATGTACCCCGAACGACGGCAGCCTCATAAAACAACCTAGAAGCGGATACAATAATAACAATGAAAATCGAGACAGAAACATTTTGCAAGCTATCAACGAAAACCCTAGTGCATCGGTAAGAACAGTTGAACAGGAAACTAATGTGCCAAAATCAACAGTCCAGAGAGTTTTAAAAAAGAATAAGTACCATCCATACAAACCCATAATAGTACAAGGACTTAAGGAAACTGATTTTCTAAGACGACTACAGTTCTGTTAGTGGTACACTAGGAGATGTAATGAAAATCTTGATTTTGTAAATCATGTCTTGTGATCCGATGAGAGCAGGTTCACGAATTGTGGAGTCTTTAATAGGCATAACCATCATCATTGGGCTGTGCAAAATCCTCACGAAGTGGCAGAGAGACGTCTACAGATCAGATTTGGAAGTAATGTTTGGTGTGGGATCATTGGTAAGTTAATCTAGCCAATCTTTTTTAAATAGGCACCAAATGATGGTCAAATAATAATTTTTTTTTTCATTTAGTTCTTTAGTGATACTAAAAGAGTATAATCTAATAAAAAAAAGTAAAACGTTCTACTCTAGTCAGTCAACTTACTTTTTTGATATTGTATTACATTTTTATTCAATCATTTTGTATTGTAGTTTCAAAGAACCTATAAAAATAGAATTGGGTTCTATAAATTTATTAACACTTTATCTAAATTTTCTGCAGATTTGGCTAATTCTCTAAAATTGTCTTGTCTCAATTTAATGATTTATTATTACCCGGGAAGCCTAGTTCTTGCGTTATGAAAAAAATACCATATTATTCAAATGTCGAGTTAATTTTCGATTTTCATTATGATTTATAGAAAGGCGTTCAGCTGTATTTCCGAATAATTTAAATTTTAAAGCGCAAGGGGTTTGTTCTTTTGATATTTTATGTTTTATTAAGGCACGGTATACTTCTTTAAGATTATTATATCACTGAAATAAATTGATTTAGTATTTCCGAAATTAGTATGCAATACCAACAAAATAATTTTTTACGGCTATTACTTTCCGCTAACCAAATATGTTTCTCTTCTTCATAATAAAGCTGAATAGGTTTCAACTGTATACAAGCTCATTCATTACGGGATGTTTCGATAATTTTTTTTTTGGAAAGAAAATATCTACTTTTTAATAAAGATAATTTTTCCTTTATAATTTATAGTTTCTAGTACCACCCGGCCGACCCTGCCGCCCTTGACTGTTGGGCACCTATTTATAAATTATTAATCATTTTAGGAAACCGACTTATTGGACCATTTTTATTTGACTACAACCTAAACGGGCAGAGGTACCTAGAGCTTTTGCGAAACCAGGTTGTACCAGCCTTACGAGCTATTCTAACGGAAGATAAATTAAGAACTTCGTTTCAACAAGCTGGATGTCCGGCTCACAATACCATTCAAGTCAGGAACTTCTTAAGAGAGCAGTTTGACGAAAAAATAATTTCTTTAAATGGTCCAATATCTTGGCCTCCTAGATCCCCTGACCTGTCGCCTTTGGATTTCTACCTCTGGGGTCACACGAAGAATAAAATCTATGAATTTGATCTCTCTGTGACCATAGAAATCCTGAGACAAAAAGTCCTGGACACATTTAGAAATATTAACCGAAATACACTTACCAGGGTTGTACGAAAAACCAATTGTCAAAAATGTCTCAATGCAAATGGACGTCATTTTGCAGATTTGTAAATTAATGTTACCCACTTACAAAGTAGTTAAAGCTCATTTAGATTTTTTAAGTCGTTATTTACGTTCATGTTGTATTGAAAATTCAACGCGTTCAATACATTAGTTACTTATTAATGTAATCTTGTGACAAATAAATCATGGCCTGCTTTAAAAATATTGAAACCTAATTTACGAAGTGTGATATTTTGATGGCACTAAAATCTTTAATGCACTTGTGAGATATCACTAGACTGGAAATTTTAGGCTTTTTCCAAAAATCGAAAAATCCAATATGGCGGTCATAAGAAAAATGAGAGTTGAGGCGGGTTGCGGGTTAACAAAAAACAATAAAGACGTGTCGTATATGCCATCTTATTTGTCCTAAAAATTTTGACAGCTGTCAAATTTACCGTTCTGGATATACTGGCGAAAAACGAAATCCGCCATTTTCGATTTTTCGCCGATATTTCCCAAACTTATTGAGCTATCGTAAATCTGAAGCCAGATATCGAGTGCAATAAGTTTCCTCTAAAACTTTCCCCATTTAACCCCTTTGCTGTAGATATAATAGGAGCCGAGATCCCTATATACAGAAGCGAATCTGGGACACACTCTATGTAAGTAAAAGATGTTGGTGTATACGTAGTAACAATTGTATTAATAATTTGTACTATGCACATTATTTTTTTTTCTTAAAAATTAAATATTTTTTTAAATAAAATTACATTGATATTTAGTTTGTTCACTCCCTACAACGGACACCTCTATACAACGGACAGTTTCTGCGGCACGGCTACTGTCCGTTGTTGAGAGGTTTTACTGTATATATAAATGCGACAAATAAGTTGCTAACCCTTATAACTGTTCTCATTGCCAACGTAATAAAATGAAATTTTCGTTGGTTAAACAGATGATAATTTTTATTTTTCTCTTTAATATAACACTATTATAATATCTGCTTTTATTTCTAAATCTGACATTTTTAAAGTTTTTATTTAACTTCACTTGTATCCGTGTTTGGATCAAATCTTGCAAGTCACTTTTGAACCAGTTCCCCTTATCGGAATTGACAGAGAATTGATATACAAACATAAACCCGATGATAATACAACATTATGGTCTTCAATGGTAAATGCCTAATACAGAGTGCGTCAGAAATAATGCTAAAAGGTACAAAATGAAATAAATACAAGAAAATAATTTTAAAAAAAGCTTTTATTTATAAACTGTTGATCTGAAAAGTAAAAAATAGTCAAACTTACATAAACACGAAGTTTTTAAAGATTTAAATATTTTCTTAAAATTATGAGGCTTTATTTCTAGTGTGATGACATCTCAGGCCTCAAGTTTTGAAGAAAATATTCAAATTTTCTTTGTTTATACGAGGGCCTTTCAACAAAGGCTAGGACTAGTACTACCAAAACTTTATTTATTAATCTTAAATAACAACACTTTTATCAGGCTCTATATAGTCCTCCTGTAATGCAATAATCTTATCCCAATGGTGTTGCCATTGTTCAAAGACATGTCGGAAGCCATTCTTTGAGAGCTTCTTCAAAACCGCCTCTAAAGTCTTAACAGCATCCAATTCGGTTTGAAATCGTCGTCCTTTGGGGTCTTTTTTTGCTTGAGGAAACAGAGAGAAGTCGCATGGGGCTATATCAGGACTATATGGAGGATGCGGTACAGACCTGATATTTTTAGTGTTCAAAAACTCTGTCACTATATTCGCTAGATAAGAGACAGCGTTATCATGATCCACTTTCCAATCAGCTCAGGTCGTTTTTTGGGGATGTGATCCTTCATCAACTGGAACAAAACTTGTTACTGTACTACCATGTGCGTATACACCTTGCCTTTGTGATCAAAAAATGTTATGATCATGGCTTTAGTGGCAGATTTTTACGCACGTGCTTTTTTTGGAGGTGGTCCTGCTTTTTCTATCCACTAGCAAGTTTCAGCCGCAGTAATAATGGTCTTCCACATTTCTTCGCCTTCTTCTTCAAAGCATTGTTTCCAGTATTCACAAACCGCTACCCTATTCGCTTTTTGATCTAGTGTCAGTATACGCGAGTATATGCAGCGAGCACAAACTCTAGACATGTTTAAATGCTTATGTAAAAGAGTAAAAACACTTCCAACAGATATTTTAAAAATATTTGAGAATTATAGGATAGTCAGACGTGAATCTGTGCGAATAATTACTGCTGCGGTATTGATGGTTTCCTCAGTTAGTGCCACAATAGGAGCACCTCGACCACCTTGCAACTCACAACTTTCCCTGCCATTACTCGACTCTTTATGCCATCGAAAACAAGCAAATCTTGCCATAGACAATTCCCCAAAAGCCGTATTAATTTTCCAAGACGAACACAAAATTTGATCGCATATCTTTGTTCTTTCAATTCATCAATCACGATTCTTAGAGCCGCGGTAACAATATCTCAACTCTAGAGCGGCGTCAAAATCAAATAAATAATTTAGGACAACTGACATTTGGCAAAATGAAAAAAGCCTACTTGGATGATATTTTCTGATTTTTGGCGGTATGTAGCTCGTTTCACTGGGCCGTAAAAAATTCAGTCCTAGTCTTTGTTGAAAGGCCCTCGTATAAGTTTAATTACTTTTTACTTTCCAGTTTAATAGTTTATAAATAAAAGCTTTTCTTAATGTTTTTTTACAATTTTTTTTTAATAATAAACTTAAATGCATATTTGCAGATTTCTTTGAAAATTGCACGTTCTTGTTGTTACCAAATTACTCACCGAAAAAATTATGTTTCTATCTACTGTTTTCCTCTTCCACATTATTGTTATGCTTTCTTCTAACAAAAATCCTATTCACAACTATGCCGACGATAGTACACTTCACAACATAAAATTTCCCAAACCTCTTTACAAGACTGAAATTGATGATAGGCGTAGACTAACGACTTTATCTCTAAACCAGACCTTATTAAAATAGTAGAATGAGGAGCAAATAACCTTGTCTAGTTTAAACCCCCTAAGACACAGTCATGTTTACTATTGCTCGCATAGATGTTGAGCAGCCTCTCGTTCAATCCTTAACATCCTTGAGTATGTCTAACTTAGAACTACTGATTGATGATCCTAACATCACAAGGAAGCATGCATAACTCTGTCTCAGTTTTACAGATACTACCACGGATTCTGTTCTGATAAATTCTTATCCATTATGCCTTCCTTAGTCATTTCTACCAGGGAGACACGAGCTTCGACCCACTGACATTCCTTTACCATCCATCCCCAAAGAACAAGAATATTTCACTTTTTCATATAGGGTGTCCGATTTAAAAGCAGAAGTCTGGAGTAGAAATTCGGAAATAAAAGAAAATATGGGAACGATGTCATCATAAAAATGTAAAATTAAATTTTATTTAACCAAATAAAATTTCATTATAATATTTGGCAAAGAAAAAAAATTAGGGATAAGACGCTTATTTGTGGCACCCGGTATATTAGAAAAATGCATAAAGTAGCTGTATGTAGCAATATGTTTGAAATTTCAACCGGTTAATAATTTTTAAATATGAAAATGTTTGCCTTTTTTTATGTACCTAGTATAATAGGTATAAGAAATGAAATTGGGTCTGGGTACTCTTGAAGTTTTTTTACTGAGCCGAACTGCTTTAACTACCGCCTATTAATATAGAACATGAAATCGCTTTGTGTCCTAAAATCAGAGAAACCATTTCATATACCCCCAAAATGCAAAGTATAAAACAATAACGTCGTGTTTGACTGTACTACTCATTTATTATTTATTATTAAAATTACTTTATTAAGTATATAGCTTGAAATACTTTCTGGAAATTTAAGTTTTGGGTAGGATTTATGAAATTTATTCTAGTTTTAAATTCATATCAATTTTTATATTCAGGGCCTTTCGACAGGTTACCTTTAACTTTCTAAATCCATATCGGGTTAAATATCTGTGTTGTCAAAGTGATTGATTTGACTTTAGCCAAAGTATCATCTGGCAAATCTCACTTCCAAACTATCGAAAATATTCTTTAAAAATTAGACAATTAAATTTTTTACGGAGACTCGATTTTTCGCTCCTAGGATGAAAAATGTAAATTTATGTTTAGTATCAAAGAGATAGAGTTTTTTATTTGTTCAATCGTTTAGTTCCAAGTGGTATTTCAAAAGGTTCGTAAAATTTAGCCCTAAGTCAAAATAATCTACCGATCTCTACAGCAAACGAAGGCAGACATTGCAGTTTCGGCCCTAATGGAGTGCTCAAAATTATTATACATTCCTCGAAAACTTAATTATTTTGCTCCTTCTTTCACCAGCCAGCAAACACCTCGGAACCACGCACTGTCAAACATACCTTCTCGCTAACAGTTGTTATCAACTTTATTACACGACTTGTACATTCTGAGACTTCTTTTACATAAAATGAATCTATTTAGTAATTACAGTGACTTAATGTTAATAATGACAGTACCTTAAAAACTCTATCTCAGCCTCCAATGCACGTATTGTAATTACTTTTTTTAATAGGCGGAAAACTAGCAGCTACTCGAATATCAATTTAAAATTATAGTTGTTTTTATTTAAAAGTTATTACCCGTTGAAATTATAAACAAATTAATATGTTTTTTACGCCATTTCCGATGTTTTATTTTGCAAATTTTTTATTTTGTAAGCAATTGCATATTATGGTATTAATCACAACGAACAAAATGAAATCTTGTAGAGGTCTCTATTTGTTCTCGTTTGCAGAAAAATGCCTGTTTAAATATTGCCTCGCGGGAAAAACTAGTAAGGAATAAAAACTCGTTGAAAAATAAAATCATAGCGACAAGCTTTAGCACGAACGGCATAGGGTATATTTGTGCGAAATTTTAAATCTCTAAATTACATATTGCAAAAATCTAATTTTTTAAGCTTTTCCCGATTTTCTCAGAAACGAGACAAATTTTTCACCGGAAAAATCTTAAAAGATAGAGTTTCGAAACATTTACAACTATTAAATGAGACCAACCCATCTTAATATAGAAGAAAAAAACATGGCATTTTAGGAAATTATTTATATATCTCCCTCAATAATTTTTGGATTGTTTAATGTAAAATAGCGATGTTTAAATGCACTTAAGCAACTCACAAAAATATCTATCTTTTGTGCTACTTTCCTGAACTAATGTGAACGCATCGGCTTTGCAAACCACTTGCGTTTAATCCAGGCATTATCGGTTATATGATAACCAGTATTGTCTATCACTGCTTAAATACGTCTTATCCCATATAACAAATAAAATGGTGCCTCAAGTGTTTAGCGGGTGATGGTGAGTACGTACGGCTTTCTTTACAAAATCTCCGATATTCTCTATGGGATTAAAGTCGGGAGATCTTGGTGGTAAATTCAAGTGATTAATTTCGTAAACTTGCATTTTATTAAGTACACTTTCAGCTTTGTCCGGAAGAATTTCTTGAAACCGACCAAGCCATACGCGTCCTCTAGTTTCTCTTCAAATCCTTATTCGTCTTGAAATACTATGAAGGCACACTTGACTTATCTGTGAACATAATATTGCTCCATTCTGAATTCTAATCTGTTCTCTCGCGACACCAGACTAAGCGATTTTGGGTATGTTCAAGAGTGCGAAAGACAGAGTACCATGGTCCTCGTACCTTTAAGTTAACCACATATAAGAAATTAAGCATTGGTTTGTAGGTAACCTTAACTCCGCTAGCTCTTGTTAGATTGCCATCTATCATCGGAGCTAGTATGGATACATTTGTTCATGCCTTCAAAGCAATAAAGCGGCCTTGCATTCTGGTAGTAAATCGTGGTCTTCTAGTACGAGGTCTTTGAAACATAGAACCTGTTTTTCGAAATCTATTATCCAATCTACTAATTACTTTTTGAAAAAGTTGATCTGCATCTACAACATCAACTTTTGGCATGCCAACTTTTAGCATACCAATAGCTCTATTAAAGCTTTCGATGGTGAAGAGCCATCGTTTCAGTTCGAAGAATATTAAAATACTTCTTTTAATACTGCAATTAGTGATATCTTTAGTGACATTTTAAACCCTGATACTTCAAATTTCAAAGCATACCAAGTTTTTGATATTCCGCTTTTATGAGTGTAAGAGATATACAGATAAAACATCACTATACTAATATTATGGTATTTTCTTTAAAAATAAAGATACGTTTATCCCTCAAAAAGTAAAATGTTTTTGAATAACCAGGCTTCAGAACTACTGACATACAGTTTGAATATTGCAGGAAGCTCGTTCTACAGGATGTTTCAAAAATTGATGAAAACCACATGCTTGTTTGGCCCCTGTATCTTATTCAGTAACCAATTTTAGTTTGTATTATCCCGAAACCATTTTCAAAATCTTTTTTTAATATTCCTATCTTTTTTCCACATGTGTAGTAGTCTTTCATTCTATGTAGATTAAAAAGTTTAAAATCTTTATTAAGATTATTTCTATTATTATATATTATATTATTTCTAACTTGTAACAAAACTAATGACAGATTTAATGGAAAAGTGATTATTTATACTTCCATCGTAAGAATGAGGTATTTTAATTGTGAAAAATTAATCAAATTTGTAAATCTTCACATTCAAGCATTCCTAGACGCCAAATAACACGTTTTCAGTCAGTATGTATGTCTATAATATGCCTGTCTGCCGGACGGTCTGTTTGTTCACGGCTTAATTAAAAACTGCTTACATTCAAATTTTGCAGAAAAGTCTAATGTGAGATGAAAATAAGCTGATAAAATTTTAGTAAGAATCCAAGAAGGCGACACAAAATGGCGACCCATTAAAATGTTTAAGAAAACTTATTAGAATTAGGTGCAATACAGAGATGAACTGGTAAAGTTTTGATACGAATTTAGAGATGGCGAAGCTAAATGCGGCCAAATAATATTATAAAAAATTGGTGAAAAAAATCTTATTAAATTGATTTTAATTCTTGAACAGAAAATATATGTGGTGGTAAAATATTAATATGAATTCATTATAGCAAAACAAAATAGTGGCCTAATAAGATATTTAAAAAATTAGTGAAAAAAAAACTACTTATTCAATTAATTTTAAGTTTTGCTCAAGAATTAAGTGAGATATGTAGAAACTTTTAAAATTTTCATATGAATCCAATATGGTGTAACAAAATGGCCAGTTCTTTCGAAGAAAACTAAACCTACTAGTTGGGCAGCACTTAATTAATTAAAGTGCCGACAAATTATTAATAATTCCGAAGGACCAATTCTATTTATTTAATTGCTAAGTAGAGAACAAAAATTAGGGGCGTGCAGTCCATGGAAGCAAGGGAAGCAGTGCTTCCCCAAAAAAAATTACAAAACATCTTCTAAAATGTAATTTTGAAATAGGAAACTATTAATTTAGTTTATATTAAAAATACTAAAATATTATCTTAATTATCAAGCCCATAATTAATGCGGCCTTGACTCCGACCCAGCCACAATAGAATATCGAATAGAACCTATGCGGGTCGCTAGCTTCTCTGCAGCTAAGTCCTGTATGCTTGATTTCCTGTGAATCGAGCCAGAGGTTATTGAACTTTCCACCGGCTGTTTGCAATTTTGCATTTCAGTCGCGTGCTTTAAGCGGTGGCGGAAGCTATCGTTGGAGTAGGTTCTTTGTTTGAACGGCTATCCGTGTGTTGTGTGATACGTACGTCGCGTCGTGCAAGGTACGATATGGAAGACAATAATACGGACGTGGATATGCAAATACCGTCAACTTCAACTGTCGGTAATAACGTTGAAAATTTTGGAGAATTTAGTAAGAAGAGTGTGTGTGAATGTGTGGCGTGTGCCTTAATAATAAAGGAATTTTCAACATTAAACTTCACTGATAAGCTTCAAATAATTTCCAAAGGAAGGGCAAAACCTATGAAAAATTTAACCACAACTGTATTAGACATTTTTATCCGGAAAAACGATACGAACAATTTAAATGGCTAACAGGGTGTGAAAATATAAGTAAATTATTTTGTTGGCCATGTTTACTTTTCTTCAAATAGAGGAAATTTTCAAGATTTACTTAGTTTAATGGCTAAATAAAATCATTTAGAGCAGTCCAGCGTTTTTCGCGGAAAGTCGAATCAAATCCAGAATGATTTCATTTCCGCGGTTGCAACCATTATTCTAAAAAGAATTAAGCAGGAGATTGGCGAGGCGCGGTTCATTGCTATTATTCTGGACGAAACAACTGATATCACTAATTCTAGCCAATTATCTATATTAATACGCTACGTTAAAACAGACGGAAATATTCAAAAGCGATTTTAAGGTTTTAAGAATGTGTCCGAAAATCGTACAGCAGATGCATTATATACCGTAGATTATAACGTTACTAAAGAAATTAATGGAGAGAAAAATTAGTTGCTCAAAGCTATGACGGAGCTGCAGTGATGGCAGAACAATTAGGGAGTCTGCAAACTAAAGTTCGAGAAACTTTCCCATGTGCTGTGTTTGTCCATTGATTTGCTTATAAATTAAATTTAGTTTTATCCCAGTCCATCAATCACATTAAAGAGTGTAAATTTTATTTTTCGTTACTTTAAGTGGCATGGCTGCTTTTTTTTCCAAGTCAACAAAACGGACACAAGCTTTGGACTCCATTGTCCACAAACGATTGCCCAAAGTAGCTCCTACTAGGTGGAACTATAATGGAAGACTTGTGTTAACAGTATCTGAAAATCGTGAATCACTGATTGTACTATTTGAGAATATAATAGAAAATAATGAAACGTGGGACTCAGAAGCAATAAATAGTTCGACGGGGTTTCTGGACTGTTTGAAACGAGATTTTAATTTTAATTATTTGTTGAACATATTTTCAGAAATATTTCCATTCTCGGACAATGTTTTTAATATATTACAAACTAAAACAAATGATATTGCTTTTTGCCTAAAAAAGTGGATGATTTTTAGTCCATGTTATGCCAAAAAAGAGATGACTTTGACCTATTTTGGGAGAAAACGAAGACGTTAAATGTAGAGCCACAAGCCAAGCGTCTTCGAATAGACAAGATTGGAGAAGTTCAAACATCATACAGGCGCCTCTTTTATGAAATAATCGATCAAATTCAGCAACAAACAAACTATAGATTTAACGGTTTAAATGATTTTAAATTCCTCGAGCTCTGCAAGTTTGATGCATTTAAAGGAAAAACTTTTCCAGAGGATGCGTTTGAATCCCTTCTTCTTCATTATGGCAAGTTCTTCGATCGAGTGTTACTGCGATCTGAACTAAAAGTGATTTACGAAACTGATGACATTAGCGCAAAAAATAATTTTTAATTTTAAAAAGACAAGGAGCTGGAAGATGCCTTCACCGAAGTGTCGAAATTGTGTGAATTAGTATTGACAATACCTGCCACAAGTTCATCAGTAGAACGCCATTTTTCAACACTTAAACTCAAATATGTCGGAGCATCGACGTTTTTATGATGACGTCATTGACGAATTTGCAAAAAATGATCCATGAATCGAATTACATTACAAATAGGTAAGTTTCTAAAAATTGCTTCCCTTTCTTAAAATTTCACCGCACGCTCCTGACAAACATTGTATTCATAGGTAATTTAATTGCTTTTATTCTACTCTCTTTAAAAAGCAATTTACTCTTTTCCGTTCAGAGATAAATGTAAGATCTAAACCAGTTTTGTAGTCGTCTTGAGTAAGAAAGTAACTTTACCAATTTCTTTGTAGATTGCAGTACCCGTACAAGAGCAAATACTATATATAAGTATACACAAATGGGTCCAGACACTTGGGAGTCTAAATATGTAAACTGGCCTTGCAGCTTAACAGAAAAATTGTAAAGTAATTACATCTACTTCAGAAGCGTAGATATTAACAACAAAACGGGATTGCCGATCAGTTTTGACCTAACAATATCTTCTTAACGAGGCGTAAGGAATCAAAAGTAGCTTTTTCTACCAAAAAAAAAAAAACTTGGCAGGAAAAATCACCCCAAAGCAACACAGCTTCAATAAGCAAGGCCTGCAGCCAACTATTTACTCGTTCGAAAGCACTAAGCGTTCTTTCGCTCTCTTAGAGGCATATATAAAGAATAGGTAAATTCATTATAATCAAGCGGATGTTATGCAGTAGTTAGCATTTTTGACCGGGAAAAGGATTTAATGGTTAAATTAAGTCATTTTATTCTCTGTTCAGGATGCGAGTGTTCCGAACAGGCTTATTAAAATGTTTGAAACATAATTATATAATATTGGTTTATTTTCCTTTAGCCGGAAATTTCCTCCCGAATCCTTTTTTTTTTTACTTCAAAAGTGAAAAAATTACAATTTATGTGCATATATTTATGTCATATTTCATTATATCCTAAAGTAAATGAAGTTTACCGCTTTTTATTATTGTAAAAGATTTTTTACATATATCGATTGATAAAAAGGTTTGCGAGTTTTATAAAGTTACTACCTACCGGGCTAATTTAAATTCAGTAGGTTACCTCTCGGTTTCAATTCCGTTCCAGAAATTTTTAGAGAAACGTTATGGAAATCTTCAAGATATATCAAGTTGGCCTGATTATTTTGATAGTATTATGATTAAAGACCAGAAAGGGGAGGAATATGATTATGTTTTCAGAATGGTTATTCGACGTGCAAGGAAACTAAATAGGATGTTTAATCCGTGTGTCTTTGTAAAAAACGTTTTTGCGTCAAAAACTTTGTTAAGTTTTTTTATTATGACATCGTAGGAAAATTTATTGCCCTAAATAGCAAATTTTAATTTCTAATAATAATAAGGAAAATTTTATTAAATAAGGAAACAAAGACAGATGATGTGTTGGATAAATATTAAGAGAAAGAGATGCAGCAGATGTGGCGACTGAATAAGGTGATATAGGACTGCATTCCAACACCTTCATAGACATCCAGAAGGCAGTCCTGCTCAGTACTTGCCACATAGTGAGAAAATACTAACGGGACAACCCATAGAACTAATAGAAACCAGCCCAGTCCTTTTGATGCACGCTTCCGGGATGGGCTTGGAACCCAATATTTGTTGAGAAATTGATTGTCAAATTCGATAATAATAATAATAGTATGTTTATTATCTACCCAAGAAATAATAAATTAAAAGGCTATAATAATGTGTATATGACAATCATTTTTACAATTACGGCTATAAAGGGCAGCTCAATAAGTAACAAGTACGGATTCTTCCTTAAGTTCTGGGTACAAATACTTAACTCTAGATCAATTAAAAAGCAAAACATACCAAACAGATATAAAAATGCTCAGTTAACTAGTTATCATAATCTGTAGGCAGCTCTATGTATCAAATCGATAATAAACAAAGATATATTACATTATATAAAACATCAATAAAAACAGTATGAAAATAAATAAAACATAAAAAATAGGTAAAAACATTGAAATAACTATATTGACATTTAAACAAAAAGGTCATTTCCTAAGTGCGCAAACGTGTATAGGTGTAATTGTGACAGTTTACTTGCTGTGCCATCAAAGTTATTTTATACCTTACCTACCTTTTCTTGAAGGTTCATAATGACAGTAAAGTCAATGTTACATAGCAGGTGGTAAGTAATATTATAGGAAAAAGACGGTTTAAATATTTCTCCGTTATGGCAAGCAACAGGTAATTCGCTATGTAATCGCAAGGATTGTGGACATCGGTCCGAAACGACACCTTATTAAGTAAATACGGAGGTTTCTCCAACTTAAAAATTTTAAAGAAAAAACATGCAGAATAAAGTTTACGCTGGATTAACATATCAAGCCTGCCTGCATCACGTAGTTGTAGATGTGTCCTGTGTCAAAAGCCTTCAGAGAAGGACCATAAACAATGTCGAAAAAATTAAAATGGAAGAACACTTAAGATTGACACAAGTGCTTCTTAGTTTCCTAGTGTGAGCATTGCCAGTATGGAAATATAAATTTTAAAACGGAATACATACTTTTTGATAATGGAGTTATATGTTCTCTAAAACAAAGCGTATAATCCAATATTTGATGAAGTGACTTGCAATTGTCTGGAAAGTTAATACTTTTGCCATCCAAAGTTACATTTAAATTACTCAGAACGACATTTCAAAAATCATCGTTCCTAAAAAGAATTCCAACTGATTTATCAGGATTTACCCTGAGAAGCTGATCTTGTAAAATGTCTAAAAGAGTATTCAAATTCATGTTTATGTTATTTCTTGCTAAAATAGTCTCAGATGCATCAAACGAGTAGTAAATTCGAATGTCATTGGCATGCACAAGATAGTTGCAATATTTAAGTTTTAAGTAAAAATGATATACTTACGTATATTGCATATAGAAGTTGTCTCAAGGACCAGAGACCCCCGGCGATACGCCTTGCGTAACTGATAGGGGTGTAAATAATATACGGTTAAATTTGACCTGCTGAAATCTGCTTGTTAAATATGACTTGATAAAATTTATCGATGAAGGGCTAAATACAATAAAATAATCAAATCAAAAGGCTTAAAATGGTCCAATTGTATCAGAGCATACATTTTTTGGTTATCAATAAATGAAAAATATCATCGGTTACGCTAGATAGTGCAGTAGCATAAGAGTGATCTTTTAAAAAACCCAACTGTTTATACAGTAGTATTTTGAACCTGGTAATGTATTGTCTGATTTGGTTTTCTATTATTTTTTCCAAAATCTTCGAAAGTGTGGGTTATATACTAATTAATCAAAGGTGGATCAATTCAGTAGGGATTAGATAAAAGTAAAACATTAGCGATTTGCAATGCTAGTGGAAAATAACATTTTACGACATACTACATAGCATGAAAAGTGAATTTTTAAATCCATTTTGTAAAACACAAAATTTTGATTATTCGTTAATGGCCCTTCATTGCGAAAAAAACGGTCAACCGATTTTCATATAGAATTTTAATTATTTTTGTTGTATTTTTTTTATTTATTTATTTATAACGGGACTTGCCCAATCACATATTTTCGTTATACATTACTAAAAAAAATACAAAATATTATAAACTATGTCAACACAGAACTATATATAATTCAATAACATTGAACTATCAGTTATTTAAAAAACATGTATGAATTAAAATAATCATGCCAAGAGACTAAAATACTTAAAAACACTAAACATACACAATGACTGCACTTTTACAAATTAAAGATATTACAACGTCCGTTTTAAACAATACAAAGAACAATTAAACATATCTAGCTCAATGCTATTTGCATTGGCTTTCATCCTATTCAGCCTGGAATTCTGACCATACAAAGTACGATGGCGTTCCATTAGCGTTCGAAGATCTTCATAATTGACATTTTCAAGTGGAATCTTAAGTTTAAAAGCTATATATCGTAGGAACTTATTTTCGACGCGCTCAATCCGGTTTACATGTATTGCGAACTAGGCCAATGTAGAGCTGTAGAGCATTTTCCAGCTAGACTCACAAAATCTGATCTCTTAAAATCATATACCTCATGTTATACAGGACTAGACACATCGCAAAGCAAGATGATTTCCAACGCAGGATCGTGACGATTACATTTAACTAGACAGTTTTCCGCACACTCAACAATAATTTCGGACATATCACACAAGACCAAGTCCAATATCACACCATAAGAATTACGCACCACATTACACTGAAATAAATTAAGGTATGGCAACATTTCCGCCAATGGCTGAGCCGCAGCTGAGACGCCCTTTATAAGCACTCCCATGTGATCGTTACTGCACTGTACTTTGGGCAAGTTGAAATCGCCCGCAATACAAACATGCGAACTATTATGTAATTCCAAGACTTGTTCCATAGTTTTGCAATAATTGTGATACACTTCTGCCTTTGACGCTGAGGAATGTAAACACAGCACAGTGTTAGCTTGAGTTCCTGACTTTCTACCGACACCCATATTTCTTCCAATTCCGGCAAGGAGGTTCTTTGAAGCTGAATTTTCTTTGATTGATAACGCTTATGGACAGCTATCAGTAAACCACCATTGCGAGATTCGCCTGTCAGCTCTTGATAATGGTCTTCTCTGAATACAACATAATTCATAAAACCCAATTCAAGACTGCTGAAATCAGTTGTTATTGTTGATGTTTCTGTTAGCATTATTACATCATAATTGAGATTAGAGATGTTTACACAGAGTTCAGACATTATAGTACGAAGACCATTTACATTCTGATAGTATAGCATAGTTTCTATGCCTGACAGCTTCATTTCCATTCCAGTTCCCATGCAATATCACGGATTTACGAAAGTCAAATTTCCTGTGCACTATACTATCAGGCCAAAATTTGTCATTTTCAAGTATTTTACTGTGACTCATATCGACTCCAATTTTAAAAGAACGCGCTTTTTACTTTGTGCTGAGCTGTTGTATAATAATATTTTCTCTTGAAATGCCAGAGTGTTCATTAATATAGTCTTTTATGCAGTCAATAGTTGCATGTTCGGCCACCCGTCCCACATAAAACCATGCCTTTTGTGGGACACCTGTAAAACCTCTGTTTTCCTGAGAGGCTACAATATCAGAACTACTATTGTTGTTGTTGGCAGGGTGTTCACCTTTATAAGGCAAACTTTGGTTTTGCCTAGGAATTGTATTAGTTACGGTAGAGCCCACCGCACTACTCACCTGAGAAAGTGTAATGGGATGGATATCCGAATGTCCAATTATTGGTCCGGTGATGTAGATTAGATTAGATTCTGAAATATTTACTGCTGGAGTACTATTGCCCCTGTTACTATCTGTTTGCTGACCAACCTGAGAAACTACTGGGTTATCGGTAGAGGACTGCAGATTAGCAAATGAGCAACGTTTTTTTAATATCTACTATTTCATTTTGAAGCAGCTCAAATTTTGCATCAAATATCTGTTTTAACACAGTCTCGGCTATCTCTGACAAAATTGACTGAGTAGCGTAATCTGTTTGAGAGGAATTATCTTTTTGTTTAAGTAAAAAAATTTTCATTTGTAAGAGATTTTACCTCATTAGCATAGGCTTCATTATCCTTGGTCCATTGACAACATACATTTATCAATGGTCGCTAACATATTTTTCTGCAAGAGCTCATTTTGTTTTTTATCATTGGTTAACATAGTACATTTTTGAATATAATTATCTAACTCCTCTTGCATATTATCAATCCGTTCAATCCGTTCAATCCTCTCACCACGCTTCCTATGTAAGTCCTTAATGGTTGCTTTCTATTCATTTTTTATATTTAGGTTTTTGTTGTCAGCTTCAAAAACATCTGTTTCAAAATCCTGAGTCATTCTTTCCATTATCTTAACAAGAGCCTCTTTTTGAGCTAGCTCACACCTAAGTTGGTTATTTTCTTTATTTAAATCAGCCACCTTTGTTTCAATTTCGATACTTCCGTTTTGGCATTCCAAAAAGCAAAAGATCCTGTAGCCATTAACAACGACCCAATCACTCCTTCTCCCCATACAACTTGGGTGAAAGACATTTAGATACCGCATGCAACAATAATTACGAATGTCTTTATTTTCACAACATTTAAATACCTTCCATTGTTGCAGTTAAAGTTTCAGAATTTTTAAATTAAAATCGATTGTGTATATTGATCGCCATACTTGAACCTTATACTTTTTACGATAATATGCCACATCAGATATCAGAGGAATTTCAGAAAAAAACTAGACTATATGAGCTAGTGTGTTAAAGAGAGATGGAAAACGCATCTATACATAGTGGAGTCAATGGGAATATGTTGTCCCTTATAGCAAGATTTTTCTCACATTTCTAGATTATCTTTAAAAATAAGTACCAAACCTAGCATATTTATAATTAACAAAAGAGAGATATTTGATTCACATAAGCTGCTGGCCACTTGAAACAGTTCACCTATATTTTTTGGTAAAATTTACCCTTTGGTGAAATTGTAAAAATCAATTTGAAACTTTTTTTTAGTTAGTTTTTTTCTACATAATAAGCTGTAACTTTTTATTAGCCATTTGATATAAAGTTTTCCTGTTAGCGGGCCCTTTAATCATACTTTTTATAATGTGTACAGTCTGCACTACGCAGAAAATATACAGGGCGTGAACAAAATGTAATTAAACTATGTGCAAAAAAAATTATATTTTGGAAAAAAATCATATCTCAAAAAATATCAAAATTTAAAAAAAGTTTCAAATTGTTTTTTACAATTTCACCAAGGATTAGGGTAATCTAACAATTTGAACTTAAAAATGGTTCTTGTAGATTCTCGGAACAAATGAAAAATTGAAAAATTTACAGAGTATTGTTTAAGACTCTGTATAAATAACTTTTTTGCTTACGTAAGTCTTACGCTTAACGTCGGTCAAATGTAATATAATTTGCAAAACATAGCTGAAAACTGCACTTCAGTATCTCGTCTCGTTTTAAAAATATGCGCATTTAAATTTAACCAAAAAAAGTAGGCGAACTGTTTCAAGTGGCCAGCAGTTTATATTATACAGCGTTTTTCCATTACAAAATGCTACTTTGTTTTGCTCTGGCTTAATGACCAGTCCTGTATAATTATATTTTCTTTACTCCAATAAGAGTTTAAAAACTTTAAAACTTTTCTATTTAACATATTTTGCTAAGTTTCATACTTTTGGAAATAACTTTGCATAAATGCTTCACTAAAGGACGGGTGATATTATCAAAACTAAATTCAGAAAATAACACCTTATTAAATTACTAATTGATGTGTTGTATCTGTGTCTATTGACACTTCACACAAAAATATTTCCTGTTACAAATTAAAGGTAACCTACTTCTATAAACGCATATTAAAAGTATACATCCGGCCTCTAGTACAAAGTTAATTGTTTTGGCCGCCATCTTAAAAAATTCTAATGTGAGGTAAAGTGCGGGTCACGAAAGAAAACCGGGTGGTTCCTAAAATAAGGTTCATAGTCTTAAGCAAGCGGAAAAGTAAAATTTGTGTACGCAAATAAATTTTATGTTATTTTATTTGTTGTAATAGTTGCCGCTAGAAGATTCTAGCTATTTCCAGTGGCGCCTATACATTTCGAGCATTTGTTTTCATTTCTATATAAACGCGTTGCGTTGAATTTTAATTATTATTTCGAAGTAACGATGGCGAGCGAAAGAGGAAAAACAATTCGAAGCGGTGCACGTGAAGTTATTGCGAGCGTTATAGAGACTATTACATTTCAAAATCGAGCAGAACGCGCTGCATTTTACACTGGTCTTTCGGAAAGTAGTGTAAGAATATTTCAAAGAGAACATAATGATCGCTCATGTTCAGATAAAATTGACGATGGTGATTTTCAAGTAATTCGACGAACAATAGAGCATTTTTATATAAACTTGAAGAAGGTTCCGACCTGCAAACCCCTACTTCGTGCTGTAAAAAACCAAATAGATTTTCCGTGCGGGTATAAAACCTTAAATTGGCTGTTACGATCAAATGATTTTGTTTGGCGCAAGTGCCAAAATAAACGAAAATTGCTCATTGTGAGACCAAATATTTTTCACTGGAGGGTGAAATATCTATCAACTGTAAGGCAATATAGGCAAGAAGGACGCAATACTGTGTATCTAGACGAAACCTGGGTAGATAATGATATGACAGTGAACAAATGCTGGCAAAGTGAAAGTGTTACAGGTGTTGATCAGGGAATCCGCTCTAGTATTCGCTTCATTATAGTTCATGCTGGGTTAGAAGCTAGATTTGCGCTCGGGACTAACAACTGGAGACTATCATGGACAGATGAATAGAGATAATTTTAAAAAGTGGTTGCTCGAGAAGCTTTTACCTAACATTCCTCACAAATCAGTCGTGGTAATGGATAATGCGTCTTATCATTCTCACGTAGAAGATAAAGTGCCAACTAAACACTCTACAAAAGCTCATATAATATCGTGGCTTAAATCGAACAATCTTGTATGTGATCCAACACGGAGAAAATATCAATTATATGAAGTAATATCAGCCAACAAGCCTAGAGAAAAAAGTATAAAATTGACAGTCTTATACGTAACCGGTCATATACCTTACATAAACACTGCCTCCATATACGTGCGACCTCAAACCTATTGAACTTGCATGGGCAGAAGTAAAAAAATATATTCGAGAGCTCAGCACCGGTGAACTTTAAATTAAAGATTAAAATAAAATACCATTAGAAGCGATTGACTCAATATCGGCTGAAAATTGGAAATCGTATGTTAAACATGTTCGTTCTATTGAAGATAAATACTGGGAAGTAGGTGGCAAAATTGAAACAGTTATATATATATATATATATATATATATATATATATATATATATATATATATATATATATATATATATATATATATATATATATATATATATATGATTTAGTTATCACACTGGGATCTTCAAGTAGTGACGACGAAACCTTATGATTTTCAGAGGAAGACAACAGAAGATTTAGAAGGAATCGAACCATTAGAAACACAGCCGTCAACCTCAAAAATGGCTTAGTTTTTTTTTATATTTTATAAAATTGTTCATAAAGTAGCTGTCAATAAACTGCTTCAAAATAATTAATTTTCTGTTCAATACCGGGTGTCAAAAAATATCTAATATTGCAATTAATATTTGAAAAAATACAGAACTCATATTTTTCCAAAATTAACACATCAATGTAGTTATAGTAGGGGAGTCAGCACTGATTCCAGTGAACCAGATTTATCAAAATTTTAGCAAATTTTTGTCTCCGTCTGTCGTATTACTTTGTACAGGGGGCGTCATTGTAAGGTACTATACAGGGCGTTTCCTAATTGTGTGCTAATGTTAAAGGGGGGTGATTCTTGTACCTTTTTAAAAAAAAGTTTAATATGAACCTAAAAGTCTTAACTTTGGAGATAGAGGGTTTTAAAAAAAACATTTTTTTAAAATCCTAATTCTGATGCTATTATAGATAAATAACTGTGTGAAATTTGATACGCCTCTTTTATGCATAAAAACGCATTTTTTATTAACAATTAATTTTTGAAATTTCTACCAGTGGCGTGCATATGTAATTAACCTAGGTAAATCCGTATGCTCCCTAATACATAGAAGACGTGTATCAAATCTCATGCAGTTACCTACAACAGCATTAGTTTTCTTTTTAAACTTGACCATCCTGTATCTCAAAAGTTAAGACTTTTAGGACATAAAAACACCCCCTTTAAAATTAGCACGCAATTAGGAAACGCCCTGTATAGTACTTCACAATGACGGCCCCTGTATAAAGTAATATGACAAACGGAGACGGACGGCCACTTTTGGCATAACCGAGTAGCCCAAAGTCGAACTGCATAAATTAAAATTTTGATAAATCTCGTTCACTAGATCTGATGGTGGCTGCCCTTGTAAAATCTGTACTTATAAATCGTGTATCACTATACTGGGTGGTCCAATAATAGTGGCCGTAGACAGTAGCCCGGGAACCGTTAATGACAGAACTCAAGAAAAAATATATTTATAGGTAAATCGATCAAGAAAAATCAAAATTAAATCATTTTAAAATTCGAAAGTTTGCCGTTTTTGCAACACAAAAGAGATATAGAAGTGCGGTACACGAAAAAAAAACAGACAAATATAGATAACTATTAGATAGTTCATTAAGCATAGTTACATTTTTTAATTATCTGAAGTGCGTATATTAAAAAAGAAGTGCCATATTATTTAAAGAACGACGAGGCACCACTGGTTTAAAGAGATTTCTTGACCGACCTTCCTAAACCGATTGATTCCGCCCGGTTTTCTTTCGTGCCCCGCACTTTATCAAATTACAGAAAATTCCATGCTGAAAAGAATTCGTTTCGTTTTTTTTTTGTGTTTTAGTTTAGTTTACGTGTGTACTTGCTGATACTAATAATTGTCATAAATTTAAAAATAATTTTTCCCGCAGTCAAACCTAAAATTAATATTAATATTTCTAAAATACGTACAGCGTCAGCTAGGTTACAGCATACGCTACCAAAATTACTTAATTATGAACTAGAAGTAGTTTATATTCCGGGAAAATTAATGCATGTGGCAGATGTTTTATCCCGTCCTCATATCGAAACTGATGTTGCCCGGAGTTTGTAATACATTTAATTTCGAAAAGCTTTTCCATAGTTCTCGACAAAAGATTAATGTACGCGTCTGTCTGTTTAAATAATATTGATTTAAGGGCTTAGAATGGTGATTGGATTTTGTTCTAGCAACTGACCAGAATATGTGGTACTGAGTAATGAATCGGTTTAGTTTTTTAAAATGAAGGAGTATTTACTGGTATACGAAAACTAATTAGTACAAGACGCCGCGCCGCGGTCTGTCGTTCTTCAGAATATACTTGAAAATTATTGCGAATAATAAACAAAGAAACAATTCTTACAACATTTATTTATAAAATATAAATCCTAATACATAAAAAACGATATAAAAATAAAAATCAGTTTTGGGAAATAAAAGCAGTTAACAACAAATATTTTGCGATCTATGAATATAAAATATAAACTGAAAAGTAATTCTTATAAAATATAACATAAAACTCATATGTGATTTTTTCAAAAATAAATAATCGGTCTTCCTCCATAGGCGGCATTTATTGCACTGTACAGTTTTCTTGCTGTGTTCTTTGCAGACAAATTGTTGGCAAAAATCATAAGTAACTGTAGTTTTATTATTTTTGTGCGCACTGCATATACTAGACCGTCCATTTCGAGTTCAGTTTACTGCTGTTGGTGCTACTTCTACCATTCGATACTGGGAAAGATATTCATCTACATCTTTTGGAAGAGTTTTTATTTTGGCTCGTTCCCTCAGATGATCTTCCATTAAGGCCATAGTTAATTCAGTTAGGTATTTTCGCCTTCTAGGTGGTTCTTCTAACGGTCTAATGTTGTTGAAAATTATATCAGAATTTATTCGTCGTATAAGACGCACATTCTTGATCGACGGTATCGAGTCCACTTTTTGTCCTATTATACTTTTTTTTTTGTGACATACCGCACGGACAAGGGGTAACTGGTGTACTAGTTGTCGGTAGTTATATTTCTCTTTGAATTTTTTATAGCATCGACTAACCTCTTTACTATGTCGAATGGCTTATTAGGCGACTTGTATGGCCCCTCTCGTTGAGCCCGCAGTATATTTCCAAGTTCCAAGTATAGTATGTCCTGCTGCACAAAGCGCATATATTTTTATGCCATATCTGGCTGGTTTTTGTGGCATGTATTGCACAAAACTGCATCTTCCTCGAAGTGAATGAAGCATTTCGTCAATCGTAACGAATTTTCCCAAACTGTAATTGTCCATAACAATTATTCACAAAACTAGTATATATGTCTCTGATAGCAGCCAATTTGTCAGTAGTTTCACGATCTTTTCTATTAGTAATATCGTCAAGCAGAGCACGAGGAATAAAGTGACTAAATGCAGCCCTTATTCTAATCATTCCAGTTCCATCTTTCGTTCACTCGTTCACAGTTCTTCAACGTTCACATCATTTCCTTTTTGTACTGCAATAAGATAGAATACTCCAAGTAGTGCTTGTATTTCTGCCCGAGAAGTTAGTTTATAGTCTCTATTTCTTTAGTAAGGAATATCATTCATTTCTCCTATTTTGAAGATATATGTTGGTACAAATAACGATATTGTCAATCATATCTTTAGTTATAAATCTCAAGAATGACTCCAGTTGACTTCATACATTTTTTGCTGGACCTTTGGACCTAGGTAATACCTTGACAATATTTTTAGGACTAGTTTTATTGCAAACAGCTACTGGAGTGCTTTTGCAAACGGTTTCGTCGTCTTTGCCTATATAAAATTGATAATCTTGTACTTGTCTTTGAGTTACTGGTTCCATATTAACATCATCTTCAGGCAGGGATTGTTCCGATCCACTGCTATGAATATCTTCCCAAATGATTTCATCTTCGCCATAGCTCTCATCCTCAAAGTCGACGACATCGTCCTCAAGATCTGATAAATCGGACAAATGTTCTGCAATCTCTTGCAATTCTTTATCACTGAGGGGGGGCATTTTTTCTTTTCCGATTCCTAAAATATAAAAAAAACGTAATTCTCAATACATGTTGAGTTTACAATATAAACCAAATTTTAAAAAATATCGCTATCAACTATACTTACAAACTTGCGCAATCTCTTGCAATTTTTTATCACTGAGGGGGGTCATCTTTTTTTTTTTCGATCTCTATAATATCAAAAACCTAATTATTAATATAATTTTAGACGTTTCCAGGGCCAGATCTAGAGGGTGGCATGACGCTTGTCCCTCTCTGCATCTTGTAGGGGCGGCAGAACAGCAGGCATTGCTCTACATTTTTTTTTATAAAACATGAATAATACATTTATTATATATAATTAAAAAAAACAATAATTGACAGGGGACGGCATTTTACATTTTTACACCCCCCTTCAAATATTTCTAAATCCGGCGCACTGGACGTTTAAGTTTACGATATACACCGAAATTCAAAAAATATAAAAACGACATCTAACAACTATACTTACATTACCAGGCGCGCGGCGGCACGGAATACCGCAATCAGGCAGCTCCCAATTCGACACCCCGACCGAAACCAAAGTTTACTAAATAAAATATTTAGTAAACTTTGCCGAAACTTACACACAATTTAAATCTGGGCAATTGGCGCGCCACGTATTCGCTTAGGCAGCGGAGGGAGCATATCTAGATGAACAGGGGCGTACAAAAAACAGTAGTAAAGAAGTCTGCTTTTTAACAAAAATGCGGCATGGAGTGCCGCTGCGCACCCGCCGGAAGGTTAAACCTAATTATTATCTCTCCGTCTGGATCAAATATTGTATATTGATTTGGAGTGTTTAAAATAATCTGGGAATGGCTTATTACAAAACCATTTAACAACGACAAACCTTAAAACGGACAGTTTTAAATGTATTCGTATTTATCTATGCTTATGAAAACCGCTAACAATATAATAGTTCCGTATATGAAAGGTCAACTACACGAAAATTAAGAAGGAGGCCAGGTTTTTATAAATATTGACGTTTAGGGTCCCTAGATGCTAGAATTCGGTCGGGCTGTCTATTTGCAACATAGGTAAAAAACTACTTAATCGATTAATTTTAAATTTCGATTAAAAATTGAAGGTCATATCCAACATGGCCAATCAAAATGGCGGCTTACTGAAATTTTTAAAAATTATTACTAACAGATGCTTATCGAATTAACCTGAAATTGTGCACAAGAACCCAATATTACATAGGAATCAGCCTGTAAAATTTTGCCAAAATGGCGGATTTCCGCCGGTCTGTGTGTGGAAATTTCACTTTCTGGTACTGTTGTTTTAACATAAACTCGAATCTTGCTTTCTCTCAGCAGACCTATCCAATCCTACCCTAATCTAATTCGTATTATTATTAATTTGTTAAAAAATAAACTTTGACCAAAAATTGTTTATACTCCGTCTTTCGCCAAGAGCAGCCAATCGAATCTGTCGGTCTGTCTGTCATTTCACGATATAGTTAAAAAGCTGCTTACCCCGATTGACTTCAAATTTTAGTCGAGAAAAAAAATAAGGGTCATATGGAGATGACCTGGTGATATCACATTTTAGCTAAAAAAAGTTGTTCCTCATGCTAAAATTAGGTATTTTTGTTGAGTTGCGAAAAAGCCAAAAAAAAAATTTTTTTATAATTCTAATCGCAACAAATACTCTGAACCTTAAACAAATATATACCTAATGTTGTCAGACTTTCAAATTAAATCGTAGCAATACGAATTCAAGTTTTCCAATTCCCCAGAGCGCAAATTTTTAGCATTATTTTTTACCGCCCTATATAACACGTTCACGATTAAACACCATAATATTGTAATATCATCGGGTTTATGTATGTATAACAAATCTCAGTCAATTCCGATAACGCGAATTGTTTTATACTTTTCAGCATTATTTTTTACCACCCTGTATAAGATATTCCCGATTGAACACCGTAATATCGTATTGTTATCGAGTTCTGGGTTTATGTATGTATGTATACCAAATTTCAGTCAATTCCGACACTTAACATGAACTATTTTGTATTGTTTAACATTATTTTTTTCACACACTGTATAACACGTTCACATTTGGACATCATGATATTTTACTGTCATCGGGTTTATTTATGTATACTAAATCCCAGTCAATTACGATATCGGGAACTGCTTCAAAAGTTACTAGCTAAATTTGACCAAAAGATACATACTAACTTATTAACAATGAAATTAAATAAAAGGTTTTAAAAATAACGCAAATACCCTATTATATGAGCATAATTCCATTCCATATATCAATAAATACTCTTCGATTCAAACCTAGGATTTATTCTACGAAACATATGTCCCGGACACCCTGCATATCTGCCAAATAAGCAGTCTCTCCTGTCCCATTACGATTTCGTTATGTAAGAAAATTGGAGCATATAAATCAGCTTTGACGCTGAGATCTCCGGATAAATCGAACATTCGAGAGATAAATCGGATACATGTTCGGTGCTTTGTTTACAAGGGAAACGCGATGCCATACATGAAAGAAATGTAACCGAAATAACGAGGCGGTTTTGTAAAATGCTACGTAATTATACTCCTGGATTTTATTTGTTTGGTTGTTTCTTACATTTCACGTCAATATTTTATTCCCAAGATTATAAGGAGTTTAAAATTAAGTCTTTATTTGTAATATGAGAAATATACTTTATTTACAAATCTACATAAAGAGAGCTCCTATATTTATGGAATAATTATTTCGTTTTCATTGCTATTCAATTATACGTATATGCCTTAGGTCAAGAAAAAAAATGTTTTAGCACTTCTCAAAGAAGTCTGGGTCTCAATATAATTTTTTAAACGTTAACATAATATGTGTTTGATCCTATCGAGCATCATCAGACAAATAGAATACAAAAATAATAACTACACTAAAGTACATCAAAACAAACAACTACTTATACACATTTGATCGATCAAATATATATAAGTAATTGTTTGTTTTTATTTTACTTATCTGACGATGCTTGAAAAAGCGAAACATGTTAAGGTCTTAAAAATTATGTTGTACCAAAACCGAGACTTGGTGTTTTTTTCTATGTCCATTTTTAATTTTTCCATTGGAACACTCTGTATATTTCAGTTAGCTGTTATATGAAACGTTTGCTTCTTCTAGTTTCTTCTATATGAATATGTTTTTCCTGTAAAATTATTAATATTAAGAATATCTGAAAGATATTAACCGCTTTTTTAAGTGGACAATCCTATTGCACTGACGACAGGTCGAAGGGGTATATTGACTTTGTGTATTTTAGGTAGTCCGTTCTTCTGCTATGCTGGCAAGTTGGATACGTTTATAAGATTGGTTATCCGTCTCTGGATTGTGTTGGTCGAGTCTGCTCTGTTAATCTGTAGGTGCTGTCGTCCAAAAGTAGTTGTATTTTCTCGTATTGTGTTTTGTCCATGACGACAGTGGCATTTCCATTGTCTGCTAGAAGGACCTAAATGCATGTACTGCTGTTTAATCTTGTTTCGCAACAAATAGATTCGACTTAGGTGGCTTAGAATGTTTGATGATCTTTGCTGTTTCATATCTTATTACGTCAGCTTCTTCTGCTGAAAATCTTTTAATTGCGACTTTGACGGATGACATTAGGTCTTCCATGCCCCCTGGTGTTACGACGAAGTTTTGCCCTTTGGAGAGTACGGATTATTCTGCTTCATGTTCATGCTCTGTGGTGGTTTTACTAACCTTTGCTTGTCCAGAAGTCCTTCGAATTTTTTGGTAGATTTGGAGATTTTGGTACTACCTTATCATCTCGGCATCCAAGGAGAAAGGCTAGTTGCCAAAGTAACTTCTCCTTGTTACTACTGAGATCATCAAAAATTTTGGCGTCCATCTTCATTTTCCTCCCCATAAAAGTTAGCAAACAGAACGAAAGCTTTCAAGGCTATGGTCAATTAAGAAATCATGGTTTTTGGGGTTAGACCGTATAAAAATGGAATCACTTGCCGATGATGTGTAGACGATGCTTTTCTAATATGGTAGCATGGTCTCAAAAAACCTCCTCGTGTTTCTAGATCATCTGAATCAGCAACATCCTAATATAAAATTTTTAATAGAAGCTGAATCAGAAGGCAGCATTCCCTTTCTAGATATTCATGTAGAAAGGAAAGGGGATGGTTCCTTAGGGCACTCTGTATATAGAAAAACCAACGCATACGAACAGATACCTAAAAGCAAATTCACATCATCATATGGTACAAGCGCAATCAATTAAAAAATTCTTTGGTTTACAGAGCCTCGCGATTTGTGACCAAAATTCTTTACAATGGGAAACAGATAAACTGATTCAAGCTTTAAGAGGAAATTGGTACTGCACTGAAAATATTAGATGATCAATTAGAAAATATAACAATTCTACACCACGAAATGAAATTAATAAGGAGTTACCGATAGGAAGTAAATTTCGAATCATAAAATCAAATAATTTATTTCTTCATTTGAAAATTATTTAGAAAATACAATAATTGAAGAAAACGTCAAATAATAAAAACAAAAATTAAAAAATAACAAAATGTAGACAAATAAATGACAGCACAAAAACAAAAGACACATCTAAGTAAACTCACTTACACTATACAATGTTTGGTGTAGCAAATGCTTTTTAGCCGTTTCTTAAAAATATTTATATTGGCGGCATTTCTAATATCACTGCTTAATTTATTAAAAAGTACCCATCCTGTTAAATAAATATATTTTTGATACATTGCTGAGCGATGTGCTTCGGGTAACAAAAGAGTTTTCCGACTGGTGTCATAATCATGTACGGATCTAACTTCATGAAAAATGGATCTGTTACGATAAACGAAACACTTTATAAATATAGATACCAGCAAATATCAGAACCTCTTACCTTAGAAGGCATCGCTACAAGATTCTCTGAAACCCAATCCAAAAATCAAACGGATAGCATATTTCTGCAAAATAAAAATTCTTTGAATAGAGGGGCTCATACCCAAATTTAATATCCCATATTTTTATTCTGGAATGGATACTTGCATAGTATAATGTTAAAAGATCCCGGCTACAATGTAAAGATATAAAGTTGAGTGCATAGCAACTGCTGCATAGCTTACCACACAGTTCCCCTATTTGAGGAGACCATTGAAGGTTTTCGTCGAACATGACTCCTAACAACTTAGTTTGATTGCTGAGATTCAAGCAGTTTAAAATTTACCGCTTTGTTTGTTCTCATCGAAAAGTTTATTATTGTGGTTTTATTTTTATTTAAGTTTAATTTACTTTTTTCCGACCATAACTCGATTCCAGTAAGGTATATACTCCGCGGAGGCCCGCAGTGAAATGTAACTGTCCTTGACAACCAGGAGATTCGTGTCATCAGCATAGGAGGCCACCGAGATGCCATCTGCGGTACTCTTAATGTACTTGATCAAGTCACTGACAAAGACCAAAAGAAGAAACGGTCCTAGTATAGAGCCCTGGGGCACCCCTGTCTCCACCGTTCTAAGACTGCTTTGAGTCGAATTGGCTCTCACTGACTGTCTTCGATTCGTTAAGTAGGACTGTAGAAGATCTAAAGGCTTCCCCCTCACTTCATATCTAAAAAGCTTTAAAAGCAGCAGTTTATGATGCACCACATCAAACGCGCGAAAAAAATCTATAAACATACCCAGTACTAACAGTCTTTTATCGAGGGACTCGACAAATGTTCGTTGAAACTGACAACGTACCGCTTCAGTGCTTCTATTCAGTGTAAAACTATGCTGATATAATGATAACAGCTTATTTTTGTACAAAAGAAATCCAAACCAGCTGATCCTTTATTACCAGCTCAAATATTTTGGAAATACTACATAAAAGGCTTATCCCGCGATAATTTTCAAAATCATTATGATCTCTCCTTTTTAAACAGAGGCAAAACAGTTGCTAGTTTTAAACTGTCGGGGAAGAAATCCTTTTCAATAGCTAAGTTTATCAGATACGATATTACGGCGGCTATTTTAAATTTACATTTTTTGAGAATTTTATTAGAGATACCGTCATGAACACAGGACTTAGAATTTTTTAGACCATTAATTATAATTATGATGTCATTGTTACATATAGGTGCCATGAAAAAAGTTTTGTCTAAAAGAGGTGCACTGTCATCAAGGAAAGTTAAGTCCAAAGTATCATTATCATCGATTAATGTAAATTGTTTACTGAAATTCTTCTTCTATTTATACACAGAACCACAGATAAAATTGCAAGACAATATTTGCGAACGCCAAAGGACATTATTTCTTTCCAAACGGAAGGAGTATATGCAATTCTTTGTTCATTTGGCGATGTCTATATTGGAGAAAACGGACGAATCATATAGGCTAATCTTAAGGACCATGAACGATGTCTTAGAAAGAAACAAATTGTACAATCTGCTGTATCTAAAGACCAACAGTCCACTGGACATGTCATAAATGTAAAAGAAACCAAAGTTCTTCCATTGGTCTTATTATCGGATTCTATAAACGGAAAATTAGAGAATCTATTGAAATTTATAAATATCCTAACAATTTTAATAGAGATACGGGCATTTTATATCATTACATCATACGTCGAAACCAATCGTTACATCGGGCCACAGTTCGGTAAGCACAGGTCGACTATAAATAGTCGGTCTAGGATCTCCGAGCTCTATCAGTATTCCGATCTCGTGAAGTAAATATCCCTGAAGATGCCTCGTGCAATCGCAGGCGAAACGTCGGAAAGTAATTCTATTTTAACATGGTCGATTGTCAAGAATCGTGATTTCTTAATTGACGACAGGCGTGAAAGCTTTCCATGTTATACCAGGTAGAAGTTCAATGTCGAACTGGGCCAGTTTGCCTTCGGAATTTGTAAATTTTCAGGCCTAAAGATGACACAAATAATTTTATCTGCAAAATTACACTTTGTAGTACTTCTACAAATGTGCGAAAATCTAATAGGGGCAATTCGGCTTCCGCCACCAAAGATGCCCAGCGGATCTTCTTACCTTCGTAGTCCACAACTGGAATAAGTCTATCAAATTCCACGGAGACGCCCAAATTATTGCCCTCGACATATCCAAAGCATTTGGCCAAGTCTGGCATGACGAATTTTTTAACAAACATCCTGCCTATGGCCTTCCTCTAAAACTTTGTACTTGGATTGCTAGTTTTCTTTCCAACAAAAGCATTTCTGTAGTGGTTGACGGCCATTTATCAGCAAATCAACGGCCATATTCAGCAAATTAACGCAGCCGTTCCACAGGACCCAGTGTGTGCACATACCCTACTCTTCCTGCACATCAATGACCTGCTTTCTTCTACCAGTAATCCTATTCACAGATCTGCTGACGATAGCACACGCCTCGCCAATATACAATTGCCCAAACGTATGTCCAAGACCGAAATTAATGATAGGTGTAGTGTAATGACTTTATCCTTAACGGAGGACCTTATTAAAATCGTAGAATGGGGAGCAAAGAACCTTGTCCAGTTTAACTCTTAAATAAAACTGATCTACTGCTGCCGAAATCGTTAAATGTGATAATTAACTTTCTGTGAATTTTAAATTCTATCTAGTGTTCTATAAAACACCATAATTTAGGTGACTCTCTGAATACCGGTAAACAATAGGTACAGATTTCATGACCTGATGTTTTTGATTTTTTGTAAACACATTCTTAATCATAAGATTAATATTTAAATGAAAAAATAAAGTGGTACTTTCTCGTCTGTGAATCTCGAAACAATCTCGAAATATACAAAAATGGCAATGTAATCACTAAGTAAAAAGGCTTATCTGTAACTTCAAAATCTATTATAAAAGAATCTCAGTAACGGGCTTTTACCAGATAAAACCGGTTGGCAGACAATGCTTGCATTCACGATTCTGGCGGGAAACAGGTTACTTTTGAGGGTTGGTCGGATTCATGTTATTAAAAATATAAAACGAATTTTGTTAGTGGGTTTCGTGATCGTGGTGCACTGATGATTATCCCCTAGGATCGAAACGCGTAAAAATTTAATAAATTTTTATACAAGAAGGCTGAGTGGACTTTTAAGTTCTTCTTTCCCCTTCTACTATTACAACGTCCCTTCCAGAGAGTGCAGAATCGAAATTACTAATATCAAAATAGTTTTAAAGATTGAAATTTTCTGTATGGACACGGGCTGCCTGAGTTATAACGCGTGGAAACCCAACATTATGGTGAAACACCCTATGGTGATCAAAGGTAAAAGTACCTGATCTTTGTGCATCGATGATCCGTAAATATGTCTGGTGCAATCGGAGGCAAAACGTCGAAAAGTAATTTTAATTTGATGGTGTAAGCCAAAGAACCACGATTTATTAAGTGTGTATTTATTATTTTAAGGAAAAGCAAAATATTATGATTTGTATTTAAATCCGTAAAGAGAATTTCTTGATTCAAGAACTATTGAAACAATTATCATATTTTCTTTATTCGCACCTGCAAGACTATGATTGATCAAGTTTTAAAAATATTGCAAGGTATTTATAAAAATCAGATTGACATTATTTGATTTAAAAAATCTGACTTAATAGCGGCGCTTTTCCTAGTACTAATTTAATCGCTCTCGAGTCTCGGCACAAAATCCAAAGACCGCTCAATGGAAATTCTCGTTTCCAATTAGCTTCATTTATATTTAAATTAATTTCAACATCCGGACTCAGTGCTATTCATCTCCGCCAACTTTAAAGTTGAAAACATTTTCTGCAATTTTCTGTCATAGCACAAAGTTCTTCCTATTATCTATTACGAACGTACCCATGAAATTTCATTAATTTTATGAATTTGAATCATAATTTATACGAGGCTGAGAGTGTTTATTTTGTCCTTAGTGGCGAGAGAGGCAGCTCAAGAGCCATAGAACCTAGAAACCATGCATTATCCATGTAAACATAGTTCATTCAGAGCTTTAACCAGCTAATGTTTAAAAAATACAAAAGATTCAACATTTTTTAGAATTAGTAAAACTTAAGGAAATACCGGGAGAAACCCTTTATCCTTAATAAACTCGAACAAACATTGTTCTCTCCTTTGAATTATGAAATATGCTAAATAACTTGTCTCAGGGTTACTTTCCTGACTAAAGATGACTAACAGAAGTCGAAATAAACCCCAACGAAAACGAGAAAGAATAGTCTGTTCGGCTAAACAATCTTCAACTTTGCCCGATTGCGCGGTGCTACTTTCAGAGATGTGAAAACACGAAATTTGTGAAATATTTGCATAAATCAAGAACCTCTCCTGGGTGGAGTCTGGATGCTTTCAACCTTTCTGGATCTCATCAGTTTGGCGAATAAGCCTAAGAGCTAGTGAATTCTAACGAATGATGTTAAGTTGCTGTTCAAGACGCAATTCTTTAGAGGAGAGAATATTATTTGTTCAAATTTGCCAAGGAAGATGACAAATAGAAGTCGAAACAAGCACAAAAAAAAATGAAAACGAATAGTCGCTTGGACTAAATAAATTCCAACTTTCAGAGATGCGAAAACACGAAATTTGTGAAATATTTGCACACCAGTTGAAACTTAGTCTAAATCAAGAATCTGCCTTGGATGATTAACCCTTGGATGGAGTTTGGCTGCCTTCGGCCTTACTCGGTCTCATCAGTGTGTCTAGTGAATTTTAATGAATGATGTTTATAAAATAAGTGATGTTGCCGCTTACATTCTTAAATTTTCCAGATTATCTGTGTAAGCATTTCTAAAGAATTCACATTTGAGGTCGTGCAATTAACCATCAAAGACAACGCTGAATTCTACATTTGGAAATTTTGCGACTCTATGGTAGCTTCACAATTATGACAAACACGTCTATATACTGCAGTAGGCAAGCTGCGATTAACGATTATCTTCCAGCTGGGTCAATTTGTTGCTTACATTCGAATTTGGGATGTATCGTTCACGACTGATCCGACTCAGGAATCCGGATCTTTGTACTAACCTACTGGAGCCGGGTCTTGATCATATAGCAAACTGGGTCACGGATGTTAAAAATGAAGACAAGATGACAGCGTTAGTTCAAGCGTCATCGGTTATAGGTTTCGAACCGCGAACCGAACTGATGACGGCCCAATCTAGCGCGATTTTCGAATTGGTCTACGGTAAAAGCGGGTATCCCAGACACATGGAGAGGGTCGGTCGGTCGTTCATTCGATGGATACCGATTGCCCTGAAATATAATTCTGTATTCTGTATGGCCTGACTTTTTAAACAGAAATCATGATCACAGGAGGGTGCCCTGTGGCATAATCGAAAACAAATCTTCTTGTAGGCCGTTTTGCACCTACAGAAATTATATATTTTTGCTATTCTATACATACATATATATATATATATATATATATATATATATATATATATATATATATGTGTATGTAGCATTTTATTTATTTTTAAACGTTTCGGCAAGTTTTTGCCTTCATCAGTGTATCTAGAACAATCATTTTTATTTTATAAAGAACCTAAAGATTTTTTAAAAAATATGTAATAAATTTGATTCAAGAGAATTAATTACACATTTAATTTAGTTTTTAACTCACCTAGAAGCATCATAATAAAATATTAACAAACTAAACATTCATAAACAAACTTTCTCGCACAGTGTGCGACATTTAGTTTTGAAACATCACATACATTAATAGATGTAAAAGTTAAAAATTCGACTGACTTGGATTAGATATTTATATCAGATCTTCAATATTATCAGTAGATGTGCTGTTGTTTTTTTCCGATTTGATAAAAAACCTTAAACTTTATTATTTTGCATTTTTGGTATTTTATGGTTTTTCAATTTAGCTCAGTTAATATAAGTTTATTTATTCCTGATACAGACAAGATTATGGAAAATTGTGGCAGAGGTAGATGTTGTGTTTTTTTAAGGTGGATTGAATATTGAATTGAATTGAACACATTTAATTTACAAAATACCGTGCAACGACTATCCCTCTGTATACATAGGGCAAACCTCACAATATCTCAAAAACCGGATCAATGGACATAAATACTATAAAAAAAATAAAACCGCCCTCACAAAACATATAAACGAAACTTCCCATACTTTTAATTTTCATGAGACAAAAATTTTGAAAACAGAAACTAATCAAAAAAAGAGGGAGTTCTTAGAGATGTTATATATAAAAAAGAGGAAAATTCAATAAACGACAAAACTGAAATAAAAAATTTAAGCCAAATTTACTACAACATCCTAAAACAACTATATAATCCAACCTTCCTTGAATGTATATGATCACTCTTTCAAAATAAAATCGATAAACTTTTAATTTTAATTTTCCATAATCTTGTCTGTATCAGAAATAAATAAACTTATATTAACTACGCTAAAATGAAAAACCATAAAGTACCAAAAATACAAAACAATGAAGTTTTAGGTTTTTTATAAATGTCGTATACTGTCCCAGAAGGTTTGTTTGTGAGTGTTTTGTTTGTTAATATTTTATTATGATGCCGGAGATTACCTTCTTAGGTGAGTTAAAAACTAAATTAAATTTGTAATTATCTTTGAATCATATTTATTATAATATATTTTTTAAAAAATCTTTAGGTCCTTTATAAAATAAAAGTGATTGTTTTAGAAACACTGATGGAGGCAAAACTTGCCGAAACGTTTGAAAATAAATAAAATGCTACATACAAATTAAATCGTCGTTTTATATAAAAAAAATTAGGACCAAAATACCTAAGAAAACTGTTTCACTGAATATACATTAAGGGTCCAGAAACCTATTTTCGAAGTATATGTATATATATATATATATATATATATATATATATATATATATATATATATATATATATATATATATATATATATATATATATATATATATATATATATATATATATATATATATATATATACATATATATATATATATATATATATATATATATATATATATACATATATGTATATACCTACTTTAATATATTTTTATCCATTGCCTTTGATAATATATATAATAAAACGTACAATTATTGTTCCAACTTTAAGGCTGTGATTTTGGGTTCTGTTTAGAAGACATATCAGTAACCTAGAAAGTTTCCAACAAGGACAGATGTTACGCATTCATTGATATCATAGAACCTGAAATAAAAAAGGACTGGAAAAGGCTGGATGTCAAGAGATAAAATCGTTAATTACCAAGTCACGGTTGAGATGGATTAGTCGTGTCCGACATATGAAAAATAAACACTTTCCTAAATACATCCTATATAGAGAGCACATTGAGGGTAGCAGAAAGCAAGACGGACAACTACAACCAGTTTGGGGGTATATGCCAATCTAGTGTTGCCTTATTTAGACACCACAAATCGCATCCACGATAATATTCCATCCATTTCATACTCGGAAACGAATTATGGCACACATCCCTACACGGATGCGAGAAAGAAAACTTCGAAAATGCCAAATGTGATTTTGGCGAAAAGTCAGCAAAACTGTTCTTTTCAGAACGATAGTAGTGAATGAATGTACACCTTTCTGTTTTGCTGATGTTTCGCCAAAATCACATTTGGCATTTTTGAAGCTTTTTTTCTCACGTTCGAATAGAGACCGAAAAATTAGTAACTGCGAAAATTCCTGCAGAATTTCAGAACGACAGTGGTTACCAGTCTATTCCTAAATCACATCTAATTTTTGTAATTGAAGTCAAATGAACAAGAAGGTTTTTTTTCATCATTTTGAATTAGTAACAAAATTTTACCAGTTTTTCTCTATATCACGCTTTTTAAGAAAAAATTTAAATCAATCTAATACGTTTATGTTGATTTTTGAAATATTATATTAAGCGTCCATTTTGTTTTTTAGTCTGAGATTGGTACCAAAATGCTACCAGTTCAATCTTATGCACACTCGATTTTTATTTAAAATTTGAAGTAAATTGGAAAATTATTTTTAAAGTGACAATTTTTTTATATTTCACTATACCGCCACCGAATTTTTGCTAGTTGATCCTCATATGACCCTTAATTTTTGACTGGCAGACAGACTGAACGAATCTAGTAAAAAGATCTGTAAAAACCTGGTAGAACGATTACGATTACAAACATTTTACTTGGCCGCCATTTTGAATTTGCACCACAATTTTACCTATTTATCTCTATATCTACTTAATGCTTGCACAATATTTGAAATTAGTCCTAGAAGTAAATAGTTTTTTCAGGCTGATTTTTTTAAATATTTTATGGAGTTTCGTCGTTCTCTGATTTGTACGAAAATTTTACTAATTTATTCTTACGTACTATTCGATGTTTGTGCAAAATTTGAGGCAAATTAGATAAGTGTTTTTTATTAATACTTTTTTTATCATTTCAACATCCTAAAACAACTATATAATCCAACCTTCCTTGAATGTATATGATCACTCTTTCAAAATAAAATCGATAAACTTTTAATTTTAATTTTCCATAATCTTGTCTGGATCAGAAATAAATAAACTTATATTAACTACGCTAAAATGAAAAACCATAAAGTACCAAAAATACAAAACAATGAAGTTTTAGGTTTTTTATAAATGTCGTATACTGTCCCAGAAGGTTTGTTTGTGAGTGTTTTGTTTGTTAATATTTTATTATGATGCCGGAGATTACCTTCTTAGGTGAGTTAAAAACTAAATTAAATTTGTAATTATCTTTGAATCATATTTATTATAATATATTTTTTAAAAAATCTTTAGGTCCTTTATAAAATAAAAGTGATTGTTTTAGAAACACTGATGGAGGCAAAACTTGCCGAAACGTTTGAAAATAAATAAAATGCTACATACAAATTAAATCGTCGTTTTATATAAAAAAAATTAGGACCAAAATACCTAAGAAAACTGTTTCACTGAATATAGGTACATTAAGGGTCCAGAAACCTATTTTCGAAGTATATATATATATATATATATATATATATATATATATATATATATATATATATATATATATATATATATATATATATATATATATATATATATATATATATATATATATATATATATATATATATATATATATATATATATATATATATATATATATATATATATATATATATATTATCTCACTATTTGAAAAATTCACTTTTTAAAAAACACTTTTTATTAAAATAAAATAAAACAATATATTCACAACTTTGGAAATCAAATGGACATTAATTATTGTTACAACTTAAAAGAATAATATTATACTGTGTTTAATAAAATCTACATAGTCTATTTATATTAAAAATCTTGCTGAGGTACGTGGGAAACCGGCAAGCATCCGCTGGCTTCCATGGAGACTGCTGACGGTGTTCGAGCGTACTGTCGCAATTCTTGGAAACTGCTGATGTTGGTTTCTGTGAATGACGCAACTGTGTGATAATATGTGGCGACATTCTGGAGGCACGTGGAAGGTCATGGGAGACGGATATAACAGCTTCCCCTTTTAGTGAAAAGTTGGTGCTTTGCAGCTACTTTTAGGACTGAAGTTCAAATGCTTCTTCCTCTTCTTGTGTATTTTCTGGATGGATGCTAGTTCGCCTTTTTGGTATTAGTCTTCTCAACTGGTATGGGGCAAAGCGCTTCGGACTAGGCCTGGGAGGTGATGGAGGATCCTGACTACCAGTTATGGACAGTTTCAGTGGCTTCTTACGTCTACACTTACAGAGGATGTAGAGGATTGCCATTCCAACGACCATTGATATTGTGAGTATCGTAAACCAATGGATATGTTTGGTTATGAAGGGTTCTTTCATCAACTTGTCTAGCTCTTCTGAGTATTGGTCTAGGCGGTGTTGAGCAACGTTCAGGTCATCGGCATTGATGTTGCTGAGCTTCAAGGATTTGAGCTTTGGGATTTGAGACTGTTCTGGGAACTGTTTGCAGCATTCGAAATGAATCTGAACAGGATGGCTTTTATAGGTTACATTTTTATATTCCTCCACCAGGTACTTGGAATGAATTCTTGTGCTTCCAATAAAAGCGTTATAGTTTGGTTGTAACTTAAGAAGGGAGTTCGTCTTCAGGATCTGGGTTTCCATATTCCTGGTTCCACATTTTACGGTTACAGGAAGTGGCTCGGAAACTGAGATAAGCCAGTAGTTCGTGGAGATCTCTTGGACGTGGTAATCGGTGACTAGCAATATCGATGTTTGACAGGTTTTCGGTAGTATGTTCTGCTGCCTGAGTAGCTGTGCTTCGCAGATAGCATCACTGTCGATTGGATATTGCAGAAGGTCTGAACAGATCTTAGTGTGCGTCTCGAGTGGCTTGCAGCTGGAGATGTCTTGTGGTAGTACATATAGTAAGGCGTCGTCATCTCGCGCAATGTATTTTTTTGTTGTTGGTATTATGTGAAAAAGACCTGTTCGATTGTCCATAATAGGAATAGGAAAAATTCGATACAAAGTGTATGATTCTGGTTCAGTTAGAGGAATTTTAAGAACGAACACAATCCTATTATCGGACTGGTATGATTCTAATTCAATTAAGTCAATATAATTGGCAATATTTGATGAATATATAGGGAGAGGAAGATTATTTTTTGATAGAGAACGCGATATCCCTTGGAGAGAAGTGATCAAATCTCCTGGAGTTATTATAGAACTATGAAGAATTTTCAAACGAGCGAATGTGATGGCATTTGTAATATCGTTTAAAGAATCTTCTAGAAAAACATAACTTTCCATTAAAGCTTCGCAAAGATTTAGAGTTTTAATTTGCCCTTCGTAAAACGCTAAGTCATCAGATATGTTCATGATAGCGCTCTGTATAATATCTATGTCTTGGTTGAAGGTTTCTTCATCAATTTGAATCTTTTGAATGGTGGAATTGAAGTTTTTAATTACAGATGAAGTTACCGATATTTGATTTTTAAGTAAGCTTTCAAGTTCGCGTTCATCTCGCGTGATTTTGTTTATACATGCATTGTAATATTCGCCATCGGCTGAATCTAAATTGCCTGTGATAGATTGAAAAATACTACCAATGCCGTTTATTAATCCGCGTTTGTTCCTATAAGATAACTTTTTTGTATCTGCCATGATTTCTCTATATTTTTGATTAACTGCGTTTGAAATTTGGGTTAATAAGCTCAAATGTGTTTTAATTTCTATTTTAAAAGATACAGTTCTAGGGGATGGGTCATTCAACACGTCACTGAGTGTGGTAAGTAATTTGTCGTTGTTTTGTATAGTTTCTTTAAGGGGTTGTAAATCTTTGTATACGAGTAACGTCCACTTATCGTTAGTAATTTTGACAAAATTTTCCTCATGGTAAAATAGTCCAACGGTATTGTTGATTGGTGTGAAGAAGTATTGGGAGAAGACGGCTGGAATAAGCCAAAGGAGTCTGGAAAAAGAAAAAAATAGACTAGTCATAGTATGTCTTTAGCCTATCAAAATTTATTTTGGAAATTTGGTTTGTAGAAAGGTTTTTAAGTTTAGCTGAAGTTTGGTAAAGTTCGATAATTTGAAAGGGGCCATTGAATTTATTTTCACTTTTGTCTTTAATTTGCGATTCTTTGACATATACTTTGTCACCAACTTTATAATCGGGTTGTTTATCGGAGACTGATTTGTCGAATCTGATTTTTGATTTTTCCTTTTGGGCGTTTGTTCTAGCTCGTGCGATTTTGTAATATGTTTCCATTTTATTATTTAGATTTCGGATGTATTTGGAGATAAGTTGTTCTTGATTATATAAGGTTTCTGGGGGTCGGTTAGACGTATGGCCGAATATCAGCTCATAAGGGGTGAATCCATGAGTTTTGTTTTTTGTGTTATTATAACAGATGACTGAATAGGGGAGGATATTGAATGGGTGTTCCTCGGGATGTTCTGCTGTGTGAACCCTAATCATTTCGGTTAAAGTGGCGTGGAATCTTTCGAGCGATCCATTTGATTGCGGATGGCTAACACTTGAAAAGGTTAACTTGACGTCATAGAGTGTGCACAGGTCTTTCATTAATGTGTTATCAAACTCACGGCCATGGTCACAGTGGATCCGTAGGGGAGTTCCATAATGTTGAAAGAATAGCAGGAGTGTATTGACAATCGTTGAGGCTTTTTTATCCGATGTTGGGTGCGCCTGTGTGAACTTGGTTAGCTCATCTCGGATCGTAGGGGCATAGTTACGAGTTGGATACTCGAAGATGTCAATATTGATTCTTTCGAATGCAGTTTTTGGAGTTTCTGTTATGACTAGGGGCGTACTAAGATTTTTCCTACAGATTTTAACTTTTTGGCAGATTTCACAGCTTTGAATGAGTTTTTCGACATCTTTAGTTAGTCCGGTCCAATTGTATTTTTGTCGAATGCGTTTGACAGTTTCATTAATACCGCGATGAAGATTCTTTTTGCCAGTATGGTGTTGATCTAAAATTGTGGGTATTTCATCTGGGTCTGGGGTTCTTACGAGGTTATGGCATATTTTTAAGTTAATATCTTTATCAGAGAAAATGAATGAAAATATTTCGAGGATGGGAAGTTGTAAATTATTTTCGATACAATAGGTTTTAGAAAGATCGAATTTATCTTGACATTTATAGATAATATAGAAAAGCTGCTGGACTACGGTATCAGTATTATACGACAAGGGTATTATGAAATATTTGCGGTCCTTTACACTCTTACTAGACAGGGTGTTTACCGTAAGCGGGGCAAAATCATAGTTTTCCTCAAATAGGTCCTCTATAATTTTAAAATGAAAATCTTCCATTTTAGTTTGCCAAAAGAAAGTGACAATATTTTTGTTTGATTTGTCCAAAAATTGATCATTGGAAATTTCGATTTTGGAATAATCGATGATTGATTTTGTCTTGTATAAATTAACAAATCTATTGTATTCGTCGGTTATTTCATTATCGTCTAGATCGTTTTCGGTTATTATTTCTGAAAATGAATTTTGTTTGCTGGTCGAGGGTCTGTTATTAAAGTCGTCTTCATTTGAGGCGTAAATAGCGATGGTTGATTGAAAATCTGAGCAATTTTTAAAATGGTTAATTTTAATACGTGATAGGGCGTCTGCGTTGTTGTTTATTCGGCCGGGTTTATATTCAATCTTGTAATCATATTCCTCGAGTTTAAGGCGCCAGCGAGCTAGGCGACTGCCGGGGTCCTTAATTGAAAATAGCCAAGTCAAAGGGCGATGATCTGTTACCAAAACAAATTTTCGACCAAAAAGATATGGTCTGAAGTGTTTGACAGCCCATACAATGGCTAATAATTCTCTTTCTATGGTAGAATACTTTGTTTCAGCACTACACAGAGTTCGAGATGCATATGCTATCGGAAGATCTTTTCCGATGGGACCTTGAGATAAGACGGCTCCAATAGCGAATGCGCTAGCGTCTGTGGTTAGCAAGAAAGTTTCTTCGAAATTGGGGTAAATTAAGATTGGGTCCGATGTAAGTGCCTTTTTCAGGTCAGAAAATGAGGTTTTGCATTCCGCGTCGAATGTGAATGGGACGTCCTTTTGTAATAACTTGGTCAGGGGTTTTGATATTTTGGCAAAATTTGGGATGAAGCGTCTGTAATATCCAGCAAGACCTAAGAATGACTTTATTTCTTTAGGATTTGTTGGCATAGGAAATTTCTGAATGCATTCAACTTTGCTTGGATTAGGTTTTACTCCACTTTGGGTAATAAGGTGTCCTAGATAAGCAACTTCCTTTCGAAGGAATTCGCATTTATCAGGTTGGATCTTTAAGTTGGCTTTGCGGAGACGCTTGAAGACTTCTGTTAGTCTTGAAATATGTTCATGTATTGTTGGAGAGTACACGATGATGTCATCCATATACACTAAGCAACGTTCATTTTGAATACCGAGAAGGATGTTGTCCATGACTCTTTGGAATGTGGACGGGGCATTCTTTAAACCGAATGGCATACGGACGAATTCGTAATGGCCATTTTCAACAGAGAAGGCAGTTTTCTCGATGTCTTTTGGATTGATCTCGATCTGGTGGAAACCAGAAGCCAAGTCGAGGGTTGTGAAATATTGACATTTCCCTAATTGATCGAGAAGGTCGGAAATGTTCGGAAGAGGATATTTATCAGCTATAGAAAGCTCGTTCAGCTTGCGGTAGTCTATAACTACACGCCATTTGGGTTTTCCGGAGGCATCCAATTTTTTGGGAACAACCCAAACCGGGGAGGACCATGGAGAGATGGACTGGCGAATAATTCCTTGCTCTAACATTTTATTTACCTGGCTTTTTACCTCTTCTTTATGAATGTGAGGATATCTATATGATTTGGTAAATACGGGCCTTGAATTATTAGTATCTATAGAATGTTTGATCTCGTTGGTAAAAGATAAATTATCGCCTTCTAAATAAAAGATATCGGAAAATTCGAGACATAGGTTAGTTATTAAATCGTTTTCTTCGTTGTTTAAATGTTCGGTGCGTAACTGGTCTTTAATAATTGAGCGCCTGTCTAAAACTGCGTTTTGTATAGGGTAGGTATTTAAGTTAAAAATTGTTTCAGTATCAATTCCAGGGTCAAAAGGTTCGATATTTAAATTTGAAAAGTCGATTGTTTTTTCTATAGCATTTGAGTTAATTATAGATGTAAAAAATTCACCGCGTTCATTAACCTTAACCAGGGAATTTGTCAATCTAACATTTTCTTTGACATATGCGTGAAGTATAGCATCCGTATTAAATAGTTCGCACTTGAGTTTGAAAATTTTTTCAGTTCTAGCCTCTATAGAAATTTTATTACGGTTTTTAATGCATTCTTGTACATCTGATATGGCTGTAGTTGTGGTTACTTTGTGAAGGGGCATAGTTTTAAAATTTGTAATAAGTTGTTTTGATTTCAGATCTACAATACATTCATAATGTTCCAAGAAATCCAATCCTAATATACCGTCGAAATCTATATCTAAATTGCAAATATACACTTTGTGTGGATCACCAATAGTAAAAGGTATGAGTGTAGATTGAGATATTGAAAGTTTTTCATCGGTAATTCCCTGAATAGTGACATTTTCGGGAAATCGTGTAGGAAATTTTTGTACGGTGTTTTCCTTAAATATAGAAATGCCTGCACCGGTATCAATGAGAAGTTTGAATTGTTTTGATGCGTCATCGATATAATATAGATTCTTGGAATTTACAGTAAGAAGAGGACTTAAAGAAACGCTTGTTCCGGGAAATTGAGATTTGGATCCATATTCTCTAGATTTAGTGTTTCTATTCTCGATTGGATCTCGGTCATTGGGTTCTGGGGTGAATTGTCTGGAGGGTCGGTATTCGTAAGGGGTGTAAGAAAATCCTGGTAATTACTAGTGTCATTTGAATAGTTTATATCTTGATAAGATTCTTCCTCTGGTTGGAAAAAATCGTAAAAACCGGGATTGCCGTTTTCGGCGGTGTACTGATCGTATTCGGGCAAATAATTCTCTGAGGAGCATTCTTGTCTTGTATTAACATGATGCGTCCTAGCTGGTTGAAAATTGGGATTTCTTTGAATTATTGATGGCCTAAATTGTGCTTGGTTTGTATTTTGGCTAGGATTATTTGGTCTATTTTGTTGCGAAAAATTTGGTTGATATTGTGATCTTTGAGAATTCGAGTTTATTGCGGGTCTTTGAAAATTAGAATTTGTTATGGGTCGTTGGAAATTATTATTTTGGGGAAAATTAGAAGAAAGTTGCCTGCACTGAGATATTGTATGACCAATTCTGTTACAATTGGAACACTTTAATTGTTGTGGCTGGTGTGGTCTAGGTAACTGAGGACTGGGTTTCGGAATAGTTGGTTTATTAACTTTTTGATTTTCGAAATACGAAAGCTGAAGTTCTCTCCGAATTCTTGATTGTGCTTCTAAAAGTGACGTTGGATTACTAGCACGGATAAGTTGTCCTAGGCGTGGCTCTAGACCGGTAAGAAGTGTATTAAGAGTCCTAGTTTCAATTAACATGGTCTGAGCATCTTTTTGTTCTTTTGAATGTAGGAGTGGGGACTTTTGTATGCTGGCATGCATTTTAGCGTTCAGGACCTGAAGTCGATTAAAGAATGTAAGGGGCGACTCATTAGGAAGTTGTCTTAATCGCTGCAGATCGTGTATAAGGGAAGTAAGATCCCTTGAATCACCGAAGTGTAAATTTAACAATTGTTTAATTTCAAGGTATGAACTTGGATTCCTTGAACTAATTAATTGAGCTGCTCTACCACGGAGCTTGTTTTTTATGTGAATAACTAAAAACACTTTTTGTTGCGTTGTTGCCATGTCGTATGCACAATCGCATGCGGTTATAAAATTGCTTAAAGAAATTTGATCACCTTCAAATTCGGGTACAATGGAAAAAATTTCAGAAAGTTTATAAGGTTCAATTTCAATGGTTGTTTGGGTATTATCGAGAGACATTTTGAAATTTAAATGTAGATGCGTTAAAAATAAAAAGGTTTTATCAAAAACGAGTAAAATGAAAACGTTAAGTTATTAAGAATATCTTAACAAAAATAATAAATAGTTTTCCTTTTTGTAATTTAAGAAAACAAATGGTAAGGGAAATAATAATATGTTTAAATCCTATTTGAAAAATCGAACAGTATAAAAAAATAAAATCAAATACGAGACGATTCTTACGTAATCGTAATCTGCATCTGGGTTGTCTTGTTCTCGATGTGGCTCCAAGCTTTACGAGTGAGGACTTCTCAGGTTCCTTTTGTTCCGTTAAGGGATTGGAATCCGCCGCTACCACTTAGACCTTTTTCTTGTTCTAATAGCGTTTAAACGAATCCTACCGACTGCGCCAAATTGTTATCTCACTATTTGAAAAATTCACTTTTTAAAAAACACTTTTTATTAAAATAAAATAAAACAATATATTCACAACTTTGGAAATCAAATGGACATTAATTATTGTTACAACTTAAAAGAATAATATTATACTGTGTTTAATAAAATCTACATAGTCTATTTATATTAAAAATCTTGCTGAGGTACGTGGGAAACCGGCAAGCATCCGCTGGCTTCCATGGAGACTGCTGACGGTGTTCGAGCGTACTGTCGCAATTCTTGGAAACTGCTGATGTTGGTTTCTGTGAATGACGCAACTGTGTGATAATATGTGGCGACATTCTGGAGGCACGTGGAAGGTCATGGGAGACGGATATAACATATATATATATATATATATATATATATATATATATATATATATATATATATATATATATATATATATATATATATATATATATATATATATATATATATATATATATATATATATATATATATATATATATATATATATATATATATATATATATATATATATATATATATATATATATATATATATATATATATATATATATATATATATATATATATATATATATATATATATATATATATACATATATGTATATACCCACTTTAATATATTTTTATCCATTGCCTTTGATAATATATATAATAAAACGTACAATTATTGTTCCAACTTTAAGGCTGTGATTTTGGGTTCTGTTTAGAAGACATATCAGTAACCTAGAAAGTTTCCAACAAGGACAGATGTTACGCATTCATTGATATCATAGAACCTGAAATAAGAAAGTACTGGAAAAGGCTGGATGTCAAGAGATAAAATCGTTAATTACCAAGTCACGGTTGAGATGGATTAGTCGTGTCCGACATATGAAAAATAAACACTTTCCTAAATACATCCTATATAGAGAGCACATTGAGGGTAGCAGAAAGCAAGACGGACAACTACAACCAGTTTGGGGTATATGCCAATCTAGTGTTGCCTTATTTAGACACCACAAATCGCGTCCACGATAATATTCCATCCATTTCATACTCGGAAACGAATTATGGCACACATCCCTACACGGATGCGAGAAAGAAAACTTCGAAAATGCCAAATGTGATTTTGGCGAAAAGTCAGCAAAACTGTTCTTTTCAGAACGATAGTAGTGAATGAATGTACACCTTTCTGTTTTGCTGATGTTTCGCCAAAATCACATTTGGCATTTTTGAAGCTTTTTTTCTCACGTTCGAATAGAGACCGAAAAGTTAGTAACTGCGAAAATTCCTGCAGAATTTCAGAACGACAGTGGTTACCAGTCTATTCCTAAATCACGTCTAATTTTTGTAATTGAAGTCAAATGAACAAGAAGGTTTTTTTTCATCATTTTGAATTAGTAACAAAATTTTACCAGTTTTTCTCTATATCACGCTTTTTAAGAAAAAATTTAAATCAATCTAATACGTTTATGTTGATTTTTGAAATATTATATTAAGCGTCCATTTTGTTTTTTAGTCTGAGATTGGTACCAAAATGCTACCAGTTCAATCTTATGCACACTCGATTTTTATTTAAAATTTGAAGTAAATTGGAAAATTATTTTTAAAGTGACAATTTTTTTATATTTCACTATACCGCCACCGAATTTTTGCTAGTTGATCCTCATATGACCCTTAATTTTTGACTGGCAGACAGACTGAACGAATCTAGTAAAAAGATCTGTAAAAACCTGGTAGAACGATTACGATTACAAACATTTTACTTGGCCGCCATTTTGAATTTGCACCACAATTTTACCTATTTATCTCTATATCTACTTAATGCTTGCACAATATTTGAAATTAGTCCTAGAAGTAAATAGTTTTTTCAGGCTGATTTTTTTAAATATTTTATGGAGTTTCGTCGTTCTCTGATTTGTACGAAAATTTTACTAATTTATTCTTACGTACTTTTCGATGTTTGTGCAAAATTTGAGGCAAATTAGATAAGTGTTTTTTATTAATACTTTTTTTATCATTTCAACATTTTTACCAAAATAATATCTTTTTCATTTTACCAAAATGTTTTTCAATTTGAATTCAATCAGGTAAGCATTTTTATGCTCTACCGCGATATAGGTACCCAGACTGACAGACCGACAGAATTGAGAAAACTATGTTTTTTGGCAACTACGAACCCTAAAATCTAAAGACCTGTTGAAACCTGACAGGGTGATTTTTTCACGATAACAAAACTTTGCTTTTACGAGGGAAATAAAAATCCGAGGGAAACAGCAGTCCACTGCACTAGCACTTATTTATTAGATACATATATTATTATTCAGTTTTCTAGTAAAAACAAGTTAACATTGTTTTTACAAAAATATTGCAATGGAGGAAAGATTATTATACCCTGAACAATACTAAGCTTAAAAGTCAATCTCTTTTTAATCCCTTTTTCTTTTCCGTACAGCAACCCCAAGCGAATATCATAGTCATTAAAAGCATGAAACTCAACCGATGGTGATTTTCTTTTCAATTAACTTCATTTATATTTAAATTTGTTTTAATCTACCGGTTCGTTGATTTTCCAGACTGCAATTCGTTCAGAAAACTTTCAAGCTGGGAAAACAGCTCCAGTGTTTTTCTATTATTATTGCGCAAGTTTCTCTTTGTTTATTGTTTATTAAGAAAAGAGTTTCAAGGGATCTTTGCAACGATAATTAAAGAACCGATCGTTTTAAAACAGTTAGAGCTTCGGCTAATTGCGTGCTTTAATTTTATAGTGTCTAGGGTTGTGAGTGGTCGGGGAGGCTTAAATATACAGAAATATTTTCAACAAGCGCTTTGTTTTTTAAGTTTAATGACATGATCAACTGTGGAAGATTCCTATTCAGAATAGCATGTCCTCATTGAAGTTACATACCTTTAGCCATGAGAACAGAAACAACTCAAACGATAGACATTTCCCTTGCCTCAAGTTTTCACAGACTTAGATATTAATTTTGGTAATTTAACTCACTCTATTTGATGTTAGTAAAAGTGCGGGACACGAAAGAAAACCGGCGATCCTTAAAATAAAGGTTCATATTTGTTGTAATAGTTTGCCGCTTCACCTATAAAGTACGCCAGCTAAGCGGTACGGAAAATTAATGGAGGATTTAGTAAATTTCGCACTGGTCCACTTGTAATTGGGATGTGCCTAGAGTCTCCATGCACTTGCCGCTAGAAGGTTCTAGCTATTTTCAATTGCGCCTATACATTTCGAGCATTTGTTTTCAACGATGGTGAGCAAAAGAGGAAAAACAATTCGAAGCGGTGCACGTGAAGTTATTGCGAGCGTTATAGAGGCCTGTACTAAAGAAGCTGAAAATAATAGTTTGACTATTCCAATTCAAAATCGAACCGAACGCACTGCATTTTACACTGGTGTTTCGGAAGGTAGTGTAAGAAAAATTCAAAGAGAACATAATGATCGCTCATGTTCTACTTCACCTTTAAAATCTCCTGGTAAAAAAAGACACCGATTATCATACAAAGATAAAATTGACGATGGTGATTTTCAAGTAATTCGACGAACAATAGAGGATTTTTATATAAACTTGAAGAAGGTTCCGACTTGCAAACCCCTACTTCGTGCTGTAAAGAACAAAATAGATTTTCCGTACGGGTATAAAACCTTAAATCGGCTTTTACGATCAAATAGTTTTGTTAGGCGCAAGTGCCAAAATAAACGAAAGTTGCTCATTGAGAGACCAAATATTTTTCACTGGCGCGGCGGGTGAAATATCTATCAGCTGTAAGACAATATAGGCAAAAAGGATGCAATCTTGTGTATCTAAACGAAACGACAGTGAACAAATGCTAGCAAAGTGAAAGTGTTACAGGTGTTGTTCAAGGAATCCGCTCTAGTAGTCGCTTTATTATAGTTCGTGCTGGTTCAGAATCCGGATTTGTTCCAGGTGCTGCCTTGGTTTTTCGCTCGAGACTAACAACTGGAGACTATCATGGACAGATGAATAGAGATAATTTCGAAAAGTGGTTGCTCGAGAACCTTCTACCTAGCATTGCTCCCAAATCAGTCGTGGTAATGGATAATGCGTCTTATCATTCTCACGTAGAAGATAAAATGCCAACTAAATACTCTACAAAAGCTCATATGTGATCCAACATGGAGAAAATATCAATTATATGAAGTAATATCAGCCAACAAGCCTAGAGAAAAAAGTAAAAAATTGACGGTCTTTTTCGTAACCTCGGTCATACACCTTTAAGGCTGCCTCCATACATGTGCGACCTCAACCTTCTTGAACTTGCCTGAGCAGGAGTAAAAAAATATATTCGAGAGCGCAACACCGGTGAACTTTCAATTAAAGATTTAAATAAAATAACATTAGAAGCGATTGACTCAGTATCGGCTGAAAATTGCAAATCGTATGTTAAACATGTTCGTTCTATTGAAGATAAATACTGGGAAGTAGATGGCAAAACTGAAACGTTTACTGATGATTTAGTTATCACACTGGGATCTTCAAGTAGTGACGACGAAACCTCATCATTTTCAGATGAAGACAACGATTTAGAAGGAATGGAACCATTAGAATCACAGCAGTCAACCTCAAAAATGGCTTAGTTTTTCTTCATATATTTTGTAAAATTGCTCATAAAGTAGCTGTCAATAAACTGCTTCAAAATAATTAATTTTCTGTTCAATACCGGGTGTAAAAAATATCTAATATTGCAATTAATATTTGAAAAACTACAGATTCCAGTGAACAAGATTTATCAAAATTTTAATTTATGCAGTTCGACTTTGGGCTATTCGGGTACGCCAAAAGTGACCGTTTGCCTCCGTCTGTCAGGGGGGTCATTGTGAAGTACTATACAGGGCGTTTCCTAATTGCGTGTTAATGTTAGAGGGGGGTGGGGTGATTCTTGGACCTTTTTCATTTCAATTTCATGCAGTTATCTACAATAACATCAGAATTGGGATGAGCAAAAATGTTTCGTTTTAAACTTTACTATCCTATATCTCAAAAGTTAAGACTTTTAGGACATAAAAACACCCCCTTTAATATCAGCGCATAATTAGGAAATGCTCTATATAGTACTTTACAATGACGGCCTCTGTATAAAGTAATATGACAAACGGAGACAGACGGCCACTTTTGGCATATCCGAGTAGCCAAAAGTCGAACTGCATAAATTAAAATTTTGATAAATCTCGTTCACTGGATCTGATGCTGGCTGCCCTGGTAAAATCTGGACGTGTAAATCGTGTATCACTGTACTGGGTGGTCCAATAATAGCGAACGTAGGCAGTAGCTCGGGAACCGCTAATGACAGAACTCAAGAAAAAATATATTTATAGGTAAAAACAGACAAATAAAGATAAAGATTCACTAAGCATAGTTACATTTTTTAATTATCTGAAGTGCGTATAGTTAAAAAGGAATGCCATATTATTTAAAGAACGACGGGACACCACTGGTTTAAAAAGATTTCTTGGCCGACCTTCCTAAACCGATTGACTCCGCCCGGTTTTCTTTCGTGTCCCGTACTTTAAAGGACTTTAAAAAGCATTTTTATAAACATTTAGGTGAAGGAAAATCATTTCCTTGTTCTTTTAAATGTAATTTTGATAAACTTTATACTAAAATAAATACTCTTAGAGTTCATTTTTGTCGAGAACAGTAATTCAAAGCCTACTGTAAACGACATGTATGACAAAAAAAGAGACTCGGATTCAGAAATCCCAACATATTTTAACGACAATGCACAAGAAACAGTTAATAGCGAGGTTAGTGGTCAAGACACACATAAAGAATATAATTTGTTATGTTTAAACTTATTTACTAATCTATATTTAACATTAGAGACCAAATATCTATTAACTAAATCGTCGATAGAATTTATTATCTCGGCAATTTTTGATATAGGTATTTTAAATGCTGAATATATACATACAAATTTAAAAATGAAAGGCTATTTTGTTCCCCCTGAAATAATAGATCTATTTTTTTTACGCATAATCCGAATAATGGAATTTTTAGGAGTAAATACTTAACAGAGGAATATTATAAAAACAATGTAAGTTATGTTAAACCAAAAAAAAATTGAACTTGAAAAAGAATCATATAAGTCATTTTATTATTATGTGCCAATTCTCGAAACAGTCAAGTAATTGTGCACAAATAAATACATTTTTGAGCAAATATTTACCAAGCCCAAGCAAAATTCCAGATTTTATAGCGACATACATGAAGGAACAGCACACAAAAAAACGTATTATTTAGTCAGAATGATTTTTCAATAAAAATTATACTTTATCAGGATGCGTTCGAAATTTGTAATCCTATTGGGTCAGCCAAAAAAAAAATATAAAATTTTTGGCATATACATGACTTTAGCGATTCTTAATCCATGGCTTAGAATGAAAACGGATCACATAAGCTCGTAAGCCTTTTTTTTGAAAAAGATATAAAAAGATTTGGCTTTAATTTTTATTTTTTGAATATGTATATCTGACCTGTAGTTTAATACAACAAAACTATTTTTTAATGCTCCAATTTTTATTGAGAATCATATTTTCTGGGAAATGAATTATAAAAACTTTTATTTGTGTTTCATACTTCTTTGGACACACTGTCAAATGTAATATGTACTCTATTGTACAAAAAATGTCAACCTTTTTTATTAAAACACTACAGCCCAACTCAAAAGCATTTTTTTTCAGAGGATGGAGAGAACTTCCTTTTTCAAGTATATATGGAAGGTGAGATGATAACTGAAGGACCAGACTTATATAGCGTTTTCATATCTGCATTTTCTTTATACTTTGTTTTAAACCTGCAGTATCAAGGTCAAGTTAGTTCTTTTTTGGAATTTATGCAAAGATACTTTTTTGGAATTCATCCCGAAAGTGGGACCAGAAGTAAAAAAAGTAGCAAAAATAAAGTAATAAATTTTATTAACAAACTCTAAATACATTAGGTCATAAAAATAAAATAAATTGGTGACGTTTATTTTTTTTTAAATCCACTTTAAAAAACAGGGTGTTTGAGTCAGTATTATCGACAAATTAAATGATCTAGACGATCTCTATATACCTAAGCTTTTCGTGAAAAAAAATTACTCATATATATATATATATATATATATATATATATATATATATATATATATATATATATATATATATATATATATATATATATATATATATATATATATATATATATATATATATATATATATATATATATATATATATATATATATATATATATATATATATATATATATATATATATATATATATATATATATAAATATATATATAAAACTTTTAAAATTAAGACGATACTATCCACAGTTTTCTGGTTCAAGAGCTATAAATACGCTAAAATTTGGAATTATTATACCTAAACTACGAAAGCTATTATTCGTTCGATTTTAAGTTTCTTACTTTTCTTGACTTTTAATACATCGTTTTAACATAAACAGTGTAGTTCTCTCTAAAATATATTCGCTTTTAGTTTCATGTTACCACTCCAAAAAAAAAATGGTAAAAAACATCTCAACGAAAACCAATACTTTCTTTTAGTTTATTTAAATAAAAATATCTTTGCCACTCGATTTTTGGAAGTAACTTTTAATGTAGCTATCGTTTTTTTTAAGAATTGTTAGAGCAACATGAATTAGATATAATCAGGATACTCCCTTAATTTTAAGCCGTAGTGCACAGTTGCAAAATTGTCTAACACTATATCATTTTCTTGTCATTAATAAACTTAGTACCTATATAACTTTTTTATTAAGAAGTTTGTGATTTATTTTGCAGGGCAGGTCATCTTATATTACTTGGCCTATATCTTTAAGGAAAATGAAACTTTCTTTGTATATTGTTTTTTGTTAATAAACGTTTATGCATTTATACTCTGTTTTAATTGAATTTAATTAAGGATAAAGGAATTTAACGAAGTATAGGGGACAGGGCTTTTATTATATTTTTTCCATCCTTTACCTTCTCTAATGTTGGTTTAAGAAATCAAAATTTGTATTTTGTATGCAATTTTTTAATTCCGACATTAAGGACGGCAAAAAGGTGGTGGAAATATAATGAATGCGGTCCTGAATTAGTAAATTACATATGCCAGGAAGGAAATTCACCTGGTTATACAGTAATTTTACATGTCCGTATAAGTAAAGTTACAGCAGAAATATTGAGATCTACTTGCTACAAGTTCTTGTCATTTTACATTAAACCTTAAGTAAAATTACTTGAACAATGAAGGGTATCTTACATATGTCATGTAGTAATTTTACATGTTCCCATATGTTTTTGTTTTACGTCTCCACTCATGTAAAATTTTACATGAATATCCAAGGCGTTTTATTACCAATGACGATCAAGGTAATTTCATGTAATTATTTTTTACTGTGGAGGGTTGTGAGTGGTCGGGGAGAATTAAATATACAAAAATATTTTCAACATTTCATTTTGTTTTTTAAGTTTAATGACATGAACTACTGTGGAAGATACCTATTTAGAATAACGTTTCAGTTTCATACGTTTAGCCATGAGAACACAAACAACTCAAACAATAGACATTTCCCTTGCCTCAAGTTGTCACAGACTTAGATATTAATTTTGGTAATTTAACTCAATCTATTTGACGTTAGTATGTGTACCCGTACAGAAATATTGTTCTCGGCCACTGAAAATGATGATAGTGTAAAAAGAGAACACAATAATTATTTAGATCCTCTATACGGTTCTTTAACTATATAAATAAGTAAATCCCGTAATTTTTTATAATATTGAAATCATGCTAGTTATTAAATATCATATAGACTGTATATTTCGTTAGTAGTTGGAATTTTGTACGAGAGAAGATGTGAGTTTACCAATTATTTGTATTTGAATCTCTGTAATATGTAGTTTTTTCGGAGGACTGAGAAATATAATATTTTAGAATAATATTAAAAATTTGTTTCATGAACAACATACTAATTACCAAACTATTGTGCATAAACAAAACTAACAATGAACTGTATAAATTAGATTTGACATGTTAGTTAAACATTGTTTTAACAAAATATCATTTTGCGTTAATATGAATCTTTCGTGCAGCAATCTGCAATTTTCAACACTCTTGTTCCGCGTGCAAATATCACACCGGAAAAGCAAACAACTTTAAATCTCGGGTCGCCCCCTTTTTGTCATTTTGTGCACGAAACTTTTGAATATATTCCTAAGGAAATGGCTAAATGGAACATTGGGTAAATAATTACAAAATTTTACACAAAACAAACCGATGTAAAATCATATCAATTTTGCATTTTTTTTTAATTAAAGTGTTTATTACTTATAATATTAAGCTGAAGTAAATACTACCAATATCAATAACAAATAGATTACAGTGTTGCCTCCCTAAGGGAACACAAACATAAATTTAACGGGCTTAACGACAGACGTATTATGCTACCAGCAAGCATGCCCTGCAGTAATTTTAAAGGCTTTTTATTAAAGCTTGTGATCTTCAGCTTTCTCTAAGGAAGGCAATGTATTATTTTGTCAACTAATGCCTTAGAGATGTTTGTGTTGCGGCATTCATCTAACATCCAATTGCAAAGTTGTTATATAGAAAAGCACTAAATATCGTGTTCATCGGCACTTAAATCACATGTAATTAATATTGATTACAAAAAAGAAATTTCATCAATACAGTTTTCTGTTTCTTTATGAAGTAAATCTTGAGTCTTCAAATGGCAAGAAAATTACACTTCTTATTTTTTATATAGTATGCTTTGAACCTTAGCAAGAGCTTTAAACTTTTATGATAATCCGAAAAACTTGGAAAGAAAAGCAGAAGATATGGAAAGCCTTGTGCCAGGTGGATATATAAATAATAGCAAATTAATTTTAGATATCAAAATCAAGGAGTAAGGATGCACTTATATTTAAAAACTCTGAAGAAGTTCAGATGTCGCAACATCAATACCGCTCTTTCGTCTTGCGATACTTTTAACAACAAACATACACACAGAAGTATGCTTTATTGCCGCAGGAAAATTGTTACAATTTTATGGACAGAGCCAAATTTACCATAAAAGAAAAAACAAAACAATGTAAAAACGAAATATTAATCGACAAAATATATTATTTTTCGATAGTTTAATGCAAATACATATATTGTAAATATACCTAGTAATGATAGTTGTAAAACCATCACAAAAAAAGAAACATTTGTAAGAATATAGCATTACCGTAAAGCAGTTAATGAACCTAGTTGACCTTAATAATAAGGAAATAAACAATACATATGCCAGGTGAATAATTTCGATGACATTGAAATTAAAATTAGGCGACCTTAAACTCTATTTTGTTATCGTTATACAAGCAAAATAAGTGAAGTTAAACAAAAAGTATACTGAACTAATATTGTAATTAAAGTGTATAAAAAAAAAGAAAAAAAACTTTAATCTACTACATAACAAAATAATTAATTTTAACAGACAGTTCATTACCCTATAAAATGATTTTCAAATTATATGCTAGCAGTTGGAACATGAGACCTAAAAAGATTTAAGTAAACAAACAAATAAAAAACGTTTTAATGAGACTTATTCATTATAAAAATCATTAACTCAGTAAAAAGGTCTTTCAACGAGGTATGCTTTGGTTTTTTTTTTGGACAGAGTGCAAACATAGGGATAGTTTTTGAATGTACTGGAAGATGATTGTAAAGTTTTATGGCGTTGTAAATAATTGATTTGTTTATTGATTCTGTGGAAGGAATGGGAAGGTATATGTCACGCATAGAGTTTCTGGTAGGATATACGTGTTGTGGCCTTTCCGGGAAAATGGTTATATGTTTTCTCATCTAACAGACGGTTTTTAAAACAAATAATGCAGGAAGTGTTAATATTTCATGTTTTTTGAAATAATATGGGCAGTGAGCTCTAATATTTAGACCAAACAAATAGGGAATTGCTCTATTTTGAAGCCAAAAAATACTAAGAAATTGCTCGGTGGTACAGCATCCCCAAAATGGAAGGCCATAGCAGAGATTTGATTCGAATAGAGAGAAATAAGTAAGCCTGGCGGAAGACACGTCCAGTTCTTTTGAAACTGATCGAATGGCAAAGCAGGCGTTTTAGAAAGTTTATTAGTTAAAGTGTCAAGTGGTTGTAAAGTTCCCTTATAAAGCCAAGGCCACCTTGAGGGACTCCACTTGTAATCAATTTACAATCAGAAACAGAACCATTTGCTCTTACAAATTGTTGCCTATTGCCCAAATATTCTATAAAAATTTAGCTTGCTTATCAAAATTCCATGACTAACACAGTCAAAGATTTTTGCATAGTCACAAAAAACTAAGGCGATGGGGTGGTTGATATTGAGGGATAAGTAGACATCGCTAAGCAACGAGAACCCTGCGTCACTGGTGCACTGGTTGGGTAAAAATCCGAACTGAACCGGGGATATTATCTGATGTTTAAAAAAAAATGGCATAAAACGATTCTTCAGTAACCTTTCAATGATTTTTAATAGGACAGGTAGTAGAGCAATTGGGCGATAATTGCAAGAGTTAGTTTTTTTGCTCCTTTTATGAAGAGGAATAATTATAGCTGTTTTAAGGCATTCAGGGAATGTACCTTTTATAAAGGATTCATTTATTAGTATTGTAAGAGCCTCTATGACCGGGAGCGGCGGGTTCAGGAATATTTTAAATGATTAGCCCTACACGAAGATTTTCTTGTGATGTTGTTTATTACTTTCAATAGTCCCAGGCTGCTAAAAAGCTATCAGCGACATTTTTCGATGGAGGGAGAAACGAAAGAGGGTCCAAACTTGGCGAAATACGAGAGGTAACATTTTTACTTACATTAATAAAATAATCATTTAGGTCATATGTCATTATATTATTTCTGTTACAGCCTCCAAAAGTGTCTCTGGTGACTGGGCTTTGATCAGATATGAACATTTTGACAAAAGTAAATCTACTTTCTATTTGATCGGCAGTAATCCTATGAACTGGCATAGTTTTATACGGTCTATACTTAAAATGCTTTTACTTTCTTTAACCGCTTCCATAAGTCAATATTTTACTATTTCGTCCATATGTTGAATGCTGCACTCAATCTGTTCATTTACCTTGACTTAAATACCTGAAATTAATTAGGGTAACAGTATCTTGTTTGCAAGTTAGATGTGTGCCCATCTATGTTAAATAAAGTTTAAATTTAAATATTTTAAAAACGACTTCAAAACCAGATGGAGTATGTTATACAAAAACTATTTAAAAGTTTTTGTAGATTCCAAAAATGCGATATGAATGAATGATCCATCAAAATCCACAAAACTTTCATATTTAACATTTTCTTCATTCTGTATAAAAAAGAAAGTTTTTTTGGATACCTCTGTAAATCAGTATAAATATTATATATAAAAATTAGTTATTTAATAATGCAACACTTTTAGAAAAATGTATAAAAAGATAGTTTTTATACATGCATATCTCATGTTTAATAGTAGCTTGTAACTATTTTGGAACCTATAATTCCGATAAGCTCGTAGGAAAAATATTCTATATTACTCTTTATGCATTAAAGATACTTTGTCCAACTCCACTGCTCGACGAAGTCCGTGTAAAGTATAGTGCACGAAACTAAGGATATGAAAAGAATGCAAGTATCTATGGAAACGGTGCATTACGCATTAGTGATTGGCTAAAACTCTACATATCCATAGAAACGGTTTGCTTTTGACAAAGCTGCCCCTTTCGTCGCGGCTTCAGATCCGTGAGACGTACCATAAGACCAACTTAAAACAATTCATTTAAGATCTCGTATTAATGATACTTATAAATAATAAGATCCAATACAAAACTATATCATCCATTTATTGCTAAAACTGAAAACCGAACAAAAAAAAACACCGCTTAGTATTCGTATCTGCTCCTATTAGTGAAGTTCATCACAACTAAAAGGGCGATCCTGCTCTATTAAAACATAATGTCACGTAACCGGATGCAATAAATCAAGTTTTGTCGGTAATCTTTCGTGATAAATCACACATTAAATCAACAAAATGGATCCGCGGCCCATTAGCAGAAAAGTAGACGTCCCATTGAGACATTTCGTTAAATATATCTCCTAATTATTTGAGTAACGAATTAATTTCCTTGTAATATCTGCAAATTTGTTAGAGGGATTGAGTTGGTTATTTCATATGTTGTTCATCTGTAGCGAGTAGTACGTGTTTGGTGGATCCTCTAAAATTTTACAGTTTTTTAGTAGTAGAAGTGCAGCAATTTTATTGTAATTTGGTAAAAAGACAGAATGAATAAGTGTCCTGTTAAACGATCATATAGTTTCAACTTTATAACACGTAAGAGTTTTTAAGTTATTAGTATTTTTGCAACAATCTATCGTAAACGAAATGGTTTTCACCGAGCGACAAATAAAAACAGATAAAAACGATAACAAATGATTTAGTCCAAGATGTCGCAAAAAAAGCGATAAGTTATTTTTAAATACCTTGGTCGACAGAATTACTGCTAAGGTGTTTGAGAGAATCGACGATACTTTGCAGAGACTGTCGACGAAGATTAACAATTTGGAATCTCAAGTTTGTTTGATGGAAAAGGATAATGAACATATGAAATCAAAAACAGACGAATTCGAGCAGCGATTTAAACTCAGTCAGTTAAGAATCTACGGATTTCCTGAAAACAAACCTAAAAACGGTAGTGAACAATTTAACTTACAGGTTGCTCAAATGTTTGAAGTTAAACTTGGCTTGAAAGGTATATTGCCTTTACACTGTGTTCGCTTGGGTTCCTCTCAGAATAAAAAGGATAGAGCTACTACAGTTACGTTTGATAGCTTACATCAAAGCAATAATGTTTTTCAAAATAAAAAACAACCGAAGGGAAGCTAGATAGTGATTGTCGAAGAATTAACTAACTCTAGATATGAATTTCTTCTTCTGGTGAAAGAAAAATTAGGCAAAGATGTGGTGTAGACGACGGGCTAGATGTTGCATTAAATAAATTAGGGGACTACTGAGGCGAGTTGGACTTTTTTTTATTACCTTTAATATAATTAAAATTCTAAAGTCTCATATTATTTTTTGAAGTAAATTGTTTCGTTAGAAAATTATGTTCTTTTTTTTTATATACTTTATATTTTTTTTAACTTTTACTTAAAATCTCAGTTAGTATTATATTCTAGAATAATTAAGCATTGGATAATGAAAGATGTTTTATGGGTTGCTTATCTGAATATAAGGTGGCTTGTGCCGCATTTCTCCAATTTTACAGACCTGGTGAAAGAAAATGATTACGACCTTATAGGGCTGTCAGAAACTTGGCTAGAATCTGGTACAGCGGACAATGTGGTGAACCTTGAAGGGTATAATTTGGTAAGACAGGACAGGTGTACAAGGGGCGGTGTCGCACTTTATGTAAAAAGAAATATTCAGTTTACAATCAATTACTCTGAGTCAAACGGAATTATTGAGGAAGTTTGAATTAACGTAAAGATTATAAAAAGAAAATATGTTGTTGGAGTTCTTTATAGGCCGCCCAGGGGTAGCGTAACTGAGTTCTTAAATGTATTTCAAAAAAGATTATCTGCCTTTAAACCTTTCGAAATTGGATGTGGGTATGATATCAACTTAAATCTTCTTAATATTGGCGAACGATGCATAGATATTTTTTATGACTACGTAGAATCATTGAATTTACAACAAGTAATAAAAAAACCAACAAGAGTTACTAATACTAGCGAATCTTTATTAGATATAATTTTGCTGTCAAATGGGGTAATAAATTATGAATAGGGTGTCAAAGATGTGGGTTTATCTGATCATTTCTTGACGTTTTGTAATATTTTATTAAATGAAAAATGGGATTATTCGAAATCCGTGAAATTTAGAAACTTAAAAGGTATTGATAAAGATCTGCTCAATAATTTTCTCGCAGTATCCACGTTTGAAGATATAATTTACTTGCGTAATATTAATGATAAGGTTGCAGCTTTAAATAACTTCCTAATTAATATTTTTGATACCTTGGCACCTATAGTACAGTTAAATATTAAAAATAAAAAACCACCGTGGCTAACTTATACAATAAAAAAAATGATTATATTAAAGAATAAGGCGTACAAAAAATATCAGAAAGATAAAAATGGAATAAATTGGAACTATTATAAGGACATCAAAAACCAAACAAATATCGCTATACGTCGCCGTCGGGAAAAAAAAAATATCTCCAAAATACTGTAAAAAATAATATTAACAACTTACTCTTTACACGATTTCTGAAAGTATAGTAAAACATTCCTTATTTGAAATAAAATCTTTAGCTACCGGGTCTGATCAAATAAATTTAGACATGATTCTACTTTGTCTTGAAAGAATTTTATCTTGTCTTACGAACTTTATCAACTCGTGTATTTTAGATTTCCAGGTTAATGGAAAATATCAAAAATATTTCCTCCTCTTAAAAAACAAAATGCGGAAAACTACAATGATTTAAGGCCTTTGCCTGTTGTTATCGAAAATATTGGAAAAAATAATTAACATTCAAATAACGGAACATCTGAATATGCATAATATATAACCTATAAATCACTCAGGGTTTAGGCCTGGATTTAGCTACACTACAGCACTTCTAGGTGTACGCATGATATTATCGAAGCAACCTATAGGGGTAAAACGACTGCTTTATTACTCTTAGATTATAGTAAAACATTTAATAGATTAAATCACGAGCTGCTCCTCTCTATACTACACTATATAGAATTAGATCAAAATGCTATTGCTATGATGAGTACTTAGTTAAGCAACAGGCTGCAGTATGTTGAAACATACAAAGGTGTATCGTCCGTGTCACCTCAGCTTTGAGGAGTGCCCCAGGGATCAATACTTGGGCCACTTTTATTCACTATTTATACTTGCAACATAACCAGCTGTCTCACCTTTTGCAAGAGTACATATCATTTTTTCCAGGTGAAGTCCGTGTAGCTGAAGAAAGACTAAATTATGATTTAAAACAATTAGTTGAATTTTCTGATAAACACCAGCTTTTAATAAACCCATCGAAATCAACATTTTTATTATTTTGAAAGTATTGAGAAAAATTATTCCCTAGTATAAAATTGAAAATTGGGACAGACGAAATTTCTCATTCAGACTCTTGTCGAAGTTTGGGATTAATGTTTGATACTTCTTTAAGATTCAAATCGCAAGTAAATAAATGTATTCGGCTTGCTTATGCGAATCTTAAAAGACTCTTTCTCCACAGACACCTTTTATCAAAAACACAAAAAACAAAGTTGGCAGACTCACTAGTATTTAGCCATTTTAATTTTTCTGATATTGATTACGGCCCATGCCTGGATAAAATAGACAAGGATAGGGTTCAGTATTCGCCCCTCGTATCTTACTAATAAAATTCGATATAGAATAGACGTACATTTGCTCAATTTGCGACATCGCGGCTACATATCTCCGCCACCTCATTGTATGACGTTTTATGAGAGATTTTTTTCCTACAATATTTATGCTATTTACAATGGGATACCCGAGAATTTAAAATGACTAACGTTAGTTAGTGACGATTGCTCATAAAATCGTGCCAAGCGGATCTTTGATTTTGATCGGATAAGCACCTTGATGTCTTTCTTGGTTTTTGTCTTCGATTTATTGTAATTTGTTTGAATGTATGGTTATGGTCAAACTTAACACGGACTACTTTTACTTTTATATTTAGGTATTAGATAATTATTACTATATATTTAATTTATTTATACTAGACCTAGGAGGCTGAACTAGGATCTTTTCTTAATTGATTTTCAGTTTCCTTTTTGTCAAAATATTGTATTTAATTAAGTTAATAATATGACAATGTATTTATTTGGCAAACAAATATCTATTATTATTATTAATAAAAAATTTCTTTTTATCTCGGAGCATTTAAGACAGACAAAAAAGTTACATTCAAAAACGTTGGTTCAAATTATATTATTTTTAATGAGGGGTATATGAATAGAAAAGATTTTTTCTCACACGAATTTACTTTATGCTTTTATTTGCGCCCCTGAATCAGAACTACTACAAAAAGTTACAAAAAATTACCTTAAATCCCAAAGATCAGCAAAAACGTTGAAGGGTGATTTTTTCAGTCATATATTAATTCACTTTTTCATAAATTTGGGAATACTCAGAGAAATATAAAACTTAAAAATAATAAAAAAAAACAAGGAAATACTTTCAGTACATCGCCGTGTGATGAAAAATAGAGCTCATCTATAACATTCACAATCCATTTGGTTATGAGCATGTCAAAAGACATTTTAATATTAATTAAATTCGGTTTTTGCGTCAAGACTAGAAATTCATGACGACGAAAGCTAACAATGAACGGTATAAATTAGATTTAACATGTACAAGTTAAATATTGTTTTAACAAAATATCATTCAGCGTTAATATGAATCTTTCGTGCAGCAATCTGCAATTTTCAACACTCCTGTTTCGTGTGCAAATATTACACCGGAAATGCAAATAACTTTCAGCCTTGAGTCGCCCCTTTTTTGTCATTTAGTGCATGAAACTTTTAATTATATTGCTAATGAAATGTTAAATAGAACAGTGCGAATATAATTATGAAATTTTACAGAAAATTTACAGCGAAACAAGTAGAGTTGCCTCCCTAAGGGATCACAAACTTAACTTTAATGTGCTTAGAGACACACCTATTATAAATCTCTGAGCTCTACCAGCAAGCATGCTATACACCTATCTTAAAGCCATTTCATCTGAGCCTGTGACCTTCAGCTTTCTCTAAAGAAGGCGTTGTATTATTTTGCCAAATGTCTTAGAAATATTTCTGTTATGCCATCCAATAAACAGCCCTCCTATGTGCTGTTTACAAAGTTGTTATTTGCAAAAGTATTTTTACGTATTAAATATATTGTTTTCTTCGGTACTTAATTTACATGAAATTAATATTGATAACAAGAACGTTTTTCCATCAGTTCGGATTTCTGTTTGCCTATGGAGTAAATCTTTTGCCTTCACATGTCAAGGAAATTAAACCTTTTATATTTTATATAGTATGCTTTCGCAACCTTAGTAAGAATTTTAAACGTTTCTGACAATCGGATAGACTTGGAAAGATAATTGGAAGTTATAGAAAGCCTTGCGCCAGGAGGGCATATAAAATAATAGCAAAATAATTTCAGATTTCACAAACTAAATATATGGATGCATTTATATTTAAAAATTTAGAAGAAGGGTCAAAATGTTGCAACATCAACCGCACACTTTTGTCTTGCGATACTTTTAAGAGAGACTTTTCGTTTTAAAATTTTCAGTTATGATTTGCCAGTGCATCAAGTTATCGATAATAATGCATGAAAACATGCTCACTAGAAACTGCATGGGTCTGTGAGAAATAATTATCGTACTCTACCCTCTTCGAGGTTATTTGCGCTTGAAACGACAACAAAATGAACGAATGAAGTTTTTTAAAGGCAACATCGTTAGTGACTATGACACTGGCCGACAAAATGTTTCTAACACAGGCTAGCTGATTATTTTCACAATGGAAATACCCTCCCAATAATAAAAAAAATATTCGGAAAGCCCTAATACGTACCATTTTTTAAAAGCCTAATTAGAACTTTTATATTGGGTTGTTGACAACATTAGACATAAAATAAAAGTTAAACATCACTCTTCTGTTGAGTTTCGAATTGAGGGGTTCTCTGTGTATCGATAAGCAACTTTATGTGAAGACGAGAATGTCGAGTCAAACGCGCCGAAGTTGCAAAATTTCTCCTGACAAATTTTGTTATATTTGTGGAGAATTTCTGGTGAAATCACAAGCCAGACCATTTTCCGAAATTGTAAAAAAGCCTACTTTAAATATTTTGGTGCATTAATTGGGGATCAAGATAAGAGGTGGGCTCCCCATGTGTGCTGTGTTAGTTGTAGTGTATCATTGGTGCAGTGAATGAAGGGAAAGAGAAAAAGTATGCCTTTTGCAGTTCCAATGATATGGCGAGAACCCACCAATCATTCTGACGATTGTTATTTTTGCCTGACAAAGACTGAAGGTTATTCCAAAAAGGGAAAGCACAATATAGAATATACAAATTTGCAATCTGCCATACGACCTGTTCCTAATTGGCAAGCTATTAATCAGGCAGCTCAGTACGTGATTTGGAGTTATCCAAGCAACCGTCAGAACTTCTGGGTTCCCGTCTTAAGGAATAGAACCTATTGGCCAAAGAAACAAAAATTACCAATTTCAGCAAAAAAAAAATGCTATGTTTTCTGAATTCTACAGTATGGAAAATTCGTTGTGCGCGTGTACTGATATAGACAGTTTAATGCAGGAACTTGATATTGAACATTCTCCCCGTGAGTGGAGCTTATTGATAGGCTCATCTACATATAGCTTTAAAGCTGTGTTATTGCATAATGGAAATTTAAAACCGTCTATACCAGTTGCCCATTCAGTTGCAATGAAAGAAAATTATGAAAATATGCGCACGATTTTGGATAAATAAACCACAATAGGTATAAATGGCAGATATGTGAGGACTTAAAAGTTATAGCGATTTTAATGGGACTTCAGGGTGGATTTACAAAATATTGCTGTTTTCTTTGTTGCTTGAGCTGATGAAAAACTTTGTGAAGGCTTTGAATAAAGATGGTGATGGATTTAAATATCTAAGACAAGTCTTTCCCCAGTTAAGTGATGATAAATTAAAACAGGGCATTTTTATTGGGCCACAAATCAGAAAATTGCTGGACGATGTCAATTTTACGGAAAAGCTTACCAGTCAGGAACTCAGAGCATGGAATTCATTTGTTAATGTAGTAAGAGGATTTTTAGGCAATAATATGGATGAAAATTGTGAACAATTAATTAATGAACTCTTAGATGCCTATAAAGAGCTTGATGCCAGAATGTCATTAAAAATTCACTTCCTCCATTCTCATCTGTCATTTTTTCCTAAAAATTTGGGAGGTGTTAGTGACGAGCAGGGTGAAAGGTTTCACCAAGATATCAAACAATAGAAATTCGGTACCAAGGACGATGGGAACCTGTCATGATGGTGACTACTGTTGGTTTTTGAAGAAAGAAGATAGGATACCTCATAAACGGAGAAAATAAAGTTTAATTAGTGTTTTAAGTTAATATTTTTCTCGTTTGCTCTTTTCTTAGATGTGCGGTATGTTTAATAGGCGAAAACTGTAAACATAGTCAATAAACAGGGTTAAGAATTTTCTGAAATCATTTTTTCTATAGATATTAGGTATCGTAATATTCGATATAGTTCTACAGCTCTAACAAGACAACCCTACGTGCTACAACTTTATATTTATCATTTTCGTATTTGAATAGGTCCATTCTATTAGATTATGCTATTCTGATCTGTGTTACTGTGTTACTGTGTTTTTTTGTCGGCCGGTGTTATTAAATAACAGTTGCTAGCGTTTCCTACTATGCAATTATCATTCCAATTCCTGAAAAATGCACACTAGCTATAGGATTTCTTAATGGTATTTATTTTTCGAGGTATAATTAGCACTATAATTACGTGATAATTGCATTCCTTCAGTGGAGCTTTTTATATATAAAGGAAATATTCAACAAATGTTCACTTTTTCGTGCGTCTATGTCCAATACATAACCTACAAAACAACAAATTCCCGATGACATGAGATATTTTCGAATTTTCTTTATTACATACTTGTATTAAATAAATGTTAATAAAAACTTAACTTAATAAGTGTAGCAAATTTTAGGTCTTTGTATAACCTGAGCACGAACACATATTAATGGGAGATAAAGCAATACTAAATATAATTTAATTACACGATTACATTCAAATTTGTAGGTTTTGGTAGGAAGAAGTGTGTTCATGTTCACGGGCTAAGGTATTCACGTTCATTGATTTGGCTTTTTCGTTCTCTACAAAAAAAATGGTCATAGAATTTTATTGTGGAATATTGCAAAGGTATCTCTTCGACGGAAAAGGAATTTTCATCTGATAGTCCAGTAATCGGAGGTTAGAGTCATGCAAAACAGTAAAGTAAACTAATTTTTTTTAAACGGTACCTCTTGAGACCGCCTAGTTCACAAAAAATTGCCAAAAAAGCTATTTTTGTCCAATATATTCCAAAATATAACAGAAAAAATTATTTTACTAAAAAGGTAGGGCATATCCATACCTAGAAAAAAGGTTAAGTATAATGATTTTTTTTGGAGACCTAACGCTTTTCGAGATTTAGACTAAAGTTAAACTATCATTGATTTTCCATCTTTTCAGAACAAGAAAAAGTTCTTGAATTTATTAACAAGCGCGCCATCAAATTTTGCAAAAGTCGAGTAAAAGTTATATTTTATTTATAATCAAAATGCGTTTCATTTAGAAGAAGACATCCATGGCTACATAATTTCAAACAAGCTTTTTTTTTTCAAACTCAGTTTTTTCAAAAACTATGAGAACTGCAGAAAAAACATGATTTTTTTTTTTAGAAAATAATCTGCCTTATATTTTTAATTGAACAATGATTTGGAAGTTATTGTTTTTTTTTTGGCCATTTTTTGTGTGTGAACGAGGCGATCTAAGTGTGAGAACTCTTAAAGGGCACCTCGAGAGGTCCTATTATTAGGAAATATGCAGCACCTAATCGGTAATGCAGCGTCTTGAATTCTCTTGGAAGTATAACAAAATCGCTAAGGTATTTCTCTATTTCTTTCCCTCCTTCTTCATTCATGACCTGGAGTTCCTTTTTCTTCTTGTCTCTTATTTATTTTCCTTGTAGTATTTAATGATGAAATGGAGTATAATATCCCTCTTCAACACGTTCTTTAAAAAGCCTTTGGGCTGCCTTCAGGTTTTTGTCACTTTTTAAATACAATTTTACCATTTTGTATCTCTCATGAATAAAATAACTCATTTTGCATAAAATTAGAATTATTATTTCACGTGACTAAAGTATTATTGTCAACCCTGACATTTGCCTTGACTTAAAAAGCTGAAATTTAAAAAGTTAACAGTTAAGTTAACAGAAAAATGTCTTAAAAAGTACTTTTCATGCAAAAAAAATCATGTTTAATAGTATTTTGTAACTACCTTGGAACCCATAGTATTCCGACACGCTCGTGGGTAAAACCTTGTACCTTACTTATGCATAAAGATTTTCTAATTAAGTTCCTTACGCCTGACGTAAAACCATTCATTTAAGAACTCATATTAATGATAATTAAAAATAATAAGATCCAATACGAAACGGTATCATCTATCCGTTGCTGAAACTGAAAACCGAACAAAAAACACGTCTCAGTTCTCGTATCTGTTCCTATTAGGGAAGTTCATCACAACTAAAAGGGCGATCCTTTTCTATTAAAACAATGTCATGTAACCGGATGCAATAAATCAAGTTTTGTCGGTAATCTTTCGTGATAAATCACACACTAAATCAACAAAATGAATTCCGTGCCCCATTAACAGAAAAATAGACGCCCTATTGAGACATTTCGTTAAATATTTCTTCTAATTATTATAAGAGTATCGGCTCATTTTGTAATCTCTGCCAATTTTTTAGTGTGATTCTTCTGGATGTTTTATTAAAACGAAAATGTTTCTTATCTGAAAGCCTGTAAGACAGAAAAAAATGTTGCATACAAAAAATTGTTGAATTATATTATATTATTTTTAATGAGAGATATATGAAAAGTTTTATTTGAATCTTGGGTGTACAGATTTCAGATGCTTCTTATTTAAGCCCTTTATTCAGAGCCACTACAAAAGGTATAAAAAAAATATTTGTTGTCAATCGATTTTGACGAAAAGTATCGTAACATTCGATATAGTTCTACAACTCTAACAAGAAAACCCTACGTGCTACAACTTTCTATTTGTCATTTTCGTATTTGCACGTCATTTCGTATTTGGTCATGTTACGAAAAATAGGACACATCTATATAATTCACAATGCATTTGGTTATGAGCCTGTCAAAATATTTATTAATATAAATTAAATTAGGTTTTACGTCCAGACTGACAATTCACGACGACGAGAGCTAACAATGCATGCTATAAATTAGATTTAACATGTACAAGTCAAATATTGTTTTAACAAAATATTAGTCAGCGTTAATATGAGTATTTCGTGTAGCAAGCTGCAATTTTCAATAATCATGTTCCGCGCGCGAATATTGCGCCAAAAATACAAAATACTTTCAGTCTCGAGTCGCCCGCAATAGAACATTGCATAAATATTTATTAAATTTTACACAAAACAAGCCGATGTAAAAGAGATCCTTAATATCATATCAGTCTGCAATTTTGTGTTTATTATTGATAATATTAAGCTAAAGTAAATACTGCCGATATCATTAACAAATGGATTGTAGTGAAGCAGAGCCCAGTTACCTCCCATATAACTGTAATGTGCTTAGAGACAGATCTATTTTAACCTTCTAACATTTACCAGCAAGCATGCTGTGACCTTCAGCTTTCCCAGAAGAAAGTACTGGTTTACATTGTCGTTATAGCATCAACCTAATAGGTCTCATCTGTGCTAATTGCAATTTTTTTTTAAAAAAGCATTTTTGTCTATTTAAAATAATATTTTCTACAGTACTTAGTTCACATGCAATTGATATTGGTAATAAGGAAGTGTCTCTATCAATACGGTTTTCTGTGCACCCGTGGAATAAATCTTGTACATATTGAGGAATTTGAGCAAATTACAGTCCTTTTTATGTAATGTTACTTCGCCATCTTTGTCATAGTTTTAAACATTTGAAGACAATCTGTTAGTCCTCGAAAGAGAAGCAGAAGTTATGGAAAGCCTTGCTCCAGAAAGGGGATATACAGCGTGTAACAAAAGTAAGGAGACGGCGAAATATATCAGGTACCGCTTACCTAAATTTAAAGAAAATATGTACACTTAAGTATAAAACTATGCCGGATCCAACAACGCATTGCTGCCAAGTTTACCGTTTTTCTGTTATAAAAGGATTATTTTTTAATGGAACACCCTATATTATATTACACTTTTAAAATGTGCCTAAAATTCTCAATACTTTTTATTGAGAGCAGTTTTTATGAAAGTCAACAGTTTTCAACATCAAGGTTTAAAGTAGATACATGTATATAACTAAATATTTTTAACACATTTTATTTAACCAAAGTGAACTGTAAAATTTTGTACATTGACTCACGGACTAATAAACAAACGATGTTGATTCGGTTTTTACGTCAAACATCGAGCCGCGTGGTAACCACGTTTAGAGATTGCGCCGATTGTCGATTGCGCGTCATTTCGCATTATTTTCAATTGTGTGGTCGTCTCACGGTTAAATGTTGACGCAGTTTCGTGAAATTGTATACGAAAATAATTTTATTATTATTTATAACACTTAAAAAATAACGGTAAGGAAAGCACGGCATTTTTATTGCTTTTTAAAAATATGGTGCAATATTGACGCGATATTTTTAGCTTAAACTAACTACTGCAGTTTTTTTGTTATACAGACAAGTTTTTTTTGTATTCAGTTATTAGGGTAATTTCACTATATGTTAAGAACCAGGGAAAACTAAATCAAAAAAAATAAAAAAAATGTATTAAGATCATATTAGTATTGTACTTTTATAAATACAGGTTTATTTTAATACATTTTTAAATACAAAGTAAAAAAAATTTTGATTCCTTTTTCTTGATTCTTACCAATTGCAGTAAATCTTAGCCTAAATCACTTTTTTTTAGCTTTTCCTAAAGATGCTGCTATACTACCACCCCCACAAAAAAAATTATCGACGCCCTTGACATTAGGAAGAGAAAATGACGTTTCACTCATATCCGTAGACTGACTTCTAAAAACTGAAAAGTTAATAATCAGGATAGGCGCATGGAATTTTGTAAAATCATGTTGGTACGTTGCAATACCAATCTAAATTTTGTCAAATTATTTTTTTCTGACGAATCAATTATATTTTTATAGAAAAGTTAACAGGCATAATTGTCGATATTGGGCCAGGCAAAATACACATCGGATACGTAAAAATCATACCCTATTTCTCCAAAAGATAAATGTTTGGTGTGGTATAAAGGATCCAGAAATAATCAGTCCCTTCATGGAAGAAACGTTAACTGGAGAAAGATATTTGAATCTTTTAAGGTCCGAAATTGTCCGAGCTCTTACAGAACTGTTTCCGAATAACCGCAAGTTCCTTACTTTACCTGATAAATCAAGTATTTAAACTTGATTTTTTTAGGTAATGATGCGCCAAATAATGAAATATGGGTTCAGCAGGATGGTGATCCACCGCATTTTACTCGGAATATTTAGACAATGTTTTTTTTTGGAAGGTGGGGTACAATAGTAGTAGTAACTTTTTTGCACAGTAAAGTTTGGAACACATGGTTATTACAAGAGTATTGTAGAAAAATCTTGTATCTTACTCATACATAATAGTATATTAAAACACCAGTTTCATAAGACATGAGTTTAAAGCACGAGCTCTAGATTATAAAATGAGCGGCAGTCGCGTTTTTAAAGAGAGAGTGAATGAAATGAAAATGAAGCCTTATGAAACGAGTATTTTATACTATTTTTGCTATTTTGTGTACTATATTTTAAAAAACCTTTATCTTTATAAAACATATTTACTGTTAAACATTTTTTTGTTTTTCAATTTTGAGACGCGGCCGTTTTAAATCCGAGGTGGCCATGACTTAGCATTGCCAACTCTCTAGAGTAAAAAAAAGTAGTGCCGAAAAGAGAGCCAGCACGACACTACTTTGCCTATCGAGAAAACGTCTTTATCACTGCAAAATAGAAAAAGTGACTTTTCTGTACTCTACTGCTAGCCGAGTTCCGGTTTTCTCTGTTCGGTTGAAGTGGTATACGGGAAACTAGCTCACTTAGTGAGGTAAGGTCCCATTGTCTGATTAAGATCTTTGAGATCAATAACAATAAATTTAAAAACTTGTATTAACACAATTATAAATAGTAAGTTTAAATATAAAACGATATCATCAATTCGTTGCTGAAATTGAAAAACCAACAGAAACACCTCTCAGTCCACGTATCCGCTCCTATTACTGAAGCTCATCACAACTAAATAAGCGATCCTTCTCTATTAAAACATAATGTGATGTAATCGGATGCAATAAATCAAGTTGTGTCGGTAATATTTCGTGATAAATCACACATTGAAACAAAAAAATTGGTTCCGTTGTCCATTAGCAGAGAATTAAACGTCCTAAAATAATGATACATTCCGTAAAATATACCTTTAATTATTGGCTTCGACTCACTTCCTTCGGAACCTCTGCCAATTTTTAGCGTACTTGTATTGGTTATATGGTTTATAAAAACAAAATGTCTGCTTATCTCAGAGCCTGTAAAATAGATAAAGAAACAAAAATGCATACAAAAAATGTTTGGTTTAACTTCAATTTTAAAATTATATTATTTTCATTGTTACAGGCTGTTTACTTTGCTTTGACCAAGGAATAACATTCTTATTTTACCTGGAATATCCTGTATATTGGTACAGATTTTACTAGATTTCTTTAAAGGTAAGTTTAACAATTTCATGATGATACAAGGTTAAAATCGATTTGCGCCAAAATACTTTTTGTGTTGGCATTATATAATTTCTAGTATTTAAATTTTTAAATAAAATAACAATAATTGTAAATTTTGTTTTTTTTAATTAAATATTATCATCTTGTTTTCGCGAGGAGACTTAACTGGACGAGACCTACAGTTTAATGTGGGCTCCAAACCACGATCCTCGATTACTTTTTTTGGATTACCTGTGTAGATTTTAACTACTAGAATCGACTGCAAGACTTAAAAAAGTCTGTGTGCCGAGCCGGATTTGAACCTGAGGTGCTTTATTTGAAATATTGCGCATTTTCGAACTTAATTTTGTCGGCCAGCAAGAATGTGACGTTAATATATGTTTGCAATTTTTGACGTTCACAGCCATATAAATAGTACGTTTGACATATTTTTCAAATAAAGTTCAAATATCATTCTACTTAAATAATTTAAAGACGAATTTAAATCTATATAATAGGATGGGATTACAAATCAACATTTGTAACTTATCAAAAATAATTTTATATTATAGTTTTGACACATGTATTGTACCTATTCATGGTGATCTGTTTAGGTACTGTGACATTAGTGAGAAATTTTTTAAATATCAGTTTTATTTTTTATAAGAAACATATTAGATATTCTCATTAATATTTACCATATATATAATAAGAGGAAGATGGAATAGCTTGATTCGAACGCAATCATACATTGTCAAAATTATTACGGTGTGGTCTATTATGTTATCTTGATTTGATTCATTCCAAAGGGTGTTGTCAACTATCTTACAGAGAACAAAATTATAGGCATAAAAAAATTCTATGAACAAAATTTATACTTGCAAATAATATTGAAATTAATTTTTTGGGTAGTTCTAATATTCTAATAATAATCTCTGTAAATCGTTACAAAGATTTACTATTTAGTATAATTATTATCAAGAAATAATCATTCAAATAACCCGTTTTTTATGTCCATACAATGCCACTGCTTAAAAACCCACACCATCTCTGCATTTTTGGCAATCGTATAGTACACAATTATACAACAACTATTAAAACCGTAAATAGGACAAACGGTGGAAGTCAAGTCAAAGACCAGTTGATTTTACCAGACGGTAAAATCAACTCTGGGATAAAAGACAATCGGGCTCAGCGGTCGGATTTCCCATGGGGCTTCAAGGTAGTAAATTTAGTTCCCAGTTAAGGCTCATAGAATCTTTTATACCGTAGGGTATAGGCAAGTGTAAAGTGTATCTACATCATATGCCCACACACTCATGTCAGTTAAAAGGTTGGACAGGTGAAGTTTGTTGATACACTTTTGCTAATCGGTACGTTACTTCTTAAAGATCAAAGGTTGCTCCGTAATCCGATAGTGGTGTGTTAACCAGAAACCCAATATTGTAATCCAAAACCGTTGGTTAGAGCAGATGGGCTTCTTAGAGGAAAGGAGCCGTTAATTGAAATTACAAGAAAAAAGTTAACTGCAACTACCAATGCTGGAAATGACCCTCTGTTATTACAAAAACTTGTATTACTTGTTTATTATTCTACAAAGTAATTAATATTAAAGTATAAAATCTAAAGTTTTTATTTAAACAAATACAAAAATAGGGCTAAGGTAGAATAATCACCATTTGAAGGACCAATTGTATAATCTAGGAAAATTCTATTTTTTTATATAATACAGTTCTCGACTGCCTGATAAAAATTTGTCCTTGAATGAATATAAAAATGACGAAAAACAAAAATCAAAAAATCTATAAATTCTGCATATTTTCTAAAAAATGAAAAAACAATTGTCAGTAAAAAACATGGCAATGAATAACACTGCATGTCTCGAACCAGAGCTGGAACGAATCCTCCTAAAATCGGTTCGAATCATGAATCCCTTTGATAACAAAAAAGTATCCCAATCAAATAAATCTACTAATTTTTTTCGAATTACGAATCTGAATTTTATCGAGGGTATTTTCATTTATCAAACCCAGTTTATTAGCTTCGATTTTACGTTGGTTTTAAATAAAATCGAAAAAAATATTTTGCGACTTTAAATAAAAATATATTGTTAAAAACAGAGAAGTTCGACGAATTTTATATAAATAATAATATATACATATATATATATATATATATATATATATATATATATATATATATATATATATATATATATATATATATATATATATATATATATTGTATATAATTCAAGTTATCCTCCATTCTTAAATTAAGATGGATACTTGTTAGGTTTGAAATTTGAATCGTTAATGTTATCTTCAATCAAAGTTTCTCGAGTATTTTTGAAAAATTGAACAGTTTCAGCTAATTTTTTCATTTAGCTATTGCACAAACCGCCAGAGCTTAATTTCCATTAGCTTCCTTAATCATACGGGTGGTGTTACCTACAAAATGTGTCTAATCAAAATGGTAATGATATTACCCAGATTATATCTATTAAGTAAAAAAACGAAAGAACCAAAATTTTCTTAGATTAAAATGATAGTGCGATATAATCATTAAAATTAAATAAAAATAAGCCTAAAAATCATCTTGAGTTTGTAGAGATATTTATATGTTACAATTTTCTTATAGTTTTATGCATGTGAATTGAACTAATCGGATAATAAGGGAATCGAATCCGAATACTTTTGAAATCGTATAGTAAATCCGAACTACGAATCCCCCATAAAAAAGATTCGATTCACGTCTTCCAATCATTAAAAATTGATTTCACTCCGTAATCCGAATCCTTCGCAGCTGGACAACGGAAGATTGTGAAGATACTAGTCAGCAGGTTACTTGTTAAAGATCAAAAACTGATTCATAGGCCGACAGTGGTGTGTAAGCCGGGAACCCAGTGGAGGGATCGGTAGCCGTGTTTCAGAGCAGATGGGAAACTTAGCGGAAAAATACGTTAATTAAAGTTAAAAAAAAAGACGGGGATAATACAGCTGCAAATCGTAATTAATAATCTAAACCAAGTTAACCTCCTCAACTGCAATTATCAATTCTGGAAATGATCAACTGCACCGTCTTTTTTCAAAAATCCATATTACTATTTTATTAGTGTAAAAATTAATTAATAATAAAATATAAGATTTAAAATGTTTGCTTAAACAAATATAAGAATAGGGTTAGGGTAAAATAAGCAATATCTAAATTACTAAATGTATATTCTAGGAAAATTTCGTTAAAATAAATTTAACAAAACTTAAAAAGCCATATGTTTAGTCCTTTGCAGGTTAAGAAAATGCATTGCTCAATAACCCAAATCGAAGTACCTCTCGCATTTCTTATGAAAAATGGCTTTTAGAGAATTTTTTAAAATTTTTGGTATAACTACAGTTCTCGACTTCCTGAATAAATTTTAAAATAGAGCGGGTCAAAATTATAAATTTAATTATTTTTTATGTTAGCAATCCGGCCAAAAGTTTGCGATTATTTTTCCCAATTAACCAGTTTTGTCAAAATGAAAAGCAGTGAGAATAATAGTAGCAAAATCTTGGCCGTGTCGCTAAAACAAAAAAAAATAAGTTCAATATTTTGACACATTTTGAACAAGAGTCGAGAACTGCATTGTGTCAAAAAAATTGAAAATATCACCGAAAGTGATTTTCCATGAGATGTCTGAGAGCCTCTTTGGGTATACCCAAAATGTTCTCTAGTCCTTTTTGTTCTTTTAGAACTTTCCTTCATAAATAAATGTTATAGTATTTACATCTTGTGTAAACCATCCAATTAACCAAACTTAGCCTTAAAGATCCACAAACGACGGAACTAGAAAAGTAAATCTCTTCAAAGGTATAAAAAGTAGTTCAGAAATAAAACATGTTCTAACTGAAAAGGCAATTCCCTCTTTGTTACGTGTTTACGTGTTTTCTGTGAATCGTAAAATCTAGACAGATAAATCAAGTTCGGGAATGAGCACTTTTAAATCACGCTATACCACGGCAAAATAAAATCCATGTTGTTGTTGACAAACAGCCACGCAATTTGAGGATAAAAAGCCACGTCTTCAAAATAATGAGACTTTGCCTAAAATATATGTTGTAATTATATGGATGACTTTGTTCGCTTAGCTTTTTGCAATAGGCTGGATGAGAAATGTGCTTTATTGTGTTCGCTTTATTTTTTATAAATAAATGTTGTTTCCTTAGTGCAGAAAAAGTTCGATTGTTAATTAGGATGGTAATTTTTTTTTTGAAAACGTTTTAGCAAATGCTTGTGCTATAACTACGTTAATTATAGTCCAGGTCTTTTTGTCAAGGACTTATATAAGGAAAATGACCGCGGAAGTTGACTAGGTGTTTTTAAATATTATTATATTTCATAAAAACCATCCAAACCATTATTGAAGAGATATCAAAAATCAGTTATGCAACTAGACGAAACAAAATTTGTACTTTCGTCTCGTCTCGACCTAATCTCGTCTCGTCTTGACACCGATCAATTTCAAAGAATATTATTGTATCAATAACATTCTTCGGATTTATTTTACTAAAACATTGCATTGCAAAAAAGTATGAAATGTTGGATTTTTTCTAAAACATCTGTGTTTTTTAGCAAATGAAATGGCTTTTTTATATTTTTTATTGAATTTAAATTAATAATTTGGCTCTGTGCCTTTAAATATATTTTAATTTTAATAATAAGCATAATATTACCAACTTTTTAACTACATGATGTACAGGCGCATGATAAATAATTATCACCTAATATTTGGCTCAATGTATTTATGTGTAGATTGTATAACAAAAATAAATATATAACTGGAATTACTTGAGCATTTTTAAATTATTCTTAATTTTACAGCTGGTGAAATTTAAAAGTCAAATAATACTCCATCAGATGTTAATAGTTCCTTTTTTGATACCTTTACACTTATTGGTGTAAAATTCTTTTGATAAATTCCTAGAACTGTTTGTTTTTAAGTTTATTCTTTCGAAATAGAAATTCAGAAAGTAGTAGCTCCTTAAAATGGAGTTGCGTTTAAAAATTATCATACCTCTGTTGTCCAAATGAAATTTATTATGTAATTAAAATAAAAAAAAATTATAAAATTTTAAGAAATTTAGGTATTTACCCATTTTTGAATTTATGTATTTACCTATATTGAACCGTAATCACAAAATGAAAAATATACCTTAATTCATGAGTTGCACGTAATATTTTGTTTACGATCAATGAACCAGTGAACTAAATAGTAGTACGTTATTTTACAAAAAAAAAAAAACGTGTAACTTGTAATATTTTTTATCCAGGAGGATTTCATCGTCGCCGCCAGCGCCGCAGAGTGATTGATTTTATAAGGAAACATGGCAATAAATCAAAAGAATCGAAAATAAGCTCGTTACTTATGTGTTTTCCAATAGTGTTGTCTACGAACGCATTTTTCTTGTAACAAGTTTGCAATATAAGCAAAATTTCAGATACAATTTGAAAATAATATTTTAAATATAGATTGAATTTATTTCCGTAAAACCTATTACATATTAACTGTAGTGTACCCAAAATGTGTTCGAGTCCTTTTTATTCTTTTAGAACTTTCCTTCTTAAATAAATGTTATAGTATTTACATTTTGTGTAAACCATCCAATTAACCAAACTTAGCCTTAAAAATCCGCCAACGACAGAACTAGAAAAGTAAATCTCTTCAAAGGTATAAAAAGTAGTATATAAATTGTAGTTAACAAACAGTCACGTTATTTGAGGATAAAAAGCCACGTCTTCAAAATAATGAGATTTCACCTAAAATATATGTTGTAATATGGATGACGTTATTCGTTTAGCTTTTTGTCATGGGCGGGGTGAGAAATGTGTTCATTTTATTTTATATAAACAAATGTTGTTTCCTTATTGTAGAAAAAGTTCGATTGTTAATTTTATGTATCGACTTACCGGAGTTGTATTAATCCGAATAGAATTCAATATGGTTAGGAGCGGTGTCCTTTGATATATTGTTTAAGCACTTAACACGCGTAATGCGGCACTAAACTTATATCTATAGATATGGGTCTGTAGTCCCGAACTGTAGCACTAAGTATACGAAGTATTATGTAACTAAGATCACTATAACCGTAGTAGTGTTTCGTTTATTCCGGAGCGAAGTAGCGCGTATTGTAGTATAGTTCTTTCTGTCTTGTGTTCACTTCACGCACACGCATAGAAGTCTTTATTAGAGGTTTATACATTTAAAGTTTAAAAAGTAACCAAATACACAATATTCCCTCACCCCAAATAAACAATTTTGAAAACAATTGTTTAAAAGTAAATCGAAATTTTAAAGTACAAATTAACTATTTAATTGTCCCCTCTTTAGGCTTATATTCTAACTTTGAAGGTGGTCCACACCGCCTCTGCGGCTTCCGCAAAGCAAATGACAAGGAAAGTCTTTTTTCTTGCTTAATAGTTGGAGAACTACCATTTTGCGTACTCGTAGAAGGAGTTTGTGTATCCAATCGTAATTCAAGTTCAATTTCATTATGTGTATCTTCTTGTCCTTTATAGTGTTTTATTTGATTACAATGTCTTTTTAGTTTTTTATTATTAATTTGAACCATTCACACTTGAGTGCCTATTGGTTCAATTATTGTTCCTTTTTCCCAAGAATGATTATTTATGTTTTTGTACATTTTTATCCATACTTTTCCGCCAATCTGGAACTTGCTTGCAGAAAAACTTTCTCGTTTAGAATTTAGTCGATCGTACTTAGTCAAAAGTTGTACGAATCTGTCTTCCCAAAAATAGTTCACTCGGTGAAGCATTAATGGTAGGATGGGTGGTGCTTCTGTACTTGAACAGATAATTTTTGATGTGTTGTGGTACAAGGTTGATACTGTCAGACATATTTTCTTTATAGCTGACTTGAACGACTGTACATAGCGCTCAGCTTGGCCATTAGAAGACGGATGATAGATAGGTGTAGTAATATGATTTATGCCGTAATGGTTACAAAATTCTTGAAAAACGCCAGAAGTGAAAGCTGTACCATTGTCTGACACAATTTCATGTACTAATCCATAGTTGAAAAATAAATCTTTTAGAATGTTTATAGTAGTTCCGGAGCTGGTATTTTTGGTAGGTATGATTTCTAACCATTTAGAGTAAGTATCTACAATGATAAGAAACATAGAGTTCTTAAAAGATCCTGCGTAGTCTATGTGAATCCTATACCAGGGTTTCGAAGCAGTAAGCCAGTTATTTATAGGTACTCTAGCAGGATTTTTATTTATAGAAGCATATGCAGTACAATTGTAATAAATTGTTTCTATGTCGGAGTCTAAGAAAGACCACCACAGGTATCTACGTGCATCAGCTTTCATACGTACAATCCCTGCGTTCGTTGAATGTAGATCTTTAAGAATTTTTGAACGCAAATTTTTCGAAATAATCGTTCTGACTCCCCATAAAATACAGTCATTTTGTATTGATAATTCGTTACGTTTAGTAAAATATGGTTTTATGTCATTATCGTGACAAGTTTTAGGCCAACCATTTAAAATAAAAAATTTAATCTTTTGTAGTGCAGGATCTGTGGAAGTTTCTCTTATTATGTCATCGCATTTTACTGGAATATTTTTCTGAGTAGTTTCTATAATATTTGAAATTACATAATCAAAATTATACCCAATTTATTCAAAACGGTCATCTGGTCCCATTGGTAATCTAGACAATCCGTCAGCTTGTCCAAACTTTGAAGTTGGGATTTAGTTCATATCAAACGAATAACCCATAAGTAGTATTGCCCAACACTGTAGTCTATTAGCTGTAGTAGTTGAAACACCTTTCTTGGAACCAAAAATAGAAAGTAATGGTCTATGATCTGTAAGTAGGTGAAAATGTCTGCCCCATAAATATTGGTGAAATTTTCGAATTCCGAAGACGATTGCTAGTCCTTCACGCTCTATCTGAGAATATCGCTGTTCTTCAGGTTTTAGTATTTTGGACGCATGCGCAATTGGTTTCTCAGAACCATCAGGGTAGCGGTGGTAAATAACAGCACCGACTCCTATAGAAGAAGCATCAGCGGCCAAAATTAAGGGTAGATTAGGGTCATAATGAGCAAGACATTTTGAAGAAGCTAACTCTTTTTGGATTGTCAGAAATGCTTGATCACATTCGTCAGACCACTGCCAAGAAACATTTTTCCGTCGAAGTTTATTAAGTGGGTAACATAAATCTACTAATTTAGGTATAAACTTGGAGTAATAATTAATCATGCCTAAATATATCTAATTTAATGCGAAGTCCAAAATCTTGTATTCTCTGATATACTCTTTCTAAATTTTGTAAATGTTGTTTTTTATTTTCTCCCGTAATAATAACATCGTCCAAATATGACGCAGTGCCTGAAAGTCCAGTTAACATTTGATTCATTAAATTTTGGTATATACCAAGTGCAGAAGCAATTCCATATGGAAGTCTTTGAAAGCTGAATAGTCCTTTATGTGTATTAATCACACAAAAGTCTTTACTAGAGGAATCCAATTCAGTTTGAAGATAAGCTTCGGAGAAATCAATAACTGTAAACATTTTTCCTCAATTCAGGGTTGCAAAAATTTCTTCCGGAGGCGGAAGGTGACATTGATGGATATTTAAACTATTGTTGAGTCCTGTTTTAAAATCAGCACACAAGCGAATTTGTCCTTCTTTCTTTAGTACAGGAACAACTGGAGCTGCCCATTGTGAATACGATACAGGTTTTAAAACTCTCTTTTGTATCATTGTATTAATTTCCTCTTCTATTTTATCTCTAACAGAAAACGGTAAAGAACGTGCTTGACAAAAAATTGGTTTTGCATCAGATTTAAGCTCTAAATGTGCCTTGAATTTGGTACAATGGCCTAATTATTCGTCAAATATATCCGGATATGCAGAAATAATTTTCTCTAGAATTGGATTTCTTATTGAAGAATTCATAGAAATCTTAGGAGTGGAAGTAGTAGTCACAGAAAATATGTATGAGTTTCCTAACTCATTTATTGAATAAGAAGTAAGATTTAACTCTGAAATCCAATCTCTCCCTAAGAGGTTACTTCCATTTCCACGACAGAAAAATAATTTTAAAACCCTTTCCTGTTCTAACATTTTAACCTTTACTATTGTCTCTCCCATTAAATCAATCGAATGACCTGAAAAACTGGATAAAATAGTAGAAGTTGGTAGTAGTTCTGACTTTCCGATATCATTCCAGACATTTTCATTGGCAATAGTTGCGCAACTTCCCGTGTCGAACTCAAATTCTATTGTATTGTTGTTTATCCGAATTGGAATTTTAATAGCAGGAGTGTGAATTTTATTCAAAGTATTAATTTTATTTATTTCTAAAATATCAAAATTATCTTCCAAATTGTGCTCAGTATTAACAAAATGAGTTTTCTTCGAAAATTTTTGTGGATGTTTATTTCCATGATGTGGACCAGAAAAAATGTTTTTTCTACCCGAAGTAGTTGATTTCCTACAAACTTTTGCAATATGGCCTTTTGTAGAACAATTTCTGCAAACTGCATCCTTAAAACGACAGTTTGTGCGTAAATGCATACCCCCACAGGAGTGACAAGCCGTTTTTGTAGAACCTTGTTGTTAATGCCCCACTGTATGTCCGAAATTTATTTTATTTGTATTGTAATCACGATTCTGAATTCTTCAATTGTAAGAGCTGTTTCTAAAGTTTCCAAAAAAGTCTTCAAATCTTTCTGAAGTAATTGTTTTCTTATAGAATCATTTTGGATGCCACTTAAAAAAGCTGTGATTAAAGCATCTTCATAGAAGTTACTAGGAAAATTGCATTTTTGTGTAAGATCCTTTAAATTGTTTGCATAATCATTTAAAGTTTGTCCACTTGCCCGCTTATGCGAAAAAAATTTAAATCGTTCTGTGGAGACAAAAGTTACACGCCTATAATTCGTATTTAACTTCTCAACAAGTTCTTTGAACAAAAAATCTTTCGGGGATTTTGGCAAACAAAAAAACTAAAGCATGAAATGACCTGGTACTCAACGAGTCAATGAGTAGAGCTCGTTTTAAATCCTCACTTGTTATTGAACTTAGTGTCAAAAAATTTTCAAATTTTATAAACCAAGTAGAAAACTCAAAACATTCCGGGTCGAATTCCGGTGGACGTATTTAAAAAATATGTGAACTAGTAGAAGCACTTTCTGCTGTTTCATTTCCCATCGTAAAATTTAAATTTGTATTCCCAAAAACAAAATTTCTTGTTTTATTGTAATAATGCAACAAAATATTATCACCGCACGAAAGAAGTCCGAGGTTGTAAACAGTATTTAATTTCTAGCTAGGACAACCTTAAAATATATTTATTTATATATAAATATCTTTTTTTTTGCCTTAGACGAGTTGTCGAGAATTGCAGTTAAAAATCGTATAGCAGGATTTGTTAGGAGTAGTTTCGTATGATTGAAGTATATAGTTCTCTACTTTAACACACCGTAAGTCCGATTATTCTCGTCGCCAAACTTTTATGTATCGACTTACCGGAGTTGTATTAATCCGAATAGAATTCAATATGGTTAGGAGCGGTGTCCTTTGATATATTGTTTAAGCACTTAACACGCGTAATGCGGCACTAAACTTATATCTATCGATATGGGTCTGTAGTCCCGAACTGTAGCACTAAGTATACGAAGTATTATGTAACTAAGATCACTATAACCGTAGTAGAGTTCCGTTTATTCCGGAGCGAAGTAGCGCGTACTGTAGTATAGTTCTTACTGTCTTGTGTTCACGCACACGCTCAGAAGTCTTTATTAGAGGTTTATACGTTTAAAGTTTAAGAAGTAACTAAATACACAATAGTTAATTAGGATGTTCAATTTTTATATTTTTCTTTTAAGAAAAAGTTTTAGCAAATGCTTTTACTGTAACTACGATAATTATAGTCCAGGGCTTTTTTTCAAGGACTTATATAAGTAAGCTGGCCGCGGAAGTTCATTAGATGTATTTGTATTATTTTTAGAATGCTTACTTAATACAAACCTAACATGTAAATATTTTTTTAATTGTGTCATCAGAAAAAAATTTCACATTAAAGCTTGAATCAGTCAGTTATGCGCGAAAAAGCCGTACTGCGACGTCACATGTTTATAATTTAAGAATGCCGTCACGAGCATCGAATATGCAGCACTCCATACAAAAATAGTAAACAAATTGAGGTGCAATTCCTTAAGAAGTGAGAAAACATGAGAAACATTAATTGATTTTGGTTGACTTTGTACGTTCTAAGAGATATTTAATTCAAATTTAGTACACACACAAAAGAGAAACCTAAAGGGTGTTATTTTTTTTCTGGCTGCGGTCCCTTTTACTTTAAGTCTTTAAAGATAAAGGCAACAAATTTGATTAATTTATAATCGGTAAGAAAATAGCAGTATAAGGAAAAAAATAATATACAAGGTCTCCCGTTTAAAAACTATTATTCTTAAAAATTTTGATATTTTTAGAAGATAACAAAAGAAAGGTCCTAAAACTTTCGTATATAAAGTTATTTTGTATCTCCTATACTTTAAGCTCTAGCTACGGGTTTAAACATAAATGAAAGACCTGTACATGAGAAATATGTTAAACTTGCAATGTCGAATAATGTATTAAAACAAACTTCGAAAGTGTCCAAAATAGATATCGTCAAATCTAACCAAAAATGTCTAGAAATATACGAGGTGTATCAAAAAAGCTAAACAAATATTAGCATTTTAACGCACCGAATCTCGGCAACGAAGTGTTTGTGGATATCTGTTTATAATATTTTTTCCTTAATATTATAATTACAATTTCCCGTTTTTCTTTTATTTCTTTATGCCATGTAGGTGGTACAGTCAGTTAAATTTTTGCCCTGAAAAATATTACCATTTTCAATATATTATTTTCTGGGTTTTAACACTAGATCTTTACACCCGTATTCACTAAAGAGGTTTATATTTAGACCAGGTCTAACTTGACAGTTTTAAGATGACATTTTTTTTAACAATTGAACAAATAATTTTTGGTGAACTAACAGTTTTAACTGTCATGGCAACTAGATCTGGTATAAATCTTAAACCTTTTTAGTGAATACGAGGGTTAATAATTAGTGGAAGTAAGACACCCTCAAAAAATGTTAATGAGGCTTTTTAGGTTTTTCTTACTCGCATTACAAAGATACACTTTGTCATTAGCAATAGCGTAAATAAGTCTCAAGAGCAAGCTCTATTTATTGTTCAAATAAACAAGGGATATCCTGCTATTTGCAAGGTTAATTAAATGTCTGTTCTGCAGATAGCTAAATAAATAATTTTGTAATTTTGCAAAAAAAGACAGATTAAAATTGTAAATAATAAAGAATCAATTTAAATAATTTGAACTCTAGCTTCAAACTCCATGGAATATTTTGATTTTTTTACAAAATTCTAATATCTGTTCATTAGTCCTTGCGAATTGACTGTACTAGAGCCATTAACTTGAATCTATGGAAAATTAGAGAGCAGAGCATTTTTTTAAATCATAAATTTTTGAGGGCTTTTTTGAACAACCCAAAGTTTACATTCCTAGACACCCTGCAAGTACAAAAAAAATTGCAAACAATCTGTTTTCTGCCAGTATCTCGTTTTTACGGTTTTCTGAAAAAAAAATCGAAAAACTCTCGTAGCCGTCGATTTCTGATTCGAGGGGAAACAACTTGTCTGCTTTTTTCATCCCCGTTACTTCCACCTCCTAACGGGAGGAAACACAACCCCTGATTTTGAATAGGGGTAATGGATGTTGCAATATCTCATTTTGAAGATCTCATCGAATAATATCTGACCATAAAAGGTCGGGACAAAATTTTCATCGATAACGAAATGAAAGCTAAAATAGTAAAAGAGCCAATGTGGAGTTTATCTAAACGAATTATCCTATTCTTTTGTTTGTTGTCAAACAAAAAAGTTTGTGAACGGGTCATGTGTTCGATTTACCTCAGTTCATTGTGAATTTTTATGAACGTTACAACCGTGTCAAATGTCAAATGTTTTTAAAAATGACAACTCTGTGCGAGTAACAGCTTCTTTATTTACCGAACGCTATCCTGAATAAAATGTATCCACTGTTTACGTTTTGAAAGTTGTTGGCTAATTTTCCGCTATTGGCTCAGTTGGAAATAAAAAGAGGGTGCATGAAAGAGACGAAGCGAGGGAAGTGGCTGTTTTAGGTGATGAAGCAATGGATCCGACCCTCAGTAGTAAGAAATAGTTCGATGTATCTGGTTATCACGCATAACAATCAGGAGAATCATTAAACAACATAAGTTCCATCCTTTTAAGATTCAATTGGCGATTGGTTCAGGAATTGAACAAGAATAATCTCGATCGCCGATTCCAGTTCTGTGAAGTGGTCAGTGAAATTATTGACAATAATCAAAACTACATATTCGATATTTCGTATTTCGGATGAGTGTTTACCTTAACGGCATTGTAAACAGAAAAACTATCGGTATTGGTCAGGTGAAAATCCATAGACTATTTCGTGAAGTACATACATACTCAGAATCTCCAAAAATTAAATGCCTGGGAGGGTATTTATGGAAATAATGGAAATCACATAATTGGCCATTTTTTTAAACCCGGTAATCTCTCCGAAAATGTATCTGGAATTATTAATTAGAGAAAGCTATTTATTTTGTCCTCATGCAAGTATTGGAAAATCATACGATCATTTTTTAACAAGACGGCGCACCGCCTTATTTCGTACAACCTGCGCGACAATTTTTAAGTGAAAATTTTCCTCAAAACTGGATTGTAATAAGGGGATATAGTGTGTGGCTACACAGGTCACCTGACCTTAATCCAATGGACTTTTTTCTATGGGGTCATCTGAACACTAATATTATTTACGCTACTAAGCCCAAATCATTGGATGATTGGCAAGTAAGGGAATGTTTTGAACACAACTTATTTTACTGCATGGAAGGGAACGGTGGTCATTTTCCAGAGTTTAATAAACTAATCACAAAAGTAAGTAGTGTTTTTATTGGTTAAGTAGACATTTTTACCACATTGTCTCTTTCATTATTTTAGCATTCATTTCGTTATAAATGAAATTTTTGAAGGGAAATTTTAGGATCGATGAGACCTTCAAAATGAGGTATCGCAATTTTCCTCGCCCCTATTCAAAATCAGGGGGTTGTTCTTCCCCCCGTTAGAGAGTTGGAGTTGCGGGGATGAAATAAGCAGACAAGTTATTCCCCCTCGAATCAGAAATCGACGGATCCGAGAGTTCTTCGATTTATTTCACAAAAACGTAAAGTCCAATTTGTATCCAGACCTTTAAATCTCGGGGTTTAATCTCTCCCTAAAATTAAATTTGTGTTATAGATACTATTTTTGGGGAATGTGCAAAACTATAGCGACAACCAAAAATATCATAGAATTAAAACCGGTTTGATTACATAATAAGAAGTTATTCAAATGCGGAATTAATTAATATTAAAATTATCATTTAACTAAATAACAGAATATTTAATAATAAAATTAAAATATTATATAATATTGACTTAAAACCATTTAAGTTATTAGGTAAATTAACAGAGCTGCTAAGTAAATCAGTTTTCTGCTCGCTCTTTTCGGTAAATATTAGCTGTATATTTTAACAATGTTAATATTGGCTTAATTAAATTTTTAAAATTAATTTTTAAAATTATGATCTTTACCTACGATATCTAGACCGATCATCTTTACTGCAGACTAACAGATATTTGATATAATCTACGATAAATAATTAAATATCCAGTAAATTTAATGTCAAGCATACACATTTATCTTACATGATTTATACGACATAAAAGTTAAGTTTAATATTCAGACCACGAAGTGCTTGGCGCTAATGTAAGCCGGGTACACGAGAAATGGGAAATATTTCTTCCTTATTTATTTTTATGAAGCATATTACAACGTCTTGGGGAGTACTTATCTGATTTTGTATTTAGTTCATTTAAACTATTTTAAGTACCAGTAAAAGTATTATAAATATATGTATGCATAACAATTTATTGATATACTCAATATTAAGATAAGACCACTTTTATTTTTAATTAAAAATAAAGTGGTGATATGACCGATAGTCAAATTTATAGCCACACAAATTGGATTGATCTGGTAAAGAAATAGAGAAGAAATTACTTTAGAAGCAAGGCAAGCTGCAAATGATTCAAATGCTAGCTTGTTTGGTAATTACGGAGATTTACAAAACGTGCTACTTCACAATCTATTGGATAGTAAGGGACCCGTCAAACAGAACGCGGTCTGCTTACCGTGAACTAGTCTCTCGCTGTCGGCCGGCGGCCACACAAAGCTTCATTTTGGTATCACGCCAGAGACTCCGACGAAGAAGAAACTTTATTACTGTATTCGTTATTAAAAGAAAAAAAAAACAGATTTTGGACTTTAGGAAATTAGTAAAAAGCGACAATCTGGCGACAACTATCAACTATGTAGATAACTAGATGCATTTTTTTTTATTATTTATATTATATATTTATCACAGAAGAATACTTTTGATAGGTAGATAGAGATATAGAAGAAAGATTTGCGCCAACCTATTACTTAGGCCTCTCAGAGTGGAGTTTAACTCATCGAGCCAGCCAAAAGCATTCATGTACTTCTGTGGCAGCCGAGCATCCTACGATTGTGGCCATTTCTGGCCATCTTTCCCCATATTGGATTCTCTAGTATTTACGGGAGCTGGATAGTAGCAAATAACGTGTTCAGAAGTCTTGTCGACCTAGTTGCACCCCCTACAAGTTGGATCCGGGGGGTGACCTAAGGTGTGAAGGTGTTTGTTTAGCTTACAGTGTTCTTATAGTATCCTGTCCAAGCGGCCTCAGGGTCGCGTATAGCGGCACCTGGGTTTATAAACTTTTGTCTCCCCCATCTCTCCCTTAGAATCTTTCTTGACTGCTCATTTCTCTTAAGATTAATCGCCTTAGAGAACAGAGGCGCGAAGGGTCCTGGACTGCATGGTTTGCCCTTTACCCCGTTACGCGCCAAACTATTTGCTTTTTAATTTCCTTTAATATAGGACACTGTGACCGTTTTTCCCTTGGGAAACCATCTCGAGTATCTGGTGACACTCAAGAATCAGTTTGGATGTTATTTTTTTTTAATTTTCAAAACTTGTTTGCTGTCTGTAAGAATAATAATGTTTTTACCCATTATTCTTTATTTTTGTACTTGTACGGCGCCTTGCAGAATCCCAAGCGTTCTGTCTGGAAGACGGTCATCCCCTTGCCTAAGGCCATACAAATTTCCAGGTTAAGTTCTGATATATACAAACCCAAGCCAGCCACAGATTGGTTCTACTACGGCTTTGTTTAAATGTGTATGTCCGCCTCTTTTCACGGTTCTGATGAGCCGCTGATGTCAATTTCAAAGTTATTATTGAAAATGAAGCGGAAGATCAGAGCATTAGTTCAGTGTTCCACAAGAGATTCGTGCGACAAATATTTCCACATCACAGGTCAACGGCATGCAGCTTGATTGCCGTTTTCTCTACCTCAAGATGCAACAAGCACAACATCACCTCCATTGCCATCGTAGGTGTGGATTTCATTGCGCCTACAACCGCCAGATATGCTAATCTTTGTTGCTGTTGCATTTTGTTTTGTGCTACAACTTTGGCTTTGGTCCATTACAGAATGGCCCCAGCAAACGAACATAGGTCGGATTACGGTCGTATAGAGTCAGAGGACAATTTTGGGCGACGGAAGAATACTTTGAGGGTATTCATGATCCAGAAAGCTCAAAAGTAATAAAACGTACTTCAAACTGGAGAATGCCAGTCGGTACAAGGGAAAGAGTTGCTGTTTCCTTAAGGTAAGTATATTCGCCCATTTCGATTTTTGACATTATTCGGATATATTTTTGATAGGAGGAAACAGCATTTGGGTAGAAATTGCATGCTACATTGTGTTCAGTCTTAGTCTTGTTTCTCAGGTGAAATTTGGGAATTAATGGAAAATGAGTTAAAGCACTATTTTTGATCTAAGTCTACATGAGACAAACTCTTGAAATTTTTTGTCACAGTTGGAATATGGGAACTAATCTAGAAATAAGTCGATGTATCTACAATATTGGGAGTATCAATGTTTGTAGAAAATACAGCTGGAGAATAGACTAAAGATCCTTTTTGGATAATCCTCGTATTTGGAAGATGTAGTGATTTGTTACCAAGTGACATATTATAAATAAACCATTTTATTCGTTGGAGAAGTTTTTTGAATACTCAACTAAACACAACCAAAAATAATTTATCCTTATATAATATCGAGTAAAATAATTATAAATAATGTTATTTATATATAGTAACTAGGTAGGCCATATTTTCTATATGCATAATCAGAGTGCATGTCAGTGTCAAAATTACTCTTTTTTACGATATATTTACACTTATTATTGTAACAGTTGTAATGTTTGGATTATCCATCTCTCTATTTGTCTATAACCCATCCATTTTTATTAGGTTTCAATTATTCAAAATTGCTACTGGTAACAATACTTGTGTCTTCACTTTTTAACTAATAAAATATTAATAATCATTTTACGAAGTAATGGGCTGTTAAACTGTTAATGAAAAAACTTACCTACTCACTACTTTAATTTCAATCAATGGAATGCAAATCAATATAAAAATATAGCTTATTACATGAATTATGTATTATATTTCTAAACTTTTGATGGGCTATTTCAGGGAAATTTATGCATTATAATTATTTAAAGGGTTATTATTCCTTCAAAGAAAACTCATTAAAAAGTAATTTATAAATTGCTGTAGCTTGTTGAAGTATTCCCTTGATTAGCTTGCTTTTAAGCAAACAGACTGAAAGGACTGAATTAAATATAATATGCTTAGGTCTCTTACAACAGAGCATCTGCTTTGTTTTTTCCATACATTATTAATAGGTGTCTTAGAGAAGTGTCTCTCAAAAATATACTTAAAGCTCGCCTTACTAAACAGTCACTGACATTTTGTAAAATTATTTGAGGCACCGGATCGGATTACGGCCAAAATAAGATCAAGTTTTAAGTCTTCATTCAGAATTCAGACTCTAGTTAGAAACCTTCTCTCAAAATGAGGTTTGTATGCAAAAAAATTTTTTTTTCGTATTTTGCAGTTAAAAAAAATATTGTTTTTTTTATTAAAATTTATCGTTTTACACCTTTTAAGAAACCTTTAATTTTAATTTTCTTTTTAGAAAGCTACTGCGCACCCTTAGATAAACTCTATATTAAGCAAAATTTTGACTATATGTATGAAAATAAAAGTAACTTTGAAAAAATATTTGCCTTTTTAAGGTCTCCTGTATTGCCTATAGATACTTAAAAGAAATTTGACTTCTTTCAACATTTGTTATTTTTTTAATTAACCATCTTAAAAAAATATTTTGGTTTTTGTCGAAGCTTCGTATGAAAAAATGCATTTATATAGCAAGTTAATTGCTTCTGAAGTATACTTTTTTCATTTTCACATGGATGTTCCATTATCCTAAAGACACCCTCTATAGTTGAATAATTTTTTATTTACAAATACAGACGCTTGACGTGTTTCACACGGTTTTTGAATATTATTTTTCATTTCCAGTGGGCTACCTCATCCTTTTAGAGCTACCCTTGATATGGGTCAAAATGGTTTTGTATACAAAAAAAAATTAATTTTTTATGTTTCGCCATTTTTCAAAATATTACTTAATTATTTTTTAAATATATTATATAATCGCAAAAAAATCAAGCATCTACGCTAATGTCAGAACATTGACCTCAACTAATAAAATTCTGTGTTCAGTGTGACTATTATCGATGTGTGCGTTCTCAAAATGTGTTATTTTTTTGCTTTAATACCCCTTGAATATCTAATCACCGCGAGGCGCTGACCTATAACATTTTTGGTACAAATTTGAAGAAAATATAGAAGCTAATTTGGGCACAAATTTTGTTTATATAGACTCACACATCCGTACAGACATCTGTATTCTACCTTACCTTTTTCTTTACGTTAAATATGGCAATATAAATTGCTTGTTGACTTTACTGGGTACCTCGACTCAAACAAACCCGTCCATCGCCGCATACTATAGTCGTTCCGTATCAACTGGACGGATCACCACATTCGCTCTGTCACCTCGGGGCAATAAAATTACGTAGAACGCATGGTAGTGCATTCGTTGCAGTTTCTTAGTGTATTTGATTGTCACTAATTTAGATATTGTTTTAGCCAATATTTGAAGGCCACGCATTTACATTGTCATATTTTTCTGTAATTTTGTTTACGTGGTACACGTATTAATTAAATTCAATATTAGAATACGCCATTACCGCTATACAGTCCTCTCATTTAACTCTTTACCACTTATGAGCTAGGATAATCGTAATATTATGCTACACAAAACTTCATATTAAAACCTCGATTAAATACAACTTTTATTTTTCGAAAATTTTTGCGAAGTACTGGATACTTCTCCTATATATATTTCAAAATATGAGTGAGCCAGCTTGGACTTTTCAATTAAATTATTAAAATATTGAATGCTTGTTTTAATAAGCCTTTGTCTTTTCGTTACTCTTCAAGATATAAGTTTATTCAGGGTAACTGGCAATTACAAAAGGTACATTTTTCAACAAGATATAATAATTTTTAATTAACATATTTTGAAGTTTGTGTCACATTCGATTTCCATGGTAACTATCTATATTATTGTCCTAAATTAAACACCCTGTAATTATTTTACTTTTTAGATACCCTATGATCTAAGCATATTTTATTAATAGTTACCCCCACATATCGTTAACCGTTTTAAGTATAAAATTTATTCAACTTTTTGCATTGCAAAAATGTTAAAAAATAAGGTGATCATATACTGAAACTAGCAAAGTTAGCGATTTTAATGATACAAAATGAAAGCCCAACTTGAGCTTCGGAAACAATATTTGACATTTTCAATACAGTTTGAAAAAACAGACATAAATCAATAAAATAACATATCCTATTTATTATTTTAACAGCGTAATATTTCTCTTTAATTTATTATTGTATCATCATCCTTTTTTGAGTTTTAGTCAGTTAAACATGGAGCGCCGTTAGGATAATCCAAAAGAAATTGAAAGCATTAAGACAATTGTTTAAAGTTTTGGTAATGTAAAAGCAGAAAGACCACTACCGATTTTGGTACCAGAGTAAGAAGCTAATTAAATGAAGTAGCTGTTCTTTTGTGTTATTTTATGTATTTCCATATGCACTAATACCGTGTTTTGTTAATTCTTATATCCAGAGACGTGCCCAAGGCTTTAGTATTCGGGAAACAGTTTAAGAAAAAAATGAACTAGCGCAACGACTAAAAAAAATTTATTCGATTCTAGTCATGACATAGCTCTATACTATTAAATATCTATTAATTGCAGTGACGGCTCCTCGGGGGCAGCAGGGTCGGCCGAGCCTTACCAGAAAATACGCAGAGAAAATTCTCTTTTAAAAAAAAATAGGCAAATATTTTTTAAAAATAATTTTGTAAAAATCTTAAAAACGCACAAAACCAAAATGTAATGTAATTTAAAAAAAAAGTTTGTTAATATATTTTATTGTAAATAGTATGAGAACAACATAAATACCCATATTTTTTATCATACTTGTTGTGACATAAGAGAAAATAAACAGCCTCTAATAAATAGTTATAGAATCACGTCCAATTTTTTTTCTGCAGTAAATTTATTAATTACATTTTTTGTATTTACATCAATATTCTATCTATGGGTATGCAAGAGACCCGATCTAACAGGTAGCTCTTGTGCTATATTTTTTCCTAGCCATGTTACTTACTTACTTCATTACCACCTCACCGTAAAACTTACTGGTTAGTTGGCATGCTTAACATAGGCTTAAAGCAATATTGTCAAATAGAGCACACTGTATATTATTTTACCAAAGGTTAGCGTAGAAAATTATATATCTAATTGTTTAATACCTTCCTTATATTTAAAGTAAAACAGTAAATTTTTAAAAGTAATATGTTGTTTAATTTTTAAAATAATATATGACTGAATAACAATAAAAATAACATTAATAAATACTGTATTTAAGATTACTACCGTCTTTTGTTAAACAATCTATATTTGATATCATGATAGCAGTGATTGTTGCCCTTTAAACTTCATTAAGATCGAGTTACAAAAATAATTGTTTTAATGAATTATCTTATTCTTTATCTCTTGAGGTTTATACACTATCTGCTGGGTTATATCTAAAGACATGCTCATCAATCGACCTTAATTCTATCAAACCCGGTGAACGAATCCTATCCATCGATCCTTAAATATTATGGTGAATTCTTTATCGACTTCATTTGTGTAATTTGTAGGTAGGTATTCGGCCCAGCTTTAATAAAAATTATAATAAACCTGGAATAGCACAACTTCCAAGCAATTAGTAAACATTTTGCCGTACTTAAATGTTCATCATAGATACAAAAACATATTTTAGTATTTTAGGAACGTATGTGTGTGCTTGATTAGCTATATATCCAATACATTCCTTTTTTATATGAACTGTGAGAGTTTATTGAAACACTGTTAAAATGAAATAACATAAGTCTATTGAACTAGAACAACAAAATTCACATCCGACTTCTTGCAAGTCCAAAAACAGAGTCTTCCTCTAATATTAATACAAATCTCAAGAAACATAAAGTTCCACCCCCTGTGCCAAAATTCCTCGCTTTGATTGGTTCTATTCGTTGGTAAAAGGGGTTTTTTTTATCTTCGTAAACTTTCCCATGGTCAAAATAAAAACATTCATTACAGATAGTAAAATGGGAATTTTTGGAGAAAGCTTTACTGTTTCCTATCATAAACCCTAAATGCAATAAACAGTTTACTATCGGTGATGGTTCGAACGTGCAACAACATATTTTAAAATCGTACAAAGAAGTGTTGTAAAAATAAAAATTAACGGATAGCATACAAGAACCTTAAAACTAAATTAGACTCTAAATCCCGATGGAAATTCCCACAATTATGTACAGAAAACTAAGTACCTACAAATTGTTACATTTCTCAATAGCAATAGATAATTAGCCTAGATTAAAAAAGCAAATGTAAAATAAAATAAATATGTACAGTATGTTATGCAGTAACAATGAGAAGAAAAACCAATATATACAGCGTGATATGAGCAAATTTTAACTTTGGCAGACAAATGTGGAAGACATTCAGTCGCCACAACACCCCCCTGCCAGTGATTGAGATTCACGACAATCCAGCCTGGAAGCGGTTGGGAAACCGGACATGTCTGCCCGATCTGGTCTGTCGCTCTGGTGACCTGCTGATGGGTTCTGATGCGGGAGCATGGTTCCCACCTGGTGGCTGGTGTGCTTCTTCTTCTCGTTACGAGACACATCTGGTTCTGGTAATTTCTGCGGGTTGCAGAGTGACTTGATCGTTTCTAGGGATTCCTGCTGGGTGAATGACGTATTCCGTCTCCATATCTTGTGACAGTGGCATGTCCTCTGGGTCCTTGTTCAAGATATACGCTGGCTTGAGTCGATCGATACTGACGGTGACGTGGCGTCCCCTTATGTCAACGACGAATAAAGCATTTTTTCTTGGAATTCTTTTTCTTTCGCGAATTTGGGGTTCTTGTTCGCCTATATATAAATAACTTCTTTTAAGAATCGCCGCTTTTTGAAATTGTCTGTTCAAAAATTACCTTTTTAAGAAATTACTGATCTTCTCGAGTTCCGTACTATAATATCCCAAATTAGTTATTTGATTAGCTTCTGAACCATTCTGATTTCGGCAGTTTCTTAACACCAATTTTTGACACACTCGGTGAATGTAAAAGAGGTTAAAGATATGCAACTTTGTATAAATATCTGCCTTTCTATCTAACCTAAACCTACTAACTTGACTGTCAGGTTGACAACCATTAGAAGTATACTTCGCTATATAGTTATAAATAAAACTCCTATAAAAATGCATCCACCATTATAACTGTTGATAATAATATTCTATCATTTTACTGCATATAACACTCGTAATTTATTATAAAAATAAAGATAAGCATTCGAAAATAACATTTAAAATTCCTGTAGTCAGACTTAAAGCGGTTAAACCATTTTTACAGCGCCCCTATCTCGAATTCTATGCACGCGATCTATACATATTTTTATTCTAGAAAACTACTTTTAGGGTAAAATATTATTGTTAAAATTTTACGATTTTCACTTATCTGTTAAATTGTCTTCGTGAGATATGAAAATGGCTATTGCAAACTTTAAGTAATACCCTCACGTAAGGGGAAGCACATAAGTAATAAAAGTTCGCAAGGGCTTTGCGCCCTAAGTTTTGTCCGGGTTTGAAACTAGTTTATGGCTGTTTTAAATATTGGGAAGTATATCTCTTGTTTAATAGGTGAACAAAGCAACTTTGCTGTAATATGTTTCCAAAAAGAAGGATGAGAGAAAGTTAGACCAAAATTAAGCTTAATATAATTTCAGTACTTAATAAAAATGAGTCACGTAATAAGAAAATACGTATATAATAGATATAAGTATACTTGTTTAGTAGTCGAACAAAGCAACTTTACAGTGGTACGTTACCAAAAAGAGAAATGAGAAAAAGTTGGTTTAAAATTATATCTAATTTAGATCAATAGTAATGAAAGGGGTGTATTGTATGTATATATCGAGTACAACACACAAAGCGATGTGTTTTTATTTTTATGAGTTTTACCGCCTGGTATTCGTGCGTCGAACTATACTTGATGTATATAAATTGGTCAAAACTCGAAGAGTCCACCTTAGGTTTTTGCCCTATTTTCAAACTTTCCTATCTTCAAAAGTATCATGCGGATTTTCATGAAGTTGAACTTTTGGGAATTATTGGTTAACTGGCTTTTAATAGAGGCATCAATTTAATACAGAGTATCAAACGATAGGGATATAAAGGCATTAAATGAACTATTGTAGGATGGCCTAAAATGCTGTTTGATTCTTTATTCGATTTTTACGCTCTAGGAAAAAAATGCATGCCCTGAAAAAGCAAAATGTTTCCACACGATGCCGAAACTAAACTTCACTTGGAACACTATGTATAAAAAATGATAACAGGGCATGTTTTTTGTAATTTTCTTGTTTAAGGGCATTAGTCATAGGCATAATAGTGCGAATTTCCGGCTAATTGAAAAATCGCTCCTAGTTACTTTATTATCTAAATGGTCCCAAAACATCTAAATCACTTAAATATTCAGGGCATTTATCACCTAACGAATATATTTGGGTAGACAATTATTCCATTGTATTGAGTAGCAATATTTAGGTGTAAATAAAAATTACGATTTTACCAAGCTAAACATTAAGGTAAGAATAAACAGAAGACAATATAATTATAACGATTTGGACTGCCTCTCATTGAATATTAAAAATCCTACTCATCTAAGCACGGTTATATGCTGCAAAGGATTTGATTCCTATTTATGCCCTATTGACTTCACTGAATTTTCCACATTCACGATCCCATTATGACGTTGCCTCAACTGAATTTCATTCTATTCCAGACTTGCTCAATTGGATTCAAATTTGGAGTCCTGGCAGGCTATTCCATTCTCTTAATTCTCTTCTTCCTTAAGAACTCCCTGTTTCCATCGAGAAAAACCAGTTTCCACAGTTCTCGACAAAAGGGAGAATAAATAAATAATTCAAATTAATCATAGTCTCGTGGATAAAAATGTTCCGTCCTGCCATCTCTGATCTACTCGTGTTCTGTAGAAAACTTTGAAAACTGCCTTATTTTTGTGGATAATAACACGCGGCACTACAAGAATTCTTAAGGAAGAATAATATTTAGAGAATAGAATTGCCTGCCAAGTCTCCAAGTTTGAATCCAATTGAGCGTGTGTAGACTGAAACGAAATTGCTGCTGAGGCAGTGTGATAATCAGATCGTGAATGTGGTTGTGAATATCAATAGGGATACATGAGAAGGTATTTTTCTGATATTGATTCAGCATCTAACCGCGCTTACTTGAGTAAGATTATAATAGTCAATAGGATTTTATTAAAATCACTATCATTTATTGTTATTTTAATATTTTGCTTAGAAAAGTTCTAATTTATATTTAAGCCTAATTAATACAATAAAATATTGTATTCATGAAGCTCATTCGCTAAATGATAAACACCCTACGAGTTTAGATCTTTTAGGACCACTTAGGTAATAAACTAGCAAAGACCTATTTTTCAGTTAGCCAGAAGTTTTACCTTCAGAGGTAATTTTTGGGACATAAGAACAAATAAATAGAATGTCCAACAAAAATATAACGTCGTGCTTAAGAAAAATCAGTTTTCCGCCAAAAATTAAAAACTTAAAAATCCCTGAAATTGCATCATCCTAGACCGTAAAAATCGAATAAAGAATCAAACCGTATGTTTTCAATTAAAATAGGACCATCAAATATTTTAGGTCATTTTACATCACTACATTTTGTGTCCTATATATCCCTATCGTCTCATACGACATGTTAAATTGGTACCTCAACTGAAAACCAGTTAACCAATAGTTCCAAATACACAACTTCATCAAACTGCTCATGATACTTTCTAAGACATCTTAAAAAATCTAAAATCATGATTCTATGATTTAGATTATATCAAAATGGAATTAATTTCCGACGTTTTACCTGCGATTGCACAAGGAATATTCATGGATCTTCACTACACAAGATCGCAATACTGAGTGAGCTCCGATAATACCGAGGTCAGGTATTTATACCCAACCTGTACTGGCACGTAACTGACCGTGATAATTCTGATGATGTAGGACGCAGCCCGTGTCTCTATTGAAATTTTCAGGGTGCTTCATAACTTGACTAGATTCTCTAATTTTTCCTTTATAATAACCCGAGACTGATGCCTTGATATCTTTTACATTAATCAGGAGTCATGTCCAGTGCTGGTGTCTTTCTTTTAGATTGTGTGAATGTTTGATCTGCGGGTTTCTTACAATTTTATCTGTGGACCCTGAATAAAAGGTTAAAGTGCACTACTTGATGGTTCAGTATCCAATACTGGTTTAGGTCTGGGATTATTATAGTACCTAATCGAACATCTAATATCTTTAGTCCAATATCCGTTTGATTTTAAAGCATCAGTCAGTTTTTCTGTTTCGTCTAGAAATTTGTATGAAATATTGACGAAGAATTGATGACAGATCGTTTTTTAGATGAATGGTGGTGAAAACTAAAATTTAAATATCTATTCGCATGTGCCGGTTTCCTGTAAATATTGTGGCCTGCGGTGCTGCTCTCTTTCTTCTTTATTAAGGCGACAAGGAACCATCTGACTCAGTTTCCGTAGTGGATTTTATATCGGAATGTTGTTGGTTTAGACGATCTAAAAATATAGTTAAAATTTCTTCTCCATGAGGCCGTATTACAAAAGTGTGATATACAACCAACATTTAGTTTGTAAAGAAGCAGATCTTTACGCAAGGCTCTATAAAAATGATCGCTACCACAGGAGATAGCGGAGATCCCAAGGCTGTAAGTTTGCTCATAAAAGGTTTCTTAAAAAATGTGGATGTTAAGCATTTTCTTGTCAATTCAATTACGATTTGATTAGGGTTTTTATGTTGAAATATGTCAGAAATTAAAGAAATTGAATCGTCAACATTTGTGCGTGGGGATTCGACATCAAAACTTACTAAAATATCACTAGGATCTAAAGTAAAATCTTTAAGTTTTTCTACGAAATTGTTAAAGTTTTTGTTATAAGAATTAGATTGTCCTGTGAAGGGGTTTAAGATATTGACTAAATATTTATCTAACATTTCATAAAATGGCGAACTTATTGCACTGACGATGGGATGTAACGGTAAATTACCTTTATGTATTTTTGGAAGCCCCTAAAAGCGAGGAATCTTCAAACCGCTTGGATTCAATCTTTTCTTCTCTAGGTCTGTCAAGCCCAAGACATTAATAAGCATGTAAATAATTTTCCTTTCAATTTTTTATTTTAATTATTTAATACCTAATCGAACACCTAATATCTTCAGTGCAATATCCGTTGTCAATCCATAGTCAAAAAGGAGTGCCATATTATTTAAAGAACGACGGGACACCACTGGTTTAAAGAGATTTCTTGGCCGACCTTCCTAAACCGATTGACTCAGCCCGGTTTCATTCAGTAGTTTTCAAATGATATCCAATAACAATTTTAAATTTGATCTTCTGGTAAGGGATTTCGTGTCAGTCAGTTTTTCTGTTTTGTCCGGAATTGACTTTTATCACATATTAACAAAATTCTAAAGGCTAATGAATTGATGACGGATTGCTGTTGAGATGGATGATGGTGAGAACTAAAATTTAAATATCTATTCATATGTGTTGGTTGCCTGTAAAAACGGGGTAAAAACCTAGGGTGGACGCCGGGACGGACATACATACACCAATATTTCATTCTGTTGGCAAAATCTCATCTTATGTTGGAATTATTTCATTGTCAATAAATTGTTAAAAAAAAACTTTGTTTAAAGCAGAATGTTCTAAACTTAGAAAACAAAATATGAATGATACTAGCTACACAAAAGTTTCAGAAAATTTGGCAAATATCGTGTGCAATGTTTGAATTTTGACTTGTTTCTCAGGCGCCCTTCCGCATAATGAATGTGTATTTAAGTTTAGAATGCCGCCTAGATGAAATATGCATATTACTAATGTTTTGTAGCAAGAATTGGTCCACGGTCACTCATTAGATATTAAATACATTGTATGCTTAACCCTAATAAGTCCGAAAACAGCAAAAAGTTAAATTAAACAAATCCCTCTGCTCGCGTTTTAATTAAATTTTGTCTCCCCGTATAGGAGAGCGGGTTCGTATGAAGAGTAGACAAAACGAAAGTTTCTATCCCTATTAAATATTTATATTCCAAATAGAAAACATGATGCTACTGTGGCCTGCATATGCTTTTAAAATAACTTATATATTCATATCGTCCTTTATGAAAGCGCACATTGTGAAAGCCGGGCAATTTAACTAAAGTTGCTTTTTACTGTCTGGCGGACACAATAAGTGTACTGGCTCGTTTGTCAGTATTAAAGGAATTTTTTTACGACTAACAAATAATGCCGACATTACGAATTTTATTTCGGTCCAGTTGGTAATGAATTATTACTCATGGGCTACAACCAACCAATCATGAATTACTCACGTTAGCTTCGACCAATCATAATCGTTGGTTTCTTTAGACTGGCAACAGGATATTCGAGCAATACAAAGAATGTGAACGTGCCTATTTTTGAATGCAAAAAGTTGAATAAAGACAGCTGACGTACATTTTATATAATATGAATTTAGAAATTGCCCCAAGCCGTGAAGGCTTTGGACAATTAAGAAATTAATGTAAAACCCTTTAAGTTCAATTTTAGCGGAGATATTTATGGACAATTTAAAAACTAAAATTGTCTATCAAAATCATTTTTAGATTATACAAATAACTTACACAAAAATACAAATTTTACAGTTGAATTAGAAAATAATAAAGAAATTAATTTCTTAGACTTAACAATAATTATTAACAATCATAAACACGAGTTTTAAAATTTCCGTAAGCCATCTCATACAAACATTACAATACACAATACTTCTAATCAGCATTTTGCACATAATATATCAGCATATAATAGTTTTGTTCATATACTGATCAACATACCTCTAAAAATAAAAGATATACTAAAGAGTTAAATATAATAAAACAAATAGCGGTGAATAACGGTTATCATGAAAATCTCATAGACAAAATACTAAAAAAGAAACAATATAGAGCAGTATTACAGTTAGTTTAGCCCACTAATAAGTTCAAAGAAAATATTCAAATTCATATTTTACTTATACAGGAAAAATAACAACATCAAACGTTCCTAAGTTTTTTAAAAATAAAGGTGCAACTTTGGCTTTTAGGCTAACAACAGCCTTGGTAGATATATCAAAAACAATAAGACGAAAATCATAAAAGAAAAAAAAATGGGTTGTTTACAAATTAAATTGTAGAACCTATTCAAAATTTTATATTGGACAAACAGGCAGAACGTTTAAAAAAAGAATTAATGAGAATACATTTAGTTACAGAAAGCATAAACATAGTTCCAATTACCCTAAACATGTAATTCAGAAAAACCATAATTTTGATGAGAACTTAGAAATTTTATATGTAGAACGAATAAAAAAAAACCTAATTTACTAGAAAGTATGGAAATAGACAAACATAAAAATAACAACACATTATTAAACGATTAAGCTAATTTAGACGATACATTTTGTATATAAATAACATATGTGACCTGCCTATCCTCTCTTATTTTTGTTTCAGATTTTATTTTATGAAGTAGTTTAGCCTAAAATATATTTAATTACATTTTCATAAAAATTATCCATTTAATCCTGAACCCACAGGACCAACCAGACCATATGCTATAAAAAATGGCGCACAGCACATACGCGTGCAGATTCTTAGCCAGAGACAGCTGTAGGCGTATGAAGTTTAGAACAAGTGGTGGTGCACTTTAAACTAACCGCTTGCAACCGCTTCTTGCTACCGAAAAAACACTATCACATAAAAATAACTTAAGCAGAAATACAAATATTTTATGCAAAACTAGAGACGCAAATCTTAACATTTTAAACAGTGGGTCAGAAGATCTACCCGAAATATTTTTATTAGATATCAGGAATCTTCGAAAACAAATGAAAAATGAAAGGTCATCCGGTGAAGGCAATATAATGAATGATAATACCAACATTAAAAACTAGCGACCCATAAGATTATTGTTTCATATGGTCAACGACCCCCCAAATAAATATTTCCGAACAGAAAGAAATAAATAAAATAATAAATAATTTATATTTTATCAATTTTTTTTTTTAAATTTGGAAATTCTCTCTATTATTCTAAGCGTATAAACTCGTTGACCGTTCATTTAATTCCGCGACACACTATCTATGCCTCGCACCGCGATCTCCAGAGGTTTCATTTCGTTGGCATCGATAACGGCTGCCGGCCCGCGTTGTTATAAACGGAGGCGAATTTTTCCCGAGTGTTCCCGATCAAATTTTCACAAGGACGCATAGGTAATATACGGCTTACGTTGGCAAAGTTTGGGTCAACAGCCACGCCGTGAAAAGTTAAATATTTTTGTCAGTTGAAGCCTTTAATGTGGATCGTATGATAGGTTGTGGTTACGATTGCGTATTTTTATAGATTTTATTTTCAAGACTACATTTTGTTTGTTGATTTTGTGGTTTTAAATAGGTAGCCACAGTGTTTTAGAATATTAAGACTTTCAAAGCCGTTTTTAATTATTTTGGCGAGCTGAACTCTGCGAAACGACTCGAATTTAAGACGAGTAGTCGACCTTTGCCGAAATTTAAAATTCAACAAACAAGTAAAGACAAAGAAGTAAATCGTTATTTTTGTAAAAATATGTAGGATGTATCTGCCTGAACATGCGGTTGAGAAGTAACAAAGACATTTTATTGTTTCAGCGTGTCTGATTTCTTCAGATGACTCTTTGTGTACCTTAGTCTCAATATGAATTTCAGTAAAATAAAATGAATGAGTGACATTCATCGTTCGAAACTGATGGTTTTACAATTAAGAAATTAAATCGATATTTAGGTATTTCGGTCAAGCAATCAAAGATTGCTCAGAAAATAGACTACCGAAACAAAAATGAGCTGCTGTCAGTAAACTTAGGTTTTAACAGATAACAGCACGTCAATGATCCTTAGAAAGACAATTACATACTTGCAGTATCTATGTATGGTCTGAAGAGTGGATCCATAACAAGGAATTTGGCGAACAGTAAGCCACTGATGGCGAAGAACATGTCATAGCTTATGCTTGTAGATCACTTTCCAGATCAGAAAGAACCTATTCAGTTGTAGAAAGAAAATGTCTTGCTGTATTATTTTGCATAGTGAAACTTAGAATGAGGTCTGAGGGAGCACTTAAACTTAAAGTAATTACTAACTGTTACCCTCTTCTTTGGCTTAAAAACCTCTAAAATAACACAAGAAAAATAGCTTCCTGGTCAGTCAGACTCAGGCAACGTAATTTTGATCTTGTCTATAGAAAAGGCGTGATTAATGTTATACCAGATTCACTTTGTCGTATCCATTTTAATATAGTTAATAGTTTGCCATGCATTTCTGTTTTGAACCCAGTTGGTGTTGATACTGATCGTATTGATCCCTGGTATGATAACCTTTGTGACTAAATTCTATCAACAGTGGAAGGTTCAGGATGACTTTATCTTTAAATTTGTATCAGATACTACGCCTATGGATCCTAATCTTTCAGAATTAAAACTGGTAGTTACGTCACCTCAAAAGAAAAAAGTCATTGAGCATTGTCACTCTCCACCAAATACAGGACATTTTGGCTTTTATGAAAGTTTAAATCGAATTCTATTTTTGGCCCAAATTGAGTCGAGATATTTCAAACTTTGTAAAACCCTGTTTAGTTTGTGGATCACAAAAAGCTTCAAATAATCCTAGCATGGGTCTAATGGGTAAATAAAAAAAGGTTAATCTTCCTTTCGAATGTATTGCTATTGATTTTGTGGATCCTTTTCCTATTTCGAAGGAAGGACACAAATGGCTACTGGTAGTAGAAGATTGGATTTCTAAATATACTCTTTTATACCCATTGCAAACTTCTAAATCTCATTAAAAATTTATAAAATCAAATTTTATTAGTTTTTGAGTGTCCACAAATTATTATATGTGACAATGGTTCTCAGTTTATTTCAAAAAGTTTTAAAAGTCTCTGTAAGAAGTACTAAACTAAAATTTGTTATAATGCTCTGTATTCAGCCCAGTTTAATTTTATTCAAAGAAATAACAGAACAGTTGGTACTGCCATTAAGAGTTATGTTAATGAACACAATCGGTGGGACAACTAGGAAAATTCAACAAGCTATTAATACTTTTAAGCATGAAGTCACTCAGTTTACACCAGTTTTTCTTTTTTGTCTTAGACACCCACCACTATCAGGCAAATTTTATTTAGATTATAACGAACAACATACGCCATTGGATTATGTTAATTATGAAGAAAAAAAGACTTGTGCTCACTGTGTCCACCTGATAAAAAAAGTGTAAGGCGACCGTGGTGCTAACCGTTGTGAGTCGGCCTTTAGCGTCCACAATCCCTGCTCAATCTTGAGCCATAGCATTTTATGCTAAAAATATTTCATGAACTCGCTATCTGATGGGTAGGCGATTGCGCGTTCTATCAGTGATAAGCTAAAATCATCTCTTAAATATAGTCGGAATATCGTAAAATATCTAAGACACACAGCATAAGCATGTGTGAGAGGTACGCCGATATTCAACAATGGAGGATAAAGGCATACTAGTAAGAAGTTTCGAGCTGAAATATGGCAAGTGTCTCCTTCGAACGGAAAGACAGTTTGTGAATGAGATTCGCCCTTAGGATCCAAAGTTATCTGCTCACGAATTCTTATCATTCAACTAAAGTTATTTGTTTTCAACTAGTTTTGTTTCCCATTTCGATTTTTGTTCATATCTTTATTCAGAAGTACTTTAACTTAAAAACCATAAAAATAGAATCATAACCAATGCTTATAATACATTAGATGACTTTTTTAAGGACATTTTAGCTAGGTATTTACAATGAATATCTAATTTGTAATTGTGCTGTACTCTTTTTTTCTGTCAAAAATTGTATAAAAAATGGTGCATATATACATACATATATATATATATATATATATATATATATATATATATATATATAAATTTGTTCACACAGCTTAGTCAATGATACTTAACTCTGAGCATAATGTACCGTTTCATTAAATTATGGTTGCATTAACGACGTTGTAGTACTGGCTAAAGGATTTTCGATTTAAAAAACAATACATTTTAGTTTCTACCATGAACACCATTCGGGTTACATAGTATTTTAATATATGTAAACAAAACATACAAAATCATCTAAAGGCTCATACAATTTAAATTTCTGTGGTATTAAAAACAACTGCCGTTATGCCCCGTATAGCGTCTTTTATATATACAATAAAATTTTATAAAATAATTAATACTGATTATAAAAATTACACACTATTATTCAGTTCTATTTGGGTTTTTACCAGATCCAGATCGGAGGGCACAAAACTTAAATGACTGCTAAAAGAAAGTTAATATTTTGCTACCCAAAATTCATTCCTCTGGATCCCTAGACAGAACATTACTTCCGTCTCATCATTTACGCATCGTATTTCCATCTTTCAAAAAATACATTTAATTTGACTCGGTGGAATTATTCGTTCTTATGAAACTCCTCCAAATGGGAAAGAAACGAGGAAGTGCCAATCACACGCCCGTCTGTCGATGGTAATTAATCTTATATCCATTGCGGCAAAATTCACGATGCTTTTGAAATCAGAATATTTCCGGAAACGTTCACAGCAGTCGGAAAATTGACACGCGAATACAAATTCTCATTTAAAAAGGAGAGGAGAAATCGATTCTACACACGTACGGTTTCACTTTACTCCTTTGTATGCGCTTTATTCGGATTAATAGTATCGAATGGTATACGACAGGTTAGTATTTCAAATCCGTATTAAAACGAGAGTACACGTAAGCTATAGTATTTGTTATATTTGTTTATTTTATTTACCTAATACTAATTACCTTGTTTTGTTAAGTTGATGTAAATATAATTTCAGAGCTAAACAAAATTATTATTATTATTATTGTTATTATGGTGACGATGTGAAGGATAAGTGAACTACATTATCAAATTTGACTCAGAAATATGTTAGAGGTATGCAGATCAGATAAGACCATTAGAAGAAAGTAACGATAATAGTAGAAGAAAGTCATAATAAGAGCAAGTGTCAAGTAAAGGTTGATAATAATTTAATTTAAAATAAAAATTATTGAACAGAACTAGTCATTACTTGATGAAACCGAAAACATTCGTTTAAAATTTCCAATTAATTTATTTTTAAAAAATACATAACATTCGCTTTGCCAACACTATGGCATTATCAGATGTTAGATCTTAAATAAAAGTGTAACAGGAATTATAAAAATCTATTAAATACTTAAACTTGTTTTTACAATTGCTGTTATTATGCAGGTAAAATGTTTGGGTTTTTCCATTATGGCCTAATAAAGGTTTAAGCATAGGGAACTATTTATTATTTTTCAATTTGTTTATTTCCATACTTTCTATAAAGTTTTTTACTTTTTCGTTTTACATGTAAAATTTCAAGGTTTTCATCCGAAGTATGGTTTTCCTAAACTAGATGTTTAGAGTGATTCAAATTATCTTTTTGCTTGCTCTTACTAAACCTATGCTCACTAACGCACTTTGCACAATATAAAATTATGAACAGGTTCCATAATTTAACTTGTAAAGACCGGATTTATACTGTTTTTGCTTTGTTTTCGTCTTATTGCTTTTAATATATCTACCAAGGCTGTTGCTAAAAATAACAGTTGTACCTCTATTTAAAAAAGTAGCAAGATTTAATATTATTTTTCCTGTATATGTGAAAGTATGAAATTGATTATTTTCTTTCAACTCGTTAGTATGATAAACTAATTGTTATGCTTTTTTATATTGTTTCTTTTTTACTATTTTCTCTACTTTTGTATAATTTCCATTGCTTATCTTGAAGATATGCTGAAAGTGCTTGAAGCCATGACGGGCCATGACAGCCAAACTAGTGAAACAAGAAGTGAGGCAAGACTTCTATAAAATCGCATGTTGTCCTACGATTTTCTGACTTTGCTAAGAGCGGCTCCAAGATCTTAGTATTTTGATAATGCTGCCTTGTACATAAAAGCGCTCCGAGACCATTTCTGTAACGAAAAAGAGAGGTTGATTCAGGATGCCATGGAGAAAGTGTCTGGTTTTGTCAGGAAGGGGGTGTAGCAAATGAAAAGCGGGTTCTATAGTCGTGATATCAATGGAAAACAGCTATACGAAGAGATATTTTATGTTCCTATGCTAATATCCACAAGAAAAAGCATAAATATAAAGAGGCATGAAATTGTACTACAATTCATTGTTCAATGCGGAGACGAGAGCGTATTTGCCAATCTGCGCATTGTAATCCAGATGATGCTTACGATAGCAATATCAATTGCAAGTTGCGAGCAATCCTTTAGCAAGCTCAAACTAATACTTACCTATTTACAAGCTACAGTGGGTCAAGAAAGGCTATGTGACCTAGCCTTACTCAGTGTAGAGCGAGATGAAACCAACAAGAATATATATTTGCGTCGCAGAAGGGAAGGAAGATGAAAATTTAGGTTTAGAACTATTAAAGTGCATTTTGCGGAAAATGTTTTAAATTTAATAGAAAATAAACATGTTTATAATACTTTATATTTAGATAATTTACGATGGGGCGCAAATTGGATGCTTGCCCTAGGCGCCATTTAGCTTTGGTACGCCCTGTGTGTTACACTTTTATTTAAGATTTAATATCTGATGAAGCCACAGTGTTGGGCGAAACCACTATGATGTGTTTTTTGTAAAATAAATTAAATGGAAATTTTAAACAAGTGTTTTCATTTACAAAACAGTACAAAATTGCAAAGTAACGAGATCCTGAATCAGTTCAAATTAGCGATGCTCAGCAAATTGTACTTTAGCTAAGTAATAAACAAATTCCCGACCTATATAAAATACATAGGTATCAAGAAATTGGCCCAGATGAATGTATGCCATCAGAAGACGAGCAAAGAAGATCAGTCACATCTATTCCAGAATTAGGAAAAACTCAAAGAACAATAAACCCAAACGAAGATTGATAGAAGAATTATAGAACTGCAAGGGAGGATTGTTATATATTTGTTATATCTTGTATATTTTATTTACCCAATTTAATATCTTGTTATATGAAGATGATGTGATTGTTACACGAAAATATAGTTTTGACACTCACACTTAAACTGAAATATATATTTCGCACTATTTGAGTGACATTTAAACGTGTTGCACAATATATGAAAATGTCAATAAAATTAATGACGATATAGCTATTACATCTCCTGAAACAATCGAACAATTAAGACATACTACCTTTCCAGTTAAGTAGTAACTTTAATGGTAAGCTGTTAAAACTCCTTTACAATTTCATAATATGAAGAGTCCTCTAGAAGTCCCAGCAGAAGGTATGAAGATTTTATAGATAATGTCATAAGAATTAAAATAAATTAGTTGTTGTTTATTAAAATTAAATTAAGTGCCAGATGTTTCCAAAGTGTGCGAAGAACCAACATATTCCAGTAATGCAATTAAAATCTTTAACATAAACGACATACTAATGATATTTGAAGAGAGCATTGCAAATTTTACATGTATAGATATAAAAGATATTTTAATAACACTGGTAATAAACCGTTAAAATTTAATTCGTACAAAAACTTCACAAAGAAAGAGAACGGAAAAGTAAAAAAAAAATCGTTCTTACTTCAGACTCCATAAAACGAGATCATGTTGTTAAACTCGAAGAAAGAAGAAATAAAAAGATCATAAGATTATGAAACAAAAAAACAATAGCTCGTTTTCCTATAAATTCCGATGCACGGATTTTGAACGTCTGAAGACGCCGGACATTAAAACACACTGCTTTGTGTGTTGTTGAGTACTCAATATTTCGCCAGTTTATTCGACACATCGGATCCTTTAATATTTTCAATAAATATTTTCCCCGCATCCCACGACTACGATAGATTGTAAAATGCTGTCTTGGAATTGAATTGTCTTGTTATTAGTGTTTTGTCGCAGCGATTGGATTGACAATTTAATTGTCTCTTTTTACCACCAACGTAGAAGGGAAGTATTGTATCGTGAGAAAATCACTCTCCGTGATTTTTTTACATCTTTACGTTTTAGGGTCCCTAGATGCCGAAAAACCTGTTTTCTTAATTCCGTCAGTTTGTCTGTCTGTCGGTCTGTCGCTAAAAAAGCGGCACAGTGAAAAAACTAATTACCCGACTGGCTTCAAATTTTGGTCAAAAATTAACGGTCATATGGGGATGATCTGCCAACATTTTGGTAAAAGTCCAATATGGCGAATCAAGTATTATGTAGCAAATAAATGATAAAAATTTAGAATGAATCTAAGATGATGGAACAAAATGGCGCCTTAATAAAATTATTAAAAATTTAGCCTGAAAAAATAGTACATTAGTAGATTGATTGACTTCAAAATCTATGTCAAAACTAATTGTGGTATAGAAACGAATTACAATTGAGGTATTAATTTAAGATGGCGGAACAAAATGGCGACCAAATAAAATGTGTGTAATCGTTAAAAAAATCACTTACACACGTTATACACATGTTCACGTTTTAGCGCTCCTAAATGCCAAAAAATATGTTTTATCAATTCCATCGGTCTGTATATCATTCTGCCTGTCTGTCTGTTAGTTCCCGGCATAGCTTAAAAACTACTTACCAGATTGACTTCAAATTTTAGTAAAAATTAATGGTCATATAGGGATGACCTGATAATATTTTAGTAAAAATCGAATTCCGGAACAAGATGGCGGCCTAGTGAAACGTTAAAAAAATTATTAATAAAAAAACTAATTACCCAATTTACCTCAAATTTTGCACAAAAATCGAGTGTTATATAGAAGTGGACTGGTAACATTTTAGTATGATCGAAGGTAGCAAATCAAAATGGCGGCCTAATAGAAAATTTAAAAAATCAGCCTGAAAAAAACTACTTTTTAGATTAATTTCAAAATTTGAGCAAGCATTAAGTGTGATATAGACAAAGAGCGTTAAGGATGTGGTAAGAATTCAAGATTTGCGAAACAAAATGGCGGCCAAATAAAATTTTAAAAAATGCATCGTAAAAAAATGTTATTCAATTGACTTTAAATTGTGACGAAATATTAAATGTAATATAGGGATAGACTGGTGCGAATTCAACATGACGTAACAAAATGGCGGTGTGTGTCAGTGTAAAAACTCTTATTGAATTTGTTTTAAATTATCCCAAAAATCAAGTGTGGCATAAGTAAAAACTGGTAAACTATTGATAGGAATCCAATAAGATGGAACAAAACGGCGCCCAACAAAAATGTTTAAATAGACAGTATATGTGTTACTAAATATGACTATGTACTGAACTAAATTGGGTCACGCTTCACTATTCCTAATAAAAGGAAAGATTCATAACGAGGGAGGTTCCGGGTAAAGAAAATTTACCGATTTTTGTTATTAAAAAAATTCTGTTGTTTTATATATTTTTATCTATATACTGCATGTTATATATAGTGCCAAGTTTTGTGTCTAGGTCAAATCTTGTAATTCGTTTTTTGAGCTACTTTTACTTACCCAATCGGCTTGAAATTCAGAATATGCATGTATTTCTGTTAGAAATCTAACATTTTGTTTCTTCCCAAGATGAATGTTAAACTCTACGGACTATATTAAACACACATTAATACACAATTTTGTTTATGGCTTTTAACCTGGTACCGGTCTACCTCTGTAATAATTTGACATCGGTTGTAGTTTTAATTATGTCTACAAATGTTTAAACGAATACATTGCTGCCAGCAAATCAATCGGTTAAGTTAGTTATCTGGTTTGTTTCCTGCCTTTGAACTAGTTTTACAACCAACTAGTTTGATTATTATTAGGCCTCTCAATGTAGTATTGTTTTATTTCATTCATTGCGGGAAAATTCCCGATGCTTTTGAAATCAGAATATTTCCGGAAATGTTCACAACAGTCGGAAAATTGACACACGACTATTAATTCTCATTTAAAATGGAGACGCGAAATCGATTCTACACAAATACGGTTTCACTTTACTCTTTGCATGCGCTTTACTCGAATTAATAGTATCCAATTATATAGGAAAGGTTAATCTTTTAAAACCGTGTTAAAAGAGTTACTGCAATCTTTGGTATTATATATGCGTTCCACAATTTTATGTATCGCACAATGTAAGAAAATATCAATAAAATAATGAGGATGTAGATATTTTAACTCCTGGAAAAAGCGAAAACCATTTGGACTCAAGGAACGTTTCAATGACGTGATCAAATTTTCAAAGGCAACATGAAAAACGAATAGACGCATTTTGCAAGTTTTTTAAAGGGATTATAGTAAAAAAAGTTAACGACGGCCAATATAGAATGTCTGTGTAACCAATACATGAAAGAATCAAGATATCAAAATAGTCTATAGGAATATAACATTTTAATACAAAGACAGAAGTTTGATATAGAAGTACCAACCTAGGTCAGTGTCGTTGCAGCAAATTTTGTGAGATGAGACTCTCAACGAGACTTCCAACGAGTATCAAGATTACTTTATAAACATTAATTATAGTATACAGGTGTCAGAAAATAAGTGTGCGAAGTTTCAGCGTCTTGTAGGTGTCCAAGTTTTTATATTAATTATTTATATTTTGCACACCGTGAAAATTATTGAGAGAGATAATGTATTAAAATTCAGCACACAATATACGGTGACCAATATCTATGAAACGGGTATAATAAGTTTTCGAAAACTCTACAAGGTGTTACTTTTTTTAGGATCGTGATCCTATTGACCCCCCGAACTTGAAGCTTTAAAATATTTAAAGTGACCTTCGTTAACAGCATTTTTAGAATGAAATTAGATTAAATGAAGGAGATGAAGATCTCTTTTTTATTAATTTTACGAAATTAAAACCTATTAAATGATATGATATAATGAAACTCAAACTAGACACGATTGGAAAAGCTGAAATTAAATTGGTGTTCAGTATCACGAGTGATGTTGGATGTGTTCACCTTTCATATTTAAACATGTTTCAGCTTTTCTATTCCAGTTAAACCGAACACGTCGAAATGTTCCTAGTATGTTTTTAACAGCCTCGCATCCTTGAATTGTACACCGCAGTAGGTGATTTTCACGTACAAAGGGCACAGCGTATATCAGATTTTTTAAATGTCCCCAAACATAAAAGTCTACGGGGTTTAAATCTGGCGAACGAGGTGGACACACCACCAAGTTCAATACACCTTAGTTCAAACCCTACGCTGTATAGGGTGGCCATTTTATGGTGATACAGTATCTTGTCTAGAAAACGGTAATAGTTACGGCAAAAAGTTAAATACAAAAGTTGTTTGGATTTAATTAAATTTTTATTCTATTTTACTTTTGTTTATACAGGGTGTTTCGTTTTGACGTGACACATGTCAACTTTCTTAATTTAAATGGAACATCCTATATATTATTACATGTTTCGATTCTACTATTAATTTGCGAAAGTTTTTATAATAACATCTATAATTGAATTCTTTATCGTTTTTGAGTAAATTGAGTTTTTAGAATTTTTTAAAAAAAAACATATTTTAAAAAAAAAATGTTTACCTATGAAACTTTAATGAAACTCACTAATATCCTAAACATACATTACTAAGGGATCAATTCAACGAGTTTCCATGCTGGTCTTACCAATTAATATACAGGGTGTTAAAAATAGAGAGCAAAACAAACAGAACTTTAAATGTAAAAATCTCCTGTTTTTCAAATGGAACACCCAGTATATTTTTATTTCATCTGATTCAGCGCTCAATTACCTATCATTACTCATATAAATGTCCTATACCTAAAATGAACAGTTTCGATTTTATTAGCCGTTTTCTGATTTATCCCGGAATTTTGCTAGTAAATGAGATCAGAAACTAAAAAAATCTTAGGAAATAACCTAATGCAATTATTGACTTAAGTTGACATTTGCTCTGCTTGTTGTTTTTGTCAAATTTTTACTGCGAAATTTGTTAAAAAATGGCTTTATATAGTTTAGATGAACGTTTGAAATTATACAACTGTTTCATTAAAAATAATAAAAGTCCAGGGTTAGCCCTTAGAGAATATTTGAGGGAATATCCTAATAATCGAGTTCCCTCCAGGACTATATTTTTTCAAATTGTGCGTGATTTGGAAAATGGTGTCCTTAAAAACTCTAAGAAAAATCGTCCCAATTTTGTCCTCACTGAGGAAAAACAACTGGAGATTTTCCTTTATTTCGAGGAAGATTTTTTAAAAAAAATTCTAAAAACTCAATTTACTCAAAAACGACAAAGAATTCAAATATAGATATTATTATAAAAACTTTCGCAAACTAACAGTAGATTCGAAATATGTAATAATATATAGGGTATCCTATTTAAATTAAGAAAGTTGACATGTGTCACGTCAAAACGAAACACCCTGTATAAGCAAAAGTGAAATAAAATAAAAATTTAATTGAATCTAAACAACTTTTGTATTTAACTTCTTGTCGTAACTATTACCGTTTTCTAGATAAGGTACTGTATCACCATAAAATGGCCACCCTGTACATGAAATGCATCTCAGCTAATTCAGCTATTGACGTGACAAAATCACTTCTGAAACAGAGCAATAATCGTGACCTACTTAATTAAAAATATATTGTTTAATATATCTACTGTAAAGCTTCAAGTCAGCGAAAAATAAAATTGTTGTGTCAATGCATTTTGACTGTAAAGTTTCCTGTACCGGGTGTACCACTAAGAAAGGAGGCCGGCTGTATCTCGGAAACCGTTTATCCCACGATGTTGGAAAAATTTTTCTTATAGTAAAAGTGGCCAAGAGGAAACGGTGGAAATTATTTTTAAATTTCTAAGTCGGCCGCTAGAGGGCGTAACACGCGTAGTCAATTAGAAGAAGCAGATTTTCTCAGAAATTCACCCAGTGAAGTTATATCAAACTTGACTTTATACTAATCTCTTCTAAATTACAGATACTTTTTATTAAGGGTTTTTTCGCTAGCTGTGCAATTTACTAAATTTAACATGTTTTCTTAAAAATTTCAAATGGATTGATATATTTATCATAGGCCATTGTGACGGAGCACAAAAAAAACAAGAAGAGAGTGCAAACTGCAAGTTGATGTCTTTTTATTTACGGAGATATAAGCAAAAGAAAATATTACTTGACACTCTTATAAGAAACTCAAGCATTTCTAAACGAATTTTTACGTGGTATCTAATTATCAATTTTTAACACTAATCTTATTCTTATACTACACATATTTTAAGTATTCTTCACCTTCTTTAATTCATTTTTAACTTATTTGCTTTAATTAACACACTCCTTTCATAAAGAATGTATCTCAAATGCGTTACTATTCAATTATGCCACGTGCTAAAAGAGTAGTAGGCTTTGGCAAAAATTAAGTGTGAGCGTCAAAATAAATCACTATACCAAAATGAGTTGTCAAATTATTATTAAGTTTAGTGTTTGTAGTAAGTGTGGATTACGAAAGCAAAACGCCTATTTCTAATTAAGAAGGGTATGTTATGCTTGCAATTTACTTTGAATGCTTTCAAAATGCAGCAAGAATATATGCTACTAGATACTACGGTAGACATAGATATGAGCAAAGGGTTTTGACACGATTAGCAAAACGCCTTCGTGGTACTGGTAATTTTCATCCCCCCGCCATGGAAGGCAAAGAAGTACAGAAGCAAACATTATAAATATGTTTGCGTATATTGTAATTAACCCACATGTCAGTATTAGAGCTACATCTCGAAATTTATGTATAGCTCATTGAATTGTGCAAAATTTATTAGTAGAGTACAAGTAAGTGTAAATGAAAAAAAATCAAGAATTTGAGCAATTTTATTTTTTAATAACAATGTAGTTTAGCAGAAATGCGTAATCCTTAATTCGTAATTCAACTTGTGAAGTTCGAGTAATTCTGTTACGCCCAGAATCGTTTCTCCTTGGCTTTAATGAACCGGTAAGCCTACGGTGTTGATGGATCCTATAAAATAATATTCAAGAAGGAACTCTTCGGTTTGGGTAACGATCTTGATATAAACGAAGGGCCTCTTAGCTATTTCCATCTGCCAACCTGTACATGAAATGCATATCAGCTAATTCAGCTATTGACGTGACAAAATCACTTCTGAAACAGAGCAATAATCATGACCTACTTAATTAAAAATATACTGTTTATTATATCTACTGTAAAGCTTCAAGTCAGCGAAAAATAAAATTGTTGTGTCAATGCATTTTGACTGTAAAGTTTCCTTTACCGGGTGTACAACTAAGAGAGGAGGCCGCTTGTATTTCGGAAACCGTTTATCCCACGATGTTGGAAAAATTTTTCTTATAGTAAAAGTGGCCAAGAGAAAACGGTGGAAATTATTTTTAAACTTCTAAGTCGGCCGCTAGAGGGCGTGACACGCGTAGTCAATTAGAAGAGGCAGATTTTCTCAGAAATTCACCCAGTGAAGTTATATCAAACTCGACTTTATACTAATCTCTTCCAAATTACAAATAATTTTTATTAAGGGTTTTTTCTCTAGCTGTCCAATTTCCTAAATTTAACGTGTTTTCTTAAAAAATTCAAATGGATTGATATGTTTATCATAAGCCATTGTTACGGAGCACAAAAAAAAACAAGAAGAGAGCGCAAACTGCAAGTTGATGTATTTTTATTTACGGAGATATAAGCAAAAGAAAATATTACTTGACGCTCTGATAAGAAACTCAAGCATTACTAAACGAATTTTTACGTGGTATTCAAATATCGATTTTTAACACTAATCTTATTCTTATACTACACATATGTTAAGTATTCTTCAACTTCTTTAATTCATTTTTAACTTATTTGCTTTGACTAACACACCCCTTTTATAAAGAATGTATCTCAAATGCGTTACTATTCAATTATGCGACGTGCTAAAAGAGTAGTAGGCTTTGGCAAAAATTAAGTGTGAGCGTCAAAATAAAACACTATCACAAAATGAGTTGTCCAATTATTATTAAGTTTCTAGATTTTTAGATATAAAGCAAGTATTGAAAATACAAAGATTTCCGAAAAATATAAGTTAAAATTAATTTATGTTCTTCCTATACTAATCGGGGTAAATCTAACCCCAGAAAAAGTAATGAATCTACATATTTCATTTTTTTAAACAGCAAAACCGGCTAAATTTATTTTTTGATATAAAATATTTTTTCCACTATACGCACTAAAAATTCAAATGTTTTTATTTCCATAACGCTATTCGTAAAAAAAAAACGGCAAAACAGAGGGCAGATTTTTTTTCAAACCTACATAAACGATAGTAACATTTATATAGGGTTAATCTACGGAAGTCAAATGACTCCTTAAAAGCAAAATTTAAATTTTAAGTTTTTATAGTATAGAATAGTAAAGTTTAGTAAAAAAACTTTTAATATTTTTAAAAACGGCAAAACAAGACAAATTTGTTGTATATTTTACATATATAATAAATTTGCCAACTTAAGAAAACTATTAAAGTAACAGAATTGGAGAGTATACTATGCTTAACAAAACACATTTTTTTATCTTGACTCGTGACAACAGTGTCCAAACTAATTCATGGGAAACAGTGATCCAATCATTTATTTATTAATTTTCAAGCTGCCTCCGTACCATATGGTATTGTACCAGGATTTAACGCCTCAAGACTGGATCAGAGGCTGGACCATTGTCACTGACTTCTTGGTATGATAGATGAGGATCCCCAGATCCTTTCAAGAATTTTGTACACCGATGAAGCCAAGTTTCGTCCCGATGGTGGGGTAAATGTACATAACTTACATTATTGGTCGGAACATAATACTCATTGGATACAAGAAGTTCAGATTCAAGGCCCCTGGAGCATCGATGTTTGGTGTGGCATAATAGGTAGTAGAATTTTAGGTCCAATAATTTTCGATGAACCTTTAAATGGGAGAATGTATTTAAACTTTCTCCAAAATCAACTACCAGATTTACTGGAAGACATTGATAGGCAAATGAGACAGAGCACGATTTAGCAACATGATGACTGTCCGGCTCGTTTATCTGTCAATGTCAGACATGATGATGATCGGTTTCCAGGGAGGTGGATAGGTAGAGGTAGTTTATTTCCCTGGCCCCCTCGTTCCCCAGATTTAACTTGCCTGGATTTTTATTTGTGGGGACGGCTAAAGGACATGTTGTTTAATATCAGACCAACAGCGAGGGAGAACCTTATCAATCTCCGTAAAAAAAAAGACATCAACTTTTTCTTGGCCACTTTTACTTTAAGAAAATTTTTTTCAACAGCATGGGATAAACGGTTTCCGAGATACATCTAGCCTCCTTTCTTAGTTATACACCCGGTACACGATATGATATTCTGCTAAATAACTTCTAAAGGGTAAAAAATGTCGAATTAGAGGAAGATAACAAAAAGTTAGAGAACATAACGAAGAGTCTGAATTTCTGATTAGAAACAGCCAGTAACTTGGTAGTAAAAAGTTCGGGGGCTAGCCAGCAGGGTCACGACCCGGAAAAAACTAATAATCTGTATATTTTTCGAAAACTTATTATACCTGTCTCATAGACATTGGGCACCGTATATCCTGTACCAAATTTTAATAAATTATCTCTAGAAATGTTCGCGGTGTGTAAAAAATATGACAACTTGGACACCCTGGATCTTAAAAATGAAGGATCTTTGGACCATTTTTATTATTCTGTTTATAGTAATATACGCCCTGAAATTTCGGTCACTTATTTAGTGGCACCTTCTATAATGTACCATCAAAAAAACCGGAAGATTTTAAACGTTTTAACAACCTGGTCTTGAGAACGAAGCATTCATAGAAACTTTTAAAATAATTTTCCGTTTAATATAACCTCTTTAAATAATCGAACGGAATTTCCGGATACCCTGTATATATATGAATTAGAGGTTTTATGAACGTGCTATAAATACTAAAAAATGTACTACTGTATAATTGCAAGTTGGCACTAAAAATATGTGCACGTTTCCTATTGTAATCATCTAAAAATTCCATATTTAAAAAGAAGTTAAAGTACTTTCTGTAGCCAATAAGTAAAAAAAACGATATTTTGCAAAGTATTTATTTCAAGTACTAGATTATCAACGTAAACGAATTTTACTCATGTAGAAGTAAATATTATTAGAATAATTTAGAGCATGAACAGATTAGCAAAAAGTTTCCAAACTCTGGCTAAATAAAAACCTGGAGGGAATAATCTCTTCGACTCTAATTGCCTCGTTTGCATCGTAAATTTTATGTAGATTGGTTGCATGAATTTTACATCCATCGCTCTTCATTTTATATACAATAAAAATCTACTAGAGTTAAACTTTGAGGAGATTTTACGGCAATTGAAGGATTCATTTTATTAGCGGAGAAATTGTATTAAATTTGAATAAATTTAATATTTTCATATTTTATTAGCTCTATACAATATCAGTTTCTGCTCGTTAAGAAAATCGTGCTGAATTTTATACCAGTTTTATGTAAACTTTTCAAGGCCTTTCATTGTATATTTCATGAGTTTCTTCTGAGAGGGCTGAATAAGTATGGATTATATGAACAAAGCAATTTTTAGACAATCTGTAGATATTTGTACCTGCTTGAAAAGCACGCCGTATCTTAGCATTCCATGGGATACCTCTGTTGAATCTTATGTGAATGATATAGTAAAGAACAGAAACAGAAACAAGTTTATTAATGTTATTACATATCAGCGTTTATATACATCAATAGTTTGCATACAATGTTAGAAAATATAGTTAATATTAGAATAGTTGATGACTAATGACAATTGAGTATTATATAGTTAGTTAAATGTTTTTATACATAAGTGATTACATATGTTAATAGTTTGCGTATAACTGTAAATTATAAAAAAAAATATTATAGAGCATAAAACACACAAAATAAAAATATTTATTAAGAATTAGATCACTGAAATGGTTGTTGTAAACTTCTTCAAGTGAATAAAAACATTTTTCAATTAGGTAATTTTTCGTGATAATTTTAAAAGATTTAGCAGGAAACAACCTCACATAGGAAGCAACTTCACAGTGGCTGGCAGAGCATTGTACAATTTAGCAAAAAAAAATTTTAATTTTAATTATTCGGTGAAGGTCGATGTAAATACTCTCCCAATTTCTAGTGAAATGGTTGTGAACTGATTAATGTGTATTATAATCATGACAATGTTCTCAAATGTATGTAAGGCAACTTATAATATACATATATATATATATATATATATATATATATATATATATATATATATGTATATATATGTATGGTACAGTTTTTTTACATATGTCTACAGTTAGCTTTATAACTCAACCCACCAATTACCTGTACAACCTTTCTCTGCAGCTCGCAAACTCTAGAAATATCAGGATTGTGCCCTCATGTTAGCTTTGCATATGAAATCCTTGACTTTATAGAAGAATGGTAAACTGACAAAAGCACTTGTTCGGACACTACTCCCTTCAGGCTGCGCATAGCGTACCCCGCAAAAGACAACCTGTCACAGAGTTCATAAACATGTACATTCCACGACAACCATGATTAGATAGTCTGGCATTTCTAATTGAGATAAGTCTTTCAGGTCATTTTCAACATTGTCTGAGTTTTTGACTCATTAAGGTTAAGTTGATTACTAACAAACCAGTCTATAACCTTCAGCTGCGTTTCCCTCATAATACTGGTGATTTCCTGTTTGGATTTAGCTTTCTCTATAGTAGTGGTGTAGTGTAATAGTGACCTTTATAGAAGAAATATTAGTACTATTGGCAGAACAGAACAGCTATTGCACAACATAAAATCTTGAAGCTCGTTATTACTCAAATGAAACGATCTTTTCTCGATTTTGAAAAGTGATTTAATACAAATAAACTATCTTAAATATAAACAAAAATATTTCAGTCACATTTTTCGTTAAAAAGCCTATCACTCGCCAACATGGTGAAATGTTTATACATTATTTTTTAAAATGGACAAAGAGTGGAACACAAATCATCTGCATGATATTATATTTGTGTCTAAAAGGAGTGAAACGCATATTTCGAAAATTAATCCAAAATAAATGGAAACCCTAATACGCTCCGAAAATGTTTCGATTTAGTTTCGCTGAACAAACGCAGCCAAAGCAAAAAGCGCTACCTATGTTGAAATTTCGAACTAGTTATCTGTCAAGAATTCTTATTAAAGAAAATAAATGTCAAACAAAATATTTTTATTTGTTTTTTTTTGTCGTTTTCACATGATTTGCATTATTTTAAACAAAACGAGACTTTATTATGACCAAGTTGTGCAAAGAAATGACTAATGTTGATTTATGACGGCCTTCGCTCTTCTGTTGGGTAAGGGTAATTTGGGTAGGAAATGTTTTTATACTTATTCTTAAAACAACATCTCTGTCATGCGTATAATAAATAATTATCCAATTACATAAAAAAAGTCTCTGTAGATATCTACTCACCATGCCGTTGCTTCTAGTTTTTTAACTATTGAATGTTTAAATTGTTTTGTGCTCCCCATTTTGCAAAAACTGCATGGCAAAATCCAAACAATAGAGTAAGGTTATAATCTCATATTTGACAGAATCTTTATCAAATAAAATATGGAATCTTTTCGGGCACAAAACGAATACGAAGCCTTAGCAAATGTGAGCCACGTCTATTTCTTAAACGTTTGGAAAAGTTTGTAATATATATATACCAAAAATGTGTCGAATTAATTTCAAAACTTTTGTGCCTTGACACAAACGTCATCATTGTTTCGAAACTGTTTCGCAATGTTTCTCAGCTGAGATTTTGTGTCTGAAAATGCTACTTGGGATACTGTATACTCGTATTTATTTTTAATTTTATGTTTTTTTTGTCTTTGTATTTTTACACGCATTTACTAAAATAAACGTCACCAAAACACTTACTAGTTTGATTTATCTTATGCATTAATGAATAGAATATTCAAATCTATCTCTGCAACCTTTCATAAACAGATAGTCAGAATGACTTTATTGCCCATTTACAACGGCTAAAGTCAGAATCTTATATTTTAGGATGTAGCTAAGATGCCTAGTTTTTATCTATTTTATCCTTAGTCGTTCAGTCTATGTCAAAAAGAATTTGGGTACCTATTTTCTCTGCTGTGATCATCACGAAAGTCATTTATAGATAGCAGAATCTTTGAGACTAATATTTAATTAAAACATTACCAAGACCAAATTTGTATATATCGATGAAAAACTATATGTTTTTCATGTATACATGGCGTTATATAATATATGGATTAAAAATATTCGCTTTGTTATGGTTTCTATAGCGTCTGGGAAGGGAATGTGAAGGCCTGTATATTATAAATTTTAAATTAAATGTTTCCTACTTTCATTATGTGACGTATGTAAAGTAATAACCGTTTATTAATATGAATTCAGTATTTCACAATTAGGTCATTCCCGGTCATTTCGCTTTATAGATGTATATGCACTAGACGAAACCCGCCAACTTGAATCTACGCCTCAAAAATGGTCCCAGAAGGACCAGTGATGTATTGGTAAGATCAAGAACGAAACAACTTTATCACTGCTTATAGCACTGCGACACGTCTGTCGCTGCGTCACATTCTGCCAATAAATTTTGACAGTCTTGACGGAGCTAGTCACGTAAATGAGCAATATATTGCCAGATGGACTTTGACCTACTGCAGTTTTGGATACTCTCTATCCGCACGTCACATGTCGCTTGTTTAAATTTCTTTTATATATTTTCGTAAGAACATAAGAATAACCGTTGTTGGTCTAGGCAAAATTTAATATAGAGCTTCTGTTTAAGAAAGTCACAATATTTCTGACACAATTTAAAACTTAAGCCAGTCGAGATAATAATTTAAACTTGAGGCACTTCAATAGCAAATTAAATACTCATTTTCGCTGTAAGTTTCGTGATAAGACATTTAAAAATAGCAACTAGGCACATTTTTAAAGGTGCTAAGATTTTTTATTTAGATTTTTTATACTATAGTTAAAGCCCAAGATCTCTAGCTGAGATAAAGCAAATTGAGTGCAAATTCTTGCGTTGTATAGGCTATGGTAATATGTAGTCCAGACCCTAACTCGATTTGTATTAAATCCACCGCCACAAGATATACAGGGCCTTATATAATATGGGGCAAAATTCCGAAGACAGTTCTAACTGGTTCCGAATTTTGATTAAAAAAATTGTCCTTAATTCCCTGATTATAAAAGATATATATTTTTTAGTTAAGAAATCGACAAAAATGGTAAATCTGATGCCTCAAAATGCAAATCATAAACTACAAATTTTTTTTGAACATTTGTAGAACATTGTAGTCAAAAAAAGAAGGATTCTTTACATATCCACGGATTTTTGTAATTTTAGAATATATTTTCCTCCAGATCAAGATTAATAAAATGTACCACTTTCATACCTATATAGGGTTAGTCAGGAACATTAAATAGAGATTATTAAATTTTAATTTATTTAGGATTCAGGTCACCTAACCCACCTAGTACCCAATTTAAATATTTTCAGTTTTATTTTTTATTAATCCTGAAGCATCAAAACATTTTTTGATCATAACTTGATGTTTTTAAACTACAAATACCATATTGAAATTTTTAAATCCGCACAATAACGATTAGAATCACATGTAATTATTTTAGAACATGTGGACTAATTTTAATTTGCTCCTCAATTATCCTCCTTAGATCACTCTGTATAATATGTTTAAATGAGGAATCATGGTTCTTGGGGTTAGACCATGTCAAAATGGAATCACTTTCCGACGTTTCGCCTTCGATTGCACGATGCATCTTCAGGGATCTTCACTTCACGAGATCGGAACACTGAATGTTGTTCAAGCAACAATAGATGCGTTGTTGAATTTTTATTTCGTTTTCATGTCAACAAGAAACAACAAACCTTGTAAGACGTCGGCGTCGCCTACCGTCATTTCATTAGATTGTAAAAAAATATAAGTACATTTTTAAAATGACCAGCTCTGACAATGAGTTACCAGATTCTATCCTGGTGGCTGCAAATATTGCATGCTTAAATTTATTGAGAGCGAAAAAAATTTTGAAAACTGATGCCAGAACAAGAGACCAAGTAGTGTTAAAGAGGATGTGTTTCTGGCCTATTAGACTCGACTTGCAAAAAACATTCCAGCCAAATACTTTATGGAATAAGTTAAAAAGCGTCCTTAAAATAAAAAGAAACTTGCATTTAAACCTATTTTTCAAACTAGCCTTGTTTATAAAAAAGCAAAATGTAGGATACAAACCAAAAAAGCCAAAATTTTCGATAAAAATTAAGTTTCATGATTCATTAAAGAGGCGCCTAATGAAATTGATCTCTTAATAGAAATGGCAACTATTTTTGGGTTCGCCGATAGTTGTAGGAGAGAATAGCTTTCAATGGATAACGGAAATTTAATAATCATAAAAATTCCTGACAGGAAAAATAACGCTTTAAGAATTTTTGTAGTATCCGATTGTTGCCTAGAATTGGTTAACTAAAGATTAGTTAATAAAGATCGAAATGTTGTATTTAATTTATTCTATTATCGTTTATCCTAAAACCTGAATATTAAATACCTACCCCCTTTAGGATTTGTGCTCGCGACTGCCAGTTGGCGTGGGAGTGGATCAATTTTGACCAGGGCGCCATTAGTTTGTATCGCAACCCAAACTAGAAGGTCGTTGGTGTACAGAAGATCCTTAAAAGCTCAGATAAAAAAAATATAACAAAACAAAATGTTTGGTTGAGTCACTGCCAAGGTAAGTAAAACACAGGGTTCGATCAATCACAAAGTCTGTTTAATATAAATATTTCTTTTAAAAAACAAGGGTTTAACAATCCCGATGTGGGTATCTGGCTATTGGTTACAAAGATTGGATATTTAAATTAATAATTAAATTGTAACTAAAAAAAAAGAAATGCTTAGCATGCCATACCGAGGCTTAATGGGGTTTTTGAATAAGTAATAAAAATGAAAATGTTAAAGTTAATTATTATATATATTATTATTAAGAATGATATATTGGATTTGTTAACAGTGTGTGTAGATCAAAATTACTTTGAATTCAGTGGTTCCGTGTATGTAAGTAAAGAAGGTTTAATAATGGGTAATCCTTTGAGTCCTATACTAGTAGAAATATTTTTAGATAATATTGAACAATTAATGTATAATCATACATATTAGGGAAATATATTAAAAATAATAAATCCAAGTCTGATAAATCTAAAAAATCAGGGGTATACGAATTAGAATGTGGTTCCTGTGATAAAGATTATATTGGCCAAACGGGTAGATCTTTCAATAAACGTATAAAAGAGCACAAATCCTCATATAATAAAGAAAAAACAGACTCCAATTACGCTAAACATTTGATAGAAGCAAATCACACATTTAAAAACGAATATAAAATTTTGCATAGGGCTAATAAAAGCTACAAATTGAACCATTTGGAAAGTTTAGAAATTAACAAGAGGAAAACCCGAAATATTTTATTGAATGACCAGTTGGACTTAAATGGCTCCCCTCTGTTAAATCTTTATACCTAAAGAATAGACGAGGTGGGTAAACACCGATATTGTTTTATTGACACCATTAAGATTTTTATATATATATATATATATTTTTTTTATATTTGGTACAGATTTTAGTGTCAGTTTTAAGTTAGCTTTTGACAAAGACACAGTGTGTCGAAACAGCTGTCAAGCAGAAATAAATAAGTGGAAATTAATAAACTAAACGTGTTTATTTTGTATACTAGTTAATTATTATATTAATTTAAATGATACAATTACTACCCGAGTATAGCATATTCAGCCAAAAATATGTTATGTATTCCTATAATTATAACTAACAATTAATTAAATTAGCAAAAGAACAGAAACTAAATATATAAATAATAAAAAAAGAAAGTGTTACACAATAATGTTTTGGCCGTGTATCATGGCATACGTGAAAGAACTCAAACTCATATGAGTAGTGCTACCTGAGTTTTAGAATATAATAGTTCCAAATACAATCAGCAGTATTATTAAACATTAAAAGGTGTACAATTATTTAAGATTTTACTTATCTGTGTACAAATTAAGAGTCCAAATCATCACACCGCACTACATCAGAAATGGCCAGTTAATGTAGAGGTCTGCTGCTTGCCCAAAATCAAGAAAACTCGAAGGTGTGGAGCAATACCTCAGATTTTATGGGTAGCCCCAAAAAAAACCCTGATGTTGGTGGGTTTTTACTTAATAACCATTTCCCCTCAGACTCACTCCAGGATCACGTGGAACTATTCCGGAGACTATCCGACTGTAGCTACCTTACTCCACGACCAACAACACTACAAAAGCCAAGTCCATGTAAGGCAGTTACTACAGGGTCCACAGTTATTTAATCCCTTTAGAGGGGTCACATAAAAACAAAAAAACTGCAACCCGCTCGCTCTGAAGGTTTTCGGGGAAAAAGTCAAGATATTTGAACACAAAGATTGAAGTAGAAAAATCACTCAAAAAAATTACAGAAAAAAACGGCCATATTTCTGTCTCTTTTAAACTCAACACCAAATGATCGTACGCACCCTTCCCCCTGCATACAGTAGAGCCAACCACAATATCCTCCAAGTACCTATGATATGTACAATTATTACGACAGTTTAAATTTTGACAAGCTCTGATTTTAATTAGGCACTACATTACTAATAGTTCAATTAATTAAAGGCAACAAGTGTCTAAAACCAGGAAAAATTAGTAAAAACTAGCCAATCTACGGTTGCTCTAGGGTATTTCATTATCATTTGGTTGGTAGCACTAGCAGGGTTCCATGGCTATATATTTATATAAAATTCCTATGGTTTTTGTCTCCTAAATTCATATTAGGATTACTATGGCAATATGATGATTTTCTGCTTATTATATTTTAAGATACTCCGTTTAATTAAAAATCACTAGGTGTTTTGGGTCCGAGATTAAGAATTAAGTTTAATCAGCCGCCGCCAGAGGACTAATCATGTTGATAACCAGTGTGCCGCAATGTAATTGTGTCTGTATATCTCATGTGTTTCTAAACAAACTTTTGTGATAGATAGCATACTAGTGTAGTGAAATCCTGAAAATATAACACATAGAAATACCTGAATAATTGTGAAAACAGAAACAGGAGTGAAAACAGAAACAGGAAGACGACCCGGACAGTACATTTCATAGCCAAGGAAACCTTAAGTGTGTATTTAGTCGGGCATACCAGACATTAGAGTAAGATATGTAATTCCACAATCATTTAAATAAGCCCCTTTTTTGTATTATACATAAGAAAGAGTGTTGTAACTTAACTTATATGAATGAATACACTTGTTTACCTGTTACTCACACTGTGTTCGTGAATAAACACATATCCCAGCGTTCTCAAAAGTATAGGCATTATATATTATATAAATATCTGCTATAAGCAATATTATTTCTCATTTTTAAAACCGTACTTTAACTCTCTGCTGTAATATGCCAAAACTCTTGATAGGGTAGTCGAAGACAGATGTTCGACTAAGGTAAATTAACTTTATGAAATAGTGGCTCGAATCGACTTGTTATGTTACATACATCTGTCTAGAACCAAATTTGCATGTACCACGATGAAATAAATGAGGGATATTATTTACAACTGTATCGGAAATATGCAAGTTTGCTAATAACATGTACTCAGCACAGGCATAGAAAAGGAGCGTGCAGTACACAATGTGTTGGAACAAATTCATTTGGAACCATGCCTTCAGAAATAGCTGCATATCTACAATTTAAAAATTCAAAGCAGTACAGTCAAGCGACTTGGGGGCTGGAAATCTACCGCTGTCGCAGAGAGCTACGTAGATGGTTCCGCAAATCAAAAAAGGACATGTCGAATAAAATATTACCCTTGAATAACTGCCCTCCTAAGTTAATTTTATCAAGCCGAACCATAAGCGCTTTCAAAAGCCACCCATTGAATGAAACTATCGGATTTACAATCAATTTGCCAAACGTTAGTAATTGTTCTTTTGTTATAAATATTAATAACTAGTTGTTACTGATTGCTTTTATTTTCGTTGTAATCTAGACGCTCGTAGAAAAAATATTGTTTCCGTAGGCAAAGTCCCTTTCCCGCACTTAAAGCGTATCCGAACGACGCGAGTCTAACTGCTTTCGCGTGCGGGAAAGTAACACTTTCCGCACTTGTTAGGAAATTAACTATTATATATGTATAATATATCATACTGAGTGTCCCAAATATAAGCAAGTATTTCACGTTCAGCTTGGGATCATCTAAATGGTTGATCTCGGTCAAGAGAAGTATACCGAAGAAACGTCTATATTTCCTCTGGTAAAAAATTTAGCTAATAGGCTAATTATGCAGATGTTTTTGAAATGTAGTATGCACGAATTTTTTTGTTTTAAGCATTCTAACCTGCGTATCAGTACCTTCTAGGACAAAACGAGTGGACATATCAAAAGCAGGATATTTTTGGTATAAACTGTAGGTCTAAGCTTTTTTGTTTCAAGCCAAAAAACTGGCGAAATCGATTTTGAAAAAGGGAAAGAAAACTTTCACTTTTTCGAGGTGTACTTTTTTGATGAGACGCCAAGATAAATATTTTGACAAAAAGACTTTTAGACTCGAGATGATCCCAGACATTTGCAAATATCTCCTCAAATGCTTTTGAAGGGCAGGTGAAAATTGATAGAGATCGAAAAGTAAAATAAATTTCTAGGACTCTGCTCGAATTTTGTAAGATTTATTAAATGTTTCATACCGAATTTTGTTTACCAAATGAACAAAATTATAATAGAAGTAATAAATTTATGCGTTCACGGTTTCCCGTATAATATAAAGTTAAGTGTAGCTTGTTTTAGGATGTTTTATCTTATATGATACACTACTTCCAAGCAGTAGTTTTTTTTTGTTGTAACACAAATCAGAATAGCATAATCTAATACAATGGACCTATTCAAATATGAAAATGGTTAAAGTTGTAGCACGTAGGGTTTTCTTGTTAGAATTGTAGAACCATATCGAATGTTACGATACTTAATATCTATAGACAAAATGATTTCAGAAAATTCTTAACACTGTTTATTGACTATGTTTACAGTTTTCGCCTGTTACATACCATACATCTAAAAGAAAAGAAAACGAGAAAAATATTAACTTAAAACACTAATTAAACTTTATTTTTTCCGCTTATGAGGTGTCCTATCTTCTCTCTTCAAAAACCAACAGTAGTCACCCATCATGGCTGTAACCAATCGTCCTTGGAACTAAATTTCCATTGTTCTGATATCTTGGTGAAACCTTTCACTCTGCTCGTCACTAACAGCTCCCAAATTTTTAGGAAAAAATGACAGATTGGAATGGCGGAAGTGAATTTTTAATGCCATTTTGGCACCAAGCGCTTTATAGGCATCTAAGAACTAATTGTTCATAATTTTCATCCATATTGTTGCCTAAAAATACTCTAACTACATTAACAAATGAATTCCATGCTCTGAGTTCCTGCCTGGTACGCTTTTCCGTAAAATTGACATCGTCCAGCAATTTTCTGATTTGTGGCCCAATAAAAATGCCTTCTTTTAATTTGGCATCACTTAACTGGGGAAAGACTTATCTTAGGTATTTAAATCCATCACCATCTTTATTCAAAGCCTTCACAAAGTTTTTCATCAGCCCAAGTTTAATGTGAAGAGGAGGCAAAAGGACATTTTTGGGATCAACAATTTAACATTTTGAAATCCCGGTTGAAATTCGCGTCTTTCTGGCCAAATTTTTGTTACATAATGCTGATTTATTGCACGACTGTTCCATAAACAAAGAAAACAGCAATATTTTGTAAATCCCCCCTGAAGTCCCACTAAAATTGCTACTTTTAAGTCCCCACATATCTGCCATTTATACCTATTGTAGTTTATTTTATCCAAAATCGTGCGCATATTTTCATAATTTTCTTTCATTGCAACTGAATGGGCAACTGGTATGGAGGGTTTTTAATTTCCATTATGCAATAACACAGCTTTTAAGCTATATTTAGATGAGTCTATGAATAAGCGCCACTCACGGGGAGAATGTTCAATATCAAGTTCCTCCATTAAACTGTCTATATCAGTACACGCGCACAACGAATTTTCCATACTGTAGAATTCAGTAATTCATCAATTACATTTTCGGAAAATGGCCTGGCTTGTGATTTGACCAGAAATTCTCCACAAATATAACAAAATTTGTCAGGAGAAATTTTGCAACTTCAGCGCGTTTGACTCGACATTCTCGTTTTCACATACACTTGCTTATCGATACACAGAGAACCACTCAATTCGAAACTCAACAGAAGAGTGATGTTTAACGTTTATTTTATATCTAATGTTGTACACAACCCAGTCTAGGTAATTTTTCCGTTGTAAAATGGACACATTTTAGCCGCTCCACAATAAAATTGTTTACCTGCCAATATAAAAGGTTCTAATTAGGCTATTAAAAAATGATACGTATTAGGGCTTTCCGAATATTTTTTTTATTATTGGGAGGGTATTTGCATTGAAAATAATGAGCTGGCCTGTGTTAGAAAAATCTTGTCGGACAGTGAATTTTATATTTGTTTATTGTTTTCTCTAATGAGCAAAATGCAAATTTGATAAAATAATTTCCTAATTTGTGCACATTTATTTATGCACAAAATACTTAAAATGATAAGTGCGCCGATTCAATTTTATTCCTATTCGCTAGCAGTTTATATTGTCAACACTTTTTCCAACATTCTTAAGCTGGTTCGCAGAAATTGGTATAAAGCATCGCCAGCAATAGCGTTTGCAATAACACGAGAAACGAGATAAGAAAGAAACGTTTCTGCACGAGCAAACATGTACCGCTTTTGGGATTTGACTCGCTAAAAGTTTGCTGAAATGTTATATCAGTGCAATTCTGCCGACGGAATACTAAAAGAGTTGGTAAACGCGATTCCTATTGTTTACGAGCAAGGCGACGTCTTAAAGCGAGTATTCGATAATATTATTAACTCTTTAATCGAACAGCTATGTTGTCTGGGAACTATTTATTTTCCCCTGTGATCAAGAATATATGATATATTATTAAATATTAATAAGCTTTCTTGAAATAAGAGAAACAAGTCTCATCAACAAAGCAATCTTAAAAATAGAAATCAGGGGCGTGCGGTGAAATTTTAAGAAAGGGAAGCAATTTTTAGAAACTTACCTATTGGTAATTCGATTCTTCGATCATTTTTTGTAAATTCGTCAATGACAACGATGTATGCGAAAGTCTCTCCTGCCCCGTTGAATTCCTCAGGAAATTTTTTATACGTTTAAGTGTTGAAAAATTGCGTTCTACTGATGAACTTGTGGTAGGTATTGTCAATAATAATTCACACAATTTCGACACTTCGGTCTAGGCATCTCCCAGCTCCTTGTCTTTTAAAAATTGCATTAGTTCCTTAGCGTTATTTTTTGCGCTAGTGACATCAGTTTCCTTAATCACTTTTAGTAACATTCGGTCGAAGAACTGGCCATAATGAAGAAGAAGAGATTTAAACGCATCTTCTGGAAAAGTTTTTCCTTTAAATGCATCAAAATTGCAGAGCTCGAGGAATTTAAAATCATGTTTAAACAACTCCCACCTTGTCTGTTCGAAGACGCTTGGCTTGTAGCTCTACATTTAACGTCATCGTTTTCTTCCTAAATAGGTCAAAGTCATCTCTTTTTTGGCTTAACATGGACTTAAAATAATCCACTTCTTTTAGGCAAAAAGCAGTATCATTTGTTTTAGTTTGTAATATATTAAAAACATTGTCCGAGAATGGAAATATTTCTGAAAATATGTTCAACAAGTAATTAAAATTAAAATCTCGTTTCAAACAGTCCAAAAACCCCCTCAAACTATTTATTGCTTCTGAGTCCCACGTTTCATTATTTTCTATTATATTCTCAAATAGTTCAATCAGTGATTCACGATTTTCAGATACTGTCTTCCATTATAGTTCCAGCTAGTAGGAGCTACTTAACTGTGGACAATAAAGTCCAAAGCTTGTGTACGTTTTGTTGACTTGTAAAAAAAAGCAGCTATGTCACTTAAAGTAACGAAAAATACTTTACACTCTTTAATGTGATTGATGGACTGGGATAAAACTAAATTTAATTTATGAGCAAAACAATGGACAAACACAGCACTTAGGAAAGTTTCTCGAACTTTAGCTTGCAGACTCCCTAATTGTCCTGCCATTACTGCAGCTCCATCATAGCTTTAAGCAACTAATTTTACTGTAATTGGAGCTGTCGCCTTGATTTTTTCTTGGCAAAACTGTTAGTTTACTTCCCCACCCCCCACTCCGATTCATCTGTTACTGTAAGTTTCGTCGAGATTACGTGTATCTCGACAGTAGTGTGATTGCGCTCCATTTTATTGAAACCAAATTGACCCTTCTTTTGTGCATCAAATAACAAGTCTTTAGATAAAAATAGAAATAACGGTCAAAATTTATTTCCCTACAAAGAGAGATTTACAGTGTTGTCAAACCTTTGCTTTGCATACATAGCGAAGTAACCTTTTTTGAAGAACAAAGATGGAATTGCCCACCAAGGCACCTCGTTCATTTACACATACCAAATTGCATGACATGGGGTTTATAAGACCAGTCGCATCTTCTTACGTTATTAAATCGTTTTCAAAATTCTACAGTTATTTCGGTGTCTTTTATATTGTAACTATGGCTACTAGAATGTCTAGCTGCTGATATAGAGGCATAAACTGTGGATATTTTAGACATTTATTAAAAAATTTATACAAGTTAAGTAAATAAATCACCCTTATTTTGAGGAGAAGTTATGCGGAACCATAAATAACGGTAATTTAAGCATAATTGTTTTTTTTTAACAAATATAAAACATCCTAATTAACACCAGCATAATTATATAAAATTGTGAAAAAATAAAAATATCAGATCTTTAAAAAAAATATTTTAAAGCTTGTAACTAGAGATCAAACGTATAACCAGTCGTGAAGGGTCTTAAAGCAAACAATGCATATCGTTGGCTGTCCACCGCAGTCTTCACAAAATAGCAAGGCAGCCTTGTCCATTTACACAACCAAACCATGAAATCTAAATTGCATGACATGGGTTTTATGAGACCAGTGGCATCTTACGTCATTTGTGCAATTTATTTTGAGAAATTTAGCAGTGTATCACCATATTATCGTCCGATAAAAATATAATGGTTATTGACATTTATTTAATACGACAAGAGAAACTTCGAAAGGGGTATTGGGTTGGTCCTGATTTTAATAAATATTATTAAAAAATGGCTTTCACTAGTAGCCGGGGAATTGTAAAATTCCACAATATCCCAACAAACTTAGGGAATGAGGAGAGCTTTAATATTTCTTCAGTGTCGGGCTTGCAACCAGGACTTCTAAGAGACGTGTTATTGATCAAGCTCGTGCGGCTAGAAGCGGCTTATTCCTTTAATAATTGTTTGTGTATGTTGACAATCAACATCGTGCATAACATAAACGTAGAAAATATTTTTAAGAACCAGCTTTTTTGTATATAAACGATTAGACTAAAATGTAAAAGATAACAGTGGAACCGCGCTAGCAGTACATACTTAACAAAAACACAGAATTTTTAAAAATATGAATGTTTTTTTAAAAACTTGAGGCTTTATTTCACGTGTAATGACGTCTCACATCTCATGTTTGTGTTTATGTAAGTTTTTTCTCTTTCACGCCTCAAGCTTCGTGTTTTTTAAGTTTCATTATTTTTTATTTCTCAGTTCAATAGTTTGTAGATAAGAACATTTTTTTAAAAATATTTTTTTACATTTATCTCATTTATAGGTCAACATCTAGATACAAAATAAAAAATAGTGTGAATCTAAAATCAGTGGTCTCAAAGCCCAACTCACTATTCGTCGATTCGTCCGAATCTAATTTTTTATTTTTCGTGTATTTTCAAACACTGAAATTCATGAAATCTATGCCAACGAATTAAATAAAAATTAATGAATAATATGGATGAAATATTCGCCCATTCGTTGATTCACCTATTTGTTCATATGAATCGAACCGAATAGTGAGTAGCGAGCTCTACGTAAGGTGATTCAGATTCAATTCGAATGCCCGCTACTCACTATTCGGTTCAATTCGTCCGTTCGATTAACGAACTGACGAATATTTCATCCACACTGTTCATCAATTTTTATCTAATGCCTATTAATGTTTAAAAAATACACTTAAATTCATATGAATGAACAAATGAGCGTATCAACGAATTCATTCATCACTTTTATTCCATGCATTTCAATGTTTGAAAATACACACAAAATCAAAGATTAGTTTCGAACGAATGGTTCACCGAGATCAAAGCTACTTGATTATTCATTCAAAAGACGGTATCGCTGCGCAATGAATCGCACAGATGAACCGGACTCTCCTCACCAGACATGTCAAACATGCGGCCCGCGGGCCACATATGGACCGGTAAGCATTTTTATGCGGCCCAAATCAGTTTTGAAAACAGCCAGATAATGCGGCCCGCGAACAAGTTGGAAACCGTTTTTGAAAGCGCGCGCCGCTGCAACAACGATTGGTATAATAAAATGTACAATTGTACATAGTGCCATCTATGTTTAGGAGGATGAACTACACATACTCAACCTAAAACCTAAAGCCATACGTTATCTGGCTTGTTCCATGAAATTCTATCGCGCAAAAACACAGATGACGCTGGAAAGAACTCGAGAAATCACAATCCGTATATAAGCCGTGTTCGATTGAGTTCAGTCATTCAGTGTTTAGTCAGATATGAGTCAGTTGCGATAGAGTTTCGAGTTGAGTTGCGCACTTATTGTTACAACTCTTAACAGTTCTTATTATAATTTATTTCGGATAAAGTTTTTAACATGTCTCTTTCAAAACCAAGTGGAAGTAAAAGAAAACTTGTAGATGAGCATCGTATCTTTCAAGAAAAATGGGAATTAGAGTTTTTTGCTGTGAAGTGAAAGAAAAAATTATTTGCTTGATTTGTAACAGTACAGTCGGTGTCCCAAAATTATATAATATAAAACGTCACTATGATATTCAGAAAACTATGTTTGACAAGTATACAGGCATGGTCAGAAACGAAAAGTTAAATAAGTTAAAATCACGGTTGAAAGATCAGCAGCTTATGATTACACGTCCAAAGCAAGAAAATGAATATGTCCTTCAAGCGAGCTACGTACTGTCATAGTTGATCACGAAACACTCAAAACCATTTGTTGAAGGTGAATTTATAAAAGAGTGCCTTGTAAAGGCGGCGGAAATTGTAAGTCCCGGGAGCGTAAAGGTATTTCAAAATATATCCTTGTACCGGAATACTGTCGCTGAAAGAGTTATTGAGTTGGCTGCCAATATAAGTGATCAGATAAAAACAAAATCAGACTCTTTCATTGCATTTTCTATTGCCTGTGACGAAAGTACGGGTGTGTGTGGTGTGGCGCAACTCGCTGTTTTTCTTCGTGCGGTTGACACAGATATCAATGTGTATGAAGAATTACTGGAATTAGTACCATTGCATGATACAACAACTGGGAAGGATATTTTCAATGCTGTTTATGGACTTCTGCAAAAGTACAATTTAGATTTGTCAAAACTGTGTTCCGTTGCAACAGACGGAGCTCCTTCAATGATCAAAGATCAGAGAAATGTGCAGTGAGAAATCAGATTTTCATCATATTCATTGTATAATCTACCAAGAAGTTTTATGCTCAAAAGTGATCAAGTTGGAAAGTGTTTTAAAGTGAGTGAAAAAAATTATAAACTTCATAAGGTACACGAGGCCTTAATCAGCGACAGTTTTCTGCATTTTTACGTGATTTAGAAAGTGAGTACACCAGTTTACCATATTATGTAGAGGTGCGATGGCTTTTGTGTTCTATGGTACTCGACCGGTTTTGGAAACTCAAAGAAGAAACACGCGTTTTCATGGAAACAAAAGAAGATTTCAGCTTATTATGCGATGTCCCTTTTTTAGAAGATCTTTCGTTTATGGTAGATATCACAAAACACTTGTCGGACTTAAATACGAAATTGCAAGGACCACGTCAAGTTATTACAGATATGCATGATCATGTGAAAGCTCTCAAGTGTAAGATGATGTTGTGGGAAAAACAGTTAGCAGAGGATAATCTGTCACATTTTCTGGAAATGGATCAGGAAAGTACAAGTATTCCAATATCATACAAAATATATTCAGAGAAAATGAGAAGCCTTCTGGCAGAATTTGAAAAGCGTTTTCAGGATTTTAAGACCCAAGAGAACAATTTTTCTCTATTTACTAGTCTTTTCACTATCGATATTGATAAAGTTCCCCCTCACTTGCAAACGGAAGTAATTGAGATTCAGTGTCAGACATATTTAAAACAAAAATTTGATAGTGTTGGTACATTCAAATTGTATAAGTACTAGCCTGTTCAATACCGAGAAATGAGAAAATTTGCCTGTAAAATTCTCTCAATGTTTGGAAGTACCTATAAGTGTGAACAACTATTTTCTTTGATGAAAGGAAACAAATTTCCCGCAAGATCGCGAATTGCTGGACGCACACTTGGACGCAGTTTTAAAAGGCCCACCAGTGACTTTGAGTTTAACATGGCTGCTCCACACTATGCGAACGAATGAACGAATCAACAAATAGTGAGTAGCGAATTTTAGCTTTCTAATATTTGTTAAATATTTGTTTTAATTTAATCAAAAGCAATGAAACCAACGGAGAATCTTTTTGCACACTCTTTAGAGAATGCTTATAAAGTTACATAATTTGAAATGGAATAAGATCTCCAGATAATTTTGCATGTTATTATGCAATGTCTCCAGTTTTTTCTTTTTGAACTACAACCTTTACTTTTATTCACTAATGTCCCTTCCCAGTATCTAAAATAATTTTTTTAGGAATTTTCTTTCCATGCCAAAATGATTTTAAGACAAATACAAGAAAACTGGTTTGCCGAATATGTCTATATTCATTTGTATTCCAAATATAGAGGTTCGAAAACTGTAACTTTTCGGTGCAAATTAATTTCTAACTCCACCATTTTTTGTAGAAAGTCAGTAGAGATGTGCAAATATGATTAGGGCAAATTACAAGGTGGGGCAAAGCTAAATGATCAATAAGTTAATAAGAAAACATAAAAATTAAATGAGAATTTCTGAATTAAAATTTATTTATTTCTATGCCAGCATTGGGTTGAAAGGACTCTTTCACAATAACGGATTTTTAATTTTAATTCTAGCATATTTTGAACTTTTTTTCTGTCTTCAGGTCGGTGTACTGAATCAAATTTTGTAGTTTAATTACGACCTGTTGATGTTAAGATATTGATACTTAGCCTATTTATAAAGTTTCAATGGTAATGGATTATTACTTTACCTAATAATAGAAATTCAAGATGGCGGTTTCAAATTGGTCGAATTATTTTTTATCAAATTATCATAAGGGTACTGTTTTAAACTAAATAAGACATACAAAGTTCAAAGAAACGTTAACACAATGTATATTTTCGACCAAATCAGATTATTTATAAAAAGAGATGAGGAAAACTCAATATTTGAGCTGATCTGAGTGAAAGGTGCCCTATAAAAAAAAGTGAAGTAGTTACGTTGTGGTTTTTCAGCCGAATCTTGAAGGATACAAAGACAAATATGATTGTGAAATGTATGATTTCGATAAAATTAGGTTTTCTTCTAGAATAAATGGGCAAAAGTTAAAATCGGATCGCCTAGGGTATTATCACCTGACTATTAATAGGTGCCAAGACAAAAATTCGTTATCGTACTGAGCTGCAGTTCTTAAGCAACTTTAACCATTATGCAACACACTCTTTAAGACCCTGTAAAATTGACAGTTAATGAAAATTCGATTATTTTTGTAATTCAGATTCAGTATTTTACCTGAGCGGGGAAATTGTTGAGCCTAGATTATCAAAAAAAAAAAAAAAACAGCTCAACACGAGGGCCTTGAAGTAGGAGAACATGTAGATCTCATCTTGTGTCATCTCAGCAAGGCCTTCGACTGTGTTTCGCATAAACTACTCTTCGAAAAATTATTTCGGTATGGCATTAGAGGTAGACCTCTAGACATTCTAGAATCTTACCTTTCATCAAAGAAGCAAAGCGTTTGCCTTGGAGATGATGAATTTGGTATCTTGGAGAGTGGAGTGCCTCAGGGATCCGTCCTTGGGTCTCTTTTTTTCATTATGTACATGAATAACCTATTTACATACCTCTCCATAAAAATGTATTTGTTATGAGGATGATATATCCTTATTTTATAGTAATAAAAATATAGAAGATTTAAAAAATGACAGCAGACAATTGGCTCTTCAAGCTGACCATTGGTTTTCGCAAAATTGTCTAAAGTTGAATGCAGGAAAAACACAACAGAGATATTAGCATATCAGCCCATATAGAATCTCTATGCGGCAAATTACCTTCCGCAATATATGTTATATGAAAATTGAAACCAACACTAGACCGAGAAGCGATCCTTAATATTTATACGCACTTTTCCATGCACACATTTGTTATCATGTCATTCTATGGGGAAGTGCGAGTGGTTGAACTCAAATTTTTAAAATACAAAAAAGGCTATCCGGGCGATGGTGGGATTGAAAAAGGCCTCAATTCATAGAAATTCACAAAAATGTACATACATTTCTACGTAATTTGAATATACATAATTATGGCACAAGATCGACAAGTTCGATTAGACCGACCAGATATAGATTAAATAAATCTATAAAAAATTCTTTAAATTTTGATTTATATAATGTCTTACTATTAAACATTAGAGAGTTTTCAAAGAATAAATTTAAAATTGCAATTAAAAAATATCTCTCGTTGCATGCATTTTACAATGTTTCGGAATATTTTGAAATTACAAACAATTCATTATTTGACTTTACTTAAAATTTAATTGTTGTTTGTTACTCGTGTCGTATAAGTGTGTGTAGTATTTATATTTTATTTTCATGTTGTACTATATTTTACTCTCATGTTGTACTTGATGACTTGCTACAATTGTAATTTGCAAAAAGTAGTCAAATAATGTCTATGTCTATAACTTCTTTCTTTATAGATGTGAAGGAAATTATTAACAATGAAAGTTTTGGAGATTTTGTTGGACCATATTTAAATAGTATCAGCGAAACAAATGAACACCGAATAAAAAAGGTATAGTTCAAAAATGGATAATATGTAATTTAAAAAAGTTGTAAAATAAAAACGGTTCCAGCTAGGGAAAAAATTGCATGTTCGTATCTTAGTTTTTGATGTCTTAATTATGGAGTCACTTTTAAATTTAAAATGATATCAATCTTCTGCCTAGACCAGAAGTGAATGCCATAAAAGGAAGTTAATACAAAACAAAGACTATTATGCGTCGTTCATTATTATATCCTAGGTCGAGCCATTTAGATCTTACAGCCTTTCAAGATTAGAAGTTGTCAATTTTCAAAGGTGAATATCTATCTATAAAACAATTGAAGACATGCATAGGGTATGTTATACTAGATAAGTTTAGGGCTTTTCGTAGAATTCAAAAACTACCCCATTCAGTTAAGATAAGCGGGAAATTTGATATTTTATACAAAACTTTGATATTTAACTTTTTCTTTCATCTTTATAATGAAAGAAGTGATAACGACTGTTTCATGTTTAATTGGATATCGCTGTACAGGGTGTATATGTAATATTATTTCAATAAATGAGCATCTTTTTGTTGACTTTTATTATCTATGAGCAAACCACGAAGGAGTAGGTAACTACTAGGACCGTGGTTGCTTTAACTGAAGAAAGAGAAACTTTGTTGATGCAGTACTTAAATATTTGCAGATTAGGAGAAGAGGGAAAGGCACTTGCTGGTAACACATTCCATAATCGGGACACTCTGGGAATGGACGACCGAACAAGTCCTTGGTCTTTGCAGTTGGACGGTGAAGGGATGCATTTGGGTCAAAACTCGTGTCTCTCTGGCAGGAACAACTAAGGAGACCATAATGGATGATTATTCATCAGAACAGAATCCGTGGTAGTATCTGTAAAACAGAGACAGATCGCCCACAATTTGATGATGCACCAAATAGGCTAATAGCTCCTCTATGAACGGAGTCCAGGATTTTAGAAATGGAGGGAGAGGCTGCTCCCCATACATGAGAGCAACACTCAAGGCTGGGTCTGATTTGCGAACTATAAACGGTATACAAATTGGCAGAAAAAAAGTATTTTCGAGCTCGGAAAAGAAAACCCAATTTCTTCGCGGTTGCTGTTATAATTGAGTTGATGTGATCATGTCAGCGAAGATCTTTCTAAAAAGTGATACTAACTAGGCTAAAGGAATTTTTGGTTTTATGCATTTGATTATTCAGTTGAATTGTGTAGGTACTGGGATATAATATGTGAAATAGTAAACATGATTTTGTCTTAGTGGTGGTAAACTAGACAAGGCTCTCCTTTCTATGATTTTAATGAAGTCATCGGTTAGGGTTAAAGTCATTACTCTACGCCTATCATCAATTTCAGTTTTGGAGACAGGCTTGAGAAATTGTATGTTACAGTCTAGTGTACTATCATCAGAAAAGCTGTGAATAGGATTTCTAGTAGAAGAAGTAGGTTTTAACACTTAGCCCTGTAGTAAAATTTTTATTAGCAGCCGTCCACCACTACAGAAATACTTCTGTTGGAAAGAAAACTGGCAATCCAAGTACATATTTTTGGAGAAAGGCCATAGTCAGGAAGTTTGTTAGAAAGTGGATCAAGCCAGAGTTGATTTGATGTATTGGATATGTCGAGGGCAATAATTTGGGCTTTTCCGTGGAATTCGATGGACTTATTCAAGTTCTGAATTACCAGGGTAAGAAGAACTGCTATGGATCTTTGGTGGCGGAAGTCGCAACGTCTGTCGTGGATAAGTTTATACCTTTCAAGGTAATTTAAACGATATCATAATGCCATCCATGCAGCGTTTTCCTTTGTAGTAACTTTATATGTATGTTCTCTCTCTTTCTAATACGTTGCCACAAAAGAAAGGATTTTTTCAAATTTCTTGGTTGTCTTTAAAGATAAACGTATCTAGCCGGTTATTTTTATAATCAGCAAGAAGTTTATTGAAATAATATTATACAGAATTTTCCATTTAAAATAACAAAGTGTATGCTCAATTTTTTACTTCGCAATTATCATTTGTTAATTTTCTTAGCAAATCCTGACCGTTCGAAGAAACCCATACAACAATATTTTTTGATATCACTAAAATTTTAGCCTGTTTAAAATATAACCATACACTCTTATTTGTCTTAGATCAAAAGGCAACAAGGAATCCGAAATCCTAAGAACTTGTATTTCTCATTGTTGTTATCCATTCGGAAAACATAGAACAAAAAGATTTTTTAATTATTTTGTAGAGAGCGGTTCATTACATAATTAACTATGTTTTTAATTTGAACAGGACTCTAACGGGCTACCTTGCTTCATTTAAAATATGACTAAATATGTTTTTTAATTTAAAAACAATGATCACCTAAGTTGTTTCATGTTTTTTTTTAAATATATTCGAAATGCTTTTCCCTAAAATATTTCCAAAGAAATCTGGTGATCCACTTATTTGAGCAGCAATTTATTAAAAAATATGCACAATTTACCTTTCGGATATTTACTTTCCCGGATTTTCTTAATTACGCCAATATACACGTTCCGTTTTTACATCACATCGAACTTACGATAAGATCGGATATAGAATGTCTTTTGGCATTATTTAAGGTACGTCCTATTGCCACGCCAAAGTCGTAAATATGGGTTAGAGAATAGGACAGATACAGCGCAGTCACGTAAATACTCTATAAATTACCCTTTCGGGTTTGAGCCACCACGATTTTCGAATAAAGTGACCTACTTTTTTAATGTCAATCTAAATCGAGATCAGGTATATTTTATAGTATACTCTAGTCAATATTCTTATATACGCGTAATAAAATTATAAAGCTAACTTATGGGTGACTTTAAAATGCTTCTTGAAACCAGTTCCCCTAAAATATATTCTGTCTAACGAATGGTCTATTACGATGGTAGTGTAGAATACAACCTGCAAAATATTACGAATTACACAAAATATCCTTCCGAAATATATTATATAAAAGATCTTTTCTAATTTATATATTTGAATCCTTATAATTTAATATCTATATTTGTAAATATACTTCCCAAAAATGGGTATCCAATTAAATTACAGGATTGAACAAACATTAATCTCCCATAACCTTTATAAAAATAGTTTTAGAACAAAAGGTTTTATGTAGTCGAATGCAGTCTTATCTTCCGGGTCCAAAGGTCACCAACATTATGAATCAAATCAGAAAACACAGTGAATACCAAAATGTTGTGTGATTCTTTTATCGAGCTATTAAATCTCGATGGGCTATTTGCAAATATACAGGGAGAAAGAAAATAGTTTTAGATAGTAGATAGCCACTTAATATTATTTTATATATTAAATGCCGAGGGACTAAATAAGAAAATTCGCTAAATAAGTATTTGGTTAAAATTGTTAGGTTGGCAAAAACAAAAATACACAAAATGGCAAGCGCCTTAATAAAGTCGGAAGGCGGTTCGAATCAGTGGAACAATCAGGATATGTTCTGTTTATACAGCCACTTAATGAAAGTGAGATTTTTTTATCAATCACCAAAAATTATGAGCCCCGCTTGACCTAAAAATCTAACCACTTATTCAGTGTCATTTATTTAAATGCGGGCCACCCCTGTGCAAAGAAAACTTGTTTTTTTTTTTGTATTCTTATAACAAAAAAAATTTTATTTTGCAAAAATATTATTCACTTTTGTTAAAAACACAAGATAATTAGTTATTACTTCCACTGTAAGATTTTTTCAGATCTTTACGTTTAAGGGTTTCTAGATGCCGGAAAACATGTTTTCTCAATTCCGTCTGTCTGTAGGTATGTCTGTCCGTCAGTCTGTCTCTTCGCGGCAAAGCTAAAAAACTACTTATCCGATTTCTTCAAATTTCAGTCTAAATTAAGGGACATGCACGAAAAAAATACAGGCTATGTATATATATATATATATATATATATATTATATATATATATGTATATATATATATATATATATATATATATATATATATATATATATATATATATATATATATATATATATATATATATATATATATATATATATATATATATATATATATATATATATATATATATATATATATATATATATATATATATATATATATATATATATATATATATATATATATATATTGTATATATTGTATATATATATACATATATATATATATATATATATATATATATATAGCTCTGAGAATCGGTTTAAGGAACGTACAGAAACTTGTGCATGAAAAAAAACATAATTTACTTCCGAAGAAGATTAAGAAATGTACACGAAAAAATCCAAAGGCAAAAGACTTAAGTTACAATGCAAAAATGGATATTCATAATTCAATTTATGATTTATATACGTCAAAGACTAATATAATCCTTCAGAAACCTTTTAATATTATAGACTAAAAAAAATCATCATCACTTAAAAAGACCTCATCTTCTGAGTCGTCCTCAAATGGCGCAATGATCATTGGTGCTATTTCGACATCTAGAACTCGTTTTCGATTCCACCAATCCCATATTAATTTCTCCGTATGTTCCACAGATTTCTACCAGTACTCCGTGATATAATTTAATGAATCTTGCCAAACAATTTGCACTTCATCTGATGTAAGGCCATCGTTCACGTGTTTTTCGTAATATGATTTTGCCCCAGCCCATATTAATTCTATTGCATTAAACTGGCAATGATATGGTCGTAAAACCTCATGTCCATTTTCCCGTAATATTTCATCTACGGCATATATTGTTGGTTTTTTTAATAGATTTTGCCATTAAAAGAAGTTCTAGTTTCAGCATATTGGGTAAAGGATTTTGTTTTTTTTATTAGCCAGTCATAAATATCACTTTTCTTCCAAGATAAAGTAGGTTGTTTATTTAAGATTCTTGAATGATATAGCCGTGTATTTCTTTAAAAACTAGATACGCTGACTTGCTATATGTGGCAACTCGCATAAAAATCTTCGATTACAGTCCTTTTTATACCGAAAACCCAACATTTTTATTAAAATTGACAACGATTTTAGTCCAATTTCCAATATGCTTCGGTTTTTTAAAGCTTCTTTTAAAACTTGAAGGGTTATATTAGTTTTTGATGTGTATGAATCGTAAATTGAATTACGAACATCCATTTTTACATTGTCACTTAATCTTCTTCGGTAGTAAATTATGCTTTTTTTCATGCACAGTTTTCTGCACAGTCCTTATATCGATTCCCAGAGCTTTTGCTCCTGTCTTCTGGATATTGGCCGGTGAATTCTCATTTTCGTAATATTTTATTAGATTTAATACCATTTTTTTCGCTTGTGGATGCAAAAATATCGAAAATTGTTTTCTATTACTCATTTTGTCACTGATTTGTCAATCTGACTTTGAAGTGACATCGCTCAAAGATTTTTGAATCTGCTGGTATTTATATGTTTATCTTCTTTTTTCATATGAGATTATCATAGGTCTATCTAATTCATCTTCCGGATTTTATGCGGAGGATATGATTACACCTAATGAAAGAAAAACAAACTTAAAAAGTTTGTCGTTGATAAATAGTATACGATAACACTGCTTTTGACTATAGTAATTATTTAATTTTTGACACCATCGCCGATTTTGATGATGTTTTGCACATAGGTGGACTTTGGGATCCTGATCACGAAACCAGTCAAAGGAGTAGAGAGAGTTAGGATCAAAATCTAAATTACGTCAAAACCAGAGATATATCGAAAACCAAACTTACCAGTCGGGCGTAAAATCTTCCGGGAAAACCGAAAATTTTTTCTGTCAAAATTTCACAGCTGCCATTTTGACAGGTCCTCAACAAAGCAGGATAGAAGAAAACGGCTCGCGCATTCGGGATCAGAGGGTAGTCAATACTCCCAGACAATACTTTTTTTTGAAAAGTGCTTTTTCCCGCTTTTTTCTACAGGAATGGAGTGGAGCACTCATTGAAAGTTTAAAAAAAACGGTAACGCACGTAGTTTTAGGTGCTGATTACGGAAAAGTCCAATCTCAAAGATGGCCTTGACTATTTGGTTTTTGACCTTCACGAAGCTCTGAAACTCTATTTGGTAGGTTTTTTGGGTGTCACGTATATCCCCCCTATCCGCGTGCTCGTATCTTTTTTCGTTTTTGCGGAACCATGCACCAAACTTTTTTTTGCAATTATCTGGAGAACGTTTAGTTTTTTACATATTTTTGTAACAACTAATGTTAAATATCTTGACAAAACGAAACTTTTTTCTGTGTCTCTAAAAATTATGGTTTGGGCGTGGCCGACTGAGTTAAGGTCAGCTTTCGGTTATGTAAGGTTAAGTTTTCGAACTTCTCTATAATAATACAAAGTTAAATATCTCGAAGAAACGAAACTTTTTTATTTGAAACTTTTTTCTGTATCTTTAATATTTATGGTTTGGACGTGGTCCTCTGAGTTAAGGTCAGGTTTAGGTTGGGTTAGGGTAGGTTTTCGAGCTTTTTATTAAAACCGAAGTTAAATAACTCGAGGAAACGAATCTGTTTCCTGTATCTTTAAAAATCATGGTTTGGGAGTGGTCGGCTGAGTCAAGGTTAGCAAATAATTAATCATAACAATAATGATGAAGGTTAAAAGTTTAATACGAAACATAAGTATGAAAATATTAAGCGCAGAAAAGAGAGTTCTATATACGCTCGCATAGGCGGGCGGAACGCTTGCTCGTTGTGCATGAAACCACTACAAACTGTTATAAAAGACGTAACAAAACTCTCTTCTTGATTTTCTTGGCTTATTTGACTTACAAAATTAGGACATTGAGTACACTCAATAACAACCGTTCTTCATACTTTTTGGACTAAAAACTTTTCCTTCATGTTGGAATCTTGACATCATGAAAAGCTTATAGGCAGTAACACAAATTAATTATGGATATTTTGTTACATACGTAAGGTACCAGCAGCAAGGAGGTTCTGGTGAATTGTTAGCGCGTTAGCACCAGTTTAGGCATAGGCATCAATAACAAAGCCCTAACACAAAAGGCAATACTAATTAACAGCTAAGATGCTTACTGCACCTAACCTGGTGCTAACCCGGTACCAATGCACCTAGTGCCTACGCGTCTTCTGCTGTATCAATCCACCTATGTATGTAACAGAAGTGTCCATAATTAATTTGTATCAATTAATGATGATGTCAAGATACCATCATAAGGGAAAAGTTACTAGCTTATAAAATATGAAGTATGACTGTTTTTCAGTTTTTTCCAATTTTTCAGAAAAAAAAAGGATATAAGGAGCCCTCTTAGGGTTTATTAGAACCACTTTGTAGTTTTTTGTATTATTTTGTTTTGTTAAAAACTGATGCAATGTTACCTATTGGATCGAGCAACTTTGTGTCACTATATATAACCTGTTGTATTTAATAGACAAACTGCTGAGATGCAAAGTTAGATATATCAATACGATTGAGTCAATATAAAATTACGAAATGTGTTTTTTTAGGAAATGTACACGGTATTTATCAACAAACAAGTGTTTATTTATAGACAAAAATCGTTGAATTCTAGTACAGAAAAAACCCATCTTTTATAAATTGGAGTAGTTTATTCCTACTAGCAAAAAAACTCCTCATTGCGCTTTGGCCATTTTCAACTTTTTTTTTTACTTCTCCGTGGTACTAATGGCAGCCTAGTTTTTATCAAAACTAGTAATAATACCCAGGTATACAATTTTTCATACAAAACGACAGTGATCAAAAACTCATAATAGCCGCCCCAAGAATGGCATTTTCTGGCTCAACATCTGATTCGTCGCGTAAAGAAATGTGATCATCCTCATCGCGTGTCTCCATACTAGTTTCTTGACAACTTTTGCGGCACTACTCAGATCCCTTTGTTATACTGTTATCAACATGGGTTATTTCTGATCCTGATGGTTCTTAAGAAACAACATGTTCGTGAGGTACACTCTTTTTAATAGATACGATTAAGTAAGGGTTGTGCATCACACGGAATAACAGCACATTTTCGGAAGCCATTTCTTTTTAAAAAATAAACAAAAATCTTGTTTCGGCAATACAGCATGCCTCATACCATTTCGTTTCTGCTTCCACTCTAACAAGGCAATTCGGCAAGCAATTTGAGGGGCTGGAGGAATTCCACGGCCAGTGGCTGTGTTAGGTGAGTGCTGATGGGAGACATATAAAGTAAATGTCTCCGTCACGGCAACGCTTAAAACAAAGGGATGAATATTAATTATTATCCTCAAAGATAAGTTTTTTCACAGGTAACCTCGATTTGGGTAATAATAACTACCAAACCAGTCAGTAAATGTCATATACTCAAACCACCCAGACGATGATTGATGGTACCGGTACCTTTTCGGTCCACCTTCTGTCCCTGTGTTCCTAAACTTGTAAATTTATATGCCACATATGGAAGTAAAAGTTGTTCCGCCGCATTTCCATAGAACATTATGGAAGTAGAACTGTTTGAGAAATTGTATGTTCCTTCCGGATATTTTATTCCACGCCGAACGATTACTTTCCTTCGGCCCGGATTATCTGTAAGGTTAGTCTCATCGAAATTAAATACACTCTTAGGGGAACTCCTTCAATTGTACTTTTCACGTTTTCGATGTATTCTGTAACACATTTCTCGTGAACCCCGGCTCGACTCGACCTATCTCTTGTGTCCAGGATAACAAAGCTAATTTTTCAGACCACAAATTATCGGTAAACGGTTGCTCTTATTTAATCTAATCAAAATCTATCTCAGCGACATCTATGCACTTGCATATTAATCTATCAAATTAGGTCACTATATAGCATTAGAAGACAACTTCGTAGTTTTCTTAAGATTACTGCTAGTTCTAACATATATCGATAAAAGTTTTTCCAGACAGCGATGCATAGCTACCCCCGCAAGTCCAAATTATCCCCATTTACGGAAATTGTGTTTAGGATGTTTATGAAATTTGAGGATGAGTTACTCAAAAACGAAACGTGGTCGAAAAAATAGACTTCGAATTCGTGATCAAGACCCCAAAATGCACCTATATACAAAAAATCATCACAACCTGCTATGGTGTAAAAATTAAATAATTACTCGTTTTATATACAAATTATAGCTAATAAGCAGAATTTTTCTTGTTAAGAAACTGTTTGTATACTTGGAAAATTAAAACACATTCCTAACACATTTCTACAATTAAATTAACTATGAGTAATCATCTAGGCAGATTTTTAATAAAAATATTAATTAAGTGCCTCTTACTTTTTTTTAATTTTCTTCCTCGGACAAATGCTCACACTCCTAATATTCGATTTGTTAACACTCCGATGATCTGGAATAGGAATTATACCAACATCGGAGTGTCATGTTTCATCCAACGTTCAATTTCAATGCTATTAAGTTCTATTAAATATTTATTTACTTTCCAAACTTAATTATTTTAAATATTGCCCTTAAATACATACTTAGTATTGTCATCAGAATTAGGACGTTTTGTACATACTCTTCTTTAACTATTGATAGTTAGCTTATTCTTTAGGTCTAGATTGTAAAGTGCAAGCAAAACATAATTCAGTTTTGCATTAGAGCAAATAATGTATTTCTGCATTTGTTTGTATGATATTTGCAATTATGTTATAAAAAATTAAAGGCATTTATTATTAATAGTATTATTATTATTAAATACCACACCAATCATGAAATGTTTGTGGGTTTTACCAGCTGCGGATTTCTGTTAATCCAGGAATGTGTCCTTTTTTCTATTGAAACGCCAGCCGTGGAGAAACTTGACGACTTATCTGACTATAAAATATTAACTGTGCATTTTCATCAAGTTTTTCCACTGCCATTTTTAACAAAAAAAAACACACATTATTAAGCTGTCATAAATCCCCATATGGCAAGGTCCATTCTTTTTTCTGGGAAATAAATGTTTGTTGTTTTATATTGCGAAATTAAATGTAGGGTCAGTGTTTTTCGGAAACGTTTTAGAAAACCTAAATCTTTCCTAATAAGGATCTCTTCGATATAATTTGATAGTAGGACTGAACGTTACCGCAAAACGTTGTTACAACTCGAATATTTTTTGATGGTAGATTCACCATATACATAGATAGAAAGATTTGGGAATATTAGATAGCCTGCCTGTATCCCTGTGCCTGTAGTGCATTGACAGTTATTGAAATTCGAAACTGAATTAATAATAATAAAACATAAAAAGCAGATATGACAGATATAAGAGATTTTTGATATTTAGAAAATTAGTATGTAAAAAGAGAAAGTAGCGGGAAGGAAAGGGATTAGGCGGGGAAGTATAAAGCGAAGAAGTTTCAATGTCGGGTTAGTAACATGTCTCTTATGAGTCCATATTTAAAAGTTAGAAATAATATATTAGTTAAAAGATTAGACAATATATTTACAAAATGAGTCATGCTATCTGAAACCGATTTTTTCAAAAAAATTTGCTTAGAATTCTGAGTAAAAATCAGAATATCCCTTCTGTGAAAGTTTAAATTGTAAACGTCAAAAGTTCAAAACTTTATTTTTTGGTATGAATACCGACTCGTTTAAAATTTAATAATTTCTGAAAAACATAACGTATTAAATATAAACCAATTGAACATATTTAACCAGTTCCTATTCAAAACAAAAGGGACCTATGCAATCCGTACATTAATCTTGGAAACGTCCTTTCTATTTTCTGAATTCCGTAACAATCGGAAGATTCCAAACAGGGCATGTTATATATACGGTATTACAATGGTGAAAATGGACTATTGGTAATGTAAGTAGAATTGTATCAAATGCTTTAGCTTATATAAATATCAGAAAAAGTAAGTTATTGCTGATTTAGGATAAATTTATCACTGATAACAGTATTTTGAGATTGGGTTGAGAAGATTTATGAGAGGTAGCACCTTTGTTCTGGGTACGACTGGGCACTGGTCCTCCATACCTTCAGGGCTAGATGATGCGATGATTTGTCCAGGAGTGATTTAAAGCCTCTCTCTAGTCAAGGCCATAGTGCGTGGTGAAGGGCCACAGCCGACCAGAGGTAACCCTGTTAACACAAAACACTATGGAACTAGACTGGAAAGTCGATAAATATACCTGGCGCTGGGAAGCAGCAGTGTCAGTACCACTATAGAGCTGAAGACGAATGACGTCGGCAAAGTCCAGAAGATGGAAAGTGCTGGGCAGAGTTGCAACAACAGTATGACCAGTACACTGCGATACGGAAAGCAACAGAAAACCACCGTATTATTTGTTTTTCTCTGTAAAATCATAATGGCTGAAAACGATAATGGAACGGTCCCCAGTCTCCGGCAGGCTTTAAATAGTCAGGGGTGCTAAGAATCTCCGGGTCAGCCATCAAGATTGCTACATGGAATGTTAGAAGTTTATTTGATGGAGGAAAAATGGTAAATGCCACACTTGAAATGGGAAGAGTGAACATCGACATCCTAGGAATTAGCGTAACACATGGTCTGGAGCAGGATAGACAATAACGGCTACTCACACAATATTTTACAGTGGCAACGATGACCGTCATCATAGGAATGGGGTCGCTTTTATTATTCCCAACAATATCAAGACGACTATTATAAATTTTCTCCCCATATCCGATAGAGTTGCTTTGCTACAACTACGAAGTAATCCAGTCAACACTAATATTATTCAGGTGTATGCTCCTGCTACGGATGGAAGCGAGGATGATGTTGAAAAATTCTATGAAGAAATCGAAAGTGTCAGAGGATCGCTTAAAAATCATGAAATAAATATCATCATGGGAGATTTCAACGCCAAAATCGGACAAGGAAAATCGGGCAGCAGTATTTGCTGGAGATTTCGGACTGGGCACGCGAAACGAACGAGGAGATCGACTTTTAGAATTTTGCCAGGAAAAAGAACTCGTAATTACAAACACCTTTTTTAAACTTCCTCCTAGGCGACTATATACATGGAGATCACCTCGTGACTCGCCTGATTACATAGTTTGAAAACAAATTGATTACATTCTGATAAACCAACGTTTCTGAAATACCTTTGTCTCGGTCAAAACTTACCTTAACGCTGATATCAACTTTGATCATAACCCAGTTATTGGAAGGATGAAACTCAAACTAAAGAGAATTGAGAAGAAGAAGACCAAAAGATATGACACATCAAAGATCAGAGAACCTACGACGAGACTCGAAGCTCAAAAAATCTGAAACAAAAGCTGAATCAATTACAAGTGAACAAACTCCCAGAAAATACCGACTCTGCATGGACCAATGTGAAAGAAGTAATTACCCAAGTTTCCAATTTACATTTATCCAGTAACAACAACAGGAGAGAAAACAAAGAATGGATGATAGATGAAATCTTGAATCTTATGGAACAACGAAGAAGATACAAATCATCGGATCAAATCAGATATAAAACACTAAATCGTGAGATACGTCAAAAGATAAATATGACAAGAGAAAAATGGTTAAATGATAAATGTAATGAAATTGAAGAACTGCAGAACAAACACGACTTTTTCAATCTCCACAAGAAAATCAAGGAAACATTAGATAAGAAAAGAAAACATAATGGAATACTGTTGGGTATCGATGGTCAAGTCATAACCGACAAGAGTGAAATATTGGATATATGGAAACTATATGTACAGAATCTTTTCAGAGATGATCGTACTGACCAACATAACTTTCAAAATGCAAAAACTGGTCCACCCATTTTGAAAGAAGAAGTATTACAGGCCAGAAGACAAGCTAAGAACGGCAAGACTGCGGGCCCAGATCAGGTATATGTAGACCTTCTCAAAATTGCCGACGAAGATAGTGCGTTAACCCTAACAGAATTGTTCAATAGCATCTACAATAAAGGAGAAATTCCAAAAGACTGGTTAAGATCGACATTTGTTGTACTACTAAAAAAGCCCAACGCAAAACGCTGTGCAGAATATCGCACTATAAGTCTTATGAGCCATATACTTAGATTGTTCCTCAAAGTCATTCTTAATAGGATCCATCAAAAGTGTGAAGAAATCCTATCTGACACTCAATTTGGATTCAGAAACGATCTTGGAACGAGAGAAGCTATTTTCAGCATATAAGTCGTGGTTCAGAGGTGTCTTTACATGTGCTTTATAGACTACGAAAAAGCTTTCGATAGGGTGCAACATACTAAAATGTTAGATATATTACAAAACATTAGTCTAGACGAACGGGATGTTAGAATTATTGCCAATCTGTATTGAAATCAGAGTGCTTCTGTACAACTTGGGGATGACCAGACAGAGGAAGTGGAAATTCGCAGAGGTGTTAGACAGGGCTGCGTGTTGTCGCCTGTGCTTTTGTATATGTACTCCAAATATATTTTATCAGAAGCATTGAATAATAAAGAAAAAGGAGTACATGTCAATTATGTTCCAATTAATAATATTAGATATGCTAATGAGACCGTATTGCTCGACAGCTCCCCTGAGGACCTCCAGTGGTTGTTAACACATGTCAATGAAGCAAGTAACAGATATGGTCTTAAAATGAACGCCAAAAAAACTAAATTTATGATTGTAATCAAGCAAACTATCGACGACAAGGTACAAATAATGTTGGGAGATGAAACCATCCAACGTATTACCAAATACAACTATCTTGGATGCAACCTGAACACCGAGTGGGATATTGGACAAGAAATAAAAATCCGCATCGAGAAAGCACGGAAGCTTTTGAAATGTGAGTTTACAGACGAATCCAAAGGATATCGTGGACGGAGAGTAACCAATGTTGAAGTTCTACAACGTCTGAATACAACCACCGAAATTGTAGATACAATTAAAAAACGAAAGCTGGAATACTTTGGGCATGTGATGAGAGCGGAGAAATATAGCCTACTGCAACTTATCATGCAGGGAAAGATAGACGGACGTCGAGCGCCAGGAAGAAGACGAACATTATGGCTTAAGAATCTAAGAGAGTAGTACGGCAAGAGTACTAGATCTCTGTTTCGTGCAGCAGTCTCCAAACCACAAATAGCCAATATGATCGCCAACCTTCGATAGACATTAGATTGAGTTTTCTTCCCACCATGGTTCTAAAGTTTGTGCAGAGAAGCTGTTTCTTCGACATTCCGTTCCGAACAACCAACATAGAACAAAGTAGACCAGAGGCTTAATCTAATTTTATTAATAATTTAAAATAAAAAAGAAATTTCTATTTATAGGTTTTTTCCTATTATGCTTTTATTTATTAATATAGGCTTTTAATGTCTTTTAATTACATGATTTTCTTACGTAAACTGTTCTTTAGTTTTCAACTGGACCAACACGACCAATTACTAAAAGCTTTCTAGGCAAACACACTGCCGCACTATCCTATCAACGCAATTAAGCCTTCTTTACAATGGGATGTATCGGTGAATTTGCATTCCGTTTAGCCAATTGTAAAGGCTCAAATTCGCCTTATTGTAATGCCCGTTCGATGTCAATTTACACTCCCGAGAGTGGAATAGGGTGTCATTTTGAACTCTATTCCGAACAATTAGTTGTCCATTGAGATATTAAATCTTGTGTACGTTCGTAAATTCTCATGATTTATCCTTTACATCGAGTTTATTGTTGCTAAATAGACTATATACAGGACCTTGAATACACAAATTGTTTTATTTAGAATTAAAAACGGAAGCATAAAAGTTTTTTAAAACAGCAATTCCCTTATAATTTCATACAGTGGAGTTGTTTTTTTTCATTTTGCACAAAGTTATACAACGAGGACTAGGCCAACCGGTTTTCCTGGTCATGGGTGTTTTGATTTGAACATTGGGTTCTGAAAAAGTATCGGAAAATGATGAGTGAAAAATAACTGAACATAAAAATAAAACTGCTACGGCTCATTTTAATATTTTTTAAAGTGGAATACCATATTTGTATGAAATTTTTCGATTGCTGATATAGTTTTTAGTCTAAACTGATATATTTTATTTTAGTGAAGTCGATTTTCCACACTTCTAAATTAGGAAAATACTCTTCTAGCGTCATAATACATCCCATTGAACTTCGAAATTGACACTAGTTTGGACCTCGCTAAACGCCCAATCGGTACTTACATGCCATTATGACAAAGAAAAAAAAATCAGGCTTTAAAACTGTGACTTTTTATTTTCAACGAATTTATACCTTACTGCAATTATCTAGATTAATCGACTTACCTGTAAGGATGATTAATCGTAATTTTCCTAGCTTGTCCGTAGATATAATTATTACAATGTAGTTTCCGAAAATCTACCCATCAGCACGAATCTTTTTAAAAATTACAGTCACAATTATTCAGCTTCCCGCCTGACACTCCTAACCGGCGATCTCCTGCGTCATTTCGTTGAAGTGCGACGATGGAAAATCCCTTGCCAAATAGGGTACCTATATCAGGGTGGGTTGGATAATAATTATATTTTCGCACAAGCTAGGGAAATTACGATTAATCATCCTTACAGGTAAGTCGATTAATCTTTAAATGTTCCGTCCCTTGTCCTTGATATAATTATTACAGTGTAGATGTTCAGAGTAAAAAGCAATGTTCCTAATAGCTTCTCTATTAATATAATCAAGGAACCTAGACGAGTTACTTAAGGCCGTTTTACATGCTGCAATTCTTTCTTGCAAGTTGCAATAGTCTTGAACAAAAGCATGCGCAGTGGCAAGATATTTGTACCTTTTGTCAAACTGCGCATGCCTTTGTTCAAGATTATTGCATATTGCAAAGAAGAATTGCAGCATGTAAAACGGCCTTTACGTAATTACAAGACCTAATTAGCGTTCTCATAGTAAAAAAAAATCTATAATATAATTATAATATAATATACATAATAATACTTAACTACATGTTTTATTAACTTTGCAAATTCCCTTAATGTATATTTTTTATTTTTCTTTTTAAAATTAAGATTGATTTTTTTATTTGGAATCTGAATAAAAAAGAATCCTTTAACCCATCCTAAAACCTCTCGGTTCTTTGCAATATTTTTCCAAGCTTGTAAAATCTTGGAAGGGTACCTGCGTAGTTGCCTACCATTTGTGGTGTTTTCTTAATTGTTTATTCGTCCTTTACTACTTCTGTAAAGTTTTTGCTAAATCGAAATTCATCTATTCCTAATCTTTACGCAGTCTGTATTTTTTAAGTGTGGCATGATTCTGAATTTTCTATGGAGAGAAATGGCAGAATGAACATTGGTAAATGAATGGCATGCTTCTGCTAATGTTTTCAAATCCTGAGATTGCACTGGAAGGTGAATAATTTTTTCTATGACAGTGCTCACTGCCGATAATCCTGCCATCATAAGTTTATCGTGTCCAATCGCCCGGCTTGTTTAAGCAAGGTTGGATTTCGATATTTACCTTAGGGGGTCCACAATGCTCCACACTTGGCTAAAATATTATAATTGTTTATAACCTCGTCACGTTTCTCCTTGGTTTCACGAAGAGGTTTGCCTTCATTATTGTCGGAATCTGGTATTAAACTTAGGATGATGAAGTCCTGTTTAGGTTGTTGTTGGCTTGATTCGCCCTCCACACTTATTTTTGGCTCCAAGGGAGTTTGTGCAAAGGTAGGAGTTGTTTATGTTTGATCTAAAGGAGTTTGATTCAGGGTAATAAAGTTTCGTTTATACAGTTCATCTTCAGACGAGTCTGAAAAGAAAAACAAATACCACAGTCCAATCCACTTAGTTGCATTTATTTATTTTAATTATTTATTTACTTATTTTTAACACACATATATAAAATCCTTCAACTTTATATAAAAAAGAGTGTTTTCGAAACATCCGTAATAATTCTCGGAATTAAAAATTCAAATGAATGTCTTAAGCTTTTAAATGCAATACCACACTCGCATGCATAACTATGAAAATCGACTGATTTTTTCCCATATTTATAGGCAACGCAGGTTGTCCTATATTCATATTATAAATAGAATCGCCCAATTTAATTATATTGTCTAAAAGTAACGATCGTTACTTTTATTTTACTAGTACGAGTTTGTTGGCCTAAGCTTTTAAACGTAACACCACACTCTCTTGCATAACTTCAATGAATGTCAACTGCCAACGATGGCAGTACTTTTACGGTCTCCTACATTTACTAAATTTTAACTAATTAGTAATTGTGTTACCCAGCCAAATTTAGTGTCAGAATAATCGACGAAAAGTGCTTATTGAAATGTGATAAAAATCTAAGTGAAAGTGATCTGTGTAGCAAAATTATTTCCAATTTATTGTTTTCCACGTTTGGGAACCCTTTGTTCGGAACCAATAGTAAACAAAATTTCCGAAAATGCCCGAGTTCTGTGTTATCTGTCATGGGTCCGCTAGCCGTCGAAACGATCTTATTCAGTGCTCGATATGTCGCGGAGGATCACATGCAGCGTGCCTGGGCACTTCGGCACCTAGGGATCACGCGAAATACGTATGTGGAACATGAAAACCGAATACAGGACCGGCTGAAAGTAATATCGCCGGCTTACTCATGCAGTTAAATTCTAAAATTGACAACATGCAGGCAGATTTGAAGGATGTCAAACGTCAGCAGACTTCTGTTCAAGAGTCACTAAAGTTCTATGGCGACAAAATAGATGATTTTCATAAAAAAATTGAAGATTTTGAACAGAAAATTAAGGCTGTTCCTAGACTGGAAACTACAGTCATAAAATTATCTGCAGATGTTTGCGATACCCAGAGTCAGCTAAACCATCTTCAGCAACAAGCTCGTATGAATAATATAGAAATCAACGGAATTCCCGAAAAATCCAGCGAAAACTTGCAAACAGTTATTCACGGCATTCTCTCTCAACTTTCTCTGCCGTTTACCATATATGACTCTTATCACCGTGTAGCACATATTAACTCTTCCAATAAAAATCCACGCTCTATAATTATGAAACTTAAAACCAAACAGGACAAGGATAATCTTATTGCAGGCGTAAAGAAAGAGAAGGGGTTAAAGTTGAATGACATTGGCATCGCTGGCCCAAATTCAAACATATTCATCAATGACCATCTTACACCACAGAACAAGCTACTCTTCAAACATGTTAGGGAGAAGTGCAAAATTGTGGCTGCTTCCTCCTGGACCAAGGATTGTAAAATCTTTGTTCGTCTTGCGAATGGTGGGAAATCATTTCAAGTGATCTCAGAGAAAGACTTAGCGCTTATTAAGTAATTGTTAACCTGCTTTTTACTTTTCATTTTCTATTTACAATATTGTTTCCGCATTCTATGTTAGAATTTGATATTGTTCTCTGTTTTTATGGACACACTCTTAATATACTTTCAAAATGTGCGGGGTCTGCGCACTAAAACTGACGATTTTTATCTATCAACACTGCATTCAGCATACGATATAATTTGCATTGTTGAGTCCTGGCTAAAACCAGGAGTCCACAGTTCTGAAATTTTCGATACAAATGTTTACGATGTTTACCGCATCGACCGATGCCCCGAGCGTACGGGGAAGAAAGATGGAGGTGGAGTTTTAATAGCAATCAACAAAAGACTTATGTCCACTATGATAACTGAGTGGTGTAGCCATGGTTTATGTGAAGACTTATGGGTTTCTATTAAATTGAACCATCACCGGGAGCTTCATTTGTGCTGCGTATACGTTCCGCCATACGCCACCGTGAACAATTTGAACGCATATTTGTCTGCTTTAAGTGAAGTTGTTCAAAGTCATGATAGTGATTATGTATTGGTTATTGGTGACTTTAATATTCCTAGGATTAAGTGGTCATTTGACAATTACGAAAAGTGTTATATTGCAACAGAAATTTCTGATCCTCTCGGCGAAAGTCTTGTTGATTCTGTTAATTTGTTAAATCTAAGTCAGCATAATGGTATTTTGAACGCCAACGGTAAGTTATTAGACTTAATATTTAGTTCTCTACAAAACATATCAGTGCTGCCTTGTGACAATCCCTTCGTGGCGGAGGATCGTCATCACAGATCAGTCGATATCACAGTAACCCTACAAACCGACATAGGGCTTAAGAAAAAGGCACCATACTATATGCTTAAATTTCGGTCGGCAAACTATCCCATTATTAACGACGCGATCACAGCTATTGATTGGAATAACTGCTTCTTACAATAAGACGTAAACGAATCTGTCAAAATATTCTATGATAAAATATCAGATATTATTTTAGATAATGTGCCCAATAAAAAAAGAAAATCCGATTATCCTCTTTGGTTTACTTACGAAACTATCTCACTAATTAAAGAAAAATATAGAGCTCACCAAAAATGGAAGAAATACAAGAATCAATTAGATTATCAAACTTTTTCTTCCATAAGAAAAAACGCAAAAAACCTCCATACGCAACGACTATAAAAAATATATAACTAACACTGAATTGAACTTAAAATCAAACACAAAAAGTTTCTGGTCCTTTGTCTCACACAGATCTAACCGCAAAACTATGCCAAGCTATGTAGTACTTAATGACTCTGTTTTCACTGAAGATGTCGATATTTGTAATGCCTTTTCATCTTATTTCTCTAGTGTTTATGAACCTTTTGATACTCCCCCGAAGATATCTCTTTCTTCAAACATTTCGCGTTGTATAGATATTAAAAATATCACTGAAAAAGAAATAATAACAAAAATTGACGATCTTGACGTAAATAAAGGTGGGGGTCCGGATGGCCTACCCCATATATTTTTTGTTAAATGTAAAAGTTCAATTATTACACCTCTATTATTGTTATTTCAAAAGTCAATCAATGAAGGAGTTTTTCCGAGTGAATGGAAAAAGGGCCAGATTACACCCATATTTAAGAATGGAAATAAAAACGATGTCTGCAATTACAGGCCAATCTCTATGCTCTCAGTGCCCGGCAAGATACTTGAAGCTATAATCACCGATTTTTTATTTTTTGAACTTAAACAAACAATCATACAGAATCAGCATGGTTTTTTCCGGGGCCGCTCGGTCGTAACAAATGTCACTGTTTTTATTCAAAAATTATTGGAGGCTATGGACAATAGACAGCGGGTGGACGCCGTTTATAACGATTTCTCTAAAGCCTTTGATAAACTCCATATTCCAACACTCTTAATTAAAATACGTAATATCGGTATAGGCGGCCGTCTCCTACAATGGATAACGTCATATGTGTCCGATCGTAGCCAATGTGTCAGAATTAATAATTGCACGTCATTATATGTTAACACAACTTCCGGTGTGCCCCAGGGCTCCCACTTAGGGCCATTATTGTTTTCCATCTTTATAAACGACATAACTGAATGCTTCCAATTCTCGAAATTTTCACTATATGCCGATGATCTCAAGATCTCTAGAATTATCACGTCCCCTAATGACTGTGAGAAGCTTCAGTCTGACATAGATCGACTAAATGAGTACTGTAACAAAAATCGGTTATTTCTCAATATTTCTAAATGTAATTTTATTAGATTTTCTCGTCTAACTTCTGACATCGCGCATGTATATACTTCAAGAAGTTAACCTTAAACATGTCACTACAATCAGAGATCTCGGGATCACACTTGACAGCAAATTGACGTTTGAGGCACATATCGAGTCTATGGTGAGAAGGGCTTGGAAGAATTTAGGTTTCATATTGCGCATCACTAGGGCCTTTAGGCAGCCAACGTCTTTAATAACTCTCTATAACTCATTTGTCCGTAGTCACTTGGAATTTGCATGTACTGTTTGGAACCCTCAATATGGCAAATATATCTCCCGTATAGAAAGAATTCAACAAAAATTTATTTTTCATTTAAAATTCAGATTTAATCGCGACTTACTGTGTCTAGATTATAGTGCAGGTCTGAGGCATTACAACTTGCAAAAATTAAGCGAAAGACGTTTGGTTGCCTATGCAATTCTTTTGCATAAAATTTTAAGTAATACCATAGACTGTCAATTTATGGTTGAAAATGTTAGTTTTAGTGTCCCACAGTTTAATTCTAGATCGACTTATTTGTTTTATAATAAAAGATTTCACACAAATTACGCTATGAACTCCCCTCTATCACAAATGTTAAAATCTTACAATCTCTATTTTTGTAATATTGACATATTTATGATATCCTTGCTTTCTCTAAAAAAATTAGCATATAGTCAGTTTTTATAATGTTAAAATTATGACTCTTTGTTCAGACCTCATAACTAAGGACCATCATAATGTGATTTATACACATTTACATTTTTAATTCATTTTTTTTCTTATATTCTATTTTTCTTTCTACTTAGTCTTTTTTGGTTAGTGGTAATTTAGCTCGTAGGTAGATCATGTAAAACTAAAATTAGTGCATGTAAATTTACTGTGCCTTTGCGTAATTGGAAAGCTACAACTTTCTGTGCAAAGGCCTGTTCTGAAAATAAATAAATAAATAAATAAATAAATAAATAACTATGAAAATCGACCGATTTTATCCCATATTTATAGGCAACGCACGTTGTCCTACATTCATATTATAAATGAAATCGCCCGATTTCATTATATTGTCTAAAATGAACGACCGTTACTATTATTTTTCTAGTACGAGTTTGTTGTTTAATCTCGATATCTAGATTCACCAAAATATTATTAACAATAAAATCGCTCAATTTTATTTATTTAAGCTATCGGGAGTGACACACGTTCTCCTATATATAAACTAGGAAAATGTTATGTTTTGTTCAGGATCTAACGTACTTTTTTCAAAGAAAATTATAAACCCTAATTTTTCGAGCAGTTTTATTATGCATTCTGATTTGGTTTTACTTATTATTAGAATGTCCTCCAGATAAAAAACAGTTATTATACACATAAGTCAAAGTTTCCTTGCTACGGGTGAAAGAAGTTTGGTAAATAAATACAGAGCTTTGTTAAGACCGAACGGTAAACACTTACATTAATATAAGCAATCATTCAATTTAAATCTATAAAGATATTTTTTGTATTTTTTTTTATAGCTACTAAGAAGTTTGCATCTTTTTTAAATTTAATATGAAGCGATCTGTTCCATTTGGTATATGTAATAATATATATCATAAAAAACCTACCTGAAGAGTCTTGTGATGAGCAATGCGAAGAATAAGATGAATCACTGAATTTTATTTATTTGTTATTGCATTTCACGCAATTGCCTTTTAAGTTTCTTAATTTTACTAGTCTTCTCGACCTTTCTAGGTGAATTGGCCCTTTTTGACATCTTAACGCACTTGCTAACACAATTGTTATTGTTTGTTGCCTGCGAAGTCGATTCGATGTCGACGAGCACGAAAACGGAATGACGCAGGTGATCGCCAGTTGGGAGTGTCAGGGGGGAAGATTAATCATTGTGATTCTAAATTTTAAAAATATTCGTGCTGATGGGTTGATTTTAGAAAACTACATTGTAATAATTATAACTACGTACAAGCGAGGAAAATTACGATTATTCATCCTTACAAGTAAGTCGATTAATCTTTAAATATTTGCAGCAAGGCATAAAATTCTTAATAATATTATAAATATAGTCGTTGTGAACAGATATCGAATAAATATCTATAATATAATAATTATGAACTGCAAATGTTTGTATATATCTTCAAAATGTTTCTAAAACAAACCTGATGCTCCCTTTTTAATATTTCCAGTAAGTCGCTTATAATTAACTGCCTAACAGATGAATCTAGCTACCCTAAAATTATGTACTTTTTAAAAAGATAATAATTCTTTAAAAAATTGACCGAAATCAAAATATGATACACGTGTCGATGGACAATTATGTCGCCAATGATACAGTCAGTTGCAATATTAAAGAGTAACTCAAGTGTTTCATATACAAGGTGTTAAAGAAATACCTTACAAAATCAACATAATTTAGAGTTCTCCTATTTTTGCAAATATTGTTTATAGTTCCGCCTGTGGGTACCCAATGGAAGTATAGGTGTAAATATTTACTTCCAACCATTGCCAACCGACTGCCGTTTGCACAGATCTGCTGTTTTGAGGATCCCCACGCACTTTAAAGCTGAACTGAAATATGTTGAATTAAGACGGAAAGTTGAAATTCGATTTAAAATAGTTAAAAAACATTATACGAGTTGCTCTTTGGCAAGATATGATTATTTTTAATTATACAAGTGATAAAACCTTTTTATTGAGCTGAGAGTTATAACCAGAAAATAGTACGCGTGTTTAATAAATTCCCTAAAAGGTTAGATTATTAATTTATTAATTCTTCATAAATGGCACAGACTCCTGACGCTGCACTAGCGCTTCAAATGCTAACAAGATAAACATAATTAGCCTTTGCAAACATCCCATAAATTATTGCTTTAAACACTGTAAGCTTGTTGTTGTTCACTATCCGCTGCTGCACGTAGAGCATTATTTATTCATGTTTACTGTGTTGCAAGTAAGACGAAGTGAGATGGAAACAGTAAAGCAACTCTTATTTCTTACCAAAGCGCGATAGAAAAGCCCAGGGATTATATTCAGAAAACAGAAAATCAATGACGATTCAGTAGTATACGATTAATTTTCGATTTATATTCACGTCAATTTTACACGCTAAAGGCAAATCTGATGAAAAATTGCGTTTGTACTATTTCAACCAATCGAATCGTGATTAAAGTGATAAATAAGGACCAGACATGTATTTGTGCATATTATACATTTGCAACTTTTTACTATTTTTGGGCTTTTCCGCGTATTTTGAACATATTCATTATTTACGTTTCTTGTATATCTTAATATGCTGGTATGTTTACATATGATTTTATTTTGTCGTATTTGCGATAAGAATGTAATATGTTACAAGAAGTTTCAAATACAGCAACTCATAAAAACAACAGCATCCATTTATTTAAAACAAACCGTCAGATTTTTCTGAATTTGTGATATGTTTATTGAAATTAAATGGAAATTAGAAAATTATATCGAAGTTTTTTGTAAATAGCTGACATTAAAGAGGCCATTAATATTGACTACATTAGTTTTGAAGCATCAATTTACTGCTGGAATGTAAGTAGCCAATAAATTGACACATTTTAGTTATCGAACGAATATAATTAGTAAATAGAGCTTTAATAATATAATTCAAAATAAAATGATAAAGGTTGTCTCGTAAAATTCTAGACAGACTCTGACATTATGTCTGATTTTTCATAATAACTCATAAATAATAATTAATGTATGATACAATTCTAATAACCTATATATTTAAAACACTGAGCCAAAATTTTCAGCTAGTTCGCGAGAGAGTTGTATTGCATGAATTTATATAATTTTTTTTTTAAATAATCATTTGATGACCGAGAGCTTTGAGACTATGTTTGTATTGTAAATTTATACATGGTGTATCAAAAAATCGGGTTACTGATTAACCACGATTCAGCTCAAACTGCTTGACGTAAAAAGCTGAATTTTGGCATACAGGTTGAGTGTAGGATGTAAAAGTTCGGTAAGAAGGGATTTTTCAAAACTCAAATTTCAAATGTAATTAATGTAAAAAAAACGGTTGGTTTTTCGGAAAAACGCTTAAACTCATGTATTTTATTATTTTTAATATTTCAAAATTTCTTAAATATTTATACAGGTTTGGAGATATTGAAGGCCACAAGAATAGACAGGGAAGATCTGCGTATCATAACCGAACTCTGTTGGCACCAAACATCAGAAGTCAGAGTAGAGCAAGCAACTTCGGAAAGAGTTTCTATCAGGAGAGGAGTGAGACAAGGCTGCGTGCTTTCACCACTTCTCTTCAACGTATACTCAGAAGCCATATTTAAGGAGGCTCTAGAAGGAACTGACGGAGGAATTAGAATAAACGGTAAAGAAATTAACAACATCAGATATGCCGATGACACTGTAATTTTTGCAAATAGCCTCGCAGAATTACAACATATTATAGATCGTGTAGTATATTACAGTAAACTATATGGACTCTCCGTAAATATATCCAAGACCAAGACGCTTGTGTTTTCTAAAAATGCAATACGTGCAAATCTCCAAATTGATGGAAGTACCGTTGAGCAAGTATCCTCATATAAATACCTGGGAACTACAATTAATGAAAAATGCGACCCAAAGAAGGAGATAAGATCAAGAATAGAACAAGCTAGAAGGGCCTTAATAAATATGAGGAAATTCTTTATAAGAACGGATCTAAGCTTGAATTTAAGAGATAGCATGCTAAGATGCTACATTTTCTCCACGTTATTGTACGGATGTGAAGGTTGGACCCTTGATCCTGAGACTGAGAAACGGATAGAAGCATTTGAGATGTACTTATACCGAAGAATATTGCGTTTCATTCATGGATCCAGAGAATAACTAACGTTGAGGTTCTCAACCGTATGCACAAACACAAAGAACTCATGCTTACTATCAAATGTAGGAAAACACAATATATAGGATATATAATGAGAGGAGAGAAGTATGAAATACTTAGAATCATCATAGAGGGAAAAATCCAAGGGAAAAGATCAGTCGGAAGACGTCCAAATTCATGGTTAAAGGATTTGAGAAGATGGTTTCAGTGTTCATCGACCGATATTTTTCGGGCAGCAGTTTCCAGAACTATGATTGCCATTTGGATCGCCAACCTTCGACAGGAGACGGCGCGCTAAGAAGAAGATTTTATAATTTTTTGTATTGTAAATGGAGACCTAAATATTCAGTGTAATAAACTGATAACTGATATCGATAATATGGAAGCTATTAGAACAAAAAAGTAAACTATTTTTGACCCCTTGATTGATTGATTGAGGGTTAAGAACTACAACACATACAATTTTTAGAATTGACTAAAATAAATGTGTAGAATCCTCTATTTTACTTTGTATTTACGTACTTCACCTTTTTAGCTGGCTAAATCGTAAATACGAGACCAGATTTAACCTAATAATAAAAATAGGGTCAAAATTATTGTAGTTCAATTCCCTTTCGGACTTGTTTGGTGGTTCATATTTATGTTCGCTGGAAAAATGGCTTGTTTTTAACATGGCAACAAACGCAAACTATCGAACAAAAAAATATCATTATTTATTAAATAGCCGGAAAGCAGATGCAGTTCGGTCATAAACAGATCAAAGATTAAAATAAAACTAAAACGGTTTTCGTGTTGGGACTGTGTCCGGGGCAACAGTAAAATGTAAAATATAATTTTAGTTAGAAAATTAAAATCTGTCATTTGTTGGCGTTCTCATGGGAATTCGTTTTAAATTTATTGCTTTGTTAGAAAAAAACTATACACGTACTTTTACCGTAAATCATTCGGTGAAGTTTATTAAAATTTACGCTGAAACAGTGAAACGAATTTATCGTAATTCAGAGCTTATGAATTTGTATGAAAAATTGCTAAAACTGTAGCCAAACTACTGTGCAATTTAAGTGTAGTTTCTTAAAATTAAACCTTAATCTAGACAGCAATAACTTTTAAACAAAATGGATTATTTTGAGACGGTTTTTTACATTTTGTAGGTAGGCTTTATAAAAATTTTTGTAGGGGCTAGTTTTGAAAGTTTCTTTGATTTGGTATATTCAAGAGGTAGAAAGAAAAGTAAAATTTTTTAGAAGAATTTTGGAAAAGAGCGGGAATTGACAAATCTGACGTAATTTTGATTTTAGGAATATCTGCTTATTGAATGGGTTAGGAAAAAAGCAATTTCTTAAATTTTTAAAATCTATTTTTTTTTAAATTTTTTCCTAAAATTATGCATTTATTTTCAACATTTTTCTTAGCCTCTTTGTAGAGAGATAGTATTAAATAACAAATTACATCGAATTACCTTATAAGATTAGGAAATAACTGATTATTGTAGACATACTTACTGGATCCGGTCTCTTAATTAACTTCCGTCAATCGCCATTTCACTAGTCGAGCTATTAACACTTATAATGCAGGCATGCAGTACCAGCGTCGAATCGAGTACGAGCAAGATAGATTGCAGAGGCAACTATTGATTAGTTTGTCAGAATTATATCGAGCACTGGTATTTTCTATACCTTTTCTACCAAGAAAAAATGAACGAAATATTTGACCTTTAGAATATCGGTTATATATAGCACCATTATTCGGGAAACTCTGTTTCCAAACACCCAAAAAATATTTAAAGTATTACGTAACCAAACTAACATAGCAATTAAAAATGAAAAAAAAGACACATAAAGTCTATTTCTAACGAAAATAATAGTAAAGTTCTTTGGAAAAAATATAAAAAATCAAATATAATTTCTAAAACTCAAAATATATATCTTCCTGATTGCCTAAATAAACCTTCAGATATAAATGAACATGTGTTAAAGTTTTCTAAAAATAAACAACAAACGGATCCTACATTGTTAGAGTGTACAATAATTTAAAGAAAAATATAAAAAGTAAATTCTCGTTTAGTACGGTTAGTATAGATGAGATAAAAACGCAGCTAAGTAGTATTCAATCATTGGAATCTGGTTCAGATCTGATAAATATAGAAGTGTTATTAGTACTAGCATAGTCAACTCATGCCTTTTAGAAGAGGTATTTCAAGATGAATGGAAAATTGCACGTATTACACCACTTCCAAAAATTAATAAAATAAGGAGTTTTAATGAATTAAGACCCATTAGTATTTTGCCTTATGCCTTCAAACTAACGGTCATCACGTAGAGCATTTATTATAGTTTAGAATAATTCATACCTACCTTTAATTTAGTATTTTCTTGAAATAAATACACCTTAGTTTATTATTACTAAAAATTTGTTTTCATTGCATCGACGCGTAAACTTGCAAATTGCTCGAGACTGTTACTTCTAGCGTTGTTCAGTAAGTACCTTTTTTGCTTAGAAAGGGTACAAGAATAATATTTATTCGTAAAAAAACCCAGAAGTGTATGGCCAAGAAGGTTAGGGCAAATTTAGATAAATAATAGTTACATGAAATCTAATACCAAATTATGATTCCTCACGCAAAAAATACCTCGAATGCCCAATTTTCGGAGAAAATTTTATTATTTGCAACACATATTTAATAAAAAATAAAATTTATAGTTCACACCCTGTACCTCCGTAACGAAGCATTTCCGGACCTAGGTTAATATAAAACTGTTTTCATGTTTTTTTATTTAGAATCACCCCTTTCATTTTGTAGGGGTTGTTCGTAGACATAATACGTTACGCCGCGAAGCAAAAATTACGGATATAGTCAAAAGCAGTGTTATCGTGCGGGTCATACGATTTATCAACGACAAACTTTTTAAGTTTGTTTTTCTTTTATTACGTGTAATCATATCCTCCGTATAAAATCCGAAAGATGAATTAGATAGGCCTATGATATTTTCATATGAAAAAAGAGGATAAACATATAAATACCAGCAGTTGCAAAAATCTTCGAGCGATGTCACTTCAAAGTCAGATTTACAAGTCAGTGACAAAATGAGTAATAGAAAACAATTTTCGGGTTTTTTGCATCCACAAGCAAAAAAAATTGTGTTAAATCTAATAAAATATTACCAAAATGAAAATTCAGCGACCAGTATCCAGGAGACAGTAGCAAAATGGATTTTCGTAATGCAATTTACGATTTATACACATCAAAAACTAATATAACCCTTCAAGTTTTAAAAGAAACTTTAAAAAATCGAGGCATATTGGAAATTGGATTAAAATCATTGTCAAAATTAATAAAAATGTTGGGTTTTCGATATAACACGGACTGTAATCGAAAATTTTTATGCGAGTTGCCACATATAGCAAGTCAGCGTATCCAGTTTTTAAAGAAATACACAGAAAATGTTCTAGTTGTCGAAATAGCACCAATGATCATTGCGCCATTTGAGGACGACTCAGAAGATGAGGACTTTTTAAGTGATGATATTTTTTAGTCTATAATAAAAAGTTTCTGAAGGATTATATTAGTCTTTGTCGTGTATAAATCATAAATTGAATATCCCTTTTTGCATTGTAACTTAAGCCTTTTGCCTTTGGATTTTTTCGTGTACATTTCTTAATATTATTCGGAAGTAAGTTAAATGTTTTTTTCATGCACAAGTTTCTGCACATTCCTTATACCGATTCTCAGAGCTTTTGCCACTGGCTCTTAGATGTTAGCCACTGAATTTTAATTTAAAAATATTTTTATTACATTTGACACCATTTTTTACTTACTTTTTTAGTACATTTGTAATTTTGTGGGCATTAAATAAATAATTATAGAATACTTGTTCCAATTTTAAAGCGTGTTTAAAATAAGTAATTTTTTTTATTAATTATAAGACAAAATTTGATATATAAAAATCGGTAAAATCGCTTTCCCAGAAACTCGGGGCTAACGAAAAATACAGGCATATATATATATATATATATATATATATATATATATATATATATATATATATATATATATATATATATATATATATATATATATATATATATATATATATATATGATAGTATGTTTTCATTCCACTTACACCAACGTCATAACAAGAAAATGATCATTTTTTGGAACATGTTCTGCATCACAGCAGACACAATGATCCATTTTAGTCAAACGACGATCGCGATTTCGCTCTTATTAGAGCTCATCAGGCCGCCATAGACTAGCCAGCCCCGTGTAGGGCAAAGGCACAAAATTGAATCACAAAAACAACTACTCCGCTGGCTAATACCACGACCGGCATTGAATTACATTGTGACTCCTGGCTTTCGTTGGGAGTATTAAATGATAGTATGTTTTCATTCCACTTACACCAACGTCATAACAAGAAAATGATCCTTGTTTGGAACATGTTCTGCATCACAGCAGACACAATGATCCATTTTAGTCAAACGACGATCGCGATTTCGCTCTTATTAGAGCTCATCAGGCCGCCATAGACTAGCCAGCCCCGTGTAGGGCAAAGGCACAAAATATATATGTATATATATATATATATATATATATATATATATATATATATATATATATATATGTATATTAAGCCCGTATTTTTCGCATGCATGGCCCTTAATTTTGGACTGGAATTTAAAGAAATCGGATAAGTAGTTTTTTAGCTATGCCGCGAACAGACAGACTGACGGACAGACATACCTACAGACAGACGGAATTGAGAAAACGTGTTTTCCGGCATCTAGGGACCCTTAAATGTAGAGACCTGAAAAAATCTCACGAGGGAAGTAATAATTAATTATCTTGTGTGTGTGTTTAGTGTTTTTAACAAAAGTGTATAATATGTTTGCAAAATAAAATTTTTTTGTTATCCCAATACAAAAAAAAGATAAGTTTTCTCTGCACAGGGGTGGCTCGCATTTAAATAAATGACACTGTATAAGTGGTTAGATTTTTAGGTCAAGCGGGACTTTTATTAAGTTGCTGTATAAACAGAACTTATCCTGATTGTTCCACTGATTCGAACCGCCTTCCGACTTTATTAAGGCGCTTGCCATTTTATGTATTTTTGTTTTTGCCAACCAAAAAATTTTAACTAAATACATGTTTAGCAAATTTTCTTATTTAGTCCCTCGGCATTTAATACATAAAATAATATTGAGTGGCTATCTTAATAATATTGCGTAATATAATAAAAAAAAAACTATTTTCTTTCTCCCTGTATATTTGTAAATAGCCCATCGAAATTTAATAGCTCGATAAAAGAATCACACAACATTTTGGTATTCACTGTGTTTTCTGATTTGATTCATAATGTTGGTGACCTTTGGATCCGCACGATAAGACCGCATTTGACTATAGCATATATCCAGCATATATCGGGATCCCTTTCCGTATCACATGGTATTACCACATACTTCACTGATTGGCCGCGTCAATGTTACAGCGAGGTGAAGTAAAGGAGCACTCCTCGACAGGCTCTTGCTAGTTAAAAAAATATATCGGACGACAGTACAAGGTAAAATTTGACCAGTCACAGCTTTTGTGCTCCAGTTGTGTGACCAACTGCTACAAGTAAAATTTGAAATGTTTACGTAAAATTAGTATAAATTAAAGTATTTTCAAGTGTAAACGTTCAACTCTAAATGTTGAAAATGCTTAAGAATCTTGCGTTTGGGAGATTTTAGTGGATTTGGAAAAATTAATTTCTTATTAGTTGCAAGTGTGAGGCAATAAATACCGAGTTGTTTTTCTTATCAGTTCAATTAATTGATACTTTGAGGTACGTGTATTTTGCTCCTTCATTTGGGCCTATCTTAGGCAGAAGTTAACTCAACTTATTTACAAAGTTAATCTTGAAAGAAAAGAGTGAAGTCTAATAATAGACAAAAGTGAACTTCTATATTTTTAGCTGAGTTGCATCTATGGTTGATACTATTAAACCACAGAAATGTTTTGTGTGTTTGGACTGTTTACTGTTAATAAGTGCTATTTAAAGTTAAGTTAAAACAAAAACAGACAGGTATTTGCATAAGAATATTTAATTCATAATTTGTAAAATTGTTTATTCCTTAAAAATTTATATATTTATTTTGCAATAAACAGTTTCTCAGATCTGTTACTAATTTTAGAATAAGGGTGTGAATGGGTGAATAATTTAAATGTATATTACATTGGTTTTGTTTAAAACTTCGTATTTTATTCTTAGCATAAGCTAAATTTGAATATAAAAATGATCAGAGTTAGAAAAATTATAACAATTCACAAAATAAAGTAAATTAAATGTTCTACTAAACCAGCGTCTATTAAAGCACCAATAAGCTATTCTCAACTAATTTTTAATTAAACGAGGGGTTCTTCGCAAAATAAAAAATAGATTAAAAGAATTTGTTTTCTAAATCTTATAGGTTGGAATTGCTAATATAAAATTACTTTCCGCCCCAACCAAACTGCTGGAACTTCGAAGTGCACCAAGGAAATTTTTACTGGAAATTCAAAATGAAATTTTTTCAATACGGATTAAGATTTGGAGTACGGTTCTCAGCTTTTGTTTGATCAATATCCATAGTATGCAGCTTCAGGACAGCATAACAACCGTCTTATACAGGACTCTGTCTTTTTTTTAAGTTGGTTCGACCATAATTCTTACTATGGAAGATTTCTTATTTTCTTTGTGCAATTAAAATTATCTAGAGTTAGGTGCAAAAAAATAATTTCTAACTATTTAGAAATTTTTTCTTTGTTTCCGACAAACGGGGTTCTTTCGAAAAATTGATTTTTTAAAATAATCTGCTGAACAAAGCCCAATTGTGGTAATTAAAGATATATCTATCGGACTATGAACCTGGTTGAAACCCTTAAATTTTCCAACATGAATATTGTATACAGGGTTGACCAAAAGTAAGAGGTGGACGTTAAATAGTGATTTGTTGGATTTGGTTTTTTATCAATCTTCAAGACTAAAGACAAATGCCAATTGGAGTAAGTGGAAAGAATTACGAGCTAATCAACTGCATTTTTCACGTCCCTCTAAGTTTGGTTGATTAAAATTCAGAACAAATTATAATAAACTTACAAACACATGCCTATAGGAAGTAAAAAATAATTTTTGTTGTATGAAAGACTATAAGTCCTAAAGAAGGATATATGTAAAAATATTGTATGTTTGATATTTTTTAAATAACACATATATCAGAAGTTTGAGGAATTATTTAGGATTTGATATACCATATCAATTATGGGTGTATACTTAACATAAATTTAAAAATATCTGCGGTTTTGCGTCCTTAAGAAAGTTTTAGTAAAACATTCGGTGTTGTTACACATCCAGCACTCGCCAAGTTTAAAAGTATTATTTAAAACACGTTTTTTTATGGAAAAAATCCATTGCAAAAAGCTGCATTCCGGTAGTTTATGTAATTTATAAATCGTGATAACTTTGAAATTACCAAAAAATTAGCCGTTGATTTTCAATTGGACAATAGTTGATTTCCGCGATATGAAATATTCATTATTTTTTTTCAGAAATAGTACTCAGTTATAAATATATTTAGACCATATTATACCAGTGAAATTAATATTATGAAAGAAGGAATACGCAGGACCTTTAAAAACAATCAACATTTAATGCGCTATATAAGTTCAAAAATTTTCAGTAAAACTTTCCTCAGAATTATTAATATATATTTCTGAAAATCAGCTAATGGATTTTCAATTAGTAATTATCTGTACCAGCTAACAGCGTAAAACTTTGAACCTTAGATTCCAAGCAATTTTAGCAATTATTCCTGCAAATTTCTCCATGAACGGTTGGCTTGGCAAAAAAAATCAATTAATGGAAAACTTTATTCATTAGAAGTCAGAAATCTTCGGAGCTATTTTACTGAACTCGGGGGATTTGACGTTCATCTCGAAATATCATCAAGACGATCCGAAATATACAATGCTGTTAAAGATAATTTAGCTTCTAAAATATATAATTAAAAAATTGATGGTATATATTTAAAACTAAAAAAATCCAATATTTAAGTCACGATCTCAAATTTATGTTAATCTGGATATAATCTTTAATTTAAAGATTATATCCAGATTCAACTTCTTAATTAAATGATGTAGAAAAGTTATATTAAATACAGAAGTTGTGGAGTACCTATAAAACACATCAACCGTATTGCAAAAGCCGGTAAATTCGCGTTTACCCAGAATTTGTCTTGTGCTGAATTCCGCAAGATAGTTTATATATGCATATAATTACAATGTGGTTTTTCAAACAAAACCTTTTTTTTTATTCAACTACACCTAAATAACTAAAAAATACCTAATTAAGAATTTAGTTGGCTCGCAAAAAAAATCTTAATTATTTGTTACAAAATTGTAATTTATATAGGCATATATATTGAACATACAAGAGATACCAATATATTGTTGGTTCAGCAAAAGCAATTAAATAGCGCATTTTTATCGTTTTATCTAAGGTTTCGTCACTCATTTTGCGCTTCTTATTTTGCCTTTTCAAATCAGCCTCTGGAGCATCTTTCGTAATAGTTTATTTGTAGTCTACTAACATCTCACAGTTCCATTTTCCCTGATATCTTCTTCCCATGTCTGAAATATCCTGGTGGAATCTCTTACCGTGCTCGTCACTTGCAGCATCACAATTTTCCGGAAAGTAATCAAGTAATAAAAGAAATTAGGCAATCAGGTCTTTATAGTTTTCTGCTTTTATGTTTCCCCAAAAAATTTGCTGTAACCATTTTAAAGGCATTCCAAGGATCTTTCTCCTTGCATTCAAGTATGGATTCGAATTTCGCATCTCCGAAAAGTTTCCTAATCTGGGGACACACAAATATTCCATTTTTAATTTTAGCGTCAGTAATTCTAAGGAACTTTTCTTTTAAAATACTGAAAGCACGGCCTTCTTTGTATAGTAAAATCTTTTCAGGGGGAACCAATGGCTCGCTGGTTACGTGTTTCTTTCCTGGCTCAAAAGACACTCCGCGTGGCCAAGTTTTCTTTCTATAATGAACCGATCGTGCTCGACTGTCCCATTTGCAGAGGAATCAGCAGCACTTGGTATAACTTAGGTGCATTTTAAGTAAAACCGCCACTACTTTTAAATCCCCACAAATTTGCCATTTATATCTCTCATATTCTCTCTCATATTCTATGGTCTCCGATAATAATTTAATAATTAAATAAAATAACTATACGTTTCCTTCATGTGGACTGCATGACCAACTGGGTCTGAATGCAACTTGTTTCGAATATGAAGTAACACAGCTTTAAGACTTACTTTTGAGGAATCAATGAAAAGTCTCCAGGCTTTTGGATCATAGTCCAGATTTAAAGCTGCCCTTAATCCCCTAATGTCCTTATAAGCTACGAAAATCTTTTCCATGTTAAAAAAATGGTGTTAAGTTTTTCTGACGCCTTTGGTACACAGAAACTTTGACTTCACCTGGAAGTAAATTCCATTGTTGCGGTCAAGAAGCCAATAGTTCTGCTTTTTCCTGAGGCAATTTGGCAATTCTAAATCTCTAATAAGGTCAATTAATTCACTTTGTCTTATTTTGTGTGGCTTTTTACTGGGAATATCACAGACAAAATCGGAGTCTTGCGAGGTTGTTGGGCCGGTGACATTACCCGGTACCCTACCGTTTGAATCAGTTTGATCATACCGGACGAATGGCGGATTGTAAATTTAGCTACTGGCCTGTTAACTCTAATAGGTTACCGTACGCTTTCCCTTACCGTAGTCCCCGCGAAAAACTGGCATTCGTCACTGCGCGACCGCGTTATAATATTATATTCATAATAAAATTATTTAAGAAGCCTAGATTCTTTAAATCAACAGCATCTATAAGTAGTCAAAAAGGTAGTTAGTTTGAAAAAAGTGTAATTTTTTATTTTAAATCGTTATAATAGATTTGGAAGTCCTGAAAATCCTATCAAAAATTGTACCAGACCCCAAGAACTCGCAATTCCCTAAATAGGATTATGTACTGGCAATTTGTCATAAAGTAAAGATAAATTTAAAAACATTTCCAGTTTTTCGGCATTCGTTGTGATATCTTTGAAATTACCAAATTAGCAGTTGCGTTTCAATTAACCAATAGTTTTCTCAATTGCGCTATTAAAATCACATAGTGGAACCCAAGAAAAATATCAGCCTATATACTGAAAAATGCATTTATTCTATATCCAGTTACTCACCGAAATTTCGCTGCTCCAAGTAATTCAAAAAAGGTAATCGACTAGCACCTCTAAAATCGGCATGCAGCCTATATAGGAAATGACAGCTCATTTTCTTATAGACATTATACCAAATTGGACTAGGAATATATCTAAAGTCTATCCTATCAATCTCAAAACTATAAAAAAAATCGTTTTTGGGCCTCTAAAATTAAATTAATATTTTTTCTAAAATATACTCATTTACACTTCGCTTCGTCAAGTGTAAGTTGACGTTTTGATATTTTAGAAGTTTTAAGAAAAACCTAAAAAATATTTGCAATTTTTTTTATTCATATTTTCCAGTATTTAGGTTCGTCGTACAAAGGAATAGTGAATTTGAAAGTTGTTTGTAGAAAATAGATTAATGTTTTTGAATCTGCTTTGTTTTTTTGTCAAAAAAAGAAAACCCTTAGGCTATACTCGGCTTCAAAGTAAGAGTTAGAATAATTTTTTAAAAAAATTTAGATTTTATCCGATAGGGTTGATTTTTTTGTGGAGTCTCGAGGCATCAATGTCCCTTAATTTTGTCTTATGGTAATTTTCACTAAAGCTAACTGTTAGCGAATCACAGAAAAAAAATAAAGAAATTTCTTTTTTAAAAAGCTTCTATAGTCGTACTTTACTTAGGGTTTTGTGAAGGGAAGGTCCTATAAATCTATTATCTATGCTCTTTTCGAATCCGTTTTGTTATGTCAAAAACTTAGCCGTTTGACCGTTTCTAAAAATTTCAAACCACCATTTCAATTTTCAAAAAAACTCCAACTTTTTTTTTCAGTAGACGGAAAACTAAAGATGATACTCTAAAAGCGTACGAAATTTCAAAAATTTACCTAAAACCATTTCCGAGATAGAGATAGATAGCGACCGTAATCTACAAAAAAAAAACGTTTTGACACGACCACTGAGCATACAAACATAAAGAAAACCTGGATTTTGATCATATACTACCAGTGAAATTAATATTATCCGAGAAATAATAAAATAAAAATAATCAACATTGAATCATCTATATAAGCGCAAAACTTCTTAATGAAAATTTCCTTCAACTCAAGAAAGTTTCCCATGACCCTTCGATTGAATATCCCTCTCCCGATAAGAAAAACCATCTCAAATAAAAAACTTTTTTCGGGCTTATTGGGTCGTAAAACAGGGCAAGATTTCTTAGTTATCTGATATTGGAATAAAGCAGATCTTATGATAAAATATCTTTGCTTGGAAAAATGTTATATTCATAATGTAAAATTATTCAAAAAGCCTAGATTATTTAAATCAACAGCAGGGCCATCTGCTCTATAAGTAGTCAAGAAAGTAGGTAGTTTAAAAAAAGTATATTTTTTTATGTTTAATAGTTAGATTTGGAAGTCCTGAAAATCGAATCAAAAATTGTACCCGACCCCAAGAACTCGCAACTTCCTAAATAGGCAAATTAGTCAGAAGTTGATTTTTGTGCGATAACTCGTTTTCTCTGTGTGATATAATAAATATTGTGTTATAACATTTTCTACAAATAATCGGTAAATTTCGTTTACTTGGAACTTCCCTATTTATGAATATTTCCTTTATCAAGAATGCTGAAGTATGACCTGATTTTGTTCCGCACATGATCATATAATGTAATAACAATAATAATAATAATACATTAATTGTTCAACCGTACAATATTACACAAATAATTTATTATATTCTAGTTTTGATGCTAGACGGTTAGACAAAAGGCCATAAAATGATTGCAGCCACCCAGACCAGTCCGGGTACTGAGTAAGCCCGTTAAAAACTTAAGCATAGAAAATCAAATATGTATATGTCGCGTTTTCAGTTAAGTTACTAAATTTACTGAATTAGATTACGAAATGTATTTAATATGTAGTTTTAAAAACAAAAAAAAAAGAAAAGAAAAGGAATATAAAAAAGACACAAAAGGGGAAGAGTTGAGAAAGAATAATAAGAGAAGAGAGGGGGGGAATGATGGGTTATATTTGAGAAATTTGGAACGACAGGGGTTCATCAGTAGTTTTTTAAACATAAGAATAATAGGTAATAGCCAAGAAGATTTACTGATTCTTGAATAATTTTTTCTTTATAATATGCTTAATAGAAAGACAGGACAGATCTGTATTCAGAAAATGCATGGAGTTTATGGTAGTACACAAATTATAAAAATCGACCTCTTAAACAGCTCCTTGCGATGTTGTGGAATTTTAACAGTATGACGGTTTCTTAAATTTCGATCGCGGACGTCACTACGAAATTTGAGATTGTTATAAAGATACTGAGGTTTTTTTATATTTCATTGTTTTATATGATAACATAGCCATATGCAGTTTTCGCCTATTATGCATATTTAACCAACCGGCATCTTTTAATTTATGTGAAATATGGTTTGTTCCAGATATTCCGTAAATAAAGCGAAGACAGCTATTTTGCACTTTTTTGATACGCCTAACTTCAATATTGTCAAGGCAAGGCCCGTAAACGCAGTCACAATGATTGAAAACTTATAACACCATAGAATAACAAAGGAGTTTTTTGTCTGTAGTGGAAGGTAGCGGCGATGCGAAGAAAGTAATTTTAGTGTTGAATAGGTCATCTTCAGCTTATTAGTTACTTGCTACTTAAAACGCAAGTTGCAGTCAAGTCCACAGCCCCAGACTTTTACAGGTGTCAACAAAGGGAATAAAAGCATTGCCTATTTGAATATCTAGGTTGTCTTTGGCCAAATTGCAATGTGTTTCCATTGCCGAATAGAATTACGGTGGATTTACTAGGGTTAATTTTTAGAATGTGATCGGTTGCGGTTTTAAATAAGGCATTAAGATCACTATTTATGTGGCGAATCGCCATATTACTATGAACTGAACCGAAAGACAAGTAAGTCATCAGCATAAAGATGATAATGGCAGTGTTTGATATTTTTATGAAATTGTGAGGTATATAAAGTATAGAACAAAGGACCAAGTATACTTGCCGGTGGAACACCAGACGTCACCACTTGCCTTTCAGAAAATTTACCATTCAAAACCACTTGTTGTGACCTGCCGCATAAATACGACGAGACAAATTTTCGAGCACCATGTCCAAAGCCGAGATAGTTAATAAGAGAAATAAGTACCTTATGGTTGAGCATATTGAAAGCTTTGGTGAAGTCTGAAAGGACCAGAGCGCATATTTTGTTGTTATCCTGTCCACGTTGAACGTCATCGGTTATGTCAGCAAGAGCGGTGGCATAGCTATGCATTGATTGAAATCCAGACTGCTTTTCGGGTAAAATATTGTTGATTTCTACAAAAGATCTTATTTGAATTTCAATTATTTTCTCCAAGATTTTTGGGAAAGCTGGCAAAAGCGTGTTTTGCGTGTGTGATGGTTAGTATGCCTCCTCGATACATTTATTTATGATATGAGTAAAAAATGGTAACAAGAATGGCATACACATTTGAATTAACACCATGTTTACGTTATCGGATCCGATGGCTCTGGATTTTATGATCATAATTGCTCTCAATACATCATTCTCAGACACTTGCGAAAACTCAAAAATTCCTGTGATATTATTATTAATATTATTAATATAGTAGTTAAAAAGATTATCAGGTGGTTGATTTAGATTAATACTCGAATTAACAAAAAAATAGTTTATTTGACTTACATCAGACAAGGCCTCCGGAATTTGTTTTTGCTTATTAGGAAGTATAGAAAATTTCTTTAACTCCCGCCACTTTTCTTGTGTGTTTGAATTCGACATTTTTTGTCGTAAATTTGCTTTTTTCTCAGCACGAGTTGCAGCAGTAGTATAATTACGAAGTTATTTATAGTAATCGTAGTGAGTCGGAAGCTTACTCGATTTGTATCTTGTCAATGCATTATTACGTAGCTTTTGTATTAATTTGAGGTTATCTGTCAGCCAGGGGTTATATTTAAAATTTTTCTTTTGGTGAAATGTTTTTACACATGTATGTGCATAAAATAAAAGTAGAATTAGATTGCAAATTTTGTTATCAATATTGGGAATATCATAAACAACCCTCCAAGTGAAAATCGTTAAGATTAATTTTATTTAAAGGTCGATATTTAAACTGTTTTAATGAAGGTTCGGGCACCCCGCTTATTTTAACCTTAAAGTACACTAAAGAGGAATCCGATATATGTGGATCAATTGTGCCGCAATCAATCACACTGTCAAAATTGCAGAGGTTAGTTAGGGCCTAAGAGCGAAAAAGTTTGATTCGATATTCTTGTCGACTCAGAAATTAATTTGTTTCATGTGCTAAGTATATTTTCAAGGACACTATACAAATTACTACCAACATTAAGAAAATCAATATTGAAGTCGCCCACACATATTATGTTCTCATATGTGGTATACATGTTGTTCAAGATATCTTCAAAATGGCTGAAAAATTAATTGTAATCTGTATTAGGAGGTCTGTATATATTGAGAATAACATATTTGATTCCAGATAAGCATAATTTTATGCAGATATACTCTAAAAAATCAAAACTGCCCTGAATCAAAATATTACATTTGGTTTTTTTTTTTATATAAAATCCGACACCCCCACCCCTTCGATCAACTCGATCCTCTCGAATAAAATCATAATTCTGTAATTGAACAACAGCACTCTCAATATTTTCGTGGAGCCATGTTTCAGTCACTCCGACAACATCAAAATCCTCGCCGTTCAAAAAGTCGCAAAAATTAGAAAAATTTGCTACAAGTGATCTAACATTTATTTGAGAAATATAAAAATCCATTTTAATATGTACAGGTAGATAGGTTATGTAAAATAAATATAAAAGTACCTACAAGAGAGAGAGAAAGAGAGAGAGAAAGAGAGAGAGAGAGAGAGAGAGAAAGAGAAAAGAAATGGAGGAGTTGGAAAAGAAATCGAACAGAGGGAAAATAGTATGAGACTTAGTCTTATTTAAATGCTTCCCGCTTTTAAGAGCTTATGCACGGTTCAGCAATAGATCTTTATAGAAATCTATAATTTTTATTTACTAAAGTTCTATTCGATATTCACAGCATCACAAGTAAAGTAATAATAAGGAAAAACGAAATTTTTTTTATAACATATTATGGAAGAATATATTATTTTAATTTGACGTTCAAAGGAAATCAAAATATATTTGTACAACTTAGACATAATTTGACTAATATAAATAAAGTAATTTAACAATAATTGATATGTAGTATAAATATTTAATCAAAATTTTTAAATAATTTTTTAGCTCTAAGTTAAATTTTTTTTACAGTAACAAATGCATATTCAAATTTTAAAATAAATTACGCAGAGGTTTCAGCACCTCGAAATTACAAACCTAGCACAGTTGCCGTTCATTATGCACCAAAGCATATCTAAAACTAGCAGAAAATAACGTAAATAGCTTTAATTATAATGCAGTATAAACAACGAAGCAATAAGAGTATGTTACGTATTTGTTTTTATTGACATAATGTCAGTTTGTAAGCGCCCAAACATGTCTATCTGTAACGGGAAATAAAAGAAATACCAATAGTTGAAATGCATGATAAACAATATAAGCAAGCAAGAGTATTTTAACGGTTTTATTGACATCGTGTCTATTTTTTTTTCAGCGACTAACACAACATTCCTATATTAAACTTTAATAGACGCAAATTTGTGTATACTAAACAAAAGGAAAAATGATGAATGTCTGAGTGTGATATCTAGGCATAACCGATACAAAGTTGAGGTGCTATAATTAGGTCGTAAATGTGTAGTTTTAATACTAACTTGATAAAGCCCCTAAGGGTGTTACTAGTGTCATAAAATACATACATGTTCTATAATCCTGATAGCTCACTTATCCGGTTTACACCGTGCACCGCATCATTAACTTTCACATACACAATCCCATGTAAACACCAAACACTCTTAGAAGAAAATTGTTTATCTGCCGCATCTACTAATAATATATTAAGTAAGGTCCTCCTTGATACTGATGCCCGTTTGCTTTAAATGTTTACGATTTTTTAAGACCAGGGACCGCTCGGTATCACTGCAAAATTTTACCAAAATTACCAGTGGCTTATCGCCGGGCTCTTTAGCACTGACACGATGACATTTTTGAATCTGCACATCCTTAAGAGAATACTTTAATTTATCCTTAAATAAATTTAGCATCTTTGAACGGACATTTTCATTTTCTTCGACGGGAATTCCAAATATTCGCACGTTCAGGCTACGCTGTGCTTGCTCTTGACCGTCAGTTGTAACCTCAATTTTTTTTTTGAAACATCTTCAATTAGATTATTTCATTTTGTAGCTATTTGACAGTGTTTTTTTGGGCCTTAAGCTTTTCTCAAAACCCTTCGCAACTATCTTAGCAACCTTCTCAGCCTAAGATTCCAAGAATTGGTCGGTAAATATGCCTTTGATCTTCCTAATATCACTGTTTGATAATACCATGGTTCCTTAATGAAGAAAACATCGAACGATCGATTATAATATCACTTTACTAGACGCTGTGATACAAATTTTTAGGTGATGTGTACAATTATTTACAATTAAATTAAAATAAGTGTAAGCTAGTACTCGCCGCGCGCCATCTACTCTATATAAATTGCCTTTTCTGTCATTTTTGTTGAAAAAAGAAAAAATTCGGGAGGGAATTTCCAGTTCCTTCCTTTACTGATTGGTTACTGGTGAGTTATATAAAAGTATTGGTCAAATAAATATAAAGATATTGGTCAAATAAAATACAAAATTATAACTCTTTTAAAATATAAATCAAATAAAAATATAAACTGTATTTACACGCTCTTTTGTAACACCTAAAACATTCGTGAAAAAAAAATTAGCCTTAATTAGGAAATGCTTAAAGAAAAGGTATATTTTTAGTGAAACTCTCAATACCAAATTAAACAAATGCGACAACTTTTTGTTATAATGATTCGTTTATTCTTAAGGGCTCTGTAAATATCATAATTTTCAGAAAATTTAAGTCTTTTTTACAATTAATTAAGCTATGTAACAGTCTAATTTCGTTATATCCGTATCTCTTAGTCTAAGCAAATTAACATTTATAATGTACTATTTTAGTGTTAATTTTTAATAATTGATATGTGCTCTGTATTTAAGTTATATACTGGTTTTTTAGTTTAATCAGATTATTCATATCTCAAGTGAAGATTTCATTTGTTAAACCGGATTCTATTACAAGGATTAATAGGTTTGTATAGTGCCACCTATTATCAACAACTATAAGTATTGTTAAACTAAAGTTGTTCACCACCCCGTTCTAAACAAGCCTTTTACTGCAAGTTCGAACGCTGTTACATGGATGATGATGCTTAGATAACATCTAAAGATATTTATTTCCTCATATTATAGAGTAAATAAGAATTTAATTTTAGCAGTCTTGAAAACTTTTGCTATATATATATATATATATATATATATATATATATATATATATATATATATATATATATATATATATGTGTCCCAGATTCGCTTCTCTATATAGGGATCTGGCTTCAGATTTACGATCGTTCAATAATTTTGGGAAATATCGGCGAAAAACCGAAAATGGCTTATTTCGTTTATCGCCAGTATATCCAGAACGGTAAGTTTGATAGCTGTCAAAATGTGACATTATTCGGACACATTTTTAAGACAAATAAGATGGCGTATACGACACGTCTTCATTGTTTTTTGTTAACCCGCAACCCGCCTCAACTTTAATTTTTCATTATGACCGCCATATTGGATTTTTCGACTTTTGGAAAGAGCCTAAAATTTCCAGTCTAGTGATATTTCACAAGTGCATTAAAGATTTTAGTGTCATCAAAATATCACACTTCGTAAATTAGGTTTCAATGTTTTGAACGCATTGAATTTTCAATACAACGTGAACGTAAATAAAGACTTAAAAAATCTAAATGAGCTTTAACTACTTTGTAAGTGGGTAACATTAATTTACAAATCTGCAAAATGACGTCCATTTGCATCGAGAAATTTTTGAGAATTGGTGACTGTTTTTCGTACAACCCTGGTAAGTGCATTTCGGTTAATATTTCTAAATGTGTCCAGAACTCTTTGTCTCAGGATTTCTATAGTCATGGGGGGATCAAATTCATAGATTTCATTCTTCGTGTGACCCCAGAGGTAGAAATCCAAGGGCGACAGGTCAGGGGATCTAGGAAGCCAAGATATTGGACCATTTAAAGAAATTATTCTTTCGTCAAACTGCTCTCTTAAGAAGTTCCTGACTTGAATGGCATTGTGAGCCGAACATCCGTCTTGTTAAAACTAAGTTCTTCTTAATTCATCTTCAGTTAGAATAGCTCGTAAGGCTGGTACAACCTGGTTTCGCAAAAGCTCTAGGTACCTCTGCCCGTTTAGGTTGTAGTCAAACAAAAATGGTCCAATAAGTCGATTTTCTGAAATGATTAATAATTTATAAATAGGTGCCCAACAGTCAAGGGCGGTAGGGTCGGCCGGGTGGTACTAGAAACTATAAATTATAAAGGGAAAATTATCTTTATTAAAAATTAGATATTTTCTTTCCAAAAATAATTCTCGAAACATCCCGTAATAAATGAGCTTGTATACAGATGAAACCTATTCAGCTTTATTATGAAAAATAAAAACATATTTGGTTAGCGGCAAGTAATAGCCGTAATAAATTATTTTGTTGGTATTGCATATTAATTTCGGAAATACTAAATCAATTTATTTCAGTGATATAATAATCTTAAAGAAGTACACCGTGCCTTAATAAAACATAAAATATCAAAAGAACAAACCCCTTGCACTTTAAAATTTAAATTATTCGGAAATACAGCTAATCGAAAAATAATTCGACATTTGATTAATATGGAATTTTTTTCATAACGCAAGGACTAGGCTTCCCGGGTTATAATAAATCATTAAATTCAGACAATCAAAATAATTTTAGAGAATTAGCTAAATCTGCAGAAAATTTAGATAAAGTGTTATTAAATTTATAGAACCCAATTCTATTTTAGAGTAGAACGGTTTACTTTTTTTTAATTAGATTATACTCTTTTAGTATCATTAAAGAACTAAGCGGAAAAAAAAGATTATTATTTGATCATAATTTGGTGCCTATTTAAAAAAGATTGGTTAGATTAATTTACCAATGATCCCACACCAAACGTTACTTCCAAATCTGATCTGTAGATGTCTCTCTGCCACTTCGTGAGGATTTTGCACAGCCCAATGTTGACGGTTGTGCCTATTAAAGACTCCACAATTCGTGAACCTGTTCTCATCGGACGACAAGGCATAATTTACAAAATCAGGATTTTCATTACATCTCCTAGTATACCACTCAGAGAACTTTAGTCGTCTTGGAAAATCAGTTTCCTTAAGTCCTTGTACTATTATGAGTTTGTATGGATGGTACTTATTCTTTTTTAAAACTCTCTGTACTGTTGATTTTGGCACATTAGTTTCCTGTTCTACAGTTCTTACCGATGCACTAGGGTTTTCGTTGATAGCTTGTAAAATGTTTCTGTCTCGATTTCATTGAATGCTGTCTCGATTTTCATTGAATGCCGGCCATTTTCTATAGGTTTTGACAATTTATTGTGTCAGATTTATGATTTTATTAGGATAAAAACGTACCTACTACTTATTAAAACGCAGCTTTGATACTTTCAACGATTTAACTTAACGTCAAAGTCAAAATCCAATTTTAGAAAAGCATTGAGAGCTAACATTACTTTAAATCATGGCCTCCTTAGAAAAAACTGAAACCTAACTTTACGAAGTGTAATATTTCGATGATACTAAAATCTTTAATGCACTTGTGAGATATCACTAGACTGGAAATTTTAGGCTGTTTCCAAAAAGTATGGCGGCAATAAGAAAAACGAAAGTTGAGGCGGGTTGCGGGTTAACAAAAAACAATGAAGACGTGTCGTATACGCCATTTTATTTGTCTTAAAAATGTGTGCCAATAATGTCCCATTTTGGCAGCTGTCAAATTTACCGTTCTGGATATACCATTTTTATATATTATATATATATATATATATATATATATATATATATATATATATATCCAGGGGCTTTCCAGTTTAGGCTGTCATAAATTGGTGGCGCTCACCTTTTTTATTTTTTGATTTTTTGCCCACGCTCACTCTCCGGGCTAGAAGAGCTCAGGGCCTCGATAACGCAAGCTCTGTTGACCACGAATTTGTGTCTTGATACTTTTGCTTTTTTTCCTAATTAACTCTGCTAGTTTCATTTATTCAGGAAATAAATAAAATAAAATAATACTTATTTTATTATAAAAAAAAAAGAGCGTAGCAATCTTGCACCCTATATATATATATATATATATATATATATATATATATATATATAAATTTTAAAATTTGACAATAAAATCAATTTTTGGGCTTAAAAAGTTTTCTATATTTCTATAATATATAATAGCACTAATCAAATTTTAAAGTAAATTTTCAATTGAATCCGAGAGATGAACAAAATAGTTTCACAAACAAATAGACTAAGGTATTCTGAAAATGTACACCTGTTACATACTGAGTTTCATCAATAATTTTACCACACTTGTACACCACACAATTTATTTCAAATGCCTGAAATATATACACAAATTCCTCTCTTTGATGAATTTCTATATAACAATATTTTTGTTCTAAATACAAGAATATTTAATATGTCGAAATAAAACCGTTATATCTCGACCGTTGCTGCGTAAATAGATATATTAACGTATTGTACAACTACTTCCCAGGTATGTCGCGGTAATGTATCCGTTTTATCCCCTGACGACTCTTGACTTAAAATTTAAAGCCAATTTGATAAGTAGTTTCTGAGCTATGCCGCATACAGCCATATAGATCGACAGACCGACGGAAATAGGATAACATATTTTCCGAGGCCAGCAACCAGAAAACGCAAAGATCTGTAAAAATCTCGGGAGGCCATTTTTCACGATTTCAGTACTTCCTCCCCATGAGAGCAGCGAAAAGATTCTCTACACTTTTTACGTAATACCGGTTTTATCGTCGTGCCAATCACGTTAACCCAAGCATCTAAGTGTGCTATAGAAACACTTTGCAATATGTCATTTGTCTCGTAATCTTCTACGCGGTCACTGGATTCGTAAATATGTGTTTCGGCCTTTTCGGGCATCAACAACTTTTTAAAAAATTTAAAAAAATCTTATTTCAAACCTTCTTTATTTATGCACTTTCATTATACCAGTAAAATTAATATTGCCGAAGAAACACAACGCAGGATTTTCGAAAATAATCCTCATTGAATCAGCTATATAAGCACAAAACTTTTTAATAAAACTTTCCTTCCACTCGAAAAAGTTTCCCATGACCCTCCGATTGAATAACCCTCTCCCGATTAAACAAAAAACATCTCAAATAAAAAACTTTCTCCATGCTAACTGGACCGTGAAACAGGGCAAGATTTCTTATTTATCCGATATTGGAATAAAGTAGATTTTATGATAAAATATATTTGCTTGGAAAAATATTATAAACTTCTCGTCAAAATGAACGGAAAATGTTTTATTATATGATATTTAAATGTCAGTCGTTCGGCCATTTCTTCACCGATTTGAATCACCTTTTCGGATTCTGAAAGCTTGCTTTTTGTAGAATCAACTGCGTTGTATACTTTTCTTAAGTTATTTTTTAACCTTGTACACGGGTGTATAGAGTGTAACGTAAAAAATTAAAATTTTCAACAAGGTGTATTTTTTTAAAGAAAGGCTTTCTTCGTCATTATGTATCAGTATTTTGAAACCTAGGTCCATATCTCGGGACGTTTTTGAGAGTTTTTTGTTAATGCCTTTGTAACAAAATTCTTTCTGTGTTCTTTCTGAAATTCAGCTGATTTAAACAAAAATGTGATAAGCTCTGAAAATGTATATACATTCTAAGAAAATTATTTTTAAACTGGACTTTTTAGCTTATACAGACTGTCCTAAAATAGGGTTCGATCTAAATATTTGTATAGGATGTAAGTGTGTAACTATCAAATATTTGATTCATTCCATTGAAGATTTTTCTTTAAATTACGTAAATATGATACTATAAGGTACCGAGTGTCCCAAGTTCTATTCTATTTATTGCATTAAGTCTTAAATGAGATACTGTGTGTCCACTAAAGGTCGCATTCCATGGAATTTTTTTTATTAATTGGTCTTAGTAAAATTTGAGTTAACAGAAGAAAACATTAATGCAAAATGGCAATAAATTGTGATTTATTTTGTCTGTCAAATTTGAATTTTTTTTTTTGCAGTTCCTAGATGCCGAAAACATGTTTTCTCAATTCCATTGTATTAAATTGATTTTAGATCTTATGCAGGCATTAGAATATCCAATTTGACATACATTGCTAAGGAATAAAACAACAGGCGCGCACGAGACCAGACCATGAAACAATTTATAATTATCATGTTAATAATGATAGAATGATATATAGAGCAAAATGGCTCACCAACTAAATATATTATACATAAAAATTCATTAGATTAGCTTTTGCTGTTCCATAAGGGTATATTTAATATATTTATTAAAATTACGAATGGAAATTTTTTTTACGTTATCCGAGAGGTTATTCCACATTTAAATAGCTACAAAACTAAAAGATTTTGTAAGTTGCGACTTTGTCTTTAGGGTCGACTTGACGGAGAGGAGTGGCATCTATGAAATTAGGTGTAATGAGTGCGATCTAAAATATGTTGGGCAAACTAAACGCTCCATAAACATTCGTTTTAAAGAACACATGGCACATTTAAGATACGGGAGAACAGAAAAGTCAAGCGTTGCCCAACATGCTTTGGAAAACAATCACCGAATAGGAATAAATAATTTTAAGTCGATTAAAAATGTATCTAATAATAGATTATTGGATGCATTTGAGAGTATAAAAATAGTTAAATGTGGTAAGAAAGCACTAAGTAAAGACAGAGGGCCTATTCCCTATAGCCCCTTCTGTTGTTTACTTGACAAAGGTGCAGTCGGGTGCAACCAAGTATGACCACATTTACCTATAAATAGTCTCGGTTAGGATAAGTTACTTTAGTTTATACCATCTGCTGATGATGCTAACTTGCTTAGAAAAACGCGCGTCCAGAACGTAACAAGTTGCGGTGTAGTGTGATTAGAACTCTTGTATTTTGATCTATCTTCTACCGCAGGTTCCAGTGTTAGGAATTATCCAGATCATTATTAAATTTAAGTTGAAAGTTATTTAAATCGTTAGGTAAAAATGACATGTAGAGCAGTCAATCATCAGCATATTGGAGTAATTTTGAACTAACTAGATCATTTCTCATATCAGCAACAGAAAACAAAAGAGGCCCGTATTGATCCTTGTCGGAGACCTGTTCTGATTTGCAAAAAAGGAGATTTAAATGTAGAAAATTCTTTTTTAATAGCTACAGAATGAGATCTGTTTCTTGACAGCCTGAAATAGTTAAATTTTACTAACAACATATGATGATTTAGGGTATCAAAAGCTTTGCTAAAATCTAATAATCCTACACATGTTATTTCTTTGTTATTCTCTGTTACATCGAATGTCATTTACGAGTTTTGTAAGGCAAGTAGTGGTACTAAACTTTTTTCGAAATCCTGATTGGCAAACGGGTATAATGTTTGTCGAGTTTGCGAATGAACATATTTGATTGTAAGATGGTGGAACAATATGGGGATTAAATAAAATGTTTAAAAAATCGACATAAAAAACAACAAAAACAAATTGTGCACAAAAATTAAATGTGATATAGGCCTAAGCAAGTACGAATTCTACATTGCCCAGTACAATGGCGGTCTTAAAAAGAACAGTGGAAAAGCTAATTATTAAATTTAAATTATGCCCAAACATCAAGTGTGGCATAAGTGGAAACTAGAAACTGTTTAGTACGAATCCAGTATGGTCGAATAAAATGGTGCATAATAAAAATGTATATAAGGGTTAATAAATAACTATATGCGGAATTCAGTTAGGTTACATTTCATTATTTGTAATAAAAGTAAAGTTCATAACGAGGGAAGTTCCAAGTAAAAGAAATTTACCGATTTTTTTTACCTAATGCTATTCCACCTACCCGGATTTAAGCAAACCTTAATTAAATTATCTAATTTTGATAAATTGCTATTTTATTGTTGAAAATATAAATAGGATATTTTTAACTATTTTAATAAATTAATTTAAGTCTAAATACTAAAGTACCCTATAGAAATCTTGTTGGTTATATAATAGATCCAGTAAACCCATTATGGTAATACGAAAACTAAAAGGCATCGAATCGTTTACAGCTGGCTTCGCCCTGACTCCATTTCATATAGTTGCACGCATTAAGAGGGAGAATTGCGCCCAAAAAGTGAAAAACCAGGGACAAGGTCTAGTCGAGTTGAAAGTAAGATGAAAAGGTACCTAGGCATTAAAAAAAAACTTCCTGCACGTCCGACCTCAAAAAAGTGTGTTATATATAGGTAATTTAAATTACATTTCTGTTAAAAATGGGTTCAAAAGGGTTCACGCGCTGCAGAAATACAAAGACATAAGTACGATTTACCATTTCAAATTTTGCAGTTACGTAGACAAAAGATCAATGTAAGGCGGTAAAGAGCCATTTTGTGGAAAAAAAATTATATGCGAAGGCATGTGCGTCAAAAATTGGTTGAAAATGGTCAAATCTACTTTTATTTTATAACTCTAGATTTGATTTTTTCATAAAAATTCGCATTTAGCGCCCAACTATACATATTTCTTTGTTAAAATCACATTGAAGCTAATACATATCTCTTATAGTTTTAACATAATATTGCAGCGGCGGAAGGCTTGCAAATGATCCATATTACTTCGTGCAGTTCCCCTTAAGTTCAAGTTGCAGAAAACGCTTTTCGTGCGACCATCGTCAACTACTCGGTCTCTGGGCCTGTTAATTCTTCAGCGCTGGCTCCCACCAACACCTTGCATAAGCGTATCTTACATTATTATCGTTTTTCTCACTAACTGAGATGCCAGCTTGTTCAGCTTCTAATGCATCCATAAGCAGTAGCTCTAATTAGGCAATAAACAACAACATTCCTGTCTGATGCCCTATTTTAGTGTGTTGCCAATGCAATTTGAATATAATACGCACATCTCGATCATCTAGTCTTGATTTATTTAGGATTTAGATCAGTGTGTAATGGTTAACTCTATCAAATACTTTCCTAGAATCACAAGGATACGAAACCACGCGGTTTACGTCTCTGTCGCTTTAAATTAAGAAATGTACATGTACCCATAATATCCCTAAACCCAAACTTCGTTTCCCCGATGCCACTCTCCATATTCCTATATATGCGTTTATGATCTTTAGGAACACGTATAATTTTTTCCACCATGAATATAAATATGATTAAAAGGTTTGTGACATCTAGATGTTCCTCTGTCTTTGCCCGCCTCTGAGATTTTGTTGTTTTGAGCTTTTTAATTCCATTGAGAACCTCACGTCGGGTTATAAGAGGTTCTGTTATCGTTGAGGTTTTCGCTATTTTTGTTGTTCGGTTTTCATCGTCTTAAAGCTTAAATAACTAAGCGCCATCTGTTTGTTTTATCCGTTATATCTAACAGTGCTTGACCATTATCATCAGTCATAATACCAGATTATCTTCTACTTTGTATAACCGCTTCTTTTATTTTCCCGTACATGTTAAATACATCGTGTTTCTTATCCATTTTCTCTATTTCCAGATTTTCATCGGCCACCTTAATTTTCTTGAGATAATGTTGTAGATTTGTTTATATTGTGTCCCATTTTTCTTTCCTACTTTTCTACGTTAGTATATAAGTTCCAGAATTTAATTATCCAATTCAATAATCCAATTAATTGTTCTTTCATCTTGTCAAAAAAAAATAAACATATTTTCGTCAGCCGCTGTAATGTACCTATGTGATACATCTTACGTTTTGCCCCACATTGGATTCGCTGTTATTTTTAACTAGGGTTACTATTTCATTAATCTGTTTTTTACTTTCTTTGTAAAATGGAAGTATCGTAATCGTGAAAAAACACCCTCCGAGATTTTTTCATATATTTACGTTTGAGGATCCCTAGATGCCGAAAAACATGTTTTCTCAATTCTATCGGTCTGCTGCCTGTATATTCGTCGTATAGCTAAACCACTACTTACCTACCTACCAGATTTTGGTCAAAAATTAAGTTTTACATGAGGATGACCTGATAACATTTTAATACAAATCCAATATGCAGCCTAATGAATTGTTAAAAAAATTATTATTAAAGAATTACTTATTCAATTTACCTCAAATTTTGCACAAAATTAAAGAACTATGTAAAGTGCGAGACACGAAAGAAAACCGGGCGGTCTTTAAAATAAAGGTTCATAGACTTAAGCAAGCAGAAAAGTAAAATTTGTGTACGCAAATAAGTTTTATGTTATTTTATTTGTTGTAATAGTTTGCCGCTTCACCTATAAAGTGCGCCAGCTAAGCGGTACGGAAAATTAATCGAGGATTTAGTAAATTTTGCACTGGTCCACTTGTCATTGGGATGTGCCTAGAGTCTCCATGCAGTTGCCGCTAGAAGTTTCTAGCTATTTCCAGTGGCGCCGATACATTTCGAGCATTTGTTTTTATTTCTATATAAATGCGTTGCGTTGAATTTGAATTATTAAGTAACGATGGCGAGCAAAAGAGGAAAAACAATCCGGAGCGGTGCACGTGAAGTTATTGCGAGCGTTATAGAGGCCTGTACTAGAGAAGCTGAAAATAATAGTTTGACTATTCCAATTCAAAATCGAACAGAACGCGCTACATTTCACACTCGTGTTTCGGAAAGTAGTGTAAGAAAAATTCAAAGAGAACATAATGATCGCCCACGTTTTACCTTTCACCTTTAAAATCTTCTGGTAAAAAAAGGCCCCGATTATCATACAAAGATAAAATTGGCGATGCTGATTTTTAAGTGATTCGACGAACAATAGAGGATTTTTATATAAACTTGAAGAAGGGTCCGACCTGCAAACCCCTACTTCGTGCTGTAAAGAACAAAATAGATTTTCCGTACGGGTATAAAATCTTAAAACGGCTTTTGCGATCAAATGGTTTTGTTAGGGGCAAGTGCCAAAATAAACAAAAATTGCTCATTGAGAGACCAAATATTTTTCACCGGCGGGTGAAACATCTATCAACTGTAAAGCAATATAGGCAAGAAGGACGCAATATTGGGTATAAGTAGATAATGATATGACAGTGGACAAATGCTGGCAAAGTAAAAGTGTTACAGGTGTTGTTCAGGAAATCCGCTCTAGTTGTCGCTTTATTATAGTTCATGCTGGTTCAGAAGCCGGATTTGTTCCAGGTGCTGCTTTAGTTTCTCGCTCGGGACTAACAACTAGAGACTATCATGGCCAGATGAATATAGGTAATTTTGAAAAGTGGTTGCTCGAGAAGCTTCTACCTAACATTCCTCCCAAATCAGTCGTGGTAATGGATAATGCGTGTTATCATTCTCACGTAGAAGATAGAGTGCCAACTAACACTCTACAAAAGCTCATATGATATCCCGGCTTAAATCGAACAATCTTGTATGTGATCCAACATGGAGAAAATATCAATTATATGAAGTATTATCAACGACCAAGCCTAGAGAAAAAAAGTATAAAATTGACGGTCTTTTACGTAACCTCGGTCATACACCTTTAAGGCAGCCTCCACACATGTGCGACCTCAACCCTATTGAACTTGCATGGGCAGGAGTAAAAAAATATATTCGAGAGCGCAACACCAGTGAACTTTCAATTCAAGATTTAAATAAAATAACATTAGAAGCGATTGACTCAATATCGGCTGAAAATTGGAAATCGTACGTTATACTGGGTAGATGTAGATGGCAAATTTGAAACGGTTATTGAGGATTTAGTTATCACACTGGGATCTTCAAGTAGTGACGACGAAACCTCATTATTTTCAGAGGAAGACAACGATTTAGAAGGAATCGAACAATTAGAATCACAGCCGTCAACCTCAAACATGGCTTAGTTTTTTTTATATATTTTGTAAAATTGTTCATAAAGTAGCTGTCAATAAACTGCTTCAAAATAATTAATTTTCCGTTCAATACTGGGTGTCAAAAAATATCTAATATTGTAATTAATATTTGAAAAACTACAGAACTCATATTTATCAAAATTAACACATCAATGTAATTATAGTAGGAGAGCCAGCACTGATTCCAGTGAACAAGATTTATCAAAATTTTAACTTATGCAGTTCGATTTTGGACTATTCGGGTACGCCAAAAGTGACCGTTTGTCTCCGTCTGTCATATTACTTTGTACAGGGGGCGCCATTGTGAACTACTATACAGGGCGTTTCCTAATTGCGGGCTAATGTTAAAGTGGGGTGATTAAAATTTTGATAAATCTCGTTCACTGGATCTGATGTTGGCTGCCCTTGTAAAATCTGGACTTGTAAATCGTGTATCACTATACTCGGTGGTCCAATAATAGTGGATGTGGGTAGTAGCCCGTGAACCGTTATTGACAGAACTCAAGAAAAAATATATTTATAGGTAAATCGATCAAGAAAAATCAAGATTAAATCATTTTAAAATTCGAAAGTTCGCCACGAAGAGATATAGAAGTGCGGTACACGAAAGAAAACAGACAAATATAGATAAAGGTTCATTAGCGTAGTTACTTTTTTTAGTTTTCTGACTTACGTATAGTCAAAAAGGAGTGCCATATTATTTAAAGGACGGGACACCACTGGTTTAAAGAGATTTCTTGGCCGACCTTCCTAAACCGATTGACTCCACCCGGTTTCTTTCGAGTCCTGCACTTTAAAAATGAATTGGTGTAAAATTTTGGTACGACTCCAAGATGGTGAAAAAAATGGCGCCCTAATAAAATATTTAAAAATTCTGCCCGAAAAACTTAATTTTGGTCAAAAGTTAAGTGTCATATGAGGATGACCTGATAATGTTTTAGTAAAAATCCAATATGGTGAAAGAAAATGGCAGCCTAATGAATTGTTAAAAAAAAATATTACTAAAGAATCACTTATTCAATTTACGTCATATCATGCGCGAAATTAAAGAACGCGTAAAAATGAACTGGAGTAAAATTTTGGTAGGAATCCAAGATAGGCGAAAAAAGTGGCGGTCTAATAAAACATTTAAAAATTCTGGCTGAAAAACTACCTAATTGATTAATTTCAAAGTGTATGCAATAATTGTGGTGCAGAGATGAATTGATATAATAGGGAACTTGCATATTTTTTTACTACATGAATGTATTTTCTTACATATAAAAAGTAAATATCTAAAATATAACGCCTTAAAGATCGATACTTAATTGTAACAAGTTCTAAAATTTCTCGCGCACACGGATCATTTCAAACGACAGCATTTGGCACCATCTATGGTTTGACGTCACATCGTACCAGTATGGCAACGACGCTAACGTCCGGCAAAAATGTAGTGATGGGAAATCTGGATCTTTTTAAAGGATCTGGGTCAGTTTAAAGACCCGGATCAGTGATCCGACCCTCGGATCTCTTTAATTTCATTTAAATAGACGGGCCATATTCGTCATATTGGGCGTTGGGTATATAAGCGTAGCTCCATCCATTTGAAAACTTTGTAAGCATGCAACATCACTTTTATAGACAGAATTGTCCGAACATTTTTTTAGTTTTTCGCGACGAGTAAAATGAGTTGGTTTGGAGTTTTGGTTTACAAACTCGTATGTGATTTACAGGGAAACGTTTTAAGCGAAATAAATTCCCTTTTTATACCATTTTTAAAAATAAAACTAGTGATGGTTGGACCGTACAGCACATTATGCTGTTCCTTTGTGTTTGGTTGCCTATCCAATGTATTAAGTACATAATTTTTAGAGATATTATACTTTTAACTTACAAGGCTTAAGAGTCTTCCTATAGTGATTTTAAAGTTTAAGTTTTTTTATACTTACAGTGGTTTTGAAGTTGAGATTTTTTTTTATCTATATTTATTATTAAAGTATATTATATTATAATTTATATTATTTCTCAGAAAATCAATTTTACAGACATAAGCTATGGTTTGACTTAGATTTAGATTTTTAATATTACTAATATATATATATATATATATATATATATATATATATATATATATATACTTATATTATATATTATATTACTAATATAACTCCAATATAGACATCGCACTAAAAAAGTAGAGATTTAAATCTATTATCTAATCCACACAACATAAATATAGGTTTTAAAGGACTGGTGTAATATGATGTTTTTACGATGATTTACGAAGTCGACGAGCCAACCAACCCCAAATTAAATTTTTACACGAAATTCTGGCTATACAAAAATTCATATTTCCTGGCAATCAGCCCATCATTCCGTTCTTCTTATCAATATACCTACGCACTATATCGGTCGTCGGCTCCGCGATTCTGTTTACGACCCGAGGTCTGAATGAACCGAAGAACTGACTGAACTATAGACAAACACAACTGAACGCTTCATTTTGCTTTGTCTCTGTTTCAAAGATCCGTGATCCGGTTCGCAATATTTTCAAGACCCGGGTCCCGTGGATCAGTATAAAGATCCGGATCAGTCGTGAGCGACAATTTGTACAAAAATGCTATATCAGCTGGTTGTCAGCTGTCATGGTTGATGGCAGTATTGGCAGTTTTGTTTCTTTTCATTTTGTGATTTTGTAGTTGTATTACTGGTAAATTAATATAATTCACGTAAACAACAAACTGAACAAAATAAACTTGAGACGTATAAAACTGAAATCACAAAACGATGTCAATGTCGTTCATTAACCACAAAAAAAAACAAATGTCGTCTGGCTGACGGCTTGCCGAGTGACGCCTGTTGTTGTTGAATGTTGCACCGTTGCCACATTTCGCGTATACGTAATGACGTCACGTCCCGTTTTTGGTCGGTTGAGGTAATTTGAATTTTGGGGCTTTTTTATTAATTGCCTTTTGTCGGCTGGGGAGGCAATAAAATTGATTTGTTTTTTGGATTCATGTTTCAATACCACGTGGACTTATAATCTATAATATTTTTTCTTATTTAAAAATGTATGCAAGTTCCCTATTGTGGTGTGAATTCAAGACGGCCGGCGGAATAAAATAGGGGCCAAATAAAATGTTTGTAATCGTGAAAAAAATTATCCTCTCACATATCACGTTTTAGCGGCCCTAAATGCCAAATGTTATGTTTTATCAATTCCGTCGGTCTATCTGTTAGTTCGCGGCTTCGCTTAAAAACTACTTATCCGATTGACTTTAAATTTTGGTCATATAAAAATCCAGTATGGCGTAACAAGATGGCAGCCTAGTGAAAAGTTAAAAAAATATTACTAAAAAAACTAATTATCCAATTCACTTAAAATTTTGCACAAAATCAAGTATTACATATGAATGAACTGGTAACATTTTCTTATGAATGCAACGTAGCAAAACAAAATGGCGGCCTATTAAATTATTTTAAAAAATCAACCTGAAAAAACTACTTATTAGATTAATTTCCAATTTTGTGCGAGCATTAAGTGTGATAGAGAGTAATAAGAATTCAAAATAGCCAAACAAAATGGCGGCCAAATAAAATGAATAAAATGAAAAAAAAAATTAACGTAAAAAAACCTTCTTATTTGAGTTCTGCAGGAAAATTAAATGTCATATAGAGATAATCTGGTACGAATTGAACATGACAAAAGAAAATTCCGATGTGTGTTTATAGGTAGAACTTTTGGTAGGAATTCAAAATGATGGAACAAAATGGCGCCCAAGAAAAATATTTAAAAATACAATATATATGTATTACTAAATGACTATGTACCGAACTAGATTAGATCACACTTCTCTATTCATAATAAAAGAAAGATTCATAACAAAGTAAGTTCCGGGTAAAAGAAATATACCGATTTTATATGTGACATTTAGATTTTTCAGTTATTGTGCCCGGGTTGGTTAAATTTTTGCTTTCTTATAATTAATTAATACAAAGGTTCTACTAAATTTTAACTTTTAATTTAAAATCCTTAAGAACATTTAAAACATATTTTTTTAGGAACTGCTTTGTTCCATTTAGCACTCTCCAAAACACATATGCTTTACCTTTTAACGTTACTTCTCTGTTACGACTGGTTTTACAAATTCACATGAAAATTTTCGTTTACATTACATTCGCATTTTTGTGCGAGATAAAAGCCCTACGAGGTTTACCATTTTAAATCATGCTCCTGATTTATCTTTGCCCCTATTTTCCATGTACGAGTTAAAAGACGAGTATTGCTTGGCAATTCTGTACGAGGAATATATTTTTCTTATTCCTTTTTTGGCTCTGAAGATTCGTTATTTAGATAAAAGCAATTCCTTTTTATTCGACATATTTCGGTGCTTTAATGATAGTCGTGAAAAGGAAAAGGCACACCGACTACTATATTTTTTAACAAGTTTTTTTATTTCATTTGTGCCTACAAAAGCATGCTTTTCTAAAAGAAGGTAAATTAAATGATTGAGGAAAATATCAGCATTTGTCATTTTATTGTTGATGCATTATATTGAAATTTGGTAAGCTTGTATACTAGGTCTATTGCAGCAAAGTGTTTTCTTTTGGTGATTTTTCCTTTTTTATAATAACAACTTGTCTTCACCATATCTACTTTAATGTGGTACAGGGAGTTTTACAAAAGCCGGCCACTCGATCTTACTCTGAAAATTATCAAGTGGTCGTAGGAAAAATAGTGTACAGGGTGTCCCATTTTGGGTACTTTTGCGAGTTATTTTTATAGATAGAAAGTTGCAGTTTTTCGCGACAGTGTGCTACTTTTTCGTAAAACTAAAGATGCCGTTAACAAAATATTTATAGCCCCTTTAATTTCTAAGATACAGGGCTGATTTTCCCACAGAACTCAATTCCGTCTTCGGAATTAGTATACAGGGTAAGGTCAAAAAGTCATCGGACCCTACTTTATTTTTTAAACGGAACACCCTGTATATTTATAGACTATAAAATTTGTATTTTTTTAACTTTTCAAAAATATTTAATAGCATGCACTTTTTCTCAGAAACACGCAAATAAATGACAATTTTCTGAAAATAAATGCATAATTTAATATTGGGCCATGAATAACAATACTAAACAATTGAAAGTTACATATTGCTAACGAAGAATCTGATACCTTGCATATACGTATCTTCTTATATAAAAATACCTATAGAGTTTTTTTAATAACAGTAAGTTTGTAACAACAGTTTTATAGTATAAAATAACAATATATCAAACAATAAAAAAAAACATTATTAAAAATAAAAAATTTTTCAAAGATCATGTTTAAATTGACGACCATTTTCTCTAATACAAAATTGGCTCATTTTTGTAATTCTTTGAATAGGGTTAAAAAGAACCATTGGTCTCATTCGCAGATTTCGAAAGACTAAAAGTGCCTCCCTGCCTCTCGGAGTTCTGCTATGCAGTCATATCGTGTTTTATATACTCGATTTTGAATATAGCCCCATCAAAACATTTTTAAATTGAGAGATCTGGAGATCATGAAGGCCCTCTAATAGGTCGTTGATACCTCTCCATCTTTGAGGAAAGTTATTATCAAGAAATTCCCTTAAGAGCCTAGAGTTGTGACTTGGGGGGGTAAACAGCATTATAGTGGGCTAATGGAATATTTATGAGCAGTTCTGGAATAACTTCCTTAAGGAGTTCTAGATATCTACGTGCTGTAAGACCTCTTTCAAAAATCCTATTAACTATATGTCTGCCCAAAATAAAACATGACACCCCAACTCCAGAGCGTCCTTGTTGTACCCTTTCAAACATTAAATGATGATTTTCACTGTGCCAGTTCCTGGTATTGTAACGATTAAAAATTCCCACACTTAAAAAAAGTGTTCGTTTGACCAGATAACGAGTCTGCCAAATAAACCGTTCGCATCGATTTGTTGCAAATACCATTGGACACACACTGACCGGCGCTCGGCATCGCCAGGATGCAAATGTGGCACTATATTAAATTTATATGGATGATACTTACATTTCTTTATGATTCTCTGACTGTCAGTTTTTAGCACACCAATTTCGTTCAGATTTTTCTATATGAGGGCGAAGGTGTTGCTTCTATACATCCCAAAACATCTATCTCTTTCTTTCCCTGTTCTCTTTGTTGTATATTTTATGACGCGGGTGAACAAATGATCCGTGCTCAACTAAATTTGCTTTTTCTGGATATCTAACAAGCAAAAACTTATAATAATAATACAAATTTTCATAGCCATAACAGCCTACTTACCTTTGGAAATATAATTCCGAGGCTTCTTCAGAATTTTCAGAACTCTGTATAAAACAAAGCAGCATATCATATTTTTCATAATTTTCATACGCTGCCATTATTCGAAGAAATTGATATATATCAATTAAATAAAAATACCAAAAGATCGTCTAAAAGTCGATCCAAAAACCGATGAGATGTATATTTGACATTTATTTGTGTTTGTTGTCATAAACAATAGCCATAGCCTACTATTAAAATATGCATTTAATTTCAGAAAATTGTCATTTATTTGCGTGTTTCTAAGAAAAAGTGCATACATAAAGTAGGGTTCGATACCTTTTTGACCTGACCCTGTATACTGATTCCGAAGTGATATAAGAAACAGTTTTCACATTTGCGATAAGTTATCTCATAGTTGTGATAGGGGGGTGTCTGAAAATGCAACATTTTCAATTTTAGCCCTGTATCTTAAAAACTAAAAGGGCTATGAAAATTTTGTAAACGATATTTTTAGTTTTACGAAAAAGTAGCATACTAACGCGAAAACCTCAACTTTCTATCTATAAAAATAACGGAGATACCCCGCAAAATACCCAAAATGGTACACCCTGTACATTACTCGTGTCAAAGTTATCGTTTTCAACTCGAAAACAACCGCTTCGTGCCAAATGCCTCTCGTTTGAAATACAATACTTATTATCTAATACACTATTTCAATACGCATGCGATATATGGCAGTTTCGTATCTGGTAAAACGTAAAAAAAATATCCAAGTTACCTCAAATTTGACATAAATCAAATGTGACATAAATAAATAAATAAATAAATAAAGATTTATTGTATGTGAAATAAAAATATACATACATACATACAAAAGGTGAAAAATACCGCAGAACATGTTTTAATGTCCACCACACAAATAAAGTACCAACTGAGTACAACAAGAATAGGAGAAGAAACTGACAAAATTTTCGTACAAACCCAAGATGACGTAACGAGATAGCGGCCTCAACTGTTAAACAAATCAGTCTGAAAAACTACTTATTCAATTGATTTCAAATTTTGTGCAAGAATTAGGTATGATATAAAGTCTGACGCATAAGTCGTGGGCTAGAGAAACTAAGCGAGGGAAAAATATTCAATGCAGTATTAAAGGTTCTGACGAGTTGAATCAAGTGGTATATGCAACAGGACACAAAGCGATGTGTTTCTGTTATTATGCGTTTTACCGCCCGTTCCCCTGAGCCGTCGCAGCCAAAGATCGGTGCGGCAGAGAAAATTTTAAAAAGATCAGTGTAAAAACTCTTTTATTCATTAATTTATTATTATTTATTTCATCAAAAATAGGTCTATATACATTCTACCAAAAGGTCTAGATCGTGACACAAATATAGAACAAAACTCATAAATTACAACCAACATAAGATAACTAACAGAGGTCATCTTGGAAACTAATTAGAATTATTACAGCTCATTCACATTTTTATCTTCTAAGAGCTCTTTAATACTATAATAACTTTTTTTTATAAGGAAATATTTTAATTTAAATTTTTGGTTTTTTTTTGTTGACAAACTTTTAAATTTCTGAGGTAATTCATTCTATATGTTTACAATACTGTTTGATATAAATTTGTATATATGAGAAATTCCCTATCCACCAATAAGTTATGTTTATTTCTTGTTTGATAAATATAATCACTTTAGAGGTTAGCGAAGAGAGAACAGTTTCTGATGACAAACAAAACACATTCATATATACTGGGTGATTCACGACCCACTGTACATACTTATGTGGTGTATAGGGTATCCCTAGGGTATATCGAAATGGATATTTAAATTGATTAATTCGGCTTTATTACCAAGATACAGGGTGATTTTCGTATTTTGGTAAAAATTTGTTCACCCTGTATCTCTTAAACGGCTTAATTCATTTTTTTAAAATTTTGTACACAAACACTCTTGGTATATCATAACTTTTTGACGTTTGAAAAGTATCAAAGTTCCAGGGGCGTATCCAGCCAATTCACACAGGGGAGGGGGGCTAGGGGCTACCCTGTACATCGGAACTCGGTATTTTTGAATTTTTTTTTAAACTACATTCATTTGTGAACAATAATATGCCACCATCTTGAATGGCACACTAAAGGTTATGTACGAAATTTAAATCTTTAGATAGTACATACCCCTTTTTTTGGCGGTATCTGTATTAAAATGATTGACTTTAAAAAAAAAATTAAACTATCTCTACTAATAAAACACAGCCTTGTCGAATAAATTTTTATTTTTAGTAGCCCAAAAATACCAAAATCTACCCTAACACAATAACGCCTGTCTAACGGTATCTCTACATTTTTGTGCATGTTTTTGTGAATTGCAATTGAGCGTTGAATCATTTACATTTGAGGTTTTTGTCTAAATGCTTGACTTTTAAAAAAATTAAACTATCTCTACTAATAAACCAGTTAATTTCTGTTTGAATCTTTTTCGCCTCATCTCTTATCTAATGCTCGAGATCGTGATCATTTATCGGCTACTGTAAAAATTTATCTTTTTTTATTTTTGTTATTGTATACAAATTACGCTTGTTTTTTTTTAATTTTTTTATTTACCTTTATTTTTTTCGTCACCTTAAAACCTACAAAAAAATACAAATTCAATAAATTTTAATACCTAAAAATAATAAAGTAAGCCTTGGAATTTAGACAGATATTTTAAAAATGACATTACGTACATACAATTCAATCATTTGTGTTTGACATTGTTAATTAAAGATTTTTTATTTGAATTTTCTCTTTGCAAAAAGTTTGTACCTTTCAATAATTGTAAAAATGGCGTTATTTACAAATGCTGAGTACGCAGACATCGTATTTGTATACGGATTTTGTAATGGTAACGGAAGGGCTGCTACAGAAGAATACAGAAGACGATTTCCGGATCGGAGAATTCCAAATCACCAAACGTTTGCCGCAACCTTTAATACACTGCGTGAAAAGGGTAAGTTTCCCTCAACCGATCTTCATGTTGAAAGAGTGGGTGCTAATAACGTGGTCCAAGAAGAGAATATTCTCAACCTTGTGAGGGAAGATCCAACCACAAGCAATTTCCATGTACAAGAGGTACAAAGATTAGAAGAAGGCGACTACTTGCCTAGATTAGCATTTGCTAGGTGGGTAATAAATCATCGAAGAACTATTTTTAGAGCACTATTCACTGATGAAGCCCAATTTACAAGGGACGGAGTCTTTAATTCTAGAAACTCTCATGTATGGGCAGATGAAAACCCTCATTCGTTGCGATTGGCCAATTCTCAACGAAAGTTTTCAGTGAATGTTTGGTGCGGCTTAATAAATAATCATTTAATTGGACCACATATTTTCCCTCCCCTAACGGCTGTTGTGTATTTGGACTTTCTACAAAAAATTTTACCGGGCTTATTAGAAAATGTAAATTTAAGAGGCATATGGTTTCAACACGATATGGGGCACCTGCACATTTTGGAATTGATGTTCGAAATTATCTCAATCAACAATTTGCTGATCGGTGGATTGGACGCGGAGGACCACATCCTTGGCCAGCTAAGTCGCCAGACTTTAATCCAGCCGACTACTTTTTGTGGGGGCATCTAAAACAAAAAGTTTACAGTGTTCCAATCGAAACTAGGGATCAATTAATAAATAGGATAAATTTTTATTGCGACGAGGTTAGACAAAACCTTCAAATGATTCACCGCTCAATTGCAAACCTACAAAAGCGTGCACAAAATGTAGAGACACCGGTGGTATGCATTTTGAAAACATTTTGTAGCTTTTAAGACGTTATTGTGTTAGGGTAGATTTTAGTTTTTTTTGGGCTACTGTGTGTTTTATTAGTAGAGATAGTTTAATTTTTTTTTAAAGTCAATCATTGAAATAATTTTATACTTAGTTAAAAGCTTTAATACAGATACCGCTAAAAAAAGGGGTATGTACTATCTAAAGATTTAAATTTCGTACATAACATTTAGTGTGCCATTCAAGATGGTGGCATATTTTTGTTCACAAATGAATGTAGTTTAGGAAAAAAATTCAAAAATACCGAATTCCGATGTACAGGGTGTCTCAAAACTAACCCCCCTCCCCTGTGTGAATTGGCTGGATACGGCCCTGGAACTTTGCTACTTTTCAAACGTCAAAAAGTTATGATATACCAAGAGTGTTTGTCTACAAAATTTTAAAAAAATCTATTAAGCAATTTAGGAGATACAGGGTGAACAAATTTTTACCAAAATACGAAAATCACCCTGTATCTTGGTAATAAAGCCGAATTAATCAATTTAAATATCCATTTCGATATACCCTAGGGATACCCTATACACCACATAAGTATGTACAGTGTACATATATATATATATATATATATATATATATATATATATATACATATATATATATATATACAATGTGTCCCAAATTTGGCTTACATGCATTGCTATCTCGTAAACCGCTATAGCTACAGGGTGGGTTAAATTAGGAAAGTTTTAGAGAATTTTATTACAAATTTGATGACGTTTTGAAGTTTAGGATATCTTTTGTGGTTTTCAAGATAATTGGGAAAAATCAAAATGGTGCATTTTCAACTTTTGCCCGTAGCTTCTAAACGACTCGTATTATGGTTTTATGGTTTATACATTATTAGGGCACTTTTATTAGAGGAACATTATGCAGGTAAAACGAAGTTTCTAGCTTCAATTGTTTTTGAGATATTGGCATCAACTTTTTATTTTCTTACCGACGCCATATTGGATTATTGTATTTTTGGAAAGATCTTTTTAAGAGCTTTCCAATGATGTATAACAAGGTAAGATTATTATTTTTCTTAAGCTCTAAAAACCAAAATAATTGTTTTTTTTTTAAGTAGGCTTTGATTACGCATGGCGGCCATAATGAAACAAAAGATTGCCGCATGTCAACAATCATTTTGTGTTCCTGAATAGTACTTGTTATCATTTTCTCATTGTGCCGAGTTTTTACAAAGTTTATTTGAGTTTCTTATACTACTTAAAATGGAGGGTAATTATTCCAACGAAGAGAATTTGGATATGATAGAACTTTATTTTAAAGCAAATAGAAATACACAAGCAGCTGCGCGTTCATACGAAGAACAATTTCCAGACCGACATCAACCAAGCCAAAGGCATTTCAGATTTCTAATTGTTAACCTGTTAGCCTACGGGTCTTTTTTGAAACCGAAACCAAAGACCTATTCAATAGATAATGAAGCAAGAAACGCAGCTATAATAGAAAGTGTCAGGGACAACCCAACAACCTCAGTAAGAAAGATTGAAGAACAAACGGCAATTCCCAAATCAACCGTCCAACGAGTCTTGAAAAAACTTCACTTTCATCCCTATAAACCTACTATTGTACAGGGTCTTCAGGTAAATGATTTTGCTAGAAGAATCACGTTTAGTGAATGGTTCATCAACAAATGCCAGCAAATACCCAACTTTCATTCTAAAGTACTTTGGACAGATGAAACACGATTTACAAACTGTGGAATTTTCAATAAACATAATACTCATTACTGGGGCACCGAGAATCCTCATAATTTAGAAAAAGACGTTTACAAACAAAATTTGGGTTCAATGTGTGGTGTGGCATTATAGGTAATTCCAAACAATGCACTTCTGCTTTAAATCACTCATAACAATTTGTATTTTAGATAACCGTTTGATTGGGCCGTTCATTTTCCAAGAAAATTTATCGGGTAACAGATATTTGCAACTATTACGGGAACAAATTATTCCAGAAGTTATAAATTCTGTTCCCCCAAACGACCTGCAAAATATTTGGTTCCAACAAGATGGCTGTCCGGCTCACGGTACCAGAGAGTTGATGGCGGTCCTCAGAAATACTTTCGGGGAAAATATTATCGCTAATAATGGCCCTGTTGCTTGGCCGGCAAGGTCACCGGATATTACTCCTCCCGATTTTTATTTATGGGGATACGCAAAAAATGAGGTCTACGAATTTTCTCCGCCAGAAAGTCTCAGAGAGCTAGAAGACAGAGTCCGAGATGTTTTTGCTAATATTAACAGGAACACCTTAAGAAGGGTTACACGGAAGGTATTGGAGAAATGTCAAAAATGTGTGGAAAATGGAGGGAGGCATGTGGTGTAACTTATATTTTTTTTTATGTGTTAATTTAAATTTAGTTTAGGTATTTTCAATAGTGTGATAGTTACATTTTAGTCAATAGGTATTCACTGTTAGTATAATATCTTAGTTGAAAATCTGAAACATCGATGGTTGAATTAATATTTTTACCCATAAGCTAACAGGTTAACAATTAGAAATCTGAAATGCCTTTGGCTTGGTTGATGTCGGTCTGGAAATTGTTCTTCGTATGAACGCGCAGCTGCTTGTGTATTTCTATTTGCTTTAAAATAAAGTTCTATCATATCCAAATTCTCTTCGTTGGAATAATTACCCTCCATTTTAAGTAGTATAAGAAACTCAAATAAACTTTGTAAAAACTCGGCACAATGAGAAAATGATAACAAGTACTATTCAGGAACACAAAATGATTGTTGACATGCGGCAATCTTTTGTTTCATTATGGCCGCCATGCGTAATCAAAGCCTACTTAAAAAAAAAACAATTATTTTGGTTTTTAGAGCTTAAGAAAAATAATAATCTTACCTTGTTATACATCATTGGAAAGCTCTTAAAAAGATCTTTCCAAAAATACAATAATCCAATATGGCGTCGGTAAGAAAATAAAAAGTTGATGCCAATATCTCAAAAACAATTGAAGCTAGAAACTTCGTTTTACCTGCATAATGTTCCTCTAATAAAAGTGCCCTAATAATGTATAAACCATAAAACCATAATACGAGTCGTTTAGAAGCTACGGGCAAAAGTTGAAAATGCACCATTTTGATTTTTCCCAATTATCTTGAAAACCACAAAAGATATCCTAAACTTCAAAACGTCATCAAATTTGTAATAAAATTCTCTAAAACTTTCCTAATTTAACCCACCCTGTAGCTATAGCGGTTTACGAGATAGCAATGCATGTAAGCCAAATTTGGGACACATTGTATATATATATATATATACGTATATACAAGCTGTACTAGTTAAAATAGTTTTATTAATAAAGACAGTCCTACACGTCTCAATGTGTTTCACTTTAAAAATTGTCTTCATGCATTTCTTTTGTAGCAGCATAAAAATCAGATTCCACAGAGTTTCCCCTAAAAATGATACCATATCAAAGGCGTGATATGCTGACAAGGCCCCATCAACATTGATTGTGTTAACAATAACCCTGAGAGCGTAGCAAAAATGAGCAACGTTTCCAGTAGCAAGTAGGTCTATGTGCGATTTCCAGTCCAGTCTTCGATCTATCTGGGCTCCTAAGAATGATAGGCTCTCCAGTGATTCCACTCTTCTGTTTTCATATTCGATTGAAATGTTGTGTTCAACACGGCTTCCAAATGAGAGATGTTTAGGTTCACAAGAACATTTAGCATACTAACCTCAGAATCTTTTATACTATCTGCTAAACACGCTACCGAGGTGTCATCGACAAACAATACCATATGATTAGAAACAGCATCTATTATCACATCATTTGTATAAATGGTGCAGAGAAGAGGACCCAGAATTGATACTTGTGGAACGCCCTTTGGCACAAAAAGACAGTCAGACATCACTTATGTCATTCTCAATCACTCGTTGACTCCGACAAGTAAGATACGATTTAAAAAGCTGCAAAGCAATACCTGTGATACTATATAACTGCATTTATTCCAGCAGTATTTCATGATCCACACTGTCAAAAACTTTAGACAGGTCAATACATAGGATCGATGTTATTTTGTTATTTTTAAACGATTCTATGGTGGATTTCATTGCTTGGTAAATTGCAGTTGTTGTTGACTTTAGAAGCCATTTTGCTGCTCTGCAAGGATGTTGTACCTCTCTAGTTATCAAGCTTGTCCATGTCGCCTTTTTTGTGAATGAGTCTTATCCAAGCCTCCTTCAATGCCTCAGGGTAGATGTCAGTAACAAATGATAAGTTAATTATATGAGCCAATGGAAAAGCTATGCTCTCTAATACTTGCTTTAAAACCGAGACCAGAATCTCATCACATTCATAGTTGTTTATGTTTATTTATGTCAGGATATGCAGTTGTAAAAAAAAATTCACCTGACTAAATTAAACTAAGAACTTTTTCTGTAAGTTTTTAAAGTTTTAAAGCAAAGCAAAAACGACTTGAAATCTTTCAGCTTACCATGTTAAAAAGTCACTTACAACATTGTGTTTCTTTTAGCAATAATACCCCGCATCCAATTTGTTCTAAAATAAAGTCCGTTCTTAAGTATTTTACCCTAAAAAGCCCTTTATTAAAAAGCCGGGCTTACAATGGCGCCACTCTGAAAAACGTAAAATACCACAAAAAATACGTCATTAGGGATACTTATCAATGCTCAAACTGCACCTCCGGCACTTTTTTAACATTTCCAAACACTTTCAGCTACATCTTTATGAAAATTCCAAAATTCTTGGGCACTCTATGGTTTCTACACTAACAAATCCAATATATAGGGGCACATTATCCACTTTTTGTGATAAAAAATGCATTCAAAAGTGTTAATTAATATTATCATTGTTTAAAGGTTATAACTAATTTTATTAGATCTTCGAGTATGCCACGAAAACGACATATTAGACTAATATTATTTTACTACTAAAATGGGAAACGATCTTATCTAAGAACCCCAAACGACTCGAATTTTCTCGTACCAAGGAGAAATAAAAGAATTTTTATTTTATCGAAAAAGTCAGAAAACCAACGAAATATATTAAACATCCCGAAGGACTGTCGTCTGGGTGAGAGACGACGAGCCGGTAATTAATGAGATCCCGGGGCTGACACTACCCTCAGGACATCATTCCGGTTTGTTAATATAACGAGGATATATAATCAATTTTTGCATTTTTTCGTAACTTTTTAACACCCTCCATAAGATCCCTTAAAAACTCTGAAATATGAATGGCATATTTGATATTTAGAAACGTTAAAAATTCTCGGAAAAAGCAGGGAAGGGAGATAAGGTTAAGCATTTACCTAATTGAAAAATATCGTTAGTGAAACTCAATTTAAAAAGTACTGGAAAACGTTAAAAAATATATTTACAAGTATTTTTGTATCTGTGCTGATAGATTATTATTTCGGATGGAGGTTAGATATAATTTATTTCGCCAGCTATTAAATTTTAGTTATTTTCAAACAACAGACAAATGTTTTAACATTTATAAAGCTTTAAAAGCTGTCAGGCAGAGTATTCGTGTTTGTGAAAGGAAGTACCTAAATGTTTCTGATCAGATTTTTTTCCTTAATGTGACCTTCTAATTGCCAAAATCAAAAATAATATAACTCACTTTATTAATATAAAAAAGCCGAAACTTATAAATATTATAAATTAGATTTTTACAAAAATGTTACCAGGTAATCCCCATATGACTGACTAGGCCACAGAATGAGACCGACATAATTTAGAAAACATGTTTTTTAGCATCTAGGAACGCTAAATTGTGAAGTTATGTATAAAAACCGTAAAATATATAAATTTATTTTTTTGGAAAAATGCGATATACCACAAGATGATACACCACTTACGAGCTATTTCTTATAAAACAATGTAGCTGTGTTTAATAAAATGTAAACTAAAGAATTTAAACATAAAACATACCAAAACCACTAGTAAATATTCAAAGTATTTAAATTAAAATGAGCATGCTACAGCAGTATTTTTCTAAATGCCAAATTATATTACTCTGAACAAAACTAGTTATTTAATATTACTTTCCACGATAAGGTACACTATTATTCATTATTTAAAGGCTCATTCTAAAATGTCATATTTAAATGAAAAGTATATTTTTCCTAAAAACGTTTTAATAAAATACGTTCTAATTTTAATGTTTTCGAGACAGGCCGATACTAAATCCTACGTCGCAGAATTTACCCTGACAAAATTAAAATTGAAGTTTTTTTCTTTTTTTAATTTTGATTTCTAAATATTTATTTAGGCGAACGCCGCCTTGTCACTCAGACGCCCCATTAACGCGACTCTCTTTAGTTTATTTTTTCGAGGGGAAGATATTTTTAGTTTGTTATTTTAAGTGATGCAAACCCTATCGGGGGAGAAAATTGAAAGATAAAAACGTAATAAGCGTGGAGACGATGTAGGACATTTGGGCGCGTCCACTTGGACGCGGTCGACTTGGCGGCCTAGAAGAACTGAGCGCCAGGTTTTTGGCCCGGCAAACTTGGGCGCAAAGAAGTGAAAGTTTTTGATTCGTATATTTGATTGGTTTATAATTTTAATGTGGTTTTATCGACGAACCTGGGTTAACCTAACGCTAAAGGGACAGAGCTACCTAATATATAGGTTTTATTACTTCTTTTAATATAGACTGGGATCCGCACTTTTATCAAATAGAAACCAGACAACTTTATTTCGATCTTTATCCTTATCCATATCGCAATATCCAAGGTACCTTGCACAAAATACTCGTCCACAGTACCATTATTATAAAAAATAGTTTAGTGCCCACAGGACAGTTATCGGAGGGGACCCAAAAAGCTTGAAACAAAGATTGCCGGAGGTCTAGAGAACATTATACTCTCTTGAAGCTTTAGATTTAATAATTAAGCCAGATATATAATTGCTTCATCAATAAAAGAAACTAATGTAATTATGAACCATGAAAATCAGGACTTAATTTTAAGCTTTTCTGATTATGAAAATGTTAATGATGATTTTCCTGATGATTAAAGTGATATGGTTCTTAACCAGTGTACATGTAAATTGGTGTCGTTATTTAATTTGTTTATAACATGCAAAAGTTTATACGTTTTAAATAGATTTGGCAACAGGCTAACTTTCAATAAATTAATGATATTTTTCAGTGTTTTTTCACACTTAGCAAAATATTTTTGCTAGTTACTATATATCTTTACTATATATCGTTGAAAGTGTTGTAAATTTGTATCTAATACATTGATTTTGTTTGTTCAATCTTATTAAAAAATCCCTTAAGTAGGATTTCAATAAGTGACCTTTAATAACTGCTTGGCTTGCTGGTAATATACTGGTTACTGACTGATAATTATTTTATATAGATAGGTTAATTAATTTTATCATGTCAAATAAAAATTAAGAAACATATTTTCTGAAAACCGTATTATTTAAATTAAAATTTTATATTAGAATCGGTTTAAAATAGACTATATAGATACTAATTTTAAAAATGAATAAAACATAATTCAAATTAATTATAATATATTTAATATTATATGTAGATTAGTAATTTCGTAAAAATGTCTTATTGTTTTTATAAGTAGTAATAAAAAGTAAATATATTTTACGGTCTTTAATATCATCAGTATCATAATTCTATTGGATGTAAATGAAATCGATCATTTTTGTTAATATTGTTATAATAGGACAAAATAATAATCTATTCTATACAAAATTGAAGTCCTATTCCCTAAAGGTCTACAAAAATGGCTTAATATGATCCCATAAAAACTAATTTAGATGCAATTTAATAATTAGAAAAGCATATAACAAGTTTTGGAATTTTATGCACTTGTGTATCTATCGATACATTGTGCGTCCTCGCTCCCATGTGTTACCACACCCAAACGCCTCCGGGCACAAACGTTTCCGCACCCATAAGGCCGTGGGTAGGCGTCCATGTCCAAATGTCTGGACCCGGAGTCGGGGGTTTTTAACTTAGTTTTTACACAACACAATGTGTCTTAAAATAGCGTTAATTATAAGATAAGTCATTAACAAAGAACTATATAGATTCATGAAGTGTGTTGCTTGTGTGAGTGAAATTATATAAGAGAGAAGGTGAATTTGCCGATTTTTTTAAAATTTGTTTTAACACATTATAAAGCCGCTATTTTGTACTGCAATGTTTGATTATTACCAAAAAGTTACCATTCCATCCCCATATGACATTATATTTTGGCCAAAAATTAAAGTCAACAAACATATTAATTTTTTTTTAATTGCAATGGAAAACATTCTAATAATTCTTCAGGTGATGGTGAATAGAACATATAGTTTACAGTGGTGATAATTTTAGAATTTCCGTTCTAGGCTTCTGGAAGATAAAATAATGCCGATGACCGAGTTAGTTTAGCGGGCACGTGAAAGTTAACCTGAGCAAAATTTAATAACTATTTTGTATTACTATTAGTCTTGTTTATGTTGGTTGACCTGAGATAGTAGATTAAAAGCAGACATTTTAATATTTACTAACTGTATGATGGTGAGACCCTTCAATTCTAAAAGTCTGGAATCTTAAAAACGTATACCATACCTTCTCCAATTTGTCGATATGCACTTAATTAGGACGCCAAAAAAAAGCGGCATACTCTAACCTACTACCACTAACTCGGGAATAAAACTACTAATTACTGGAATATTAAATCTAGCATAAGGTTTCAGGTGACTTAAACTCCCGAGTGGATTATTTAGAATGACCCACATTTCGATAACACTTTTGCATTAGTATATTCAATATGATGCATAAATGAAAACTTCTTATTAAATATGACTCCTAAGTCTCTAGAGTGTTTAAACCATTTGCGAATAACACCGTGCAAACGATACTCATACTATATAGAAGTTCTACTTCTACTGAGTAACAAATTACATTTATCGATGTTGAGGGGCAGTTTCATTTTTCATACCATTGACTAAACTACCTCATCAAAGTAGTCAACTGCGCGTAGTACTTTTAAATCGTCAGTATAAAGTAAACAGTTATTATTCACACCGATAACGGTATCATTTGTAAATGTGTTAAAAAATAAGGAACCCAGGACAGACCCGTGCAGGATGCCCGATGCAAAAAAAGTGTCTGCGATATGACTACGATACTGTACAAATTGGGAAGATTTCAAAGGTAACTTTGCAAAAATTAGTAGTAATATAGCAGATAGAATACCGTGATTAGGACGGTCAAACGCTTCAGAAAAATCCATGTAAATAACATTAACCTGAGTATTACAATCCAAGTTGTCAGATATGTACAAAACCATGCTGTTGATCAGTTAGAAGAGGGGCTGCATAAAATATAGCTGTGTATGAATGAGAAATTCAAATAATTTGCTAAAAATTTATATTGTAGCAACAGGCAGACGGTAATCTGTTTTACTCCTATTATCCTTTTCAAAGACTAAACGGGTTTTTTAGTTTCTCCATATATCTGGAAAAGTGCAGTTTTGTATACAAAAATTAAAAATAACTGATAACAGGTCCAGAGGTAAATCTACCTTTTAGTTTTTACCTTCAGTTTCAGTGGTTTCGGGCATTATGTTAAACAATGAAAATAGAAAGTGACAAATGTTTAAATCCTACGTGTGTGTGTATACTCAGTAGATGTTATAGAACATTGTAAAGGGCAAAGTTCCGCAAAATTTTCTAGAATGTATGTAGGTCCTGGCCCTGGCTGAGGATTAGTTTAAAATTTTATTTTTACATTAAGTAAGGTTGGTAGGATATGGTAATAAGATTGTTTTACAGTCAGCCTTATTATTCTAAAAACTTCAAAGTAATTTATAAGAGAGAAATAAAAATAAAAATAAAGGTAAATCGAGAAGCAGCTGTAACAGAACCAGATCCCTGCGGGAAGTGGTACTAAAACAAAGGAGGCCTAATAGGTGGCGTATAATTATCGAACTGATAATTCGATAATATAATCGAAGTGTGCAGAAATAAAACCTAACCGAAAAATAAGGGTCTAGTAGCAATCCCGCTGCGCAATTGACTCTGCTATGACGTTTGTGGTACCGTAGTGGTGAAATCCTGGAGAAGATTTGAAAAAGGACGGGTAGAAGTGGCGAGGAGCGCGACAAGAAAAATGGGCGACAGTGGTGTAGCATTTCAGATCGCGTGAGCGTCGCTTTTCCAAACGACCTCTGTAACTATTAAAGTACCTAGGATAATCGACTTTTATACAGAGCTTAGACAGTTGAAAGCCTGCACTGTTTTCTATTGTTTTACTGTGTGGGTTTTGTTTTCCCGTTTAACAAACAGATCAGTGTTATTGGTTTATCGATCTTCTGTGCTTCAAGGACTGGGTTCTCAGCTGAACTTTACGCTGCTTTTTAACAATGGTTGGAGAGAAAGAGAGACTATTGTTTTTGGGACTTGCTTAAACTTGTTCTGTTTTTTGCGCGGCTACTAGTCCATTTGCACTTAATAATTAAGTGTCCGAGGCTTAGTCAGGGCTAGGGCGACCCCCCCCCCCCAGATGATTTACACCATCCCTTTAATTTCCACACTGAGCGGTTAAGTCTTCCGCCTCCCTCCGAAGAAAAAGAGCTAAACCGAACACGTGGAACCACTAATGTTAAAAACACTGCCTTCCACGAGGCGATTCGAAAATGTGGACTATTATTTTTATCTGTATGGCTTAGGATTAGTCAAGGTTGGATGTCAGATAGGGCAAACTACTTGTTAATGGGTTTTTCTAAAACTATGAGAATAAATGGTTAATTTTGGAATATATCTAGACTTTTATTTCCCAAAAGAACGGAAATTTTAAGATGTATACCTGAATTTACTTTAAACACATCACATAAATTGCTGTAACAAAATAATTTAGAACCGCGGCTAAGTGGAAACAAAAGAAATCGTTTCTTGCAATTATTTGCTGGTATTTTACAAAGGACTATCTAAAAGTTGTTTTACTTAACGCATTTATAAATTGCTTCTAATTGTACGTTATATTGAGTGTGTGTTAGTAACACATAAGTAAAATGCCTCCTAAAAAAAGGTCGAATCATGACAAGAGTTTTGAGGAATTAAATTTCCCAAATAATAATTTTAACCAAACTCTAATTGAAATTGCACAGTGTATGAAAAACATAAATGTATATGATTATTATTTATTAACCTTACCTCAACCGCTTATGACAATTAGTATAATTACAACAGATACTTTTAAAAATATTAACATACATTATTTTGTATTGAGATAGATATTTTGAGAAGAAATAAACATGGTTCATAAGATAATGATACATTTGTTAGGAAAACAAAAGAGTATTTAAGTGCATCACACATTTTGTTAGTTCACTTACCTTCAACAAAAAATTGGACCTTGGTTTCTTTTTTAAACATTTCTTTTCTACTAATATAGATTTGTGAAGCGTACATAATTTTAGATTATATAAAAAATAAGCCTACTAAAAAAAAATTACAAAAATATGTAAATGATTATTGTCCGTCTAAATTAGGAACCTAAATCATACTTCTGCTAAAGTAAAACTTTTCATTATATAAATAAAACCTAACCATGAAACCCTCATGCTATTCAAAGTTATATTAGCCTGATGCTTTTGAGTCTATCTACATTTTAATATCAGTTTCAGTGAGTTAAATCAACATACAAATTTAGTTCCGCTTTTATAGTTTCGAATTTCTTTCAAAACTTTGTATGCTAAGGTTGGTCTTGTATGGAAGCGGCAGAAAACTTGATACCATATTTACTATACAGTTGCGTATTTTTACTTAATACAGATTAAATGCGGGAAAGTTTAAAATAAATGCATGGTAAACGTATTACTTTATGATATTTTGAAATATACATTGGTTACGAATGCCTATTTGACAAATAAGCTTAAAATATTAGATACAACAAAAAAATCACTTGGAGGCGGTGAAATCAAGGCTTAAAGGTGAAAAAATTATTTCTAATAGATATGTAAAACATATTGGGCCAAGATATAACTAATGTTTTATACCAAACGGGCTGTACAACGCGTAGAGATCTCCTAAATCATGGCACTATATAGTTTATAGTAACACTGAGGCAATTACAAGATTTGGCTAGCTATATAGTTACGGATTTTCACAAACTGTTCCGTCACCATCCTCTCAAATAACTCTACGAGTTAGATTTTTCTATCTTTATATATCATGCGCTTCATAGAAGAAAGTTAATAGAGTCTGTATTAATAGGAAGATACTACTGAAAGTGACATATTTTGAATGTATGATCAGTTTTAGTTAATAAGATACTGACCTTCTTTATTGATAAAAATAACAATGTTTTTATTTACAATACAATCCATTGGATCCATTTTACTTACATGAATTATGAAAAACCATATTTACTCTCTTGTTTCTTGTAAAATATCAATACAACAATTTGAGAACATTTGAACTAGTAGAAAGTTTCAGCTAACATAGATCTTCTTTTATCATTTATTAAAGTTATTTTTTTTTAATGTTTACTTTATATGAAATGTTAAACGGATATTTTCCTGACGGTTTCTCATTATTTTAAACGCATTAGTAATCTGAAATGAAATTGAACATCATAACAATACAGTTAAATATACGCTTTAAAATATCAAGATTTTTATGTAGATTACATCTTACATACCTCAATGTTTTATTCATAATTAATTCGATTTCGTTTTGTAAAGTATGCTTAGCTTCTCTAAATTAAGGTAAAGGAATTTTGTTTTCGTTTGATTTACAAATATTTGTAATTTGGCCCCTCTCTTCTGTTACTATGGTTTCTTATTTTTAAGCATTCAGTCAGCTTTGACAATGTCTGGTTTTCCATTTCAGGTTATAAAGTTGGTTCTGCTCAGGAGCAATTCGCCAGCTCTATTCGGGGGGACACTGAACAATACCACGTTCTGACTCTCTTATACTAGTAGAGCCAGCAGTGCGTACCACTGTAATTATAACTTTATTTTATGACGTTAGGCTGGCATAAGCTTCTTCTAAAGTGAGGAAGAATGGTAGAAGGGGAATGTCAAACTTCTTAGAATTTTCTGAAGGTGATTCTCTCGGCCCCTTTTTTTTCTTAGCTCTCCTTAGAGGTGCAACATGTGTTCAGTAAGTGCCTTACTGGACCGATCTTTTTAAAGGTACTGAAAGTGTGTCCTAATCTTTTAAGGTGCAGTGTCATTAAAAGCCTAATATGGCCCTAAATTTTGATCCCGTCTTTGTTTGGTTCGACGTTTGATCAATCACGTGGTAAGTCTATTTTCAGATTAGTTTCTTGCTGTGGGCTAATTCGCAATTAACTTTTATAAACAGAATGGCGTCCTGAACTTTTTTTGGCTGTCCGTTTCTCAAGGAGCCTTTCTAGATGCCTGAAAATTCCTTTTATTGGTGACAGCTGACGTCGAAAGAGCCCTCTAGATGACTAGAGGTAAAGAAATATCCCAGAATAGTTTTGTTGTAAATAAATTGTTTTTCCACATTCCGTGTCGACTTTTTTTTAAAGACAAACAATCGTTTCAAGATATAGTATCAAGTTTATGGTGTAATTTTTGGGGTACATAAACTACGAGTTCTATAATGGTTTTGGAGTTCCTTTCTAGGTCTACGAGTATTTATTTCTTAAGTTTTATTTACAAATTTTACGTAAGGAAGCAGAAAGAAATGAAAGTAACCTATTTTTTTTTATATTTTTATAAATTTTTTGCGGCAGTGTATTGAAAGGAAAAATTAATGCATTTTTGACTTCCCTGTACGCTATTTAATTTAATTTTTATATTTACATATTTGCGTCATAATATTTCGCCGGATGTTCACAGGTTAATATAATGGTAATAACTTACTATCATATTTCATCTTTCTTCATCTTTGATATATTTTTTATTTTTACAAAGTATTTGCTTGATGTTATTTTTATTTTTTTATATCACTTTAATTGTAAAATGTAAACTAAATTTCACAATTTAATTTTTTTTATAAAACAATTCTTAAAAGAAAAACAAAAAAGGAGATCATAAGAATACAACAGTCTGCACTTTATACAGGGTTTTATTAAAAAGCCCTCCAAATCTCTATTTTAGCAGCATTTAAATATGAATATAGATATCTACCTAATTGAATCACAGTAAATTAGGTGGCGTCTCTTTTAATTTTTAAAGGAGTACCCGAGAACCTGCAACCAACATAGCTCTCCGCAAGAAGACTGGCTGCCAGTTATTTATATCGGCAAATCGATAGATGTTATGCCATAATAAGTTATGAAAAGATCGAAATAAGTTGGAAAGTGATAGTCTTCTAGGACGAACAAATTTTTTTAAAGCTGAAAATACATTTTAAAAGAAATTGAAACAAGTTAGGAAGTGGTTGGTTTGAAAAATTCGGCGGAGACGTTCTAGAAATGTTTGAGTAAAAAATAGAAAAAATTGAAAGTGATCGTAGTTCAAAAACATTGCCTTTAAATGTAATTCAAAGGAGGAATCTGTTATACAAGGTAAATCTACATTAATAGTTCTCGTGCATATTTCAATTTACAAAGTAGAACTACATTTTGCAGTTCTCGTGCCAGAAGGATTTCAGAAAGGCAAAAAAAGTTCCACAATTTAAGAGATCTACACACGGTGGAGTTCAGTGGACGCGTAGGCGGCCACGCGTCAGCTAGTCTCTATCCATAAAAGGAGCGCAGAGGGGTATGCAAAGCTCAAAATTTCGATTTGTTAAGTTGTTTGGATGTCTTTTACACCCCCTCTACCCGCATGCTTGTATCTTTTTTCGTTTTCGCATAAACGTGAACAAAACTTTTTTTTGCAATTTTCTGAAAAACTATTGGTTCTCCACATTTTTCTTGTAATAACTAAAGTTAAATATCTCGACAAAGCGACACTTTTTTGTTTGAGACTTCTTTCTGTATCTTAAAAAGTAAATAATAAAAAATTATGGTTTGGGCTTGGCTGGCTGACTTAAGGTCAGTTCTAGGTAAGTCTAGGAAAGGTTTTTGGAACTTTTTATAATAACCAAAGTTAAATAAAAATTCCAGTTTTGATGATTTTAAAATATAACAATAGCAGTTTTCTAGGCATTGATCGAATTAAGTTTTTTTTAACTTATACAATATACAGTGATGATTAAAAAACAATGGCACAAGCTACTTTTATAGATTTTTTTAAATACCTACGGCAATTTTCAATAAAAAAATACCCAGAAATGTTCTAAAAAAATCAAAAAATTTTCAATAAATTAAAAACAGTGCAATTAACAAAAAAAACTCATGGAACATGCATACAATGCATAAAAGGACACTTATCAGGTCCACTGTTGCGTAAGTGAGTTAAATGCCAAAACTTGAATTCCACTTTTTGACCTATATCTCCGAAACGGATCACATTGGATTTCTTTTTTTTTTTAGTAAATGGTACTCAATATCTAAAGAAATAAATCATACAATTTATACAATTTCTCTGTAAAAAAAATTACATAAAGTACGGAAAACAAACTGTTAACCCAGTTACGTTAAAACACTCTTTCTAGCGACGTCCAACGTCCGGTATGCTACTTTTTAAATGTCTTCTTTAAATTTGAAGCCATTACTTTCCCCGGTTTGTGATTATATAGATGAATAATATAAAGCAATATAATGCGTTTAAAATTTCTTACCCCTACCAGCAAAACAGGACCTCACCTAAAAAAAAAAAGAATTATAATTAATTTATGAACACTTTCAAGAACAAGATCTTAGAACAATATTTTTTTATTACGTCTATTTAAAAGTCTGATGCCAGTTGTACATCTCGTCAGAGAATTTTTTAAATAGAAGTCGTAACCGTTGTTGAGATTTTAAGATAGGTATTAAATAGGTTCATAACCAGCAAAATGGTTCATAATTTTATTTTTTTCTCTTCGGATACTTTAAACCAACAGGGGCCAAAACATTAACTAAATTTTCATTGTTTTCTTTGTCATATGTCCTGGTTTGGGAATAGTAAAAGAACCAAAATTAGTTCAAGACACTAAAACTTAGTTAAAAAGTTAAAAATCGACAATTTTCCTTCCTTTCCTTTTATTAGGAATAGGGAGATGTGACCCAATTTATTTCCGCAGTGATTTTGTAACACATGTACATATACTGTATTTTCAAACATTTTTATTCCACCATATTCAATTCGTATATTTTCGGATATTTTACCAGTTTTTACCTAAGCGACACGTGATTTTTGGGCATAATTTAAAATAAATTAAGTAGTTTTTATACTGACTTTTGAAAGACCGCCCTTTTGTTCCGTCATTTTGAATTCGTACTATCTTAATCCTATATCACATTTAGTTTTTGTGCAAAATTCAAAAGTCCATTGAACAAGAAGATTTTTTATAATAATTATTGAAACATTTTATTTGTTCCTTATTTTATTCCATAATCTTGAATTCGTGTCACAGTTTCTCTCATTTATCTCTATATCATACTTAATGCTTGCCCAAAATCTGAAATTAATCTAATAACTAGTCCTTTCAGGTAGATTTTTTAAATATTTTATTAGGCCTCCATCTTCGATTCGTCCAAAATATTACCAGTTCAGTTCTATGTAACACTTTATTTTTTTGTATGGAACTGCGCCTCGTTTTATTTTTACCCTTAGCCAATTTCGATAGAAGGGACATACATTATGATCAAAAAGTAAATTTAAATGTTGGAACAGAGAGTAAAATAGTATTTCAACATCGAAAAGGATAGGTTTAAGATTCCACAAGTAAGCACAACATTTTACCTATGTTATTGTTTCCCTAATCCAGGCGAAGAGCCTTAGAGGCGTCAGGATGGTCCCAGTTCAATGGTAGATAATTGTTACAACCACATCACTATTACTAAAATTTCTAGTAGTAATCCCGTATTATAGGTCAATAAGCTACAACAAGACTGCAGAAGCAGAATAGGCTGCACCCTAGGGCTCAAGAGCTTGCTAGAATTTACCGAAGAAGTATTGGCCGAAAAACGGGAGCTTGCAAACTATATGCCGTAACAAGATGGCGATGTATGCCAGAACTGTTCATCTTGATGTAATATGCTGTATGGTTTCCGGGATATGGAAATATCTATGACCTATCGGGCATCTAGGCCCCATTATTATGATCTTTTAAGACTTATTTCAAATAATATTAATAATAATAATTATTATTATAGCTGTCGATAAACTTGCTAGGAAAACAAAACTGGACGACATCACTATTTCAAATAATAACGTGCGTGAAAACCATACTGAAAAAATTGTAAAATTCAGAAATTTAGAACAGCATATTATAAAATAAGCAGCCTGAGGAGAATGGAAATGGCCCGGACAATACAAATAATTATATCGACAACTGGTGTTATCCCGAAGAATCTCCTGAAGAATATCAAGGCATTTTAACTGAACGGCGATATATATAAGAATATGCAAAAGGCGGTACTACTTCCGACAGCCAGTACGTATTTTACGATTATATATTGGACCTATTCTTCCCCGCGGTTAAGACTGGATTTATTATTATTTTTAATTCACCATTTTTTGAGTAATCTGTGTTGCTAAGGGAAGTCGGGCACAAATTGTGCCAAGATTTAGCTCAGTTGCTATCGCCGAGAAAATACTTGCATATCCTTGTGAATAACGAAATGAGAGTTGATTTCCTTGAATCCTATTTCTAGAGTCTCGGTAATAAGAACAACGCTTGATATTAACAGTGGCACAATTTTAGCTGACTGTATTCTCCATAGTTCTTTCACCTCTCTTCGAAGAAATTAATACTTTTCTACCTTTCCATCATATGGATACAGCATTATGGTCATTCGGTACGCAGATATCGATAAGGTAAGTGATTTGTTTTTGTCAACTATAGTAATATTTGATCTATTATGCTACACTGTGATATCTATAGGGATTGTTTTCTTCCAATACAACCTAAACCCATATGTAGTAAGTTTGCTGTAAGAGATCATCCAAATCACGTCCCACTCTAAGGTGTTTATGTTTGATCCCGACTTGGTCGTGTCTTTCAATATAACCCATCCTAACCAAATTTGGGCAGCTATATATGATGTATTCTATCGTAATGTAGTCTACATCTAATGTATTCAATATCTCAGTAACGCAGTGTATATTTCATAGCTTCTAGTTCTAACGACTTGGTCTTGAATAGCAACTACAAATCTCTCGGTTTCTGGATTTAGTTTTCCCTCAGTTAGCCAAGATATTTACTCTTTCTTTCTTGTCAATATTCTCATTCTGTAGGGCATTATTATTATTATTATTGTTATTATTTTTTTTGTTGTCTCACAGTATTCCTGTGGATGAATTTTATACTGACGGGATTATACCAAGTCAGTACAAAAAAAGAACAAAACAAAGGAAATGAGAAAAAAACCATTGTGTATTAAGAAATGATCTAACGATACTACATGTTTTCAAAATTACCGATTTCTGGATGTCCCTGTGAATGTCTTTATTAAGTCCTAATTGAGCCAAATGCGGTGTAAACGTTGTTGGGGTGAGGACTGTTACCGACATGACGAGAGGAACCATGATGACTTTTTCCTGTTTCCGCAGCCTTTTTATATCCATTGCCAAATCTCACTGTATTTCGCTTGGATGTTCTCGTCGTTGGGGACAGCCTTGTCAATTAAATAAGTAATCGTTTCTTTTTTGGATTGAAATGTGATATTGGTTCTGTTTGCTGCGATTGTTTTATCTGTGTGGATGTTAATGTCCCGGTAGAGCTTGTAGTCTTCGTTTTCAAGTATGGATATTAGTGTATAATGGTAGTAAGGGCCTGTGTTCTCCGTTAGTTTGTATGTTGTTGCTAATGCTTGATGAACGACCTTCGCTGCTGAGTTGTGTCTCGCGGTGTATTCACTTCCGGCCATTTTTGTACATCCACTTGTTATGTGATTGATCGTTTCTCTCTGCTGGTGACATTTCTGCCTGAACACCTGGTCTGAGAAAACACTCCACGGAAAGCAAGACAACATACATACAAAGCTTTCATATATGTGGCTACAAGAAGGGCAGCTGTTTCCCTAAACAGAAGGCCCATCCCGGATGTACGCATCAAAAGGAGTGGGCTGGTTTCTATTAGTCCTGTAGGAATTTTCTCACTATGTGAGAAAGTGAAGTACTGAGCAAGACTGCATTCTGGATGTCGATGAAGAAATTAGTATGCAGTCCTATGATTTTCAGGTTCGGCTCTAACGTTTTTGTAATTAGTCTAGTTGATGATATGAAGATCGGTATCACATGAACCTTATTCAGTCGCCACATCTGCTGTATCTCGATGGCCAGCTCTCTTTTATTATTTTTATTAATAATAATATTATCATTATTAATATTACTGTCATTATTATTAATATTATTTTCATTATTATTATTAATTTCGAAAATAAATCTGTACTTTTTTAGACTGTAAGTATATAGAGATTGTAATTTGAAACGTAACTAAATCAGCCAAGAAACAAAGCCAAACAAGGGGTAACAGAGCTGCATAAAATTTACTACCACGTCTGGGTACGTGTGTCGAACGAAAATTCATTTTCTCGTGTCGTTGCTGTATGGAAACTGTATTTCCTATATTGCAAATCAAAGCTGCATTACGAACCCAAATAAGGTAGCGAGATTTTGAATTTATGTCGTCTGGAGGTCGCAAATGTTTTCTTCCACCGGTGTAGTAATAGGATTCACCTTCTGGCGTGTAAGTTATGTGACTGAAATAAGTACTTCGTCATTCTGAGATGTATACATTAATATACATCCAAATATTCTCTCATTAGGCGTATAGTGCTTAATTTTCATTTAATGATGTAAATTATTTTATAGTGTACTATCAGGAAGATCAATCAATATACAAATATAATTCGTAATCACAAGGTTAATTAAAATTTTAATGTATGCTTTTATCATTCATGTTTCCAAATTCCTCCGACTTGACCCCAAAATGTTATTCTGTGTTTTTCCAGTAGAGTAGAAATTTTAGTCCCACAATATTTACTTTTGATCTTGTAGTAAATACTTCGGAAGCGGGTTTAGAAATTTGTATAGTTGTACACCCCCTGTTCGAGAGAAGAAGGGCAGCCTCACAAACAAAGAGAGAAAGCAAAAATAGTGCATGTTTGTCATGTAAAATTATTTACCAAACTGTTCACCTACTGGAACATTTAGGTTTATAGGTTCTATACAAGCAAATGAGAGGGGGTCAGTAGAGTTTTATTTAATAAAATATTTTGAATAAATATTGCTATATTATAAACCTTAGAAAAAAATAAATATTATTTATAAGGAAATATTACTTTGAGATAAATACTATTTCGTAATATGTAAGCAGCAATAATAGGGTAGGATCCCAGTCACCCCAAACCTATTTTATATTATCAAACCAAAAATTTCTTCTATATGGGTATTTTAGTAGCTATGAAATAATAGGTTTTAGCTAGCTCGAGTCAGGCAGGCTTTCGCAGGTAAGAGGTACCTAAAACGTGAAAAACTGCTCTTATTCGTTCCTTTAAAGCTTCGACCTTAGGGGTGTATTTACTTTTTAACTAGCCCCACGGGAAAAAATCCAAGGGGGTTAAGTCAGATGACCTTGCAGGCTATTCAATTTGACCACGTCGTCCACCTGTTAAGCTTCACATGAGTTTTCATGGCTGTATAAAGCAGACTATCATGTCATATTTGCAAAATGTTGATAATTTTCATTTTCAGCTATCGTAGAAAGTACAAAATTAAACACAAAATATAAAAATAGATAGGTCTTCATAAGGAGTTAGCCAATGATCGTTCATTGTTATTATACTTCTAATACTTTACTCACCAAAAGTGTCCTATAGGGACACATTTTCTGAAATTATGTAAATAAAAAATTTTGATTTATAGCTAAAAATTAACAGCTCATGGCAAAAATCTGACCACGCCACTGGATTCTACGAAAAAAGTTACGTTGCGGAATAAAGTAGATACGAGGGCGTTTCCAAATACATTATTTTCAATTTCGCCCTGTATCTCAAAAACAAAACAGGCTATGAAAATTTCATTTCACAAAAAAGTAACATATTATTGCGAAAACCGCAACTCTCCATCTTTACTCGTAAGTATTATACCTGGTAATGTAATGTAAAATAGGACATCCTGTACACTGATTGGTCGATAATTTGAGGTTTTCTAATTAATTTTTTTTAATTGTGTTCATAATCATTGCAAAACAACGGTGGTCAATACTACATTTAGTTTATGCTTGTAGAAGTTTTACAAGTGCACACATAAGAATATTATTTGATATTGAAAATGATTATTTTTTATTTCTTTTGAAACCAAGAAATCTGCTTTGTTTGTCAATCGAACTTCAAAAAATTCTGTCGGTCAAAAAACAGGAAATTAATTTCTTAGATAATTCAATAGCATCCACTTAATGTACTATTAAATTATTTATAAAGGTTAATCTTCGTCTACATGTGGGCTCTAAGTTATTCTAAGGGTCAAAAACTTCTACTTTTTAAATTACAAGTTATTAAAATTTAAGACAAAATAAATCCCTCATATCAGCAATGTTTATTTACTGAAGCCCTTGTAAAGATTATAAAGAACTTTACGAAATGCTAAAAACGTACGATACGAGGTTATCTCACGTTTTAAAGATTTTTGGTCATCTACTCTAAAATTGTATATAGAAGCAGTTATATATACTAAGTGAGGTGCAGTGACGTTTAATAGACGTTAGATAGAGCTAAACATTATTTTAAAAAAACTGTATTACTTTTAAGCCCATATAAATCTTTAAAGTATTAGTTACACTAATAAGATATTCAAAGGAAAAATTATAATAAGCCTCAAACCTAAATAGTTTCCGAATTTTAATGAGATTAGTTAGGTTCTATTGCTTGTTAAAATTTTGATGTACAAATAAAATATCCAACACAATATAACATTATATGACGCACAATTTATTATTGTATTAGTTAATATATCCTATACTTTGGCATGTAAAAAAATTGCTTAAGTTTGGAAAGACAAAAGTCAAAGTTTAAGAATAAGATATAAATTTTAGATAGCATTTTTGATGTTTGACTAAATATTTCTAAAACTTTTCGAACTGGTTTTAACCGCCGACCAAAAAGAAACTCACGTATATCAGTTTTGCGATTACGCGCCGAACAGATACAAACATTTTATTTTCAATTTGTACCGAAGTCAAACATACAACACTCAAAATTTATGCTCGTATAGCAGTCCGCTTGAAGGTGGCTTCTATATTTGTGGCTTCTACCGTCGTATATTCCGAAATGTAACGTCCTTTTATTCGGTTTGGTTATGCCGTTTTGATTTACAGTGTTTTATTTTTATCGAACTTCTGTTTAGTCAAAAGTATTATAAAAAGTTTATAAAACATTTTTTTGCAACGAGTATGACAATGTGGGCTTTGGTTAAAGTTTTTTGTCTTTCAGAATAATTTAGCCGATTTCAAGTATTAAAGCGCCTACGGTTTTTCATATTAAGCCAGTTTGTTTCCATTAGTTTATCTAAAATATGCTGCTGGCGTCGTATACCACAAAAAAGGCGAGTTTTGGGCAACCTGTGTCCTTCAAGCCACCTGAATCAACGAAACGGCCTTAGATAGAGTCAGCGAAATTAAATTTAGAAAGTACAATAGATTCAAATAAGATAATTTTAGATAAAATATTTCGTACACCATACATCATTTTTAAGTTAGTATAAGCAACGCGAATACAGCTACTAATATGACTTCGAAACTTGAGGTCCGTATCCAAAACTAAACCGTGGTGTTGAACCTCATTAGTACATGGCACCTCTGTATTACCTACCCTGACTTTTATTTCAGTATTAAGTGACTGTTTCATATTCGTCGAACCGAATATTAACAAACTTGTTTTCGAGGGATTAATTTGAAGGCATTGCTTAGACGCTGAATTATTAAGATTATCCACATAATTTTAGTTAAACAAGATGCAAGGTCGCTGGGTACAAAAGAAAGATACATTTGCGTATCATCCGCGTAAAGATAAAATTGGCAATATTTAACCGCTTTAATTATTTCGGATGTGTATAAAATGTAAAGTGGAGGTCCGAGAAGGGTCTCCTGAGGCACACCTGGGAAAAGATCTAATAGCCTAGAAACATGTCCACCTTTCTTAACACGTCGCTTTTTATTTACAAAATAAGAGCGAAAAAAAATTATTACCGAATTTTAAGGCCCCAAATAGTGCAAAATAGCAAATAAAATATTGTGACTCAGGGTACCGAAGGAATTGAAAAAATAAATTAAAGATAAAAGTGTAAGCTTGTTAACATCATTCGCTCGCAAAATAGTATCTGAAAGTGGTTTCACAGCTATGAAACGTAATACTATAGCTTACTTCCAAATATCAGGAAACACTGAATTACTGAGACAGAAATTTACAATATGGGCAAGGTGAGGTAAAATCTCTGTTGCATTAAAAAACACTAACTTTTCGAGATATCCTGTAAATTATTAAGTTTACATAGTTGTTTTCCGCATATGTGCAAAAGGCATACAGAAAATCCTACGACCACTAATTTTTAAATGTTTTTTGTTTTCCAACGACAAAAGTAAATCGGTCCAGAGGCATGATATTATTATTTTTTCTAAAAAAAAATCATCAGTCATTGGATACAACTTTATCTATTCGACCCAATGTTGAAGATAACGTCAGTTATTGACATTTAGTAAGAATTTGTTTAATAAGTGCTTATTTGTTCATATGTATGCTTATTTTAGCAAGCACAGTATTTCTGCATTTTACAGGCAATTGCCTTTTAGAATACAGTAATATAGTCTTTATTTGATATTATAGAATACTAGAATCAATAAATATTTTTTCCCAAAAATTGTTCAAAAATTCTGTTATTCATGATAATATTTTTGAAAGCAAAAGTCAATATTTCCTTACAACTAGTCATTTCCAGGCCACGGAAAATAACTGTTAGGAAATATTTATTTTTGTACTGTAAGGAAATATTATTTCTAAACAGTTATTTAAATACTAAAAAAATGGCAAGTTTGACAATTCAATATAGCTGTGTTTCCCTAGGTACAAAACAAATATTTCATGATATCCTTTATTTGTGAATAAACTTAATAATGCTTATTTTAAAATTTTAACAAGTTGCTTGAAATAATTTATGTCCTTTCAAAAATTTTTGATTTTCGGAAAAATATTATGTATACCTCGTAGAAATACCCACATTCCCGGGCTCCGTATTACCTGTCACGGCTTGCTCCCCGACCAGCAATATTAATGGTCGTCTGGGAATGTTTAGCTTTTCCTACTAGGTATACAATGTAGGAGAAACTGTCCTAAAATGACATACCCAAGTTATTTTAACCAAAAAGTCTGACAAAAAAGTTAAATAAATACTCATAATTTCAAATATATTGTCTTGGAATGTTTAACATTAAGCAGCAATTTTTATTGTTATAGAAAAATACCTAGCTAGAAAAAATACTCTATTTAACAAAAAAAAAACAAGTTTTACCCTATATAAATATAGGTTTACTTGAACAAACACAACATAAAAGTTATTCTTATTTTGAATATAGACTTAATAATATTTAAAAACTTTGCTAAAGATATTAAAAGCCTTTTAGCATTACATGGTATAGCGTTTGTTATTTTAACTTTGACAAATATCACATAAGAACTGCTTGGCTCGTTTGCTTATACCGGCACGTTCTATGTGGCCCCACTTTTTGCACCTTGGGCATATAATCCAACCTTCTCCAGCTTTTAAAAGGCTATACAACTGGTTTGTAATATATACATAAAGCATCATCTTCTTCCATTTCTCGTAAAAAATCCCTTCTTCTCTGTCACTTCCTACAATTTTTCTTGTAAACCTTTTTCTTTCCGAACTTTCTTCTTTCTGTCTTACTTTTATTTTTGTACTTCGGCTTAATTTCTTCTATTCGTGGAGTGCTCGTTATCATGCCAAACTCCTGCGTTCTTCTCTTTTTTCCCCTTCGGCAGATGCTTTTTGTCTTGAAGCTCTGAAAGAGGAATTGCTCTCATCGCTTTTTTTGTTTCATGCTTGGACATTGTGATTGTAGTGATTGAGCTTCTTTGGATAAATGACTAGGAGTTTGATCACTATCTACCGACAATCACAAATTATTAGGATAAAGTGACGTACCTATGTCGTCTTATAATGAATACGGGTATATCATTTTAAACGACAAACTCATTCATAAAAACCTAGTGAAATTTAAAATGTACTTACATTTTATTAGAAAACTACTCACTACAATTATAATATATGCTCTATAGAACAACACTATTAAATAATTCAACCAAAAAACGTATTTTTGTTCAAATTTTCAGAACTTACATTATAATTGGCTTAAAAATCGGGAGCGGTAGAAACGCACAAATACTCATCCAAGCCGTAAATAAGCAAATTCTTTCGTGACATTATATGACTGAGTTGCAAGTTATTTCATTGTTTTATAGATAATGCCAATAGTCCTTGAAGGTGCGCTCAGAAATAAAAATGCCGCCTATGTCATTTTATCAGACTACGTCATTTTGGGACAGTCTCCTTTACTATTAATTCTTAACTTTTACTTTGTTTAAGTGGAAGCTTGTGCAATAATTGTAACAAACTTTTCGTTTGTTAAAAGGTTTGGTTCAAAAAAGCTTTATATATTAAAAATATTTTGCGTTTTTCTAATTCTACTCTAATATGCCTGGGTTAACAATCCGAAAATCAAACGACTAATAGATACCGCATGGAAGGCACCGAAGTAATTTTATGGATCCGAAATCAACTGATCGGCAATTCTCGCGTAGTTGGAAACGCTCGATGAAAGATTCTAGTTTTAGGTTTTGTCTGCCACATTTGAAAATGATTTCATACGTAATTTTTAAATTTACGTAATATTATTATGAAATGGTTTCTAAATGACTTCTTTTGAAGCGTATTACCTAGATGTTGGTATTGGGTTCAATCCAAGAGTGTTAAATTGACTAAATACTAACCGTTTATTGATTTTCAGGTCATTAAAAATTTTGACTGCTAAGAATAATTTTTGAATGAACTGTTTGTATATAGTTCCAATCAATAAAACCGAAGTTTGAAAGCAACATGAGATAATTCTATATTGGATTTTAGTTCATATTTTAACTTAATCAGCGTGTATGCTGGATTATATATGTTAAAAGCTCTATTCAGTGATGGATAATTGCTTTGATAAGCTACAACATCTGGAAAGTTAATTATTTTATTGATTTGTACCAAAATTAAAATCCTGTGGGTTGAAAAAATGTCGACTCATATCCGCCATTTTGTATCAGGCTTTTATTTCCTGGCAGAAAATTGGCATTTGATTTTTAGTTAGAAAATGGATACCTCTTCTCGAACTTTTAAATAACTCCATTTAAACTGAAGCTTTTTTACATAAAACAACATTTAGAAGTAGTTCTTGGGCAAGAGAAAATTTAATGGTTGCTGTTGCTTATGTCATGAATCTTCTCAACTCCTGAAGGAAGAAGTTCTTAACTTAGTACCGTATAGTCAATTTTCAGCACAAGTGCTGTGTGGCCGGTTCCAAGATGCTGTAGTTCCTATTTTGGCCTTGGATAATCTACAGGAAATAACACCCTAGCAAGGTCAAACTTCCAGACTTTCGACTTGTGAAAACATAAAAAATTTGTAATTTTCGCTTTTATGGATTGGTGTAGTGGCCTTGTATTAATTTATTAGGAATTACGTAGCGAGTAATAAATACTGCAGTTACCAAGACCTCTCTTCTCTATATCATATTAATAAGACTGGCCGACAAAAAAAATTTTTTTGTTGTAACACAAATCAGAATAACATAATCTAATAGAATGGACGTGTCCAAATACGAAAATGACAAATAGAAAGTTGTAGCACGTAGGGTTTTCTTGTTAGAGTTTTAGAACCATATCGAATGTTACGATACTTAATATCTATAGAAAAAATTACTTCAGAAAATTCTTAACCCTGTTTATTGACTATAAATTTATAAATCTAAGAGAAAAGCAAACGAGAAAAATATTAACTTAAAACATTAAAGTTTATTTTTTCCGTTTAGTATGTGTCCTATCTTCTCTCTTCAAAAATCAACAGCAGTCACCCATCATGGCTGAATCTTATAGTCCTTGGTACAGAATTTCCATTGTTCTGATATCTTGCTGAAACCTTTCACCCTGCTTGTCACTAACAGCTCCCAAATTTTTAGGAAAAAATGATGGGAGTGGAGGAAGTGAATTTTTAATGACATTCTGGCACCAAGCGCTTTATAGGCATCTATGAGTTCATTAACTAATTGTTCATAATTTTCATCCATATTGTTGCCTAAAAATCCTCTTACTACATTAACAAATGAATTCCATGCTCTGAGTTCCTATTGTAGTTTATTTTATCCAAAATCGTGCATATGCATATATGCATTTTCATAATTTTCTTTCATTGCAACTGAATGGGCAAAACAAAACCCTCTATGGTTTTAAATTTCCATTATGAAATAACACAGCTTTTAAGCTATATAAGCGCCACTCACAGGGAGAATGTTCAATATCAAGTTCCTGCATTAAACTGTCTATATCAGTAAACGCGCACAACGAATTTTCCATACTGTAGATTTCAGAAAACATAGTATTTCTTTTTCTAAAATTCGTAATTTTTGTTTCTTTGGCCAATAGGTTCAAGTCCTTAAGACGGGAACCCAGAAGTTCTGACTGTTGCTTGGATAACCCTAAATCACTGTGGTAAAAGTGGGATCGGTGCACTGTTCTTCTGAGCTGCCTGATGATGCGTTATCTCTATTATCTCCCAAATCAATAGCTTGCCACTTTAAAGGCGCAATCGGCACTGGCAAATTTGCATTATGTGGAACAGGTCATATGGCAGATTGCAAATTTAGATATTCTATATTGTGCTTTCCCTTTTTGGAATAACCTTCAGTCTTTGTCAGGCAAAAATAACAATTGTCAGAATGATTGGTGGGTTCTCGCCATACTATTGGAACTGGAAAAGGCAAACTTTTTCTCTTTCCCTTCATCCAGTGCACTAATGATCCACTACAGCTAACACAGCACACATGGGGAGCCCACCGCTTATCTTGATCCCCATTTAACACACCAAAATATTTAAAGTAGGCCTTTTTTACATTTTCGGAGAATGGACTGGCTTGTGATTTCACCAGAAATTCTCCATAAATATAACAAAATTTGTCAGGAGAAATTTGGCAACTTCGGCGCGTTTAACTCGACATTCTCGTCTTCACATACACTTGCTTATCGATACACAGAGAACCACTCAATTCGAAAATCAACAGAAGAGTGATGTTTAACGTTTATTTTATGTCTAATGTTGTAAACAACCCAGTCTATGTAATTTTTCCGTTGTAAAATGGACCCATTTTAGCCGCTCCACGATAAAATTGTTTACCTGCCAATATAAAAGGTTCTAATTAGGCTATTAAAAAATGGTACGTATTAGAGCTAGTTAAGTTTTACAACCCCGAAATTGACTTTTTAAAAAACAATTTATTTTTTTAAGAACCGAGCTACATGAATACAATCTTATAACTAACTTAACATTGTTTTGCAAAAACTATTTATATTATAATAATTGCTGATGTCGGCGTTCTAGTTCTGTGAAGTTACACCATACGGTCGAGGTTATGGAACTCATAACTCCTCCCGACCTAGAGACGAGCTTACGGAGGTAGCGAGCTTCAGATGACTATCTCTGAACTGGCTTGAGTGTTAGCTTCTTGGTATCTCGGGGTAGGTTTGGGCTTCTTAAATCTTGGGCTGATAATCCTCTTGTAGACAAAGTAACTGATTACTGTAAATATTATCATATACAGTAATAGCGTCCAAAAACTGAATTTGTGGAAGTATACTGGCTGATGAAGGGCTTCATTTAGTTTCTTATTTTGAGCATCAAGGGCCGTTTGGATCCTTCTTGCTTCATTCAGATTTAAAGAACTCAATTCAAAGTTATTGAACTTCATTGGGTTGGATTCTTCATTTGCATATTTCAAGTTTATTTGGGGAAGTTCGATATTTTTAAAGTGTATTTTGGGGTCTTGATAGGTTTTTAACAATACGTTGTTAATGTATATTTCGCAACTTGGGTTCATCTCAAGAATGTAGGTTCCTTTTAAAGGAATGTTGTCTTTATTTGTACCACATTGTTTTACTGCTACTACTTGGTTTGGTATTACTAACATCCATTCTTGCCTTTCTAATTTTTCAATTTTGATTTCTTGGACTTCAATTTTCATCTGATGGCACTGGGATATATTTTGGCTAAACTTCAGCATCTGTACTTCACAGGGAGGTTCTTTGTCGATGGGCGCTGGGTTTATTTCATGGCAAAGGTATTCTTCTGTACTGACTTCTTGGCATTGTTGATTGAATGAGGCAAACTTCAGCTCATTTAGGATGAGGTATTTTGATTGAGGGAGAATCATTTTAAAGTGATTTGACGAAGGGGTTGGTAAAGGATAAAGGTGGTACAGTATATAGTTGTTATTTTCTACAATAGGCATTTCTATTATAAAAATAATTTGATTCCTTTTAGAATAACTTTTGATTTGTAGTATTTTTTCAAAAATTAGAATATTTTCGAAATTTGGAAAAAACGGAAGTTTACCAGATTTTATTTCGGTTGTTACAATTTGTATTTCGTTAAGAAGATCGTTGGGGTCTAAAATTGAGTTATGAAATGTGTTTAATTTGGAAAATGTTATTGCTATTTGTATTTTTTCTAAGATATCATAAATTTCTTGAAAAGATGTTGTTATTTGTGAAATTAGCATATGTATTAGAAAATAATGGTTATTTTCCATCTCTTTTGTTTTTAGATTTTTTAGAACTTCTTCAATTTGTAATGTGCGTGATTCTAAGATAAGATGGTTGTGTGTTAAGTTTTTAGAGATTTCTTGAAATAGTTTATTAGATTTTTGTACTATGGTTATTTGTTCTTGCATTGCCGATTTTAAGTTATTTTCGTTGGCGAATATTGAAGAGATAGTTTTGTCGTATTTTTCGGCATCTTCTTGATCAAGATTGCCTGTTAAAGATTTTATTATTGAACCTAAGCCATTTACGAGTCCTCTTTTTGTTCTGTTTTTAAATGCCAAAGGATTTATCTGCACTATTTGTGTTTTAATTTTATTTTCGAGGATAGAAGCTAAATTATAGGAGTTGTAGAATTCTTTTTTATATGTTGTTGTGTTTTTCAAAGAAGTTATTATTTTCTTAAAACTAGATTGTAGCAAAATATATTCGTCTATTATAGGGGTGATATCATAAATTTGTACGAAGGACCAAAAATCGATTATATTTTGGGAGTTGCCAAGTTTGAGTGGTAATAGTCCGGGATTCTTGTCGAGGTTGTGGAAGGTCACTTCTGTGCTTGTGCTTTCGAAGAGCCTGCAACAACAGGGGTTTTCAATTCCTTTATGTGAATACTTTCGATCTTATTGTTTAATTTATTTTTCATTGAGACTTTATTGTTTTCTAATAATTCTAAAATTTCGAAAGGACCGAGAAATTTCTTTTCCTTTTTGTCTCGTTTGTTACTGTTCTTGTAAACAGTCTGTCCTACTTTAAACTGATGTTGCTTTGGTCCTAGAGTGTTACGTTTTTCTATAACTTTTTCTTTTTGAGTTTGTAAGGTATTTTTTATGTCGTCATAAAGGTGTTTTAGTTTATCGTTATGGTTAGATACATAATCTGCATAAAATGTTGTTTTTATTAAGTCGCATGGATCTCTAGAATTAGTGTGTCCGAATGTTATGTCGAAAGGGGTGTATTTAGTCGACGAATGTATAGAATTATTGTAGGCTATTAAGGCATATTTCATTAGTGTTTTTGAGTCTTCCTTTTTAAACCTTTCTCTTAAAATACGTAGGTGTTCTATGATTGTAGAGTGGAAACGTTCTACGGGTGAATTAGATTCATGGTGAAAGGGTGTAGTAAAATGAACATCTATTTTATGAGCTTTTAAAAGTTCTTGTACTGTGTTGTTTTTGAATTCAGGGCCATTGTCCATTATTATCCTTTCAGGTATACCGTAAAAGGAGAAATAATGTATTAGGGCTGTACAAATTTCTATAGAGGTTTTGCCGGAGATAGGCAAAGCTTGTCCTAATTTTGAAAAAGTATCTATAATGGTGAGAAACTCTTTGTTATCGAATTTAAAAACGTCAATGTGTAATAATTGGAATGGTTTGCCTACTGTTTCAGTAAGAACCAAAGGTACATAGGGTGGTTTACGTGAATATTTTGATGTTTGGCATATTTCGCATTCGTTAATATATTTAGTCACATCTGTTTTCATGGAAGGCCAGTAATAATTTCTTTTAAGTTTTTCGAAGGTTTCAGAAATACCACGGTGGTTACACTTGCCTTCGTGTTGGTATTTAATAAGAAGAGTGCGTTCTTCGACGTCTTTTATTGAATTTACTAATTTGGTACATTTTATTAACTTTAAGGCTGTTGCATAAAAGTGTCTCATGTATATGTCGTTAAATTCGAGATACATGGAATCGTCATAGAAATATAAGTGGAAAGTTTTGTTGTCTGATGTGTACGTTTTTAGGAATTCTAATATAAGTTTAGGATTACCTTTTCCGATTTTTACGTTCCAAATATTGTGTTTTTCAAAAGTGTCCCAAGTAACTTCTATTTTGTCATAGGGATTTTTTGAAATTATTATTTGATTAGGTTTATTATTTACAATTTCATCTAAGATTGAAATACCTTCGTTAATTGTTTTTCGATTATTGCTAGAGTGAGGTGTTTGTAAACTACACTCTGGTATTTGAGGTGTTTGTGGTTTTTGAGATGTTTGAGGTATTCGAGATGTTAGATGTATGTGAGGTGTTTGAGATGTTTGTGGTATTTGAAGTGTTTGAGGTATTTGAAGTGTTTGAGGTATTTGAGATATTTGAGGTGGACCTATTTGTATGTCTTGTAAAATTTTAATTTTATTTTCTTTAGTTTTTGGTGGTTCTAAATTTTGTAAAGTTGAAGTAATGTCGGTTAGTTCTAAGCTGTTTGGGTCAAACTGGTCTAAAAAGGTGTCTATATCTAGGTCTATATCACCGGGGTTATTTATTACGCTTTCATTTTCAATCGCATTGATACAGATTCGCGAGAGTGCGTCTGCGTTTGTATTTTGCTTGCCCTTTTTATAAATTATTTCGTAGTCATATTCCTCGAGTTTTAACCTCCATCTTACAAGTTTACTGTTTGGTTCTTTTAAGTTAAAGAGCCAGACTAAGGGGCGATGATCAGTGAAAATTTGGAATCTTCGACCAAATAAATAAGGGCGAAAATATTTACATGCCCATACTATAGCGAGCAATTCTTTCTCGATGGTAGAGTATTTTGTTTCAGAATCATTTAATGTTCTAGAGGCGTAAGCTACCGGTTTGTCGTTAGGTACATTGCCTTGTGATAATACTGCGCCTACAGCGAAGTTGCTAGCGTCGGTCGTGAGAATAAAGGGCTTTTCGAAGTCAGGATATTGAAGGATCGGTGCATTGATAAGCAATTGTTTACAGTGATTAAATGAATTGACAAAATCAGGGTTATGAACTATTTTTGAATCTTTTTTCAGGCAAAGGGTCATAGGTTTGGTAATTTTTGCAAAGTCCTTAACAAAGCGTCTGTAGTAGCCTAATAAACCTAAAAATGATTTTATTTCTTTTTGGGTTTTTGGAATCGGGAAATTTTTTATAGCAGAAATTTTGTCAGGATTGGGTTTGACTCCTTCTGTGGTAACTACGTGACCTAAATATTGGACTTCTTTTCTTAGAAATTCGGACTTGTCCATTTGAATCTTAAAGTTTGACTCACGAAGTCTGCTGAAAACTTGTCTTAATCGAGTAATATGTTCTTGAAGTGAGGTACTAAAAATTACGATATCGTCTAGATATACAAGACAAATTTCGTTTTGAAGACCACGCAATATATTGTCCATCACCCGTTGGAATGTTGATGGTGCGTTTTTTAGACCGAATGGCATTCTTTTGAATTCGTAATGTCCATTTTCGGTAGAGAAAGCTGTTTTCTGAACGTCCTCAGGATCCATCTCGATTTGATGAAATCCGTTTGCCAAATCTAAAGTTGTGAAGTATTGACTTCTGCCTAATTTGTCTAAGATGTCTGAAATATTAGGGAGGGGATATTTATCATCAATAGAGCGTTCATTAAGGCGCCTATAGTCGATGACAAGCCTCCATTTACGTTTTCCAGAAGCATCTAACTTCTTTGGAACGATCCAGATGGGGCTGGACCAAGGGGAGACTGAATTTTGTATAATACCTTGTTCAAGCATCTTCGAAATTTGTTGTTTTACTTCTGTTCTGTGGATTTCGGGGTAACGATAACTTTTTGTGAAAATAGGTGACTCATCCTTTAAATTAATCTTATGCCGTATTTGATTAGTGAATGTTAAGGGGATTTTATCACAATAGAATATATCTCTATACTCTAAACATAAATTTCTTATTGCTTCTCGTTCTTCAGAGTTGCAATGGTCAAGGCGAAGATTTTTTAAATTAGATTTTAAAATGGAATCGTGATAATCGGAAATATCTTGGTCAGTTTCCATTTTCTCAATAAAGTTAATGTGGCACATATCAATGGGTTCGATATCAAATGGTTCGATAAAGTTTATTTTAACAGGAAAATCGCAAGAGTTGGTAACAGATGTTATAGCACAGTAATTTGAAACATTTACAAGAGCTTTAGGTATTTCGAGATTATTTTCAAATTTTGTATAATCTAAAATACCTATACCGTTTTCCATCTTTACTGGTACTTTTACAATTTGTTGCGTTCTCGCGGGTATATTTATATAGAAATTTTGAAATTTATTTTCAGTTTTCTTATTAGATTTTTCGTAAATAATACAAATTTCAGCAAATGGGGTTTTTAATTTTCCCTCTTTTATGTTAATGCTGGCGTTTAATTGACTCAAAATATCTGCGCCTATTAAGCCATCATATTTTTGAGAAAAGTCGAATAAGTAATATTTGTGAAAGCCGTTTGTATTAAAAATAGTAAAAAATGGTATATTAGCAACTTCATCGTGGTTTGACATGGCATGTGCCGTTTGAATATTAAATGTTTCTTTTTTTATAAATTGTTTATAAAATTTATGCGCGATATCAGGACTTATCAAACTTCTAGAACTACCTGTATCTATTAAAAAATAAGCGTTGATTTCGGGAATAAAAATATACGGAAGGTCTGATCTCATATTATTGAGAAATATTATGTCTGGTTGTTGTCCTGATGAGCGAGCGAAAAATTTTCCTCGTAATTGTTATTATTACAAGTAACCGCAGGTGAATATTCCGTCGAGTATGTGTCAGCATAATATGTGGGGTCATATGGGTATGGATATGTATTGTCTGCACCATAGTAATTTTGATCTATTTCATAATTATTTGAAGAATAATTTTGATTATCTTCATATGTCGGGAAATCTATAATTTCGGTATTTTCTTCAGGGTTTTCAATAAGGGCTGAAGGGTTAGTTATTTGATGGGCGTATAATTCCTGAAAGGAAAATTTTGGTTTTGGTTTGTTTAGCACAGTGTTGCCTGAACTAGTGTCCATAGGCGTTACTTTATTTAATTCAGTTTGTCTTTGATTTCGAATTATTGCGCTTGATTTTGGAAATGAAGGGGGTTGGTTTTGAGGTTGCCTGTTATTAGAAAATGGGAATCTGAAATTTTGATTTTGAAATGGTTGTCCCTGTTGGAAAGGTCTGGGTGGAAAATTGTTTGCTGTTTGCATTGGCTGAAATGGTCTAGGAGCGAAATTATTGATCATGGGCATTGTTTGAAAAGGCCTAGGGGCGAAATTAGTAGGTGGTAATATGGGTCTAGGTAAAAATGAAAAATTTGGATGGGGATATGTATTTTGCGGTCTAGATTGAATATTTGAGTTTTGGTTTCTTATATTAGGCAAATTTGTGTTATATTGATTTTTAAAATTAGAATTTGTTGTATAATTTCTACCTGAACTAAACTGAATAAAATTTTCTTCTTCAGTTGTATATGCTAACGCTTCTTCGAGATTTTGCGGGTTTTTAAGCCTAACTACTAATTGCATGTGATAAGGAAGACCTGCTAAAAATGTTTTTAAGGCAAAATCATCATAATGTGCTATTTTAATTCTTTTTTCTGTGTTATCGACTATGAGAGTACTTAATTTTGCAAATAAAAGGCTTCTGGCATCTTGTATTCGCATGCCGAAATTTAAAGGTGATTCATTTTTTTGTGGCTTTATAGAAATCAAATCTTGTATAAGGCAATCAATGCCTCTTTGATCGGAAAATGTTAAATTTAATGTATTTTTTATTAAAACCCAAGAGTTGAGCTCTGATCTTGACCCAATTAAATCAGCTGCCCTACCTCGTAACTTACTTAATATAGTATCTAAAAGTATTACATTTATAGGGTCTTCAAGATTAGTAGAATTTTGAAAATTTTTTAATAAGTTTTCACATGAACAGATAAATCTTTGAAGCAATTTAGTATTACCGTCAAAAGGAGGGATGTTATCGGCTTGGTATCTCATAAACGGAATATCGCGACTCATATTTTCGGTTGGTGTAGATGTTTCGAGATTTAAATTATTATCAAGAACTGTTAAAAAAGTATCGTCGTTCGAGCTTACGCTTAATTGAGATAAATTTGCAATTATATCGTCAATATCAGACATAAATTAAAAAACTACTTTATAGAAATAAAAATGCCTATTTAAAACTAGGAAAAAGTGGGAAATTTTGTATAGGAAAATGAGCACTTACAATAATATTCCAGCGAAGATTAACTGCATGTTCTTCTTGGCTGCTTTTTCTAAACTACTGCCTAGAGGATCCGATGCGAGGTGTCCCAGGCGTCTTAATTCTAGGTTCCCAGAGGTTCGGTCGATGTTGGACTTCTCCCTGGTAGGTTCTTGGGGGCTGCAAACTTCTTTTTTTTTTCTTTTTTCTGGTTTTAGATCGACGAACTGTTGAAACAGACCGGATAAGCAATGTTTGTCTTTTCCGTTCGATCAAAATCCGTGCCCGATTGCGCCAGTTAAGTTTTACAACCCCGAAATTGACTTTTTAAAAAACAATTTATTTTTTTAAGAACCGAGCTACATGAATACAATCTTATAACTAACTTAACATTGTTTTGCAAAAACTATTTATATTATAATAATTGCTGATGTCGGCGTTCTAGTTCTGTGAAGTTACACCATACGGTCGAGGTTATGGAACTCATAACTAGCTTTCCGAATATTTTTTTTATTATTGGGAGGGTATTACCACTGTGAAAATAATGAGCTGACCTGTTAGAAAAATCTTGAGTGTAATTATTTCAGAAATTTCTATAAATTGTGTAATTTATAAATTGGGGTAAATTATATATTGGTATCTCCGTGCTTTAAAGATGGATTGCGTGGGTTCTGACGATATCTCCCTTAGGATGCTCCGTTACAGTAGCCCCCACATTGACGCAATTTTACTTCACATAACTAATTGCTGCATTAAAAAATCTTATTTTCTCACAGTTTGGAAAAAGGCCATTGGTATGCCACTTCTTAAACATAATGATCCACAGACTTTTTCTGATATAAGAGTTATAAGCATTTTGCCTGCTGCCTCAAAAAATTTAGAAAAGATAATTTATATACAAATTTATAATTACGCATGCTCCAATAATATAATACCTGATGTTCAATGCGGATTTAGATCTTTGCTACGCCAATAACGCTGATCACGGTCTTGTTACTATTCTCATTCTTTTGGATTATTCAAAAGCATTTGATACCATTAATCATAATCTCTTGTTGACTAAATTTAAATATTTTGGGTTTAGAAATAACTCGTTGAAACTAACTGAATCTTACCTATCTGACAGAACGCAGAAAATAGGGTAATAATAAATAAAATCCAACAAAGACTCATGTAATGATATTTGGTAATAGTACTAAATCGGATTATTTAAAAACGAATATGATTATTTTTGTTGAGAATATGAAGTTAAGTTTTGTTCAGTCAGCTGAAAACCTGGAAATTATTGTTGATTCAAAGTTGCGGTTTAGTGATCATGTGAGTGCGTTAAGACAAAGAGCTTTTTTTAATTAAAGGTTCTATTTGCAAATCGACATATACTTAATTTTTATCTTAGAAAGATGCTTACAGAGCCTATAGTACTCTCACAATAGAATTATTGTAATTTTATATATTTTCCGTGTTTAACTCGCATAGATAAAAACAGGATACAGGTTATTCAAAATTCTTGCTGTCGCCTCATTTTTAATATGAGCAGAAAAGAACATATTTCGGACAAAGTAAATTAATTAAATTGGTTAAGAATAGATAATAGATTGAGGCACCATCTGGGTAATTTTGTTTTCAACCTTCTAAATAATCCTGCCTCCAGCAGTTATTTAAGAGACATTTTGCAAACCCAGTCGTCAACTCATTCTGTCAATGTTAGCTTTAAACACAAATATACTATGCCTCGTTTCCGAACAGTATTTTTTAAAAGATCTTTTGCCTATAATGTAGTATACCTACTCAACCGACTACCTGATGAATTTAGACTTTTTAATTTTAATAAACTCAAATACAAACTTAAGTATTTCCATACCACTAATTGTGAACATGGACCTGTTTTATTTTTTTTGTTATGTTATTATGTTTCATCTTTCTCTTTTAATAAGATCTTTTCTCATCCTTTGCACCTTTGCATTGCCAAAATTAATACATTTACATAATACATGTGCCACCTTATTATAAATTAGTATGGTTTAATGTTATTAAAATGTATAAAGTTTTAAAGGTTTATAGTAGCATTTCTGGTTGAGTAGAATTGCATTCATTTGCTAGACTTCACCAGGGTTGTTGTGATTCCATGCAACTTTTTGTCTCTGTAATTTCTTTTGAATATTTTTTTTATTAAAGGCCTTATTTATTTATTTATTTTAAGTACTTCTTCTTCATAATATAAGATAAGAACATGTCCGTCTTATAAAAGAAATTTAATTAATTTCGCTTCACTTTAACATATATATCTCAATGCACTATTTTAATCATGGTGAACTTAAAAGTCATTTAATAAAAATAAAATTACCTATACCAAGCACAAGAAATAGAAACCTTATAAAATAGATTTAGAAAAATTATCTTAAAGTCTCAGCATATTTAATATCTCTATAGCAAATTTCCAGGCAACTATTCTATTGTTATATAAAGAATAATCTTATCATTAATTGGGTAAAAGCTAAGGTACTTTAACAAGTTCCATTATCTAACAGTCATTTATAAGCTAAAGTGCTGCATTTTTATTGCTCAACTTTGAGACTCTTTGCAAAACTTAAAATAAGTTTGTAGAGTTTGCCAACATAGAAATATTTAATATCCTTAATGGTATTATCTTTTCATAACGAAAGCAAAGTGATTTCTCTTCGTACTTAGAAAATAAAATTAAAATTTTTGTATTAGAAATTTGTACTCTTGCCTGCTTTTGCGATTAATTCTTTCAGTACAAAAGCTTCAGTCTATATATATAGTATATCTTAATCTGTAATAATTAAAAAATTAACTATATACACTATAAAAGTTTAAGAGTTGGATCAGATCTAGTTATCATATCAATGAATAAAACTTTTTTTTCTACCAGGTGTTTTGATGTGGTGTTTAGTAGTAGTGACATTTGAAAATTTAGACGAACTTCTAATGAGAACAGAAGGTGACAAAATAAATACTGACTGGTATGATAAACCAACATTTTCTGAAAGATTCCTTATTTACAATTCTCAACAGGCCTTCCATCAAAAAATAATTATAATTCAAGTCTAAAACACAGAGCGCTAAAATTTTCACATTCAGGTTTCCATCATAAAAATTTAAACATTATTAAAACATTGATCTAAAAAACAACTACCCTAATAAGCTCTTAAATAAAATTATTTATAAAACTACCACCCAAAAAAATCAGAAAAAAGAATTTGATGTTAAAAATACCGTATATTGAAAATCTCTCACAGAAACTGTCAAAACAGCTAAATAGCGACTGTATCACAGTTACGCTTAGAAACGAAAATACCGTAGGACAACTATTTTCAAAATTAAAAACACCTACACCAATAAACCTTGACAGCAATGTCATTTAAAAAATTTCTTGCTTGGAATGCAATGGTGTATACATAGGTCAGACAGGTAGAGACCTAAAAACTCGAGTGGTTGAACGATAAGAAAAAACTGCCTTGGTAGAACACTTCCGGAATTTACAACATCCCTTCAATTTTGATGAAACCGTACCGTTATTTTAGCTAGATAAATCAACTTTGCTATAAGAAATGATTGAAATATAAAAATTCAAAAACCAGTATTAACAAAAAACAAGATAAAGAAGGCTTAAGTGAAACCTGATATAATATTTTAAAATTTCTAGAACATCCCGTATAGTATATTCAGTTGATATACTAATTTCCATTTTATTTTTATTATTGGTTGCAAATAATTTTATTAAAAAAATATAAAAGAAAAAAAATGTTTATTTATATAGACAATATTTCATATCGACCAAACTATTTCAAGAACAGCAGTTTTATTTTCCTATATTACATGATATCAACAACATATAAAATACTTACCATCTAAATAATGTTCCGCAATTGATATATTTTAAGTTTGACACGGAAAATCACGTTTGCATATAAGCTTGATAATGCCTGCTAGTCAACATTGATTTTAATCCAAATTTATTATGTTCTTCATTAATTGTTATTGTATATTAATTGTGTTGTGCCATATACATTGTGTATTTTTGTTTTATATACTTAATGTGTTTTAATATGTATCGACAAATTTAAATATAGTTAAGTTCGCTACAGGTTTTTAGCGTATATATATATATATATATATATATATATATATATATATATATATATATATATATATATATATATATATATGGCAAAACAATTTATTTAATTATTTTCTAACATAAATTTTCTAAAGAAAATTGTTCCTTAAAATAAAAAGAAAACAATAACAGTTCTCAAATTTTAGAGAGAAGATGACATCATAGAGATCGAAACGTCGTCTAATTACAACTAAAAATGTAACCCTAAAATTTAAAAATCTGTTTGTTTTAGTACTGCATTCATCGTATTAAATATATTATATCAGTACGGCACATATTAAAAATTAAATCTCTTTATAATTTGCGGCAGTTATACAGGCGCTCTGGAACTTTAGAATTTTATAATGTTCGCCTTAAATCCTTTTAGATTAACTTTATGGTAATTAATATACAACCCTTTTTTATTCTCCAAATATAAACTTGTGAGCTCCTGGAATATACACAAACCTAATATTCTTGTTAATGGGATCCTTTTTGGCTACAAATCCTTGTTAGTTGATCTGTACTCGAGCTTATCCCCAGTTTTAAACAATTTTGAGTTTTCTACAAAAAACTTACCATCACTGTACTTTTATGTGTATTTTTGCAAATAAAACGGGTTATCCTTAGAACATCTTGATTTTTTTTTTTGAACTTATATATGTATAAATACATAACAATTATATCAAAAATTTGAAATAAAATAGAAATAATTGATGCACTATATATCTCAAAATCTATATGTGGGGGACAATTTTGTTTGTTGAGTTCGTATTCAGGATGCCTTAGACTACCCCGTACCGCTAATATAACATCAGTTTTTTTTTCGTACTTGTTGACAAGTTTTATTTTTACTTCTTTCTTCTTCTTTTAGATTGTACAACGTTTCAAATGACAACTATAATTGTTTTCAGGAGCAAACTAAGTTAAATAATAACGAAAAGTTCTTATGATGCTCTTTTGTGTTGCGCCAAAACTGTAAAACTGGGACATTTCCCATTTAATATAAGCTGTAGGTACACTGCAGGTTTATTTATAGTGTCTAACCTACATCACTATGATTAAAAGCATAAAAACATAAATGTTGCCTTAAGCCTGGTACCTGTACTTCTAAAAAATGTTAACGACAACAGTGATGTCTTTGTACAATGTACCACATTCCTGACTCATAGACGTACTAGGAATATACAAAATTCACCCTATGATTATCAGCTTCCTGGCAACTATCAAGCACCAGTGGAGAACGAAACTGAGGATCAATCTGTTACCACCGATGAGATACATATCAATAGGAGAATCTACCAAGGAGACTCGTTAAGTCCACTTTGGTTCTGCTTAGCGATGAACCCCTCTCCATGTTGCTCAACAATACAGGACATGGCTTCAACATCAAAGCCAATAGAGACGTTTCCCGAACCATATCCCACCTTCTGTATATGGATGATATTAATCTCTATGGTGGAAACCATAACCAATTCAAAAACTTGTTGGCGTGACATACACCTTCTCGAAAGGCAACCATATGGAATTTGGAATGGAAAAATGTAAAGCGTTAAACATCGAAAAAGGCAAAGTGTCCTACAAATACCTAGGATTCTAACAAGCTAGACTGCTTGATGATAAGCAAGGAAAGACCAAGAGGAAAGATCAGTAGGTCTAAAGAGTGCGAGCTCTTCTGAAGACAGAACTGAACGCCGGAAATCTCATTACAGCAATTAACAATTATTCTGTGCCCATCTTGACCTACAGTTTCGGAATTTTGAAATGGACTAACATTAGAGGGACCACAATGAACTACATGCCTAATGATGACCAAGTACAAGTCACACCACCCAAAGTCATCAACTCACCGAATGACCTTACCATGAAGAGGAGGTAGAAGAACCTTTGTTGACTTGACCAATTCGCACTCCCGACAGCTGCACAAATTAGATAGGGAAGCATCCAACAGGTGGCTGAATAATATACAACTATTCCACGAGACAGAAGGATTTGTGATGGCAATACAGGACCAAGTTATTTACACACGAAATTACACTGAATTCATCATCAAAGACCGGTCCATTGACTAAACAGCATATAACATCTGGCTGTATTTACCTAGCAAACCCGGACAACCTCCAGCGACATAAGCAGGTGTGTAACGCCATCGAGATACAGCAAGTTTGGCGACTGAATAAGGTTCATGTGATGCCGATCATCGTATCTGGTACTAGTGCCAAAAACTTTAGAACAGAACCTGAAAATCATAACCTTCATTGATATCCAGAAGGCAGTCCTGCTCAGTACTTGCCACCTAGTGAGAAAATTCTTACACGACAACACATAGAACTAATAGAAACCAGCCCACTCCTTTTGATGCATACATCCGAGATGGGCTTGGAACCCAACATTGGTTGAGAAATTGATTTATTTAGGAAATATGCATCATTTTAAAACTTAAAAGAGCGAAGTTTTGCTAGTTCTTCGAAGAGGAGGCTGCTATTCTTCTACTTAACCCTTAAAAATATACGCACAACAATTATTGATTTTACAAAAGATTGCTCCTAACTATGCTAATTTTTAAAGCCACCTTAAACGTATAACGAAAATAAGCTAAATATAAGAAAAGCTAAAAATGATTTCAACAGGTCACTAAGTAAATCAGAAGGAATCAAAATAAATAAATAAGACAGTAATAAAAATAGATATATAAAATACAGATAAATATCAATCCATTAATGATTAAAACCATAAATCCTACTCAATCAGCATGTTCCTCTTTATGTACCAAGCATATAAAAAAATACGACCGTGGTCCATATTCAGTTAAGTAGTAAAATGTATCTAGAGACGTGACCAAAATAAAGACTAAAGATAATGAATGAAATGACGAATGAATGAATTCTGGACTCTCTAGATAATTTCCATAAACTACCGCACGATAATTAAACAAGGATAATACTAGAGAGTCACAACATTTTTTGCCTACTAGAATATAAAAGCTTTAAGGCAGTATAAACCTTATGCAGTAGAGATAAAACATGCTTTTTAAGTTAAGCAAATAAAAAGCCTAGATTTTTGCATGCATTTTTAGGCTCGAGATAAGTATTGCCAATAAGTATTTTAAAATTCTGGTCAGAATCATAGTCTTTTCTGGCAAATAAAATACCAGAAAGCAGTAGCTTTTGTTAGCATTTAAGAATAAATTATCAAAAAATGAGAGGGTTCTAAATTTCAAGTCGTTGTTGAGACTGTGACAAGAGCTAAAGGTATCCTCCGCTTGAATCGGTTAAAATCATGGTTCTTGAAATTAGACAGTGTCAAAATGGAATCATCTTCCAACGTTTCGCCTTCGATTGAACGAAATATTTTCAGGGATATTTACTTCGTGAAATAAGAAAACACTGAATGAGCTTGGAAAGACCTAAGCTGGCTATGCCTTACTGTTTCTGTATTGTTGTCTATATAGGAGAAACTGGACGATCCATATACCCTAGACTTAAGGAACATGAACGATGTATTAGACAGGAAAAAACTGTACAATCTGCTATATCTGAACTCCGACATTTCACTGGATATGTCATAAATACAAAAGAAACCAAAGTTCTTGCGTCAGTCTCTGAATTCTATAAACGAAAAGTTAGAGAGTCTATTGAAATTTATAAGAATCCTAACAATTTTTATAGAGATACGAGCTTCAGTCTACATCATATGTAGAAACCGAATATATATAAATTCCATTCTAACACAGTCTAATCCCAAGAACCACGATTTCTATTTCATAAGCATTATTCCACAAGATAAAGCTAAAACTTTTTTGTTTTTAGAAAATGTATGGGTATTTAACGCAGTAGAACTTACTGGCCTTATTCTCAAGTCTTAGCAACTTAGTAAAGCTAAGTAATGACTTATTAGATTAACTCCGTGAAGAATATCTCATTATGAAAATCTGCTTTCTTAAACTTTTTTAATTGCCCCGCTTTTCGGATATAAAATATTTACCTACTTCGCCTTTTTTAGAAAACTTCCATTCTCTAAGAAAACAAACCCGACGATCGCTATATAAGAACTTCAAATTACTGACTTGCTTAAAGGCAACATTTCTTTATTTTCTGTCCATTAGACTTTTTAGTTTAAATTATCTGCGTCTTTTGAGCCTCAGCATAAGGTATAAAAAACAGAACACTTTTTGGAATAGCTCTTTTGTAATTAGTAAAAACACAAATCGTTTTGTATAAATTATGGATAATAAACATTTATATCAAGTAAGAAAGAGATTGTCGAAAATATATATTCAGATATTATTAATAGCCTCATATCTGAAATAAAGATGATAATAATAATTTATTATTAAATATTTAAATTATTTATTGACAAATAACAAACAGTATCAACAACCAACAAATAATATCAACTTGACAAGTCCACCAGGACCAACGGGTTCACATGTTGAACTCCTATGAAATACGTCCCACTTTTTTTAAGGACTGTATTTTTTTGATGCTTTCTTTTCTCTTGCGCTCGTACGATTTTGAGAATCCGGCATAACAACTTTTCTATAACTAGACGGTATTGGATGTTGTAATTCAGGCTCCGGCTCTATATCTTCCATACTAATTGTTGAGGTCGATTCCGTATTAGCGATTTGGTGACAAGAACATACAAGAATAATAATCACCCAAAGTGAGAAGTTGTTGAGGAATGGATTAGTTTTAACAACTCGCTGTTTCTTCTAAAATATGACCAATATTAATCGATCACCACCTAATCATTTAAACTATTTATCTTGCTAACGGTTGCTTTCCTCCACTGGTTCTTTTCACTTAGAAATATAACTGATTTTCTAATTTGAAGTTGAGATAACTTCTTTGTACCTCTATCGTAATACTGTTTTTGTTTTTCTTGATTATCCCTTAATTTACTTCGAATCTCTTGACTATCGGAAAGAAACTTGATTTAAATTTTCATTGTGTATAGGAATTCAGGTCTTTTTACAAGTAAAAGTTCTGAAGGAGATAGTAGATTGGCCTCTGACGTATTGTTATGATAAATAATAGTTAACATTGGATCGCCACCATGATCTTGGAATACTTTGCTGAATACATTTTTTAGAACCTGGTTATGGCATTCTACCATGTCATTGGACCTTGGGTAGTTAATTTAACTTTGGTAGCCCCAGAAACAAATACATTTTTTAAAGAGGGAAGTGCCAATTTTGCAGATTTATTTTGAATTTTATTAACGATTAGATATTTATTGAAATAGTTTAGTAAAACAAGAAATTCAGATCCATTAAAATATTTGAAACCGGATTGAATTTTGTGTAAAGGATAATCTGAGGCGGATTGAGTGAGGATTTAATGGTTGTCGTATATTATTGTTTGAGAATTTTTTACAAATAAAACATGAAAGAACGATATTTTCTGTATCATTCCTAATGCCTGGCCAATAAATAGCATCTCTGGCCAAACTTTGATAGGTATTAACACCATGATGTGCTTTGTGAACATGCTAAAAATTCATGTCTGAGAAATGAAGGAACTATAAACTTAATTTATATCTTCTTTCTTGTTCAGTCCACTTGGCTTAATTTATAAGTCCAACTTTTGACACCACAGTTTCCAGCTTTCAGCAACATTTTCTTGAAAATCCATTTATTCAATAATTTTGGCCATTGTGTTCTCCATATTTTTAAAACTTCAGGGGGGTAGGTAGGATTACGCTGCCACCATTTAATATAGATAATAATAATAAAAATAATTCATTATTAGATGTTTATATTATTTATTAACAAATAATTATTAATGTCAACAACCAAAAATATGACAACATTACAACTCCATCAGGACCAAAAGGTTCACAGATTATGCTGTAACAATATCTATAGAATTTAATAAATATGTCTGAAACGCCGATTAAATACTTGCATGTTCTACGAACGCCAAATTGTAAGGGACATTTCTTCATATATATTGATTGAAAATACGTTAATCCGTTATTTTTTGTGATAATAATATTTATAAAATACAGCTATATAAAGGCATCGAGTTTTATCATTAAATTAACATTTTTAAAATACCCCTTTCAAATCAAAGATCGTATTGTGTAATAGACACAACCCCATCTGCTAAAGCGTATCTCTTTTGTTATTTCGTGATGTAATTTTACGAATACAGGGTGACCAAAAAAATGTGTAACCACAAAATTTAATATTTTACTCGATATTTTCAAAAAATGAACATTCGGTATTAATAAATTAATAATATATAATTTTCTTGACTCACCCACCATGCTTTAAATTTGGTACAGATTGTCCCAAAAATTAAAACCACCGCAAACCTTTTTTTAAAAGGTGTAACATATGTATAATTTATACTTACATTTACATATCGAGCTTTACAAAAAATGATAACGTATTTCTTATTATACACAGTATTTTGAAAGCTGTGTCTCCATTTGTCAAAATTGTTAGTACAATGCAGGGTGTCAATTAATTCATGTTAGGTAGTTCAACTTAGGTACTCCCCTGTATAGACTTCAAAACAAAAACATTCCCAAAATTTTGATCAAAGGAAACAATCTCATTTACACACAAGTTTCTATATCTCTCTGCGTTCATACTTACACTTACCAAAACTATCAAATCGGTTTTTCCATTCGCCATAACACCACTCCATCCATTTACCTTCCAAATGCTATTCTCGCTTCCATACATTCATTAGTAAACAAACATCTCCTCTATTCCGCTATATGAGGCTTTTCTTCTTGTATATATGGCCATATTCATACAGCTGTCGGCGGATAGTTGGCTTTCAAATTACTGGCGACGGAATATTCGGCAGAACGATAAGGAAAAAAAAACATTGAGGGAAGAAGAACTATATCTCCGTAAAATGGAATTTAGGCGAACAAAATATTTCAGAAAATATGATAAAGTTCAAATCAAGAACAGAACTTAGATAATGCTGATGTCTTTTTTTGGGAAAGATCTGTAAGAAGATCAAGAAGAAAATAAGTACCAAACGGCGGAATTAAAGAAATAATGAATGTTAAAACTAGCATAGTAGACGACATTACAGCAAAACAATTAACAGGTATAGAGAATTACTGAAGACCGATTACCAAAACAGATGTTAAGTTGACACCAAAGGGAAAAAGATAGGACAAAGACCGAAAAGATTTGGAGGAAGGAAATCAACAAGGAGCTTAAAAAGATACACTTGGATGATGTGTTATGGACAGAAGGGATAGATGGCGTCTAGAAATCGAAAGACGTTGTAGAATGTTTTATCCGATTTATAGACAGATAGTTTGTAACATGTTTTTGTTTTTAACCTGCATCAAGTAATATTGCAATAGGTCCGCTAATTTAAAATATATATTCTTATATATTTTAAAAAAGAAATTATTAGAATATGGAATAAGAGAGCTGTCTTGGGTTTGGCTATCATCCTACCTTTAAAACAGGCAACAAAAAGTAGTTCTATGAGCAGATGGCAGAGAATGGAGCTCCAAATTATGAGAAGTAGAAAGGGTAGTGCCCCATGGGAGTGTATTCCGTCCAATCCTTTTTCTTATATTTATAGATGATACTAAATATAGTACAATTAATGAGGCTAATCGATTATCATTATTTGCTAATGATGTGTCAGTCATTCTTGCATGTAAAAATACAGAATCCTTAAGTGCCAAAGCCTCGAAATGCTGTACAGAAATGCAAACTTAGAGTGAAAATAACCAACTCCCCCTAAATACAGGCAAAACTGAAAGCTTCTACTTTTCTTATAGGCTTCCTGATTTCTCTGTCTTGATTTCTAATAACAATACTTTAATTAAACAATCTACATCAACAAAATTTCTTGGCGTAAAAATTGATTTCCAATTATCTTGGAGTGCACAAATTGAAGATACCCTAAAAAAGCTAAGTAAGTTCTCATTTGTTATCTGTAAATTACGATCTAGTGTGAACAGGGAAATCCTGTCTTATTATCATGCAAATGTCGGGTCCTTGCTCTCCTATGGAATTGTAGCATGGGGTAGTAATAGGAGAATGTCTGAACTCTCAGTGGCTCAGAAAAAAATAATAAGGAAAATTACATTTAAAAATTTTAATTTCGCATGTAGACAATTATTTAAAGAATTAAAAATATTAACAGTTATAACAATTTACATTCTACATTGTGCAATCTATATAAAAAAGAACATAAATAACTATATAAAGTCATCCGGGGGCATCAACTGAGAACGATGGACACCTTGCGCTTGCCATTGCATGGACTGACTCGAACAGCTGCTATGTCTTACCTATACAAATCTTTAATCACTTACCACTATATTAAGAATATAAACAATATAAACTTATTTAAAAGGAAACTAAGAGACTCTTTTGTGTGACCATTCCCTATACTCTATAATTGAATATTTTAACTTACACTTACTTAATTAAGTGCGTTTTTTTAACTATTTTAACTATTATGATGTATGGAACTTTAAATTGTAATTATGTGCTTACCTAGTTTTAGTAGTTTTTCTTTGTATGTTTTATTATATTTCTATCTTTTAAATGTATTCACGAATCTTATGTATCAATTGTGGTATCCTGCAGTGAATGACTAATAAATAAATAAATAAATAAATAAATAAGTATACCGGGAATATTTAACCTTCATCAGTTTTAAGAATCTGATTTTGAAATGAAATTTGCCAAACATACGTATTGACTTTAAATTAAATAAACTTTATCCGATACAAGGGTTTTTTAAATACTTTTTATATATTCGAAAAATAGACACCCATTTTAAAAGTGTGTACTTCAACACTTAAACTCAATAAAGCGAAAACTATGTAAACAAATTTTATTTTTTAAAGTCGCCCGATCCTCCGGAATTTCATATTCAGGATCGACTAAACAACATTAGTGTTCCACTAAAGTTTAAGTAAACTTTGTAATATTCTGTACCTTCTCGTCAGACTCCTTTAAGTTATTAGTGTCGCAAACTGAATTTAATTACCCAAGAGCCTCTGTATTTATTAGCTATTTTCATTGCAATTACGAATGGCTTCGCAATTTAGCAGTATATTAATATTCTATCTAAGAATTTATAATAACAATTTACTTGCGAGGGTCCGGGTTCACTGCACCAATTTAAGCCAATGTTTTTGAAAATAGTATAAAGTTATTCAGGGTGTTAGGGGTTTGACTACAAATATTTTAACATAGAATAGTATGAACGATTTTAAACAAAATATTCTTATAAATCATCGGTAAATTCGAAAGGGTTTTCGAGATATTTAATTTTAAAATGTTTAATTTTGGAGAAGGTTTCAACTAATTCCAAGACAACATGGCAAAATTGATATTTGCTTGGACATCAATGTGATGATAATCTCATAATCTTTGTTTTGTCAACAAAGAAGTATAAAAAAACCTGTAGGTTTAATTATATGGCCACTTCCGATGAATCATTTAGAATTAAGCATCCTATTTCTGATTACTCATTCATTCTTGCTATTTCAGCATTATTTTTATATAAATACAGAGGAATTAGTAATCATCTTTAGTCATTAAGTAGCTCTAGATCGGTCAACATTCATTGTAATTTCGTGTTTTAAATAAAAATAAAGTTTTTAAAAATACAAGTTACAAGTTTGAATGTAAAATTGGCGGTAGGATTCCTTTTCGGAGTGCGAAAAAAAGGATATCCTGAAATCGGAGTGTAACAACGTTTCATCTCCATAAGGATTATCAGTGCTGCATCTTTCTGTTTCAACAGTTAAGAAAAGGATCAGGAACATCTACGACCGAACTAGGCACTTGTAACTCCTGGTACATCGATTATTGGTACGCCATTCGAGAAGCCAGTAAGGACGATTTGGCCTGTGCTAGCGTCCAAGACAAGCGGTAGCCAACCTGAGCAGTTCATCTCTTCAGCAAAGCATCGTTTGATACAGGACCAAGACTTGGGACACATTGTAAGATATTTACTTACTTCCCTTATAGTTGAGATCCCTGTTAATTAAGTTTTGAAATTTTTGAAGAAAGAAAAAGTGAATAATTGAATTGAAGCAATTTTATTGAACAATTATTTGAATAACTTTCACTAACTATTTTAGTTGTAAAGAAAACAAATGTTAACGCAGTTAACAGTAGTTAAGTACATATTTAATGAAGAAATTTAAGAATTGTAGTAAAGACATTACTTATCCTAAAACAATTCGAAGAAATAGTTTAGAAAATCCTTCTACAAGTAGATTATTACAAAGTAGTTTTGAAAATCAATCTGCAAGTGTATTAACAGAACTTTATTCAGACATCAATTTAGAAAATATTTTTAACCCTAGTGTAAACGTAGATATTAACAAAGCAAACATTAATAAGATGGCAGACGCTTTGAGAAGTACTGTTTCACTCTTAAAAACTTTCGATGGTACCCCATCACGTCTTGAATCTTTTATTAATCAAATAGATACTTTTTATACAAGATATTTTAATACTGATACTTCCCAACAAGAATTTGTAATTTTGGCAATTAAATCAAAAATTATAGGATCAGCCGAAGATTTTCTTTTAACTAGACCAGATCTTAATACTTGGCCAGAAATAAAAATCTCATTAAAACAAAAATTTAGTGATCCAATAACAAGAGCTAATTTACAACAACAATTAATATTCTTTTCAAGAAAAGGCGAATCAACCTTAGATTACATACAAAAACTCAAAGCCTTAGTCACCAAAATAAATACGAAAACTTGTACAGAAATAAGTAATATTGAAGCTAGAAACATAATTATAGCACAAAACGAATTAACAGCAACTCAAAATCTTCTTGCAAACATTTCGAGCGAATTAAGAACTTTACTAATCGTTCAAAATCCCCAAAATCTAGACCATGCAATCGATATTGTAACCAATTATGAAATCTTAACTAGTCAAAATAATTTTAAAAATAATTATTTGCAAAATAGTAGATCAAATAATTTACTTAGCAATCAGAAAACGCCACCAATAAATAATATTAATAAATTTTTGGTAAATAGATCGAATAATTTTCCAAATTCATCTTTTAAACCGAAACCACCAAATCAATTTTTCAATCGAGTACAAAATCAAACATTTAATCAAAAAGGCAATCAATATCCTAAACAACAATACCCACAACCAATGTCAGGTGTGAGTGTACAAAAAACAATGCCACCATTAAGACAACAACAACAAACTTTTGCCAGACAGCAACCACAACAACAACAAACTTTCTATAGACAACAACCCCAACAACAACATCACCCGAAATTTACATTCCAAGAATTAACGCATTTAGAAAATAATGAACCCAATAATGACCAGTTATATAATGAAGAAAACCCCGAATTTGACAATTATGATCAAGATTATCAAAACTTTGATGAAACATGTGAATTAGATAATGAGAATTTAGTCGAGCAAATAGAAAATTTTCATATATCAGCCTCGGACGAAAACCTTGCTTAACTTTAAACAGTTTTCAAGTAAATCAATTACCCTATGTAGAAATACCGAATTATAATATTCGACTACTAATTGATACAGGTTCTCATGCATCCCTACTTAGACCCTCTCTAGCGGAAACACATTTCCCCGAATGTATTAAACCTTACGTAAGCACACTTCAAACTTGTGCAGGTTCAAAGAAAGCAAAAAGTAAAGCTACTATTCCTTTATTTTTAAGCTTTGGTATAACCGAACCAATAGAATTTATTTTATATTCATTCCATGAATATTTTGACGGAATAATCGGAATTAAAGACTTAGGTAAATTAAATTTAAATATTGATTTAAAAAATAAAAAATTGAAAAACCAATATTTAGAAATACCCTTTCAATATAGGCAAAATTTTGATGAATATACAATTGAAATACCACCTAAAACAATTCAAAAAGTAATTTTGAAAACTTCGCGACCAAATGGCACTACTTGGTTAATGCCCTATTATTTAGATGAAAATATAGAAATTCAACCTACCCTAATAGAAGTAAAAGAAAACACGTACGCTATTGATATTTTTAACCATACAGAAAAATATTTTACTCTAATAGAAACCACTAATGATAATTTACCCTTAAGACCAATCGAGCTTAACAATTTTGAAATAATAAATTTCGAACCAAATCAGAATCAAATTAATGGAAAAAACATAATCGAAGATATCGATTTAAAATCACTAATTAGGCACGAACACTTAAACTTTGAAGAACGCACAGAAATTTTTAAACTTATTAAAAGCTTTCAAAATATTTTACATAAACCCGGAGATAAATTAACATTTTTCAATCAAGTCAAACATACTATTAAGACTACGGATGAAATACCCGTACATGCGAAAAGTTACAGATACCCATTCATACATAAACAAGAAGTAGACAAACAAATAGACCAAATGCTACAAGATGGTATCATTCAACCTTCAAATTCTCCCTGGAGTTCCCCTGTGTGGATCGTCCCGAAGAAAGCTGATGCATCAGGACAAAGAAAATGGCGTCTAGTGATAGATTACAGAAAAATCAACGAAAAGACTATAGAAGATAGATATCCTATTCCAAATATCGCAGATATACTTGATAAACTTGGTAGAAGTCAATATTTTACAACACTTGACTTAGCCAGCGGTTGTCATCAAATAGAAATGGACCCAAAAAGTATACCAAAAACAGCATTCAATGTAGAACACGGACATTATGAATATACCAGAATGCCCTTCGGACTAAAAAATGCACCTTCCACCTTTCAGCGTGCAATGGATAACGTTTTACGCGGATTACAAGGAAAAATATGTCTTGTATATATGGACGATATAATTATCTTTTCAACCAGTCTTCAAGAACATTTAGACTCTTTAAAACAAGTATTTAACAGATTAAGTTCTTTTAACATGAAAATCCAATTAGATAAATCCGAATTTTTGCATAAGACAATTGAATTTTTAGGTCATGTTATTACCCCTGACGGTATCAAACCAAATCCCAAAAAAATCGAAGCAATAAAAAATTTTAAAATCCCTAAAACACCAAAAGAAATAAAATCATTTCTCGGTTTAGTCGGTTACTACCGAAAATTTATAAAGAATTTTGCAAAAATAACGAAACCTTTGACTCATTGTTTAAAGAAAAACGTTAAAATAAATCATGATAAAGCATTTATTACCGCATTTAATCTATGTAAAAATATCTTAACTAATGACCCTATATTACAACACCCAGATTTTAGTAAACCTTTTATTTTAACCACTGACGCTTCGAATTACGCTATTGGAGCAATACTTTCACAAGGAAAAATAGGAAACGACCTACCTATAGCATTTGCTAGCAGAACTCTGAATCAATCAGAATGCAACTACTCAACAATAGAAAAAGAACTTCTTGCTATTGTTTGGGCAACAAAATATTTCAGACCTTATTTATTTGGCAGAAAAACCATTACAATGGCTGTTCTCAATAAGAGAACCGAATTCAAAATTAGTAAGATGGAGATTAAAACTGCAAGAATATGAATATGATATTCAATATAAAAAAGGAACCCTAAATTCCAACGCCGATGCACTTTCAAGACCACCTCAAGAATTGTACCCAACCGAAATAATAAAATCACCATTGACGCATATGTCAGCAGTATGTGAAAAAGAAGAAAATTCTGACGACCAATATATTTGGCATGAAAAAATAAAACATTTCTTTGACACCCAAGAAAACCTATTCGAAAAACCAAGAAAGGTAAATAAAGAAAAGAAGAAACCAAAAATTAATATAATTTCCGATATTCAAATCAAACCCCCAAATAAACCAATTAAAATTCCATCGTCATTGCCATCAACAAGTAAAATCAATGACGAAGAAAAAATCAATCAAAACAACTCAGAAACGGATTCAGCCAGTACAAATGACATTCCAAAGGAGCCTAAAGCTGATTTACTTTCAAAATCAGGCACAGAAACTATACATACGTCAAGAGAAGACCCTATATTAGGAGCCCCGTATGTTAGTAAAGCCCTGAACACTTTTAAAAACCAAATCATATTTAAATGGACTGAAAAGGAACAACCTTATGTTGTCACTAAAAAATTATTTGAAACCAAAAAGCGATTAATAATTTTTATAAATCGAAACCCAATAACCGAAATAATCCAAAGACTCTTAAGAGATTATTTACCCCCAGATACTTATTGTTTACACTTTCCCAATAAAGAATTAGAACCAATAATAATTCGAATTTTCCAAGAAACCTTTCAAAATAACGCCTACAACCTTGTTATTTCTAATACACTATTAGAGGACGTCGTAGACGTAAATGAACAAAAAGAAATAATTAAAAGATATCATACCACTAAAACATCCCATAGAGGAATGACTGAAAATATAAAAAATATAAAGCAAAGATATTATTGGCAAAGCCTTGAAAAAGACGTAATTAATTTTGTTAATACATGCGAAATATGTCAAAAAACCAAATATGATAGACATCCCTATAAAGTAATTTTTAAACCAACACCAACAGGCTGTAAACCCATGGAACATATTTATATGGATATATATTCCATTTCAGGTCAAAAATATTTGACAATAATAGATAACTTCTCTAAATTTGCTACAGCATACCCTGTAAATGAAACATCAATCGAGATTTGTCAAAATCTAATTAAATTCTTTTCACATCATGGTACACCCTGTAAAATTACAACTGATAATGCACAAAGCTTTAAAAGTAATTTAGTACAAGACCTTTGCAAGACTTATCAGATTGAATTACATTTTACTACACCTTATAACCCAAATTCGAACTCACCAATCGAAAGATGGCATTCAACATTGAAAGAAAGTCTTATTGTCCTTAGAAACGAACATCGAAATAAAACAATACAAGAATTAATGGATATCGCAATCCTTAATTATAATAACAGTATACATTCAACACATGAATATACACCATTTCAAATACTAAAAGGAAATTTAAATTATCAACTGAATTTTGAGAAAAATATAAATCAAATACAAACTGATTACATACATGAACTCGCCCAAATATTTAATGAACTTAATGAAAAACGCGAGATTGACCCAGAAATAGCTGAAGCTACAAAACAACTATTACATACACCTCGAAAACTACCATTAAAGTTAGAACCAAAATACAAACCAACTACTTTTAAAAACCAAAGACACCCAAAAGATATTAAAAGACGTTCGTAATTTTCAGGAACTTACTGACAAAATGAAGAAGATCCTGATACTACTCCCACTACTTGTCAACGCACAATATAAAATAGAAGAATTAAATAACCCTTTGTTACCAGTTTACCAATCAACAGGTTACATAATAACAGGTTATCATCATGTCTATTATCATGTAAATCTAACTAATATAAAAGATTGTGTAGAAAACTCGAAATCAACACTTACACAAATTAATAATACCCTAAGTAATCTATACGCACCTATATACCAACTTTTATCTATAAGAACACGTAACCTTTTCGATCAAATAGAATCAATCGAATTATTTGTTAAACATTATACTACCCCACAAAAGCGAACTAAACGCGGACTTTTCAATTTCCTAGGAAAAGCACAAAAATAAAAGATACGACAATTATATTAAAATATTACAAGAAAATCAAGAAATCTTACATAAAGATTTATCTGCAACCCAGACTATTGTAAAACAATTAACAAAAGATCTTGACGTACAGCTGACTAATATTAAAACTAATCAGCAAAAGTTATTAACCCGGATGGAAGACCTCACTAATATGACTCATACTACAACCACTTCGTCTTACTATATTGTTACGCTAGACAATATTGAGACTAATCTACGTGTCATTCATGACATAAAAAGTAATTTGCAAACTGCAATAAACTTCGCGGAAATAAACATTATGCATCACAGTATTATTAAGTATAAAGAACTTCGCAGAATAATAACAAAGATAAGGCCCGAGAGTCGTATTCATTTCGACAATATAATTAAATATTACGAAGTAGCACACGCAGATGTGACAATTAAGAATGATCTAATTATATTTTACATTGCAATACCTTTAATTTCAGAGAAACCTTATATACTTTATCGAATATATTCAATACCAATAAATAATCAAATAATGATTTTAAATAATCCGTATTTATTGAGATCTACAGATGACTTTTACAACTCAAAAGAAAATTGTTATAAAATAGAAAATATATCTTTATGTTCTAGAGACACACTGAATAAAAACGAACCCTGTATACCTCAAACAATTAATTTGACAAACCATTGTACACTAATACCAATTAAATATAATAAAACTTCTATAACACAACTTGAAGACAATTCCCTTATAATTATACCTGCTTCTAAAGAAAGCATATACTTTCAATGTCCAAATCAACATAGCGTTGAAACCATTGACAAAGTATCCTTAATATTGCCTTCAGATTGCAAAGTAAAAATCCAAAATAATATTTACGATTCTCAAAAACTAGAAACAATTAGTTTAAGACTAAAACTCCCATCAATAAATATTGATGAAAAACTAATCCAAGATATTGAACCCTTGGAACTAAAAGAAATAAATCTTGATAAAATCAATGAAGATTTAGAGAATGCTAAAAGATTAATAATTCATCCCCTAAAACAAATGGACTTTGTAAGTTCTGGAGTTTCAATTACTCTAATAATAATTATTATTATAATATTTACAATCATCATAAGTTTCTTGTATTATTATTGCAGAAAGGAAAAATCTAAAGAAAATGTAAAAGTGGACATAAAATTAGAATCTCTCGAAAATCAACCCCGATTTTCTCAAACTTAAGGAGGGAGGAATTATATGGCCACTTCCGATGAATCATTTAGAATTAAGCATCCTATTTCTGATTACTCATTCATTCTTGCTATTTCAGCATTATTTTTATATAAATACAGAGGAATTAGTAATCATCTTTAGTCATTAAGTAGCTCTAGATCGGTCAACATTCATTGTAATTTCGTGTTTTAAATAAAAATAAAGTTTTTAAAAATACAAGTTACAAGTTTGAATATAAAATTGTTTGAAAACGATTCTATTATTTAATTTTGATTATTTTTTTGGAATGTATAAACTAATATTTTAATAAATTGTAGTTTGTTAGCATAATATCGGCGTGTATATTTGTATAGTTTTTAGTTTGCGGAACCCTAATCAAGTTTATTAGTTTCCAAAAATTAGTAAAGATTATGAACTTAACACCAAGCATATTAATTTATATCACTAGTAGGTAATTCACACACTAAAAATAATATTTTAAAAACTTAAAGTAAATGCTGAAAATGACTATTTAAACACGCACGAATACGGCGAAGCCAATTTTCTTGCACAGATTCAACAACGTTAGGTCTTTGTCTAATTTGTTCCGCTGCAGCAAAAATACGGTTTCTAATGACATCTTCATTTTCGATTTCAATCCTATTATACACTACAGTTTTCATGTGGCCCCAAAAATAAAAATCAAGAGGGTTTAGGTCTGGTGACCTCGGAGGCCATTTTTTAGGTTCTGGGGCATTTTGACCTATCCACCTATTATCAAACATATTATCCAGATGTTGTAACACATTCCTATAAATGTAGGTAGGAGCTCCATCATGAACAAACTAGGCACTGGCTGAGCTAAAGGAATATCTTCTAAAAGAGTGGACAAGTCATTAGTTAAAAATTGAAGGTATTGCCTCTCCTGTTAAACGCCTTGGTAGCTGAAAAGGTCCGATTAACCGATTGTGGATTATTCCAGCCCAAATATTTATTGAAAACCAGTATGGAAATCGGCCTTGTTGAATCATGTGTGCATTTTCCTGCTCCCAGATATGAGTGTTATGATAATTTAAAATTCCATCTCTCGTAAAACAACATTCATAGGTTGTCAGTATGTTTAAAGTAAAATTTTCGTGTTCTTGGTTTTTTCGGAGAAACTACCGGCAAAATTTTCTTTTTCTGCGTAACTCCTCTAAAGTCAAAGTCTGTACTCGCTGTACATAATAAGGGTACAGAAGGTTTTTGACGAGGGGTACGATGAATAGTCCAATTAGAAAATCCAACTTGTCGCGAGATTTCCCGAGTGCCCAAACCAGGGTTTGCCTCCACTAGGCCTAAAATATGTTCCTCGTTTTCGGGTGTTATTTGCCCTTCAGGGCCCCGGTTAGTTTACACTTCCCGTCTCGCAAACTCTTTGTAAAACCGACACAAATGTTCTGTCATTAGGATACGTCCTGTTAGGATATCTTTCCCGGTATGTTTGGGACGCCAAATGATCATTCTGTCTACACTCTCCATAAATAAGAAACATGTTTGTATATTCAATATTCGTATACATTTTTAAAGAATTTGCAAATCACGAGTTTGTATTAAAACGATATGGAATTGCCTCATTGCAAAAAATTAAGGTGAAAAAACCAAAAAACAAGACAACGGCAACTGATATGTTTGCGAAGCATTCTATGGTAAAATAAAACAATTTATTCTTTTTTTATTTTTTAAATTTAGGTCGTTCAGATATTTTACTAAGAAAAAATTTGTAGGCATTTTGCAGAAAAAATCATATAATTGTTTCACATAATAAAATTAATAAATGTATTAACGATGTGCTTAAAAATTAAAACAAAATACAATTTTCAGGCCGTTTTTCTAAAAAATGGTAGGGAATTGTCCCTATGTTCTTTAAGCATTTTTTAATCAAAATGGTCCAAACTATCACGTGTTAAAATATGTGTAGTCAAACCTCTAACACCCTGTATATAGGCCATGTGTATTTTAGAGTAAAATTTAAGATCTTTTTCTTTTTTTTTAAGATTAATGGTATGAAAATAGGATAACTGAAATTGAGAAAAAGATGCCTTTATGATGTTTTTTCATTTTTTTTGTTTCTTCCTCTTTCTATTCATCTGTATTTAATTATTTTAACAAGTATATTAATTTTTTGTGAACATGCTTAAAAAAACTGCGTAAAACACAGAACCGAGTAAAATAATATAATATTCAACTTAGATACACTATCTTATTTTAGATGCAAAGTGGGCCTTAATGCCATCTACAGAGAATATCTAAAAACAAACAATTCCAATATTTTACAAAACTGAATGGTCAGTAGCAGATCACATTACTCGAATGCGTGAAGCAAATGAAGCCATGCCGCAATTAGTTTATCTTATCAAGAAAACAATCATTGTAATATATACATATATATATATATATATATATATATATATATATATATATATACATATATACACATATAGACGTTTCGCTTTTGATTAAAAGCATTTTCAAAAGCATTTATTTTAACTAAAACGAGAAAGAAAAAAAAACAATATCAGTTCGATACAAACTGGTTTGTTAAAATTGCCGTTTTGTCAATTATAAAAACACTGATAAAGTAAAATTTCTTCAATTAATCCTAAAACATTTAGCAGTCGAACACTTTTCTAAATTGACTTTCACAATTTTACACATTAAAAAATATTAAAAAACTTGTTTACATTATTGACGAAAAAAAAAACACAAAAGCATTTGTACAATTTGGTTTAAAGCCGTTAATTAAAAATAGGTAACCTACCTTGGAAAACAGAGCTTCATTTTTAAATCTATTATATTTAAGGCACCTATAGTATCAGTATCATAATGTCTAGGTTGGTTTTGGGTGACATTACTTGATCTTAATAATTGTAAAATGATACTGATATACAAGAAACGGTACAAAGTGATGGCGATAAGACAAGAAATTTTTATTATTTTGTTAGTTTTTTTTATAAGGATTGGAAGCTAATGTTATTATTTATACCAGGGTTACTATTTTCTACTTATGGTTAGAATATACGGGTGATGTTGATTGAGTACTATAGTTACGTTATTAAATTAAATTATAATAGATTTGACTTAAATTATTTATGTCTTGCTTATCGTTGACAGCGTTTGGTTCTTTCTTTATGTGGAATATCTCTTTTATAGCTAATTTATGATAGTTTGACTCCTGGCATAGAATTTCAGTCTCTACAAATCCAAACTCATGTTTTTCATTTTTTTCGTGCTTGTGCAGAGCAGTCGAAGCATTTTTTGTGTATTTGTGACCATTGAGACGGTTTTCTAAATATTGCGTTGTCATACCAATGTATTTTTTTAGACAGTTTATACACGGCACAGAATAAACAACATTAGATTTCTTTTTCTTGGTTATTTCGCTTTTTAATGAGGTGTATAGGGGTGTTAATAAATTTTGTGCCTTGTGGCTTACGATTATGTTATGTTTAAGCAATATATGTTTAATTTTTTCTGACAGGTCTTTAGTGTATGGTATGGCTACGTGTCTGTAATTTTCAGTAGAAATTGTTTTATTTTTATTTGTATTGTAAAATTTATAGGTACGGTTTTTGAAAATGCGTTTTATAAGACTAAGGGGGAAGTTGTTGTTTTTCAACGTTTCTTCAACTTTTTTTAATGCGTCTGGTCGAAATTTAATCATAAAAAAAATAAATGCTCTTGAAAATGCTTTTAATCAAAAGCGAAACGTCGAGCGAAATATAACCACTATTGTTTCAATGCATAAACCTAGACCCAAGAAATATTTTCGAAGTAATTATAAATAAAAGGTTTAAGAAACAAATTATATATATATATATATATATATATATATATATATATATATATATATATATATATATATATATATATATATATGAATGGTCAGTAGCAGATCACATTACTCGAATGCGTGAAGCAAATGAAGCCATGCCGCAATTAGTTTATCTTATCAAGAAAACAATCATTGTAATATATACATATATATATATATATATATATATATATATATATATATATATATATACATATATATATATATATATATATATATATATATATATATATACATATATATATATATATATATATATATATATATATATATATATATATATATATATATATATATATATATATATATATATATATATATATATATATATATATATATATATATATATATATATATATATATATATATATATATATATATATATATATATATATATATATATATATATATATATATATATATATATATATATATATATATATATATATATATATATATATATATATATATATATAATAAAATTATAACGTCCGTAGTTATATAAATAAGAAAGAAACTGACAGCCATTCGGACAAATTATTCTGCCTGTGGTAAGCTTATTCAAGTATGGGGTCCAAGAATCATGGAACATTATACTGACAAGCGTTTAAGCGCTTTCCATCATCTCTACCGACATAATTGACGACGTTTCGCCCTATATGGGGCTCATCAGGCCAATGCAGCCGTGTGTTAGAGATGATGGAAAACACTCAACGGTATGTTGAATAAAAACCATGAAAATATTAAGCAGTGAGATATTATCCCATAGAGTAAGAGGTGCCATATATGGGGACAAATGCGAGGTTTGTTGTTTATACCTCTTTAGTAATGTTTAAAAACATTATACTGATAAATTGAAAAACTAAACGAGACATACTCAGGCTTCATTGTTTTTGTGTAAGCCGTGCGATTTCAATTATTTTATTGGCGTAAAGACGGCCCCCAAAGGTATGAAATCCATCATACGGCTTTTTAGGCCAAAGTGTTAGTAGAAAACAAAATTATAACGTCAGTAGATACATAAATAAGAAAGAAATTAACGGCCATTGAAACAAAATATTCTGCCTGTAGTAAGCTTATTCAAGTATAGGGTCCAAAAGTCATGGACCATTATACTGGTAAGCCTTTAAGCGCTTTCCATCATGTCTACCACACGACTGGATTGGCCTAATGAGCCCTACATAGGGCGAAACGTCGTCTATTATGCCTGTAGAGATGGTGCAAAGCGCTTTAATGCTTGTCAGTATCATGATTTTTGGACTCTATACTAACTCTTTTTTTATTTAACTTTTTGAGTAAATCCTACATTTTTTCACATAAGGAAGTAACGCATAATTACCTGGTCATCTGAACAATTTCATATCTAAGTAACTTAAAATATATGGTTATTTATTATTAGGTTTAGGAAACAATGGTTTGAGGTTTAGCCCCTATGGACAGTGTGCTAATATTTTCAGTACCAAAAAAGTTAATCGAAAATTTGGTTTATTTTGTAACAACGGTAGATCTGTAGTATATTTTTGCCAGAACATGAACAATTAACTTCCTAAAGCCATGTAAGAGGGATTCTTTTATCAAGTACTTGTTTTTACGATAATATATTTTCCTCAGCAGGTGATATCATATTAACACCTGACTCTGTATTTACATATATACACATTCACTTACTTATCTGGTTAAAATAATATTATACTACTGCTATAAATAATTGAAAACATTATATTAAAAAAGATATCTTAAATTTTTACATATCTTGTAATTCGGGTATATGGAGAATATTAATACTTTTCCATCTCGTAGGTATAATCTGCGATCTGCGAATCTGATTGTATTTAATTTTTTTTGTGTATATTTTTTTAGTTACGAATTATCACTTTATATATGTTCTTTCACAACAAGGTTTATCACTGCCTATACAAATCTGAATAGGTTGATCAAGGAATAAAAGTACGTGTCGGTCAGTCTCTATAGCGTGTCAAACTAGATTAAATAAAGTGTTCTCCGATCCATTTGTCCTTAACAAGACCATGTGAAAAAATGAAGGCGTTAGAATCGAGCTAAGTGGATCACGAGTCAAAAGAAAATAGCAAATCCCAAAAGCGAGGCTTTGTGTCACCATCTAAAACGAACGGTTGAGAAAAAATTTCCGGCCACTAAGGAAACCTTTTAGATGGAATTACTTTTGCTAAATGATGTTTTAACGCTTACACGTGACTTCTGGGGAAAAAGATATGTCGCGATATATTTTTTTGTGAACAAGCTGCCAGATGTTTGAGATTATCAGATCTATGTCGCGTATAAGGCACTGATATATACGGTATTGAAAAATATTGTTATTTTGCACCTGGTTGTTAGTAACCTAAACTGTTTTTTACTATTCGGCATTTTGACCTCTTAAACTTTTCTGTAAAAATTCGCTTGCGTTAACAAAATATTTAATTTATTAGATAATAAAAACAATTTACCTCTTTCGCAACTTAACACTGATGTAGAATAAACTATTAAACATTTGATAATAATACCAAAATTGAAAAAATGTGTAAAAAAATCGGTAAATTTCCTTTTTCTGAAACTTTCCTTGTTATGAATCTTTCGTTTTATTAGGAATAGTGCAGTGTGATTCAATTTAGTTCAGTACATAGTCACAGTATATATGTATTAAATAAACTGTATTTTCAAACATTTTTATTGGATTTCTACCAAGATTTTACCAGTTTCTTTCTACCCATGCCACACTTGATTATTGGGCATAATTTAAAATAAATTCAATAAATAATTTTTCCATTCACACATACCGCCATTTTGTTACGTCACACTGAATTCATACCAGTTTATCCCACTTTCACATTTACTTTTTCTACAAAATTTAGAGTCAATTGGATAATTAGTTTTTTTGTAATATTTTTCTAACGTTTCACTAGGCAGACCGACAGAAGACGGACCGATGGAATTGGTAAAACATGTTTTTTGACATCTAGGAACGCCAAAACGTAAAGACATGTAAATCCTGAGAGGGTTTCACAATTACAAACATTTTTTTTGGCGGCATCCTGTTTCACCATATTTTGTTCCGCCATCCTGAATTAGTAACACAATTTTACTAGTTCATTTCTTTACTACAATTAGTTATGGTACACAATTTGAAATCAATGCATTATGTAGTTTTTTCACGCTGATTTTCGAAATAATTTACTAAGCAGTCATTTTGTTCCCTGATCTTGGGTTGGTAATGAAATTATACCAGTTTATTCCAACATAATACTTGATGTTTTTGCAAAATTTTTGATAAATTGATTAAGCAGTTTTTTAATAATAATATTTTTAACATGTCATGAGGCCGCCATTTTTCCCCGATTGACTATAAATTTTGCACAAAATTGAAGTGTCATGTAGGAATTAACCTGAAATATGTTGATACAAATTAAATATTAAGATCCGATAAGATTGTACCCTAATTTTTATCTAGAAGAATTTAAAGGTATACCTGTTTGTAGTTCCTTTTTACCAAAAAAATAATCATCAAAATCAAAACAAATCGGTAAATTTCTTTCACTTGGAGCTTCCCTCGTTATGAATATATTCTTTATTAAGAACAGTTAATTATAACACTATTCAGTTCCGCAAATATCCACCTTGTGACACACATATAAATTGTGTTGCCTTTCCCTTTTGGAATCAAAGGGGTCAGGAGGGAGCTTCCACTTCGGTTTCCCTCAAGTTTCCTCAGAAGGAATCCTTTTGTCTAGAAAAGTGAAGGATAATTTAGTACATACAAATCTGAATCAGATCATACTCTACTAATCCTAATAAAAAGAAGGAACAGGTAATAACAAGGGAAGTTCCGGGTAAAGAAAATATACCGCCTTTTATTCCACCATATTGATAAAAGCCTAAAATATGATGAACATATTAATTACTTAAATTTAAGAATACGTATATGGATTTATCCCGTATCCGTAATGTTATATCTGTATATATCGTAAAGACGTTATATACATCTCTAGTTGAAAGTAGATATAGAGTATCTATTTGGGAAGGTACTTTTCCAACTATCTTAGAACCGCTAAAATTATCTGAAAAATACATACTTAAAGTCGCGTACAAAAAATGAAAGAGATATCCAACACAACAACTTTTCCAAGAAACTGAAAGTTTTAAATATCCATCAATTATAACGGCGGTCCTAACCTTTGCGTATAAAACACCCTCTTTCAGACAAACATTCTACCGTGGTAATACTAGAAGTAAAACCTTTGGAAATCTACAGGTGCCCCTCTTGACAAAAACTACAACTCATCGTTTAGTAACATAATTTGCCCCCAAATTTTATAACGTATTACCAATTGACTTAAGAAAAATAAATAACAAACACTTATTTGCAAAAAATGTCTCTCTTTTTATAACATCGAACTATTTTGCTTTTCCGTAAGTATTCATAGCAAGCGTCAAGCTCAAGTTTTACTTTTTCTTCTTGGCTAGTTTTGGCATTTTCATTGATCCTGGGTACCTGTAGTAGTTTTAGATTTACCTGTTTATTTATAATTTGTAAATAAATATGTTTTTTCTTTAAATTTTATAGTAGTAAAAACAAACTATTTGTATAAACACAGATATTTTATCTAGGTGTATATTATTTAACATTTTTATTACCAATAAGTAGATGTACAGAAACTTGAAATAAATTTGAATTTGAATTGAATTTCTACATATTTTACCAGTTTCTATCTATGTACAAATTGATTCTTGAGCAAAATTGAGTAAATAGATTTTTATGAGTAAATAGTTTTTTATATTGATTTTTCACATTTTTATTATACCGCCATGTTGAATTTCTTTTATCCTTATATCACATAGAATTTGTTTGTAAAATTTTAATTCAATTGCATAAGACGTTTTTTGCTCTGATTTTTAAACATTTTATGTCCCCTCATTTTATTCGGCCATCTTAAATTCATACCAAAATTTTATAGTTCATTCAATATTAACAATAATTCGGTTTCGCCTCCTCGGATTCATACTTAAATATTACCAGTTCATTTCCATATCATACTTGATTTTTGTGCAAAATTTGAAGTAATTTTACTATGCTGGAGGATTCTCATCAAAATTTTACAATATCATCCACATATCACTTTAATTTTTTGACCAAAATTTGAAGTGAGTCGTGTAAGTAGTTCTTTTAGCTATGTCACAAACAGACAGACAGACATACCGACAAACCGACGGAGCGACAGAATTGAGAAAACATGAAATCTTTTTATTGTGTAGAAAATCCATTAACCAAAGTTAAAAATTGCATCGGGAAGTAGTTTTTAAGCTATGCCGGGAACTGACAGAAAGACAGACAAACCGAGTGACAGACCAACGGAATTGATAAAACATATTTTTTGACACCTAAGGACGCTAAAACGTGAAGATCTGTAAAACCTGAGAGGGTAATTTTTTTCACAATTACAAATATTTTATTTGTCCGCCATTTTATTCCATCATCTTGAATTATTACCACAATTTTACTGCTTCATCTTTATACCACAATTTATTATAGCACACAATTTGAAATCAGTCCATTAAGTAGTTTTTTTAGGCTGAATTTATCAATATTTTATTAAGTCGCCATTTTCTTCCGCCATCTTGGATTCGTACCAAAATTTTGCCAATTGATTCCTACATAATACTTGATTTTTGTGCAAAATTTATTATAAATTGGATAAGTAGTTTTTCAGTAGTAATTTTTTTAACATTTCCGCCATTTTCTTTGCTATATTGGATTTTTACCAAAATGTTACCAGGTCATTTCCATATTACTCTTAATGTTTGACCAAAATTTGAAGTCAATGGGGTAAGTAGTTTTTTAGCTATGCTGCGAATAGAGAAACCGACATACAGACAGACAGACGGACCAACAGAATTGAGAAAACATGTTTTTTGGCATCTAGGGACCCTGAAACGTAAAGATCTGATAAATTCTCCGAAGGTTATTTTTCCACGATTACAATACTTCCCTTTTACGAGGGAAGTAAATATGGAAAAACCTAGTGAAGGATTTTAACTATACTTTTACTTGAGAAAAATATATCTTTAAACTACTAAAATTGTAAAAACGATATTCTAGATTCTTCCGCTGAAAAAGAACAATAAAAATAACACACGCTGCACCTGATTTTGTTACATTTTTCAATTAATATAAATGATATATTATTAAAAAAAAAAAACAGTAACAGATTAAGAATGGTAGGTTCCGCCTTTGGAATCTTGACTTGCTATAAATTATCTTAGATCTGTAAACCCTGAGAGGGTAATTTTTTTCACAATTACAAGCATTTTATTTGTCCGCCATTTTATTCCTCCATTTTGAATTATTACCACAGTTTTACTGGTTCATCTTTATACCACAATTTATTATAGCACACAATTTGAAATCAGTCCATTAAGTGGTTTTTTAGGCTGAATTTATCAATATTTTATTAAGTCGCCATTTTCTTCCGCCATCTTGGATTCGTACCAAAATTTTTCAATTAATATAAATAATATATTATTTAAAAAAAACAGTAACAGATTAAGAATGGTAGGTTCCGCCTTTGGAATCTTGACTTGCTATAAATTATCTTCGTAAAAATCCAAACTTTAGGACTTCCTAGGAAATTCCAGTAGCCGTGTTTATCATTTGGGCTGTTTGCAGTAACTAATTGTTTGAGCTAGAAAATTTCCAGCAATACGCGAGCATAGTACCTAATTTCGGAGAAGTGCAGCAGTCAGGCAAACTTCCTGCTTCGAGTCTCAAAATTAAAGACATCTGTTTTAAATATGACTTCTCTAGATCCCGAGTACGTTTCGAAATTTTGTTAATCCACATTCCCGCCAGAAAAGTAAACGAGAGCACTAAACTGCTAAACCGAGAAGTTGCCGCAGTTAAATTATTTACAATTGTTTGTGGTGAGAGTAGCCCACTTATTTCTCTTTCTGGCTCTGGTATTTCCTTAAAATGAAATTCGTTTTATGAAAATTGTTTTAGCTAATTGTATTACTGCAAATAACCTCTGTTCTTGGTTATATCAAAATGGAAAAGATCGTGAAAAGCAACAGCGGGATGCTTTTTGATTTATATTAAAAATAGGTAGAAAGAATGCTTTATCATTGATAAAACCGATTGGGTACAGTTTTTTATATGTGCCTAAGCAAACTGGGACCTGGAAAAGAGTTTGTGATGTGGAGAAAGTAAAAAAAAATCGGCAACTTTTCTTTAGGAATAATGCTCCACATGACTATGTACTAATACATATTTAAATTGTATTTTCTTTCATTTCTATAATAGAAGGAAGGATTCGGGAGAAAATTTCTAGTTAAGACTTGACAAATGGATTTTACCAATTACTTTGAGGTTCCTTTATAAGGAATAATCCATTTTATCTAGAAAAGTGAAAAAACATAATTTATACTAAATTAAAATATGCGGAACTAAACAGGGTCATACTTAGTTTTATTTTTATTTAAACCTACTAAAAATTTAAACTAACCTAAAAGTTTCTTTCTTATCGTCTTTGTAATACAGCTGAAAAGGTGAGGTTAGAATTCTTAAGTAAGTTTTATAAAAAATTGCTACACATTTTTAGAAATTCAGAAAAGATGAAAAATCGTACATTTATCGTAACTATTATTGCTCATTTTATCAAGACAATACTAGTATTTGCTTTATAAGATTCTTCGACATCACTTAATTTTTGCCAAAAATATTTCATATTTCTGTTCCTTTGAGATCGTTCTTGTTATAACAGTCTTTTTATAACACTCCACTCGGCGGGTGTTATATTGTCCTCGCCATTTTCAAAGTTCTGTATTCGTCGTAGTGTCAAATCGTACCTTTTGCACATATTTACCTTTCGGTACATATATCTCGGAGAAGATTTATAGATTTTTAAAATTTAGTACATTTTTAAAGGATATTTGGTGCTCTCGAACTGTACCAAACGGATCTTCCTATCATTTTTTTCATCTATTAATGAATTAAAACATGTTTTTTTCGAGTTTTTAGAATTTACTATGATACACGATAACATTTTTTTTCTACTAGAACTTTTGTAGGATTGTAACTCCTGATTTGAAGTTTTTAGTAATAGATAATATATTATAATTAAAAAAAAATCTAATCTTCCAGAATTGGCCCTAGTAAAATTTTTTTAACAGGCTTCACTATTTGAAGAGATTTTTTGATACTTTGGCAGATTTTTAGTATACAAGTTAAGCATATATTATGTTACACAGGGGCAGTAGTTACATATTAAATACTAGATTTAGACGTGGTTTTTTTTTCGAGTTTTTAGAATTTACTATGATACACGATAACCGAAAAAAATTGAAATATCGATTTGGAACTTTTGAGAGACGCTCCTTTTTAAGACCTCATGAACTCCATTGAAAATAGGCGGGATCAAGTTTGAGAAGTATTTTTTTTTAATTTTTAAGCCTCGTTTTTTGAGTAAAACAAGGATCCATTGAACGCCCTCTGGTTACCGAACAGCTCAAATTTTCGACAAGAACGAAAAAGATTCTGAAAGAACATGGACGACAGAAAAAATCTTATGGACCGATATCTTCAAAAAAAAATGTAAACCAATAACATTTATTGCCGCTTCTTTTAAAAAACCCTTATTTTTAAAACGTTTTTATGATTTTTTTGCTGTAGCTCGCTAAAAATTAATTTTATTAAAAATTGCCATAAGACAGAATTAATAAGGAGGCAAAAGTTACAAAACTGTCAGGATTTAAAAACTCATTTCTTCGTAGGGTCAAACTGCACTTTTGGTGCATCTGTATCTTGGAAACGCTTTCAAATAAACTGTTGAAATTTGGCACCTTTTTAGAGAACACTTGGGGCTCTGGAACAGTACCAGACGAATATTCGTATATTTCTTGGTTTTCTGTCTACTAATAAAATAAGACATGTTTTTTTTTTCGAATTTTTTAGAAACTCTATGATACACGATAACTATCCAAAAATTGAAATGTCGATTTTAAGTTCTCAGGGAACATTCTCTTTTAGGGTCTAATAAAGCCTATTGAAAATAGGCGCCATTGAAGTTTTTAAAATATTTTTTAAAAATGTTTAAACCTCAAAAATGCGAAAAAAATGGGAGGCATCTTGCGGGACGGAAACCCAATCTACTTAGTCAAGATCAGACGGGAGCATGATAGAACATTTGATGGAGGTTTGAAATCGATATATGGTGCCTATACCGGAAATGACGGGAAAAGCATCGAAATTAAAAAAAAAAATATTTCACTGTTTTTTTTTCGAAAGCAGTACCTTTGAAGAGGAAAATTTACTGGGCCCAAACGAACGTCCAAAGAGCTAAAAAACTACATCGAGAAAATTACGCTCTGGTTTGTACAGGACGATCCATTTAAAATTAAAGTTTGAAGCTAAATGCTTTAGAAGAAAACTCCTTGCGCGCACAGCATTACATGGTTTTTGCCGTTTGGTGCTTTTTTTATCTGCACTGACTAACAATAAAATTTATTATAAATCAGTCCTACTTATTGAAGTTTGGGGTATTTTTTTTAAAGAATATTAATGCTTTGAGGTCCTGCCAAAAATCTGACCCTATCGAATAAAAACTTAGACAGTTATATTTTTTTAAATTGAACTTAATTCTAAAGGGTACCTTTACATCCAGGCCGAATATAATCAAAGTTATTTAGCTTTTCCATAAAACAGCAAAGCAGATTCAGAAAGTTTATTCTATTTTGCAGAGCTTTCATATTTTTTATTTAACTCTACGTAACAGGAAATGCGAATTTCTTTATTGTACTATTCGAATAAGTCGTAAAGCCTATAATATGGAATGGAGGTATATATAAGACGTTTTCTTTCTTTAGAATTCAGGTTTAAGAGCTGTAATTACTTTTTATAAATAAACACCTCGGTAATTACCGATTTAGAAGATTTGAGTAATAAATTAGGAAAATTTTGTTTTCGTAGGTGTGAACTCTTTAATTTTTTTTCTACTAGAACTTTTGTAGGATTGTAACTCCTAATTTGGAGTTTTTAGTAATAGATAATATAATATAATTAAAAAAAAATATAATCTTCCAGAATTGGCCCTAGTATAATTTTTTTAACAGGCTTCACTATTTGAAGAGATTTTTTGATACTTTGGCAGATTTTTAGTATACAAGTTAAGCATATATTATGTTACACAGGGGCAGTAGTTACATATTAAATATTAGATTTAGACGTGGTTAGTCGTAAAATTAAATTTATAAACAGTTTTTTTTTAAGAAATATAGAGCATTTTTTTGTTAGTTTTATTGCTAAATATTATATTCCTAGAAAATATTTTATATTAACTTAAACTTTAACATAACAAATTCTCGCAATATCAGCTAAAACACTTTCAGCGCTGAGATCCTTTAACAAATTAATATCAGGCACAAAAACGATAAAGCTCTGCCAAAGAGAAATAAGATTATAAATGTGAGCTCTGTTTAACTTCTGACAGGTCTAATTTAATGAACAGAATTCTCGTTTTTTTAACTCTTAATTAGCAACATAATAAACTTAAAACATTAGAGCATCTAATTATTACCTGGTATTTCGCAAATAAATTATAAAAATAGTAGTTTCGAGTTGATGTTGAGTGTAAGGTAAAACTTAGTTTTCGAATATTTTTTAATAGGTTGTTATAATATAGGACACTTCAAAATAAATTTTTCGGTAAAAAAAATACGATTGCTATCTAGATGTATACGATTTATTTGAAATTATATTTACTTTTACTTTTATGTAATTGTAAATACAATTTCTTCCAAAAACACAGATTATGTAAAGATATTGGCATAAAGGATAAAACAAATGAATTTCTTATATGGTACTTTAATACAGAGTATAATGAGTTTTTTAACTAATATAGTAATATTACAATAAAATTACTGTAAGTTATATAGTAGTAGTAGTAGTAGTAGTAGAAAAGTTAAATGTTAGCGTAAAAATAACAACGCTTATTTAATATTTAATTTTCATGAATTAACTTTACACACTTATTTTCATAGATAATATAATTTACCTTTCTAGTACGTATAATGACTGTATGTGCATAGCAAAAATATATATATGCGTTGGGTTCAAAAAGCATTTGTATCATGTGTACCTGTGACAAAAAAATCGCCACTATTACATACTTATTATACAACACGTCTTTTTCTTTAGCTTCATACAATTTATAGACTTTAATTTTGATTCTTACTGTTCTGCAAAAAAAAAGAGCTCATAAAAAACATTGACTGCCTTTAAGACACTTGACTTGACTGGGGATCACGATACAATTCATGGACTCTACGTCTGCTTTCTAAAACAGCTGATAGTCGGTTGAAATAAAACTTGTGTTATTACTTTAACAATGAAATTTATTTACGACGTTAAGATCGCTACAACCCATGGCTTTTACGACTGCTTTATTTTTAATTTAGCAACATTTAGAACCGCTTATAATTTATAACAAAAAGTTTTATCATTACTTAGAAACAAATTTATTTACCACCTTAAAACCACTTTGAATATTTTTATTAAAATTTAAAAACTATTTCGTTTATGATGGTTGTAAAGTGTAAATGGTTTTAACTGAGATATTTAATGACTGTCTTTAATCATTATTAAAACCAATTTGTAATAAAGAGCCGAAAGCTTTATCGCTAACATTAAAACCTGCTCTTAAGACATTTAGCTTTGTAGTGCTATTTGCATTTTAAAGACATAATAACATCGCATATTACACCAACTTAAAACTTTCTTAAAGTTCTCTTTAAACTAACCACCATTCAATGTGCTTTTTGGAATTTATTACCTGTATCAACCAACTCCTATAACACATCACGTTTTTAATACTACAACATTGACGATTTTCTTTTCCCACGATTCTTGATTCTATAATAATAATTTTTAATTTGCTCTTTAATATGTTAGTTAAGACTTTTTATTTTGAACCTTGCTGAGCTGCTAGAAAGGCTTTATACAAAACACGATCTAGCCTTATTACAAGTTTAACTAACGATACCACTCATGGGTTCTATAACTGCTTTATTTTTGATTTAAAACAGTTAATATTTTTTAGAAAGTAAAGTTTTATCACTACTTAAAAACAAAATTAGCTATATAATGACTGCCTTAAATCAATATTAAAACCAATTTACATTGAAATGTTTAATAACTTTATAAAGATCGCTCTAGTACTGACATAAAAATCCGCCCCTATAACCTTTAATATTTAGTCTTGTTCATATTAAAAAAATAGTAATATGACATGATTTTATTATATCAACTTAAAACAGACTTAAGCTCTTTTTAAACCAACAAGCATTTAATGTGCTTCTTGTATTGTTAAATTTTACCCTCCCTAAATATGCATAAGAGTTTGATGTTGAGAAAAAGATTAGGTATATTAATTATTCTTTAATGAGTGTATTTAATATCCTTGAGCAAAAATTTCTTAATTAAACCGACTGTGACTGCAGCATTTTGAGCTGTGCACATCTCTTTCGTTACGGCAAAGCACAGAGAAACCGTAAGTCTCAAACAATAATATAAATAACTGTTGGTGACAATTATTATTGTTCCAAACTAGAACCAATTTATATCTAAATGCCAATAAGCCGTGAAAACCGAAATTAATATAGAGGAAATGACCCCAACCACAATGTTGAGGACAGTTCCGAGCCATTCGCCAGCTTATAAATCGCGAGCCATCTCTGAGAAATGTTATTAGCCCAGGATTAAATAACAATAAATTCCGTTGCACTTTATATTCACGTCATAGCTGCAGCAGAGGCCGAGGTCCCGTGCCGGAAGAACCTATCTTTATCAAAATTTATAGCGGAATATATACAATATATGCAAAGCCCTGGTTTGTATGTAAATTTGAATTTATGACCGCGGCTCTTCCCACTAGTTATTTCCTGGCAATCGTCTCAGGGAGAACGTTAAAGGAATTAACCTCCTTTAATTAAAGTCATTTAAGAGAAGATTGTCGTTTTTTTTGGCTGGATACATTTTAATCTGGTGATGAGGAAATGCAAATATAATTTGAATAAATAAGAAAAATAATATAACTCTTATAACTCGGTATAGTTAAGTTAAAGTGTTAAAATATAATTTTTAATTTACGCTGAAATCAAAAATATATCATACTTTTTCTTCAACTTCTTGCCATCAGAGTCTCCCTCGGAGGAAGAACCTGTAACCCCTGAGGATGCGACCCAGGTGACGGATCGGGAAATTCCTCTGAGATATGCGTGGTAGGAGAGAAATGAAATATCTCCCGCGGACCAGGTATTGCAATGTTTGACCCAGAGTGAGCGGCTAGAAACAGCGTCTGTTACTCAGGTAAGAGACGGCTGAATTTAAAGTAGTGAAAGCAACAGGAAACCACCACACTGCTATTTATTTTCCCAGGATATTGCTGTGGCGAGAAGCTCACAGAGGATGACCCCCAGTCCTTGAATGGGCACAACAAGGTTATAACAAACACCTGGTAAAAACTAGATAGTAGAAGAAAATATACTTGGAAAGGTCCAGGAGATAAAGAGACACAAACAATAAGAAACCAGATCCATTATATTCTGGTTGCCAAACGGTTTAGAAACTACGTAAAAAAGGTGACAATGTATCCGGGAGCTGATATTGGATCCGATCGTAACTCCCCAGCTGCTAACTTAGAACTCAAACTTAAAAAACTAGGAAGATCAAAACGCGCTCGTAAGATCATCGAAACTTGAAGAAGAACGTGTAAGACTTGACCAAAATGACCGTCTAAAGAATATAAACATAACTAATAACCTGATGTTCTGGTTTTCTTAAGCAACAAAATGATAAATAAGACCAGAATACAACTAAAAAAGGAATAAAAAAACAACGGTGCATGACAAATAAAATACTAAACCTTATGGAGGAAAGTAGAGAATGAAAAATAACACTCACGAATACAAGAAAATACAGAAAGAAGTAGCAAATCAAATATACACCCTTAGGTCTTGGAACACGTATATCCTGGCGTTGTTTGATGATAATAGATTAGATGAACATCCTGGACTAAATAATTTGAAGGGTCCAGAGATCCTTAAATTCCAGACTTTATATGTTATAAAATCTTCAAAGTACGGAGAAGTGATCGGCCCTGATGAATTCCCAGTGAAGCTCTGTACAAAACCGGAGAAATACCGGATAAATGGTTAAAATCAGTACTCATAACACTACCTAAGAAACAACGAGCAAGAGAGTGTGGAGATTTTAGGTTAATAAGGCTAATGAGCCAAACCCTAAAAGTCTTTCTATGTATCCTCCATGGACGTATAAGGACCAAGTCCGAAACAGATTTCGATGATACCCAGATTGATTTCATTTCTTTGCCCTAAATGTACTACTCCATAAAAGCCGCGACGAACGTAAAGATGTTTTCGTATGCTTCATCAATAAGAGAAATGATTCGACAAAGTTCAACATAAAAAACTAATACACATGTTAAGAAACACCGACTTCGATAGTAAGGATGGATGAATTATGGAAAATATTTATTGGCAACAAAAGACAATGGTCAAAATTAATAATAAAACATCCGAAGAGTATGAGATATAACGAGGCGTACGTCAGGGCTGTATCTTGTCTCCACTAGTGTTTAACATTTACTTCGACAGAATATTTAAAACAGCTTTCCAAGACATAAATATCGGTATTCAAATTAACGGCGATATAATCAACACCATTAGATCCGCTGATAATACGATCATATTGTGCGATAGTTTGCAAGGTCTACAGAGCCTATTAAACTCTGTAAATGTAGTGGGACAAGAGAAGGGTTGAAATATCAATGTTGATAAAACCAAATTAATAATAATCAACGGGGAAAACACAGAATGAGTACCACATTTTAATTATCTTGGGCGTTATATTACAAAACAGCTCGATCCGGATAAATAAATAAAATATCGAATTGAAAATGCTCGCACAACGCTTTTAAATTGAGATGAATCCTCTGTAATGACAGTATTAACCTTAGGTTTGGCAAGGTGCGACATTTCTTCCATTTTGTTATACGGAGCTAAAGTTTGGATTCGGGAAGCAGCCACACTAAATCGGTTGAAAGCCTTTGAAATGTGGATTCATAGACGCATGCTGTGAGTACCTTGTACAGACTTGCAAATAAACTAGGCAGTATTAGATAGGGCAAATGCCACTCGACATAGGCGACATACTGTGAGGAAATCGTTATCGTGTTCTTCAGCTCATAATTAAAGGAAAAATTCAGACGCACCGAGAAGTTGGTAGGAGGCAGGCACCATGGCTTCCACATATAAGAGACTGAACAGGCATACAGACTAGTTGAAACCCGTGAGTAATTCGCCTTTGTAATTGCCTGATATGGCACAGCATGAAGAAAAAGAAGATACCGCTTATCTGAACAGCTCAGTGAACGATTCATTTAAGCCACTCAACCAGGATATTCGGCATTATTTTTACCGCAGACCTTTCCGTGCATAATCATTTGCAGAAGTTTATATTTAGCGTTTAAGAAAATGCCCCAGAAAATTGTAGTTTTCTTTGCTTTATGTCCTTAGTTAACTTACAGCTTTCCATTCCGTATCGCAAACCATTCCTGTTTGTAATTCAAGGAAATGTTAAATGTTTATTCATTTTTATCAACTGTTTCTGGCCTAAATATGTTTTTTTCATCCACCCAAGTTCCAAGATATTTTAATTTTGAAACATGCTTAACTGTTTCCCCTTCCACAGTCAGCCGAATGGGTTTTTGGTTTACTTTCGTTACCAGCATTACTTTTGTTTTTGTATAATTTATTCGAAGACCGTATTGGTGACTTGATGTGTTTAATTTGATAGTTGTGTGTCATTAGAATACCGATATGGCTCCCATTCCTACATTGACCACTATTTCTCTATAGTCATCCATCCAGTTCTTTAGTATTTCGAGTAACTTTTAACCTTTGGCATTATCTAAAGCCTTAGTTCATCAGTTTAGTTTCAAATTTTGATTTTTCAGCTTTTGATCGGAGGACCATGTATACACTCGTCTATTTGAGCCCCTATAATTTTTGTCGTAGATTATTCAAGTGAGTATAACGCTGTGGGATTAATAATAATTTATTTTCTAAAATCTAAGAGTATATATACCTACATTAAAATAAATGAACCCTTTAACCTTAATAAATTACAACAATAACCTAAATTGAATTATGGTGATGTGCTGTCTAATGACCTAGTAATGGCGAGCGCCGATCATTGTACCATAACCCGGCATCTTGCTGACTCGGCGTCTTGTTAAGTTTGTTGTTGTATGTAGGTTACTGGGTACATGCTTCTAGCAAGTAATAATTGTGTTATTAAATATACATTTTTAAAAATCGATTTTTTTTAGAAAAATAATTCCAAAATATAATTTAATAGAAATATATAATAAATGCAAATGTTTTACAACTAATAATTATATAAAACAGAATCATATGTTTATTTTGTGTGAATAGATTAAATTTAATTTACTAACGGATTACGCCACTTTTAGAGACACCTACATTTAATATTACATGAATCTAAAATTTTACAAGCTAGTTGTGTATTGTAATGGTCAAAAGCTTGGTGGGTTTGAAACTTTGTTTTAAAACGTAGGGTTCGTGTTAGCGTCCTTGTGATTAACTTCAGAGACGGTGTAGTGGGTGGAGGACAAAAATTACAACTTCTCATATTACAAATTGCTGACATTTCGACGCTTATTTTCGTATTCAAGGTTGCAATGAAAGAAACATGTCTAAGTGGTTCATAATTACAGTATTTTCTTTGTTTTTTTTTTTAATAAATTTGTATATATAAGATACCAACGAATAATCAAAAATTACCACGGCATCAACAGAACTACAAGACAATAATAATAAGTTTGAATGCATAAAATACAAATTAAAAAATAAAAATATCAACGATTTTTTGGCAATAAAAACACAAAACATGATGTAAAATAAACATTGTAGAAAATCAGCCTCAAAAGTAAAGAAAAGAAAAACTAGTAAAATTACCTTATTTAATTAGGAAGTTAATGTCATTAAAATTCATATCCACAACACACACTAAAATATAAGTAAAACGCACATAGTACATCGCCTACAACCACACAATTCACTTTAATTTTTCTACGATGTAGTATGTGTGTTTTCCTTAAATTTTTTATGTGTTTTATGGATATGAATTTTAATGACACCAACTTCCTAACTAAATAAGGTAGGTTTACTAGTTTTTGGTTTTTTTTGTCAAAAAATCGTTTTGGTTTTTTAAAAATCTTATCCATTCGTGCTTATTATTATTGTCTTGTTCTGTTGATATCGTGGTAATTTTGATTATTCTTTGTATCTTTATACATGCATATTTATTATAAAAAAAACAAACAACAGAAAATACTGTAATTATGTACCACTAAGCAATGTTTCTTTCATTGCTGCCTTGATAAAGGGAGAAATAACATCAAAACGTCGATACATTTATAATAAGAGAAGTTGTTATTTTTAGCCTGCACCTCTCTGAATGTTGTTTCAAAACATCATGAGTTTATATCATCTGCTGATTCGTTTACGAAACGCACCTCCAGAACGTAACTAGTTGTGATGTAGCGTGGCTAGAACTCTTGTATTTTGATCTATCTTCCACCACAGGTTCGAGTATTAGGACTCAAAACATCCTATTATGATTAATCTGGTCATTTTATAAATATTTCAGAAATTATAATTTACGAAAAATATAGTATTTAAACATTCGTAGAGTATAGGCGAAAAACAAATTAAGTGCTACCTACCAAAAAAGCGGCTTATCCATAAATGTTTTAATACCCAGCTCAAATTTGTTAAATTAAGTGAGATATTTAACCGACCCCAAGTCAGTGTTAAATATTCTTTAAAATTACAACCAGTTTAAATTATAGGCTAATAGGCCTCGAAAATGGAAATTAATAAGAAAATGACCAAACCACTTCTTTTATGAAATCCAAAATATTATATAATTATTAATAATAAATTCCGTTGCACTTGCATTACATCATAGCTGCAACTAAGGATGAGGTCCCGTGTCCGAAGATCTTATCTATGTCAAAATTTATAAGGGATTGTATAACATATATATACGCCTGTTGTTGGTATGGAAGTTTTGATTTATGACTCCTTACGTGTTACTAGTTATTTCCTGGCTATCATTTTAGGGACAAAGTTAGAAAGATTAACGTCTTGAAATAAAAGAATATGTGACAAGGTTGTTAGCGAGATGTAGCTATTTTTACTTAAATTATGAGGAATTAGTGAATCCGAAGATGTAATTTTTTAGGATAACAATTTTTCGAATGCCATTTCAGTTATTAAATGACATAGTTTTAAGCACTAGTGCCTAAAAGTGACAGTTTCAACCACTAGGGCCAAAAAATTAGACTTCAAAGGACAAAAAAACACAAATTCTAATGATTTTTAAATAGAAAGCTTGATCCACTTGAAATAGAACTTCTTGCCTCTTCTTTCTTTATTATTCCAGTTGATGTCAAATTCAAACAGGTAACTATAGCAGTAACTTTACCCAGGTTGCAAGTATATCTGTGTTTGCGTTGACTTTCTTCAGCCTCACGCTTAGCACCTCTACTTTTAACTTTTACATGTTTTCCGCCAGAATTTTTTTAGAAACTTTTTTGTATTCTAAAGGATCTTCGATGTATTTCTCGGTATAGATCACGACTCCTAACTTCCATGTCGCTTAAGCGTTGTTATATTGACTCCAGAATTTTCCAAGAGTGTCGCCGAACATCACCGTAAAAAATGCCCTATGTGTTCATGCAATTTCTTTTGTATGTCTCCAATAGTGTTAATACTCATTGGAAGTATAGAATATTGAAAATGCTAATTTTTCATCTTTAAATATGCGATTCCTTTCCGGCGATATGCACCAGACACATCTACAATAAAATGGTTTGGCAAATATCTTCCTTTGCAAATACTCGAGTCTTTACACCAAAGATCGCTGATTTTCATGCAATTTGGTGTAAACGTAGACTTTGAGGCGCTGAACATGATTTTGAAGTCATTTTTTTCGGCTTTTATTTCATTTCTGATGTATCTATCATCTAAGGTCAAAGTCTTCTACTCAGTTTTTCACCCTCTTTTGAACTTGGCTTAGTAATATTTACGGTATTTGGTCGATTACCAAATACACTAACATATTAATGAATTTTTTTATATATTTTTTTTAAAATTTGATAGTTGTTGAAAAATCATGGGTCTCTGGTTTAGATCGTGTTAAATTGGAATTACTTTCCGACGTTTCGATTGCATGAAGCACCTTCAGGGATTTTCATTGCATAAAATCAAAATACCAAAGGAGCTCGAATAAGCAGAATTCAGGTATTTATACCCGACCTGTGCCCATCAACGCGTGTCTCACTGTGCTTATTGGTATCACGTATGATGTAGCACGTAGCCTGCGTCTCTATTGAAATTTTCAGGGTGCTTGATAATTTCTATTGAATTTTTCGTTTATAATAACCCGAGTATATTCTGTTTGAAAACCGCTTGAGTTATCCCTTTACATAAGGGTGGCGACTTGGACGATCCATCTAATCTCAGGCCTATTGCATTGCTGTCTTCAATTTCTAAGGTTACTAAAAAGCTTACAAAAGAACGCGTTATGTCTCATTTGGCTTGTTTTAATATACTTCATCAAGCGCAGTTTGGACTTTAGAAATGTAGGGGTACAAATGATGAAATTTTTGCATTCCTGGAGCAGGTGATTTGGGTATGAATATGGGTGATTCAGTGGCGGCAGTGTTCTGATATTTTTCAAAAGCATTTGATTGTGTATGTTACAGGACGCTGCTGCTAAAGCTTGATGTATATGGCTTCCATTATCAGGCTTTAAACTGGTTTAAAACTTATTTGTCTGAGAGATCTCAATTTGTACAGTGTGGTAGTTCTACTTCTGATGGCCAACAAATTGTGAGTGGTGTTCCACAGAAATTAGTATTAGGCCCAGTGTTGTTCCTGTTATATTCTAACATTTCTACCTTTAAAGGATGCCCATTTGAAATGTTATGGTTTTCCAATATGATGGAAGACGGTAAATAAGTAAGATATGTTAGTCACCAGACGCAAAACACTCACCTAATATCGACCCAATAATATCTCTTAATGATGAATATTGCTAGCTCTAGTCGGGTAGGTTCGAATTCTTCTCCCTCGTTACTCTACCTATACTTCCATCTCACAATCTCTTACTTTAGATGTAAAATTTAAGTTGAGCGCCACCAAGTTTTAATTTGAGTTAAATAAAACTTGGAAAAAAAAATGTTGCATTGGATCCAAACACTATCAATAGGTAAAGTCTTATCTTGATCAATTGAAAACCAACACGTTGGAAACAAATGCCTTTTATTGTTAATTCACAATATTTAGTGACTTATCCCCAAGAAAAAAAATGTACTGAACAAAAAAAAAATGATTGGTAACTCAATTCCATCCACTAGGGAGCTTAATAGCAGCCCAACGAGAAGTGAAGGAAATAAGTTTTCCCTAACAAGAGTTTAAATTTATTGTAAGGTTACACTAACTGAAATCCCAACTAAATTATTTGATTTGGGGTACGTAAATACAAAACCCAGAAGCTTATTCTTTACCTATACCATTCCAGATTAATAACATTTGGATTACACAATATAGACAAGAATTAGATCAAATAATCAATTCAGAATCCCAATAAGTTTCTTTCTCCCCCTTAAATGATTGAAGTTTAATTCTAGTTAAAACAAATAATTATGTTACAAACGATAATAATTAGGGTTAAGTATTAAAAAAAATAAATTGTGATTAGCCACACGCTGAGTGGCAGCACAATAAATATCTATAAAATGTCTATTACATAGATTTGAATGTCTTAGATATTACCAATAAAACAGCAGTAATTAGGTAGCGCTACGAAGCCGGCTGCGTTTCACCTTACAGAAATTCTGCACAGTATGCTATATACTAGACAAGGTGACACCAGTAATTAAATTAATATGCATAAACAGTCTGATTAACAGAAATAGTGCTATATGTTAAGTTTCCAAATATTATACTACTACTTAGCTGAATACTCTATTCACTAGTGTAGACTGTAAATGGTGGTAAGGCAGGTAACATCCAAGTGTTCCTCAATGATCACTATGTCCTACAGCTCCGCTACGTAGACCGTATCCAAGACGTCATGTCTATTCCATCAAAAGAAAAGTTCCAAATTCCATAAATAACTAGCAGTTAGGAAACCATACCAAAACCTTGTTAATGGTTTGTCTTTAAAGTTCCAAAATAATCCCAATGAACTTCAAAGGTTCAACCTTATACAAAAACCCTGAAACAAGAATTGCCCCATGTAGAAAAATCTCTACAACAAAATCTGGAATATAATTCTAAACAGGCAAAACAGCACACAATGTATACGTGAACATAATACAAAATTCTTACCTCATTGTAGCTACGAGGGTACCAAAAAAAATTGCTTGATGATCACCAATATTAAAAAGACCGATGTTAGTGGCACGTGGAAGTAATTAAGACAAAATCGCCATATAGGCCGTAAAGTTGAAACCCAAAATTTACTAAACCATAATATTCAACTTCACTTCGTCAAATCGGATCCTTCTAATCTCCCATTTGGGATGGAATTTAGTTAACAATCAAAAAAAAAATTCAGAACATCCCACACTTCCGTCGTTTATGAGACTTGGTGCTAAAAAAAAGATCTTTTTCTTAGCCCTTCTCACGTACACGAAATGGTTTCCATCACACAATATTACCAAACACGGTAAATCAACATATCCTTTTCTACATTACAAAACACTATTAGAAAAAAACTTTTCTCAGTATCAACAAAATAATGTTGGTACAATAAATCCCCTAAATTAAATATTAACTTGTCAAATTCCAGTTCGGTTTATAACAAAAATAGCCTTTATATTCATGGATTTTAAAATATATAATAATGAACAAATTTACCATTACTAATTAATGCAAAACAGTGAACCAAGTTATTAAAGAACATTTGTGTTTAAATTTACGTGCTTGTGAAATTTCCAAACAAAATGTGATATGCTATTTGACATGTAAACAACAAAATTCTTCTGAACTAACTGATATAAACAAATGGAATCTTAGAATATTAACGCAAGAAAATTATATATAGGTAGATTTTTGAATGTTCTATTAGATTATCTTATCAGAAACATATGTCACTTAGATTTTACTTTCATTTCTTTGTCTTATATGATTGTTGACCTAGTCTTCGAGTCACAGCATATTAAAAATGTTAATTCCTATTAATTGGAATATCTTAAAGTCAATTTTATATATAAAACAATAATTATATGATAATACAGTACAAAATGAAAGTATATTACATTGGCTCTATCAAAAATAAAGTAAATTCACATAACTTTCTAAATTTGTACTTTTGCTTCCGGCTATTTGTGACAAGAAATTTCTGAAACTAGCATTATTTCTGTAACTTAGGTATCAATGGTAAATGTAAGCCTGAATATGGTATAAAAGAGTGTTTTTAATTATAAATTACATTAAAATGACTTAGATATGACAAATGATATAATACTAAACAAAAATGAAAAAGTGTCAAGCGAAGATTTATTTTACTGAATTTTACTGCCCTATGTACTGACAGACATATATGACAAATCTAACTGTAACAATATGTTGACGATTTAACTTTTTTAAATATTCAAGGTAAATTTTCGCTGTTCGCAGATGATACCACAATTCTTTGGAGTGGCTTGAGTGAGAGCTTAAACGGGGTGATGCCTAGTGATATTGTTAAGATAAAAACTTGGTGCAGTTCTACTTTACGTTGTTTTAATGTTAAAAAAATGCAAACCTTTTATTAAATTTTTAGGTATAACTGGATGACAAATTGAAATTCGCAGAGCATATTTCTGTTCTAAATTCAAAATTGACATCTGCAAGTTTTGTGCTGAGAGTAGTATTTGATGAGCTAAGCTGGGCAGCTGGAAGAATGTGCTATTTTTCTATGGTAGAATCTCAGTTGCGTTATGTTATGGCAGCTTAAGTGCTGAACATTTACTGAACTCAGTGTTCGTATTGCCGAAGAGGGCAGTTCGGTACCTGAACAAGGTTCGACCACGAGATCATTATAAACCGTTATTCATCTCGACCAAGATTTTGACTTTGCCATGTCTATAGTGTATCTTGTTCACAAAAGACGTCACGAATACACCAATAGTGGCGTGGTATCCCAATATCGCACTCGACAGTCCAACAACGTTCCATTGCCTATCCCCAGGTTTGCTTCAACGAAATACTCTATCATCTATGAAAGTGTTTATCTTTTCGAAACATGTATGACCTGAAAAAGTTTAGAAAGAAATTAACGATCTAACTGGAACAAAAAGCCTAATATAGTTTACTGGAATACCATTCAGGTCGTTTATGATATATTCTAGTCATCAGAATGCTTATTTGCATGTTTTAATTTATGTGTACATACCTGTTTTGATATTTTTAATTTTTTTTAAATATATGTTTGTTAATGTGTATATATGCCTGTTTCTTCTTTACTAGTTGGACGTACAAATATATGCATTGTTTTATAACTGCTAACTTATAGAAATGTCGTTTTTGTATTTTTCTTTTGTTTTACCTTTTAGTAAGGCTAAATAATTAACTACATCATCTGTTTGGTTAGGCATTTATATCTTTACATGCGAAATTTAATTTAAGTTGGCAAATAGTAATATTTTATTATTATTTTGTGTAATCCTAAATGTTTATTTTTTTTCGTACTACTAAATTATGGCATCAGACTATTTTTAGACCTATAATAGTCCTTTTTTAGCTTTGTCAACAAGATTATACCTAACTTAGACAATAAAGCATATTTTGACTTTGACTTTTTATGTATGTTGCAAGAATTCTGTAGAGATTCAACATTCCAAATTAACTGTGGTACTCTGAATAAAGGTAAAACTGCACTATTTAATGGCTGAGTATCCAATACTAGTTTAGGTTTAGGATTTTTATAATACTTAATCGAACGCCTAATGTTTTCAGTGCAATATCCGCTTCATTTTAAAGCTTCTATCAGTTTTTCTGTTTCGTCTGTGATTGAATTTGTGTAACATATTGGCAAAGCCCTAAAGAGTAACAAATTGATGACGGATTGCTTTTGACATGGATGATGTTATGAACTAAAATTTAAATATCTGTTCATATGTGTCGGTTTCCTGTAAACAGCGACATAGGGTGCCGTTCTCTTTCTTTTTTACTAACACATCAAGGAAGGGAATGGCATCATCTGACTCAATTTCCATAGTCAATTTTATATTAGAATGTTGCTGGTTTATATATTACATCTATCTAAATATAATAAACATTTTGGTTGTAGAGGAGCAGAGTTTAAATCAATTTCCTCGAAAGACTCTATAAAGATGTTCGCTATCACAGGAGATTGCGGAGATCTCGTGGCGGCTCCCAAGGTTTGCTCATAAAAGGTTCCTTGAGAAATAAAATATGGGGACGTTAAGCATTCTTTTAACAAACGCTAAGATTTTTATGTTAAAATATGTCAGAAATTATAGAAATTGAATCGTCAAAAAGCAAATTTGTATACAGGGATCAACATCAAAATTGACTAAAATATCATCGGCATCTAAAGAAAAATCTTTAAGCTTTTCTACAAAATGTTTAGAGTTTTCTCTACCCATTTTTTTTTCATTAGCACCATTGTATTTCCTTTATCTGTCATTAAGCCTCTTTATGTCTGTTCTTTCTGTGGCGACAAGTTGGATTTTTGTAGTTAAGAGTTGCGAAGAATATTTACTGTTCCATATCAAACTAAATCTGCCTGTTCTTGTGGTAGTTTTCGGATGCTATTCTCTACACTTGCTATTATATTCTCTTCTGGAATAGTTCTTGGAACATTTGCCAAATTATGTTCTTTAGAGAGAACCGACTCCTTTGTTAATAAAATAGATGATAAATTGCCTACCGTATCCTGTAGTGGCCATAGTTGCTACGCCGAGTTTCGAACTTCTTCTGTTGTTTTGCTATCAGTTGCTGGTAAATCCTTCCTGCATGCTGGAATTTGATTTTGAATGATGATTTTGTCCAATGTTGTAAATGAATGGATTTCAAGCGTCGAAGCTAATTTTAAGTGTACCTGTAGAAGCTTTGTAGTTTGCTAGAAAAGGAAATATTTTTAAGACTTAAATATTTTTCAATTAAATTATAGTTATTGATTTAAGGCAGGGCTTTTTAATTGTTATCTAACAAATACGTTATTATTAGGTTCTTAATGCATTTTAGATCTGACGATACCTGTTTGTTTGGAGAAACACGTGTAATCGTAGCTTTTTCATATATTAAACTACTGGACTGAGACCGAGACATTGTTTTTCTTTTCTGCAATTATACCAAAAATTCAGAACATTTTACTAATTATATAATATCAGCTATTGGTAAAAACACTTTTATTTAAGATCTAACATCTGATGAAGCCATAGTGTTGATAAAACAATTTTCATGTGTTCTATATTTTGTAAAATAAAGTAAGCGAAAATTTTAAACAATTGTTTTCGCTAACTTAGGGAGATCCTAGTAGGGATTAGAACACCTGAAATATGTACCTAATCATACATGAATCTTATATAGAACGCCTTTTTCTAGTAATCTTATCAACACGAGAGCAATAAATCGTAGAGAGTACAGAGAATATTTTAAGATAAGATTGGTATTTGGCGTCGGAATTTCAAGGTGCTTTCGAGTTGACGTCTTGAATGAAACAATAGATGAGTGGCCAACTTGCGGTAACAAAGAATTTTAAAATTGACCGCTCGGCTGACACAGTGATGAGGGTAAAGAATTTGTGCTGATCAGAATTCTCGGAGAACTAAGTAATTTTGTACGTTGTTCGACTGCAAGCGTTTTTAATTAAAGTAAGCTTTCTATCAAGTGTAGTTTTACAGAAAGCAGACCAAAGTGGATTTGTTTTGGATTTAGTCAGGGTATTTCCTCAATAAATTATTTAATAAAGTATTTCCTCAATAAATTATTTTATAATTTTTTTAATAAATACAAACTCTCTTATTATGTACTGCAACTCAATTTAAACGGATCTACCAACAAGCTGAGCTTGATTTTTAATAATCTAAAAGATATGCTAAAGATAAATCCTATACGTTGCATTATTATTTCAGTAGGTCGGTCGTCGAGTGGTCTATGGTTTTGTAAAGTAAATTATCTAAGAACAAATGGTTAGAGTTCGATCCCCACCATGGACACAAGTTTTTGATAAGTTTTAAAATATTTTTATTAATTTAATTTAATTTGTTATTGGATTTGGATTGCCAGTTTTATGTATTTTACAAGTTTTTGGTGTTTTAAGGTAGGCTTTTTAATTTTTAATTTATCAAATACGTTACTATTAGGTTCTTAACGCATTTTAGATCTGACGATCCCTGTTTGTTTAGCGAAACACGTGTAATCGTAGCTTTTTCGTATATTAAACCACTTGACTGAGACCGAGACATTGTGTTTGTGTTCTGCAATTATTAAATCAGGTCTCTTAGAGATATTATGGGCGAATTACACCTTTTTCGTTATAGCCTAATAAAGAGTTAACAGTGGGGAACTATTTAGATCTAATTGATCGTTTAATAATGTGCTGTTATTTTTATGTTTCTTTATTTCCATACTTTTTAGTAAATTAAGTTTTTTACTTTTTCGTTCTATATGTAAAATTTTAAAGTTCTCATCAGGTTTTCCTGAATTAAATGTTCAGAGTAACTGGAATTATCTTTCTGCTTTCTGTGACCAAATTTATGCTCAATAATTCTTTTTGTGATCGTTCTGTCTGTCCAATATAAAATCGTGAACAGATTCCATAATTTAACCTTTAAACACTGGATTTATCCTGCTTCTTCGTTCTCGTCTTATGGTTTCTAATATATCGACCAAGGATGTTGTTAGTCGTAAAAGCAACAATATTTTTAAAGAACTTTTGATGTTTTTTTTATATAAGTGAAAGTATAAAATTGATTATTTTCTAGGAACTTGTTGGTATGATAAACCAACTGTGATGATTTTTTTACCCCTTTTTTACTATTTTGTCTATGAGATTTTTATGATAACCGTTATTAAACGCTATTTGTTTTATTATATTTAATTATTTAGTATAGCTTCCATTGCTTAGAGATATGTTGATCAATCTAATAACACAATTATAACATGGTGATATGTGCAAAATATTTATTAGGAGTATTGTATATTGTATTGTCAGTATGAGATGGTTTATGAAAAAATATTTATTATTAATAGCTTGTTAATTCTAAGAAGTTAATTTCTTTGTTATTTTAACTGTAAAATGTATATTTATGTGTTAGTTATTTATATAATCTAATAATGATTTTATTTATTTTAGTGCCAGTAGAACGTGCTAATATATCATCAACGTATCTATACCAATAAATAAAATTTTTGCTTGCTGGGAATATTCATAAATTTTAGTATCTAAAAGGTTTATAAATACCTCACCTAAAATTAGACTTAAAGAGATTCCCATTATCAAGCCTTCCTTACTTATATACATAGTCTGGTTGAATTCAAAATATTTTTGATCCAAATAGGTCGACAAGGCTTCTAAGATATCCTGTTTATAAATTAGATTAATATTATTTTTTCTAAGAACAAACTATCGGATTGCTGTATAATGGGGAATAAATTTTGAACATCAAATGATATAAGTTTGGCCTTACTTGGAATAGTTATATTATTGATTTTACTTATTAACTAAAACGTATTTTTATACTGTATTTAGGTTTAAAATTTCAATGTTTTATTAAAATATTTATTTACTTATTAGAAAGAACTACTGCTTGTGCTGAAATATACGAAATGACTGGCCTGTTATATCACTTAATGAAAGAGTATAATTTAGGAGCTTGAAGATTCATTAATGATATTCCTCTGGTACGGTAACTACATTTTTTACTAGTTTTTGGAATAGTTCTGTCGGATCAAAATTAATTTTTCAAACTTACCGGAACTTGAATATTTTAGAAATATATTGCTCTTTGTTCATAGCTGTATACCTTCAACCGGGGTAAAGTCGATTACTTGGGATTAAGTCAATCAACGTGTCATCGCAAGACATTTTAGTGCTCATGATTTCCAATTCCTCCTCTAGAATACGACATCAGAGACATTGACTGCGTTTGGCGGGGGTTCTTGAAGCTGACGTTTTACCATAACATTTTTAGATGGGAATATTACGGAAACGTTCATAGGTACGGACAACCTGGCGAATAATTTTAGTTTTTAGGGGGCATTATTTGCTAAAGCGATTATTGTAGAGCTGTGATACAAAAACTGTAAGATTTAAAACAAAAAAAAACTGCTAAACACGGAAAAAGTCGATCAAAGGAAAGAAAAATTAAAACTTTCAGGGGAGACCAGGGGCGTTCTTTTAAAAGGGAAACTTATCTACATATTATTATATAGGTATTATTTATCAATTGTTTTTTTCTTTTTCTTCAGATGCCTCGTAATTATAAAAACATACAAGGGAATAAAAACTATGATGAATGTAATTTATAGTGGGCAGTAGCGGCGGTTAAATAAAAACAAGTGTCAATGAGGAGTGCTTCTGTGCAGCACGCTGTGCCATACACGATACTTAACAACCACGTTCATTGCACTGCCTCTCTAAAACATCGAAGAACGCAGGCTCTGGATGAAACAAATGAGAAAAGTTAATCGAGATTCTACAAGTATGTGCAGGATGGGGATTTCACCTGAAATTCATTGATATACGATATATTGTACAACAGTATCTCAATACCCAGAGCCTAACCGAGAGAAGGTTAAAGAATAATCTACCTGGAACCGATTGGTTTTCAGGTTTTATGAAAAGAAACCCGGAAGTAACTGTGAAACTTGCTGAGAATACAAAGAAAGTAAGAGCTGACTCAAGATATGAAACAATTAAACAATATTACGATAATTTCGCAACATTTATTACAGATAATTTAGTTTCAAATACAGTAAACTACGACGAAGCCAATTTGGTAGATAACACTGGGGAAGCCAAAGTTGTTCTAAAAAAAGGAAGCAGGCGTGCCTTTAGAGCAATAGACTTTTCAAAAAAGGGAGTGTTTTAGAGGGATTAAAATACAATCACGCTACAAGCGGCTGATTTGATTCAAATATATTTGAAGACTGATTTTACAGTATTGTCTTGCCATATTTCAGAAAGTTGAATAGCGACAATCTTCTCGTTGGAGGCATGCGTAAATTGTCACGTAACTGTAAGTATTGTAAGGGAATGCGTAAATAATAACATACAATTTGTGTTAATTGCACGGAATTCAACGCATTTACTACAGCCTCTAAACGTGGCCTACTTTCAACCACCAACGGCGTCCTAGAGAAATGAAACATAAAGAATAGTTGCGTGTTATCTAAAACACTTTTTCCAAAACTTCTTAAAGATGCGATAGAACTAGTTGGATTAAGATCGGAGCAAATTCCATAGCGGGTTTTAGAGCCTGCGGTATTTCAACATTCAATCCAGAAGCTTCCCCGGAAAACCGTTCAAAATTCCGATTCGGAAAAATGTTTTTTATCCAAAATCTGAGCCTTCACACGCCTCAAAAAGAGGGAGGAGAATTAGTATCTTTGCGGGAAAAAATATATCACACAGAGACCTTACCATTTCTGAGAAAATGCAGGAAAAGTAACGGAAAACTAGTAAGATTTTTCCGAGAAACGTGAAAAAATTAAGAAAACGTAAAGTCAGCAGTAGCAGCAGTGATATTGAAAAATTTGAACTTTCGAAAATTTACTCAGAGAAATATCGGAAAGAAGTGGGAGTCCTTCCCTTTCCTCTTACTCCCACAATTCGAAAGTCACGTTCAAGTTATCAAACCTGTTGATAAATGATTTGTGTTAATCAAATTTAAAACCCACAAGCGAGACCGATTATATGTTCGAGGAGTAAAAAAAGTTTTTGAAAGTTCAATAACAAAAAACAGTTTTAGAAAAAAAGATACAAAACATGACTTTGTTGCCCCTCAAAAACCAGATTTGGCGGAAGTTACAAAGATTCAAATTGTACAAAAAATGCAATTAAATCGAGTAATTAGAGGAAAATATTTCTTTACTCTTCCAGAAAAGTTAGAATTTTATTTAAGTTCCTTTCATAAAAAAAAATTTGCCTAAGTTTCACTTGTGGTTATTTAGTTATTTCGTTTAGATAATATAAGGATATTATCTGCCATCCAAATTTGTGTTATAATTTTATTTACGTTTCAGTAAAAAAAATGTTCCTAAAATGCACTTGTTTATTAAGTTATTTCGCTGTGCTAGATTACGTGGTATATCAGGCATAATTAGAAATCGGTGTTATGTTGTTGCCAAATAAAAGTTTTTATGAAATAAAGTTCGTTTCACGCTATTCTGCTGTTTTTATTAGTTTCTATTTTCATGGTATAACTTTATAAATATTTTTTTAGTGTATTTTGTGATCTTTTTTACCCATACTATCATTTAAAGTTGATTTCATGGTGTTTCTAGTAGGTTGTCGCCTTTACTCCACTCCACAAGTCGATCACACTTTAACACAAAAATAAACAAAAATTTTGACGTGCAAGAAGCAAGACACCAGTAAATCGTATGGCTAATATATCAAGGATTATATATTAAATTTTTTGCGCAAAAATAAAAAGGTAGTTATGGTGGAAAAACAACATATTTTGACATTATCTTGGTTGATGGTATCTTTTCACAAGTGTTTATCAAAATTACTTACACACGTAGAATTGTGAAGAAGATCCGAAACCAGTATAATTTTTTTGGTAAATTTGAAAACGTTTTTTTTTTATTCCAATCAAACTCACGATTCTCTTCCTCCGTGGTCCCACGAACATGTATATACAAAAAAACCTGAGGGGGAAGAGTAACACCCTTTTCACAAAAATTTCCGTAGATTGACTCCACCTGAGCGCCAGAGTTGCTGCCATATTTTGCTCGTAGTATCTTTTCCCATCATGTGAAAATACTAGCGTGTAATATTTTCTTCGGTTGCCATTTTGTTTTGCTATCTTATATTCATACCAATATGTTACCAATTCATTCCTACGTAACACTTGATTTTTGTGCAAAATTTGAGCTAAATTGTGTAAATTTTTTAGTAATATTTTTTAACTTCTCACTAAACCGCCATCTTGTTCTGGATATATTACCAGGTCGTCCCAATATGACTCATAAATTTTGAATCTAAATAGTGATGTCTAAGCTAAGCCGCGAATTGACAGACATACATATTTTTTAGCATCTAAGGGATGCTAAAACATGAAGACATGTGAAACAATGAGAGGGTGATTTTTTCATGGTTACAAACATTTTATTTGGACGGCATTTTATTCCATTGTATTGAATTAGTAGAACAATTTTACTAATTCATCTCCTAAATCTACCTAAATTAGTTTTGCCACATAATATAAGATCAGTTTATTTTGTAGTTTTTACAGACTAAATTTATATATATTTTATTAAGCCGTCATTTTATACCACCATCTTAGATGGGCACCAAAATTTTACCAATTGATTTCTACATAATACTTGTTTTTTTTGCAAAATTTGAGATATATTAGATAAGCAGTTTTGTAGTAATAAGTTTTTTTAACTATACCGCTAACCAACGGGTCGACAGACAGAGAGACAGACCGACCGACGGAATTGAGAATGTTTTTTTCGCCATCTAGGGAATCTGAAATGTAAGGATCTGAAAAAATCTCGTATTACAGTGCTTCCCTTTTACCAGGGAGGTAATAAGCACCAACATGCAAAAAAAAGATATACAAAATTTAATGTTCAGTATATATTAGACTTTAGTTCACACTAAATGGTATTTACATAAAATATTATTTAAGTCAAATTCTATAAATAATTTACTTTAGAGAGTAACTAATATATTGCTTTAAAATAAAAAGCAACCATAATATTTCAAAAAGAACACAGAATTTTATAAGAGAAAAAGTATAGTGTTGGAAGTGAAAGTCTCATTCATCCCTCAACAACACTATAGAAAAATAAAAAAATCATAATGAAAATGGAATTTTAAAAAGGCTTAAAAAGAAAATGCAACTCTAATAACCTTTAGAGCGCGAAAAAGCTCGCAAACAGAAAACCGTCAAGGCCGCCTCGTTTATTATTAAAAACTACTTGCGAAATGCATGCAGCTGACATTTGAGCGTATGCAAATTGTCAGCGACGGAATCTAATTTCTACTTTTACGATTATTTCTACCAATAAAGGTTCGCAAAGCAGTATGTTGTTTGAAAATTCGATCACATTATTGGCATGCAGGGGTAAAATAACCGTATATGCAAGTGCGCCTTTACTGCATCATTGTCACCTATAGACAGATAATGTGTAATAATATAAATAAATTATTCATTTCAGAGAAGTGTTATGCATCTGAACTGTAGAGGTTAGTGTAAGTATATGCCATTAGAGTAAAAAAAGACTTAATACGTAGCACGACAATCTTTACTAAGACTCGAATTTCCGTAAACAATGCACAGGTCTTATTAGTTTTAAAAAACAAAAAATGATAGAGATGAAAGAAAATGAGAGTTTAGTGGATTTTTATGGATCATTCATAAATATTATCAGGGAAACAAATAAGCATCGAATAAAAGAAATCGCTAAATTTCTTTCAACCGGAACTTCCCTCGTTATTACCTTTTTCTTTTATTAGGAATAGTGAACTGTGGCCCAATTTAGCTCCGCATATGGTCATTTAGCATATACTGTCTATTTAAATATTTCTATTGTGCGCCATTTTGTTCCACGATATTAGGTTCCTACCAGATTTAACTTATGCCGCAATTCTGTTTTTGAGCATAATTTAAAATAAATTAAATAAGTAGTTTCCACACTACACATTAAATAAGTAGTTTACACTGATTTGTTAGGATCGCCATTTTGATGCAACATGTTGAATTCATACCTGTTTATCAAACAACACCGAAATAACAAGGACCCGGTACTCGCGTATGACGACATCATATGTAGGTAACGTATTGAGCTTACCTAGGCTTGCAGCTAATACCGGCCGCGTACTTTACTCTCTATAGTATTATTTGTATAACGATATCTTGCTTTGTTTGTTGTATGTCATTTTAGTTGCTCAGAAACAAAAGTTAAAGCAGATTTATTTTTAAAACTGTCTTCCCCGAGGTCTTCTCTCTCATCTGACATGATCGAATATGGTTCAAAACACTTTTATTTTTATCGCTTTTTCCAGTTTAAGAGTTTTGCAAATTTTTATCTATTTTAAAAAACAAATCTTTAACTTCATTTATATTATTAGAAATAAAAGGTATCTTTAATTAGTTCCTCGATTAGATCTAATCTCAATCCGGAGTACTTGTATTTGGCAGCCACACAAAAATGTCTCTACCTTTAAATCAGAATTTATAAGTACATAATATGCAATCCAGAAGAAAATTCTAATTTAAACAGTGTAACTTTATGCAGATCACTAATTTTAAACCAGTACTCCGGTAACTGAAACGAGTCAAAAACAGCAAGAAACTCTTTAAAAACTAGTATAGGGAATTTCTTTTTGAGAAGTCTCAAACTCAGTTTGGTTGTCTTTAATTGTTTTTGCAAAATTTCGACTTTCCACTTCCTGCAATTTTTCAGCACGACTTCTGCGCAATTTTACAGTTGTGGACAAATACGAAGCTCAGTTTGGGAATTGTGTAGGTAGGTATGACATTTTGTTTTAATCTAGGAATTTTTAGCCTTAAGGTTATAGTATCGCCAGTTTTTGAATCTGTTGCTGTAGAACAAATTATTATACATTCTTCGGCAAAATGTAACTCACAGACCCTGCTGGCTTTGGATAAATTTCCTCTGTGAATAGCTGCTACCAATTTATTAGACATAACTGCACCCGTAGGTAGACGAAATCCGTGCACTTTTGGTCAATTTTTATAATATATTTATAATTGTTTGTTTCGCCATATTGAATCTTTGCCGAAATGTAACTAGATGATCCCCATATGAGCCTTAATTTTTTACCAACATTTGGAATCAATCTGGTAAGTAGTTGTTTAGCTATGCTACGAACAAGCAGACAGACAGACCTACGTACAAACCGACATACGTACTAACAGAGAGGCCGACAGAACAACGCAATCGAGAAAACATGGTTTTCGGCATCTAGGGATATTGAAACGTAAAGATCTGAAATATATCCGAGGGCGATTTTTTCACCTTTAAAATACCTCCCTTTTTCGAGGTAAGTAAACAAAGACATAGTAAAAAAGACATATTTTCTGGTATTCTAGTATATTTTTGATTGAATTTTTGGATCTTACGAAAAGTTCTCGACTTATTTTCTATAACATAATGTGTCCGGTATTACAGTCGTTTTTGAAATATTTAAATTTTAAGTTTATTTCACATAGTTAGTATGTGTATCTAGCTTGCAAATAGGATACCTGCTACCTTTTTTATTTCTAGGTATATTAACTCAAAGGAAATGTTAAGATTGACAATAATACTTTAGTCACCGCGATATTTTAATTTTATTTTTATGCAAAAGAAGTAAATATCTAGAGGCAACAACAAGCGAGTCTATTCAAAAACAAATGAATTAGAATATAAAACAGTAAGAAGTTTTCAAAATAATTGCCATGTAGTTCTTTATACTTTTCTTACTTTGTTCACTGCCTCTGAAGCATGTTTATAATACTTTCAGCATTATATTAGCTCATATTTATTAGTTCGTTTCTCAACTTACTTTGAGTTTTTTCAAATATTTTTATTCTGGTTTCTGTGTACGACATTTTTTAAATGACCCCAAAGGAATTTACATTATACATATAAGTTCCTCAGTTTTCGATTAGATATTATAATAATCTTAGACCTCAACCTCTATTGGATCAAATAATGCAGTTTTACCTTTTATACAGGGCACCCTAGAATTCTGCGAAGAGCTGAAATTCCAGTACACCCAAGATGGCTGAAAGATGTAATTTCTTTGCAATCAGAGGGAGTTCCTTGTCCCTGATCTAAAGTCTTTGTCTGTGAAATTGGAAGGTTTGTGCCTATTAAAGTTAAGAAACAAGAAAAAATAACACCAGCACTGATTAATGTAAAAAATACCAAGGCTCTTGCAGCAGTCCAGGAAAAGTAGAGAAGCACGTTGAAAACTTCAGTAAATTAATAAACTAAACTACGTGTTAAGTCACGCGCCAGTAGGTGCAAGTCGGGTTAAAAAAATAAATGTAAAAAAAAACTATTGAAAAAAGCTTTTATTTATAAACAACTGAAGAGTAAAAAATAATTACACTTACAATAACACAGAACTTTAAAAAATTCTAATATTTTTCTTAAAAACTTCAGGCTTTATTTCAAGTGTGATGATATGTCACGACTCAAGCTTTTACGAAAATATTCAAAATTTTAAAAGTTCTGTATTAATGTAAGTCTAACTATTTTTTACTTTTCAGTTCAATAGTTTATAAATATAAGCCTTTTTTATAAATATTTAATTACATTTAATTTATTTTGTACGATTGGACACCATAATATTCTATTGTTATGGTAGGTATGTATCTATACCAAATCTCAATCAATTTCTATAACGGGAACTCTTTTGTACTTTTTAGCACTACTTTTTGCGCACTCTGTATAAGATATTCACAATTCAACACCATAATATTGTATTGTCATCGGATTTACGTATATATACCTAACTTCAGTCAATATTGATAAAGTGAACTGTTTTGTATTGTTCTGCATTATTATTTAGACACCCTGTACAACACATTCACGATTGGACACCAAGACAAAGTAATGTCATCGGGTTTATTAATGTATACTCAATTTCAGTCAATGCCGATAACGGAAACTGCTACAAAAGTTACTTGCAAGATTTGACCCAAACATACATATTAGGGTGGGCCGACATTTTTTTTTCTTAAAAATCACTACACCTGAGGTCACAAAAGTTGCATTTCAATAAAACATTAATTTTAAGAAAAAAATTAGTCACTAAAAATAATTTTTTCCACTGCCACAGAAGCTCAAAATTTTTTTAATATAAAAAGTCATTGTGGCAGTGGAACAAATTCAAACACTAGGTTTTTTCAAACGTAGATGTTCATATTTTTCGAATATTTAACTTTTAAAACCTCAGGGACGTTTATCTAATACCTCGGAAAAAAGTTGAAATTACCAATCATATTGCTCCGAATAAGCAAACAAGTGAATATTCTAAAAATAACGTGACCTTGGATCTGCGTAGGTATTTCATACGATTAAACGGCTTAGAAATACTTTAGTACTTCGCCGGCAGCCGTCTAGGAAGTAGTGTGTTTCTGTTTAAATGGCTAAAACTAGAAAGTCGTCGGAGTGTCCAATTTTTGGTGCTCCTAGTAATTTCAATGATTCGCAGTTACCAACATACAAAGATGTTATTAAGTATTTTTTGTGGGTTCGTTTAGAATTGGAAAAAAATGGTGTCAATAACAATCGACTTGTTCCGGAAGCCTTGGAAATTGTGGCTCAGAAAATAGAAAGTGTTTGGATCAAAGCATCAATTCCAATCATAAGTCACCAAAGAATTGTTTTTTTATTGAGAAAATATCAAGAGAAAAGAAGGCAAATTCTCAAACCATTCAAAAAAAGAAAAAATGTCCCCAGCTACAAATCACAATTGAAATCTTTTTTAAGGGACAGTGGAAGATTGTTTGATATAGCCACCTGCAAATGCAAAGATGCTGAAATTGTTGCTTGTAATTGCCCAAAAAAGAACAAGGTAAGCTCTTATTCTTTATTCGTTTGATAAATTTTTAGCGAAATATATTTTATTTATTCAGATTCCTCGACTAGAACGTGCATTTCTTCAAGACCAGAGAACTTGTCGCGAAATGCAGATTGGTTCCCTTGATATAGTTGAGTCCCAGAGACTTTTGCAGAAGGAGAAAAGAACATTTAGAAAGGCTTCGTTGCATCCTTCTGAATCAACTAGTTTAATAGTCGATGAAAAATGCCAATCTTCTGATGAATCACCTATTATAGATGTGTGTCATAAATCTCATAATGAAGATTTTGACCCCGAATTCCTCATTTCCTCAAGCGCTTCAACTTCAATGTTGCCCGAGATGTTCGACACTCAACCTGGCCCATCTAATTTGCCCGGAACATCGAAGCGCAATCTTAAGGAACTACCGAAGTTAGCTGAAATACTTGACCGGTATTTGATTTCCGACCGAGCAGGAGCAGCTATTGCATCAGCGGCTCTACAAGATTTTGGTGTTATAGGGCCGCAAAAGAAGAGAAATATCATCGATAAGAACAAAATTAGAAGAGCGAGAGAGAAGAAAAGAGTTGAGGTTCAAAACGATTCCATTCCATTATTACTACGTGGTCTCTATTTTGATGGACGAAAAGATAAGACTTTAATATTCCAAGAAAAGGCAAAAAAATTGTAGTGGAAGAACATATTACAATGTTAGAAGAACCTGGTTCTAGGTATCTGGGTCATATTTGTCCTGCTTCTGGCACTGCTGTGAATATAGTAAATGGAATCTTGGAGTTTTCGAAAAAATCTAGCTTGGACCTCAGTAAAAGCTTAGAAGTTATTGGCTGTGATGGTACTGTCACCAACACAGGGCGTAAAGGAGGCATTATAGTGTTGCTGGAGAATAGAATTGGAAGACCCTTGCAGTGGTTTGTCTGTCAGCTGCACGCCAACGAGTTGCCTTTAAGACACCTGCTTGAAAAACTGGACGGCAATACGAGTGGACCACGAGCGTTTTCCGGGCCGCTTGGAAAACGACTGCAAGTTTGCGAAACCCTACCTCTAGTGTCATTTTCAAAAATAGAATCATCCGTTCCCGATTTCCGCAGCGACGATTTTAGTACGGATCAAAAATATCTGTATCATATTTGTCAAGCCGTTAAAAGTGGAAGTTGTTCAGAACAACTTTCTAAGAGACAGCCTGGAAAAATGGTTCATTCTCGGTGGCTCACCACTGCTTCTCGTATCCTTCGTTTATATGTAGCTACTGAAAATCCCTCGGAAAATGTATTAATACTAAGCCATTTCATAATGAAAGTGTATGCACCAATGTGGTTTTGCATTAAGGCGCACCCGTCATGCATTTATGGTGCCAAACACCTCTTCAAGACAATAAGACTCTGCGACTATTTACCAGAAGAACTCAAAGATTTTGTCTACAAAAGTATCCAAAGGAATGGATTCTTTGGAAGTCCAGAGAATATTATTTTAGCTATGCTATTTGACGAAAGAAAGCACATAAGGCAACTCGGATTCCGAAGAATTTTGAAGAGTAGGCAATTGAATTGCCAAGATAAGCGCCATTTCGTAGTGCCAGAATTATTATTTGACGCCAAGGAGTATTTTGAAATGGTAGACTGGCAGAAGGTTTTATGGACGGAGCCTCCTGTAACTATGAAACTATCAATAGAACAACTTGAAGAAGTTATTGAGAATCCCGAAGCATATCCTTGCCATACACAAGCGGTTGAGAGGACCGTCAAAATTGTAACTGAAGCTTCAGCTACTGTCTGTGGAAGTGAAAAAGGAGACGGGTATATAAGAAACAGACTAAAATCGAGGGAAAATATGCCGAAATATGAGTCCAAAAAAGACTTTTTTTTGGAATGACGTGTTATTTGAAATATTTACCATTTTACTTTTTTAGTTATAGTTTAGTTTTCAACTGTCTTGTATTTTCGTTACCTTTTTTGCTAGTTATTTGAAATAGTTATTATTTAATTTTTTATAGTTTAGTTTTCAACTGTTTTGTATTTTCGTTACCTTTTTATGAATTAAAAAAAGCCACATTTGGTGTAGCTTATTTTTTCAATTGAAAAATTTAAATCTACTTTAAAATGTAATAAACAGTTTTTTTTTGAAAAAAACTGGTTTTTATGTAGCTTTGTGGCAGTGGAAAAAAATAAAATTAATTATTTATCAAAATACCATGAAGTAAACTATCTTATCAAGACACCTTTTTTGACGCGGGCAACCCTAATAACTTAAAAAAAATAATTTGACATTCATTACATAAATAGCTTTTTTCTGCAAAAACCTCATTTTTTTATAGCTGTGTGGCAGTGGAAAAAAAAATAATTTATTAAAAAGCAAAACGTCATGAAGTTAGGTATCTTATCATACAACTTTTGTGTGGTCAGGAAACCGGATCAAAAAAAAAAATTTAATAACACATTACTCGACGGCCCACCCTAATACATATTAACTAATGTGAACTTTAATGAAACCTTTCAATAATAAATACCTGAACTCTGCTTTTTGGAGTTTAATCAGTGCTTTAATCTCGTGCAGTGGTGGTTGCTAAAGATACCTCGTAAAATCACAGGTGAAACGTCGGAAAGTAATTCCAATTTGACAAGTATCTAGGAGTATTCTTCGACTTCAGACTAACCTGGACATTATTCCAATTTTAAGCCCAGACTAACCTAGAACGGATATCTCGAAAAACTGGTCACCAGCTTAGGAATGTTTAGACGACTATATGTAAATATGGCAAAACATGGAGACTCACTACTGTGGTGAAACTATATGTTACATATGCAGCTGTGCTTGCTGGTGACCAAAAGTGTTGCAGAAGGTGGTAATACTGAAGTTGAGCAAGATTCAAAAACTTGACTGCTTGCTATGATTTTAACGCCAACTCCGTTTTAGTCCAAGAGCTGGTCATCTCAAAACTGGACACATTGCTAAGGGGCAAGGAAATGAGACCAAACTACAGGCTCCTCAGCTATCCTTAAGACCTTTCTTTGAGAAGTTAATTCAGAGTCGAAGATTGTGGTCGGATGACTAAGTGTCATTCTCTCATAACCGATTGTCGGTATGTCGACTCTTTTTCCACTGTTTTTCAAACAGTAATATCCGCCATACTTCAATATATGTGGGAAAATAGAAGACATATTGTGTAGATAAGTTCTATCATCTATATCAGTATAATGTGCCAGGCAGCTCTAAGGACATTTTATACTAACTGATAATTTGTTCCTTTTAAGCCGAAATCAGTTAACGGCATTTAAAAGACCATCTAAGTAAGTTAGGGGTATAGCTGGTGACCCAATTAGACCGCAAAAGACATTTGTTCCTTGGGCAGCCCAAGGCCGACTCAGTGGAACTTCTAGCTGAAAAGGTAACCTTAAGTGTGGAAGGGGTGCCTTTTCACACCAGCACAATAAGATGTAAAGCTTCAGTGCCAGGGGGTAAGTTTTGGTCGGTTAACTGCCGTAAGCCCGACATTACCAGGTGGAGCTGAGCCACTGGTGTGTGAAAACATAAAAACGCCACTTTGTTAGGATTTAGACTCAAGAACCATGATGTCCCACGTTACACTAATGGAAGCAACCAGGCTCACAGAAAACAGGACGTAGTGGGAATAAAATAAGATCCTATCCATGCAAAAGAAGAAGAAAAATGTTCGTTAATTATTTATACCAAATTTTAATAAAATACCGAAAATTATTCGTAATTCTGCGGAATTGTGCTAATATATAATATTTAATTTATGGTTCATATTTTATTACACATTTACACGCTGTAAACAACTACAGAAGCCCACTCCTTATTATCCTTGCCGTAAAATTGCAGCTAAATTATCGTGGAAAATTTACAAACTATTCAACAATGCAATAAGAACGTGCTATCTATTATGGCGCAGTCTGTGATATTGTTAGGGTTAATTAAATATGCACCTACAGCTCGGCAAGATGAATCGGTCCCATTACCCATGAAATATAGCACGCCTCCGCATTCCTGATATGTTGATAAAGACGCCTCACTTTAATAGAAGTTAGTTAATTCATGCCGTAACAGCATATAAACCGCATGTCAGGCGAGATATTCGAATAATCGCATTAAAAGCGCTTTCCTACTGCAGCGCCTTTAATGTAATTGTTACAAACGTTAAGGCGCATGTTAAACTGAACTATGTTTGGGACGCTCACTAAATACGGCCGAAGTTTGCTTTAAAAAATCGGTAAATTTCATTAGCCGGAACTTCCCTCGTTATGAATATTTCCTTTTATTAGTTCAGAACACATGTATAAGAAAATTTCTAGTTAAGTTCCCTTAGAGAGTGGTTTCACCCAACTACCTCAAAGTTTCGTCAAAATGAATCCTTCTTTTTGTCTAGAAAACTGAAAAATAACACAATTTATATATGTAACTGTTAAATGTTGACTATTTCTACTGAGATTATACTTTCAGCAGATAAGGACTGCACTCGACGAATGGGCGCATCAAGAACTGCGACGTGAGTGGGACCAGTTTAAAGGTGGTAGACAAGCTAAAGATTTCATTGTGAAGCCCTATAAAGGCCGAACAAAGTGGCTATTAACGCGGGACAGGAAGACCCTGAATTCCATCGTAGGAGAAGTAACGGGCGCTGTCGTTTAAGGGGGCATCTCTATATTTTAGGCATTGAGGAAGACTCTACCTGCACGCAGTATTAGGAGGAGAAGGAAACTCCACTCCACTTCCTGTGCAGGTGTGAAGAACGAGCAAAACTACGCAGTCAAGGAACTATCCTAGAAAGATATCCAGACCTATATAGGCAGGACAGGTAGATAGATAGATAGACATATATTAACAAAAGTACGGATAGTACATAGGGTCGTCAAAACTTAGGTTACTAATACAATAATTTTAAAAATTTACTAAATCAAGAATAGTAAGAACTAAAACTATACAGTATAGAATAATAAAACAAATAAACTAAACTAAACACAGTCAAACGTTCAAAGTCAATTTGTAGATATTCTCTTGTTGAATAGAAAGCTGTAAAAAATACTTTGGCTCGCTTATTAAATTCATTACCATTTAACGCTCGTATTTCGCGGGGTAAAGAATTGAAAAAAGTTATACAATTGTACATTGGTGAACTCTTATACATGGTTGTCTTGTGTCTAGGCACTTCCAATAGGAAATTTCCCCTGGTCCTATACGTACCCAAACCTAACCCTGAAATATACGACACATTTGTACAAATAAAGGGAAGGAAAAGTTAGAACATTTTTGCAAATAACATTTTTAAGCAAAACTTAAAATCAATTGAATAGGTAGTTTTGGTACACCGATGTTTTCATTTTTTTATTAAGCCGCAATTTTATTCTGTCATGTTGAATTTGTAAAAATATTTCATCACTTTATCCTAATCTAATTTTTGCACAAAATTTGTAGTCAATTGAATGAGATGGTGACATTTAATTTGGCGGCCATTTTGTTCTTCCAGCTTGACTTCTTACCACACATTTACCAGTTCATTTACCTGTATCACATTTAAGTCTTGTGTAGAATTTCAAATTAATCATTTTCAATCAAACATTTTATTCGCCATCTTGTGTGAAATTTGAGGTACATTGAATAAGTTTTAGTGTTATTTTTTTCAACATTTTACTAGGTGATGATTTTGTTCCAATATATTATATTTTTACGAAAATGTTATCATATTCTCCTACCATATCCTCATATGATAATTGTTGGCCAAAATTTGAAAACTGATTGCAAATTTTTTAGCTATGCCACGAAAAGACAGACTGGCAGATAGAGAGACCGACGAAATCTTGGAACGTGAAGGCCTGAAAAAATTTCAGAGGGTGATTTTTTACGATTAAAAATAAATTGAATCTATAGTTACAATTATAAAATATACACTTCAAAAGAATGTAAGCAACGTGAATAAAAATACTAATAATTTTTTAAATTTAATTTTTAGTATCGTCTCGTATCACCTCCCAGTTAACACTAAAGAAGCTGCAACTGTTTCCACTACTACTCTTAAAGAGTTTTTACGTATTTATTACTAATAATCCTACTATATTTCAACAAACACTTTGGGTTACACGTTTTTAAGTATTATATATATTTGTTACTGCGAATAATACTTTATAGTAATTTTTCATGTAAAGTAATAATTATATAATAACTTCTGTCAAGCAACTACTTAAGGGAATTGACTCCAAGGTCGTTATTTCTTTTCCGTGACATAATAGTAATTATTCAAAGTTACTGTTTCTAATCTTTTTACTAAATTACAACTTTTAAGTATCAGTACCTTCTTGAACTTTGCAAAGACTACTCGATTACTACAAGTGAAACGAGTCATTGCAGAGTAGAAAAAGTTATCGTCTACTGCTACTTTAAATTGGCTATTACCAGTCGTTATTCTTCTGTTGCAACTTAAGAATTGCAGTAATTATTTACTACAAGTAAACTATTACCTCTTGTACTTGAGGATCCGGAGATAGAGGGCGCTGGTACGAGATTCGGTCGGTGATTTTATAAGGACAGTGGCAACAATAGAGTAACCAATTCTTGATTGGTTCGGCCATATTGCTGCTAAAATCGCTTTGTTTACTTTTCGCCTACGTGGGTTTCTTATAAGGCTTGTTGTTTTAGTGTCTGATTTTATTAATTGTGATTATTAAAATGAATATTGGATCAAACAAGAAGTTCTCAGCCATTAGCCATATAGAGAAATGTATTTAAGCCTGGTTCACCTATTTTTTGCTTGTGATTATAAAGGGTTTATGATGAATGTGTAAATAACTATGACCGTAAATGTCTTAAGTTTAAGTTTACTCCAAGAAAAGTTATTAAATATTGCACATTATTATATTTTGGTTTTATTTTGCTGTAAAAGACAATATTGTTTTATGTCTTAGGGTATGTGTTACTTCATTCAGCACCTCAATTTGAGGTAGAAGCTCTACAAGATTAGCATAGAAGAACCTTTATTTTCTAGGCCTTCTTCAGTTCATATTACATTACTAAATTCACTTGGCAGAGAACTCTCATTAATCGCTTGCACAAATATTGTTATTTGTTAAAAATTTAAATGAAAAAGTAAGTTTGTACTAGATAGTTTGAATAGATTATTAAAGTCAAATATTAACATAACTCTACATTTACACCTGACGCTGACAGGGGTTGTCAATATAAAAGTAGATTAATTTAGTCATATTTTGCGAAAAACTAACGATAACATGGATGCCCCCATTTAAACCTTAGAAATTTTGCATCAATTTGGCGGATGGGCTTTTATTGTCGCCACTGTCTTTATAAAGTCATTGTTATTTGGTCTACAGCTAATAATTAGTTGTGTATGAGTTGTGTTATCGTCTACGAGTAACAAGTTGAAATGATTCACAATGGCTGCACATATCATAAGAAGAAAATTAGCTTTCGTCACTCAGCCACATTTAATAGAAAATTAAAAATATCACAACTTGGTTATGTGATACCTGAAGAAAACTACCTAAAGCGGTATTTTAAGGAAACAAAAAATTAAAACCAAACAAAGGCTTATAGTTATGATAGATGGCAGAATTATAGTAGTGACTCAAATACCGCAACTCTCCGTATGCTACGACACAACGCATTAAATTTAAAAGAACCGGCGGAACGTTCGCAAATCGTACAGGTTTAATGGGAACTTTGTAGATAGCTTTATTTGTACTATCTTAATGTTCAAAACTTCAGTTTAATTGAGTATAAGTGAAAGTTGCATATTTAAGTAATCCATAACTATAAAAGCGTATGAGAGCAGTCGTAGACACTTGTTAAGTAATTTTCTCAGTAAAGAAATGCAGCCAACCTAAAAGTTAAAGTCCAATAGAACGGCATTGTTTATTTTAATCTCCCCTATAAATATTTAGCTATGATGTTTGTTTTTGTGAGTATACAGATTAAAAATGCATACAAATTAAACATTACATTAAAAAAATAATCACTCACATTTTTGAGATTTAAATTGGCCAATATATTTGACACCAACATGTATTGAAAATTAACGATTTTTAGGTCTTTAGCATAGCCAGAAAACTAAGTGAAACGCATATATTTTACCTCAAATACCAATAACGTATTCTGTACGCTCTACACCATATTCCCAATTTGGGTGTTCGTAGTCGCCATAACTGTTTTGTTTGTATTAAAACCAACCATACATATTTTTAAAACGGGTTAAATAAAGACAGATATATGGAAGTGATGAATAAGGTAAATTATTACTATTCGGCTACTTAAACGGAACTACACAATTCCGTACTATCTACCTAATAGACAAAGTCACAGTTACATGTTATTCACCGAATAGTTACCCTAAGATTGTTCCCCATTTTGGTAATGACTACGTAGTCTCAGCTTAAACAAAACGTGGCGATACCAAGTTCTGGTTTCTTCAATGAAAATACTTGTGATAACAATGACGTGTTCATAACTAAAAGTGCTACTTGGGCTTAAAATTTGCAGCATATATTATTTGAGTTTAATAGAACACACTTTATGAGTTTTTGGCAACAAAGAATTCCAAAAAATAAAATAATTAGAATTTGTGGTTTACTATGGAGAGGCGTCATTTAAATTTAAATTTAATTTTTGTATGTTCCAAGTTCCAAGAATACAGACACTTCATATTATAATCAGTGACAAAACAGTGTAAAATAGACTCCAGGAGATCGTCCTTCATTCCAGTAGAACCCTTGTCTTCCCCATTGGCGAAAGAAAATCGACCCCTAGAATAGAATTGGCATGAGAACATGTGTGCCCTTACCTAACAAATTCTGAATTGGTATTTGATTCCATCCGTATTGAAGAATAAGATATAAAGGCGTCTTGGAAATGTAAAACTCTTCCTCACACTGTCCAGGAATTATAGAGCTACGAAGGGTATTGGGCAGTATCAGTATAAGGAGACGAACTGACCTTGTTTTGCTGGACTGTTTTTTAAATTATCTGTCATACCTTAATACTATTCTACAGCCAATAGGGCGCAATTTTATATTAAAGGGCAATCCAGGACATCGGAAATGTGAGCGAATGCAACGCGAGTACTAATTCTGCAAATAATAAGCTCCTTTCTTATCTATGAAGGCCTCCCCACCTAAATTCGTACGATGCAGAGTTAAATATAGTGAGCATCGCTCGAAGCTGACATTCAATAATTTTAAGTAAATTTAATGAAGCATAGTTTTTTTCATTTATTAAAGATAAGAAATAGCATTTTGGCAGGTGATAGGTAGTATGTTTGGCTACCAATTAGTTTGTGAAGATACAAAATGATCCATATACAGCGTTTTACCCGACTCACAATGTGACGTACTATGGACAAAATAATTAATAATATTTCAAAATATAAAATTCTAGTATTTTTATTACGTCGTTTGATAGGGTATTTGCTCCTGAGTCAAATAAAAATATTACTTCACCTAAGTTGACCAAGCTTTTGTTTATTAGCGCTTCAAAACTTTGAATTGTCATATCCTGCCGAGAATCAGGCCTAGACGAGGTAATTATTATTTGTCAAAGTTACTTTGGGTATGTTAAAGTTTTGTAGTTTTTATAAATTATGAACATGAATTTTGCTCATATCGATAAGTACTTTACATCGTTATAACATATTTTTCCTTATCAACTTTCATCAGGGATTTTTAACGGTTTTAAGTTGTTTAACCAAATTTTTACAGATTTTTCAGAATTTTAAACTTTATTCAATTTAAAAAAAAAAATCGCCTCTGATCACCTCCAAGATAATTTGTTCATAGGCTAATAATGTTTTCCCAAAAAAAATTGAATCACCGTGGGTTTTTTTTAGCGGAGTTTTTATTTTTTTAAAGGCGAATGTCATAGAGAAAAACAAATACTTGATAGACATTTGGCTGGTTGCTCCAAAAAGACTTCGACAAAGAGTGGTGAATGACAAAATTTTATCCGTTATTAATATAGACGAAGCTTCAAAAAGTTTACAAGATGAAATTATGAAACGTTTTTGGTTTAAAAATAGCAAATAAATGGCAAACAGTATAGGTTGTTCCTGCAAGCAATTTTGTCAAAGCGGGTCGATTTGGTTTTATATATTATGGTAATAATCAGGAAGAGGACACAGATCAATCTAAATCTAGCTTAAGTCGGAAAAGAAGACCTCGGATTACTTTTGAAGAGGCATCAATTAAAACCAAAAAAGGCGCGTAGCTGAGTTAGCGGACAGAACTCCAGAGGAGCTAGAGTTTGCTGCACAAGTGGTATCAGGAAATGGTCGCGTTCAGTTTGACGCAAGTTTTACAACTATTCAAGTTGGCTGAAGTTAGACCTAGATATATCTGTTAAAAAATACATGATTATTCGGTTATTAATGCTAAATCCCAGAACTGGTTTCCCAATTACTTTCAACTAAACAAGAAGGAAAGAATTTTTACCTTCTAAAATCTTTAATTACATGTTAATAATTAGTATAATTAAACTGTGAGAAAACCCCAGAAGTCTGTAACTTGTGTTTGGGTAATTATTGTTCCTTTATATATATATATATATATATATATATATATATATATATATATATATATATATATATATTTGTAATAATGTTAGGTAGTCAATTTGTATTTACTTGAGTGAAACCTTAGAAATAAGTAATAAATAGTGTAGTTTCCCGGAAAATGTATTAAAAATAAAATTTCTATTATTAGTGTATGTTTATAAATTTCTGTATAACCTCTAGGTCATATATTAAGTTATCAAAAAAAGTTTACAAAATTGAAAATGGTGATGTAATTTTTGAAATGTCTGTAACATTTATTTTTAAATACCTTAAACTGGTATCCCCGATATATTTTAAATTTTGGTTATTTGTTTATAAATGCAATAAGAGAATGGAATAATGTTCTACAGAAGTATCTTTTAGTTTTCTTAGTATGTGCATTTGCAACCAACGTTTTATACATTTTTCTTAATTTAATTTCTATTTCAGTTTTTCATGATTTGATATTCTCTGTATACATCTGTTAGGTGTTTGACCTATATAATATTCTCTAAATTCTCTAAAAACAATTTTTGACAAACACTTCCACTATATTTTTTAACAACAAGTAACATGTTTCTCTACATAGTAGCTTCTTCGGACGCCTCGAATGAATAAACTGAAAGAGTAAATAAGGAATATTTATATAATTAGGTGTAATACAAGAATTCGGAAATTTTAAAAGTAGAAAAGTGTGGGAATTTTTAAGTACTAGCCATAAACTTAAACAACTTAAAATTATTAGAATATATTTAACAGAGGTGAATTTTTAGTTCTACCTGATGGTTTAACAAACAATTTGAGACTTTGCGCTTATTTATTTCTCGAGACACCAGTATATTCAATTAATGACCCTTATTTTCTTTGTGTAAAACTTTAATATTTTTATCAAAGGTATGACCGGCCCCAATTAACTCGGTTTTTCCTTTCATAAAACATTTATAGTGCTCATCTATTCTTTTACCACAATATCTCCAATACGATTTAGTTGGTCTACACCTGATTGTTCACGATTATCGGATTTTGTTTTATTATTTTTGATGTTAAAAATTATTTGTTTTATATGCTTTTTTAATATCTAAACCGTATAGAAATTGTAAGAGTTAATTCTTAGCTCATATACTAATGGCGAATTTACGCATATACAGAACGAATTTTTTTACGAAAACATTTAGGTTAACGGTTATAAACTGGGTATTCCACATTTAAGGGATATGTGGAATACTACAACACTACCTTAAAATGTCCTCAATTTGTGCCAATAAAAATAATTAGGCTGCAATTTACGAATGAGTGTATTTCCTCTCTTTGATAGGCTTTAAACCTATACAGCACTTCTGGTTTATCAATCTAGCTATAGATTGTACACAAATTACGAGTGCTGACTATCAAGTGAATCAACACCATCCTTTGCCTCTGTTTATAATATATCGTAATCTCTAAATAGAAATGCAATGCTTAGCATTATAGGTGATATAACTCTTCCACCTCTTGATGGGCAAACAAACCTAAAATTAGTTAAGAATATTCAATTAATTAATTTTTAAATTACTATGTCATTTGTTTGGTCTCTACTTTTGGGTTGTTTAATAATTACCTTAGGCCATAAATACTTGTACAAAATATATAATATTATAGTTATCAAAATTATATATAGTAGAATAGTCCACAAAGTTGCTTATGATAATATACAGTGCTACTTAAAAGTTTAGAGTTTTCAATTTTTTGTTTATTTATTTCATTTTGTAAATTATCAAATTTTTCCAAGTCTATGGAATTAGTTGTCAAAAGTCTTATATTATTATAGACATCTTTATTTGTGGAATTTAATTTAATATTGGGTATTGGTACATTTAAATATTCTTAAGTATTTTTAAAATTAGGTATTATTATTTTATTGTATTGTATAGGTATAGGAAATAGATGATATAAAGTATAGTCTTGTTTTTCGACTAAAGGGATTTCTATAATAAAAGTAACTTCGTTATTCATTACATAGCCGCTTATGTCTAAATTTTTCAAATTTAATTTACAAATTTGGTTCAAATGGCAATTTTTCTAAATTTAAGTTTTTTAATTAGATTAATTTCTGATAACCATTCTTGAGGTTGAATTATAGTATTGTGGAAGTTATTTATATATCATAAATGTTTTGATATAACATGCATATCTGTGTTAGAATCATTTGAGTTCGGTAATAGTCAAAATCTGATATTTCTTGTAATTCAATTTTGTTTAATATTTGTATAGTTTGATTTACTCTAAATTCTAAAATATTTTGATTATGAGATATATTTTTAGAGATTTCTTGAAAACTTTTTATAGAATTGCTAAGTAAGGAAATTTGTTTAGCCATTGACAATTTAACATTATTTTGATTTTGTATTAAGATATTTATTTCATTATGTATTAATATTGCATCATTTTCGTCTAGATTTTCCGTTATGCTTTTAATTATACTTCCTAGTCCATGAATTAAACCACGTTTATGTCTAGTTTGTTTATGTGGTAATATTTCGTTTATCTGACGTAATATGTTTTCTTTTTGATTTTCAATAATTATCTAAGAATTGTAATATTCTGTATTATAGTCAGTTTTATTTTTCAAATATAATTTTGCCATATTATATTTTAAACTTAAAGATCTATACTCTTCAATTATATCTTTTAGATCAAATATTTGAATAAACGTCCAGTGATTGTTTGTTTTTTGGGCAAGTCCTAGTTTGTAGGGTAAGATGCCAGGATTTTGGTTTAATTCGTGGTATTTTGGTTTGTCTCCTTGTGTGTAGGATCACAATAATAGTAGAAAAAGAGTTTCATCTGGTTTCCTCTTATAACTAGGTTCTTACTGCTAGGCTGGTTTGGCGATGTTTGGTGATATTTGGACTGCTAGTTTGGCGATGCTTGTCGTCCCCAGTACTTTCGTGTTTAACTTGCTAATTGTCCCGTTCATTTTTTCCTAGCTGGTTCCCTAAATTCGAAGTTGGCCCGGTAAAAGTTGCCTTAGATCGTTACTATTTACTTCAAAGGAGTCGAATCGTCGAAATTTGTAGCTATAATGAATAAATTTATAGAAAAAAACGTGTTTTCTTGCACGTTTCACTATTTTGCCGACTGCCCTAATTACGTTGTTTGCTAATAAGAAAATATCTTATTACCATAGAAGCTAATTCCTAGTATATATTTTGCAGTTTTTAGATAATAATTGTGATTTTTGGTTAACTTTAAAGTATTAACCTTATTTAATAATAAATCATATTTTTTTAATTTTCTCCTTATACATTTGAAAATCCGACAAGATACAAACCATAACTTTGAAACTATAGGTAAATTCTGGAACTGCTTAAGCAAACATATATATTGTGTCTCCAAAGTGCGTTTACGTATGTGCTCTTTATTCATATTTGATTTGTATTTATTTTTCTTACTATATTTTTGCCAAGTCTCTCAATTTTTGGTTCATTTTATATTTGTATTTAACATTCTAAAAATATTTTATTTATTTTTAAATGTACCGTTTTCGTATACGGTCGTGCTAATATTCAAGCTGAGAATATTTTAATTTGGTTTTTTTCAATATACAAGTTATCTGGTGATTGGATAACAGCATTCATTTCCTTTTTCGAAGTATTATCGAAACTGATCTTTTTCATATCTGGCAGCGGTAAAACGAAGCAGCGCTTACGACATATTTATCCCAAATCGTGTCTCCCCCAACGCGTTTTTTATTTGAATTGGACCGACGATATCGAACATATTTTCGGAGGAAATTGATTACGTTGCATACGCTAAATGGAACAAGTTAGTGGAAGAAGTCTGTGGTATATGACATTTTTGGGGTGAATGATACTAGTTAAGTTTTTATTGCTTCTCGTAAATCGTTGAACGGAATAAAATTGAGGTTTCGCCTGCCAATTTGAGTAGGAAAATATATTCGTGTTTCCGTTGATATATCTAAATGTTTAAGATAGCCTTAAACACAATTAACACAAATTATGGTGAAAAATTTGAGAATTTATAGGTATCTTACTTGAGCTCAAGTATCGTGCATTCATTACTACATACATTTGGTATTGTAAATTTATACAGGGTGTTTCACAAAATCGGGTCACTGATTAATCACGATTCTTGCGAAACCCCTTGACGCAAAAAGCTGCATTTTGGCACTCAGGTTGATAGTAAGATGTGGAGGTTCGATGGGAAGGGATTTTTCAAATCTCAAATTTCAAGGAGGTGAAACCGCCTCTTAAATATAACTTTTTTTATTTAAAACAACGGTTGATTTTTAGGAAAAAAGCATAAACTCGTTTATTTTATTTGATTATTTTACAAATTTTAAAATTTCTTAAAAATGTATAAAGGGTGGTTAAAAAAATCGGGTCACTAATTAATCGCGGTTCTACTCGAACCGTTTGACGTAGAAAGCTGAATTTTCGCATACAGGTTGATTGTAAGACGTACAGGTTCGATAAGAAAGGATTTTTCAAAACTCAAATTTGAAGGGGTTGGAACCGCCCTTTAAATATAATAAGGGTATTTTATTTGATTATTTTACATATTTTAAAATTACTTAAAATATTTGTACAGGGTGTACAAAAAGTCGTGCCACTGATTGATCATGATTCTACTCAAGCCGCTTGACGTAAAAAAGCTGAATTTTGGCATGTAGTTTGATTGTAGGATGTGGATGTTCGATAAGAAGGGATTTTTCTAAAATCAAATTTAAGATGGATGAAACCGCTCCTTAAATATAACAAAATGTTTTATTAAAAAAACGCTTGAAGAGGTATATGTTATTTTATTTTATTATATATTTTTTAAAAAATTTTACCGGGTGTTCTCAAAAATCGGAAATATATTATAAACAATAATCTCCCAAGCCATTGTTGAGAGAAATTGAAAGAAAATGCAACCAAAATGTGCTTTATAAAGAGGTATTTACATAAAGCGATTTAGGCACCTCTTTATATCCCTTTCGTTGTCGCCATACGCGAACGAACTCACGGGTACTCGCTAGTATAAATTTTTTTTTTAATTTATACTATATTTTCTATGAGCACGTCATCTGCGACTCGCTCGCAGCCAGGAGCGTTAAAACGAATCTGGTGCATTGGGTTAGAGGTGCACTGCAAGAGCGTGGCGTCCAAGCGAGTCATGGCGGGTACCAGATAGACATCGGGGTGCGAGGCGGATGCCCTCAAGGCAGCTGTCTCTCCTCGCACCTATGGTGTCTAGTCATGGACGGTCTGCTCAACAGACTCGTGGAGGCCGGCTTCTATGCACAAGCTTATGTGGATGATGGATTGATTCTAATATCAGGCAAGTACTTGGGCATCATCTGCGAGAGAATGCAAATGGCCTGTAATATATTAGAGGCATGGTGTAATGAGGTAGGTCTCACGGTTAATCCGCGGAAGACTGAGATGATCCTCTTTACAAGGAGAAGAAATTTAGAAGATTTTCGACCCCCCAAGATTGTATGGTCAACAACTGACCTTGGCAAAAGAGGTTAAATACCTGGGGGTCACAGTAGATGCAAAGCTGAGCTGGAAGACTCATGTCGAAAGGTAGATAAGGAAGTCAATAGCGACCTTCTGGCAGCTCCGTAGGGCGGTAGGCACAACCTGGGAGTTAAGTCCTAGGGTCATGCACTGGCTGTACCAAGCAGTCATAAGACCCAGGATATCATACGGCTCAATAGTATGGTGGCCCTTCGCTGGAGAGGAAAACTATTCATTCCAGTCTTGCAAAAGTCCAGAGACTGGCTAGCCTAGCGATAACTGGAGCAATGAGGACGACGCCGTCAGCAGCACTGGATGTCTTGCTAGGGCTGCCATCATTGTCGACTTTCATTAAGAAAGAGGGTATGGCAGCGCACTTGCAAATGAGAGACGCAGGAGCTTGGCATACCAAAGGTGAGGTTGTGGGTCATGCAAGGATCTCCCACATTGTGGACAGAGAGATCCCTCTATCTACTTACAGAGTAGCGCGACCCTCAGGCAGACTAAGATGGCATAAGGGTTATAGTATCTCAATCCCCGAAAGAGGAGTTCTCCAGAGAGGCAATTGTTTGCTATACTGATGGTTCACGTATGACACAGTTGCAATCCTCTGGTGCTGGAGTTTATATTGAGGCTACACAAACCGGGTCCAGCTTCCCTTTGGGGAAGTTTTCAACGGTGTTTCAGGCTGAGATATATGCCATTCTAATGGCAATAACGATGAAGGAAGTCATAGAGCGGGCAGAGGGAGAGATTGTCATATGCTTAGACAGTCAAGCAGCACTTAAGGCGCTCGACTTACCCATGGCGGGATCAGTTTTGGTTCGGGAATGCGGTGACAGGCTAGAGCAGTTGGCGCGACGTAAAAGAGTGAAGTTGGTTTGGGTGCCAGGACACTGTGGGATTGAGAGCAACGAGAGGGCAGATGAATTTGCTAGACTCGACGCCACCAGCCCGTATGTAGGACCAGAACCAGCTTTAGGCATCACTAGGCAGCAGATAAGGACAGCACTCGACGAATGGGCACAACATGAACTTCAACGTGAATGGGGCCAGTCCGGGGTCAAGAGGCAAGCTAAAGACTTCATTGTGAAGCCCAATAAGGGCCGAACAGAGTGGTTACTAGCCCGAGATAGGAAAGCTCTAAATTCCATCGTAGGAATAGTAACGGGGCACTGTCAATTGAGGAGACACCTCTTTATGTTAGGCATTGAGGAAGATTCTATCTGCACGGAGTGTCAGGAAAAGGAGGAAACTCCGCTTCACTTCCTGTGCAGATGTGAAGCGCGAACGAGACTGCGACGAGATATTTTCGGCACTACGGTCTTGCATAGGGAAGAAGTTAAGGATCTCGCATGGAAGGATATGCAGACTTACATAGTAAGGACAGGCAGATTCAAGGATGTACACCTGGTGGCGGGTGGTGGTTGAGGGCGGAGCTGGGGTAGACTGAAAGGGCCTTATAGGCCTACCAGTCAGTTCTCTAGACCTCCCCCTAACTACTACTACTACTACTTCTATGAGCATAGCCTCACGTCACCTAAATCTTAAATAAAAAAGAAAAATAAAATCTACTTCAAGAAAGTCGGCATACAATCGAGGCTTAGTTAAGGTTTACTACCTCAAGTGTATCTATTTACTATTTTTGTTAGTTGGACGCCGAGTTAATAGAGTTAAATTTCCAAGTAGGAATAATATTATTTTTTACTTTTCATATTTTTAATCGATTTAATTTTTGTAGGGAATTGAAATATACAAAAAAATACAGAGTATTTCATTTAAAAAAACTTAATGTCAATATGCTACTTGATTTTGACGCAACCCGTATAATTGCAAATATTTTAAAATTGTAGCTCTAGCCGATCTGCATATATCCTGCAAAATTCTTTTAAAGTACCTTTCGGTAGATAGACAGATACCGATGGGTAAGGGGTGTCCAAAACTGTATGGAGGTTTTAGTAATTATATATTCTTTGGACATTATTGGTGTACGGAGACCTATCGATAATGAAAAAAAAAACATACTAATAATATGCCCCTGAACTAAAATTACAATTCGGAATAGGAAACTTGCATTTACTTATTTGAAAACGTCCTTGGGGAAGCCAGAACGATTAAAAAATAGTATTTTTATTACGAGTGTTTAATTAATAGGGAAACATCTTGAGCAACTATACAGGTGAGTAAAAATAATACAATCTTGGGAAATATTGTTTCAATTTAACGTCATGGTCTACAGAAATCAATTTAAATATAAAAATTTACTAAAAGCATTCCCGTTGAATTCTGCAAAAGTGAAATTACGAGACTAATTGCAAAACATAAGAGTTATCCGGAGGATTCGTCCCGAATTTCAGATTACAGCAAGCAAAATATGAATTTTCAGAATACGTTTTGAAATTTGCAAATCCAAATTACCCAAGGGTAAACATTAAATGTAAACACGGGCTTTTAAAAGCTACAAACACAGAAGTTGCCGCAATTACAGCATTTTGGAATGTTATGAGGTAAAGTAAGGCTTATTTTTGCGTTCTCCCATCGTGTTGTTTCGCTTGATTGGGTCAGTTTTAATATACGTTTTAGATGGTTTTGAAAATATTAATTATTAGAAATTAAATCAATTAGTTATTAAAGCATTAAGAATTATTTATAAGTATTGTACTATTAATGTTTTTTCCAAACAATTTTATAATTGCACATTTAATACTAAAACATAGTACTAGGCAGGTGTTATAATTAACTTTTAAAATTATTAATATTACTAAAAAATTGTCATCTAAACTTCTGTTTGCAAGAAGTTTTATATCCTCTTTTAATTTGCATTTACAATTTTTTAATTGCTTACTAGAAGTAAGTTCTATAGTATTTATGTTTGTTTATATTCGTCTACCTTGACGAGTATATCTTCGTTTCCATTTTCTAAAAAATTAAGATAGCGCTCCACAGTTTTAGTGTTCTACAAAAAAACGTTGATTTATAACGAACTTGAGAAGCAATTTCTTCGGCGGAAAAGGAATTTTCATTTGACAAAATATGAACATTTCGTCTATTAACCATTATCACAGTTGAGAAAATTAATTTGACTTTCCAAATGATGATATGATATAAACAAGGATCTTACCCAATGATTTTGTTAATATTTGCTACAATAGTAAATCTCCTTTTCTTTTATTGGTACCAAGCATTTAAACTGACATAATTTTTTGTGGTTCATACTTAAAATGATTTAACATTCTTTGCACTCTTCTATATGTTAACCTTTTATTTCTTCTTCTATAATGAAGACTGCAGGCAATCGGGCATTAAGCGTCATCGATTCTGTTGAAAGTACACTGCTGATCAAATGATAAGGATATTGGAATGCATCGTTCGTTTATAATCTTATTTATCTGCACTAAATAATAATGAATCTGAACGCAGTTTTTTCTCGATTGAAGCAAAATTCTCTCCGGAAATCTTTCTTGATCAAAAATTATCAATAAAGCTCCCCTCTCAAATATACCATCAATTATGGACATCTAAATTTCCCGATTGCAATCCGATAGAAAATGTGTGGTGTGAATTAAAACTGGTACTCAAACAAAGAAAATAAGAGAATCAAAACCAGCTAGCTGAAGCAATTAGAACAGAATGGAATTAAATTTCTCAGCAATTTATTAATAATCTCATTAGGGATATACTTCATCGGTGCCAACACGTTATTAGACGAAGAGAAGGTCCAACAACATACTGATGTTGATTTTATATTTTATTAGCCACCTACTTAAAAAACTCAAACTTAAAAAGTACATGCCTTTTGACTTTTCATTTTGTTTTTTTGTTGATAGTACTGTATGTATCAAGCCCTTGGTAGACTTCAGTGCTAATTAGAGTTTGCAAATGCACTAGTGCAAGTCACGATAAAGTGAAAAGATACGTAGGTCACAAATTAAGGTAGGTCATAAAACGGATAAAAATCTCAATTTGGATTATTGTTTTCTTACCTTAACAGTGTGTTTCTGACTCTGTAATTAAAACTGCAGTAACAAAACTCTTTTAAACGAAACCGAATAACATCTTGCAATACACACTTTCAATGAAAAAAAGGGAATTTTCCTTAATGATAAAATTACATTCGAAACATCAAAAACGTCCCGAAATGCACGCCAAGCAACAAAGAGGATAAGGTAAGGTACTTGCGAAAAGCCCTTTATAATAAACAGGACAGCTTTATTGATTATTACAGATCAAGAAGGTTCTTCGGAAAGAATTTCTCTTTAATGAAAAAAAAAACTGCCTTAAGGTTCATTGCTATTCAGTAGAGCTAAATAAGACTAAAAATTAACACTAAACCTAATATTGTTTTTAGCTGATCAGTAGCGTATACAAAAAACACAAGTCCCTTTCTTCGTTTTCTTCCCTTTTTCTTCGACTGTCTAGAATTACTATTTTTCTATTTGTTTTAATTATGGAGTCCTTTGAACCGCCTCCACGTTGTTATTTTTTAAATAAAATGTTACTATTTTGATCTCTCATTAATAATACTTTGCATAAAACTAAAATTATACATTCAGCATTATTGTCAAGATTGGCATTCCTTGACTTAAATACCTAAAATAAAGAAAGCAGCAGGTATCTTGTTTGCAAGTTGGACAGTGGACAAAGTGAAATATATTTTAAATTATATTTATTCAAAAATGAAACCTTATAGGGTATTTTATACGCAGAACTTTCGGTAGATTCCAAAAATGCGATACAAACCATACCATCCAATTCAAAATAAGCGAGAATATCGATATGTTGTTATACAATAGCTTTTTTATTTGATACTCAGTTGTTTATCTAATAATATTTATGGATAATAATCTATAGAAATCTGCAAAACTTTTATATTTAACATTTTCATCGATATTTATAAAGAAAGAAGTTAATAACAAGAGCTCGCGATAAAAACTGCTAGAGTTTTGTAATGGCTCATATTTCAAGATCATGTAGTATTAAAGGTGCACCTACATACATAAGCACTCGCAAGATCAGGTAGTGGGACATCTGGCAGCCGTGCGCCTCAAAGTTTCTTAAATTGGTACATGCAACACTAAAATTGTTAAAATTTGGCGCTAAATTTGTTTATGGTCTAAAAACGTGAGAAAGTGGCCAGACGAAAGCGACGAGTCAGCATGTTACATAAGTTGTTGCAATAATGACCTCAGTACAGAGTTTTGTAATGGCTGAAAATTTCTTTACTACTTAATAATATGTATAATTACACCCTATACAGAAATATCCAAATAAAACTAACTTTTAAAATTTTAAAGTAAAAATTTGATACCTATATCTGTAAAAACAACTGGAAAAAATTGACCTAAAACCCTGCACGGTGTTAAAAAGAATAAACATTCTAACTTCTAATGTCATGCATGTGAATTTATTAAAAATACACTGCCTGTTGTGGTAAATTTTTTGTAAATTTTCTCAGTTGTCTTTAATTATGAAGATATAACGAAGAGAGTTATTTTTGTGTTTTTCAATGGTCATTTACTTATTTTTCTAGAAAAGTTTAGCTGTTAAGATAAAGTCTAGGCACTACTGCATTTAAGATTTTCACTACTTTATATATATATGAACAGAAACCCTTGTTAAAAGCTTAATAGTTAAACATAATAAAACAGATTTCAAGAAATGCTTTTAGGAAGTTGCTGTCTGTTTTAATTCTACACTATTTTACAGTAAGCACTTTTTAAATAACTTCTTAATCGAAAGCAGAAAACTTAATACAATGCCTGCCAGGGCGAAAAATGATCAAGATACGATGTAAAACATAAATATTGAATATTATAAATCAAATATCGCGTGCATCATCAACCCATAAATATAAAAGGTTCTCTGATGGTATCATTTATTCAAAATAGTAATATCGTGCCGTACATTGGCTATAGGGTGCATAAATAACATGCTCACCTAAAGAAAATGACAGGATAATCATCTAAATATAAAGCGGGCTTTACTCGGAATGTCATACTTGGCGCCGTGAACGAAAGAGCTATAAAATTATAGCCTTTTATTTAGATGCAATTTTATTGTCATCCCATAAATAGTTTATTTCCCAACGCATGATAACAGTTGAGAAGCTGGTGATTTATTATCCAAATCAATAAAGTCTAATTAAAGGTTTTCATAGAAGAGGGAGTATACAGGGTTTCGCAATACTGGTTTACTTTAGCCGTATCTAGAATGAAGGTATATGCTCAGCTAATTTGAGACTTACGTCGGGACAGGAAGTTAAACCAAGTTAAACCAACTTTTCTACCTTAAATGGAACACTCAGATTTATTAAATAATTTCGAGAATGCGAATAGAGCTACTTACTATCTGTCTGTAAGGTGTCAACTTTGGAGTGAAGGATATAATAGGAAAGAGTAATGTGGGTTATACATAATTACATCATAATTTTTGTGCCATTAATGTTGGGTTTATTGATGAACCTAGTGCTAGCCCAGTGTGAATTTAAACCGACATATTTCTATTATAGCTTTAACCATGGCTTGATTGATGAACCTGATGCTAACCCTCTGCAAATTCACATAGCTGTGTTAAATATTGAATTGACTGTAATTCATATACCAAAACAACCGTCCCTTGTGTTATGGCTTTAACGATGGCTTGACTGACGAAATAAAAACTTTTTTTCATTTATGCAAATCCCCAATTTTTATTTTGCTCATGCTTCTAGTTTCGATCGCCTGATCTAATCAATTTGTAACAACCTCCCTTGTAGCTGTATAAACAAGATAGGACCCTCCCAAGCTTGGCTGCTTTGATTTCAAGACATCTGACTAGATCATGGGTAATTTAGCCCTTGGCTTACGTGAAAGGTAATTCTGGTTTCTCTTTTCATCAAACCATTTCTACAATATATATTTAAGTTAAAATGAAAACTGTGTCGAAAATATCGTAAGCGAGTTATTTTAAGAACCCAAGAGTTATAGATATAGAACTGAAAGCACCGATACGCCTCTACAAAATACATGTCAGACTATGGCATAATTTTATACAGGGTTGAAACGTTTTGACTTTACACGTCAAAACATATTTAACGTAATCTGTCTTGGATTGTTTTTGATACATAACATCAAAAAATCAAATAAATTGTGTCATGTACTATCTTACTTTGCTTAGTGCGAAAAAGCCAAAATATTTCTGTATAATATTAAAGGCAACAAATTATCTTAAGATATTTTAAAACAAATTGTTTTTTTTTAAATAAGTTTTATTCATTCAATTAATTTCAATTTAAAAATGTTTTTCATTAATGGTCCTCGTACTTATCAGGCGAAAAATTATTGTACAAGGTTCTCCAGCTTAAATATACCTCCTTTTATAACAAAATGGATTTATTTGGATTTATACTAAGAGCGATGCATTTTTTTAATGAGATAAATTTTATATAAATACCTTTCTAAAATGCCTTCATTTTTCTCATTCCAAATAAACTTCATTTGTTTGCCTTTATTTTAGTCATTCTTGATATGTATAGTTTTATAAATTAGTTTAATTTTAGGTCACACACTAAAGACAAATATCACAGTATAATTACATATAAACAATATGATCCCCAGTTTTATTAGGATGTCATTAGATGATCTCTTTGTCATGTTGACTAAAAATATACCTGACCAAATAGGCATTTACTTTTAAAATTGTTTCCTGTCTCTAAAATATGAAAATGTTTTTCTTTTATTTTATAAGCTATCACTATCACTCTCTAAAATCATCGTATTTAAAAACTTGTATAATTATGATATGCACATCGTAATATTTTATTTAAATGACATCTAAATAACATTTGAAATTATGTTTCGAGAACTAAATGCAGTTTTCTTAAATATTTTTAGTTAACGTATATATTTAGCGTTGTGTTGCAAAAAAAACCATCCAACTAGTATAGCAGCATTATTCTCCCTTGAGCAAATATAATATTTCTCCTCCAGGCAAAGAGAGATTTTATGGATATATATATATATATATATATATATATATATATATATATATATATATATATATATATATATATATATATATATATATATATATATATATATATATATATATATATATATATATATATATATATATTTATGTTTCGAGAACTAAATGCAGTTTTCTTAAATATTTTTTAGTTAACGTATATATTTTGCGTTGTGTTGCAAAAAAAACCATCCAACTAGTATAGCAGCATTATTCTCCCTTGAGCAAATATAATATTTATATATATATATATATATATATATAGATATATATATATATATATATATATATATATATATATATATATATATATATATATATATATATATATATATATATATATATATATATATATATATATATATATATATATATATATATATATATATATATATATATAAAAGTAGAATGTTTCTTGAACCTTTTTTTATATATATTTTTTTGAAAAACAAATTTCTTGGGATGAGGTTCATACAAAGAATAAAACACAATTATTTCACATCCTTTTTTTTTCGTGTTTTTTTTTAATTCAAACGTTTCGGCTATTTTTTAGCTTTTTTCAATGATCTTCTGTACACTAAGGCAGAAAATATTTCACGCCAAATTACAAATTTTGAGTAAAAGAATATAAAACGAAATACATCGCTTAGACACAAACAGAAAACAACATCTTACCCTCCACGTATAGGTTGAAATTTTAATTCATTCATATATTAATTTAAATCCTTGCCATCGCTCCTCGCGGCCAAACGCGAATTTCACGATTATTAAAAATATGTTATATACGCTCGATTCAAGGAAATATAGAAATACAAATGTAGCTTAGATTTCCTAATTTAAATAAGGCTTAAAATATATTTTTGTTTTATAACATTCTACTATCTTAAATCAAACAAAAAAATATTGACTTGAGAAGTACCCTAATATTAATACAGTACTTGGATAGGGATGCCAAACAACCGTCTTTTAGCCGGAAGGACATGCAAACATGTCCTCAGTCTTACGTAACTACCGTGGAAGACGCTATTTGTTCTGTTTAGGGTTTAGGTTTTCAGATATTAGGGTTCATATAATTAATTTAATTAAGCAGAAATTGCTATATAAAAGGCGACTCAACTTCGACTTGTCTTGAATCTCAGTTTAACCACAGATTATTCCGGAGCCTTCACCAAGTACCTCAATCAGGAAACTCGTTCCCGATTACAAAACCAATTCCCTAGGTCGTACCGCCTACCAGAGATTTTGCAAAGCAGCTTTATTAGTAAAAGGACTCTGAAGGGCTCTATTTAAGTGGCTACGTGGCTCTAAATTGACAATGTCCTGAAGTCATCTACACTCCCGGTTTATATTGTTTACCCAAAAGACCTCAAAGTAAAAAGAATATGCGCGCCACACCTTCATGGTATGTATATCTCACATATATTATCAGTAATATAATACACAAGCTTTTATTTAATTTGCTTTCTTCGTATGTCTTCAGAAACTATCCTAAATAGTCCACTGCACATGGCTTCGGCTATTGTACCAAACTAGCGGTATATCTTGTTTATGATATGTAGTAAAGGTTCGAAAATAGTTATTTTGTTACGACCGCATATTATTAAAATATTCATTTGAGTAACGAGGTTTTTATTTTCTATAAATACTACATTGCTAATATCAAAACTACATATTTATTATTGACATTATTGATTGCAGCTATAAAATTTGTAGCATTTTGTAAATCAATTGCAGAAGACAACTGATGCTTTATCAATGTCAAATTGTACCCAGATAAGGACTCCTGATCATGAGAACTAATATCAAGAATTTTGTTGCACATCTCTTTCTTTTATTGTTCTAATTCTTCAAGGTATACTTCGGTTACAGGACATTTTTCGTTTTTAAAATGTAAGAAAAATCGACGATATGGAGTGTTCTTGGGCACCTTTCTATGTACTTTCTGTATACTTTTAAATATTTCTCACCATTTATTTCACCTGATATCACAATGATGGTGCTGACTGATTCTTAGATCTGTAACTTTTACTCTAACAAGGCTTCATTTGTCTGCAATATTATCAATCAATTATCAGTAGTAGCTACTTTTATCATTAGATAAGTCTCATCTGGAGCTGACAACATGAATTTGGATTAATTTTAGCAAGCATTTTAGCATCGAATAACGAGACCAATGGGTTTGGTTTAAGGACATTACTTAGTTCTAAAAGAATAACTCCTCCTTGAAATTTCTTGCATCCTTTTTCTTTGCCAAATCGATAAAATAGTTGTATTGACGCATACCTTTGCCTTAATACTTTGGTAACACGCCGAAATTTGTCTTTTCAGGCGCATTCAAAATCGATTGTAGAGATTCCATTTTTTACGTTTTTCCAACGACTTTTTGAGAAAAAAATAAAAACGTGTTAAAAATAGGAAAGACGCTCAAGTGATAAATTTGAAAGTTTGTATTTTGGTTGATATTGAAATCTTGACTGACTTCTGCTGGTCCTATTATTTTTTAACATTATTTTTTGAAATAATACGATGATGTTTAAAAAAGCTTGTAAATATAAATGTCGGTTGATTTAAATAATTTTACCCAAATCCGGGATAGATAGGACAGAAAATTGCTTCTTTTGCTATACATCAACTTAAAAATAATTTATTAAAAGTTTGCGTATGTGTGTAAATATTAAAAATAAAAAAACACTAGTGCGGGAAAACCCAATTTTCCGAAGGAAAAAACACTATTTAAGAACGGTTACGGAAAAAAGTTTTGTATAGTATATGCAGATCAGCATCCATAATTACTAGATATGTGTATTTGGATACATTTTTATATAAACTCAACTTTTACAAAAAAGAAATTCAAAAGAAAAAAGCATGTTTTGGAAAAAAAGGCATGCATTAGAGTCAAAATTTTTCTGAGATAAAAAAGAATACTTGTTGAAAATTATTTAGTTAGGATCACCAAAATTAACAGAACTTTGTATTACTGAGTTAAAAAGAGCAAAGTGTATTTGATACGATACGATGTCACAGGTTTTTATCAAAATATGTTTTGCCTCAACAGGCGTTCTTCATTGGAAACTAAGGTTGTTAGTACGACAACAAAAGTCATTGATTATCCATCATCCTGATTAAGCATCAAGCAACTGCCGTATATTAGGAATTTAGTTGGCTTAATTTTTCTTTGAATGAAGGTATGAAAGATAAGTTGTTTCAGTGGCGGCTCGCGGGTGAAAAAGTAAATGAAGTGCAAATGAAGCAAGAAAATATCGCAATATTTTTTTTTCCAGAATTTTTTTTATATGTGGAAGGGGTAGAATATTTTTTACGACTTACTTAAATTTTGTATACTAAATCAATTCTACTATCCTTCATAGCAGCAAATTTATTTATAACATCCTCATAAAATGGATGAGTTGCCCTAATCTCCTCCAGAAATTCCTTTTGAATTGAAATATTGCCTAGAGTAGTAAGTCTTTCTTGAGATATTGTATTTCTTAAATAAGTTTTTACACGTTTGAGGTAAGAAAAACTCCTTTCCACTAAAGCACTTGTCGACGGTATTATCAAAATAAGGGAAAACACTATATGCTTTGGTTAAAATATCTTTATTTTCATTTCACTTGCTCTTGCAGCGATATATTCCAATTACTGTCATTGGCAAAAATAAGAGCAAGCTCATTTTTAAGTCGCTGACTTTTTGAAAATATTTCCCCATATAACTGTAACAAATTTTCAAACGGGCCAGTCGGAAAATTTAAACTATATTTGGAAAATTTAGCAGAATCTGCCAAACATAAAAATGTAAGTTTTTCACAGTCTTGAAAGCTTAGTGTCATTTCCACTAAGAATTGGTCCAATATTTCATAAAAAAGGGTTCTATACTTAGCCCTAATTTCTTAAAGCTTAGCAAGCTCACGTTTGTAATGATTTATTTCTGTAATAGAATTTGCATTATCAAACATGGTATTAAAAAAATGTTTATTTCTTTTTTTACAGAGCGCCTCACGAAAGCGTTTTATATTGAATATGCAAAAATGAATGTCAAGCGATTTTTTTTGAAGAACTCAAATGGTATGTCCGTGATTGAAAAAAATGTCATTAAACACTAATGTCAGAAACGTGAATTCAAAATCGTTCATCTCACCTAAAAATCCTTTCGCAAGCCGGGTTCATTTTTCATCAGATTTGTCACAGTTTGTAATAAATTCAAAGTCATCTTTTAATTTATTCCAGTCTTGAACAATCACATTTACTAACTTCGAATTTGAAGATCAACGAGTTTTTGTAATTGTTGGTATACGCCTCGTAGAGGCAAATGTAAGACCATACGTTCGTTTGGCTAAGTGATGAAAAAATGAGGGAATATCACTAAGACATGAAAAAAAAAATTCGACATTTACAAATATTTTAAAACGTTGCTGCATCATAAGGTTAAGACGATGCACAAGACAATCGGCAAATACAGCCTGCGGCGCTTTTTCTTTTTTTTAAATGCCATTTAGATGGCCAGACATCACATTTGCGCCATCGTAACATTGCCCTATTAATTTATCTTTATAGTCAAATTGGTCCAAAATTTGATCCAATAGAAAATATAAATTCTCCGACGTTCTATCGGAGCTGACATTATAAAATCCTAAGAATCTCTCGACTACTGAACCTTCTGAATTAACGTATCCTAAAATTATGGAGCACTGGGAAGTTTGCGTAATATCAGTGGTGTCATCCACTTGCACAGAAAAAACTGTGTGTTCATTATTTCATTTTTTGCATAACCATTTAAATATACAGAAATGCATTCAATTATTTCGTTTTAAATTGTTTTCGAATCACTAGTAAAAGCATTTTTATTTTTTTCGTGATGATCTTTTAGTTCTTGGGAACTTCTCCATATTAATAGACCTAAAAGCTTTTTAAAATTCCCCCTATTTATTGACTCGCTGCTTTTATCATGGCCGCGAAAGACTAACTCTTGTATTGCAAGGTACAAAACTGCGTCAATTACCAAGCACATAAATTGTCTATTTAATCGGACGTTTTCGTTGAAATGGATTTTATATAGTTTAGCATTTTATTTTAAAGTGACAGCTATAGTGCTTTGGTTTTTACAAATGTTTTTAGCATTAATTCGCATCGCCGAGTCATCATGTTTATGTAAAGACCTTCATATATTTGACATACCTGCAAATCCTTCTTTATTTCACACTAAATATTTATTGGAAACTAGTAAACAAGGCCAGCAAAACAATTTTTGTAATATTTGACTACCATATAACCATTTTTACCCCGAAAACCAGGATGACGATTAAAACCCCGATCTTGTTCCTTCCATCGATTAAATGGAGTTTCCAACAAAATGCAAACTACATCCGTGATCGGATTTGTCAATAATGTAAATTAATAAAGCCGACACCAAATAAAGTTGTAACAACACCATAAATAAATATAACACAAAACAGTCAAGTAAACTGCAAAGGAGCTAACCGGTTGCAGCGAAATCCGCGAAAATAAAAGTAAACAACCACCCCAAACTGAACGACACGTGGGTGTAGTGTACTGCGTTAGCATTATTCTTCCATGTGCTCGACGTCATCGCGAACGCGTTGTCATGGCAACGTAGTAGGAAAATCGTAAACTAAACATAGCACCTCCAGCAAAGTTGGAGCGGTTTGCGCCACTGTTATAGTTGTTATAATAAAGTTCGATTGAAAGTTTTAAAAAGACATGCCGCCAACGGTCAAGTAAAATATTTATTCGAGATGTACAGTTTATTTTTTGCCAATTAGGTAAATAAATGAATGTAAATTTAACTTTAAGAGATATATAATAAATATAGTTAGATGTTTGCTTGTTTATTTTTCCTGGTGAAGTACCTGAATGGTGACCTGAATAGCCACCACTGGTTGTTTCTTACGGGATGACCAGAAATAAATAATAAACTGCAATAAGCTGCAAGAGAAATTTCCGCAATTATTTTGATAAATTGTTATTCAAAAGAAAAATTTGCTGCGTATATTTCTTGAATTGATTACATTTTTAGTCCTGAGCACTTCCAGTTTTCAGAAGTTTACTATCTATTATTTTTTTATATATACATGTTTTACCTTTTAAAACATTTTTCCGTCAATATATTACGTAAGATAGTTTCTTTGTGGTAGAGGTTATTTCAGGCACATTCTCATTGCAAACTAGTTCAAACCCAATTCCCGAAACACCGATTCCTCTCTAAAACAGAGCACGTTAACAGCGACTTGAATCAAAGTCGTCTGCAGCATTCTCGATGGGAACAATTTCCTGATTAGTTTTCCTGAAGCATTGAAATTGATTCTTGAATCGATGGAAAATTTCGAACAAAGGAAGTAAGATTCTTTTGTGTTAATAAATATATCAGGCATCTAAACATCACGTATCCGAGAAAAAAGTAGTTAACTACACAATTTTATAAAATTGCGCTCATAATAAGGGCTTTCAGAGCACTACATGTAGCCGTAATATTTACATTTTTACGAATAATCTTCAGATATTATCTACAAATTGCATTTTAGAAAACTAATTTATCTTGATATTACACCATAGTTTGCCGAAACATGTTTTTATCCTAAATTGAAGAAAACATGAAGATGTTTGTAAAATTATACAAAATTGCATGTCGATATTTTGATGAAAGACAGCATTTCATATGACAAGTTAAAACAATGTTGCCAGATTTTAAGAGTAAATATAAGGTAAGTCTTAAATGCCTCACGAATTTGAGTTTTCATTGTAGGTAGGTGATTAGTGTCATTAGAAGATGCATTAATTATGAAAGTAAATCATATTGAATATATTTACGGAATGACCACATTCTAATATTGTATTTTTTTGTGTGAACAGATTTTCTAAATAATACTGCTTATTTGTGGAAAATAGTTACATGTTAATATGAGAGTAAATCGGTAGAGATATTAAGCTGATAAATTGAATATTATTCATTGATCCGTGTCAAAGGTCGGGAAGAGGATCATGTAGGTCATTTAGATTGTGTTTAGCTAGGCAAGAAATCCATTTTTATAGGTAATTTTGGTTAATCTATCTTTTCTGTAACAAAATATGCTATGCTTATTTTCCACCCGGTAATCCATTTTTCTCTATAGTCTAGTAAAAAAACTAAACTAACCTAAATATGTATTGTGGTTATTTCGGGTTATTCCGCATTTTTTTTAAATGTTCTCTCATGTGACTTTTTGAACATTTCGTACTAGAATAATGTGTTAGTTTTTTTGTTGCTATTGTGCTGTGACTCTAATGTTCCCTTTTTGTTAACAGTTTTTTTTTGTATAATTACTGTATTTTTGATAATTAATAAATTTGCTTAATATTTTATGGCAAATATTAATTCAATTATTCTATTCAAGTTTATCGGAGTGCCTAGATTAGACCATTTTTTGAGTTGATGTAAAAAAAGTAGATCTGTCCAATCTGTGCAGTGATAACTGGAATCTGAATTTTTAGGAAAATTAGAAGGGTTTGACAAGCGTGTTGGCAAATTATGTTCTCAACGTCAACGTTATATAATAAAAGAGATATTTCGCAGTGTATTTGTAGAATATCTATTAATTTTTTCTCAACAACTACTCGATCCTCACACATTTTAAATGTGAAAATTATTAGTAAAAAATAGACACTATTTAATAGTTTTTGACAATTTTCAAAATTCATGGCTTCATATAACAATATAGACTCCACTATAAATGGTCACTAGCTTTTTTATGTCTATATCTGAAGTCAATACTTCGAAAACCAAGAGAGGTATCGGTATGCGCCAGTTAGCATCTAATAGAATCATTCTTTGTGAATAAACGGGTAATATTGGAGAATTGTTTTATACAACAAAAATTTTTCCAATATTTCTTCTACTATATATTTCTAGAGGGTAATTTAAAAGAAATACTCGAGTCTCTGAGATACCCCGATTTTTCTGAAAAACCAATTTTACTAAAATAAATTTAGGGAATTGTTAATATTCATCGTGAGGCAATAATTTAAATAAATCATACACTATAAATTATTCTTTAAAAGTATTCGGTTTTTTCCAAGCCCGTATTGTTAACTGTGGTGTGCGTCTTGGCTCTGTAAAGTAAGAGCTGTTTTTTAATACATCGAAATATATTAAGCAACTAACAAAATCTCTTCAGCAAACTGAATAAATAAGTTATGACTGACTTCAATATTCAGAATTTGAAAGAATGATTTAAACATTTAAATACAAAGGGCTCTATTAGATGCATCTAAAATTAATTTATACAATTAAATTAATTTTATATCCATCTAATAGATATTTTTATATAGAGGTTTAAGTGTAAATTAATTTATGTCTAAAACTCTGGAAAATTATTTTTCTGGTAAAAGCAAGAAAAAAAAGTTAATCTAAATAAGGGTCTGCAAACGCTTTGTTTTCCATAGACAGGGTGTTAAAATGTTTATATTTTTTTTATATATTTCAAAGATTAGTAAACATTTTAAAATCAAATTTGCTACACGCTATACTATAACCGCTTTCAAAAAGCGAATAAATAAGATTTCGAAAACTGCATATAAGAAATAGGAGAAATTTTCATATTACTGAAATGAACGATGCATAATATCGAAAAAAATCTTACAGATCAAAAAGGTACAGAATAGAATAAGGAGTTTGACTGTTGTAAAAATGACTAGTGAGGTTTTAGCAAAAAACGCTCTAGAGATGTTTCTAAATTTTATTTAGTGGGTTTACTGACATTAGACATTAAATATCCTGTAACAAATTTGATTTAGAAATTTCTAGAAAATTATAAGGTTAATCAAAAACAAAACGTAACAAAAATATTAATATTTTAAAACTTTATATCTCAAAGACGAATTTATTACAGACCCCTGTTTATATGAACTTCAAGGCCGGTCCATTATATAAACATTAGGGGCAGATAAAGAAGTTATGGAACCTTTTACTTTAACTAATCAGGGACCCTGGAGCCTTGCGAGCTAAAATTTACAAAAGTGCCCTTACCTAATGAATATAAAAAAGTCATCATCGGGCATTAACAATTGGAGAGTTCGTGGCCGCGCTTAAAAATAACTGATGTCACTCATAGATTACTATTTCCCCACTGGTCCATATCTTGCGGGATCCCCGCCGCATGTGGGCCGGTGGACTGCTGGAGCCCCTGCCTATGAGGGGATATGAGGCTATAGCCCTCATAGACCCCTCCTTTAAATCCTCCTCCGATGAACTTTTTGATAAGATAAATTACCTTCCAGAATTTTAAACATAAAATAATATTAATACTGATTTAAATTGTTCTGTTTTAAATCAAGCACCCTGCATGAATCAATAAAATATATTAAAGTACAGACGTATCTAAGAATTTAAATTGTTAAATAATTCATACAAATTTTGAAATAAGTTAGCTCTACATAATAAACGCGCCACCAGGCATTTATTTAGTTCAAATAATAAATAATCTATGTCTATGGGGTCATAATTTACTTATTCGGCTTGTGGAAGAAAACTAGCATTTGTCCTCTTTGTTGTATTAGAAAACAGTCCTAATCTTTACAGAGCATATATGTTCAGAAACCCCATATTTTTAAACTTTATACACGACACTGTAAGCAAAGAAAGATTCATAGAATATGTTTTAGTTTTATTCGTGATATTTATAAAAACCAAATGTCTTTTCCATTGCTTAAAGTAGCCAAAAATAAGATAGGACACTACCTTTTTCCAGCCACATTTTTACTATTACTTCCCTCGCAAGAGGGAATGTTTTCTCAGTTCCGCCGGTCTGTCGATCTATTTGTCTATCTGTTCTAACTGTTGGTTTGTTCGTGGAATACTAAAAAACTTACCCGATTGATTTGAACAATTCAATATGGCCGAAGAAAATGGCGGCTGAAAAAATTATTAGTAAAAAACTATTTATCTAATCCATGGTAAAGTTTGCGCAAAAATCGAGTATTACATGGAATGAAGTGGTAACATTTTGATACGATTTCAAGATGGCGGAACAAAATGGAGCGTAAATAAATGTAAAAAATCAGCACAAAAAATCTTGTTATTCAACTGACTTTAAATTTTATACAAATTAAATGTGATATAAGGATACATTTGTAAAATTTTCGTACGAATTCCACATGATGGAACAAAATGGCGGTATAATGAAATTGTTAAAAAATTTATGTAAAAAACTACTTACATAATTTATGTTAAATTATGCCCAAGAAGCCAGTATAGCATAGGTAAAAACTGACAAAATATTGGTACGAACCCAATATGGTGGAGCAAAATAGCGCCCAATAAATCACTTCACTATTCTTAAAGGAAACATTAATTTTGAGAGAAAATGTACTGATTGTTTTAAATCTTTCTTCACGTATTTAATCTCTCTATATTCTCTGTTTTTATTTCGGCATTAAAAAAGATCAGTGCGCATATTAATAAGCAGTTAAATAAGCACGAAGTGTTTTAGTCAAAGAAATAGAAATAAATACCAACGATATTATTGTAATAGAATTTGGAAATTCAAAATTAAAACCAACAGGTAACGTAACGTATACGTAAATAAAGTATTTTACTGTTACGTACATTTGTGCCCATTAAAATAAATAATTTTCAATAATCATAAACAACATTTTTTTACGGACAAAGTAATATAGATAATGAATCTTTTGTTAATTTGTAAATATGGGTATACTGAAGTAAATTTGGTTAGTACGCATATAGCAAAACTTAGTTTTCAGTAAAGGCAAATGTTGAAAATTTCCTTTTATTATTTTGTATATTTGAATTTATTGAACTGGAGTGTTTCAAATACATATACAACAAAAAGTTATTATTTTCAGGTAGAAAGCAATGTGCTAAATATTTTATTATCGCAAGTGGGCTTTGTTCAGTAGATTTAAAAAATCAATTTTTCTAAAAACCCCCGTATGTCGGAAACAAAGAAAAAATTTCAAAATCCCTAGATTTTGCCTTTTCATACTTAGCTCTAGAATATTTTGGTTGCGTAAAGAGAAAGAGGAATCTTCTATAGTAAGAATTTTGGTCGAAGAAACTTTTAAAAAATGTCAGGGTCTTATATAAACCCCTGTATAAAACGGCTGCTATGGTGTCCTTATCTGACTGACCTTATCGGGATGCATACTTAGGATTTTCAACAAACAAAAGCCGAAAACCACAACTCATAATCTTCAACCATTTTGAAAATATTTCAATTTGAATTTCCAGTAAAAATTTCCTTGGTACACTTCGAAGTTTCAGCAGTTTAATTAATTACATTTCAACTCACAGTGCTATTGAGTTTATGTAGAAATTCAGGTATAATATGTGCTATTATTTTATTTTGTATACGTCATTTATTTCATTAATTACCCTAGTTTACAGCTATTTTGCGACTGTGGTGTAAAAGGCAATTTTTCCAGCAGTTTAATTATGTACATTTTAACCTACAGTGCTATTTAGTTTATGTAGAAATTTAGGTATAATATGTGCTATTATATTATTTTGTATACGTCATTTATTTCATTAATTACTCTAGTTTACAGCTATTTTGTGTTATGATTTTTTCAGCAAAAATTAATAAGTATTTTAATAATATTTAAAAAAAAGTAATGTTTGTTAAAAAATTAAATTCGGATTCCAGCGCCTCCGGAAAATTGTGAGGAAGATTAAAAAATGGATGATGACAAGGCAGAACCCGATAATGTATCACAAAAGTACGGTTCTTATTTTCCCGAAAGCGAAGAAAAAGCGTTTAATCGAACAATCTGAATTGAATGATCTAGTTCGGGATCTCCACTTGTTTAAAGAGCATGCTGAAATATTAGGTTCAAAATTACAACAATGGAATTTACTAGCCATTGGAACCAAAGTTAGAATATTTAGGAACCGTAACCAGGAGCTATCCTCCTTTTTTATTATGCAGAATAAAATGTGTGTTTATGTTAATCCAAATAGTGTTATGGAAAAATTAGGTTTCGCATATAACCCGGACGAATGGCGCGTTTTTATACATTCTTTTAAAATAAGTTTAAAAGCAGTTCTGCTCCATAATGGTAACAAAAGGCCCTCTATTTCTCTTGACCATGAAGTTGACATGAAGAAAACATATGACACTTATTCTAAATGCAATAAGCTACGAAACGAATAAGTAGCAGATTTGTGGTGACCTAAAAGTCATTGAATCACTCTTACTAGGGTTGCAGGGTGGATTTATCAAGTATTGCTATTTCCTTTGCCTTTGGGACGGTAGAGAAACATAGAGCTATGACCAAGTAAAAAAATGGCTTCAGAGACTTCAGTTTATTTCAGGCCAAGCTAACGTAAAGAATATACCTCTCCTTGATACTAAAAAGTTCTATTACATATTAAATTGGGTTTGTTAAAAAATTTGGTTAAAACGTTAGATAAATAAGATATGCTTAAATACTAAACTTAAGGAAGGAATATTTGTTGGATCACAAATTAGAAAAATACTAAGGGATGAAAAGTTTGATCAAAAATAAGTGATGTTGAATTAGCTGCGTGGAGGTAATTTAAAAGAAATGTTTCGGATTTTTTAGGAAACAAAAAAGATGAAAACTATGAAAAACTTGTAGAAGAACTACTACAAAATAAGCTACCGCATTTCTCTAAAAATACTCTTCTTGTACTCCCGTTTAATTTTTTTTCGGAAAAATTATGGGTGCTGTTAGTGATGAGCAAGAAGAAGGGTACAAAGATCTACTAACAATAGAGTAACGCTATTGTTTTTTTTTATGAGAGAAAGCGTTCAGGAACGTACTGCCATTATAAGATCAGTCGCATTTTTGTTTTTCTATTTTTGACTAGTGATTTAAAACATTTTGTTATACACTAAGGGAATAAAATCAATCCGGTTTATCAGTCTCCAAAAAATTTTCTCCGCTTCGTTTGGATTAATGAAATTTCAGGTAAACGAAAATCTCGCACGGTTCGGCCTTAGAAAAGGCGGATCCGAAGCTGCATAATAAAAGTCTCTTAATTGAGCTCTTTGTACTGAGGATTACAACGTTGACAATGTCGCCTATCGAAAAGCGCAGATGATCAAAAGAATTAAAAAAAAGCGGATGGAATTCTAAAATTAATTAAATTTAGCTCAAGCAAAATCGAATTATATCTTAATAAAATTTTTCAAGTTTCTTCATCATCATTAGTTGCTTTTATCTTGTTTATTGAACAGCAAATAATTTAGAATTGTCATGCTAAAACAGCGGTGCTAATCAACCTTTTGAAAATGGAAAATTTCATCAGAAACTAATAAATACTTTAAATAATGTTAATAGTATTAATAATATTGGCAATAGTAATAAAGCCGTTAGCAGAATAATATATAATTAAACCGAAAGACAGTTGTTTAACCAACTAAACTGCTGGTCAGAAGAACTTATACATGCACATTTTTGTATAACCTTCAAATTCTAGATTTTTTAATAAGAATTAAGAAATTGAGTTGTGGTTTTCAACATTGTCTAGCTATATGTATATAGTTGTTATATGTTATGTTATCCATGTCATTTCTCAAAAAAAATTTAAACGGTGCTATCCGTTACAAAATGAAAAATTGTTTTTTATTTTTTTAGCCAGAATTACAAATTTTTACCAAGTTTTTAAAAATTATTTTTGCTCTTGCTATCCCGGTAGCTTTAAACATATTGCAATTTTTTTACCGAGTTGTTTTACTCAGGTCCTTTATGGATTAAATATCTGATATTTTTATCTGTAAAAGCACCCGAAAATTTTGAGAGAGATACTGCTTTAAGAGGCAATATATTCCCATTGGCTCCACTATGTAATGTCTCTCTTATATACATTGCCTCTTATGGTGGAGTTTTTGACAAATTTCTCGAGAGTCTTTGAAGATTAAGGTATCAAACCTAGGCTAATAATAATCAGCTAGAAGATATTAGTTTTATGGAGATGTTAGCTTTGTAGATATGTAGTTTCTATTTTCAGATTTCCTAAACACTAATTTTCTAAAAATGAAAATAAATCCTACATCTTCTAAATTTAACAATTTTCTCTTCCCTTTAAAATTAAATTAATATTAAGGTTGGCGAATTCAAGGACCGATGCCAGATAAATTCAAAAGTTCATTTAGGAGATTAAAATAAAAAGACCTTTCAATTCAAAAATGTTTTGACCTTAAATAATATGCATTTTAAGTATAAAATAAGCAAAACTTTTTTGTTAATATACCTAATGATAACGCTCGACTTTTGACAAGCCTCTGTATACAATAGTCATGTTATACCATTTGGTGGCAGTACTTTTGATTATAACTGAGATAAGAAGCATTTGGTTAAATGATGCAGAAGCCCAGAAAAACAAAATGTTTAAAATATCTTCAACTTGTTGAAAATACCCTGTGTATCAAGCCCCGAAAGAAATTTGTAAAATCACCATAAATTACTTTTTGCTATTTATTAGATTACGTTGTGTAGAAAACAACAATAAAATATTTCATTTTGTAAAAGTTATGGTTTAAGAAAATTTTGACAAAATGACAAGGTCGTTGATAACACTTCGTATAATAGATTTATGTGGTCTTCTATATTTGCGTCCTCTAGGTCATAAGCTTCATACTTAGTGCTAGATAATGCCAGAAACAGCAACTCAATATTTTAATTCTTGTATGAAAATAACAGAAAACTAGAATTTTGTCCAAAAGTCTGCATGTCGTAAATGTTGGTCTGGTCTGTCCAGCTCTTATATGCCAATGGAATCAGAAAACTTCTGTCTAATCTAGAAATTCCAAACAATGAAAACCAATTCCATAAACATTTAGGTAACGAAAAATAACGTCATAGTTGACCACTAAAAACTGAATACCTAAAATACGTACGAAGAGACACTGAGACTAAAGAAAATCATAATAATTATGCTGATGGTTTTTAATGAAAAGAGGGTAAGATGTTTAGATAGCACTGAAGAAAGTGTTTTGAACTAAGAAAACAATATAATGGATGGTAGTGATGTAACAACGTCAATAGTTTAAGAAACCCTGTATGATCAAAGCACAGTATTTGCGGATCCGTGTTAGAATAACTTTATATAGTTATCTTCATAAGATAAAGCTTCAGCCGAATTAGGCGGTATCAATTGGCACAGTACACTAAAGGCTGGTCACGCTTATTTTAAATTCCTTCTAATTTTTAAATACACTCTTCACAAATTAGTGATCAAATCACCTAGAACTTGTATATACATGTCAGATTTACCTGTATCCAAAACTTGCCCCTTTGTTCGGCCATAACTCAAAACCTGCCAATTGACCGCCAAAAATAAGTTAAGAGGACATATATAAATAAATTAACCAAAATCATTTTTCAGCGTAAATATGCCCTGATTCTTTCTGAATGTCAAAACTAACTGAGAAAAGATCAAACTATGAAAAAATAACTCTAGGTCGGAAACTATTTTGAAGCGATTCTAAAGGAGAAGTAAACAAACTGGATTTACTTTAAAGTTTATAGAATAAAACTGAGGACACGAGATTGTAAATTCCAAATGCAGTCGAGGGGCAAGCAACAGCTTTAGAAAGAGGCAGTTTTCAATATTAATGCAAGGCAGAAAAAATTATATTTTTAACAACTACATAGTCATAGACTTGAAATAACAGAAATAAGTTCTAACTCCAAGCTGTTCCTCCAGGATTCCCAGGTACTCTAGAACTTTTTACAAGAAGATCTCAAATATATGTTTTGTGCGATTCAAATTTGGACTTCTGGCAGTTCCAGTGTCGAGTCCACAGTTAATACCGATCCGGCAGGTAGGGAGGTAAATTATATTTATGAGGTTTTCTTATTACGTGATCTGGATCGACGTTCTAAAGAAAGCTTAGCGAACACTGTATTATAGGTATCTGCTAAACCGTCATGTTAACTTAAATTGGCTTAACAGGTATAATCATTTACATTAAGTTGCTGAGCTATGCACTCCTGAGTTCTTCACCCATTAAGCAAGTGTGGTCTTCATCCATTAAGCAAGTGCTGCTGATTTATTTCTAAATTTGATAAAATATGCAGTTGTAGATAGTTGCTAGATGCACAGGATAGCAGAGTTTTGGATTTCTCAGTGTTTAAAAATAGACTGTTTTGTTAAAAAATATTCATATTCGCAAGATCCCAATTGAGATGTGCAGTTGCCTGAACACAGTCATCTGGAAAAAATCTTTAGTGTGTATTAAAAATAATATCGGTTCCAACAATGACCCCTGTGGGAAATGCAATCGAATATTATTCGCATCAGACACCTTCTGACAAATACGAAAAAATCGCCTTCTCCCCTGTAGGTAATTTTTAAAGAATATCAGAGACCGTTCCGATAATCCGTAATACTGCAGTTTGGAGCATAATAGATTATAGTCGACGGAGTCAAACGCTTTTGAAAAATCCAGTAGCACCATTACAGACGTTTGGTGCTTATCCATTGACCTAATGACTTGATGACGTGATCTGATATTTTTTAAAGATGTCGTTGTACTAAAATTGGGTCGAAAGCCAGGTTAGGTGTCAGGAATTATTTTTGTTTAAGTTTAAATAAGCAGAAACTTGAATTTCGATGGGTTTTTCTAATACTTTACTTAACACATAACAAACTAATAGGTCGTAGATCTTTACTGGATTCGGGAGTATTTATTTTTGGTATTGAGCATACCATAGCAGTTTTTTAAACACAAGAAAAATATCCCTTTTCTAGGCAATAATTAATCATATGTATATAATATTTGAGGAACACAGGTAAATTTAATTTAATAGCAAGGAAACTAATGTCATCCGATCCAACCTCATTCGATTTAATTTTTCATTATTATATTATTTATAAAAATTCTCTGCGCTTGTAACGACCAGAATTTATATAATATATTAATGTTGAAAATTAAAATTTGATGCATTAATTATTTTTTCTCTATATTCCGACCTGCTTGATTTGATGAAAACGCTGAAAGAAAGTAATTGTTCAGTAATGTAGAATCTTGGCGATAAACTGTCAGGTTAGTTTTTTGTTGTTTTAATATATTTGCTTTCCACAGTTTCCAGTTTTTCCACAACAGCCTAGCGTCCCTAGAGTCGTCAAATTTCAAAAATGCTGCTTGTTCACGTCTTACTGAAGCTACAGCAAAATCTTTATATCATTTTATTTTTAAAATACTTTTTATGTATTCTTTCTTTTAAAATCTTCCGAAGACTAACTGTAGCCGCGGCACTGGTGGGCAGCTAATTCTAACTGAGCGAACAGGTGAATGTGTATTTAAAACATCTATTAAATTATTCATAACAAACTTAATTTTTTGAGAGACATTATTCATCCTTAACATTAAATTCCAATGCATTTTTCCAAAATCGTTTTGGGTAAAAACAGTTTAAAAAGAAACTCTTAATCGGGTGCCATTTTAAAGCTGCAGTTACTTAAACATAAAAAAATCAGCATTAAAACTAAGCTAGCCACATTCTAACTTCCAAATAGATGATTCTCTTTAACGATAATACTTCCTATAAGCACGACAATAATCCTTTTTGACGAAATAATACTGCAAAGTGTATAAAGGACTAAAACTATAATAAGTTTAGTTTAAGTACGGATTGGATTTGTTTAACGACTTATAATGTTACAACGTTAACAAAAGAGGAAGAAAGCGCATTTCCATTCAACGCCTTAATCTCGTCGAGAGACAAACGTGTCCGACTAAAGAGGAAATCTAATTTATTTTTGTTGCTAGTCGACTAAAGGCAAGGTTTATGCTCTGTGTCTGCAGAAGTCTAGAGAAATTTATTTCATTGACTTTTAAAGTGGGAATTTTAAGCAATACATTAACGTTAACAACTACTACCAGTAGTTAATGTATGGTTAACGAACTGACAGGAGCAATATAAAAGTTTTTCTCATGGACCTAAATAAAACAAGTATATTACACAAGAGGTTTAGGAAAATGCAATTTTGCTAAACGAGTGTGCCTAGTTTAATGTAGGAGCGAAACGACATGATTGTAGCAAAATAACTTTTCTAACGCACTATTTTTCCGCATTTCGTAAAGAAATTAATAAATGGATAACTCTTTAGGGATCAAATTTTATTCACCTGAAATCATTTATAAGGAACCCAACTAGTTTTATGTCTTCTGAAAACTTCTCTTAACAGCAGGGGCGTGCAGTCCATGAAAGAAAGGGAAGCAGTGCTTCCCCAAAAAAAAATTACAAAACATCTTCTAAAATGTAATTTTTGAAATAGGAAACCATTAATTTAGTTTATATTAAAAATGCTAAAATATTATCTTAATTATCAAGCTCACAATAAATGCGGCCCTGACTCCGACCGATCGACAATAGAAAATGGAATAGAACCTATGCGGGCCTCTAGCTTCTCCGCAACCAAGTTCTGTATGCTTGATTTCCTCTGTATCGAGCCAGAGGTTATTGAACTTTCCACCGGTTGTTTGCAATTTTTGCATTTCAGTCGAGTGCTTTAAGTGGGGGCGGAAGCTATCGTTGGAGTAGATTCTTTGTTTGAACGGCTATCCGTGTGTTGTGTGATACGTATGTCGCGTCGTGCGTGGTGCGATATGGAAGACAATAATACGGACGTGGTTATGCAAATACCGTCAGCTTCGACTGACGGTAATCATGTTGAAAATGTTGGAGACTTTAGTAAGAAGAGTGTGTGTGAATGTGTGGTGTGTATCTTAATAATAAAGATTAAACTTCGCTGATAAGCTTCAAATAATTTCCAAAGGAAGGGCAAAACCGCCTATGAAAAATTTAATCACAAAAATGAAAAACTGTATTAGACATTTTTATCCGGAAAAACAATACGAACAATTTAAATGGCTAACAGGGTGTGAAAATATAAGTAAATTATTTTGTTGGCTATGTTTACTTTTTGAAAATGAAAAAGGTCTCTGGAATAAAACTGGTTTTTCCGATATAAATAATTTCCATAAAGTTGTAAAAAGAAACATTATGTCCAAAGCGCATTTGCAGGCCGTCATAAAAGAAGAAGTCTTCGGCAAAACCAGAATTGAACACGCCCTTAATAAATAGTTGGAAATTAGTCACCGCCAACACAATGAACTAGTCGATAAAAATAGGCAAATATTAAGAGAGAGTTATCGATGTTGTTTGTTTTCTCGGACAGCACGAATTGGGATTTAGAGGTCATGACCAAACAAAGGTTTCTTCAAACAGAGGAAATTTTCAAGATTTACTTAGTTTAATAGCTAGATATGATGATTGCTTAAAAAATCATTTAAAGCAGTCCAGCGTTTTTCGCGGAACGTCGAATCGAATCCAGAATGATTTAATTTCCGCTGTTGCAACCATTATTCTAAAAAGAATTAAGCAGGAGATTGGCGAGGCGCGGTTCATTGCTATTGTTCTGGACGAAACAACTGATATCACTAATTTTAGCCAATTATCTATAGTAATACGCTACGTTAAAACAGACGGAAGTATTCAAGAGCGATTTTTAGGTTTTAAGAATGTGTCCGAAAATCGTACAGCAGATGCATTATATATCGTAGTTTATAACGTTACTAAAGAAATTAATGGAGAGAAAAAACTAGTTACTCAAAGCTATGATGGAGCTGCAGTGATGGCAGGACAATTAGGGGGTCTGCAAGTTAAAGTTCGAAAAACTTTCCCAAGTGCTGTGGTTGTCCATTGTTTTGCTCATAAATTAAATTTAGTTTTATCCCAGTCCATCAATCACTTTAAAGAGTGTAAAGTATTTTTCGTTACTTAAATTGGCATGGTTGCTTTCTTTTCCAAGTCAACAAAACGTACACAAGCTTTGGACTCCATTGTCCACAAACGATTGCCCAAAGTAGCTCTTACTAGGTGGAACTATAATGGAAAACTTGTGTTAACAGTATCTGAAGATCGTGAATCACTGATTGAACTATTTGAGAATATAACAGAAAATAATGAAACTTGGGACTCAGAAGCAATAAATAGTTCGAGGGGGTTGTTGGACTGTTTGAAACGAGATTTTAGTTTTAATTATTTGTTGAACATATTTTCAGAAATATTTCCATTCTCGAACAATGTTTTTAATATATTACGAACTAAAACAAATGATATTGCTTTTTGCCTAAAAAAAGTGGATGATTTTAAGTCCATGTTAAGCCAAAAAAGAGATGACTTTGACCTATTTTGGAAAAAAACGATGAAGTTAAATGTAGAGCCACAAGCCAAGCGTCTTCGAACAGACAAGGTGGAAGATGTTCAAACATCATACAGACGCCTCTTTTATGAAATAATCAATTAAATTCAGCAATAAATAAACTATAGATTTACCGGTTTAAATGATTTTAAATTCCTCGAGCTCTGCAATTTTGATGCATTTAAAGGAAATACTGTTCCAGAAGATGCGTTTAAATCTCTTCTTCTTTGTTATGGACAGTTCTTCGACCGAGTATTACTGTGATCTGAACTAAAAGTGATTTACGAAACTGATGGTATTAGTGCGAAAAATAACGCTAAGGAACTAATGCAATTTTTAAAAGACAAGGAGCTGGAAGATGCCTACACCGAAGTGTCGAAATTGTGTGCATTAGTATTAACAATACCTGCCACAAGTTCATCAGTAGAACGCAATTTTTCAACACTTAAACGTATAAAAAATTTCGTGAGAAATTCAACGGGGCAGGAGAGATTTTCGCATACATCGCTGTTGTCCATTGAAAATAAACTTCTCCAAAATATGTCGGAGCATCAACGTTTTTACGATGATGTCATTGACAAATTTGCACAAAATGATCGAATTACATTACAATTAGGTAAGTTTCTAAAAATTGCTTCCCTTTTTTAAAATTTCACCGCACGCCCCTGCTTAACAGCGAAAAATAAGAATTTTTCTGCGGATATGCATAATTTTAATTGTTCACTATTTAGTATATCTGAAACATGTTACATGAAAACTTTGCTTTGCTTGTCACTCCAAACATTTTTCTGAACATAAAAATGCCAAAATATTTTATCTCCATATTCCAAAGAAATTGTTAACACTAGTATACTTAAAGTCAGTAACATAAAAAATTGCTTTGATTTGTATTTTGAATATTTTTCTTAACATAGAAATACTAAATTTTTTTTGCGGAAATCTGTTATTTCCATTTCCCGAGGAAATTTCTTTACTTGGGAATACCTGAAATCGGTTACATGGAAATTTTGCTTTGTTTGCCATCTCAAACTTCTTAATATCTACTTAATAAATGGGTTCTTAGGAAAAAAACTAACTTCTCAAAATGTTGGTATCTGATTTACTTCTTAATTCATTTTTTTTAATACGCATTTTTTGTTCTAAATTAATCTTCTTTCCTTGGCTTCTCCAAGGACGTTTCCAAACAAGGTTAAAACAATTTTGTCTTTACGAATTCTAGGCTTCTAGTAGTTACTAAAATTACTAAAAAACTATTGCATTTAAGCATACAGAACCGTAAATTACATTTGAATGCGCAATTTTTTAAAATTCACACTTTAAATTAAATGGTTGGTTTGCAAACGCTTATAGTTGATAGACGTATATTTTATTAACATTTTTGTGGAATCTGAGTTGCATATGGTATATACAAGAGATAGAACAAAAGTGGTATTCTTTTCACAAACTTTGTCATTAACAAAAATTTGTAAATCTGAATTTATTTTGAATTTAAGTGTATGTACTTCCACTACTTCCTACTTCTATTTAGTTAATAAATGAGTTATAGGAAATATAACTAATTGCACACATTTTTCTGACAACTTATATTTTTCTCAAAGCATTTTCCCCTCGAAATTTATTTCTCTTTTTAAAAGATTATCTTTTATATCGTTTTGCTATTTTTATTAACGATTTCAATAAAAGTGAATAAAGTTGCGATTTTGTAAAGATCAGTCTTATTTCAGGGGCATATTAATTAACTTTTCACATCTGTGACGAGGTTTTATGTTGGACAAAATGGTATACCGCTTTCGTAATTTTTTTTTAGGCAAACCTAGCTAATAACACTCGCGGGATACAGACGAAACTTTTGATGCGCACTCATGAAAAACCTTCCCGACTTCTTCGTATATGCACACATGAAAAAAGTATAAGGATAATAAGTAATAATCAAATATGTTATACAGTATCTACAAAGATTGGAGCATAGAATAATATTTACTGCCACTCTCTATTTTTAACACAAGAAACTTAACGATCGGATATTGTTATTGCTAATAAAACGGAAATGAGGGTCTTGTTAGTGGATATGGCTTGCCAACTCAGTAGCGATTTGCAGAAGACGGAAGAGTTAAAATCAGTATATACCAGAACTTATCGATTGACATGAAACTCACTTGGCAACTGTTGGAAGTAACAGTTACATCCGTCACAGATGTAGTAATAACAATAATAACGTTTATTGATTTAGTTTGCTAGACACAACTCATTAAACCAATTAAACTTTTTAGACAATACAACCTTTGTAAACCAAAATAAATACTAACTTGTTTATCACTAAACTACATATCAGGAAAGGAATCTTTATTTGTCATCAAATGTCAGTATTCTTTGAGCAAGTCATTCATAAGTAAGTGAAGTAAAGTCATATATGCAAACTTTTGCCAATATTTATATATATATCCCATTTTTTAAATAACATTATATTGAATACTTTAACTGATAAGGCCATTGTACAATTTTTAGTATCATTTGCTTGCCACTCCAAACATTTTAGTATACTTGAAATCAGTTACATAAAAAATTGCTTTGATTTGCATTTTGAATATTTTTCTTAACATAGAAATACAAAAATGTTTTTGCGGAAATTTGTTATTTCCATTTCCCGAGGAAATTTCTTTACTTTGGAATACTTCTCTGAACATAAAAATGGGAAAATGTTTTTGCGAAAATTCCTCAGTATTTTGATTTTCCTAAAAAATCAGATCAGTTTGTTTGTGTTAAGTTAGCCCAGGATCGTCAATAAAACCATCTTTAAGACCATAAGCCATCATTTAAGTTATAAAAACACATTAGTTTTTTTTTAAATTCCACATTCAGAAGGCTTTATCGAGGTCAAAAAAAAATTTGTTCTGAATGTACCACATTACAGTAAAAAAAAGGTAAAAATAAATACATAAAATAAAAATTGAAAGTTTCCGTAGAGAAATTTTTTAATTTCTGTAGAGAAATTTTTTAATTACAGAGGCTTTATAGAATCTAAAAAAATATTTGGTGGATATATGACTTTCAGCTAAAGCTAAAAATGTTCTCGGAAAATGGAAATGGCGTAGTCCCACAGGAATATTTTTTCATTTTTATGTTCAAAAAAATGTGTAGAATGCAAAGCATAACAAAGTTTCCGTGTAACAGGTTTCAGCTCTTCTGAATTCTTCTGAAAAATGAAAATGATATTTCCTCTGGAAATGGAATTGGCGTATTTCCGCAAGATTATTTTTACTTTTTTACGTTCAGAAAAATATTTAGAATGCAAAGCAAAGCAAAGTTTTCATGTAACTGGTTTCAGGTATTCTAAAGTGGACAATCGAAATGATGCATTTCCGGAGGAAAATTTATATTTCCTGTTGTAAAGGGGGGCTTCTAGAAGGCAATGAAAACAGTTTTTTTATGTAACTTATTTCAGCTATTCTATAGTGTACAAAATTTCCACGAAAAATGGAAACGAGAAATTTTCGCAGGAACACTTTGGCATTTTAGTTTTTGGAATGAGATGCAAAGCAAAGTTGTCATGTACTGATTTCAGGTATTCTAAAGTGTGGAAAATGGAAATGATGTATTTCCGCAAGAAAATTTTTATTTCCCGTTGTTAAGGAGGGCTTTTAGAATACAATGCAATTTTTTTACAAATAACTCATTTTAAGTGAACGAAAGTTTCCCCTTATCTCGAAGTTTTTCGATGGTTTGCAACCAGTCCCATTAAAAGTGTGAAAAACACCAAAGCCATTGGTATGTTATAAAAAGTAGTAGGTAGAGTATCGTAACATAACAATTTGAAACAATATTGTTTTATAATAAAAGTAATCAGTATTGGACTTAAATTTCGGGTAATAAATTCACATCTACATAAAAAAAGATCCTGTAAAAAAGATTCCAGCAGATATTTTCTCTGCAAAGAAATCGTTCCCAGGAAACTAAACTATAGGATACCTACTTACAGGGTGGTCCAACAGTGAGTTCAACTCCAATATCTGAGTTATTGTGGAAATTATTATTACATATTTTTATTATTAAATTTTATACAAAAGCTATAGGGACTGCTGAGAGCTGCAGCCTAAAATTATTTTCGATTTGCCACAAACCAAATTTATATTTTTGGAACATTAAATAGAACCCTTGTATATTGTTTTATTTTCAAATTCCTCCCTTTTCGCCATTCACCCAATATAGGGTTTGTGTGGTCTATACAGAGTTATTCAAGATTTATGGCCACTTTTTGAAAATATCAACGGTATATATGTCGCCCTGTATTTTTTTAATGCGTTGGGTTAAATCATTCTAGCATGGTAAAATCTTCCAAATGTGGTTTTCTTTCTTTTGCGGTATTTTTCTTTAGTATTCTGTAATAACTGTATACAGAGTAAATAAAAATCCTGGATGCAAATGTAAATTAATATATTTTCAGGTTCCTCCCTTTTTGGCCAGTCTCCCAATATAGGGTTTGCGGGGTCTATACAGAGTCATTCAAGATTTATGGCCACATTTGGATCAAGAAGGATTTGAACATTTTTCTTTTAACCCTTTCATAAATTTCGTCGATCCTGATGACCCGACTGTTCACACCCAAATAGATTAAACAATGAAAACAGTGATATTTATAATTTTTTTCTTCAAATTGCTAACTTGTACCCACCAGATATTCAGTTACAGCAATCATGTCATGTATGGTTTTTCGATATTATTGCAATATTTTAAAAACTGCTTTTATAAATTTGTTTAGTATGCTATTTTTATTGAGAAATTGGATGCGCTTTTAGATCAGGTTAGGATTGGTTAAATTTGCTATAAAGAAAGTGCGCAGTAGCGCCCCAACAGTATTCCGAGTCTGTTTTAAAAAAACTGAATTTATAGGTTAGGATTTTTTTTCTCCTAATTTGAACAATTCGTCCGAAAAAATATGAGATGGAGTAAAGATCTCTGAAGAGGCCTCGTACAATCGAAAGCCAAACTACGGATAGTAATTCCAATTTGGCACGGTCTAATCCCAAGAACCATGATTTCTTAATTTAAAAGGAAACTTAATTTTGACGAATCCATAATAAAAAAATCATTAAAATATACGTTCTTTAGACAAAAATTGTCTGTAACAGTTATTTATCCAACGAACATATATTTTGATGATTTTATTATTGTGGATTCATCAAAATTAATTGTTGTTTGTGCTAGTTAAATGCTAATAGACTTATTGATGTAAATAGATATCTATGCTATATTGCAGGTTGCAACAAAGGAGGAACTCATGCTGTAAGGCGGCTCTTAAAGCCATCGTTAAACCCACGATGAGCTCAGCTGTAGGCCAGGAATGGAAAGATGTACTAAGTAAGCTAGCAACGACAAATGTGGTGAGATTAAAATGGGTCCCTGGGTATAGTGGTGTCGAAGGCAAGGAGAAAGCAGATTGACATTTCTATTCTAGGGTACAGAAGTCTCCCTGGGTATAAGTGAACAATATTGCTCGCAGGCCCTGAATAGAGGAGAATTAGTCAAGGACGAACTACTGTAAACAGGCAAAAGAAATGCTACCCAACCCATGTGGATCTAAGGCAACATGGTTGATGTCAAGGAGTCGACAGGTGATTGGGGACCTAGTTGGCAATTTGATAGGACACTGTAAACTAAACAGGCACATGTACCTGATGGAGTTAGCGGACAACCCTTGTTGTCCTAAGTGTGCGACAGAGGAGAAGGATTCCTATCAAGGAGTGAAAAGTGGGCAAGACTACGCTGGAATACTTTCGAGGTTGAGTCCTTCTCCAAGGAAGAATTACAACAACTCGACTGGGGCAAGATGCTCTTCTTTATTAAAAGCACGGGCCGCCTTCGTGGAGAAGTCGAGTGATGTGAGTGGGACCGGAGTTAGCAAAATGGGCCTTTTAGGTCTAGTTGCTGGGCTTCTCCCCCATCTTACTACTAATACTACTAATAATAGTGATGTAAATAAGAAAACCTTTGACTCAAGATGATGCATTTGCTACTGAAAATTATTCCTGGTGGCCATACTGTAGATGGTCGAAACAGAGAGGAAAGTAAAATAAATATGTGAAAAAAAGTCAACAAGCTTTTCTTCTACAAGGACCGGAAAAAATCAAGAAAAAAAAAAGAGATCAACTTATATTACTTATAAATGTCCATAGATTCTTTAATTTTTATAGAATCCTGAGACAGATGCAAGAACTTTGATTTAATTTACATTTCTGACATGTCCAGTGTAATGTTGGTTTTCAGATACAGCACACTGTACAGTTTGTTTCTTTCTAATACATCGTTCATGTTCCTTAAGCCTAGTCGATATGGATCGTCCAGTTTCTCCAATATAGACATCACCATAGGTACAAGGAATTGTATATACTCCTTCCTTTTGGAAAGGAATAACTTTCTTTGGCGATCGCAAGCATTTTCCAGTTTTCTTGTGTGTGTTGAAAATTGTACGTATGTTGGACCGGTAAAGTAACCTGGCTATGGTTTCGCGTATAAATGGAAGAACTACACTTTCTATCGATAACTCCTTATTAGTTTCGTTTCGTGTAGTAGGATTTTTATACTTTCTAATTTGATTGCTTTTGTGCAGGATAATGACGGGAATTTGTATATGTTTGCATGCGTGGGTTTTCTATATACAAAATGTCCTAAGGAATCATCCTCTGACTAACAATTTTGGCTTTAATGGAGACGACTCTAAAGCTTCCATGAAGATATTGGCTACCACTGGTCCCAGCGGAGTTGGGCTGCCCCTGAGGTTTGTTGATTAAAAGTTCCTTGAAAAACAAAATGGCATGTTTTAATTAGATCTAAAAGTGAGTTGTGGACATTGAATCATCTATAGGCACATTCATATATTGCAAATCTACAACGAAACTGGCTAAAATATCTTTTGTATCTAATTGGATTGCTTTTATCTTATCTACAAAATACGTAGTGTTTCTAAATATATGAATGTATTCTTTCCTGTAAAATTATTAAAAATATTTGACAGATATTTACCGATCTTGTAAGTGGGCGATCCTATTACCCTGACGGTAGGTCGAAGTGGTACATCTTGGTCTTGTGTATTTTAGATAATTCGTAGAATCGCGGGATCCTTTAGCTGCTTGGCCGTAAGATCTTCTGCTCTGCTCGTGGATTAGATGCGTTTATAAGATTGGTTATCCGTCTTTCGATTTTGTTGGTCGAGTCTGCTAGGATTACTGTAGGTGCTGTCGCCCAAAAGTACTTGTATTTTCTCCATTTCTAATTTTTGTTTCATTGACTCATTTTTATTCATGACAACAGTGGCATTTTCTTTTTATGCTAGAAGGATCAAAATATCTGTACTGTCTTTAAATCTTTTTATCGCCGTTTTCTCTGCAGCTGACAGATTTGGCTTAGGTGGCTCGGAACGTTAGATGATCTTCGCTGTTTCGTACTTTATTACGTCAGCTTCTTTTGCTGGAAGTCTTCTCATTGTCGCTTCAACAGATCACATTATGTCCTCTACGGGTATGTTCATTGGTGTAATGACGTAGTTCTGGACTTTGGAGAGGACGGATTGTTCTGCTTGAGTAAGAGCTTTGGAAGACAAATTTATTACGCTGTTCTGTGGTGGTATTACTGGTCTTTATTGTCCAGAAGTCGTTCGAACTTTTTCTGCTGCTTAATGGTAACTGCTTGATGTATCTTCGGTGCTTGCACATTGGTAATGTTATTGAGAGTTCTACATATTTTCTAGGATAAGAGCTAACTTTAAATAAAGAGAAACTAATTATACACTCTGCTGGAACACCAACATTCCACTGGGCATGTCATAAATGCAAAAGAAACCAAAGTTCTTGCATCGGTCTCGGTATTCTATAAATGGAAAATTAGAGAATCTATTAAAACGTACAAGCATCCTAACAATTTTGATAGAGATAGTATTTCAATCTTCATCATATGTAGAAACCTATCGTTACACTGGATCACGTTTCGGTGAACACAGGTCGACTGTAAATAGCCGGCCTAGGTCTCTCCGAGCCCATTTAGTATTTTGATCTCTGAAGATGCCTTGTGCAATCGAAGGCGAAACAACGGAAAATAATTCCATTTTGACACGGTCTACTCCCAAGAACTATGATTTCTTAATTGACCACAGCCTTGAAAGCTTTCACTATTAAGCTCTGTTACTGTGTATTTAGCAGTTTCAATTAGGTTCGAACAGGACGTCACATTGTGCAAGGTAGATAATACTAACCTGGGCATAGGCATATTATATAAGAGTACCGTGCCTTTAAAGGTAAATTGTTAAATATTAATCATATTATTATTACTACTTTCCTGTGTTCAAAATTATTAAATAAATGCTGCTAAAGACGCCATATTTCATGTAGCGGATTAATTCAATACATTTTATATGTCTACCGATAAATTTAAAAGTGAAGCGACTGAGTATGAACACTCTTTATTCCTTGCAAAAGGCGCTTTATTATATCTAGGGTTACAGTGCACCGTCCCTATATATTTTATGCGGCGTTATAAATGACCTTTAGAGACTCGGCTACATACCGTAACTTTATAAAGGAAATACGATCCTTATACGATAAAGTTTATGGCACCATAAGCAAGATAGTGAAAATACGCCTTTCATATAAATATAATTTAGAAGCGATATTTATATTTATAGTGCTAAAACTTTTATAAAATAAAGAGTCGCAAAGCCGGAGGACGGTATTAGGAATTATCTCGATGTATTGTTCAGAAGCATTGTTTGTGGTTTAAAGAATAAAATAGACTAGAACTACAATGTATTTCATTTAGCAGAAATTGGGATTGTAGAAAGCATCTTTAGGGATCTTTACTACATGAAGTAAAAGCATTAGATTAACTTCGGTGGGCAGATGTCAGGTATTTACAACATACACCCAACCTGCTGTCACATACATTTAAATATGCCCCTTTTTGTGATATACATAATAAAAATTGTTGTAACTTAACTTATATGCATGAATACACTTGTTTACCTGTTACTCACACTGTGTTCGTAAATAAACACATATATCTTAGAGTTTTTAAAAGTATAGACATTATATATTATACAATTATGTGCTATTAGCAATGTTATTTCTCATTTTAAAACCGTACTTACCTCTCTGCAGTAATATGTCAAAACCAACAAGCGATAAGGTAGTCGAAGTCGAGTGTTCGACTTGGGCAAATTAACTTTATGAAATTCTGTCTCGAATATATTTGACTTATTATGTTACATGAGTCTAGAACCAAAATTGCATGTAACAACTTGACTCACTATAATCAATCGTTTCTACGTGAGGTGTAGCACATAACCCTTTGGGCCTAACTGTATAAAGCTTTAAGGTGTTTAATGATTTAAATTGAGTCTGTAATAATCCTTTTATAAAATTCCGTGGTCTCCAGCAAACTGAAAAACTCGTCTATTACTCACACATGTTCCTTAGTCTATCTTAGTTTCACCTTTGTACAACTTACCCCAACAGCTTAATCCTTGGTCAAATTGTAAAAAACAACTTAAAATGTCTGAAAATTGTCAATATTTTTATCAGATATGCAGTTTTTTTATGAGATTTATTCTTACATATTAAGCTACAATCTTTTATTAACCCTCTGACGGAAAATTTTTTGTCATTTATGTTTTTAAAAGACATGTAATAAATACGTGCTTTTAATGGATTCCCTTCCCTCGTAAAAGGAAAGCATTGAAATCGTGAAAAGATCGCCCTTCAAGATTTTTTCAGATTTTTACGTTTTATGGTCCCTAGAGGTCGAAAACACGTTATCTCAATTTCATCGGCCTGTCGGTGTGTCTGTCTGTAGGTATCTTCGCCATATATCTAGCCATAACTAAAAAACTAATTACCCGATTGACTTCCAATTTTGTTCAAAAATTAAGGGTCATATGGGGATGACCTGGAATATTTTGGTAAACATCGACTTACTACTTACTACAAAACTACTTATCCAGTTAATCTGAAATTGCACAAAAACCAAGTATTATATAGGGATCAACTGGTAAAATTTTGGTACGAATCTAAGATGGCGGCTTTATGAAATATTTTAAAATTCAGCTTGAAAAACCTACTTAATGAACTGATTTCAAACTGTGTGCCATAAATAATTGTGGTAGAGAGTGAAGTGAAACTGTGGTATTAATTTAAGATGGCGGAAGAAAATGGCGTCGACACAAAATGTTTGTAGTCGTGAAAAAATCACCCCCGCAGGTTTTACATATCTTCTGTTAGGTTACGGGATAGCTTAAAAATTATTTATCAGATTAAATTCAAATTTTAATCAAAGATTATGGGTCATATGGGGATGGCCTAGTAATTTTGTTAAAAATCGGAAAAGCCGGCCTAGTAAAACATTAAAAAAGTATTATTAAAAAACTAAATTAAACTAAAAATCTAACACAAAAATCAAGTGTTACATAGGAATGAACTGGTAATATATAAGATAGCAAAACAAAATGGCGGCCTAATAGAATATTTAGAAAATCAGCGTGAAAAACAACTAATTGAATTTATTTTAAATTATACCGAAAAATCAAGTGTGGCATAGGTAGAAACTGGTAAAAGATTGATAGGAATCCAATATAATGGCGGCCAATAAAAATTTTTGAAAAGAAATATATGTGTTACTAAATGACTATGTCGTGAACTAAATTGGGTCACACTTCACTATTACTATTAAATGGAAAGTGAACGAAGCCAGATACCAGAAACATCACATGTACGTGTCGAACGTGAAACATCACATTCGTATATCATATGCCACTTTCCATGATAACCTATAAATGTTTATTTCCAAACACCCTTTAACAGCCAAAATAAACTAAAATATGCTAAACAACTCCCATTATCATAGACACCTATGTAATGTAATTTTGTATCCGTATTGCGATGCTGATATTTTTTCCCTTTGCGGGGTTTCGCCGTGTTCACAAAAAGATCGTGTTCGAGCACACCAACCACAGGATCAGCCAGTATAATGTGCAGTGTTTGCATTTTTCGAATATATCGCATGCAGTCTGACGTTTTTCGGATTCGGGCCCTAATTCTAAAATGTCTAAAAATGTCCGCCATACGTGCCTGGAATAAAATTCGGGTTTTTGTACCACTAGTTCTCCTTGAAAATGTTCTACTTATGTGCTTAAACGTCGATTCGTTTTGTACTCTCTTTTAAGAAAATTTCTCTAAGAAATTACTGCCCTCGCTAGCGTTTCTCGGTTTTAAAATTGCGGCTTAATCAGCTACCAACCTAAATGAAAGATTTGTTTAACAATTCATCTACTGTGTGATACTGAGAATGAAACACTTTGATTTTTCCCACAAGATACAATACAAACATAATGTGCTATATAGATCCAGGTATCTTATAAGCAAAAAATCAGTTTGAAAAAGTTGTTAAATATACTTAATATGCCCTGTAAAGATTACCAGTTACAATATCATATTTCAGCTGCCACACACTTGTAGCACGATATGTACTTTTACTCACTCGGATTTCTTCCATTGTTTGGAAGATACCTTGATTTTTATGTTTGTATTGCATCTTAATGGAGAAAATTAATACTAAATCCAATATTTTCAACTTGTGCAGTGAATATTCCTGAAGATGCCTCGTGCAATCGAAACGTCGTAAAGTAATTCCAATTTTACATGGTCTAAGCTCAAGAACCACGATTTACTAAAGAACATGTATTAAATTTATCTCAAATTTTGCACGAAAATCAAGTATTATGTAGGAATCAACAGGTAAAAGTCTGGTACGACTTCATTATGGCGAAACAAAATGGCGGCTTAATAAAATATTCAAAAATGCAGACTAAAAACCACCTAATGGATTGATTTTAAATATTGTACAATAATTAATTGTAGTATATAGATGAACTGGTAAAAATGTAGTACGAATTTAAGGAGACGAAACAAAATGGCGGCCAAATAAAATATTTACAATCGTGAAAAAAACGTCTTCCCAGTGTCTTTCAGTTCTCGTCAGTCGCGTTTTGGTCAAAAATTAAGGATCATATGGGGATGACCTGGTAGTATTTTGGTAAACATCTGATGACGGATCAAGACAGCGGCCTATTCAAAACGTTGAAAATTATTACTAAAAAAATAATAATCCTATATATCTTAAATTTTGTATACTAATTAAGTTTTTGGGAATAGGAATGAACTGGTATCATTTTGGTATGCATCCAAGATAGCAAAACAATATGACGACCTAATAAAATATTTAAAAAATCAACCCGAAAAACAACTTATTAGATTAATTTCAATTTTATGCAAGTACTAAATAATAATAATTATTTTATAAAAAGATATGGATTGTCAAATATGATATAAAGATAAATATGTAAAGTTGTCATACGAATTCAAGATGGCGAAACAAAACAGCGGCCAAATAAAATATTTAAAAAATCAACGCAAAAAAGATTTCTTATTCACACCCATGCAGCAATTATTTTTCTATATTAATAATTCCAGGCACTTATTAAGTAAATTTGTTTATAAATATGTTTTTCCTTTTTCCAAAAATGTCTAAATATTTGGCTTCGATTCGATATGCAGGGTGTAGAAAAGTTAATATTTTTTAATACACCACGCCTATTTGTAGACATTTTAAAATAAGATTTGATAGATGGTATACTATAACAGTCGAAGATATTACTTTGGAATAATTTGAATTATGTCTTCTCTTAATTGCTGCTTATTCTGGTGTGACAAGTCTACTTACTTAGTTATCTTATTGTGAATGGTTTCCTGTGCATGATTTGTATCTGAGACAGCAACATTTATGAGACAATGCCTCTATTGAGTTTTATTAACTAAATTTAGGTCTAGTCTGATGGATGGAAATGGCTTGCTTTTCACAAATTTCCACTTTTGACGCGGCTTAATTATACATCTTTTGTTTAGTATTTGAATTTGTAATTCAAGTAGAGCAATTTTTAAAACAGCATTTATGATTTTGTTTTGGTGGGGTCAAACTAAGCAAGTTTGTAAGTTCCTTATTTACAATTGTTTACAACAAACTCTCAACTAGAATTAGCAACAAAGTTGTTTGAATCCAACCAAAGAACGGGGTGAAGAGATGTGCTTTCTGGGTTGCAATATTATCGGTAGAGAAAAACTTTTAATATTTTCGAATAATTAAACAAATTTAAAAACATATTTTTTAGATAACAGAAGCAAAGTCGTAATTTTTATATACATTGTATGGTGTTTTAGGAAGAAACTTGGATTTTAATATATATTTTAAATTTAATTTCTCCATTGTAAAGGTCATGAAATATGAAACTGGTAAAATATTGGTACGAATCCAATATTTCACCAAAATGGCGCCTAATAAAAATGTTTGAAAAGACGGTATATGAATATGTTACTAAATGACTATTTCACTATTTCTAATAAAAAGGAAGATTCATAACGAGGAGAGTTCTGGGTAAAGAAAATTTACCGATGTTTTCGTTTTTTCTGTTTCAAAAAATTTATCTTTTCGTTTATTGAGAAACTACAGATAATTTGATATCCTATTACAAGCTTTAGTTAAGTTTTATTTAAACTTTTTTTCATAAAGCTAGTAGTAGGCGACGATACGTTTTTTTTAAGGTCAAGTGCTATACAAGGTATCCCAGAATAGGCGGCCAGTCTCTGCGATATCAATAGAACAAGCAAACATTCTGAGTTTGTCATATAAATGTTTCTCTTAAACTGCTCACCAACTGAAATACTCGTTCTTAAAATAGGGATCTAGAAAACAAGTTTTCCAAATAATTTTGGCATCATTCGAAATAACTTTATAATATTTTGGTGATTGACGAAACAGCTTAAGTTGCTTAGGAAAATATTAAGAGTCAGAGGCAGCAGAACGAGTGGTCGAGAAGGAACTACTTTTAAATTTCTTTTGTACAGAATTTTTATCCACATAAAGATATTTCATTAAAATCATCTTTTTTTTGTCGCTCAGACATTTTTAAAGACAAAAGATCCTTATCGATTTCCAAAAATTGATTCGTTTTCGAGAAAACCGATCATTTATTAAACACTGCATTTACTTGATTGCTTTACCTGAAAATTTGCAATGTCCGTAAAGTCCGGTGACTTGTTATTAACATTGAATAGAACAGATTTTGACATAAATGCACTTATCAATATAGACACAACGTAATTATTATGCATAAATTATACAAAATTATTGATCCAAACGTGTATACATTTTATGTTACTAATTGAAAAACCTATAGGTTGGTTCTACATCAGACTTGGAAGTGCGTTAATAAATTAAAACGTCACTGATCAGACTTACCGAAAATGCAGTAAATCAATTTAACCACCAGGGACGAGTTGACGACTCGAATTAACCTCAACTACGAACAAATATGAAGTAGCCCAATGCTAGTGTTAAGAGTCACTTTGTCCACAGTTCAGTGGGCAAGAGAATGTATCAGACTTGGAGGTGCCCATCTAGAAAATTTTATATAACAAACTAACATTAGTTTTGCTTACTATATTTATATCCCAGAAAGTGCCCACCTATTCTGGGACACCATGTATTTTGTATATGACTAATTTATACTAATCTGAGATTTCTGTAAGTGACTATATCAACCAATCACCCCGCAGATATAATTTGACTTATCTGCAGCAGCAGAATCGAGACTTTAAATTCATACCGATATTCTCTTAAAACAAATTCGCTTCAGTTCTTTTTACACTAGGTGCCTGACGACCTCCCAGAGGTCGTGTCGCAAACAAAATATCTCCAAATTATTTTACGGAAATATAAAACTTTGCCAGTTTTACCTGGGCGCAACATTCGATTGTTCAACCTAAATCGATTCTTCCAGGGTGAATAAGGGAACGGGAATTAATTATACAGACATCTTAAACAACACGAGCAGCAAGCATGTTCGTAATTAACTCCCGTCCTTAGCTAATTTTCCCCCAAAGTTTTTCCTGTTTGTGGAAGTTTTCCAATTAGGTACGTTCAATACCTATAATTTTCCCACCAGGCAGAGAAAGTGCGCTTTATTTTCTATTCTAAAGATAAATTTTTATTGTAGTAAAATGAAACAGTGAATTTGAAATATTATTTTTATGCAACATGAGTTATTTCATTAAACAATAAAGTTTTCAATAGTTTACGAACCCTTACTATTCCTATTTTTACGATTCTTTAATATTCCATATACTTTTTAGGTTCAAATACGAGTCTTTACTATTCTTAATTTTACGTGCCTTTACTATTCATATTTTTAAGTTTAATTACGAACCTACTTGGGCTACTTGGGTATGCCAAAAGTGGCCGTTTGTCTCCGTTTGTCATATTACTTTATACAGGGGCCGTCATTGTGAAGTACTATACAGGGCGTTTCCTAATTGTGTGCTGATGTTAAAAGGGGTGTTTTTATGTTCTAAAAGTCTTAACTTTTGAGATACAGGATGGTAAAGTTTAAAAAGAAAACATTTTTTTTCATCCCAATTCTGATGCTATTGTAGATAACTGCATGAAATTTGATACACGCCTTCTATGGATTAAGGAGCATACGGATTTACCCAGGTTAATTACATATACACGCCACTGGTAGAAATTTCAAAAATTGATTGTTAATAAAAAATTTATGCATAAAAGACGTGTAACAAATTTCATACAGTTATTTATCTAAAATAGCTTCAGAATTAGGATTAAAAAAAAGTTTTTTTTAAAACCCTGTATCTCCAAAGTTAAGACTTTTAGGTTCATTTTAAACTTTTTTCTTAAAAAAGTCCAAGATTCACCCCTCTTTAACATTAGCACGCAATTACGAAACGCCCTGTATAGTAATTCATAATGACGCCCCCTATACAAAGTAATATGACAGACGGAGACAAACGGCCACATTTGGCATACCCGAATAGCCCAAAGTCGAACTGCATAAGTTAAAATTTTGATAAATCTTGTTCAGTGGAATCAATGCTGGCTCCCCTACTATAACTACATTGATGTGTTAATTTTGGAAAAATATGAGTTCTGTAGTTTTTCAAATATTAATTGCAATATTTTTTTGACACCCGGTATTGAACAGAAAATTAATTATTTTGAAGCAGTTTTTTGACAGCTACTTTATGAACAATTTTACAAAATATTTGAAAAAAAACTAAGCCATTTTTGAGGTTGACGACTGTGATTCAAATGGTTCGATTTCTTCTAAATCATTGTCTTCCTATGAAAATGATGAGGTTTCGTCGTCACTACTTGAAGATCCCAGTGTGATAACTAAATCATCAATAACCGTTTCAATTTTGCCATCTACTTCCCAGTATTTATCTTCAATAGAACGAACATGTTTACATACGATTTCTAATTTTCAGCCGATATTGCGACAATCGCTTCTAATGTTATTTTATTTAAATCTTTAATTGAAAGTTCACCGGTATTGCGTTCTCGAATATATTTTTCACATACAAGATTGTTCGATTTAAGCCACGATATCATATGAGCTTTTGTAGAGTATTTAGTTGGCACTTTATCTTCTACGTGAGAATGATAAGATGCATTATCCATTACCACGACTGATTTGGGAGGAATGTTAGGTAGAAGCTTCTCGAGCAACCACTTTTCAAAATTATCTCTATTCATCTGTCCATGGTCCAGTCTCCAGTTGTTAGTCATAAGCGAAAAACTAAAGCAGCACCTGGAACAAATCCGGCTTCTGAACCAGCATGAACTATAATAAAGCGACTACTAGAGCGGATTCCCTGAACAACACCTGTAACACTTTCACTTTGCCAGCATTTGTTCACTGTCATATCATTATCTACCCAGGTTTCGTCTATATTCACAATATTGCATCCTTCTAACCTATATTGACTTACAGTTGTTAGATATTTCACCCGCCAGTGAAAAATATTTGGTCTCTCAATGAGCAATTTTGGTTTATTTTGGCACTTGCGTCAAACAAAACCATTTGATCGTAAAAGCCGATTTCAGGTTTTATACCCGTACAGAAAATCTATTTTGTTCTTTACAGCACGAAGTAGGGGTTTGCAGGTCGGAACCTTCTTCAAGTTTATATAAAAATCCTCTATTGTTCGTCGAATTACTTGAAAATCACCATCGTCAATTTTATCTTTGTATAATAATCGGGGTCTTTTTTACCAGGTGATTTTAAAGGTGAAGTAGAACATGAGCGATCATTATATTCTCTTTGAATTTTTCTTAGACTACTTTCCGAAACACCAGTGTAAAATGCAGCGCGTTTTATTCGATTTTGAATTGGAATAGTCAAACTTGTTTTTCCTCTTTTGCTCGCCATCGTTACTTAGAAATAATAATTCAAATTCAACGCAACGCATTTAGATGGAAATGAAAACAAATGCTCGAAATGTATAGGCGCCACTGGAGATAGCTTGAATCTTCTAGCGGCAAGTGCATGGAAACTCTAGGCACATCCCAATTACAAGTGGACCAGTGCGAAATTTACTAAATCCTCGATTAATTTTCCGCACCGCTTGGCTGGCGCACTTTATAGGTGAAGCGGCAAACTGTTACAACAAATAAAATAACATAAAATTTATTTGCGTAAACACATTTCACTTTTCCGCTTGCTTAAGACTATGAACCTTTATTTTAAGGACCGCCCGGTTTTCTTTCGTGTCCAGCACTTTATTCCTCACTGACTCTGAAGCATGTTTATAACCCTTTCAGCTATATTTTCGTTCATATTTATTATTACATTTCTCACCCTCTTTTGAATTTCTTCAATAATTTCATTCTGGTTGCCATATACATTTTTCAAATGACCTCAAAGGAATGTGTCTAAAGGTGTGATGTCTGGACTATTTGCAGGCCAATGAATTATTGTTCCATCTCTACCGATCCATTTGATATACTGATGATTTAAGAAATTGTTAACCTCACGTATATTATGCGATTATGCATCGTCCTATTGCCATATAATAGATGTGCGTTGTTCAATTCGTCGAATATAACTTTGATTTATTTTTCTAAAAGATTAAGATAGCGTCTTTCTCGGGGGGAATTCATTAGAATGCCCCCCCGAGAAATAATGGTCCTAAAATTTTATTGTGTAATATTCCATACCAAGTGTGGAATGAATTAGAATTTTGGAAGGCAATCTCTTCGACAAAAAAGAAATTTTCCTCTAACCAAACAAGAACAATTCGTCTACTAAACATTCTCGAAGACGAGAAATTTGAATCGTCCGTCCAAACGATAGTACGAAATAAATTATAAATTTGTGACAAAAATCTCATTTCTATTGAGCGACGTTAAGCTTTTAAACTGGCGTATTTTTATATTGTGTATACCTAAAATACTACCGTTCTTCAAACTATTTCATTAGTCAATACTTTATTTCTTCTTCCATATGCTAAATGCTGCACACAGTCGGGAATTAAAACTCTTCGAAATATAACAAAATCGCTAAGTCTCTTTTCACTCCTTTTTTATTACTTGACATCCTTCGTTTTTTCTAGTCATCTATTTGTTTTTATTATAATACTTAATAATAAACCCCTTTGTCATTCTTCACTGCTTTCTTCATATCGCCTTTGACTTGGCCTACTTTAACTGAAGTACCCAAAACTGAGAAAAGTAATAGGTACCTTGTTTGCAAACTGGACAAACATATCTAGTTGAAACAAATTTTAAATGTATTTCAAAAACGACTGTAAAACCGCATAAATATGTTATACAAAAAAGAATCTACAGTTTTTAGTAAAATACAAAAGTGGGATAAAAACCATACCATCCAATTCAACATAAGGAAGAAAATCCACCTGTTATACTATATCTTCTTAATTCGATGCTAACTTATCAAGGGGTATCCATCAGGACCTGATGCGTGGAAAGGATAATCTTCCTTTTCCCTTTTGCAGACTGACAAGATACCAAAGTAGACTAGAATACTTATCTGTTAAACTGTTTAATTTTGAATATAAAAGTACTTCCACTACCATCAGGCAAAAGTATGACTAAAATATTTTTCAATTATAATTTTTGCAGAACTTAGGAATTCCTAAAACTGTAAAACCTTAATATGGTACATTTTCTTCTTTCTGACAAATAATAGAATATTTTTGATGGACTTTACTGTACTATGATGTTTCAGGGAATCCGTATTGGTCATCGTCTGGCATGCCGACATGATGTGGTGTAACTGTTCTGCATCTGGGTTATCTATTATTATTGTAAAAACTTTCTACAAGTGTTCAGTATTACAGCTCTTTGAATAGTATTACAGTCAGCGCAGTCAAAGTTAAGAAACTTCCGGTCCCCATTCAGGTCTATTGGGACAATAACTGTGGCAGATATGACTAGAGGGACAATGTAGACATTTTTTAATCCTCATATTCTAGTAATTTCATATTATATATATTCATGTATAAGTTAGTATATTTTTGGACCTACTTTTAAATTGTATTTCTAATATTGTGGGTGTTTAGTACAGCGATATTAATTATGTACGCATTTTTTTTAGTAATAATATATCAGGTCGTGTTGCTACAAATGTTGGTGGTATCAGTTAAATTTGTGCGGCCGTAGTATAATTTGACGTTGTCATTTTCACTGATTGGTTTTGGTTTATATTTCTAATATGGTAGGGCATCATCTTCAAGTCCATACTTGCTAGCCAAACTCCAGTGCATTATGTTAGCTATTTGGTTATGTTGATGTGTGTATTCATTTGAGATACAGGCGAACAAGAATGAATGAAATGTTGAATTTCTTCAATTTTTTCATAACATTTCCTATATCCTTTAATATATGTTTGCGATAATTCCTTGTGCTAATGACTTGATCCTGTATTGCAAGCATGAATCCTGTTGTTTCGCCAAACAGCTCTCTTCTAGTGAGCCAGGCGTTCGAGGCAGTTTTGTCGACATGACTATCTAGGTCATAGGATGTCTTCCGCCAAGATTCCTGATTTCTCATGTATTTATTTTGTTCTCTGTCCTACCTGATAGTGTAGATTGAGAGGAGTGAATTCCATATCAGTATCACAGTATTACAGACTACTTCGTGTAGGTCTGACTCACGTCTTCGGCTGTTGAATTTTTAATTAGTTTGTTGTTGGAATGTCTAATATTCCAGACCCCTTACGATCTTTGGTAGAGTAAACTTTATTGTACTGGAGTTTTTGTGATGCATATAGTGTTTAGCCATTTCTATTGTTTCAATTCACTGTAAGTTAGAGGTAGAATGGCATATGTATTAATAGCTTTCACGAAGTTTTTAGCATTAAGTTTTGTTTTAAGTATGCTATATATTCTGTTGGAGAATTCTCTCGTCAGTCGTTTTTTTGATGAGTGTGCGGTCCTCTTCGTTATGATTACAACATTCCTAGGTACTCATACATGTAGCATTTTTGCATTGCTGCAGTGATTTGTCCGTTTTCTGTTTAGAAGTCATTGAGTTATCCTGAAACTTTCTTGAGATTTGTTAGTCTGCACTTATCAAAACCAAACTCCATTCTGATATCATTGGCAAAGTTTTCTTATAGATCTTCAGGTCATTCATTTATTAAATGCGAAATAGTCCTGATGCGTTCAGAACTCTTTAGATCGAAGCCACATTTCGATGCATTAAGACAGTTTGAGAGGGAGTTTATTATTATTACTGTTGTTGTTATTATTGTTATTATTATTACTATTTTTATTTAGTAGGTGCAGATTTTCGTATAGTCCGTGGTTACACGACGTTGGGGTTATAACTGGCTACGTTGATTTTAATATCGATAGGCAACCTGTTAGTTGGAGATTCTAGTTTGATGCGCAGCTTGACTAATCTGACAGTAGAACATAGAGCAGTCCCAAAATACCAGATTTCTGTATGAGGTAAGTAAGACTTAGTGCATAATTTTTTCAGGTTGTTCATTCCCCCAAGTGTCCGATTAATAATGGGATAAAGACTATTTTGTAAGCTAGGTAAGTTTCTCTTAGACAAAATATTAGATCTTTATATTTTTCTAAATTTTCTCTTTCCTATATTGCCATGTTGGTCTCTGTTGGGCAGAAGAATTCAATATTATATAAGATTTTTTCTTGTAAAACTCAATTTTTCTTTGCATGACGAAGAGAACATTCCAGTAGATTTTGCACTGCTCTTTGCTTGTCATTTCAACTTTTTCAAATGATTTGCATTTTTTTTGTAAGTGCTTATTGAGATCTAATGATTTGTTGTTTTTCAGATGATTCTTCAAGATAACACTTTTGAACCCTATTTGTACACCAATAATTTCGTAATCGCTAATTATAGAAATAGTTGTAAGCATTTTAAAAATGTTCAAGTTATTTGATATTATGTAATCAATAGTGTTGCTGCTTTTCGTTAACTAGGGCTTTATATTTGATATAATTTTTGACACATAGAACGCTTCCACCAGTTTATCTACTACTTGAATGATACAATTGATTTATATCCATCAATCCCAAACTCAAAAACCTCAATGCCTCTTGTGACATGCGACTCATTTCTACACAAAACCAATGGTTTATAATTATCGTGCAGGAATCGACTAATTCTTTTTTTCAAATATGATATGTAATTTTATTTTGGCAAGCTGCATCCAAACCAAAATTGTATCAATTTATTTTGTATATCACGCTTGATTTTCGTGCAAACTTTAAAGTCCATTGGATAAGCATTTTTTTGATACAGGTCTTTTAAACATTTTGCACAACATATTACGCTTGTTACTTTCGTCGTAAAAGGGAAGTATTATAATCGTGAAAAAATTACTCTCCGAGATTTTTTCAGATCTTCACGTTTCAGGGTCCCTAGATGACGACAAACATGTTTTTTCAATAACGTCGGTCTGTCTGTCTGTCTGTTCGCGGCGTAGCTAAAAAAACTACTTACCCGATTGACTTCAAATATTGGTCAAAAATTAGGGGTCATGTAGGGATAACCTGGTAACATTTTGGCAAAAATCGAATACGTCGAAACAAAATGGCGGCTTAGCGAAATGTAAAAAAAATTATTATTAAAAAACTACTTACCCAATTTATCTCAAATTTTGCAGAAATATCATGTATAATGTGAGAATCAGCTGGTAATATTTTGGTACGAATCCAAGATGACGGAACAAAATAGCGGCCTAATAAAATATTTAAAAATTCAGCCTGAAAAAACTGTTTAATTGTTTGATTTCAAATTGTGTGCCATAACTAATTGTAGTATATGGATCAACTAGTAAAAAAGTGGTACTAATTTTAGATGGCCGATCAAAATGGCGACCAAATAAAATGTTTGTAATCGTGAAAAAGTCACCCTCTCATTTTTACATATCCTTACGTTTTAGCGTCGCTAGACGCGAAAATATATGTTTTTTCAACTCCATCGGCCCGTCTGTCGGTCTTTCTGTCTCTCTGTCTATCTGTCAGTTCACGGTATAATTTAAAGATTACTTACACGGTTGACTTCAAATTCTGGTCAAAAATTAAGGGTCATATGGGGATGGCCTGGTAAGATTTTGGTAGAGATCCAATATGGCGAAACAAAATAGCGGCTTAATGAAATGTTAACAAAATTATTAAAAAACTACTCATCCAATTTATCTGAAATTTTACAAAATCCGTCAAGTATTATGTTGGAATCAACTGGTAGCATTTTGGTGCGAATCTAAGATGGATTTTAAATATTTAAAAATTCAGCCTGAAAAACTACTTTACTACAAATAAAATTTTTGTAATCGTAAAAAATTCAGCCTCTCGGGTTTTATACATCTAATATCTTCACGTTTTAGCCTCCCTAGATGCCAAAAAACATGTTTTATCAATTCCGTCCGTCCGTCTGTCGGACTACTTATCAGATTGACAAATTTTGACCAAAAATTGAGGGTCATATGGGGATGACCCATATTATCAGTCTTTAGCTACTGCGTTGGTCCGCATATATTTCCTAGATACTAAGTTTATAAATGTTTTTCGATAAATCTCTTGTTGATACGATACAGTGGTGTATTATTTGATGTTAGGGTCCAGTATAAAAACAAATCTAGATTTAAATAGTCGACATTTCGCCACCTTATTGTTGCATTCTTAGGACTTATATATAGATTCTATATCCTGCATGAACCCCATATTGTCAGTCTTTACCAACTCCCGCAGATATTTCCCAGATATTATGTTTCTATAGTTTTCGTTAACGATCCTCTGATATTATGATAGAGTGGTGTTTTATTTGGGGTTAAGGTCCAGTAAAGAAACAAAAGGCTTTTTTAAATTGTCAACGTTTTGCAACTTTATTGTTGAATCCTCAGGACACATATAGATTCTATATCTCGCATGAAACCCATGTTATCTGTCTTTACCTACTCCGTTGGTTCGCAGATATTTCTCAGATAGTAAGTTTCTAAATGGTTTTCGTTGGCGATCTTCTTATTGTTAGAGTGATGTATTATTTGGGGTTAGGAAATATCTGCAGACCAACGCAGTAGGCAAAGACTGATAATATGGGTTTCAATTTAAGATGGCGAAACAAAATGAGGGTCAAATAAAATTTTTAAAAAACGTAAAAAATCTTGTTCAATTGACTAAATCTTGCAGAAAAATTAGATGTGAAAATGGGATAAACTGACACGAATTCAATATGACATATCAAAATGGCAGTATGTGTCAATGTAAGAACTACTTTTGAGTTTATTTTAAATTATGCCCAAAGGTTAAGTGTGGTATAGGTAGAAAGAAAATGGTAAAATATTGGTAGGAATCCAATATGATAGAACAAATAAAAATGTAAAGACATTATATGTAACACACACACATATACATATATATATATATATATATATATATATATATATATATATATATATATATATATGATTATGTACTAGAAATTTACCGATTTTTTTTTGTGGAAAGTTTAAAGTCAGTAGTATTTAATGAATTACCTGCAAATTTTAAAAAGCATTCGGTATAGTATTTTGATATTGATTTTTTAGGCTTTTTTCAAACACTACCAAAACATAAGCGCACTTACATATTTGACCATTATATTGTGAAATGTTAACTCGATTTAAATTGCTACGAATTTTTAATCTGATAATTAGTCAGGATAAACTTTTCATTTCCACTGGTCTATAGTTAAGCCTCGTATTTAAAACCCTAACGACATCGAGAACAGGAATATCTCGGATAGCTTTATTCTTTCTACAGCGTACAAAACGGGACGACGTTTTAAGATATAAGCAGGAAAGTTTTCGAGTGTAACTGGTGGAGGAAAAACTCGAATTTTATTCCGGGCACGTAAATCAGACATTTTCAGACATTTAGAATTAGGGCCCGAATCCGAGAGACGTCAGACAGCATGCGATATATTCGAAAAATGCAAACACTGCACATTATCCTCGCTGATCCTGTGGTTGGCGTGCAGGAACACGTACTTTTTATTAACATGGCTAAACCCCAAAAAGAGCGAATAGACGAGCATCGTAATCCGGACACAAGATTACACCTATGTTTAAAGTAGTTGCTTAGTACTTTTTCGTTGGCTTTAGTTGCCTAATAATACAAATAATCATTAAGTTTTCTGTCACGAACATACATTTTCATGAATTAAAATGTAAGTATATTATTGCAAATAAATGTATCTATAGTTGTAGAGTTATATCGTGTATTTTTCAGATACGTGCTAAAACTTGGTCATTTGTGGTAATTTTTAAAAAAGTTCAAAAGTATGCCTAAAAGGTTGTTTTTTTATTAAGCTTTCAATTGATACCAAAAAAGTAAACCTGTTAAATATAGAGGTAAATGACAATTGAATAATTTTTGCAGTCATTTTTCATATCAGTCACTTCAGTTGTTTTTAAAAATGCTCGGTCATTTACGAAAGTGTCTCGGTCATTTAAGGTCACTTATACGGTCAGTTTTGGTCCATACCCAAGAAATGTGATTAATTTTAAAAATGTACCTAAAATTATTTATGTATCACTGGTTGGACTATAATTTATAACTTCCATTTAGTTCAGCAATAAAAGTAATTACATTTTTAAATGTGGTATTCTGAATTTTTATGTTTATTGTGCGAGTTGTTCTTATTTCGAGAGCTCAGAGACTTCTCTATTCGGACGCGAGAAAGAAAGCTGCGATAATGCCAAATGTGATTTTGGCCACCCTTCAGCAAAACTGTTCTTTTCAGAATGACAGTAGTGAACGGATGTACACCTTGTTGTATTTCTATGTTTATTGGTGAGTTTCTATTTTATTTTTGTTGATTCTTTTCTAAGTGTATCGTGGGGTCTCTTGAAACAAGTCATCGTCGCAGGATCCCCTGCATGTTTGTAGATATCCTTGGGTTTTTATTGGGGTAGTTATTCACAACTACGGTATTGTTTCCTTTATCTGCTGAAAGAATTGCGTTGTTCTTATTTTCATTTAGCATATTAGCATTTAAATTTTCTCAGGTGGTCTACTTGACCTTAAAATTCATGCCACTTTTTGTCGGATTTCTTATTCCGGCATATTGGACTTTTATTAAAATATTACCAGGTTATCTCCACATGACCCTTAATTTTTGATGAATTTCAAGTCACTCTGACAAGTAGTTTTTAAGCTATGTCGTGAACTGAGAGAGGGACAGACAAACCGATAGGCGGACCAACAAAGCTGATAAAACAATACTTTCTGGCATCTAAGGCCGCAAAAACGTGAAGATATGTAAAAACACTTTATTTAGCAGCCATTTTGTTCCGTCATCTTGAAATAGTACCTCAGAATTACTAGTTCATCTATACCGGGTGTCAACGATATCGTTTTACACGATGCCATTCAATTGCTTTTTAGGTTAGGATTTTTTTATTTGGGTTAACGAAATATGGTATTAAGACACATATTTTTCATGAAAAAACAATTGAATATTACTGCCAGTTTTTCCGATATCAGAACCAAGTTAAGAATTTCAAATGGAACCCTGTATATTATTTTACATAGTTTGATAGAGCTTAGATTTACCTTTTCAACGACATATCACACGTTATATTTTTTTCAAAATGGCGGACCAGGAAGCGCTTTTTCAAAATTCAATATGGCGGTCGTTTCCCGATACCGATGAAATTTTTGTTTAACAAATCATTAAAATTTCAAATGGATTTTAATCAAATTTAAAATCAAATTTTTAATTTATCAAAAAATGGGATAAGTTTAATTTTTTCTCTAAAATGTGAACTTTTTCTTAAATTTTCTCAAAGATTTTAAATAGAAAGGTGTATTTATTAAATATTAGTATTGAAGTATATCTTATTAGCTACACGAAACCGCATAACAAGCCGTATTTTTGCTTTTTGTTTCAGAAAAAATTGACAAAACCTTGCCGATATACAATTTTCCTAATACATAACATGAAACAAACACACACATATTATTAATCAGAAAATCCTGGAATATTTTTTATTGTTTATTGATAAGTAGTATTAATTTTATTTTACCGGTAGATACGGTGCAGTAACATGAAAGATGACTTAACTAAGATAAGTAGGCCTTGGAAACAATTGCATAGGGATGCCATTAGAATTTTCATTAGATTTAACCAGAAACGTCAAAAATACTGTTTTGTATCGACATTTCTGATAACTTTCGTTACATTTTTACACTGAGAAGTGGTTCTAGTTAGTTTTAAAAATAAATATTATGGTTTATTCAAGAGAACATCAAATTGACATGCTCCTTATTTATGGGGAATGTCGCAAAAATTCAAGGGACACAGAGAGATTATACCAGGAACGCTTTCCGAATCGTGACGCTCCTTCACATGCATATTATCCTTGGCTAGTACAACATTTAAAAAATGAAAATAATGGTGGTGTCCCTGCTAATGGCAATGATGGTTTCGTAGTAAGCGAAGAAGTGGAAACAAACATTTTAGCGTACATCGAGTATGACCGTACAGCTTCCCTTCGTGAATTAGGCAAACAGTGCAATACGTCCCATGAAAGCGCCAGAAAAATTTTAAAGAAATACGGGTTTAAATCGTTTAAGTATCAAATTCACCAGCACCTATTTGAAAATGACTTGCAAAGACGACTTATTTATTGCAATTGGTTTTTAGCTAATTATAGAATAAGTCCTGTGTTTCATCATAAGATTATTTTTTCGGACGAATCAAGGTTTACTAATCTAGGGATGTTTAATAGAAATAATTTTCGTTGTTGGGCAAAGGAAAATCAAAGATTAGTAAGAGAAGGTGCCTTCCAGGAACGTTTTGGAGTTAATGTTTGGTTAGGCGTTGTAGGACTAAGCGTTATTGGTCCAATATTATTCCATCAGCCTTTAACTGGCGAGATGTATTTGGACTTTCTCGAAAATGAAATTGAACATTTTATAAATAATTTGCAGCAAAATGATGATTTAGTTTACCAACAAGATGGCGCCCCTGCTCATAATTCAAGAATTGTTGCAAATTACTTGAATGAACGATTTGGTGAGAACTGGTTGGGAACCAATGGACCAATTCGATGGCCAGCGAGGTCGCCTGACCTAACCCCGCTTGATTTTTCTATATGGGGTCATCTGAAAGAAAAAGTGTATGCAACTCCTGTAATATCGTTGGAAATGTTAGAAAATAGAATAAGACGAGCCGTTGAGAGTATCTCAGAACAGCATTTACGAAACCTGCTCGCGGAAAATGTTGAGAGAGATACACTATGCCAAGAACAAGGCGGACAGCGCATAGAACATTTAATTGAGTGACTTTTGTATTAATTGTGAAAGTTTGATTTTAAATTAGCATTAAACCCAATAAACACCCCCATATTTGTTTATTATTTCTACCTATAATTCAAAAATATCTTCGGTGTTAGAAAATGGCCGCCATATTGAATTTTGAACAAAAGCTTCCTGGTCCTCCATTTCGAAAAAAAATCAACTTGTGATATGTCAATGTAAAGGGAATTCTAAGTTCTATCAAACTGTGTGAAAAAATATAAAGGGTTCTTTTTAAACTTCTTGACTTAGGTCTAGGTATTTCCGGAAAAACCGAAAGCCTACCGGTAAAATAAAATTAATACTACTTGTGAATTTTTCTCGATTTCCTAAAATAAGACAGCAAAAATCATAAAATGTCAAAATAATACAAAATTGCTTATCAATAAAAAATATTCCGAAATTTACTGATTAATAATGTGTGTGTGGGTGTGTGTGTTTCATGTTATGTATTACGAAAAATGTATATCGGCAGAGTTTCGTCAATTTTTTCTCAAACAAAAAGCAAAAATACGGTTTGTTATGCGGTTTTGTTTTTGTTTTTTGTTTTTCTCAGTGTAAAAATGTAACGAAAGTTATCAGAAATGTCGATACAAAACAGTACTTTTGACGTTTCTGGTTAAATCTAATGAAAATTATAATGGCATCCCTATGCAATTGTTTCCAAGACCTACTTATCTTAGTTAAGTCATCTTTCATGTTACTGCACCGTATCTACTGGTAAAATAAAATTAATACTACTTGTGATTTTTTCTCGCTTTCCTAAAATAAGACAACAGTCACAAAATGTCAAAATAATACAAAATTACTTATCAATAAACAATAAAAAATATTCCAGGATTTTCTGATTAATAATATGTGTGTGTTTGTTTCATGTTATGTATTAGGAAAAATGTGTATCGGCAAGGTTTTGTCAATTTTTTCTGAAACAAAAAGCAAAAATACAGCTTGTTATGCGGTTTGGTGTAGCTAATAAGATTACTTTAATACTAATATTTAATAAATACAACTTTCTATTTAAAATCTTTGAGAAAATTTAAGAAAAAGTTCACATTTTAAAGAAAAAATTAAACTTATTCCATTTTGTGATAAATTAAAAATTTGATTTTAAATTTGATTAAAATCCATTGAAAACCCCATTTTGTTTAATATTTTAATAATTTGTTAAACAAAATTTCATCGGTATCGGGAAACGATCGCCTTATTGAATTTTGAAAAAAAGCTTCCTGGTCCGCCATTTTGAAAAAAAAAATATAACTTGTGATATGTCATTGAAAAGGTAATTCTAAGCTCTATCAAACTATGTAAAATAATATACAGGGTTCCATTTGAAATTCTCAACTTGGTTCTGATATCGGAAAAACTGGCAGTAATATTCAATTGTTTTTTCATGAAAAATATGTGTCTTAATACCATATTTCGTTAACCCAAATATAAATATCCTAACCTAAAAAGCAAATGAATGGCATCGTGTAAAACGATATCGTTGACACCCGGTATACCACAACTATTTTTGGTATTTTTGTCACACAATTTGAAATCAGTTCTTTAAATAGTTTTTCAGGCTAAATTTTTAAATATTTTTCTAAACCGCCATTTTCTTTCAATTCGTACCAAAATTTTATCAGTTGATTGCTACAAAATACTTTTTGTGTAAAATTTAAGATAAATTGGATAAGTAGTTTCTTAGTAATATTTTTTTAACATTTCACTAGGTCGTCATTTTGTTTTGCCATATTGGATTTTTACCAAAATGTTATCTCCCTATATTCATAGGACCCTTAATTTTTGACCAACATTTGAAGTTAATCGGATAAGCAGTTTTTTTAGCTATGTCGCCAAGAGATAGACCGACAGACATATATATATATATATATATATATATATATATATATATATATATATATATATATATCTGGCTCCGGGGATTTCCGGCTGCTAACCCATAGGTAGAATAACAATACACATAGCACCATAATTAATAAAAACACATTTTCACGCATTTATAATTATCTTGTGGTCAGTCTGATCTTCTCATCTGGCTTTAAAGATTTTTTCCTGGGGACATGTAAAATTTAAATTTATGGTTTTGAGAAGAAACGGATTAAAGTTTCATTCAAGAAAGGGTTGTGTTCAAGATAGTGACTAATATCTTTATTCTGCTTACTCATTTTTATTTTATAAATGTTTTAGTATTACAAATTTAAATATCGCAACTAAACTGTCTGAAAGGCATGCGTTCATATCTTGCTTTTGACGTCATAAACTTTATCATATCAGGAACGTATTTTCTTTTTAAAGTTAAGCCGAGATTCTTAAGGTCATTTATAACTCCGCATAAAATATATAGAAATGCTGCACTGCAACCCCAGATATAATAAAGCCGCTTTTGTAAGGGATGAAAATGGCTCCTAGTCAGCCGGTTCATTACCAACTTTATTGGAGAAAATGCATAATATTATATCGAACTATTCGGGAGTTTATTTTCGCATTTGTCCAATTTCAACAGGAGTTACCGTAATAGTGAAAACAAAGGCACGGATAATGTAATAATAACTAATAATAAATAATGCCTACATTACCTACTTATATTCTTTTGATTAATCAAACAAACAAACAAACAAACAAAAGTATGCTTTATTGCCGCAGAAAAATTTTACAATTTTATGGACAAAGCAAAATATACCTAAAAATAAGACATATCAAAACATTAATCGAAAATAATTTCGACAGGTCAGTGCTTTTTCTTTAAAAATGTAAATTATCAATTTACCAAATCGTAAAACACACGTTAGAATATAACATAACATTGCAAACAGTAAATGAATCATGATAACCTTATAAAAGTAAACAAACACACATGTACGAGGTGAATAATTTCGATGACATTGAAATCAAAATTGCAACTATGCGACCTTAAACTCTATGTTATTATAGTTATACAAATAATTGTGATGTTAAACAGAAGGTATATTGAACTAGTGTAGAATGTACTATACAAAAAGAATTAAATTGTTTTTAATCCAATACCTAACAAAAATAATTAAGTTTTAAGTGAATGTTCGACAGTTCTTTTCCCTATATAATGATTTACAAAATTCTATGCTACGAGTTAGGACATGACTCACAAAAGATTTAAGTAAACAAGCGAGTTTAGTGACAATTTAAAGAGACTTACTCACTGAAAAAAAAAATCATTAACGCTGTAAAATGGTCTCTCAATGAGGTATGCTTTGGTGTTTTTTCGAAATTGTGCAAGCATAGGGATAGATTTTAAATGTACTGGCAGATTGTTGTAAAGTTTTATGGCGTTGTAAATAATTGATTTTTTTATTAATTCTGTGGAAGGAATGGGAAGATAAATATCATGCCTAGAGTTTCTGGTAGGGTATACATGTTGTGGCCTTTCTGGGAGGGTGTTTATATGTTTTCTCAGCAAACATACCGTTTCCAAAATAAATAATGCAGGAAGTGTTAATATTTCATGTTTTTTGAAATAGTATTGGCAGTGAGCTCTATTATTTAGACCAAACAAATAACGAATGGCTCTCTTTTGAAGCATAAAAATACTACGAAATTGCTCGGTGGTACAGCAGCCCCAAAAGGGAAGGCCATAGCGGAGGTGGGATTCAAATAAAGAGAAATAAGTAAGTCTGGCAGAAGGAACGTCTAGTTCTTTTGAAACTGATCGAATGGCGAAGCAGGCGGTAGAAAGTTTTTTAGTTAAGGTGTCAATATGATTAGACCATTTTAGGTTGCTATTTATATTTAAACCCAGGAATTTAACCGACTCTACGTATTCAATATTGCTGTTATGTACCTGAAGTGGTTGTAAAGTTCCCTTATAAGATAACGCCACCGTTTTATCGACGTTAAAACAAAGCATATTGGAATCGGACCAAGCCTTAATTGTAACCAAGTCTTTGGAGATACTAGAGTGTAAAGACGTTGTATCAAAATCACTCCATGTTATGCTTGTGTCATCAGCAAAAAGGGAGATTCTTCCATTAATTTTAAGGTTCGTGATATCATTAATGTATAACAAAAAAAGAATAGGTCCCAAGACTGAACCTTGAGGGACTCCACTTGTAATCAACTTACAATCAGAATCGGAACCATTAGCCCTTACAAGTTGTTGCCTTTTTCCAAGATAAGTTTTGAACCAATTTAAAGAAGTACCACGAATTCCATAAAAATTTAGTTTGTTTATCAGAATTTCATGACCAGCACAATCAAAGGCTTTCGCATAGTCACAAAAAACTGAGGCAGTTGGGTGGTTGTTATTGAGAGATAAGTAGACGCCTCTAAGCAACGTGAACATGGCGTCATTGGTGCACTTGTTGGGTAGAAATCCGAACTGCTCCGGGGATATTATCTGATGTTTCAGGAGAAATGGCATAAGACGGTTCTTCAGTAGCCTTTCGATGATTTTTGATAGCACTGGTAGTAGTGCAATTGGGCGATAATTGCAAGAGTTAGTTTTTTCGCCGCCTTTATGAAGTGGAATAATTATAGCTGTTTTAAGGCAATCAGGGAATACACCTTTTATAAAGGACTCATTTATTAATGTTGTAAGGGCCTCTATGACTGGGAGTGGCAAGTTCAGGAATATTCTAATTGATAGGCCATCAGTGCTACACGAAGATTTACTTTTGATATTATGTATTACCTTCAATAGTTCAGTGTTGCTAACGGGACTTAAGAAAAAGCTATCAGCTAAATTTTTTGAAGGAGGGAGAAACGAAAGAGGGTCCAAACTTGGCGAGATACTAGAGGTAACATTTTTGCTTACATTAATAAAATAATCATTTAGATCATTAGCCCCTGGCAAGATCTGAGTCACAGGGTTTGATTTGTTTCTGAGGTTATTGATGATGGACCAGGTTTCTTTTGAAACGTTATTAGAGTTTGTTAGACGTTTTCGGTAGTGTAATTTTTTTGCTGACTTAATAAGAGTAGTGTAGATCCTCCTATAATTAGAGATATAGTCGAGAATAAGAAAGGAGTCGGTGAATTTTTTTATATATGAGAGCGAGCGCATATTTTTAGCAGAAATTCGTATTCCTTTCGTGGTCCACGGTTTATGCCACTTAGGTTTGATATTCTTAAGCGGGAAGACCTTGTTAAAAGCACTTAAAGTTTTATTTAAAAAAGTTCTGAAGTTTGTGTTGACATTATCAGATTCAAAATTCCAATTGGTGTTAAAGTAAATATTATGAAATACTGAGAAATTTGCGGCCGAGAAAATTCTGCCCCGATGGCGAGATCTTTTTAAGGGCCTAATAGGTAAACTAAACCTGGAAATTACCGCCTCGTGATCGGAAAGACCTGAGTTATAGACCTGTGATTGCACCTCTGATGGAGAAAAATCAGACGCCATGTAATCGATGATAGAAGAAGAGTTTTTTGAAATTCTAGTTGGCGAGGATACATGCATTGAAAGACCGAAAGAGTCGAATATAGAAATTAGATATTTCTGAATGGCACAAACAGTAGCATAGTCAATATTAAAGTCCCCGCATAGAATTTTTTTACCTTTAATCGGTAGGCTGTCTAGCAAACTTACCAGGCTATTTAAAAATGATTGTACATCAGAGTTTGGTGATCTATAAATACAAATTACATAAAGATCAAGGTTTTGATTATATACTATAGAGAATTCAAAAGAGTTATCCGCTAACAAATGATCATATTTAGATACCGACATGAAATCTCCATTTAGGGATAGAATCAGTGTTCCCCCATGAGCTGAGTTTTTTCTGTCATATCTAGCTACTGTGGTATACCTCTCAATATAAAAGGGTTCGTTTAGATTCAGCCAGTGCTCAGTAATTGCAACAAGTTGGGGGAACTCCAATTCTTCCAGAAATAGGTACAACTCGTCAGTTTTATTTCTTAGAGAAGCAATATTAATTAGAACCATATTAAGACTAGTAACAACAGGAAGTTTTGAGGAATCTAGTTCCTCAGGACACGTCGTGTTTTCTAAAAATTTTTTTTGGGAGAATTGCTGGTAAAATAGTTTTTATGGCATTCTCTGGTCCTCTGAAGATGAATCGATCTCTCCGAAGATATGTAGGATCCATAGGCTGCAAGATCCGCTTCCACTTCTGCTGCGTTAAATCCGTAAGCAGCATGAAAAGATTAATTAGGGATACTTATTACTCACACCATGAGTCCCGTCTACAATCAATCATGTAACTTACTTTCTGGAATTTTTCTCATTAGAGCTATTTCAAGTATTTCTAGAATCGGGTCCCAAAAACTGAAAAATATCTAGTGTGTCATGACCGTCACTCAAAAGCAACACCATCATTGTTGTTGTTATATCTGTCATAGTTTAAAATTCAACATTGGTATTTTGGTATTGTTATCAATTTTTATTTTCTTTAAACGATTCTTTTTTTGCAATAATTAGTTTAAGCAAAAATTTTAGGTGATCATGAAGAGTTAACTGGCACGCTTCTGGATATTACAGAAGCCGCGAAAACCATCAAAATCAGACTTCTGCACGCAAAATTCAGAAAAAGAATATGAAATGGTATACAAAAGTTTCATAGATTGGCGCACCAAGAAAAATATTAGTTACTTTTCAGAAAACGTGCTTCCGAATTAGCAGAGAAATCTAAAGCATCTTCATTTGTGAACATTATTCAATGTTTGAAAGTAGGTACCTTAACGTTTAATCAAAGTTGAAACGTTTAGTTGTTTAGCAGTTGAAAAAGCATAGTATTTAACTCGCATGTAATGGTTAAAACTCTTATTTTGTCCATGTTGCAATTTTCGTTCTCCTGAGAGCAACTACCATTACCTGCTAAAATACCTAATATTTACTATTTCTCAAACATGTGTGCTTCTATTTCTACAGGGTGTTAGGGGTTTGACTACAAATACTTTTACAGGTGATAGTATGGACGAGTTTGAACAAACCATTCCTATATACCGTCGGTCAATTCTAAGTAGTTTTCGAGACATTTTAAAATGTTTAATTTTGGTGAAGGTTTCGGATAGATTCTAACACGTCAACGGAGCTATGTTGTACACAATTTCGTCTTTAAATATTTGTGGTGAAACACCTAACAGCCTGTATTATGGAAAAGAAGGAGTCCATAAATAAATATTGTAATAGGGAACTTGCAAAAAATTGCCAAAAACGCGCGTAATTCAATATAAGTTCTAAGAATTGCTTATCTTTAAAAAAACACAGCCCTTCTTTTTTTAACGGCGTATTCGTGTTTTAGTCATTGGATGCATTTTACGACATGTTGTTATTCTTAAATAATAATACTGGTTATTTTGAAGTGGATGTTGGTTCACACTTAAAACCTTAGGAGAACACGAAGCCTATGCTTGTGCCTTAGAAGAGCAGAACTGATTTGGTTAATATAGTTTCGAAGAATCACAGCCATCCATAGACTGAATTTAGTTTAAACGAAATTATTCCATTACTCTGGCCAAAATTAAAACATCAAAATTATAACTTAAAACTTTAATGTAAATAGTAAAAGTAAAAATGTTTATAAAAAAATATGTATAGAACTCAACAAAAGAAACACTGTTCCTGTTACTACTTAAACTAGGTCTTTGTAAGACTTCTCTTACTTTGCTTGATGTGACAGCAGTTATCACAAACAACTTTGACAACAAAAAACACCTTATTGTCTAAATCCTACAACTTAACATCCAATGAAAATAACAAACAACAATCTGAAGACTAAAAAACTGCTTATAAGTGCGTTGCACAGTCTCCCGCACGCAAACTAACTTTCTTCGACAAAAACTTCCGAGAATTGATCAATAATATATAGAGCGGAGAATTAATTAAACCGAGATACCTTCAAGAACAAGAACAGAGACTTATAAAAATTGTAACTTAGCGAGTTACTTTAGGGCAGAAAGCGACTGCAGCGCGTTAATTCATACTACATCTTCGACTTGACTGACCAGTTATTATATCGTGTGAAACACCGAAAAATTCGACGGTTTGCTGGGCTTGACTGTGGTGACACAGATATTGCCGATTTGAGAGGGTAAAACATAAAAATGCAATATCCAACTTACACAAAACTGTGAGAAATAAAAATAGAAATATGTGTTATGAACTTTTCACAACAAATACTACGATCTTGAAGACATTTTTTTGTGAATATAGAGTGTTTGAAGTACGTTACCTAAGAGGCTTATTCGATATTATTCTTTTAATAAGAAATTGACGAACTAGGTTTATGTAGATTTATGAAGAATTATTGTAAGTATATTAACTGTCTCTTGAATTTCACTTTTCGTTTAAGCAGAGACCATACCAGCTTAAACTTTTTTATTGCAACTTTTTTAAAATAAATAAAAATAACTTTTTTCTCGTTCATGTGTCAGTTTATTTGTAGGGTTGAAATGTTGTAATGAATTTTTCGCCCTTATTTACTTAATCGATTAACTTCGAATTTAGCATGCGTTTACAATTGGCGTGCCAATACAATCTGACACTTTTGTTATTAAAAAAATAAGATGGTGGCTCCAATATGGTGGACAAGTATAGTTACTTGTGGTCCGATTTGCCTGAAAATCAGTATCTGGGTATACTCAAGAAAGAAAATTATAAATTTTTAACGAATATTTTAAAACTTAAAATGGCGGCGCCAAGATGGCTGACGAATTCTGCTATTTGTGCAGATTCAACTAAACATCAATTTCTAGGCGTATTTGAGAGGGAAAATTATGAACTTTTACCCGAAATTTCAAAATTTAAGATAGCAACGCCAACACTGGTTGAATTTTGTTATCCAACATGAGTTAAATTTTAATATTTGTGCAGATCCGACTAAAAATTAGTATCTGGGGATATTTATGAGAGCAAATTATAAATTTTTAGTTATCATTTAAAAGTTTAAAACTGCAAGTTAAAAAAATTTAAAATTTCGGAAACGAATTTTGCCATTTATGTAGATTCGATTAAAAATCGGTATCTGGAAGTTTTAGCAGTGCAAAATTATGAATTTTCAATCAACATATAAAATTTCAAACCTAAAACTGCAGCGCCAACATGGCGGACGAATTTCATTTTATTTGTATAAATTCGATCAAAGATGGTTATCGGGGGGTTTTAACAAAGCAAATTTATGAGTTTTTAGTCGAAATTCCAAGATTTACGGAATCTAGTTCGGGACTTAAAAATGTAAAATAAATAGTTCAAGAACCACGCTTTTATAAAGTGAATAATATTGTGTTTTTTTCCGAAATGTATAGTGCTTTTTTAAAGTCTTGTCCAAATGCTACTGTACGCTGGTATTCTTTGATAACCATTTTTATATAGTTTTATTTATATATAAACCCACAAGGAATTAAAATATTTTGCGATTTATAAAAGTTCCTCAATATTTTCTTTTGAATCATTTCCAAATTTGGTACCTGATTTAGCCCATAAAATCTGTACGCTGTTCTACAGATATATTTTATAGAAGTATGATCAATGCCTTTAAACCTCTGATCGTCCTTCTTTTACTTTTTAGACTGGTCGATAATAGCTCCTTACTTACATGAAAAAGGTTTGTCTCTATTTTCCTCAAAACTAATAGTTTCGTTACACTTTTTACACTCTTTGTAGAGTTAAATTGTTAAATACATGCAATCATCAAAAAATAACCACAGAAAACTTTGGGATTCATTTCAGAATTTGCAACTTTTTTATAATATTTATCACACTTTTGCCTTCTGCTAATATTACCTTCCACTAATTTGTTAATAGCATATGTTAATACATTTCCATTATCGGATAAATATCCAAAACTCTGAAAAGCCTCCAAAAAAATCAGGTATAATACATTTTTTAAGCAAAATTCATATAAAAATATTCATTTATTTGGCTCTAAATCCCCAAATTTTATGTCTACAAACGTTTTATTCCGTCTTATTAAGTTATATACTAACATAAAAGTGTCTAAAGTTAATTCACCAATGTTAAAAATAGCGTTATCTGAATTTAAAAGCTGTCTAATGTCTAAAATTAGGTACACTTTTAAAAAAAAAGGCCTTGTAAAAACTTTTCAATGTAAATTAATCACACCATGGGTTAATACTTTAACTGCACCAGAAAAGCTAATCTCGACTAGCTCTGGATGGAAACTAATATAGGAATTTACCGCTCATAGCATATAACGGTCAGTTTTATTAATTAAGTCTTTCCAAGTTGAGGAGAACATTCTGTCCCAAAGATGGTTAACTACTCAGAATCATCCACGTTTTACAAATTCCTGATATTTCGGTACATTGTGAAAACAATAAGTAAATTGGAGAGGTGTAAAAAATAAATTGATTTTTTTTGAGTGCCCTTTTTTTGTGAAAAAATATCATAACTTCAAAGTAAAAGTATCGTTTTTTTGAAGCTCAAGTTTTAAAAAATCATACCTCTTTTAGATCAAAATACAAAAGTTCTAACAACACTACACAACAACTTGTTACGTGCTGGTCACGCGTTTCGCTAACCAAGTTAGCATTATCAGCAGATGATATAAACTGTTTACATATATAACAGTTTAAACGCGCGTCCAGAACGTAACAAGTTGTGGTATAGTGTGGTTAGAACTCTTGTATTTTGATCTATCTTGCACTCTAGGTTCCAGTGTTGAAACATATCTTTTTCAGTTTTTATCCGATAGGGCCTCTTTTACGTTAAGACCTCGAGCCATCGATGCAGTTTTCGTAAAAAAAAAAAGAGTTTCAACCCGTATTTCTAAATTTTAATTGTGGTCAGTGTCGTCGAAATTAAAAAAAAAAATGAAATAATTGATATTTTGCCCACAAATAATTACCATATTGGGATCTTTAGCTCTACTCTCGACAAGCAGATTTATACTTTTTTCCTCCTCGTGATTTTTGTCGTAAGGCATTTTTCAATAAAACAATTTGTTAACAAAGATACAGCGAAAAAATCGAAAAAAAAATTTAAAACAATATCTGAAAAGTTTAGTTTCTTTACACGTTTTAAACACTAAAACATTCAGCATTTTTCTCTCCTAAGTATACCCATTCAGAATTATTTTTGCTTCTGCCGAACAGGGCTGCGGTTTAACCGCTAGAGGGCGTCAAAGTTACCTTACTTTTGACTTGAAAGAATTTTAAAAAGTGTATTTGCCTAATTTTAGTCCCATTCATTTTAAACAGAATTCACAAGTTTTCTGGAAATTTCATAGGTATCGGTTAGATTTTTCAATAGTTAACAGTTAACCAGTGTAATTTTTTTGAGGCACCACCTTATCGTCCATATGTCCTGAAATGAAAAGCCCAAAATTGTTCCAATTTTAATTATTTATCCCAAGCAGTTTTTCAGATATTATGACTTAATGCAATATAGGCATTATAAAAGTACGCCCTGACGTCATACCGTAAATGAAGCTTTTTAAATGAAATTTTCATAATTATATTAATGGATAAAGACTTTCATTCCAAACTTTAAAGATATCATTTGTTTAATATATTATATAATATGTTCGAGCTATTTAAAAAATAAAGGTTATCGGTTTATGGTTCACAGTATCGTCAACAAATTTATAAAAGAATACAAAATTTTAAATCAACCCGTCAATTAAAAGTAGTTCAAAGTTAGATTATAAACTCTGAACTAGACATACAGAAAAGCGAGGTAAAACAAAACCTTATTAACACTCGAATTAGTATCTATTTGTTTGTCCCAATATTATGAAGCGCAACAAAAAATGCAAACAAGAAGCAGTTTCCTCGCTAATCCTGTGAGTGGCATGCAGGAACACGTACTTTTTAACAACATGTTGATGTCCCATAAATGAGACGAATTGCAAATACTGATGCTAAATATCATCTATTTTTGTGAAAGCTGTTACCAATTGTGAAGTCTTTATTTATTTTATGATCTGTAGAAGCATGTAACGTATAAAGTATAAACTTCGTCTCCATATTCCCAAAAATCAGAATACTGAATTTATGTTCTCTTATCTCGTGGTGTAAAAGTTTCTGAATTGCAATCAAAGAAGATCCGTAGAAAAGTCATTTAGTTTTTTAATAATTTCCAGCAGGGTTCATATTAAAAGTTATCAATTAAATCCTTGCCCGGAATTCAAGGAGCTTATATACAGTATCGTCATAAACTTAACGTATGAGTTGGAATAATGGCATTAGTCCGTCTAAACTACTGTGTAAATAAAATTATGACTATTATGATTATAGTGTTCAAAAAATTCATAATTTAAATAAATAAAATGTATGCAAGTTTGATACTCACGATGGGGATCTCAGGATCAGTAATGTGTAGAGAAGGTGGCGTTTAAAGGGTCGTGTATTTTAAAGCTTACTCGTCGACTTAGCTTTCGGGATTTTCGGAAAAAACTAAATTTGTGTGCTTTTTATTTTTAACCGATTTTTCTTGAGGTATTATAGAAACATAAATTTAACATTTTCATAGACATTTTTGTCCTCTACAAGATGGCAGTTTTAAATTTTTAATCTGACGATTGGGTTTGATTCCCAATTATCAAACACACAATTTAAAATAAAGGACTACACTTTTTATTACATTTTTTAAGCTTGTTACATTAGAAAAAATATGTACAAATCGTTAACTGCGAGACATAATTGATTTTAAGAAGTCAAAAACATCCAAAATAATTAATAAAAAATGTATTTTTTTTCTTCCCTTATGTTTTAAAACACGAAAAATCTAGTTTGGGCCATCCAGAGTATAAATTATTTTATGTAGATAACTTCCGGAGGCAGTAATTCTCATAAAAGTAAGAAAAAATCATATAAACAAAAGTCCACAAGCTTTCGTTTCCAAGATACATAGTGTTAAAATGTAAATATATTTTCGCTTTTTTCATATACTTCGTACACTTCTATAGACTTCTAAAACAAATTGGGTTCGCGATTTACTAAGACTGATCTCAATAATGGAACCGAATAATTGTTTCAAAAATCTACAGGGCTTTTTTCGGGTTGGAACTCTTTTAACTCTCCTGATTTTTTTCATACGGCCTCACTGACCATTTCTACAATAAGATGAAAACCTTTATTCTGTTTGTAACATTTTTTTTTACGGTAGAGTTGTTATTTAGAAAATGATCCATCATTCATAGCTAACATCAGCGTCAGATTGTAATGTTAATCAATGTTCAGCCGTCTTCACGAAGAACGCAATAAGTTCCATACTCAGATGATTTTAAAGAAAAATTTGTATGATATATGTATTTTTATATGGAATACATGTTGGAATATATTTTGCGTAAAATTATAAACATTAACCCCCGTATTCACTAAAAAGATTTAAGAGTTAGACCAGATCTAATTGATATGGTAACTAAAACTGTTTGTTTACCAATTGTGTTTGGCATAAGTTACTGTCATTTTGTAATTTAGACATTTAGAAAAATTATTTCTTCAATTGTTGCTTTATGTTATTTTAAGCCCATAACTGTCAAATTAGACCTGCTCTAAATTTAAACCTCTTTAGTAAATACGGGGGAAAATGATTTCACAAAATTATTAGAAGGAATAATGTATCATCATTTCGATGGGGCTTTTTCTTAAGAAAAACGCAGTAAACGAGTAAAAACGATAACCTTAATGCAATTTTAGACAGTAACGTATGAAATGCTTTATTATACAGGGTAGGCCAACGAAAATTTACACCCCAATTTTCGGCTTTAAAATGAAAAACGTTCGGACCCTTTGACTATTTTTCAGTTTTTTTCATTCCCATAGCTTTAACCCTCTAACTGAGGGTTTGAATAGGGGAGACAGGATGTGTCATACCTCTTTTTAAAGGTATCATTATTAAAACAGGTAAAATAATTCCAAAACCAAATCTAATTAATACTTTTAATTTATTTATACAATTAAAAGAGTTATAATACTGCGAGTAATTTTATTGTTTTATATTTCTGCAAAAATTATTCAAAAGAATTATTTAAAGCAATGGAAGCGGAGTTTTCTCAAAACATTCTTCTTTCTGGACTCATTAAAGAACACACATTTTTTTATTATCTCTGTTAAAACCACTGGCTTTGTTGCCGCCTTGGCCCTCTTTTCCGTAATTGTTTAATATCGGCTAGATAAAAACAAGATTTTTTAATTTAAATCGAGAAAAATAATCTATCCAATCGTAAAAATCTTTGGATTTCATTTCGAGAACGTTAACATTTCTTAAAATGGTACATTAAAGGGTATCTGTAAAATCTTTAAAATCGCATTCATATTTCTTTTTCAGATTTCCTTGACAGTTCCATCTGTTGATGAAAGCTGTCTGCGCCTATAAATGTTTATTGTTATTTCTTTTGCTATAATTCCTGCACAGTTTACGATATTTCCTGTTCGGAAGATATCTACCCACAACATATTTTTTCTGCATCCCAGTTTTCTAAAAAAAAAACTAAATCAAAAACCTAACTCTATCTTTCTTTTTTCTCCCGATATACTTTCAAACCATATCGAAGCAATAAGCTTTAAATGTTTCAGAATTTTTCCAGCAGGAAGAAAGATCCTAGGAGTGAATAAGGCAACTTTATATTAATTGAGGCCAGGCAGCATAATAACCTTTGTTGGTCTTTCCGTTTCATAAGTTCTGCATCATACCTGTATATCATTCTTGCCCCTTAAGCCTTTTTGCAAATGAAAATTAAACTTTTGGCACACACTACAATCTTAATTTAAATTTTCTTTTTATATTCATGAATTTTAAAAGTGGTGCAGCACTCGCGCTCATCATGTCTAGTAGTAAATAAGATATTTATAGCTTTTATTGTGGTCCTGTATAATTCATAGCAACATGAAATTTAACTTAAAATGACGATTTCTACCTTTACTTACAATAAATAAAAAATAAGATATCCACCTTTAACCGAATTAAAAATGCACAGCCACGCCTAAGCCTAATGACTGAAAAGAAAAACATTAAAACTGGTGGAAATTAGATATTATTGTGTTTTTCCTTGGATATAGGGTACGTCATTAAGTTCAATTCTAGGCAATACATTAGTTTATTCCCCTTTATTTATTTAACTCCGTTCTTGTTCAGCAATAAGTATAAATATACGTTGCATAGATCATATACTTAAGCAAGTGTAGTGTATATGAAATATATTGCATTTTTATTAGCATCGATGATTAACTAAATTTAAAGCTTTAACATGACGTGTATGAGGTTATTACACTATAAAAATGCGTAACTTGTAAAATAATGCTTTTTTTATTACTATTTTTTATCAATTAATTTTTTTTTGAAAAACTTTTTTTACATGGAAGATGAATGTCTGCTGTATTCAAATATGTTAAAATCCCAAAATCCACAAAAATCTATTGTATTGCGTAATTTACTTTTTGCCCTTAAGTGCATATAATTTTAACAGGAAAAAGATTTTTATTTTGAAAATGTTTGGTTTACATGGAAGCGGAATGTCCGCTGAATTCAAAAATGTTAAAATCTCACAATCCATTGCGTTTTTTACTAAGACTGCAGTGATGACCTTGTGATTAGGTATGCATGAATGGACGTTTTGCTAAATAATTCCAAAACGGTACAAGACGTCGAAAAAAATATGAAATAGTAAGGTTTGGGGTAAAAGTGAAAGTCTAGGGAGTGTTAAACGAGCTGCAAACAAGAAAAAAATCACAACTTGGAGGAGAATTTTCTAAAACCTATTTAATAATTTCCTGACATTTCTTATATATAGTACTCCTACTATATATCACTTTCTGAAAAACTTATTCTGCTGGGTCTTACTTAGTATCACGATACAGAAATTAGTTGTTCTTAATTCTTGCAAGATTGTACACAAGTAGTAGTAGCAATGTGCATCCCGCTTAGACCGATAAATAAATAAAAATAACGAACAAAACGAGCTTACGCAGAAACAATGATAACAATAATAATATAATAATAATAATAATAATAGAAATATTAATAATAATAATAAACCTACACAAAATAAACCATCTCTTGTATATGGATGACATAAAATGATATGCAAGCACAAAGGCACAGCTAAAGGAACTCCTTAAAATCACAGAAACGTTTACCCTGGAGATCAACATGGAATTTGGAATAAGTAAATGGAAGCTACTTCATATCAACAACGGACAGTGGAAAGACCACCCTACGAGAGAAACAATCAACGATGAAACTATAGATAACATGCTCAAAGAAGAAACAAATACTTAGGCTTCCATCAAAGCACCAAAATTAACCACACTCACATTAAATCAGAGCTCAAGACGGAATTTAAAACCAGACTCACAAAGCTACTAAAAACAAAACTGAATTCCAGAAATCTAACGAAAGCTCTTAACACCTTCGTCATACCTATTCTTACGTATTCGTTTCGTATCATTAAATGGTCACACACAGACAAGACAACATTCATAGAAAACATTCACATTCTTATACGCTCTGAATTCTCATACGCTCTGAATTCACTAAACACAGGAAGTTACATCCCAGCGCATGCAAGGAAAGACTCACCATCGAGAGAAAAGAAGGAGGAAGGGGAATTATAGATATACAATCGCTAAATAAAAAACAAATTTACAAACTCTGAAAATTCTTCCACAACAAACCAACTAACCTCCACCAGGCAATAGTGAAGGCAGACAAGAATTATACACCGCTCGACCTGTCTCAAAGGAGCCATGCAGCAGACGCACACAGTCACATCCCATCACGACGAGAAGAGATGAACACCTGGTCTCAAAAAACACTTCACGGAAAACACAGATACCACATAAATCAAGACCATATACATAAAAAGCTTTCATATACGTGGTTACAAGAACGGCAGCTGTTCCTCCAAACAGAAGGCTTCCTGATTGCCATCCAGGACAAAGTCGTAGCAACCAGAAACTACCGAAAGCACATCATCACGGACACAACCATTGAAGACGAGAGATGTAGAAGATGTCACTGGCAGAGAGAAACGATCGATCACATAACGAATGGATGTAGAATAATGTCCGGAACTGAATACACCGCGAGACACAACTCAGCAGCGAAGGTCGTTTATCAAGCATTAGCCACAACATACAAACTAACGGAGAACATAGATACTTACTACTATTATACACCAACATCCATACTTGAAAACGAAGACTACAAGCTTTACTGGGACATTGACTTCCACACAGATATAACAATCTCCGCAAACAGACCCGATATCACTTTTCAATCCAAAAAAGAGAAAATCACTTATTTAATTGACATGGCTATCCACAACGCCGAGAACATCCAAGCGAAATACAGTGAGAAGATCGCCAAATCCACCGACTTGGCATGGAAGTAAAAAGGCTGTGGAAACAGAAAAGAGTCATCATTATTCCTCTCGTCATATCAGTAACAGGTCTCACCCCAACGACGTTTACACCGCAATTGGCTCAATTAAGACTTAATACAGACATTCACAGGAACATCCAAAAATCGGTCATTTTGAAAACATGCAGCATAGTTAGATCATTTCTTAATACATAAGAGTTGTTTTTTTTCCATTTTCTTTTTTTATTTTTATTTTTTGTACTGACTTGGTATAATCCTGTCAGTATAAAATACAACCACCGGAATACTGTGAGACAAAAAGTGATAAAAATAATAATAATAATAAATATAAGTAAGAAGTCCGTATTTTTAGAAGTCAGCAGGTTCTTCAGACTTAAACTTTTAATCACTTAAAATGTTATATACCTATTCCACCCTCAGCACGAAAAAGTAATATATCGTATTCGATGTGCTTTTAAACGGCACAGCAGCAATAAACCTGAAAAAATGAATCTTCAAAAAGGGAGATAAATAAAAACATCCTCGCTTTGTGCACAGCTCGTAGTGAGTTATTGATAAGCAGAACTGAAAATCCTGAACCGGTTGAAAGCAATGCATGTAGATAGAAAATTGGCTTTTTAAAGTACTGCAATTATCTTCTTTGGTACACTAAATATAGTTAATTGAAAACTATATTTAACATTAATTAAGCGTGGAAAAAAGTCTAGACCACCTTTAACTTTTTCATTATTATTGGGTTTTGTAGAAAACGCTGAAACACTTTTTTTGGTTATTTGTTTGTTTTTTGACTAACAGCTCTCAAAAATTTGACATCGATATTTCTGTTAAATGACACCTAATTTTATTTTTTAAAATGACGACCGCCTAAAGAATTAAAAACTACTTTCTTAGTTATTATGCACTGTTGATTTTACCTGAAGATAAAAGGGTGTCACTAATTTTTTTCAATTCAACATTATAAAAAAATATTAAACTTGTGAAATTTATAATTTTAAATGTGTGTAAAATAGATCTCGATCAAACTAAGACAGACAGACGGAATTCATAAACCTGTTAATATTTATAGAAGTTCTCCTACCTTGAGAGTGCCCTAGCAGTGATACAAATTCATACTATGACATTTCGCAACTAAATATGTGTTTTTTATTTCCTGGTTATTTCGGAAATAAAAAGTTTAAGGCTTTGAACTTTATTGCTTGATTTTATTGATTGTTCCAGTATTGTGATATGCCACTACTTGAAAAAAACCGGATAGATATATTAATGATGCTTGGATATAGAAATTGTCGCAGATCGACACAATACAAGTTTCGAGGTTGTTAAAGTAACATGCACCTTCATCAGACATCAATTTTACAATCAACAATTTGCAAAATTTTATGAGACTACGAGGATAATTGAAGAAAATTCCAACAGCGTATACCATTAATTCGGTGCTGATATGGACATAAGCCATAAGTCCAAATATTCGACATAAAGAAAATTATGACCCATATAAAGTATGTTTGGTACATCAGTTAAAGGAAGACAATTTTGTGGCAGGATTAATTACTGCGGAACAACTTCGTAACCAAAACGAAAATTTCGAGAAATGTTTTGTTTTCTGATAAGGTAACTTTTTATTAAACAAAAAAAAATGCATGAACTAGACAAAAGACAACTCTCCTTTCATTTAAGCACACACCCAAACATTACAAAAAGTTAATGGGTGGACAGGTATATTAAAATATACGATTATAGGGCTATTCTTCTTTTGCAGTTTGAACTGATTCCAACCTTAATTTTGTTGTTCTCAAATATCAATATTCGAAACCAATTAAGCTCAGAGATTTGGTTCCAACAAAATGAGCCCCCACTACGCAAGAGAAGTCCTAACATACATTGATGACAATCGGACTGGAGGACGAAGATCCAAGGGGTGGCCAGATGGATAAGACGATCTAAGGAGCCTCGATTACTTTGTGGAGGTATCTTAATTCAAAAATATATATTTATGAGCCACGGAATATTGAAGATTTGAAATACTGCATAATACAAGAAATGTGCAAAGAAATGTTATGCCAACAGTAGGGCAAATGGTAAATCGACATCACTTGCAGCAATTATTGCAAGAGGAAATTAGGAAGTTCATCAAAAAGGGTTTGTTTTTATTTAATTTTACAATTTTCAAAACGGAATTGATAAAACCTATTTTCTGACATCTAGGGACCCTAAATCGTGAAGATATGTAAAATCTGTGAGGGAATATTTTTTAAGATTGCAAACATGTTATTTATCTGCTAATTTATGCCGCCATCTTGAAGTAGTACCGCAATTTTACTAGTCCACCTCTAAAACACAATGATACACAGTTTGAAATCAATCCACTAAGTAGAATTTTAGGCTTTTTTAAGCCGCCATTTTTTTCCGCCGTCTTGGATTTATACCAAAATATTGCCAGTTTTTTCTACATAGTACTTGATTTTGTGCAAAATTTGAGATACACTGGATATGTAGTTTTTTAGTACTAATAACTACTTTACTACTTTTTTCGCCATATTGAATTTTTACCAAGTCAATCGTTTACATATTCCAGTGTTTTCTACAAAATTTAATAATGAAAATATCAAGTGTTGTCGAGACTTTTTTTCCACTCTGTATATCAGTGTACCAGAATGTGTATTCAATTGCTCATATGCAAAGCGACAAAGCAAAACTGATCCTAGTTTAACGTATAACTTTTTCTTCTAATTGCTGTCTAACTCCGATATTCCGTCTTATCGTAGAATGTGGAAAATACTTATTTCAAAAATAATTTTAATATCGATTAACATAAGTTGTAAAATTTGCATGATTCATGAGATCTGGGCGGAACTACCTTAAAATTACTTAGTCCGGAACTTTCAAGTGCAAACGATTAAGTAACTAAATATATTTATTTTAATTTACCCGACATGTTAAAAAACAAAATACTTTAAGTATTTCATAAAATACTTTAGTCATGAACCACATTAAATGGAAATAGTTTTTTGCTGTAAGAAAATGTTTAGTTCAGATTTGTGCAAAAAAAGTTTATGTCACAGGCATATTCAGTATAACTTCGATTTTCATTGAAACTGCAATAAACATATTTTCCATTCAAAAAGTCTACATTATCAAAAGCACAGTTTTCTAAAATATTCTTAATAGTAATGTAATTCAACATATTAAAGTAAGTCTCCGGAATCTCACTGATACCCTTTCTTGCTAATTGAAGCATCTTAAGTTACTCAGTTGTTACTTATATATACTAAAGTTACATCATGGGATCCAGTATTATGAAAAAAAATCCACATCATAGATACAAGTCCAAATATCTCATTTGGAGACGTATTTTTGTATCTATAAAATGGCTCATTTACTCTGGGATTCCCTCTATATTTATTGACAATTTTATATTTTCTATTTCTGCCAAAAAAAAATCAAATGTGGCAAAATATCAAAACTTTTATATTGACAAAGATTTGTAGTTATATCCTTAACTGTCCGAGAATCTGAGGCAAAGCAAAACATTTAAAAGGGAAATAATGAAAATTTGATTGAATGTCACCAAAAAGCCCCAGCGCATATTAAACTTACCGCTAAATTTTGAATTAGTTTACCATCTTGAATTTGTGATAGACCTTGAACTTTACTCTTTAAAACTAGACTTCATTTTCAAAAAGATTGGTCAATTGTAAAAGAAGTTATCCTCACAACACATAATTCTTTTTTTACCAAACCTATAACATTAATATGTGGAATCCAAGAATACTAATGCGCTAAATGAAAACGTGATGTTTTTGTTTGTGTTTTATACTTAAGCTGCTTAAATTCCAAGGAATTTTTTTCAAGAATTTCTACCTATATTATTTATAAATTCTAACTACATGGACTTATAATAAGAAATAATTCATAGTGCAAACGATAGATGCTTACCACTGTATAATGCTCTATATTTTTTCTTCCGGTCATCAATCAGCACTTACCTGAAAATGAAAATAATTTAAAATTAATTAGCAACAAAAACATAATTAGAAAAAACCTTAAAAACAGATTTAAAAATTACATATATAGTTGATAATACATGCAGATCTACGAAAGCCAATAATTTTAAATATTTTTATAAATAAACTAAAAAGTCACGTGTCATCCCGAACATTTTTTTCTATTTCAAAAGTTTTAATTTTAGTGTCTTTATAATTTTTAGTTAGTCATTGTGGAATAGATCGTGTCCAAGTGGAATTATTATCCGACGTTGTATTTTCGATCGCAAAGAGCATCACCAGGGCTTATATTTACTCTTCGAAATCAGTAAACTTAATGAGCTTAATATGCGGATTGTGTATATTAAATAGTGACTCATTATTAAAAACGGTTTTCCTGTATGACGCAGACCGTAATTTGTATTTCTATTACATTTTAAAACGTTTAAAATTACACCACATAGACCGACCCGACGCCAGAACCTTTGTTTCTCTATATGAGAAAGACGATTTTAACACAGAGTCGTCATTAGTTGAGCACAACTAACAAAAAGGAGGAGGTTCTCAAATATTCCCTATGTATGTGCATTCGGTGAGGGTTTAACCGATTTGTAGTAAATACATTGAAGAAATGGCGGAATAGCACCATTGTGAACCTTTTCCTTCGAGAGTTTTATCCGCGATAACATTTAAATGCTCTAACGTTTTGCTATTAAACATATTACATTAACCTAAACGCGGGGCCCGAGGAAATTTGTTAATTTATTTTCTGTAAATTGACTTCAGTTATTATAAACTTTAACGAATGTTGAAAATATTATATTGTGTTAATAAATTAAGTGAATTGTGTTGAAGGGGGGGTCCAAGGATAAGAAATATTGAGTTTTATATGGTGTTTGGTGTTTTAAGGGCAAGAAGTTCCATTTTACTAATCTATTAATTTGCAAAAATTAAAAAAAAAATTTTTTATGAAAAAATAATACCCACTTCAAAAAAAAACTGAAAAGAAAAAAAAATACTTAATTCTATCTTATAAATTTGACTTTATAAAGTCGGCGTCAAACTAGTAAAAACAATTTATAAACTTATCAAAACATAAATATCTTTTTTGTTTTCGTAATTAGTAGGACAGATGGCGCGAATATATATTATTACCGTGATTCTATGTACATCGATTAGTCCGGGAAGATTAATCCAACTTGGATGCATTTTTAAGAAGTATTTTACTTAAAAGGGTAGTAAAGGTGCATCCTATAGCGAGCCTATTAGAACATAATAAAAATGTGGGAACAACGCATTTAATTCTTTTTCTGTCAAGGAGTTTCCACGTTAACTATAAAACCTGGCGTTTAACTTCTAAGAGTTACATAATATACATTCAAAGTTGCATAGTATAAGAGGATGGACCTATAAGAATGGAGCAAGAAGTACTAATACAAATTTAAATATGAAAATATTAATTGAATTAATTATCAAGGATAGTTCGAACGTACTGCATTTAAAAACATTAACCCATATGCTTTATATGATTCAAATCCGGATTTTTGGCAGTTTAAATTCCCACCTCTTTTAAATTTGCAGAATAAGGATGCGCATTACATGGTGTGAAGTTCCAAAACTAACTCAGTCTACCTTTTAGTAGTCCGCGACTTGTTCTCGAATAAAACTCAAGTTTCTCCATTCTTACAAAGACCTTCCTCCTCTGTGATCTTTCGTTAATTCCGATCGATACGGAAGCTGTTTGGTGGAGAGTTAAATTATGTTTATGGGACCTTCTTCTTACAGAATCGCCACTTACGTGAACTAGATCAAAAAACCAAAGAAAGCAGTGCTATGCTGAGAGGCTAACCCCCTTGGACGTCCTGTATAGGTATCTGGTAAGCTGCCCTATTTTGTGAAATTGACTTAACGTGTGGGTTGGTTCACATTAAGGTGTTCTTGACTTCGTCATTAATTAAAGAAGGGGTTAATATTTCGTGCTCTATTAAATTGTGTTTTGAATTTACTTTAAGGATGTGATGAACGAATTAGCAGATAATACTTCAAAATATCTGTATAACTGCGTAAATACTCATAATTCTAGTTATAGGCCCCACTCACCTCGGTAATTTTGCACGGTTTTAACCATACGGGTCAAATTGCACGTTTTAAACTGACAAGATACAGTATGACAGAGGTATTCGTTCCAGTCATTTTTGTTACAATAAAAACAGGGCCGCTTTGCACGTATGTTACTTTATGTATGGTATTCCGAGCACTTTTTCTGTTCTTCATTGGCATTGCTTTCATTTGCCGTGAAGTGTTGTCAAAATTATATTCCGTAAAACAATTCGAACGAAGTTAGTAGATTTATACCTGGCATTTGTAATTTTATTAAAAAAATAAACCTTATGCACGTTATATATTTTTTAATGATACAAAAGCCTCATTTTAAAAGCGTGCATAGGGATATCAACCAAACTTAGAACAATAGTGTAGTATGTATCTCAGCTGTGCCAAATTGTGCAGAGTTATTGGTGTAGATTCTTTGAATTTATGAATTCATAAATGTCATGACAAGGAAGCTGTAAGGTTAAAACTGTGCAAAATTAAAGAATGTAGGACCCGTTACTTTATAATTATTCATGTGTATGAAAACAAGTACAAACAAATATCGTTTCAACAAAAACCTGTCTTGTATCAAGTACATATTATTTTATAAGATACTGTAAATACTAGAAAAATTTCAAGTGACTGTTAAAGTTATGTATTTGTTTGCTGTTTGTTCCACATTTATGGAAATTTCAATATTAATAATTCAATAAAAGCAGAAGCAGCAATCTAATTCATTTATTTCTTTAACAAATTTATAATATCAAAGATTACGACTTCTTCGTAACCACTGTACTTTTAAAATATTAACTTTAGATCCGGTGACTCCCTTAAACAAGTTTTTATTCATATAATGGAATTGGCTATAGAAATCGAGGTTTAAGCTAAAATTTTAACTCGGCACAGAGTTAGGTAGCATTTCTTGTAAAAGAAAATATGAATCATTAGAATTATTAAAACAAAATTTAAAGTAGATGTTTCTTACTTTAGTTTTAAAAATAAACTTTATATGGCATTTAAAAAAACTCATTTAATTCTTTGTTTTTCTCAATAATTAAATTTTATTTTAAATTTCCTCTACAAATTACAGCTTTTACACCATATTGCAAAGTCGAATGAACGAGTCGCAGTTCTCTCTTTTGTCCTGGGCAGCATAACGGCTGGGCCGGACCCTGAACTTAAACCTATAGTTGTATCTTGCAACAATTTAGTTAAATTATTTGCAAACAAATCCTGGACGATTATCTCACCGTCAATCAATTTTTCAGAGCTTCTCTTTATAATATGTTTTACATAATAAAAAAGAAACTTTTCCTTTTCTGTTATTTAGTTAATTAATAGTCGTAATTTTAATATTAAGTGCTTCTCCGTTTGATTAAATCGCAATTTTTTAACACAAAGTGTAGACCGCTTTTGTTTTTGACAATTTATTTTTAAACTTCCTCAATAGTCTGAGCGCTATCGCACTAAAATTGTTGCATGAGACAATGGAGTTACGCCAAACTCTAAGCCGAACTCTAAACGGGTTACGAAACCAGAGTGTGACCCTAATAGATAGCAACCATTCCTAATTAATAATTATTAAATTCTGTTTTTTGCTTGAGATTTTATATATTATTTAAATCAGAAAAGGCACAATTAATATCGAAATTTCTTCCATATGTTACAAAGTAAATAAATAACATAAATTACAATTAAACAAGTTGTCCTCTATTACGTCATTTTAATTGTTTAAATTCAGTTTGGCCTTTTTCTATTCTCTAAATAATACTTCTTCCTGATGCTGCAATATACCAAAATATTATTTGATTAAGTAACTCTATTTTTAGATTGCCATTTCGATAAGAAAGAAACACAGACACTGTTTGCTTTCTGATTTAAGGATGCTATGCCTAATTATAAAATATTAAATTCAATTGTTGAAATAATATCGAAATCTGATTTATTTCTTGACATTTTACAGATTAATTAAATCACATAAATTGTAATGAGGTAACCTTCACTCTTCTTACGCAAGTTTTCCACTATCATGTTATTTTAAATGTTTTAATTGAGTTTGGTTTTTTACTATTCTCTTAATCATCTTCCTGATGCTTCAATATACAAAAATCAACTGTATTTCTAAATGATCATTTCGACAGCAGACAAACATAGACACTGTTTACCTTTTTATTTGGGGGTCACATAACTCTCGATTCGTTTCTATATAAATCTAATAATATATGTATGTGGCCCATTCTCTGTTGATTTTGATCTAGATTTATATATCCAGATTGATTTTTGTCCACCCTGAAGTGCAGGTTGCTTTTCTGCTTGTATTGTTCCCTCATTTGAGTTTAATAAATTTACTGTTTTTGATATGTTCGTTTCACGTTATTAATTTAACCTTTTTTTATTTTTGTGCAATTTTTAATAAATAAATTTTTGTTTTTGCATGTTTCTGCTCTAGATAAGGGAAATATAATATTTAAAAATCAGCTTCTTCTATTAAGTTAAGTGCTTATCTCATTTATTGTGTCTTATAATTCGTTTTAGAAATATTTGAAGATAATGTGTTCAAAGAACTATACCACTTGAATTGGTTATATATTTGAAATGCTATTTTTTATTATTTTTGACTTAAATTAGTCGTACTTGATATTATTAATTATTTTGAAACATTAGATAGTGTGTGTGATACGTTCTGTTTTTGCAGGGTTTCATGATTTTAAGAATATAGTTGAACATCATAATTTTGATCTTGTATTTTTGTGTGAAACATGGCTGTCCCTTCAGGACGACTCTGCTCACGTTAATATTCCCGGTTACCAGTTATTTAGAAAGGATAGAGATGAAAGGGGAGGAGGAGTTGCATCCTATGTTAAAACTACTTTCACTGTTGAAGAGATAATATTAGATTTTCCCTTGACTTGCCAAATCGAATATCTCATTTTAAAAATTCGAATTAAAAACAAAAAAATAGCTTTTTCTGTGTTTTATCGACCTCCTAAAACTAACTTTAACAATTTTATAATAGATTTAGATAACATCTTTTCTTTTTTATACCCTACAGTAGACGATATAATTTGCTTAGGCGATTTTAACATTAAACTATTAAGTTTGGAAAATCCCTTAACTTCTTTTTTTGAAGATTATAACTGCCATCAAGTTATAAATGAACCTACCAGGATAACTGCTAATTCAGTTTCTTTGCTTGATGCAATTTTTGTTAGTGACACGTCTTTGGTAAAAGAATCTGGTACAATAGCAACCGATAATATTTCGGATCACAAAATGGTTTATTGTAGCCTTGACTTATATAAAAAACCTGCAGAGCCTACTTTTATTCGATACAGATGTTTTAAAGATTTTAATTCTAATAATTTTTTACAAGATATGCGTAACTTACCGTGGGACAATATTTTATATGAGAACAATATTGACAACAAAATCAAGCTACTTAATGAATTTATACTAACACTATTTAATTTCCATGCTCCTATCAAAGAAGCGAGAATTACGAAATCTCGAGCACCTTGGCTTTCTGCTAATCTTAAGATATTTATGAAACAAAGAGATACTGCTCTTCAGAAATTTAAACGTACAAAGAACAATGATGATTGGCTAATCTATAAGCAAATGAGAAATTTTACACTATCCATGGTTAGAAGAGAAAAAAAATATATTTGAATACTTTGTGTTCTGAAAAAAACTCCCGTAAAACTTGGACGGCTTTAAAAAATTTTAATATAACCTCTAACAAGAATAGGTGTATACCCAAAAATATATCGAACCCGGATGATTTAAATAATTTTTTTGGGACGTTTTTACAAAATATTTCGAATTGTGATAATAAAATACGTTATTATAACCAAAACAGATATAATAATATTTTAAACTTTACTTTAAATTTGTCAGAAATATCAGATGTTCATAAAATATTAAACAATATCAAGACTAACGCCACAGGAATTGATGAAATATCACCTTTAATGTTAAAATATTGTAGTCCGTTTACTGACAAATTTATTACACATATAATTAACTGTTCTATAGAATCAAATTACTTTCCGGATCCGTGGAAAATATCAATAGGAAAACCATTATCTAAAGTTGGCAGTCCCAATAATTTTAATGACCTGAGAATAATAAGTATTTTACCTACCCTCTCTAAAATTTATGAGAAAGTGTTATATAATCAAGTTTATGAGTTTTGTGTAATAAATAAAATAATTCCTGATAGCCAGTGTGGTTTTAGGAAAAAATTTAGTACTTCTGTAGCCTTAACAAACGTGACTGATGATGTTGTCCGCGCCAGTGATAAAAGACTTAACAGTGTTTTGATATTATTAGACTTTTCTAAGGCGTTTGATACTATCAATCACAAACTTCTTAATTCCAAGCTAAAATATTATGGTTTCCAGGAGGATTCGTACTTAGTACTTGCCTCTTATCTTTCTAATCGTCACCAGAAGATATTTTCGGATAATAAGTATTCAAAAGAAATTAAAATTAAATCTGGTGTACCTCAAGGCTCAATTCTAGGCCCATTACTATTTTTGATTTATACTTCCGATATTCTAAAATCTTTAAATCACTGTAAGGTTCAAGCATATGCGGATGATACACAGGTTTATTATTCTTTTGATTATGATGATTTTTTTGAGTCGGAGACCCGGATCAATGAAGATTTAAAAACATTAACAAAACTTGCTGATGAACATAACCTAACAGTTAACCCTTCAAAATCATATCTTCTATTATTTGGTAGCAAAAATAAAGTAGAATATCTTAAAAATAATATTAATATTACCATTAATAACATAAAACTCTCAGTGCTCGATAGTGCAAGAAACTTTGGCGTTATTATTGACAGTGATCTAAGATTTCGAAATCATTTGAAAAAATTAATTCAAAAGTCATACCTAACTTTGAAAATCCTATATAATAATAGACATGTTTTAAGTTTTAATTTAAAAAAAATGCTTTGTGAGTCGCTAGTTCTCTCAAATTTTAATTATTGTGATTTTGTGTATGGATATTGTTTGGACATGAATGGTAAGTCCCGAATTCAAAGGGTTTAAAACGCCTGTGTTAGATTCATTTTTGGGCTTAGAAAGTTTGATCATATATCTCGATATTACTCAGATTTGAACTGGCTAAGAATGGATTCGCGCAGGCTTCTTCATTTTAGTACTTTTTTAATTAAAATTTTGAATGAACCTGATGCCCCTTCATCTTTACGTGACCGTCTTATTTTCCGGAGTAATGCTCATTCAGTTAATATTCGTCATTGTTATAGATTAACAATGCCTCAACACCAAACTGCCATTTTCCAGCGATCATTTTCTTTTCAAGCGGTTACTTCCTATAATTCATTACCTACTGATTTAATCAACTTGAATCCTAATATGTTTAAGAGTAAATATAAAAAGCATCTACTAGCAACGCAAGGTAATTGAAACATATTTTATGTCTATGTTTAAATAAAATCAAAATGTACCCGTAAGTTTGATAAATATTTTTATTTTTTATATATTTACAGTTTTATACAGTTAGCTGCCATTAAAATTATTAATTAATTATTTATTAATTTTTTCTAAATATATCATTCGTTTTAGCATGGTTCAGTAGAGTAGCTCTTTGAAGCTAGACTGCGCCATGTAGAAACGAAATAATTTGAATTAGAATAATGAACTATTTATATCCATATGTTAATTTCCACCTTCTGTAATATAAAGGCATTATTTATTTATTTATTTATTTTATTTATATTTCCTTTTTGATAATGCTCTGTAAAGGTCGATTCTCACCTAAGCGGTATCGAGCGAAGCGAAGCGGCGCGGCGCGGCGCGTTGTAATGCGTAGCGTTATTTTATACATGCTATTCACATTTAAGCGCTATTTCGCATTGGCAGAAACGAATCAGTAGAATTTCACTTGCGTTTGAGTGTATACGTTGATGGATGACAATGAGTTCGGACATGTTTGATGATTTAACATCCTCATCATCAGGTAATTTTCTGTTTGTCTCTGTAATATGTCACAAACATGAACAGAAAAACAAAAAAAGAGCGAATATTGGGTACACGATATAATTCAAGCAAGGATAGAAAAAGGCTTTATAGGCAGCTTCAGCTTGATGAACGTAAATTTTATAAATCAATCAACTACATGATATTTTACGTATTCAACTAACTAAACACAACCTCAACATATCAAATTTCGTGAAAGCATCAGTTCACTTGACAGGCTAACTGTTTTTATAAAGTAAGTTGAAATAATAAAGTTGTTTTAATTAGCATTGTTTATTAAGCTATGGTAATTTAACTAAGAAAGTAACATGTTGCACTCTTAATAGTATAAGAAATAAATGTTTTGTTTATTTTAATATTAAGAAAACATTGACAAAATATAGATACAAAATGACAAAAAAATATTAGTGTATATAGTGTATAGAAAACATTGGTATTGAAATGTCACGTCCATTTCCATATTTAATAGGAAAAGTTTCCGTGTTGTGAATTAGATGAGTCGCTTGGAGGCTTATTCAGGTCTTCTGTAGTTGCTGCTACATTATTTTGTCCAGCATTCGTTTTAGTAGCAGATAAATGAGTGGCAAATCTTGAATAAAAATAAGCTGAAGGATCCTCTGATAAGTGTAAGGGTCCGTTATGGAAAAATGAAGAAGAGATAGATATAGATCACTATATTTTAATTACAAAAAAACATTTTCTAGAGTGAGATTAGCAATGGTAGATGCAGAATACAGGTTTGTAGCTGTGGATGTTGGTGCTTATGGGAAGAACAGCGATGGTGGAATATTTAATGAATCTAATATGGGAAAATGTTTAAAAAAGAAAACGTTCGGAATGTCTGATGATCGCCCCATTAAAAAAAATGGCAAACCTTTACCATACGTAACAGGGGAGGATGAAGCATTCCCCTGCAAAATTTACCTTATGCGACCTTGTTCAGGAAGACGACTACCACAAAATAAAAAGGTTTTTTTTCTCTGTCAAAATTTAGAATTATTTTAAATAAATTACAAATGCAGCAAAAAATGCAGACAACTAGTTTTAGCTGCTTTGTGTCTCCATAACTTTCTTAGAAACGAAAATGCCTTGTTAGGTGTATTAGATGAAGAAAAAAAGAAAAACTGCCAATTTTTGCAACTTTACCTCATATTGGTAGAACATTTTCTACGGATGCAACTGCAGTAAGGCACAGATTTAAAGAATATTTTATGACTCATGCAGGGGCACTCTCTTGGCAAGAGGATACAGTTAATGCCGGAATATTATAAACAAATTGGATTATTTTAAATTCTGTCAAAGTGAACTATAAACTTCTATTACATTTATGCAATATAATAACAATAATTATCAAAACTGTTCAGCCATAACGTTTGTTTCTTTTTGTATGTCAATTTCAAGAACGACCTACACAGAAGCAACAATTATAGCTTGTCCACAGACAGTTTCAAATATTTTTAAAGGGTATATTTACGAGAGTGTGACAATATTTACGGTATGAATCTTTACAGGAATCTTAAAATAATTTTAATTTAAATATGCATACCATGCATAATTATTTTAGTGCAAGTGCAATAGGAACTTACTACTTTCGTTAATGTTCTTTTCAATTTCTGACCATATGTTCTCCCGTCTAATTTGACTGCTGTAGTTTCTAGTGGACATTTCGTACAGTTCTTGGTATTTGCAAACAAGTAAGATCAATCTATCAATTTTTTCTCCATCCATTCTTCCGCAGTCTTCAAGTCGACGCTTGCTTTTGACTAGTTTTGACGCGTCGTGATTCCCACTTGTCCGTAAACCGGCAGAATTGAGCTTTTCGAAGCAGCAGCACCGCGAGCCAACGCTCCCGGTCGCGTTAAAAAGTTACCGCGTCGGACCGCGACCCGACGTTTCGCGCCGCTCTGCTTAAGTGCGAACGGTATCATTTAATTACACGAGAATCGGCCTTAAGATAGGCTAATGTTTTGCCTAGCAATGGGAATATGTTATCGGATATAAGTGACGTTTGTAATAGTTACAGTTAATTTTTTATTGGATGTTTGTTATATCTTACTTTATTTTATTTCAGTTAGGGATTTTTGCTAAATAAGTTGACGGTCTCGATGCGCAATTATTTAATTTATAAGTTTATTGAATGATTTTAAGGCAAGGCCAGATAATTTTGATTAGCAAATTCTAATTTTTGTTTGCAATTAATTTAATTAATATTTAAGGAGTAATTATTACACATTGCCCTGTTAGAATAAAATTAAATATTCATTAACTGTAGGCACTGCTTGTAATTGTGATTTTATTAGGTTGGAGATAACATTTTTCAAATTTGTTAATAAAAATAAAATAAATAAATTTGTTACTGGAATTAATTAAATTAAATTAGACGAAAAATTATTTTCATAGTTTAAATTCTAATCAGTTTACTCTTTTATTTTCGAAAGGTTAAATATTCATCCTTTTTTTGGTATAGGTAGAAACCATGCTGGTACTTTTTTTGGTATGGGTTGACTATGGTACCTGCATTACCAGCTACCGGCACCTGACCTTGACACCGTCTACACCGTACGACCATTTCGGTTATCAGAGCTTTTTTGTTTTTAAATTCGTTACACTATTTAGCTGATAACTTATAGATTTTTCCTATATTTTTAGTGTATCAAAAGCAAGGTACTGTGTCACCCAGGAGACCTTAACTTGTTTTATACATACGGCTGAAATACTTGTAATTTACTTTTAAACTGTCTGGTGCATTTTTGTTATATAATTGGCAAATATAAGAAATGTCGTATTCCGAAGATATACAGATTCTTCGAGATTTCTGCCTTCCATAATGACCCTCTTTTTCTTGTAAATGGCTAATAAATGACTTCACAGCATGCAATTTTTCGACAAATTAAACAGTTCGTCTATAGCCTTCTCTTTTTTCATTTACAAGCTTCTTCCCGGTACTGGACTTTCTTGCAAATTGTATTTAATCTTCTTGTTCCTTTCACACATAAAAAAATTGTCATACCAAATTGTTATTATAACATGATATATGTACTTTTATTTCAACTTATATAATATTTTACAGAAAAAGAGTTAGGTTTTCCGTTAGGTTTGCGATTTCTTTTCCGTTTAGGGACATTTAACTCAATAGAATTGACTAAAATTCCATCTTGAAATACTTTATTGGGATTTTTATAAAACATTTTCCGAGGTTTTTTGACATCATCTCGATCTACTTGCCCACATTTTAGGTAACAATTTTTCTTATAGTTACAAACTATATTAAATTGTAGTAAATCAAGTACATGGTTTAAAAGCCTGAAATAATCATAGAACGTATACTTGAAAAATTTAAAATATCTATATTATTTATACCTCACTTGTTTTTTTCTCTCCCTGGATGTTAAATTTATTTTGCTTTTCCGGCTACCACGGTCACAATCACCAACAATGTGCTCACCATCTACGATTCCATTGTGACAAAAAAGTTGTGAAAAAGTTACAAAATAAACACACAGTGGTCGCAAACGACGCAAATAAACCGAAACCGCACTAAAACAGTTATAAAAACAACATTTTAGGACTGGGATAGGCGCGGTTTGTTCGTGTTCCAAACAAAATGCTTTTCGTTTGTCTAATCATCGTGGACTAAACGCATTTTGCATGTCTAAGCGGTTTTCACAGTACATTTTAAACGGGATATATTGCGATTTGAATGTCCATGATTTTATGAAACGATAGTGTTTAATTGAATATTGCGTCGACACCTCTTGTTGAAGATTTGAAAAATTGGACAAACTGCGTTTTGCAAGTTTGCTCCTCGTTTGTACGAGCATTAAAGAGCTTGCTTTTGGATGGTGATTTTTTTATTCCAATTTTTGCAACAATATTATAGACTTATTTATTTGAAACAGTACCTTTTTGAATCATAATTATTTTTAAGTTACTTTTTGCATTTTACAATAGTGTTTTATTTATTTAAAATTATCTTCTTATAATTAAATAAAATATATCTCTTTTAACTAATTTAAATATATTTAAAATATTTAAATTACCCATATAGCAAGTTTACAAACAGAAGTACATAAATACATATCTGTTAAACATGACAGTATTACCCTCCTTTGCACTCAGGTAAAAATTCTCTAGTTGAACTGTACTATGTGATTATTAACGTAAATGTTGTTTTACAAGAAGTGTTATAATATAAAGGGTAGATGTATTGTATCTGTAAATATGTAGGTAATTTGGGAACAGCTCTTCTACAAAAAAATATAAACTACTAACAGACCTATAAGTGTAATTGCAAAACCGTTTATATAGGTCTAAGTCGATATATTTGAAATCAATTAATATGAAATTCGAAACATACTTATCCAACAAAGATAAATCATTTTAAATTGGCAAATTCATCCGATACTTTTTCGAGAACTGCGATCCGCTCGAAACGTGTACATAACTTATGTAAAAGTCTGCTAAACTTAAAATTGAAATCCTCAAGCGCCCAAATGCTCGAGATGTTATGAAAAATTGCAATAAAATTGTAATAAAATCGATATAATTTAATAAAATGTACACAAAGTTTCCCCGGCTCGAAAAGGTAATAAGTTATGTTTGCCCTATCTCTTAACTACATCCGGCTGTACGTTGTGAGAATAATTTGTAGGATGGGTGCTTATTAATTTATTCTTTATTTTAAGAATATAGACATGAGAAATTTATAATAAATAAAAAAAATATATTCTGTATGGGATTTATAAAAACATCGTATTTGCAACAAGATACCAAACTTCCCAGTGATCCACGACCTACGTTGACGGTCCTGATTTCCTCAGCTAGACAACTATTTACGCAGATCATATCCGAAAAGTGAAAGAACACTCTCATATCCAAGTTTTTTGAACGAATCTGTATGGCATAGTAGCCTAGCATTGAATCTTGAAGGATAAGCTTTGTATATGGGAATACACCGCGGACCAGATACTGCCACGTGACTTCTTTTTTTTCCTGCAAAACTTTCGAGGATGGCCGACTTCCAACCTAGGTTAAGATAATGATAGATAATGACTATTCCAACACATAGAACCGCTCAATTCTGTGGATCATTTAGCTATAATATTGCTAAAGTATATAACGAAATTCCCGCGAATATCAAAACTTTTTCGCTAATTGTTTTTAAGAAACGTCTCAAGGACTGGTTAAATAATCGTTTGTAGATTTTTATTATGCTTTTCTCGCTATTTGCTGGTATCTGCTATTGTATTGTTTCTCCTGCTCTCTTTTACATTCATTACTTTTTACTGTATAAATTGTGCATTATTATATTTACATTAGGTTTACACGTAGTTTTATATGCTATATGTAGGTAAAGAGCTTCTAGGGTGTTGTTTTGTACATTTCAGTCTTTATCTTATCACGAGTAAAGATCTTTGCGCAGTCCATCATATTCCATTTACTTTCCACATTTATCAAGTAGTCTTCGTGATTAGCCTTTGGGAGCAACAGGACATCGAATGGATCTTTACATCGTAGATTTGGGTTGAGTGGAAGGGCGCTGCTCTCCGTGAAAGCGGTGAGTGCGAACTCTGCCTTTGTTATAGATAGTGGTAACATTTTATATTTTAATATAATATCATTGTAATTATTATATGCTACTCTGTAACATTAAAGCAATAAATAAATAAATAATACTTGCATTTTATTTTATCTGTGATTCTTTGGGAATCCGTAAATCTAACACCCGACGAGTTCTTACTATTCCAAGGGATAGAATACCATTTCTTGCCAGGTATATTAATGAGGGAAGATTGGTAAACTAATTATAACAGAAAATTTTATACTTCTGATGTTTGGGAATAGTTTTTGACAATTTCACTACAACGTTGCTGTTTGCTTCTAAATCGGTATCGCCTTCGATTATGTAGGTAGGTCTGGCATAAAAGTCCAAATCATAGCAAAACTTGACACTCCACTAAAAACAAAAACTTTGTAGCCCTATCTATGGGATTTCGGATTGTATTGCATCATCCTTGAACGGACTTTAGTTGGTAGTCTGTTTCACATCTGCCATATGTTCTTCTTTGGAACAAGCAAAAGTCTCTCCTAATTAGAAGACGCTGCAAGGGGTTCATCTCTATCACCAACCATAGCCAACCCCTTTATGGCATATTTTGAACAAAAAGCATTATGGCATATTTTGAACAAAAAACAAAGGGAGTCTTATCTAAAGCCGAAACTATGTGTCCGATAAGTTGTCGACGAAATGTAGGGGCTCTATCCACTGGTGCAATCTCTTTTAAATGTTTACAAAAATAATAAATTAACATAAAACACGTTTGAGTTTTCTTACGTAACGAAGGTTTCAGAGTGGACTCTCATGCTCCAATACTTTTACAAAACCGCTCACAGTATGTGGTGTTAGATGGCAAACAAACTATTTACTGTTACTCGATGGGTGTCTCAAGGAAGTTTAACGGGTCTCGGGTATAAGTAGAATATAGCAATATTCTACTTATACAGTTCATTTTTTAAGAGCTTGCTGTTTTGTGATTATCAAATGTTGTATTTACCATTTGACTCTAAAAACGCTGGATAAGATATATTTTTGATTAACAATGAAAATTGCCGTCTTTTACAAGAATCGCAGGATGATTACTTAAAACTTAATCCTAATAAATCTGTAAAGCTATTGTTTTTTAGTGAACTAACAAGAACAACACAACGTTTAAATTGGCATTATAAAGTAGATTTTAAAAATAATTCCAAAAATGTGATGGTTATTTTGGACAGTAGGCTCAAATTCACGGTTGGGTTATTCTACATCGAAAATACATTAAGTTACAATAAATTATGCTTATAAAATAGTAATAGGAATAATTGGCACTAATCAGCTTCCCCCACAATGGAAGGTGCTACTAAGGCCAGTACAGATTAAATTAATAACTCTAAATAAGTAATGACTTAAAAATGAGAAGTTAGAATAAAAGCTCTATCTAAAGATTGAAGTTAAATCAATATATTATCTTTTGAAGGTAGCCTAAGCTTAAAATTTCTTTTAAATGATGCTATGGTTAATGAAAAGTCGGTAATTTTATACCTGTTTATTAAAGATGCAATCTGATAAGGAAACATTTTTCTTAAAATATTCTTTATTGTGAAAGGGTATTGTTAGCCAAAGCTGTCTACGAATATTCAAGCCATGAACATCTGTACGATATTTAAGCTTTTCATGAAGGTAGGGTGGACCTATAAATTTGAAAATTTTGTAGAAAAAAACACGCCGTATGTAGTGTGTTTCTACATGTTAAGTCATCCTAATTCCCCCAATTTATGGGAAACCCTGTTTCTGCGTCTGATACCGTAAATTAAAACAATGCAGTAGTTTTGGATTTTTTGTATTCTGCGAATTTCCACGGAGTCCAGAAATGGACCATACACACAATCGGCAAAATTAAAGTGGGATAATATTAGTACGTCACACAGGGTAGCTTTAGTTTTTTTTAATAAAATATGTCTATGAGAATACAAAAGTTTTAACACGGTGAAGGCTCTGTTAAGACATTCAGTTACATGTTCTTTAAATTTTAATTTTGTGTCTATAATGAGAATCTTTTAATAATATGTTTTCATTTTCTAGCTTTAAGCTAATATTCTCGATAAGCCGCTCTCGATGATTCTCATTATAAAACAGTAAAGCCACATTTTTACTCGGATTTAGTTTTAATAAATGGTCGTTAGAAATTTGAATAAAAAATATTTTTTTCAAATCAGAATTTAATTCGTGTTTGATAAGATTCACATCATTAAAGTTAAACGATATATACAGGGTATGTATTATAAGTTTTTAATAAAATTTGACGTAAAAATACTATAGAGGCCCCAAAATACTTCCTTGCCCAAGTAACATTTTTGATTACCAATAGGTATATAAAATGGTGACGAAGTTTTTATAAGAGTTATTTAGCAAGTCAACGTTTATATATAGGTTTACCAGGTTTTATGGAATTACCATTAGTAAAATGTAGTTTATAAAAGTATTTATACCGCCCAATATACCTAAAGTTATATTACATTACCAAAAAAGTATTTTTAAAAGATTCGGTATATACCTTAAAGTGTTGTTTGCCAGAAGTTATATAAACAAAGTTTATAAAGGTATTTATCACCTAATTATATACCCATTGGTAACCAAACTTTATAGTATGCTTTAAACATATGTTATATATCATGTAAATATATTAACTTGCCTAAATACCTTTATGAATATTAAAGGTACATTAGAGTATCATACGGAAAATTTTAAAAAACCATACAGCCACAAAAAAACCTCTATATTCTCTTATACAAAATTTTATATTTCCAACCTCACTTTTTTCATAATATTTTTAATTTTGCAACAATATATGGGCATTAATAATGAATAAAAACGATAAAAACTCCTCCATAATTAGTGCTTGGAAACATGCCAAATATAGCAGTTCTGTTTACAGGAGGTGTGTGAAAAACCAAATGAAAATTTTTGCATATACTTCAAAGAAAGATTGTCTTAAATGAATGAATGAAAACAGAAAACAATTTTAGGTTATGTTATTGAAAATTTTGACATTTGTCGACCAACGGATATTTTAGGGAGCTATAGTAATATAACGTTACCGTTAGCCGTGAAAATTACCTCTTACCTGGATTTTAATAAAACTACTAGTGATAAAGTGTTTCTAATAGTCCAAAATGCTACCATAGGTTTTATAAGATTACTCCTTTAGTTTTATATGGTGCGTTAAAATTTTAAACTAGTACCTTATGGTGATATAAAGAATTCAATGTTTTATAAAATTACCAAACCCCGTTATAAATCGTTATCTTTTATAATGAACCAAAAATGGCGATACTGAAGAGTAAATTTACGAACTAGAAAAATGACGCTTTCTCCGCCATGTTTGAAATGGAAAAAGAAATTTTAGTTTTTAGGCCGATTAGGCACTTTTGCTCTTTAAAATTATGATTTTCTGGTTTTTATGTATTATATTTGTTCGGAAATAAAGTTTATTTGCAGAAAAAGAAAATATTTTTTTTTTAAATATTTTTAAAGTTTATCTAATAAATGCTAATTTCTCACTTTTTTGATGGCCCTTGAGTTTTAGAGGGGGTAGATCATGTAATATTAACAGTAAATAATACGCCGCATGCATTTTTAACGGTCCGGACACTTCTAGCAACATATGAAAATAATAATATATCAAACATATAATTCATTCCTATCTGCTGTGCATGGCGTCCATCAAAATAAAATGTCAAACAGAAAGTCGACGGCGAGGACAGAGGAGTATAATTTGTACATTCTCGATAGTGTAACAGACAAAGAAAAAAGATCAACAAGTAAGCAGATGAGACTTGATGATGTATATAGGTAATACTATATAAACAATGATGATGTATTGTTTATATAGTTTTACCTATAGAATATAGTTAGAAACATAAAAGTAATCGTAACTTTCTGGTAAACATAATATAACTAATGTAATTTATATAAGGGATTTGTAGCAGTGATGGAAAATACATGGTAACCTCATATAAGAAAACCTTTAGTTTTTTAGAGGTTTTTATTTAGGTAACCATTGCTATTATAGGATTCTCCATTTAAGCGCTTTAAGGGTTATATAGTAGGTACGATGAAGTTACTGTGGCCTAAATATAAAACGTTAGGTTTTATATGATGGGAATGGAAACAATTCCTTTACCCCTATAAAATATCAAATGCTACTTGGGTGGGGTACTCCGACAGTGACTTTCAGAACACTGCACTAAACACAAATCATCAACAACAACCTGATGCCATCCCAGTAAATCTTATGTACTTTAAAATATCAATCAAAATTATATGATTAAACATATCAAAAGCTTTGGTGCAGTCAAGAAGAACAAACAAAGTAGCATGATTCTTATCCTGCGCACTCATCGCGAGGAAACTGTATTACACAGTACCGTTGAGCAGCTGTATCCCGCCCTAAAGCCAAACTGTTTTTTTGGAGAATATTATGATTTGAAAGATAAGTTGCGATTGGGAATTTCATGACTTTTTCAAGAATCTTTGAAAGAGTTGAAATTATCGATATCGACTGTAGATGACAAATTCAAAGGAATTTTTTACAACGGACAATTCTATCACACTGTGTAAAAATAGAATATCTTCGAGGCACGACAAAAATTCATTGCAGTTTTTACTTGGAGGTCTGTAGACGTTGCCAATAATAACAGTTTTATTATGATACTGAATTTTCATCCAAATATGCTCTATAATGTCCCTACATTCACCAAACAATTTAGTGTAGCGTATATCATTTTTTATGTATATATTCCCACTACCATCACGTGTAGACCTATCCTGTCGAAGAAAATGATAATTATTTACATAAACAGCCAAATCCGGAACATCCACAGTCAGCCAACTCTCAGATATACCCATAATCGAATTTACTTAAATTAAATTTCGTTAGATGATTCCTAAATAAATCGAAATTGTCTGTGAGTGACCTTACGTTTAAATGGGCGCAATGCAACATAATCAAAAAAGAGATATAAAAACACAGACAGAAGAAGAAAGAATATGAGACTTGTTTTTATTACAAAATTTGAAAATCTATTAAACAGACTTATATTACAAAAAGGATAAAATTTCGCTCTAATGTTCATAATAGGAACCTCCATGTACACAGTTCACCAGTCATTCCTAAACATCATAAAGACCTTTTTTAAAAATCTTTTTCAAAAAGAATTGTTAGCATTATAAATAAGTTTAAGTTATTTGATTTTTCCCTAATGTATATTTTCTTTCGGAACGATCTCAAAAAAGTTTTTAGTAATTATATTACTAATGCTTTCTTTAGAGCAAATATTGCTAACGAATGTCTATTCCCAACTAAACCATCTTAGTTCTTTATAGAAAATATAATAAATAAAGTTAAATCGTTAATGAATAAATGAAATTACATTTTTTTTAAATTAAGGTGAAATGCAAATATTTATATTAATTTCAAAATAAACTATTTAAGATAAGGTTAATTCAAGAGAACATATTACGCAAATTATTTTTCATAAAGCTTCTAATTTAAGTAAATTTTTAATATTTTAATTATTTGGCTGGGCTTTTATAAAATGTATTAATGTCATTCTGTAGACTTGACCAACTTCGATCTTTATAGAGCAACTTAATGCCTTTGGATTGTATTATAAAGAAAGGGCTTTATTAATATTATAATTATTATTAATTTATAAAGCTGTGGTGACAAACTTTATTATACCAAAAACTATAGAATTAGCGCACTGTAAGTGAGAAAAAATGTCAAAAATCCGATTAACCTATTTTAAATTTCATGAAAAATGCTTCCCTAGAGTCTCTTACAAAGTCATAATATTCATCTTTTACGATATTAGAATTCATCTCAAATCCGCGGAATCAGGCGGGCGAATTGTATAACACGGAGTGTAATTTCGCCGAAATACGCTGACAATCGTGATAATTTGGTTTCTGAGTGGTTCGAACATCGCCTGCCAATGCAAATTACAGGCAAATACCGAATGAAACCTCAGTAGCCGAACAGATGCTTTTGATTGAGGATTGAAATAGAGAAACTACGGGGGTCTTCCGAAAGTAAGTAGTTCTTCATTCTGATTATACGAAGCTACTAAAATCTATTCAAATTCAAGATGCAGTACATGTAAACCAAAGCCGTTGTGCGAATACTACGCCTTTAAATAAAGGTGGCCGATTAAGACAAGTTTTTATCGAACTTTGAAAGGCGTATTGCACTCATCACTTTTGTTGACATGCACTGCATCTTGAATTTGGATAGACTTTAGGTAATTATGAACTGCGGCAAGATACCGATAATTAAAATTGTAATTTATAAACCGAAACTTTGTATGGTTACAGGGTTACAGAATCGACCGGTATCAGGGGCGAGCGGTTTATGTACCCAAGGAAAGTATTGCTTCCCCTAAACTAAAATAAAAAAATAAATTAAAATATTGTTAATAGTTCATTAAAAATCGACCTAGCGATAGAGCAGCGAGCGCGCAACTCGTAGTACGATTATGACTCTACAATACAACAATTCATTAAAAGCAGCAAGCACCATTTCAAGCTAAATATCAGTATGCACAAAGACACAAAGAAAAGAAAATAATATATCACTTTGCCTTTGTCGTGCGCGTTAGAATGCACACAGTGCTTCTTCCTCCTTCCCTTCCTGACCACAGACCGACTCACCGACACCAGCGGAAGCAAAATTTTTGTTACTTCATATACAAAACTTACAAGGTCAACCGAAAGAGTGCAGAGGTTAAGTTGCGAACGGTTTGTCACTGAATAAGCATTATTCAAATTCAATATAAGGCGTTTTTAATGCAATTTAGTACGTGTGCTAAAGGCGCGGGGGTAAATAATCTAGCGGCCTTTAGGACTATTAATTTGTGTGGTATGTTTTTTATTAAATAAAGGGTTTTCTTTCCAGAATTTTGGTGAAAAGACAAATATAATACACACGAATAGGCCAAAACCCGTAATGGAACACCTTGGAACAAAAATTAATACTTGCACGCGACATTTTAATGCCGATAAATAGTATGGGCAGTATATGTAGCTGACAGGTTGTGAGATAATAAATAAACTTTTTTGTTGGCCTTCTTTGCTCTTTTTTGATGAACATGGTGTGTGGAATTACAACATATTTGGCGATTTATATAATAATGAATAACATAATAAATAAAAATAGAGATCTGCTAAAAAGGCTTTTTCATGTTGTTTGTTTTCTTGCTCTTCATGAACTTGGGTTTCGGGGTCAAGATGAATCAACGTATTCCGCAAATAGGGGCAATTATTTATGCCTTGTTTCTCTATTATCTAAGTATGGCCCTTGTTTAAAAGCTCATTTGGAACAAGGCAGTGTGTCTAAAGGCACTTCAAATCGAATTCAAAACGATTTAATTTCTGCAATTTCGACTGTTATCTTTAACCAGAATTAAAGAAGAAATTAAGCAAACCGTTTGTAGCTATTATTTTGGACGAAACGACTGATGTTACTAATTTTAGTCAGCTTTCTGTTGTGCTGCAGTTTTTAAATGGTCTCCATTGACCATGACTGGAAACTACACGAAAGATTTTTAGTAAATATATCTAAAAACTTTGAAGTTCTAAACTTTCTCGAATAGTGTAATTTTAACGCGTTTAAGGAAAAACATTTTCCGGGAACACAGTTAAAATGTTTGATGCGTCATTATGGGCAGTACTTTGATTTAGTTTTGCCACGTTCTGAACTAACTGTTATATGTGAGACTAAAGATATCGAAAAAATCTGGCTTTTTTGAGAGGAACAGATTTAACAAACGGGTATTTATAGGGAGTTAAATTATGTGAGTTAGTGTTGACGATTCCAGTCACTAGTGCCTCGGTAGAACGTAGTTTTTCTGCGCTTAAACGAATAAAGAATTATTTGGAGAATTCGACAGGACAAGTTCGTCTTTCGGATGTGTCCCTGTTGATTGAAAACAATCTTGTACTGAAAAAAATAGTCTATATATTTAAAACATTAAGCCATATTTTTGACATTGACATAATTTTTTTTAAATGATCGTCTGGTTACCGAAATCTTTCAACAAATTTTTTTGTATTGTTTTTTTGCGTATTTTTTCTATAGAACCAATATGATTTTCTTCAATGACATTTCTGGACGATGTGGTGAATGGGCTTTAAATTCGTATATTTCCACTGAAAGCTTATCGCGCCATCTAACGGAAAAGGCAGAACAAAGTCTGCCTGGCCAGCTAATATTAATTATGAGTTATTGCGACATTTTTTAATATAAATTAATACTAAACTAATTTTAAAATTATTCGAAAAATAATAATCCCGATATATATATATATATATATATATATATATATATATATATATATATATATATGACAGTATGTTTTCATTCCACTTACACCAACGTCATAACAAGAAAATGATCCTTGTTTGGAACATGTTCTGCATCACAGCAGACACAATGATCCATTTTAGTCAAACGACGATCGCGATTTCGCTCTTATTAGAGCTCATCAGGCCGCCATAGACTAGCCAGCCCCGTGTAGGGCAAAGGCACAAAATTGAATCACAAAAACAACTACTCCGCTGGCTAATATCACGACCGGCATTGAATTACGTTGTAACTCCTGGCTTTCGTTGGGAGTATTAAATGATAGTATGTTTTCATTCCACTTACACCAACGTCATAACAAGAAAATGATCCTTGTTTGGAACATGTTCTGCATCACAGCAGACACAATGATCCATTTTAGTCAAACGACGATCGCGATTTGGCTCTTATTAGAGCTCATCAGGCCGCCATAGACTAGCCAGCCCCGTGTAGGGCAAAGGCACAAAATTGAATCACAAAAACAACTACTCCGCTGGCTAATACCACGACCGGCATTGAATTACATTGTGACTCCTGGCTTTCGTTGGGAGTATTAAATGATAGTATGTTTTCATTCCACTTACACCAACGTCATAACAAGAAAATGATCCTTGTTTGGAACATGTTCTGCATCACAGCAGACACAATGATCCATTTTAGTCAAACGACGATCGCGATTTCGCTCTTATTAGAGCTCATCAGGTCGCCATAGACTAGCCAGCCCCGTGTAGGGCAAAGGCACAAAATTGAATCACAAAAACAACTACTCCGCTGGCTAATATCCCGACCGGCATTGAATTACATTGTAACTCCTGGCTTTCGTTGGGAGTATTAAATGATAGTATGTTTTCATTCCACTTACACCAACGTCATAACAAGAAAATGATCCTTGTTTGGAACATGTTCTGCATCACAGCAGACACAATGATCCATTTTAGTCAAACGACGATCGCGATTTCGCTCTTATTAGAGCTCATCAGGCCGCCATAGACTAGCCAGCCCCGTGTAGGGCAAAGGCACAAAATTGAATCACAAAAACAACTACTCCGCCTAATACCACGACCGGCATAATACCACGACCGGCATTGAATTACATTGTGACTCCTGGCTTTCGTTGGGAGTATTAAATGATGGTATGTTTTCATTCCACTTACACCAACGTCATAACAAGAAAATGATCCTTGTTTGGAACATGTTCTGCATCACAGCAGACACAATGATCCATTTTAGTCAAACGACGATCGCGATTTCGCTCTTATTAGAGCTCATCAGGCCGCCATAGACTAGCCAGCCCCGTGTAGGGCAAAGGCACAAAATTGAATCACAAAAACAACTACTCCGCTGGCTAATACCACGACCGGCATTGAATTACATTGCGACTCCTGGCTTTCGTTGGGAGTATTAAATGATAGTATGTTTTCATTCCACTTACACCAACGTCATAACAAGAAAATGATCCTTGTTTGGAACATATATATATATATATATATATATATATATATATATATATATATATATATATATATATATATAACAAGAAAATACATGTTTGGAACATATATATATTATATATATATATATATACAGTCTTAGTATGGGCTAATATTTCAAGTAATTGTAAAGCTAAAAATTTTAATTTTTTTGCATGTGTACCAAGTAGTTTTTCCATCCCTTTTGGAGTTATCGTAATTTGAGAAGCAAGTTTATATCGAATTTTACCTTATTTGACTTTTAAAAGACAAAAATTTCTCCGCAAACCGGAGGTCTCCAGGTAAGCCCGTTTACGAATAAGGAAGGAATGAAAAAAAGTGAGAAACGTGACAAAAAAATGAAATGTTTATTATTATTGTTGCTGATAAACAATATCTAGTTACAAGGTCTTGGAAGGAGTTCAACAATTGATTTATGTTGTTTGCTTAAGCTTTTTGCCTTTGTGCTGTTTTTACTTAATTACTTTCATTTCATTATGGTTCCGACCTAATTAAGATAAAGTCCACATAATTTATGGACAATGTAATCCAAATAACAATGGGGCAGCCAAACTGTTCAATGAAGCATTTCCGTATAGGCCAGCTTCTACAAGTTAAGTGTTGCTTCCAAGCTCGTAACAACTTTTAGAATTAAAGATGCTGGTCGGGCTTCTATTAAATCTGAAGATCTTGAAAATTAAGTTCTTTGAGTATTAACTACTAATGCTGCTGATTTAATTTTTGTTTTTCGTTTAGTGTTTGTGGTTTATTGCTTCTCATAATCCACATGTACAAAAATATTTGTGTTTTAGTTTGGCCTTAATACATCACCATATCATTAGTGTTACTAAAGATCGATTATACCTATTGTGTATTTAGTTACTTCTTAAACTTTAAACGTATAAACCTCTAATAAAGACTTCTATACGTGTGCGTGAAGTGAACACAAGACAGTAAGAACTATACTACAATACGCGCTACTTCGCTCCGGAATAAACGGAACACTACTAGGGTTATAGTGATCTTAGTTACATAATACTTCGTATACTTAGTGCTACAGTTCGGGACTACAGACCCATATCGATAGGTATAAGTTTAGTGCCGCATTACGCGAGTTAAGTGCTTAAAAAATATATCAAAGGACACCGCTCCTAACCATATTAAATTGTATTTGGATTAATACAACTCCGGTAAGTCGATACATAAAAGTTTGGCGACGAGGATAATCGGACTTACGGTGTGTTAAAGTGAGAGAACTATATACTTTAATCATACTAAACTACTCCTACCAAATATTTGTGCAAATCCTGCTATACGATTTTTAACTGCAATTCTCGACGACTCGTCTAAGGCAAAAAAAGATATTTATATATAAATAAATATATTTTAAGGTTGTCCCAGTTAGAAATTAAATACTGTTTACAACCTCGGACTTCTTTCGTGTGGTGATAATATTTTGTTGCATTATTACAATAAAACAAGAAATTTTGTTTTTGGGAATACAAATTTAAATTTTACGATGGGAAATGAAACAGCAGAAAGTGCTTCTACTAGTTCACATATTTTTCAAATACGTCCACCGGAATTCGACCCGGAATGTTTTGAGTTTTCTACTTGGTTTATAAAATTTGAAAATTTTTTGACACTTAGTTCAATAACAAGTGAGGATTTAAAACGAGCTCTACTCATTGACTCGTTGAGTACCAGGCCATTTCATGCTTTAGTTTCTTTATGTTTGCCAAAATCCCCGAAAGATTTTTTGTTCAAAGAACTTGTTGAGAAGTTAAATACAAATTATAGGCGTATAACTTTTGTCTCCACAGAACGATTTAAATTTTTTCCGCATAAGCAGGCAAGTGGACAAACTTTAAATGATTATGCAAACAATTTAAAGGATCTTACACAAAATGCAATTTTCCTAGTAACTTCTATGAAGATGCTTTAATCACAGCTTTTTTAAGTGGCATCCAAAATGATTCTATAAAAAGACAATTACTTCAGAAAGATTTGAAGACTTTTTCGGAAATTTTAGAAACAGCTCTTACAATTGAAGGCTTATTACACAATAATTTTCAGAATCGTGATTACAATACAGATAAAATAAATTTCGGACATACAGTGGGGCATGAACAACAAGGTTCTACAAAAACGGCTTGTCACTCCTGTGGGGGTATGCATTTACGCACAAACTGTCGTTTTAAGGATGCAGAAATTGTTCTACAAAAGGCCATATTGCAAAAGTTTGTAGGAAATCAAGTACTTCGGTAGAAAAAATATTTTTTCTGGTCCACATCATGGAAATAAACATCCACAAAAATTTTCGAAGAAAACTCATAATGTTTTTATTAATACTGAGCAAAATTTGGAAGATAATTTTGATATTTTAGAAATAAATAAAATTAATACTTTGAATAAAATTCACACTCCTGCTATTAAAATGTCAATTCGGATAAACAACAATACAATAGAATTTGAGTTCGACACGGGAAGTTGCGCAACAATGAAAATGTCTGGAATGATATCGGAAAACCAGAACTACCTTCTACTATTTTATCCAGTTTTTTCAGATCATTCGATTCATTTAATGGGAAAGACAATAGTAAAGGTTAAAATGTTAGAACAGGAAAGGGTTTTAAAATTATTTTTCTGTCGTGGAAATGGAAGTAACCTCTTGGAGAGATTGGATTTCAGAGTTAAATCTTACTTCTTATTCAATAAATGAGTTAGGAAACTCAAACATATTTTCTGTGACTACTACTTCCACTCCAAAGATTTCTATGAATTCTTCAATAAGAAATCCAAATCTAGAGAAAATTATTTCTGCATATCCGGATATATTTGACGAACAATTAGGCCATTGTACCAAATTCAAGGCACATTTAGAGCTTAAATCTGATGCAAAACCAATTTTTTTGTCGAGCACGTCCTTTACCGTTTTCTGTTAGAGACAAAATAGAAGAGGAAATTAATACAATTATACAAAAGGGAGTTTTGAAACCTGTATCGTATTCACAATGGGCAGCTCCAGTTGTTCCTGTACAGGAGGACAGATTCGCTCGTGTGCTGATTTTAAAACAGGACTCAACAGTAGTTTAAATATCCATCAAGGTCACCTTCCGCGTCCGGAAGAAATTTTTGCAACCCTGAATGGAGGAAAAATGTTTACAGTTATTGATTTCTCCGAAGCTTATCTTCAAATTGAATTGGATTCCTCTAGTAAAGACTTTTGTGTGATTAATACACATAAAGGACTATTCAGCTTTCAAAGACTTCCATATGCTGGACTTCCTGGCACTACGTCATATTTGGACGATGTTATTATTACGGGAGAAAATGAAAAACAACATTTACAAAATTTTGAAAGAGTATTTCAGAGAATACAAGATTTTGGACTTCGCATTAAATTAGAAAAATGAAAATTTTTGCAACCAAATGTTGAATATTTAGGATTTATTATTTCTTCAGAGGGTCTTCACAAATCACCAAAAAAGGTTGAAGCCATATTAAAAATGCCAAGGTCTACTAATTTAGAAAAACTACAGTCATATTTAGGCATGATTAATTATTACTCCAAGTTTATACCTAAATTAGCAGATTTATGTTACGCACTTAATAAACTTCGACGGAAAAATGTTTCTTGGCAGTGGTCTGACGAATGTGATCAAGCATTTCTGACAATCCAAAAAGAGTTAGCTTCTCCAAAACTTCTTGCTCATTATGACCCTAATCTACCCTTAATTTTGGCCGCTGATGCTTCTTCTATAGGAGTCGGTGCTGTTATTTACCACCGCTACCTTGATGGTTCTGAGAAACCAATTGCGCATGCGTCCAAAACACTAAAACCTGAAGAACAGCGATATTCTCAGATAGAGCGTGAAGGACTAGCAATCGTCTTCGGAATTCGAAAATTTCACCAATATTTATGGGGCAGACATTTTCAGCTACTTACAGATCATAGACCATTACTTTCTATTTTTGGTTCCAAGAAAGGTGTCTCAACTACCACAGCTAATAGACTACAGCGTTGGGCAATACTACTTATGGGTTATTCGTTCGATATGAACTATATCCCAACTTCAAAGTTTGGACAAGCTGACGGATTGTTTAGATTACCAATGGGACCAGATGACCGTTTTGATAAAATTGGGTATAATTTTGATTATGTAATTTCAAATATTATAGAAACTACTCAGAAAAATATTCCAGTAAAATGCGATGACATAATAAGAGATCCAAATCCACAGATCCTAAACTACAAAAGAATAAATTTTTTATTTTAAATGGTTGGCCTAAAACTTGTCACGATAATGACATAAAACCATATTTTACTAAACGTAACGAATTATCAATACAAAATGACTGTACTTTATGGGGAGTCAGAACGATTATTTCGAAAAATTTGCGTTCAAAAATTCTTAAAGATCTACATTCAACGCACGCAGGGATTGTACGTATGAAAGCTGATGCACGTAGATACCTATGGTGGCCTTTCTTAGACTCCGACATAGAAACAATTTCTTACAATTGTACTGCATGTGCTTCTATAAATAAAAATCCTGCTAGAGTACCTATAAATAACTAGTCTACTGCTTCGAAACCCTGGTATAGGATTCACATAGACTACGCAGGACCTTTTAAGAACTCTATGTTTCTTATCATTGTAGATACTTACTCTAAATGGTTAGAAATCATACCTACCAAAAATACCAGCTCCGGAACTACTATAAACATTCTAAAATATTTATTTATCAACTATGGATTAGTACATGAAATTGTGTCAGACAATGGTACAGCTTTCACTTCTGGCGTTTTTCAAGAATTTTGTAACCATTACGGCATAAATCATATTACTACACCTATCTATCATCCATCTTCTAATGGCCAAGCTGAGCGCTATGTACAGTCGTTCAAGTCAGCTATAAAGAAAATATGTTTGACAGTATCAGAAAACCTTTTACCACAACACATAAAAAATTATCTGTTCAAGTACAGAAGCACCACCCATCCTACCATTAATGCTGCACCGAGCAAACTATTTTTGGGAAGACAGATTCGTACAACTTTAGACTTAGTACGACCGACTTTAAATTCTAAACCAAAAAGTTTTTCTGCAAGCAAGTTCCAAATTGGCGGAAAAGTATGGATAAAAATGTACAAAAACATAAATAATCATTCTTGGGAAAAAGGAACAATAATTGAACAAATAGGCACTCAAGTGTGGATGGTTCAAATTAATAATAAAAAACTAAAAAGACATTCTAATCAAATAAAACACTATAAAGGGCAAGAAGATACATAAAATGAAATTGAACTTGAATTACTATTGGATACACAAACTCCTTCTACGAGTACGCAAAATGGTAGTTCTCCAACTATTAAGCAAGAAAAAAGACTTTCCTTGCCAATTGCTTTGCGGAAGCCGCAGAGGCAGTGTGGACCACAAGGTTAGAATATAAGCCTAAAGAGGGGGACAATTAAATAATTAATTTGTACTTTAAAATTTCGATTTACTTTTAAACAATAGTTTTCAAAACTGTTTATTTAGGGTGAGGGAATATTGTGTATTTAGTTAATTCTTAAACTTTAAACGTATAGACCTCTAATAAAGACTTCTATGCGTGTGCGTGAAGTGAACACAAGACAGTAAGAGCTATACTACAATACGCGCTACTTCGCTCCGGAATAAACGGAACATTACTACGGTTATAGTGATCTTAATTACATAATACTTCGTATACTTAGTGCTACAGTTCGGGACTACAGACCCATATCGATAGATATAAGTTTTATTATAAGCTCCTAACCATATTGAATTCTATTCGGATTAATACAATTCCGGTAAGTCGATACATAAAAATACTCCAACTAGATAATCGAACCAATGGAAAATAAATTAATAACTAAAGCTGGGATTATATGCAAAATGCGTATAGATGCAAATTTAGCACATTATGCAATAATTTCAGATTTTGACAATTTTTGGTATATTTTGGATCAAATGTAATATTTGCCTGTCATTTGTTAGATAGGCATGTAAAATATTTCAATTTCCCAGTAAAATATATGGCAGTTAAGTAGAACCCATCCTGAACATTTTAGTACATTAGGTAGATGGAATTCTTAAGACTGAGATTTTCATTTCATTATAACGCTGCCCGCTATAAAATATTTATCCTTATATTAGTCAAGTCTATTTACCCTTTGAAGTGTATTATCAAGTTGTTCATTTTAAAGTGTTTAACAAGGTAGTATTAAGCGGTAAGTGTTTTAAATTGAGAATTTCAAAATCAATAGCATTGATTGAAAATTTAAAACAAAATATATGTTCAGCCACAGATAACATTGGAAATCTTGTTGCCCGAAACTGAACGACGTTTTAAATACAAACCCAGGGTACAATACACTAGATACAGTTGTTCTATTGGAACTTTACCCGTGCGTCATCAATCGATGAAATATCAAAGGCGTGCTTTGTAAACAGCCTTTTTCTTTAATCGATTAGTAATTCCCTAAATCAATAATAAATAACAAGGATGAAACTTGAATTATTGTCTTTCGAACCTGAATACGTGCGAAAAATATGTTAAGGATATAACATAACGTTCTAGACAAAGATTTCGAGATAACCAGCCATCACGGATTGACCCATAATGCCTAATTAAATTGAATTTATGGTTAAAGTTGGATTTGACATTTGTTATTATTGTCAATTCATCTTGGTTCAAAATACAAGAGTTCTAACCACACTACACCACAACTTGTTACGTTCTGGACGCGCGTTTCGCTAACCAAGTTAGCATCATCAGCAGATGATATAAACTAAAAAACTGCCGTATTTCTTTTTATACAATTTTGTGCCGTAAATTCTATTAATCAAATGTTTAAATCAGTTATTTTAGCAAGCTATTGTTCTATTTTTTGTCGCTGGTATGTATTTATTAGTAATCATTTAACAACCTAAATAGTTCTAGTCAATCTAATGTAATCTTACTAATTTTCGTTTGTTTCTCTAAGTCTTAGTTTGATTTATATGAATATGGAAGATACTGTATGAGTATAGAACCAGAGGCCCAACTGTAAAGTATAGCATGTATTGTCTGGTACTTTTTGTGATCATTTTGAAATGTCTCTTAAAATTTTTATTTTTCTAGATACACATACAGTATGTACGAGATACCTTTCTATATATAAACCCATATGCCCCTGATGTTATTTACTTTTTATTAATAACGAACCTAACATGTATTCACCTGTGAATATTTCATGACACTAAAATTTAAGCAAATATTTAGTTTAGTTAATAGCATAAAATGTAATAAAATATGTGGAACCTGACTTTAGCAACAAATGGGCTATTTCATATTAAAAATAATTTGCAGCAATGACACAAGAAGTTAATTTGTACAAAATCTTCTTCGGAATCTCTTGGCCACGTACTGAAAGGAAATAATAGTTTGGAGTATTTATTTAGTCTATAGTATATCTAAACATGTAGCAAAAATACCAAAAGGTATTTTATTTTGACAAATTATCTAAGAAATATCTCATAAACACAATACCTGTTACACTATATATAAATATATATTGTTAAAAATACATAGAATGTATTTGTTTCAGTTTATTTTGGTTTGAATTTTTTCTTTTCTAAAATCTCGTAACCTTGAAAGTGTTTCCAGTAAAAGTGTTTGAGCCTTATAGAAATTACTAGGGATGATCACATTTTATAGTTGATCTAGAACTCTGAAGATGTAGTTTTATATAGCTTTGAAGCTAAAGTAATATTAAAATTCTATTAGTAACTTTATTTCGAGGTCTACACATTTTTTCACATTTTAGATACCTACTCTAATATTTGTGAAAACATGTTTTTATCCCTCATTCACCTCAAAACAATTCACTTTTTCAAACTCGTGAAATTAAATAGTTTATTAAAGCATCTTTCCAAAGGAATGTTGGGAGTATTAAAACAATTTTCTTAATAAGCTGAAGTGTTGTAGGGTCTTAGAGTTTCTGCGGCTATGCCCAACTATTGCCCAAAGTTTCCAGAAGTGGTAACTTCTCAGTTGCAGATAATCTAATTACTAAGCTGGTTAGATACTTACAGTTCCAAACTTGGAAAATGGGTTCTTGATAATTTAATTTTAGTGGGTCTAGACTAACATGTGCATATAATTTTGCCGGTGTAGATTTGTTGTGTTCGTACTTTTCTAATTTTTTTGTAACTAGTTACTTAAATAGATTTATTTCCTTAAAATACCAGGTAATATAAGATAAGGTAAGTAAAATGGATAGGTAAACGCTTAGAATCAACCATAATAATAATGAAAAACATAAAGCATGATTATATATGACATCAACTAAAAAACATATGATTAAAATTATTTTTGTCTACAAATAGAATAACTATTTATATAAAATTACATTAGTTCTGTCACAATCTAAATATTCTTGCATTAAATGATACTTCTTTGCTGTAAGAAAATGAGTAGATGGCTACTTTTGTAAATTTAGAAAGAAAGCCAGTAGGATAGAGGCTAGCCAGATCATTTAAGCAATCATATTAAAAAATAATAAAAAAGCTAATTCAAGATGAATATCCCCTTGCCTATTTTAGACATATAAAAAAATTAAACTGGAGTGGTCAGTCAAGAAAAGTTATGCAGAAATTGTAAGTTAGTGTTTTAGTGTTTTGAAAAAAAAAATCCATGGAGGCCGATTTTTGTGCATCGAGATCGATTTTAGTAGGTCGAATAAAAACATTTCCCAAATTTTTTCGGAAATTTTTCAAAAATTCGCTAAAAGTGAAAACCCGGAATCAAATTATTTTCCCATAAACCGAGTTATAATATGTTAAAGTTTGGTGCTTTGCTACGTATGCATGCGAAGTTTTAAATTTTCTTGAATCATAAATAGTCAAGTTACAATAATTCTCCAAACTAGAACGTAGAGTATTGACAAAAACGCCTTCTCTATGCAACTGCTATATAATAACGTTTCTATCTAGTTTAATATTGAGTTATTATTTTGACAATCATTTTGAACACCAAAAACAGAAACATCTTGTTCGGAAGAAGTTTGCACATAAAAACACCACACAAAAATTGACCTAACTAAAGAATAAGATACGATGGTTGTCAGGAATATCAAAGACTTGTAAATTGCAACACGGAAGGGCTTTAATATTTTACACAATTAGGTAAGGTATGACACACATTTGTTTATAATTTAAAGACGTAATCTTTTCAATCAGTATAGAGCTATTTGATTTAAAATAACTGTAGCTATTGCTGAAACGTTATTGCAGTTGGCTATGTGAGCATGAGACATACAATAGTTCTCCAAAGTAGAACGTAGAATTCTGCCAAAGCATGCATTCTCAATGTAATTGCTTTAATTATCAAATTTTACCATTAGATGCTGATTTTTGTTCGGTATCATTTAAAAAAAAATACTTAAACGCGTCTGTATGGTTAACTTAACTTCACAGACAATTATTAACTTTTCTCCTCTAATTATTCGTTAACAAGGTTATTAGGTTTAATAACCTGTTTGAGGTCTATTATTTTTCCCTTAAGATAACTAGGTTAGGATTAACCTTGATTATCCGAATTGAATAGGATACGAGATTGAAATAACGGAAACAACTTAAAATAAACTAACATTAATAGACACAAGTCTTGGGCTTGTAACAATATACCATGCAAAAATCTGAATGCTGTAAATCTTTCTTAATTCATGCAAATATTGGCCATTGTCCAAAACCCCGCATTTTTTTTCTGTTTTCTGCATATTTTTAAAGCGACGGCTATGAAAACTATAAGTAAAGTAATTATTTCTCTTCAAACAGGCCATTTTTTTTCGATCTTGTAAAAATCTGAAAGCAAAATCCAATTCTTAAACTTAAAGCAATATTCCCGAAAAAGTCATTTATCATCCTTTTTCGTTAATTCCGGGTTAATTTTTGAAGAAGAATATTGCATCTAAAATATACCCCGTTGTTCGGCAAATTCAGATGACTTTTTCAGATAAAAAAATTAATTTATAAAATTCAAAACTTTGAAATTCCAATAAAAGGTTTTGAAATTCCCGTTTATAACTTTGACTTTTGGTAAAAACTAGTCGATTATACCCTGAAAACCGGAATAACTTAAGTTTAAAACTTAAGTCCTGAGAAACTCATTCTCGGCTCCTTTTCTGGTTACTCTGAGATTTGTTTTCGTGGAGAAATTTTTATTAAGTATTCTGTATAAAAAAAGATCCCCTCTGCCAAGAATCAGCCGTTTATATTTCTGCGTAGTTTTTGTTCCAGCGCGATGTGATTACAATACTACAGTAAAATGTTTATATATCCGTTGTTTCAAGACATAGAAAAAACGTTTAAAAGTAACTATAATTTTTATGACCAATCCAAATTTGTCTTATTCCATTTTTTTACATTTAACCAAATTTTTTAAATCTACAGAAGAACTACATAAAATTTTATATAACTTGTTCTATGTAAAAGTATAAATGCTTAAAATTATTCAATTATTCTAAACTTCAAATACGCGTTATGAAAAATCGATATCTAATTGTAACAAATGAAGCCCATGTTCCTTCCTATTTCACTTTTTTATATTCTTTAAAAACAAAAAAAATATGTTAATAAATAAAAAGAGAAAAGTACATAGTATTATTTCAATAAATATTTCAGATACTCTTTGAAATATGTATCCAAATATTAATATGCATTTTATTTTGATTTTTTTACGCATTAGCATATGTTTTTTGTAATCTTTGGAGAGATTATAATGTATTAAGATAGAATGATTGGTTTCTTTTGTTTTTATTAAGTATAAATTTTTCATACCGCTTGCTTGAAAAAATAAATGAAATTAAAATTTATACATCTAGTATTTCTATAGATTCTAAAAGTTTAATAAGATATAGATTATTAGATTTTACAAAAAGAGAAAAATATAGTTTAGTGCTATCAATTTTATTTGATGATTCTTTATAAAAATATAAGTTACTTGTATACTTACCCATCTTTTCTGCCTTATAACACAGGAGTTATAATGCATTTATATCACCCTTTAGATGAGCCTGTACAAACAGTATACATCTAATAATGTTGTTTTATCTATATAAAGACCTCGATAGCCCTTGTGCAGTTAGGAACTGAACAAATGAACATATACAAAATAATTCATGAGTTAGGGTTTTAAATCATTCTTCGAAGCTATTAAATTCGAAGAATAAACAGTAATTTTTATGGCTGGTTTAATTAGACAAGAAATATTTAGAGTGCACGAATTGTTTTTGCTTGTTTTTGAGCTTTTGTAACAGCGTATTAGTAGCTCCTAGGACAAAAAAGTTTAGGCAGGTTAAAAGCTCCATATTTTTGTTACAAGAAAGTCTACATTTTTAGTCTTAGATCCAGAAGTTGGGTAAAATGGAGTTTGGAAACAAAAATGCACAAATTTATCGTTTTTAAAGAAAGCTGTCACTTTTTCAAGGTGGACTTTGAGGAATCAAAGTCAGGGCAAAAAATTTTAGTATAGTTTACAAATTCAAAATTTTGTTCTTTCTACTGATAGTAAAAATAAGAGTGAGAGCTCATTGGATTCGGAATGACGCGTGACGTCTACAAAAAAGTGCAAAAATTTGAAACCTATACATAAACAATTTCAAAAGTTAAGATTAAAAAAAATAGATTTTGTTTTTTCGCAAATAACTCGCAAATAATTAATAATTAAATTAGAAAAAGGCTCTTAAAGGGGAAGAAAGTTTCAATAAAAAGTCCCTATTCCTAGAATTCTCTGGTGCTCAGTAGTTGCGATGCCTAAAAACAAGTAAAAAGATTTTTTATACTATTAAATATTAATTAACTTAAAGTAACATAGAACGAAAGCTTTCACGGCTGTGGTCGGTTAAGAAATCTTGGTTCTTGGGATTAGACCGTGTCAAAACGGAAATACTTTCCAACATCTGGCCTTCGATTGTACAAGGCACCTTCAGGGATCTTTACATCACGAGATTGAAACACTCAATAAGCTCGGAGAGATCTAGGCTGGCTATTTATAATCAACCTGTGTTCATCGAATCGGACATCTCTATTAAAATTTAAGATCCTTATAAATTTCAATAAAATTTCTAATTTTCTGTTTACAGAATCGCGAAACCAACGCAAGAACTTTGGTTTTTTTTACATTTATGATATATCCAATGGAATGTTGGTGTTTAGATACAGCAGATTGTACAATTTGTTTCTTCCCAATACATCGTTCAGGTTTCCTAAGCCTAGTCGATATGCATTGTTTCAGTGGCGATGTCTGTTTTGAAGAAACTGGACGATCGATATTGACCAAGCATGAATGATATGTTAGGAAGAAACAAATTTTACAGTCTGTATCTGAACACCAACATTCCACCGGACATGTCATAAATGTAAAAGAAACCAAAGTTCTTGCATCGGTCTTGGGATTTTATAAACGGAAATTAAAGAGTTTATTGAAATTTATAAGCATCCTAACAATTTTAATAGAGATGCAGGCTTCAGTCTACATCATACGTAAAAACCGATCATTACACCTGGTCACCTGCGAGCTCAGTCAGTGTCAGTGTCCCTGAAGATACCTCGTGCAATCGAAGGAAAAACGTCGGAAAGTGATCCCATTTTTAAACGATCTAATCCCAAGGACCATGATTTCTCACTTAAAGAGACAATATCCCGATGAAAAAAAATTCGCTGAGTTTTCGTAGAATGAGCCTATTGTTAATTAACAATTCTTTTTACAATTTCCGTTTATATTTTAAGTAAAATAATTGTGAAACACAAGCCACTAAAATTACTTTCCATCGTGCAGATTTTATCACAGCTATACTATATGAATTTTCTGTGAGCTTGAATAATTAGGTAATAATTAATAGACTAAAATAATAAAAAAACTGCAATGTCATAATAGGGATAAAGTCTCCAAAAAGCCTAATTTTAGTGACTTTTGTTTAAAAATTATCCTACTTAAAATATAAAAGACAACTCTAAAAAATATTTTGACTTTGACTCATTGTACGAAAAGTCAGTGAATTTTTTTTATTTTAAATTTCTTGTTTCTGGAAAATATTTTTTTTAATTCTTAAATATTAACTGTTTCCAAATTATTTGCAAAAAAATCTAAACTCCCTTTTTCAAATCCTAATTTTTTAATACTTTTTTAACTTATGTGCATATTTTTCGAGAGACAATTCCGAATCCAATGAACCCTTAATCATATTTTCATTAGCACTACGAAGAATTTACACCATTTTGAGTGTGTGAACTAGACTATTTGATAAGACAAATACTTTTTAAGTCGACGTAGGTTTTCATAAAGGATATAGATAAAAAAGTAGAATTAATTTGACCGATTTTTGTAAGGTTCTAACATGTATTTTGTTTACCAAACAAACGTAACTGTAACAACAGAAGGTGAAACAAGACATCGGAATACATACTTTTTATTTGTTGCTTTATACGGGAAAACGAGTATCAATAAAAAGCGACCCTTATTTTAATATACTATGTAGTTTCTTTTCTTATATTAATATACAATTTCTAAGCAGTCGAGTTTTTTGTTTTTTTAATAATTTATACTTGTTTCTTTTAAACAATATATCACCCAGAAAAATACGATGTTTTCTCTCATATTTCCCCTTCGCTGTCAGGCTAAAAAGCAACGTATGCTTATAAATTCTGAAGAGAAATCATAAAAATTAAGCCCTATCGCTCAACAAATCACAAAATAATTCAAAACGGAATCGTCAGAATTTCAGGGAAGTTACTTGGTATAAAAAACGAAATATACGAGTAACTCATATTTGTCTTTCCAGATCTTGTTTATGTAAATTGTGTACGTACAGTCAACTTTAATATAGTGAGGTAAAATAAATTCTTACGGGTGAAAAAATTTAAATACAGGTTTTAAAAATAAAGTAAATATGGATTGGTTTATTTCGTAGGTAGACAGGTTCTTGTCTGATGTTTGCTTATATATGTAGATTAAATACAATTGAGAGAAAATTAACAGAAACATGAATTTGTATTCTTAGCTAGCAGTCTGAAGACAAAATTCTTGTTATTACAATACTGTCACTTACAATCAAAATGATGAACAGTAAAAAATACTACTTCTAAAGGAGCTCCCCAATGTCATCTTTGGCAAAACGCAGTCATTTATTATTTTTATTGCAATTACTTTTATTTCGAATACAAAATTCGAAGGAAGTTTTCATTTCGAACCTAAGTATGTTTTATGTATATACACCGATTACTATTTAGAGAAATCATCAAATGATCAGTTAGGTTATTTTAATCAGTAAAGTCATTCGCTTTCTGCATTTATAAGAATGAATAAAAATGACTCGTTCCACTATCATTAGTTTTCATTTCACTTGTTTGTATAGGTCGAATATAGTAAATCAATTCTGAGCCATTTCCACTTAGCCTGCTAATTAAAATGTTGAACATTAATAAAGGTCCGATGACAATTCAATAATATTTAAATTGAGCTTTAAACGAGGTCTTGATTAATTTTGCCAAATTAAAGATTATCCAATCAACCTATAGCCTTGAAATTTTATACACATATTTATTCATATGATAACCATGACCGTGTCCTTGATAACCTTTCAAGTCTGTTTTAAGCCACGCCACAAGTGTTTATTTATTTTTTTTTGGCTTGATTAAATATAGTTAAAATTTTGTTTGTTAAAGTTTTGATTTTTATATTAGACTCTCCGATCGTTGTACTCTCCCAATAATAGTAAGATTACTCATCGAGCACTTCCTGCGCTTCTTGCGCATTTTAATTCGCCGTTTCAACATTTTCTTTGTCATATCAAATTGATGATATGGTGAGACAGAACATGACCACATTTTTCGTATCGTTTCAAATTGATGACATAATGAGACAACACACGAAATTGAACAAGCAGTTTAAGTGACATACATCGTCATCTTGTTCCTTCATGGTGAATACGTATCAGTTTCTCCCTATATCACATTTAATTTTTCTGCAAAATTTAGAATCAATTGAATAATATTTTAATTAGGTTTTAAAAATGTTATTTGCCATTTTGTTCTGCCATCTTGAGTTCGTACCAAGCTTTACCTTTTTATCTCTGTATCACACTTAATGCATGCAGAAAATTTGAAATTAATCTAGAAAGTAGTTTTTTTCAGACTAGTTTTTTAAATATTTTATTAGGCCGCCATTTTGCTTTACTACTATCTTATATTCATACCAAAATGCTACCAATTCATTTCTATGTAAATCTTGGTTTTTGTGCAAAATTTTAGGTCAACTGGATAATTAGTTTTTTTAGTAATATTTTTTTATCGTTTCACTAGACCGCCATCTTTTTCCGCAACAATGGATTTTTACCAAAATATTACCAGGTATATCCTCATATGACCTTTAGTTTTTGACTAAAATTTAAAGTCAATCTGATAAGTATTTTTTAAGCTATGCGGCGAAATGACAGACAGACAGATAAAACATATTTTTTGATATCTAGGGACGCCGAAACGTGAAAATATGTAAAACCTGAGAGGAAGATTTTTTCCGATTACAAGGCTTTTATTTGGCCGCCATTTTGTTTTGCCATCTTGATTAGTACCACAGTTTTACTAGTTAATCTCTATACTACAATTAATTGTGGTACACAATTTGAAATCAGTTCATTAAATAGTTTTTCCAGGCTGATTTTTTAAATATTTTATTAAACTGCCATTTTGATCCGCCATCTTGAATTCGTACCAAAATTTTACAGGTTAATTCCTACACAATACTTGATTTTTGTACAAAATTTAAGATACATTGAAGAGGGTTCACGATTACAATACTTTTACGAGGGAAGTAAAAATGTTACTTTAGGTAACAGAGGTAAAAAAATTTAATTTATAGGATGTTTGATTTCTCATTTCCTCTGTGTAAATAAAAATTATTTTATTATAGTTGATGGAGTGTGTTAGGATTTGAAGCTTATCGGAATCCATGGACCCGCTAAAAAATATCCTCGAATCCAAAGTGACACAATTTCGATTATAAACTTTACCGATTACTCCGAATCAGAATATAATACTTTAAAACTGCCCCCCTTAGAGATTTATTAAAAGCGGTTGACTTTCCTACTGTAAGACAAAAAAATAAATTTTAAAATTTTCCTCTGACGGTAAATACGATCATTTTGCGAGCCATCTGCATAACAATATTAATAGTGAAAATTGCGTTAGTTTTCATACGAGCGAAAAACAAAATAGTCCGTTTTTGTTTGCGTAATGTAATTTAACGGTGCTCCGCAGATAATTGAGTTCGCAGTCTTTATTAAAAATAAAACAATTTTAATTCTAAACAGAGCGGAAATTACCGCCGCGTCGGGTTATGCGTCACCCGGTCTGGCGGAATATCCAATTTTAAAAACTAATTTAAACGACAGCCATATCACAGATTAATCGCCGATAGATTGTGAAAATAGACTTTTTTGCATTTAACGATGATAAATGAAACGTGCATCGCTAATTTTTGCCTTGTCAGAAATTGTATGGCCGAAAACTCGATAAAAAAAATTCGGGTCGCCTTTCCGTATTTGTTTAGAATTTAACCACCGCAATAGAAGACTGTTATTAATCCACGATACACAAACAACCGTATGTTATTCAGGTCGCTCATTTTTAACCACGGGCGCGCATTGCGTCATCCGGGTAACAAACAGCAAAAGCGTTCAGCCAACTTGATTGCTTCAGTTATTTTTGGATAAGTGTTTTTGAATATTCAACAATATAGTAGGGGAGCTGGCCCGGAATCCACTGAACGAAAGTTATCAAATTTTTTGACTTATGGAGTTTGACTTTGGGCTATCCGGATATGCCAAAACTGACCGTCTGCCGCCTCAGGTCAAGTTCTTTAGGGGGGGCTTTTAAAAAGAGGGGCTTCTTACTATATGGTGAACTACATTTACCAAAAATAATCAATATACACTTGAATGATGTAGTCGATTCGAAGGTCTTTTGCGCTACGGCAGACGATCTTTAAGAATTACTGTTATATTGCAGACGCACGTCAAAATAAATGGAATGGGGCAGAAATGTTACCATATTTAGTGTCAACGAAAATACCTACCGATCGATAAATCGGCTTTTCGTATAACATTTATTTACAACGTTGCCAATTCTCCCGCTGATCTTGTGATTTTCACAGATTGTCATTAATGATTTTCATATATTTCTATATAATACAATATGGCTTCTTCTTAATTCAGTCAGCTGTTAGGTTAATTGATAAAAAAGGTCAAAAGCAGTTTTAAGTAGATCATTTTTCGAAGGGATCTCGGGGCTGAAAAACTTACAGGCATGTTAATGTCTTAAGATTTTCCTTTTTTTTGCTTGGTGCGCCATGTTTGCACTTTGAGTTAGTTTGTAGGTATAAAGTTTCTGTTGACTTTTTGGTATGATGAGGGCCATATTTAGGAAAATTTGTCGATTCCCTTAAACTAAGGTAAGCGATCTTTTTTTTCTTTTAAGGCCTTACTCTTCATTGTAAATATTATTTACAGGGCCCTCCCTCCGGCTATATAGAAGCAGCCGTTTTCTTTCTCTTTCGTATTTTTTATTTAAAAAAAAAATGTGATATAAATATATTTCTGGAAATCTTTTATGGGGTCCACATGGTCTGATTGAACACAGCACAGTGCCAGTGCCTAGCTGTCCTGGGATGAGCTAACCCACTACCAGCTTTTTGGATTAAAGAACAGTTCCTTTTTTTTATGTAGAGTCTATATATATATATATATATATATATATATATATATATATATATATATATATATATATATATATATATATATATATATATATATATATATATATATATATATATATATATATATATATATATATATATATATATATATATATATATATTTACAAACTCTACATAAAAAATGGAACTGTCCAAAAAACTGCAGTGGAACTATAGAAGGTTAGCTCATTCCAGGGCAGATTTGAATCAGATCATGTGGATCATCATAAAGGATTTCTAGAAAGACATTTATGTTACATTTTATCTATATATAAAAAATGCGAAGGAAAAAGAAAACGGCTGCTTCTATATAGCCGCAGGAAGGGCCCGAAAACGAAAACTTAATACCTACAAACTAACTCAAAATGCAAACATGCCGCACCAGGCAAAACAATAGAAAACATTTTAACGATATTAACATGCTTGTCACTTTTTCAGCCACGACAATTAAGGAGAAACCATATTATATAGAAATACGTGCAAATTAAGAAACTCATTAATGACAATCTGTCAGAATCACAATATAAGCGGGAGAATTGGCAACGTTGTAAATAAATGTTATACGAAAGGCTGATTTATCGATCGGTAGGTGTTTTCGTTGACACTAATTATGGTAACATTGCTGCCCTAAGGTTATGACTGTTGTGTGATAACGTCGAAAACGAATGAAAATTAAAACCGATATTTTAATTTCTCATTAGGAAAGCCCGAAAATAAATAATTTGTAGAATTTTAAAATTAAAGTGCTATGAAACAAAATGAAGCTGTGAAAAATAAATAGTTATAATAATAGCAATAATAAATAAATTAGAAACTAAAAAAAAATAAAATGATTTACAGTTTATTTACATATTTACGATCTTACCAACAATGTTAAATTTTTCGTTGATAATTATCGTTTACCCAATCTCAACCCGTCACTTTGATAGCGTCTGCCCGAAAGTGTATTGCAATTTTTTCGTCTGCCATGTCGACTAAGTGTGATAAAGAGATAAGCTAAGAAAACAAACCAGAAAAATAACAAAATTTAGAATTAAAGAAAATTAATTAACCTTTAAATTCTCTACCAATGTAATTAGGTTCGATGTTTTCTACATATACTTAATTTTTTTATTATGAAAGTAAAACAGGTTTCTTTGACTAGACTTTTTGATCTGGAAACATCTTTACCCTGTGTGTCAAAAGTCAAAAACATAGGAGACCATCAGATCAGATGACTTTTTAGAAAAATGGATTTTAATTCGAGCATATCTATTTTTTCTCAGTTTCATTAAAAACAACGTAATTTAGCCGTAATGCCCTGTATACAAACATGTTATCACCTATGTATCTATTACATAATTTCTCATTTTAATTAAAACCAACATACTTTAGACGTAACCAGTTTTACCATATCACTATAGTATAGATAAATTTATTGCAAAAAGCTACGCGACAAAAATTAAAAAGATACCTATTTCAGTAACTATTTTTTTTCGAAAATTGCTTACAGATATAGAACACCCGGTATCGTATACTATTATTTAAACATGAAGTAAAATAATTAATTTAAAAGCCTTTTTTAAAGCAATGTATTTTTAATTAAATGCAGAAAACGTTCTTGTTTGAAATATGAGATAAATATCTATAATTATTGTATTAAAAGCCTGTATGCATAATAAACGTCCTTTATTTCAACTTAGAAGTTGAATTTACCCAGATAAATAATAAGCCTATTTTTAACAGATTACTTGCTACCCTTACAAAAATTACAAGTTTTGTGTATTACGACATCTTCAGTATTCAAATAATGCATCATCAATATTCTCTCGTGTCCATACTTCATATTCAAATCGCCATTCCACGGATGACGTCACATTGAGTGATGGCATGCGCATGGGTATACCGTTATTTATGTATTGTGATCTAAGCACATTGCACCACGTCTCTATCGATGGGAGCATTTTAGATGCTCTAGGTGGCTGTGACAAAATGGTGGCGCATTTTGTCAAACTTGACCGTTGCATAACCACCTTTTTAATCTACTTAAAAAAAGGAAGAGTTTCTAGATCCGACCCTATACATATTTTTTATGTATGTATAGGATGTCCCATTTTCGTTATTTTATGGGCTACCGACTTTATTAGCAATGATACTAGATTGCCGTTTACACAATTTGGTTCCATTTTTTTTTGAAGCTGTGTTATATGCAAAATTTTCATAGCTCACTTCGTATTAGAGATACAGGATAAAATAGAAACATAAAAATTTATGTTAGTAACTTTAGACTTTAGACACTTTAGTAACTGTATCGAAACAAGCGTCGTAAAGAAATATACGTAAAAATGTGTAATAAATAATATTTATTCTTACCATAATAATAAAATAAAGCAGACAACAGACTACATCTACTTAAAGATAGTATTCAAAATGATTTCCATTTTTGCTTTACACAAATCTTACAAAATGATATATTGTCTTCGTAAGGCATTGAAAATAATTATTGGTCTGTCTTATATTTGATGCCTTATCGAGAAGTGACAGAGACGTGGCAATCTCGCCGGCCACCTTATAGGACCATTGGTCCCTATCCATTTTCCAGGAAAAACCTCTTTCAAATAATGTTTTCCGGTGCATCGTCTTGATAAAAGTATATGTTATGTAAGTCGGTTAGAGGCACGTCATCATTTAGTATACATACACACACACACACACACACACACACACACATATATATATATATATATATATATATATATATATATATATATATATATATATATATATATCTGGTTCCATGGTACAGAAACTCTATAGTGGTTTCATAAATTTTTTAATTAATTGACGTTTCGGCTACTTCAGCCTGTTACATATAGAACTAAAACAGAAACATAGAAATTACACATTATGACGAAAACCACAATTACTCAATCACATGACTACATTAATTATTAAAATTTCACAAAACAATGCTTAATTAAAAAATTATATTAAAAAAAATTTAAATTATTTACTTTACTTCCGGTTGTTGTGCAACGTGAAAAATCACGATTCGCTTCCTCGGAGATCCTACCAATGGGTTTGTATAAAAAAAAATCGAGGGGAAGATCAGGTCCTTTTCACGAACAGATTTGTAGATTGACTTCATCACTATAACTTTCGAAAACAGGAATCCCATGATAAATGACAAGCAGAATCTAGCTCATTGAGGACCTATTGGGGTTGCATTTCAACAGGATTGTATGTTTGAATTTGCCCTCGGCCATTTCCATAACATTCTTCCTGCAGTAACGTAGCGTGCAAGTAGTATTCCTGATTCGCCATATTACGTGCATCGAAATTAGCGGTTGGGCTACACTACCCCTTTTACTCCGCAGTAATTTGAACACGTTGGAAAATTGAATACAACACGATAGGATAGCGATCTACGACACGATAATTATTGTAATTTAGATATGAGATGGGGGAATCATTGAATATACGGTTAAGATAAAGGAAACATTGCGACAGGCTAATGAGTATAACGCGGACGGGCGTTAATCGAATTCAATTCATGTTTCGTTGTTTTCTTAACCTTCTTATATATTTATATATATATATATATATATATATATATATATATATATATATATATATATATATATATATATATATATATATATATATATATATATATATATATATATATATATATATATATATATATATATATATATATATATATATTATATATATATATATAATGGGTGTCCCAAACTGATTTGGCCAAGCTCTAGTTCCCAAACCGTTTGAGATATTTAGTTGGAATAAAAACTAGAATTTGTAGCTATGAGGATACTTCAAAATGACATCGAAGAAAAATGTGTTAAAAAAAAACATCCCAAAAAGTTCGACCCTAACCTGAAAATTTTAAATGCCATCCTGTATATTTTTTTATATAATTGTGTAGGATTGTAAATTCCCTATTCAGTACTTTTTCCGATTGAAAGTCGGTTAAGAAACAGCTTAGAAAATTAACATTTTATCTTCCTATTAAGTTAGTCATGGGTTAAATTAAAAATCCGCTTAAAAGAAAAGAAAACAATATAAAATTAGCCATGATTCGATAAAACAAAAACAAAACATTTTTGACACTTGTCAAATTGAACTAAATGAGAGTGCAAGTGAGGTTCTTTATTATTCTTGTCAACTTCGTGTTAAAATGCCAAGTTTGTTTACTGCAGAAGAATAAATTGATATGATTCTAATTAACGGTGAGTGCTTAAAAAATAAAAGAAGAGCCAGAGACGTATATCGCATTCGTTTTCCTAATCGTCCAACGCCAAATGAAAATAGATTTGTGAACCTAGAATGCATCTTGAGGCAAGGACATTTCGCGACTGGGAATCGCCATAATTCCAGAAGATCGGTACGTAATGAAGAAAATATTATAAATGTTTTAGCATATTATGTACATTTCAATCCTCATGTGTCAATTCGGAAACTCTCTGAAGAACTTAACATAACAAGGAGTTCTGCTGAGCGTATTTTACAAGACTTTAAGTATCATCCTTATAAAGTTCATCTGGTGCAAGGACTCTATCCAGGTGACACTGACAGACGCCTGCAATCTATTGCAAGCATATTAGTTAAAATTGAAGACGATCCAGCCTTTTTAGCTAAAATATTGTGGGGTGATGAAGCCAAGTTGCACAATAATGGTCTCATAACAGGCATAATTCCAATTATTGCTCTCCAGTTATTCCACATTGATTAATGGAGACTAGATTTCAACGCATTTGGAGCGTCAATGTTTGGTGTGGATTATTTAATGGAAGGATCATTGGACCCTATTTTTATGAAGAGGCTTTAGCGGGAGAAAGATACCTGCACTTTCTACAACACGTTTTACCTCAACTTCTAGAAGAAATTCAATTTCATCGCAAATGCTTCTCCCGTAATAAGATGGCCTGCACGTTCGCCTGATCTTTCCCCCTTAGATTTTTTCTTGTGGGGAACCTTAAAAAATATGGTATATTTAAGTAAATCCAATGACGTTGAGGACCTGAAGAATGATAAATGATAATTGCTGCATGTACGCGAAACCTTTTGACAAGATTTGAAGCTTGCGTTGCCGCTGAAGGTTTACAATTTGAACATTTACTACCGTTGATAATCTGTAAAATAAAAAAAATACATTATAATTTTCTGGTTTTGTTTTGTTACCCCATAGCTAACTTGATCGGAAGATAAAATGTTAATTTTCTAAGCTATTTCTTAACCGATTTTTAATCGAAAAAAGTACTGAATAAGGAATTTACAATTCTACAAAATTATGTTAAAAAATATACAGGGTGTCGTTAAAAACTTTTAAGGTTAGGGTCGAATTTTTTGGGACATTTTTCTTCGAAGTCATTTTAAAGTATCCTCATAGCTACAAATTCTAGTTTTTATTCCAACTAAATATCTCAAACGGTTTGGGAACTAGAGCCTGGCTAAATCAGTTTGGGACACCCTGTATACTGAAAAAAAAAATGTTTTATAGACAAAGACAAAAAAATCTGACACATTTCCCCATTATTTTACTTTTCCACCCAGCGCCCTTGCATCTTGCTTAAATAAAATTAACTCCGATCTCGATAATCTTTATAATCCAGCGTCTAAATACTGCCTTCAAATTAATCTTTCGAAAACAAGTTTGTTAATATTCGGTTCGAACAAAATAAAACAGTCACTTACTACTGAAATAAAAGTTATGTATATGTACTAATGAGGCTAAAAAAACTCGGTTTAATTCTGGATACAGACCTCAAGTTACGAAGTCATATTAGTAGCTGTATTCGCCTTTCCTATACTAACTTAAAAATGATCTATGGTGTACGAAATTTTTTATTCAAAAAAATCTCTCGTCCTTTCTAAATTTAATTGCGCTGACTCGATCTATGGAGCTTTCATTGATTCACAGACGGTTAGAAGAATACAGGTTGCTCAAAACTCGTGTCTTCGCCTTATTTATGGTATACGACGCCGGCAGCATATTTCACATAAACTAATGGAAGCAAACTGCCTTAATACAAAAAACCGTAAGCGCTTACACGCAGCTATTCCCTTTCAGAAAATATTACTTTTTAAACAACCTGCATATCTTTACCCTAAGATTACTTTTCGATCTGACGTGCATACGTTAAATCTCCGATTCAGGGGCCGACTCACACCTCCCGTTCACAAACACACATTCTTTAGATCGTCATTTACATACCAAATCGCGAATTTTTATAATAATCTCCCTGACATATTAAAATCGTACCTGTTAAATATGTTTAAAGAAAAACTTAAAAAATATAAGTTGAATGATCAAAGCATTTCTCTAGTGCAAGCTAGAATTTTATTACGTTTGTACTGCTTGAGAGCTTTATGTTTTTTTTTTCTTCCTCCTAGGTCTTAATAGTTTTTAAACACTGTTAACATTTAGGACCTGTTTAATTATTGTTAATTTATATTTCTTTTCTTTGGCTCAAAATGAAAAACAGAGATCTTCCTTAGAGAGGCTCACCTGATCTTCGGCCTTTTTCCACAAAATGTGTTATACATTTTTTTTTTGTAAAGATGTATGTAGTAATTATGGAAAATAAATACCTTCTAACTAACTAGCTAACAGCTTTTAAGTGAAAAATACATGGAGGCTGCATCATATTTTTGGGGCCACCCTGGATAATACGGTAAAACGTAAAAAGAAAAAAGCAAAGAAATTCGACGTGTTTCTGGGAAAAACTAAAATTTTCAAGTAGGGACTCTGGATTATGGACGGATGTTCCATTTTTAAATAACTATTTCAAGAATAAATATGATCAATTAAAGATTCTTCTAAATTCTTTGTCCGTGTCATTATATGTATTGAAATAAACAGTGTATATAATTTTTCTAACTGTACCTTTGCTAGAAAATATCGAGAGATTTCTCCTGACACCTTTGCAAAATGTATTTAAAACACCCTACAAGTAATTTTTGCCCGAAAGAGAAAGCTAAACCACTAGCGACTTAATATAAAATTTGCGAAATACTCGTTTAAAAATGTATCGAACTTCCAATATATAATTTTAAAAGAAGACACCGAAATTTCCGTAGGCAATAACATTATAGAGACAAATTGAAACCATTTTAGCATAATATATGTCCAACTAATCTTAAAGTAATTTCTGAACGCCACCTATATTCTGGTCAAATTTCAGGTACTAGTACAAACTATAGAAAGAAAGGTTAAATAGCACTTTACTAAAAACCCTAATCCTAGGGGGTCGATAAAAAATAAAAGAAAATTAAAATTTTAAATAATTGATTAAACTGTCTTCTGCAATTTAAATAAGGTTTACTTTAATAAAGCAAACAAAAAAATGAAAATTATTTTGGTATATTTTCGTAGCAAGTGAAATAGAAAAAAATGTTGTACACTAGTGTACACCTTTCTGCTCTTTTGGTACTAGTTAGGTCCCTCTAACGTTGGCAATTTCATTGGCAAATTGTTTGAATTTTCGGCTAATCTGTCTCTAACCATTGTTTCCATCGAGTTCCTTTGAGATCTCCCATTGTATCTTTCTTTGTAAGCATTTGCCTAAGCAATTTATGGTACAGACTTTAGTGACCAAGTTTTGGCCCCATATAACAATACAAACTAAATTGAAACTTTGATCATTCTTGACAAAATTTTAGATTTAAATTATATAGTTTTTAATTCTCTACATTTTATACAAAAGATATCTTACTCTAAACAGAATATTATCAATCAACAGATCTGGAAAAAGTCATCTTAAGAACTTCTTTGAAATATTGACTTTGGCGAATTCACTAAACATTGGACTATGCCTTTCATCTCTCTAGCAGTATATTAATCTCAAATTCTCAGTCACCAAAAATCACACTCAACTTGAGTGCGTCCACAATTCGTTAAGATGCCTGAAATATTCGTCAAAAAGTGACCCAAATCAACAACTTGTAGACTGTCGCAACTGTCATAACATTTATCCGAAATAAATTAGAACGACAAACATGTTACAGCCGTTAATCGGCTCTGACCTACCGAGTTTCCTTAATTTGTTTTGAGTTAGTTATTCGACCTTAGAATTGGGACGGAACGAGACTGGGTCAGATTAAGTCTGGATTTCTTGTACCATTCAGTAATTGCGACAATCAGTGGTCGGGAGGATAAAAACGTATTCCTTTTTTATTCGTAGCCGAAAAAGTTTACTGTTGATCTTGTTATGTATACCGTTTTTTGTTGGCGACTTAAATGGGTAACCAATTGAAGTGCTCTTCCGCTCAGATTTTTGTATTAAATATAAAGGAGGGATAACACTGCCTTGCACAACGATCGAAAAATGGCGTTTTTTATTATTTATTTAACAAGTATAGCGGCTTCTCTTGAGCAAAGCAATTTATAATAAACTTTGACAAAAACTTGTGAAAGGGTTCTTCTAGTGGTCACTAATAAGCATAGTTCTGGCACAATAATCTGTGAAGCCTCAGTACCAGGGGGTGGGTTTTGGTCCGTAAAAGGATTTCCCACCTCCGGACTAGAAAAAAAAAACAAAAAACAAGTAGCAAATTTTAGTTGCTTATATCTTTTAAATTGGAATTCAACTTGAAAATTTATATATATATATATATATATATATATATATATATATATATATATATATATATATATATGTATATATTGGGGATGGGGATCTCGTTTTCGTTTTTCGTTTTCGAGATATTTTGAAAAAACAAAAAAATGGCATTTTCTGTAAAGCCCTGTAACTTCTTTATTTGTATTTTGTTTCAAAATCTGGTCCTACATCATGGCCTGCTAGGTCGCCAGATATTACACCCAGGATTTCTTTTTGTAGGGGCACGTTAAAAATTAAGTTTTTGAATTTGAAGCTCCCGAGACATTGGCCGTACTCGAAGAGGAAGGGTTTGCTAATATTAACAGAAACACACTTAGACGAGCGACAAATAGTGTTTTAAAAAAATGTCGTGCTTTCGTTGCTAAAAATGAACAGCATTTTGTTTAATATATCAAATATTGTATTCTTTTGTGTACATGTGTATGTTTCTTGTTAAAGCTTAACATTATTATTTCGTATTTCTTGTGATTACTACATTAAATATTTATTAAACATTACAAAAAAATATTGTTACCCTGGCGATCCAAAGCCTACTAGAATAAAATCGATTTTTGAATATTTTGATTTATCTCTAGGAAATGTAAACTTGTTATACATCAATGGATAAGATTATTCTTGCTTATTTTAAAGAGACAAAAATCCAACATGGCGTTCATAAGAAAAAATAAAGTTGGTAATGGTGAAGGATAACCGAAACGTCGTAATTAAAATCTAATGCAATAACCGTTTTCTGTACAAAAAATGGTTACACAAAAATGTTCATAGATTTTGAAACAAAATACAAATAAAGAAGTTACAGGGTTTTACAGAAAATGCCACTTTTTAGTTTTTTCAAAATATCTCGAAAACCAAATAAGGTAAAAGCACGCCGCTGACGTTTTTAAATTACCAATAAAATTCTGTAAAACTTTGCTCATTTAATCATTTTTGTATCTCCTATAGTTTCCTTGATCCCAATACATGCATCACCAAAATGGCCCACAAGTATATATATATATATATATATATATATATATATATATATATATATATATATATATATATATATATATATATATATATATATATATATATATATATATATTGATATATATACATTGATATATATATATATCATGGGTTATCTAGATATTGTTTATTAATTAATATTTATTTTTGTACTGTATGGAAATATTATTCCTTATGTTATTTGTTTATTAAAAAAATGTCAAGTTTGACAGTTCAATAGAGCTTTGTTTCCATAGTTTCAAAATAAATATTGCATGGCATTATTTATCAATAAAATTAATGCTTATTTCAAAATTTTAACGAGTTAATTATAATAATGTATGTCCTTTTTTCCAATTTTCGATTTTCGGAAATATAGTACGTATACCTCGTAGGAAATGCCACATTTCCGGACTTCTTTACGGTCGTCCGCGAATGATTAGCATTTCTTACTAGGTACACAATGTATCATTTTTCATTAGTTTTTGTTACAAGGTTCTTAACCAGGAGCTCATTTAATGAGTTGATGACTAAAAGAAAAGGTCCACACTTTCATATATGAACGACTATATAAAGCAGGGAAGAGTGCGAGTTTACAATTTTTGTTGTGTGTGTGCTCCTTTTGGGGGACGCTTTTAACCTGATACATAAACAGGATGTTTGGGTAAAGTAATTTGTTCTCAACTAAATCTGCAACATCTTTTCTCGCTTTGAAAATATTTTCTTATAAAATTCTCTAAAGATCTTAACTATCCATTTAATCTCCCCAGCAGTGTACTTTAAATTCCCAATAGTCAAAAATTCCACTCACTTTGAGTGCGTCCACAGTTCTTTTAAGTTCTTTCAAATACCCGTCGCAAAGTTAACCAAATCCACAACTTGTAGATGCTCACAAGTGTCATAACATTTCTCCGAAATAAATTGGAACGACAAACATGTTACACCCGTTAATCTGTTCTGACCTGCAGTGCTCCCTTAATTTTGTTTTGAGTTAGTTATTCGCTTTTGAAGTGAGACGGGGCGAGACTGGATCATATTATTAAGTCAGACTTTCGTGTATCGTTCAATAATTGCGACAATCAGTAGTAGGGTGAATAAAAACATTTCGTTTCCATTCATAGTCAAAATACTTTGTGGTCATTCTTTCAATTAATTATGTCATATTGCTATATCAATTCGTCAAATAATTATAAGTTTCTCCAAAAAACCGCGAAACTAAATATTTTGGCTACCACATCTATGTGATTTCCGGACAAAAATTTCGATGTTAAAAGTTTTTGCCAACAAAAACGAATTTTATCAAAAACTAACCAATGTATTGCTAATTCACCATAATTTCATATAAAAGATATTTTAAGCTTTCTTTTATTTTATGGAATTAAAGGGCTAAAGGTTCACCCAGCAACAAAGGTATTTCGCAAGTAAATCAACCCATCAGCTGTTTAAGATTTTTAAAAATATGGTCTACTAAAAAGAGTAATTGTAAGGATTGGTCAAAAAGTCGAGCCAAAAAAAAGTTGCGTTTTTCAAATAGAACACCTTGTACATTACATGTCCTTCAAATGGGTCTGTTTTTGCTGATTATAAATATACTTAGTGAGATATCTTTATCGTTAAAGATACCCCAGAAGAGCACTGCCAGAAGAGTGTTAGAGAGAGACGGGAAACGCTCTATTAGATAGTGGAGTCGAGGGGAATACATTGCCTCTTATGGTAGGGTTTTCTGAGATTTTACGGGTATTTTTAATGATAAAGACTTTTAAAAATCCTAAAACTTTCATATTTAACCTTTGCTTTTAGGTCTGTTACTTTTGGAAATAACATACCGTTTCCATACATACCAGCGACTTGTATAGGTTTTCGTGTTAATAGAAAATAAAAAAATTGGGAAAACTTAAATATTACCAGATAAAAAACAAAATCACAGATAAAACAGATCGCTCAAATTACAATTTTCAATCAAATATACTTTCAAAGAAATCATACCTATTCTCCCCTATATTGTTTCGACTAAAAAGCACCCTAATATGACTATAAATTGAAAAGCGCCATAAAAACCTTATTGTGCCGCTCAACAAATCAAATACTAATACCAAGGAGAATTGTTAAAAAGTAAAATTGTGGAACTTTTTCGGTATAAAAAACGAAATATATGAGAATCGCGTACATGTTTTTCTGAATTTTCTTCACACAAAACACGTAGGGTAGGTATATTCATCTTTATTATACAAATTGGTATGGGATAAAAGAGTGTTATTTTAGGATGCAAATATATTTTTCAAGAAAATACTTTTAACAGAAGAAATCAATGAGGGTTATTTTAGTTTGCTTTGGAAGGTTATAAGGTTTTGTCTGACTCCCAATTTTTTTATTTCCCATTAACACAAGAAAACGTCGAATTCATAAAATAACATATAGTCGCTGGTTTGTGTGGATAAGGCAGATTAGGTCTAAAACTAATACAGCTAGCAACAGATGTTAAATACAAAAGTTTTAGAATTTTTATTTTTCATGAAACACTTTGGTATCTTTCTTTAAAAACGCAAGAAAATTTTGAAAACCCTTGCGATAAGGGCCAACGTATTCCCATCGACTTTACTATGTAATAGAGCGTTCCCATCCCTCTGTAACACAATGCCTCTTATAGCAGGGTTTTTCTTAAATTTATCGTCTTTAAAGATAAAGGTATCAAACTGGTATATTTATATTCAGCAAAAAGAAGAAAACTTGAATAACTTGTAATATACAGCGTGTTCCATTTGAAAAACGCTTATTTATTCTGCCTCGTTTTTTTTATTCAATCCTGTTTATTTAGTTTTTCTTTATGCGACCAGATTTTTAAAAACCCTAAAATTTTTGTATTTAATATTTCTTGGTAGCTCTTTGACTTTTGAAAATTATCGACCATATTCATATATTTTGTGGCCCTGTATAACACTGTATATTTCTTTTCAACTAGTATTGCGGATATATTAATCGTCTTTAAGGTACTATTTTTTAATTCTTGTTAAACATTGTAACGTTCCACTATTTATTTTTTAAAATTTAACAATTTGTCATATGTAAGGCATTTAGTTACGTCACTTAACTCTAAGCTAGGTCGGTGTCTTCTACTGACTCATAGATCGGTGACTCCTACCGACTCATGTATGACTTTTATCTATGAGCAGATCACGAAGGCTGAAGGCTTAACCCAGATGTAACTGAAACTTTTTTTTAGCAATTTTTTTTTTGTTAATATTACGTTATTTACGTTATAAATGCACAAAAGAACATAAATTACTGGATTTACTATGACTAAGTTAGAATTATGATGTATTCTTTTAAAAAGACGGTAGTAACATAAACTACTGCTACTGAACTAAATAAGTTTTTTTTTATTAGCATAGCTATAGTTATAAAAGTAATACAAGTAAACTAAGGGGTGTGGTATTCTTTAAAACAAAACGTAGGATGGAGTGGTACATTGCATTTCTCACAACGAAATTCACCTGACATTCTCCACATCTAAGTTGATGTTTTTGATAAATTATCAGATGGTTTATTCCATCAAACCTTGATTAAGCATTTTATTGTGAATTTCTCTTTGATGGACCTCTTTTAAAAACTTTCTGATTTGATTCCAATATATTTGTAGCAATCGCTCTTCTGAACTCCAAGTGATCCAGTTTGCCCCCTTGAATACGATGCAGTTGCCGCATTTTGAATGGCCATATCCAAACATTGTGCCAACAGGGGAAAATACCACTTCTTCCCTCTAATTGAGGCTCTATATAGACTAATATTTTGGTCTCCCATGTCTACACCACCCATGTAGATGTTGTAAGACTTTATAAAGTTGGGTTGTTCGATATTTATATGTTTTGAGAATAACGCTTGACATAGCTCAAAGGGAAAACTGGAGTAAAATTAGAAACAATAGTGACGACACTATTGTCGTTACATCGGCATATAACAATACCATTATCTTTGTCCAGTCGATACTCAAACTGTCCTCTTTTCGATTTTTTCATTACAGTGGAACTAGAAAGTGGACATTTTAACAAACGATTTTCTTGGATAGTTTCTGTAGCATTTAGACCTCTGATTTTCAATTCGTGTAATAAGTGGATATAAGTAAAAAAATTATCCAAATATAGTTGGAACTGAGTACCTGGTCATTTGGAGCTAAGAACATCTGCATATTGGAGGATTATGTTTGACCCTAACCCAAGTTCTTTATATACGTTAGGTAGAGTCTCTGATGCTCCCTGATATGGTGAAAACCAGACTGTGTATCCAAAACGTAAAGCTCTAACCCAAAGCTCGTATCCTCATCTTATTGGTTTGCCTCTTATAAACTGCTTGCATGAGTGCCTTCCAAAATATGGCACCATTGCTTCGTCGATGCTGCGTTGTTGTTCTAAGGGGGCGAAGTCCAAAAACCTTTTGTTTAGTAGATTGAATAGAGGCCGAAGCTTAGCATACTTGTCCTTTTTCTCAAGATTGTTATTATCGCAAGCATGCAGTATTTTCATAATATAAGAAAATCTATCTCTTGATATAGTTTTAGTCACTTGAATATTGTTGGTGTTACTCCTGTTTTCCCAATACATGTATCTTCTAGGTACATCTACGTAACCGCTCAAAATTAAAACCCCTAAAAATCACTTCATTTCTTTAGATGTTACATCACCCTCAATATTTTTCTTGAATGCATATCTATTGGAGAAGGTCACTAGCAGATCAACTACCTCAAAGTCAAAAAAAAGTTCAAATAATTGCAAAGGTGTGAGCTCTTGAACTGGACCAATAGATCCTTCCCATAAATCAGGTGGTGGGGTGATATCTTCTTGAACCCAGGATATGTTTTTTAGTTTCTTTGTTGGAGGTTTACCTAATTCATTACCAATGGAAAGCAGAGTTGCCCCAGGATAAAGTTGAGCCAATGGTATATCCTCATCAGAATCATAGTCATTCTCGGCATGGTCGGTATTCTCGTCGTTTGCATTTGCAGGATACTACTACATGAGGTATTTTGTCGGGATGTTCCAACTCCTCAAGCAGCTCGTGCAGCTTCACAGGTCTGTCCTTTGAAGCAACACTTATTACAAGTATGCAGTAGCTCACCAAACAATCTGTTTAGGGCTTTGTAAACGAATATAAGAGGGAGAGTGAGCAGAGATGAGTGAGAGAGAGAGTGATTTAGAGTATCGTAATTTTTCTAATATAATTAAAATAAATATTTTTCTATTATTCTATATACATATTGGAAGGTTTCGGACATTTTCTTAAACCTATTTGTTAAATTTGGCGTTTTTAAGATATGTCTGCGTATTCGGAAAGCTTCAAGAATATATGAGCTAAAAACTGATATTATTTAAAGTTTACGAATAGGTACTAATAGCGACATCTATTGAAAACTAGACGAGGCTCACTCAAGCGCCCTGCAATTCGAATGGATTTTAAAATGACAGTAATAACATCTGTGTTAAGTACTGGGTACCATGTTTGCTTTAAATGAATGACAGGGAAAGTTTATTGAGGTGGGATTTAAAGACTTGCAAATTAGGAGAAAAAGGAAAAACATTTGCTGGTAACACATTCATAATCTGGACACTCTGAGAATAAAAGAGAGAACAAAGTGAGAGGTCTCTGGTCTATCCAGTAAGACCGTGAAGGGATGCATGTGGGTCTATGCTAGTCTTTGAGGGCATAATGGACGATATTTCATCAGAACTGAACCCGTGGTAGTATCTGCAAAACAGAGACAGATCGCCCACAATTCGACGATGCTCTAGTGATACAAGCTGGATCATCAATCAAACGAACAGCTCTTCTTTGGACAGAATCAAGAATATTAAGGATTAAAGGAAAGGCCGCTACCCATGTGCGCAAAAGGGTAAAGAGGTTGGCAAGAGAAAAATATTTTCGAGCTCTGACAAGAAAACCCAATTTCTTAGCGGCTGCTGTGACATTTGAGGTGATGCCAGCGAAGATCCAACTGACTGACTTTGACTTCAAGCATTTGATTATTCATTTGAATGGCGTGGGTACTGGAAGATGATTTGTGAGATACTAAACAAGATTGTGTCTTAGTGGCGTTAAACTAGACAAGGTTCTTCGCTTACCACTATAGAATTTCAAATTAGATCGCATAATTTCATGAGCTCATGAAAATTTTGTTTGGCATCTTAATTCAATATATTACATATCATGGTTCCCTTGTTGGTTTTCGGTTAAAGTTAGTAATTGGTAAAAATGTATCATTAAAGAGAAATACTTAAAGAGAATAATTTTTATTATATTGTATTTGATAGTTGATTAGACAGATGATGGATTAAATTATTCATTTATAATTTTATTGCTGGGTGAATCTTTAGCACCTTTAATCCAGAAAATATATTAAATCTTAAAGTTTCTCGTGAATATTTATATGAAATTGTGGTGAATTAACATTAAATAGGCGAGTTTTTGATATGATATAATGCTCGTTTTGGCTATTATTTTTCTTAGTTTTAAAGTTCTTTAATAAAATGTTGGTTTTCATAACCTCTCCTAACCCCTTTTTTTGGTGCTAAATTTGTTTCCTTTTTTTTGAAAATACAGTTTTTTATCGTTTTTTTTATGGTTTGAGACGACGATATATTTTATGATTTAATTTGGAGAATTTGTGAAATGAGTTCAAAAACGTTAATGAGTGTAATTTGGGTATTTGTATAACTACACTTTGAGTACCATGTTTATAGATTAAGTAGTTGAGGTCCATTATTATTGAGGCAATAATAGCACTTCATATATATAAAGTAAACTCTTTTTGGTAGCACCATTTTGTATCATTAAAAAGTTAAATGCACTACTTCATTTTATTTTTCAATGATTTTTCATATCAGATAATATACATTTTTATATTGTAAGCACATTAAAATATGTTTAGGCGTTATGTCATCATCTCCCAATTATGCAATTTTGGTGGAGGCGTTGGAAACTCCTGTGTTCCTAAGAAGGGAATTTTTAGCAGCCAAGTTTATACTTAAACTCCAAATAAAAGAAAGTCCACTTCTTTCTAAAGGGTTTGATTTATTCATCAAAAATATGACCAGTCGATACTGGCAAAGAAAAAACTCCTCAGGCAAGGCAGTTGCCTATGAAGAATGCAACGATATGGGTCATCTTAACTCTATACTCTCTAAACCAAAAACACTATATTAAATGGAATATAATGGAATATTTGTTGACCTAGGCATACATATCCCTAACTATCCCCAAGACCCACACCTATATAACTTAAGGCTTAATGAACTTAGTAAATACCAAAATAATTACCTAGTTATATTTACTGATGGATCAAAATAAAAAAAAACTTCAGGAGCCTATTACGCTCCAAAATTAAATACACAACAATCCCTCTTATTAAACAATAAATACTCTATTTTTTGTGCCGAAGCAGTTGCCATATTCTATGTTATTAACTGGGCCTTAGCCCAAGAAGCTTACGACAATATTCTTATTTGTACCGATTCTCAATCAGTTCTAGAGAAATTGACTAACTTTTCCTTTTGTAAGAATATGTTCGTTAACTCTTTTATAGCAAAAATTTTAGAACTTGTTTCTAATACGGCTAAACATGTTCACTTTTTATGGATTAAATCTCATGTAAGTATTAGAGGGAATAACACTGCAGACTGCTTAGCCAGGACCTGTGACCCTCATAATAGTATTTACAACAGAAGTATAATTTTAAACGAATTTTCCTCAAAATTGAAGAAAAACGCTTTCAGCAAATGGAACCAAATTTAGCATCAATACAACTAAAATAAAAACACACATTATGCATTAGTTCATCCTGATATTCCACCAAACCATTGTTACAAAAGAGCATAAATTTCTCGACCTATAATTTCATGTATCAGTCGCCTTAAACTAAACCATTTGTGATTGCCGGCACACCTTTTCAAGATAGGCATTCATGAATTTTCCAGCTGCACAGTATGTAACCCATATGGTGATGCTAATCACTTGTTCTCAACAATTTTCATATTAAATGTCAAATTACCCAATCCAAATGGGATTTAGTACCCCTTTCTGGTTGCCAGATATTTTAAGATCCGAAAATTTAGATGTTTTGAAGAGTACTCTAAAATGGGGAGAATAGCAACGGCTGGGCGAATAGAAAGAAAAACAGGAAACTTCTTTTAGAAAATTTCTGCCGCGGAAATAAGCCTTCCACCGCTTCAAATTTGTGCTTAAACGATCAACAGATGTCGCCATAATTGCTTTAACAGACCAAAGATGTTTTATGTTGGCAACCCTGATTACAGTACCAAACAGTTGTTGGGGTAAATCCGCGTGCCTTTTCGATTACTAGCAAAACTTAATTCGTGGTGATTAGATAAAAAAAGGTAAGACATTGAGTTTTTGGTTAAAGTAGCTTTCAAGTATCTAGATTACCTTGCCGATTTCAGAAATTGCCTGTTTTGCTTGCTTTTTTAAATATTACCTAATATGTTGTATAACCTCACTTTTAAATGATTTTGGGGTGAATAGAAACAAGCTGTTTCTATTCACCCGCTGTTTCTATTCACCACAAAGTTATTTACAATCCATTTTTCTTTTGCAGAAAAATGCCTCGCATTTATATTCCAGACCCTAGAGGTAAAACATATAAGAAGATTGATGAAAAAACACTAAAGATAGCCCTTGCTTCAATTGAAAATGGAATGAGTTATAGAGTGGCACAAGAAACTTACAACATACATTATTCTGTACATTATCGGCACCATAAAAACCGAAATCTAAAGCGTCATGGAGGACAAATAGCTCTAACCCAACAAGAAGAAGATATATTAATCTATCAACTAATAGTTTGTTCCGATTGGGGCTACCCACTTGACCATTTGGACGTCAGGATGATTATAAAAAATTAACTAGGCAGAAGAGGTAAAACAATAAAGAGATTTAAGGATAATACCCACCTCTCTATCTCTATTCTTTTTTAAAAAGTCACAAAAATCAATTGAGATCTAGAATCTGCCAGAACATCAAGCGCTCAAGAGCCGCTGTTTCTCCCAGGACTATCAATGATTATTTTGACAATTTGGCCAGGGAGTTGGAAAATGTACCGCCATCAAACATAATCAATTATGACGAGACTAACCTAACCGATGACCCGGGTCGAAAAAAAGTAATCTCAAAAAGGGGCTGTCGCTATCCAGAACGCATTTGCAATACGTCGAAATCAGCCGTTTCTATTATGTATGCTGCTTCAGCTGATGGAAAATTGTTACCACCATACGTGGTGTACAAAGCTAAAAATATGTATACATCTTGGACAGTTGGAAGTTTGAAGAGCGCCCGATTTAATAGAAGTTCATCTGGTTGATTTGACGCAATATCCTTCTCAGATTGGGTGTAGAAAATCATCATACCGGCAGTAAAAGATTTCCCAGGGAAAAAGTACTTAATTGGCGACAATCTCAGTTCACATTTTTCTGCAAGTACAGTTTTCGTTTGCGAAGAAAATAATATTTCATTTATCTTTCTCCCAGCTAACTCTACCCATCTGACCCAGCCGCTGGATGTGGCGTTTTTCCGGCCCCTTAAAACAGCCTGGAGGCAGATCATTGAAACACGGAAAATGGGGGCAAGTTCAAAGCATTGCACGGTTCCAAAGGACAGATTTTCTTCTTTATTAAATATCTTATCAAAGGCTATCGCGCCGAATGCAAAAAAAAATATACATCAGGGTTTAGAAAGTGTGGAATCGTTCCACTAAATAGGGATCAAGTCTTAGAACGCCTTCCGCAGCAAAATTTTGACGGAAATGAGAACGGTGAAGAAGGGCTTAATAACTTGTTGGTAAATCTTTTAAGAACAATGAGATATGGCGATGGTCAAAATAGAAAAACTCGACACCGGAAAATTCAAGTTGCAGTTTTGTAGTTTACAGATGCAGATTTTGAAAGCATTGCATCAGATAATGAAGATCAAGAGGATAATGATTTTGAAAGACGTATGGCAACCTTAGATGAAGATTCAGACCCGGAAATAAATTTGCCCCTTGCTAACTTAAGATCTATTATGGAAAAAGCTCAAAAATATTCTGCAGATGAAGTCTTAGAAATGGATACTTCACTACCAAGTTTCACCGATAAGTCAGTTATAAATGATTCATCAGCATCAGTCTGCTTTGAGGGTAAATTATTTCGATGTGTTTCTCCTGTTTCGTTTGATTTAATAGAAAAAGGAATCTGGCTTCTGGTGTGTTTTCCAACAAAATATCGAAATATGCATAGAAATAATTTTTTTATCGGACAAGTCCTACGTATTGCAGAAAATGAGATTGAAGCACTTTCTTACGAAATCGTCCTACCAAACACTCGTCAGGATATATTTATGACTTTTCCAGAATTCCGGATATTTCCCCTTCTCATTTAAATGAGGTTGTTGGAGAGGTTCTCCCAGTTAATGACGAGATAGTAGCATCTACGTCGAGAAGAGACGTTTTGAAATTTAATGTGCATCAAAGTTGTTTAATTTAAATAATATGTCTTTAAATTTGTTACATTACTACAAAATTAATTGATTTTTTTGTAAAATTCGTATTTTTGTCACTTTTTTATATATTTATTATTTTTACCTATACTTTAAAAACATTTTATGTGTTTCTATTCATCCCCGTTTGAGTAGAATAGCAAATTTCACTGAATAAAACGAGTGTTTCTATTCACCCCACTTTAAGTGTAAATAGAAAAAGGGCGTTTTTATTTTTTTTAAGGAAAAACCCTTTTTTTTCAAAAAAAATTTATTATGCGCTTTTTGATCTACATGTCAAGACGAGTAGATACCAAATTTTTCGTTGGCGAAAAGGTGATTATCACTTTAGCAACAAAGTTGGAAAGGTTCAAAACTGTTTCTATTCACCCCATTTTACAGTATTTATTTACATTTTTGCAAGATGAATATTAACCTGTAGAGATTGATATCTTCTTACCCATTACCTCGTTAACCCTTTGTTTTAACCCTATATTTAACCGGTCTAGCATGTCCATGTTTGTATATAGGCCCTGATCGACCCGTGGGCGAGAAGCGTATGTCCTTGTTTAATATGTCCTTATACCGTCCCGACTATCCATCGCCATACAAATCTAATGATAAAACTACATTTATAATTGTTCTTTAGACGGAAATATGTATATCTATCTAAGTTTTCCTTTTTGCAAAAATACAATTATTACAAATATCGTGGCTAAAACACTAGAATTTAAAGCCAAAAACCCAAAAAAAATATATTGTAAGCACATAAGTAGCCCCAGATCATACCCACATGACCCTTAATTTTTGTTTTTTGGTACCTAGGGACGGAAAAACGTGAAGATATATAAAATTTGGGAGGGTGATTTTTTCCACGTTACAAAAAACTTATGTGGTCGTCACTCTGTTCCGCGATTACAAGTTCATCCCTATATCACTCTTGCATACAATTTGAAATCAACCTAATAAGTAGTTTTTCAGGCCGATTTTTTAAATATGATATTATGCTGCCATTTTATTTCGGCATCTTGGATTCATACCAAAATTGTATCAATTGATTTATATGTAATATTTGAATAAAATTTAACATTTTACTAGGCCGCGGCCGCCCTTTTAAATTTTTACCAAAATGTTACCGAGTCCCTACATGGCTCTTAATTTTTTAAGAAAATCAATAAAGTCAATGGGATAAGTAGTTTTTAGTTATGCAGAGAACAGATAGATAGAGCGTCATACAGACAATAGACAGACCGAAGAAATTGAAAAAACTTATTTTTTAGGTATCTACGTACCCTAAAACATGAAGATCCGTAGAAACCTGGTAGGGTAATTTTTTCACGATGACAGTACTCCCCTTTTACGAGTAAAGTAAAAAAGATAATTCTATTAAAAAAAACAAAATTCTGCCACCCCGTATAATTACAAGTATCCTTTTTTTTGTAGATTTCTTTAAGCCGCGCAGATTTTACACAAGACGCTTTTTAATGTTAATAACGTGCGCCATTTTCGAAATAATTCACCGATCAGGGTCTTTTTACACGTAGTGTATATAAAGCACTTTCGTTACTGGTATGCGATGAAGTAAGTTATTCGATCATTGAATTTAGGTATAAATAGCATAACGATACCGCTCTATACAATACAAAGCAAAACAAATTTCAATGTTTGCAACATATACACTGCTACATACGTTAATATATCATGCAAATTGATTTTATTTGTTACCTTTTACGAAAATTTTCAATTCTTAGAAACCTACAAAGCAAACTTCAATAAATCAACTTCACGGTTTGAAGAAAAAGAGATTTATAACTTAAAAATTTCGCCTTGGCTGGATATAGATATCAAATGCGCCAATCGCGGATATGCCGCCGATAAGCAATCGTTTTTCGAGGCTTCGGCCGGATTAAATTCTGTCGAAATCGCCGATATTTGCTGTCGAGGCATTTTCGAAAGCTCCGAATAATTGGAAAGGAAGCAAACTTTTTGTCGTCGTCGAAATGAGCCGGGCCATGAATAATTTATGGTTTTGAAAATTGTTACCTGAGTCGCCCAACAGATTTATGCATTCGCGATGTCGATATGTAATTTATACAGAATGTATAAAACTCAGTGGCCTGCCAAAAGTATCTGCGCAACCAATTAATAGATTACCTTAAATTTTTTTCTGAAATATTATTAATGTGCTGGGTAGCGTGGCAACATCTGCAAGCTTTTTCGTCGACTTTAGAGCTGATGTTCAGATGCTAAAAGGGCAGATTCTCAGCGTAGCAGAAGGATATGTGGGGGAAAATGTAGAGAACAAGGCTAGAATTGCAAACAATATAAATAAAAATGTTTGTTTCAAGGGCCAAGGAGTCATCTGCTACAATGGTATCTGCCCCGCTAGGGCTCTTCATATATATATATATATATATATATATATATATATATATATATATATATATATATATATATATATATATATATATATATATATATATATATATATATATATATATATACGATAGCATATTTTAATTTCAAGTACACCAACGTCATAACAAGGATATGATCCTTGTTTGAAACATGCTCTGCATCACAGCAGACACAATGATCCATTTTTGTCAAACGCCAGTCGTGGTATTAGTCGGCGGAGTAGTTGGTTTTGTGATTACATTTTGTATATATATATATATATATATATATATATATAATATATATATATATATCTATATATATATATATATATATATATATATATCTACCTACAGGAGTTTAGTGAGATTAGAAGCAATGGACGTCATAAGATTATTAATAAAAAGCAGCTGATCTGGTATGGGCATGTAGAGATAATGGAAGAAGAAAGACTATCGAAGAAAGCCATGGAGTCGCTTCCCACAAAACGCTGAAAACAGGAGAAACCAAAAAAGTTGTGGAAAGAAGGCATAACAATAGCGATGAGTGTAACAGACCTTAGAGCGGGGCAAGATCAACAGTCAGTGATCGATATATATACATATATATATATATATATATATATATGTATATATATATATATATATATATATATGTATATATACATATATATGTATATTTGATAAGTTTTTAAACGTACGTCAACGTTGTCTAATGCCTAACTTACTAACATTACCCTTCTCTAAGGTCTCTTACACTCATTGCTATTGTTATGCCTTTTTTCCACAACTTTTTTGGTTTCCCCTGTTCCTCTGTTTGCAGCGTTGTGTGGGAACCGATTCCATTGCTTTCTTCGATAGTCTTCCTTCTCCCATTATCTCTAAATGCCCGTACCAGATCAGCTGTTTTTTTTTAATAATCTTTTTATGGCGACAATTATTTCTAATCTTTCACTAAACTCCTGTAGGTGTTTTCTTTGTTTACCATATTCATAACTTCATAGTATCCAATTAACGGATCAATTTTTCTTTCTGGCTGATGTTATTTTTTATTTAATTTTTTTCTTATCTATGCCAGTTCTATCGAATATAGTACCCAGGTAAGTGTATTTGTCACAAGGGGTCATTTCTGGGCTAGTTTCCAGTTGCATACTGGTCTGCTCTACTCCATTTAGTAAATATCTCCATGCAAATAAATTCAAATTTGTCATAATGTTGATGAGATAAAATTGTTGGTATGTAGTAATATCTAATATGTAATATAATAGTTATAAGTATTCGGGTCTTTTATTTTTTTATTAATTTATACTAGTTTATATCTGATTATCAATTCTTCATGGGCTCTATTTTTATTTGTCTTTGTAATCCTTGGACCTAATCTGCCGCAGGCAAGAAACATTTATGTAGGCCTCTATAAATTACACAATGGATTGCAATGATCATCATTAAAAAATGACAAAGTCTAAGGCCGGCTTATAATATCACATAAACAACTTAGTGGGAGGTTCATTTTTTCACTTTCCGTCAAGTCCCTAAAGTAAGTTTAATCACAATTTTTGCATACTAATACTACTGTACCACATAGTAATCATTTTCTCGACCAATGGCTTTTAACCACTTAGTTCTCCTGGGGTTACTTTTTGGAATATCAGTGATTTCACAGAATAACTCATTTTACTTATTTTCACGCGAAAAAGCTTTTGTGTAAACCTTTGTGACAGTACTGCTATTGTCTTACGTTAAACCCTTTTATAGGTTATAATTACCTGGGGATTATACCTTTAAAAATTCGGGCAAATATTAACATGTTACCAAGTGCACACTACTACTAAATGTGTGACGTCAAAAATATAAGGCCTAAATATTTTAAATAATGTGCTTAATTGACAACTAACTATCGATTTAAATATTTTAGTAAAGCTAGGCAAATTTTATATATTTTAAAAATAAAAAATAAACAGATATAAAAGGGATGTATATTTATTTGCTTTTCAAATTTGTCTTACATTAAGTTTCACTCTATGGGTTATTGTATAGGTCTTATTTATTTTCTCATTGTTGCCCGAAATATGGAACAATCGACTCGTGATGGAAAAAGGAAAACGCTTTACCCAGAACTTTTCGCTCTCAGAATTCCTGAAATAAACGACCGAAATATTTATCATTTTCTGCCTAATTTAACTTGGTTTTTGGTTCGGGTGTACCGAGATTAGGGATAAAATTCGAACAATAAACCTTTATGAATATATTCTAAAAAATTCTTTTACTGGAGGTCCGCTAGAGTTTTGCTCGAATTTTATAGCAGTCTATAAAATGAATTTTATCTAAGTATTGGGATCCCGATTTTTAATTTTAGTTTTAGTTTATTATATTTCTAAATGTAATTTTCATAATAATAATAAAGAATGTTTAAATGGGAAAAATTAAAAACCTTTTTAAGGGTGGTTTTATAGATAACATTAGTATGTTTATCTTTTTTCAATGACGTAATATTGTTCGGGAGATCTTGGTTGTTTACAAATTTGATATAACATAGATGACATATTAGTAGACTTATGCTATCATATACAATGTGAATATCTGAATAGTAATGCACAGATGTGATTCTTTGACTATAGTTAAGTATAAAGTTCATAAATGTCCAAAAACACATTTTTTTCACGGTACAGAGTGGCAATTTTAATTTTTTTTCCTTCTAATTTTTATTTTACTTTTTTAAAGATAATTGAATGAAAATCGGTATACATATTATCTTTTGTAGTAAAGAATTCTATTTAGACGAGATATATCCCGAATAACCATGCTTTTTTGATTGACCAAATGAATGATAGTGTGAAAGTGACAGTACATTTTCTAGGAAGATATAAACTTAACTTGGAACACTGTGTATAAAATAAACATAATAATGCATGCTTTTTGTGATTTTCTTGTTTAAGGAGCTTTTTATAATTTTCGAGTTCAAGATCTCGGGTAGAAGTATTATGGAACATTTTGCAGCATGTTCCTGTTTCAAGCAAGGAGCTGTTCTAAATACCTGTTCCAATTCCAAATTGCAATCTTCCAATGTAACAGACGGGCCTGACGGAGCTCTTGTTTTCGCGGAAGAGTATCTGTTTCTAAAAGTGTATCTTTTCGTGTATTGTATATCTATAAAATTTCCGATATTCTAGTATAACATTTAGTAAAAAACACAGTGTTTTCTAAATGAGGTAGTATAATTAGTTTTTTTTTGAGTTTAAAAAAATGTCTATATTTTGTCTTAATCACATACAATTATATTTTTTATTAAAGTTTATATTTTGTTATTGACAAAACGAGTTGCCAAAGATTGATTTTTATTTGCTTTAGAACAGATTTTATATGTTTTTTATTTACAATTCTTCACGAAATTTTCAGGGGCTATGTGTTTATGTTTTTGTTTTACTCCAAATAATGGTTCATTCGCACTTATTTGTTTAACTAATATATTAACTAAATAATCGCTTTTCCTTTATTGTTTTAGTCTTGTTTATTTCTGAATTTCTATTAGATGCGTAAAATAATACATTTAATTTCTTTTATAAAGTTTCCAAAAATAATAGGTTGTTTTACGTGCACAATCAACAGCACATTAAAATTTAAAAATATGAATTTTAAAATCCCTCTCTCATATTATGAATCTATATATTATTATGTTACTTAAGTTCACACACAAAATACCTTTCAGAATATATTAGATCAAATATTAATCTGTATTAACAACCCCTACAGTCAAGTAGAGTCCAGTTTCAATCCAACCATTTCACACAATTTGTAAGAATAATTTCAATCTAGCCTCGTTTGCACTCGGGAACTTGCATACAAAATTATTGTTGATTTTGATAGTGGGTGGAAAATAAATAGACAGGTACTTTTTCTTTTTATCATACGTTAAAAATCAACGGAGATATAACGTTTTGAAAAGTGCTCATGATGTCATATCCTACATATATTATGACGTCACTTCATAGTCAGTATATCTATATATATGTATATATAAAATTAAAACCTTGTGAAATTTTCGTAATAACTGATCTAGGAAAAAATAAAAAAACAATTTCAATTCTCTGAGGTTTGCAATAAAGAAAAATGGATTTTATTTTTATGCAAGTTCCCTATTCCAAACGTAACGCTGCACTAGACACTGCAAAATGATTGATGACGCATTTTTAGCGTACTCGTAACAGGTTAGGTATAATTTGTGTAATAAGTACCCGAAAAAAACAACAGATATCTGTTCCAATGCAATAGTTCCAGTTTCGCTGAAACACCTTTATTCTCGGGACGGTTTTGAAATTTCTTAGCCTTCATCTGATTTAAAGAAGATATAGGGAGATTGAAAACATGCAGTTTTCTGTCTAACTATAAATTGAGCCCAAAACATTTAAATTGTTTATCGAAACAACATTACCTTAATATACAAATTATTTATCATCTAACAAATGATTTTGATAAATAATTATTGTATTCAGTAGCAACATTAGGTTTAAGTAAGAAGTTGGACTACCCCTCACTGGCTACTAAGGCTAACTTGCTCTTCTTCTCGAATGAAGTTCTCTGGTGTAAAGGCGTCTTCTAATTGTTTAATATACTTCCTACACATCAGTCACTGCTCTAAGTTGTATGGCATTTGATATACTGACTTGAAAATACGGTTGTTGTCGCGCACTGTGCCAAAGTGTCCCTCTCCGCGTGTTTTCATGCGTCATCTCCTGAGATCAAATACCTCTCTATCGTACGTCGGTATAGCTTTTACTCGTGTAAAAGAACCCAATAAATGGCTATGTCAGTTTTTTCACCATAAAGCCTTTAAATGAGTGAAGTTTTACTCACAATATTATATTTTAGTCCAAAAGATATCTCTATCTATAATTTATTTTTATGCCTACAAGATATCTTTAAAACGTTGGATTGTAGTCAACTTAATTTTTCATCTATTTGTATGTTAGTTTTAATATTCTATTCTCTATTATAATTAACAGCAAATTGCGGATTCACCCCCAGTTCGGGACATAATTGCATATTTATTACCTCCGGTGAAACGGGCAGTTGATGACACAATTATAGGATAGCACAGAATAATGAAAATTAAAATGGAAGCATGCAAACCTTTTTCTTCCAAGTTATGTTGTTTAGGTTCGACAGTCATTCGAAAAAGAGAAACCAAACCCAGTTTTTTGTCGGGAGGTTTGTAAAATTGTGAATATTGACAACTTAAATTTTTAATTTTTATTTTGATAAGTGGGGTGTGTAATTATTCAGTGTTAATGCATTTTTAGCACTTTCGATGCAGGATTCTCTATAATCTAGATCAGAACATATTAAGTTAGCCCGGTCGAGTAGAATTAAAGTTTAAGTATCTGGAAAACAAAGTATTTTTAGTATACCACTGTTTTTATATTTTCATCTATGTTAAATAATGATGTCCAGATAATTATTTTTTTAATCTTCTTTAAATTTTAAGTTTTCATGATAATTATTAAACTTTACCACAATGATTTTTAGTTTATCGTTTGATATCGCGAATATTCCTCGTTTTTTAAAACTGTTTCAACTAAGTGCATAAAAATTTAAAAAGTATCATAAAATTTACAATTTACCCGCGAATTAGAAGAATATTAAAAAAATACATATCTGGACATAACTGGCTCAATTATAAAGGCATTATGGAGCAATTCGGGAGGTACTTGTCGGCAACCATACACCATTCGCTTGTAAGAAACTGGGTTTAGTTGCATACATTTTAGATTTTAAATGTTCCCACAAGAAGAAGTCCAATGGCGGCAAATCAGGAGATCTTGTAGGCCATTCAGTATGACCTCTTCTTCCAATCCATCTGCCTAGAAAATCCAGAAACTGGCAGAGCACAATTAGGAGGTGCTCCATCTTGTTGGCCGATAACGATCATTTTCTTCAATGATATTTGTTAAAGCAGGGACAATAGTGTTTTCGAACAAGGCTACATTGGTACATTTCACCTGCTAACTTTAGAGGTAGAACATACGGCTTTATAATATGGTTCCCAAAAATTCCAGCCACACATTTCGGGATGTTAAGTATGCGCTTTTCTAAAGATTCTAGGGTTGGAATCCGACCAATACCTACCATTATGTCGCTTGACAGCAGGGGGCGTGCGGTGAAATTTTAAGAAGGGGTATGGCGTAAAGTCCCTATGAACTTACCAATACATGCGAATGGCAGCCAGTCATCTTTTCGGAGAGCTGTAGGTTGCGGGTTCTCAAGTACACCTTTAGAAATTAAAATGGGCGCCACCTAATTGACTGTGACTCAATTAGGAAGAAATCTATATTGATATTTAAATGCAGACAAAATAAAGATTTGGAGGGCTTTTCAATAAAACACTGTATAGTGCAGACCGTCAAATTTTAATGATCACCTTGATCTTTTGTTTTTTTAAGGGTTGTTTTATAAAATAATTTTTGATATGTGAAATTTAGCTTACATTCAAAAATTCAATTGACATTAGGATATTAAAAAAAATAAATCAAGAAAATGTAAAATATATATAAAATATATCAAATATGTGAAATGTGATAGAACGTTATTACCATTATATCATCAACCTGTGAACATCTGGCGAAATGTCATGACACAAATATGTAAATATGAAAATTAAATTAAATAGCGCACAGGGAATCAAAAATTCATGAATTTTCTTTTACCACACTGCCGCAAGGAAAAAGTTATAAAAGTATAAAGTATTTCGCCAAGGCTGTTTTACAAAAAATAGGTTACTTACTTCCTTTCTGCTACCTTAGATAAAATTTATAAATATAAAAATTAAGAATGAATTCCTCGTACTCTTACAGGAAGGAACTCCAAAACCATTGTAGAACTCTTGGTTTATGTACCCCAAAAATTACACCATAAACTTGTAACTATATCCCAAAACCATATCTTGAATTCTTAACCTGAAACCCTACAAACGATTGTTTGTCTTAAAATAAAATCGACGTGGAATGTGCAAAAACATCATCTAGAGGGTTCCTTCGACGTCAACGGTCACCAACAAAGGGAATTTCCAGTCATCTAGAAAGGCTTCTCGAGGACCGACAGCCAAAACAAAATTCAGGACGCCATTCTGTTTATAAAAGATAATTGCGATTTAGCTCACAGCAGGAAACTAATTTGAAAATCGACTTACCACGTGGTTGATCAAATGTGGAACCAAACAAAACGGGACCAAAATTTGGAGTCAGATGATGTCCTTAAATAGGCTTAGGCTTTCAACAGCACTGCACTTTAAAAGAAATTACTCATGACATACTTTCAGTACTTTAAAAAATTGGTCCATTAAGGCACTTTTATAAAGCCGGACACATGTTGCACCTCTAAAGAGAGCCAATAGAAAGGGGCGAGAAAATCATCTCCAGAAAATTTGAAGAAGTTTGATATTCCCCTCCATAATTCTTCCTCACTTCAGACTTATGCCAACCTAATACCATAAAATAAAATAATAATTACAGTGGAGTTCACTGCTGGCGCCACTAGTACAAGGGAGTAACAACCCGATAATATTCGGTGTCCCCCGAATAGAGCTGGCGAACTGCCCCTGAGCAGAACCAAAATCGTAACTGAAATACAAAAACCAGAGATTGTCATAGCTGGCTGGATGCCGAAAAATAAGAAACCAAAGAAACCATAGTGACAGAAGAAAAAGGCAGGCAAATTCCGAATATTTGTAAACAAAAACAAATTTCATTTGTCTTAATTTAGAGAAGTTGAAAATACTTTACAAAATGTAATCCAATAAATTATGAATAAAACATATTGAGGTATGTAAAGTAAATATAATTTACATAAAAGTCTAGATATTTTAAATGTTATATTTAACTGCAAAGTTATAATGTTCAATTTTGTTTCAGATTACTAATGGGCTTAAAATAATGAAAAATCATCAGCAAAATGTCTGTTTAACATTCCATACCAAGCAAACATAAAGAAAAGCAGCTTGGATAGATGAAAACAAAAAGTTATGTAAACTGAAACTTTCTAATAGTTCAAGTGTTCCCTAAGTGTTAAATTAATATTTACAAGAAAGAAGAGAGTAAATATGTTTATCATAATTCAAGTGAGTGAAATGGACTGAAAGAAGAAACCAAAAAAACAAAATATTTTATTGTAAATGAAAAAATTGTTATTTTCATTAATAAAGAATCTTACTAACTAAAACTGATTATGTATTCAAAATAAGTCACTTTCAGTAGTAACACCCAATTAGTATAAATTCTATTAACTTTCTTTTATGAAGTGTATGATATGTAAATTTGGAAAAATCCAACTCGTAGAGTTATTCAACAGCCAAATTTTGTAATTGCCTCACTGTTACTATAAACTAAATAATTATACATAAATTTGAAAATGTTATAGAGGAAGCAGTTTTTAGAAACTTAACTATTTGTAATGTAATTCGATTCTTCGATCATTTTTCGCAAATTCGTCAATGACGTCATCATAAAAACGTCAATGCTCCGACATATTTTGAAGAAGTTTATTTTCAATGGACAACAGCGATGTATGCGAAAGTCTCTCCTGCCCTGTTGAATTCCTCGCGAAATTTTGTATACGTTTAAGTGTTAAAAAATTGCGTTCTACTGATGAACTTGTTGCTGGTATTGTCAGTACTAATTCACACAATTTCGACATTTCGGTGCAGGCATCTTCCAGCTCCTTGTCTTTTAAAAATTGTCGTCAGTTTCGTAAATCACTTTCAGTTCAGATCGCAGTAACTCTTGGTCGAAGAACTGGCCATAATGAAGAAGAAGAGATTTAAACGGATCTTCTGGAAAAGTTTTTTCTTTAAATGCATCAAAATTGCAGAGCTCGGGGAATTTAAAATCATTTAAACCGTTAAATCTATAGTTTATTTGTTGCTGAATTTGACCAATTATTTCATAAAAGAGGCGTCTGTATGATGTTTGAACATCTCCCACCTCGTCTGTTCGAAGACGCTTGGCTTGTGGCTCTACATTTAACGTCATCGTTTTCTCCCAAAATAGGTCAAAGTCATTTTTTGGCTTAACATGGACTTAAAATCATCTACTTTTTTTAGGCAAAAAGCAATATCATTTGTTTTAGTTTGTAATACATTAAAAACAAAATGTTGAATATGTTCAACAAATAATTAAAATTAAAATCTCGTTTCAAACAGTCCAAAAACCCCCTCGAACTATTTATTGCTTTTGAGTCCCACGTTTCATTATTTTCTATTATATTCTCAAATAGTTCAATCAGTGATTCACGATTTTCAGATACTGTTAACACAAGTCTTCTATTATAGTTCCACCTAGGAGGAGCTCCTTTGGGCAATCGTTAGTGGACAATGAAGTCCAAAGCTTGTGTACATTTTGTTGACTTGGAAAAAAAAGCAGCCATGCCACTTAAAGTAACGAAAAATACTTTACATTCTTTAATGTGTTACAGTTTCTCGAACTTTAGCTTGCAGACCCCCTAATTGTCCTGCTATCACTGCAGCTCCATCATAGCTTTGAGCAACTAATTTTTTCTCTCCATTAATTTCTTTAGTAACGTTATAAACTACGGTATATAATGCATGTGCTGTAGGATTTTCGGACACATTCTTCTAAAATCGCTCTTAAATACTTCCGTCTGTTTTAACGTAGCGTATTACTATACATAATTGGCTAAAATTAGTGATATCAGTTGTTTCGTCCAGAACAATGAACCGCGCCTCGCCAATCTCCTGCTTAATTTTTTTTAGAAAAATGGTTGCAACAGCGGAAATTAAATGATTCTGGATTCGATTCGACGTTCCGCGAAAAACGCTAGACTACTCTAAATGATTTTTTTAAGCAATCATCTATTTGAAGAAACCTATGTTTCGTGTGACCTCTAAATCCCAATTCGTGTCTTAATATTTGCCTATTTTTATCGACTAGTTCATTGTGTTGGCGGTGACTAATTTCAATAATTTTCAATAACCTTTGACTCGATTTACAAGAAATCAAGCATACAGAACTTGGCTGCAGAGAAGCTAGCGGCCCGCATAGGTTCTATTCCATTTTCTATTGTCGCTCGGTCGGAGTCAAGGCCGCATTTATTATGGACTTGCTAATTAAGATAATATTTTAGCATTTTTAACATAAACTAAATTAACGGTTTCCTAATTCGAAAACTACATTTTAGAAGATGTTTGGTAATTTTTTTTGTGGAAGCACTGCTTCCCTTGCTTCCATGGACTGCACGCCCCTGCTTGCATTTAGATGTAAAGTATGACATGACAGCGCGGCGGCTTTCACACAATCGTCATTTATTATTAAAGAAAAATGAAATAATTTAAACCCTTTCTTGAAGAGTATGAGTCATCTTAATCCGTATTTTTTTTTAACAAAACGAAATGGATATCAAAATTTAACTGTCACTGTGAATTTGAGCTTTGCAAAAAACAAACTGATAATAGCAGATTCCTCGATGGAATAAGTGAAATTGCAAAGCACTATTGTTGAAATTGGCCTTTTCTGCTTATTTACCATGTACTTGTTCACATTTACGCGCAAATTTGTTTAACATTAAATTTCTGAGGAACTACTCACTCGATTTCAACAAGCAAGGCCCTATTAGAAAAGCAATTTAATTCGCTTTTAAACAAGGTTTCACTCACCTCTTCTTTTCATTTAAGATTTTAAGTGTGAACGCCGTGAACCGTAGGGGTTCGAGCAGGGGTGGAGCAAATATCGAAAAAACACGTCCCCTTGGAAAACTGAGGTTTCTGTCTCCGAACATATTTTCATTTATTTATTTACTAGGAAATAAACCTGGATGAAAACTTTTCGACCCTGTATAATGCAAACCATAAACATAATTTTACAAAAGTATAGGGGTCTGTTATATAATTACCCCATTACTTATAAAAAGAAACTAAATGGTTGCATTTTAACCTCTGCTTTAAACAACCAAACAGCTTAGAAAAAATTGTCCCAAATTTTAAATTCGATTAGATCTGTCTGCTTTTCAAAGAAAGCTACATGTTCTTCTTCGCTGGGCGCTTATGCTTATCCCGAAAGTGCCGATAAAACTTCAAAGTCTTAACAAACATAAGGAAATCTCCTTAAGGAAGTGAAGGGCTCCGAGAAAGCGGATACAAAAAACTCAGCACCCGTTAAATACTTTGAAAAGACGCTATCGAAGAAGATTTTCTGACGAGAAGCGTTTGCACCTGGACGTTTCCCTTGGCGTATCGAAGGAAAGTTTTATTAATCATTTTGGATGGATTCATTTTATTGGGTCATCAAAAAACAATTTATCAATGGCTCCAAATCCGCTCCGTAATATTGAAAAAAAAAATGGATTTGGAGCCAGAATGTAGGGTTTCTTTAATTAATTGCGTGAAAGAACAAAAACAGAAGTCGGGTCTAAAAGGCATCGATTGATGGCGGAACATAAGCTGTATTGTGGATACTCCGACTATTAAAAGAATAGCCTTTTGATAGTCTCCCATTGGCCAAATAATGGATGGATGACCCAAAATATATCAAAAATACGGTTTTTAGGTAATTTACTTCTTTATAATCTGCTTTACTTTAGGGTATATGAATGTATGTATGTAATTATTTTTCGACATTATTTTTTTTTCTCGGCTGCCTAACCAGATAAGTAAAAATTTTGCAAGAAAAAGTGGTAGAATATACGTTTATGTGTATCACATAAATTTAAAACACAATTTTTCTCTTATAAACACAATAACTGCAAAAATAATTTAGCTCGATTGGGCATTTTTGTAAACGATTCAAAGCAATTGAATCGGTTATTTTAGAAATCCCACATGTCCTTGTTTCCGAGTTTCGAGAAAAACGATAAAAACCGTTTTCAAAGAGATCATTTTTTTTGTATAAAGTGGTTAATTGTCCCTTAAAATTATATAGAAAATAGACATAATTTTGACGAATGCGAAATATTTTTATTTTTATTAACTTCATTTGATTAGGAAAAACCTGTAGACTTGTGGTGTTTCTAAAATACATGAAAAATGTTTATAAGGAAATGGAAAGTACAGTATTTTAAAAATATATTAGGAACAAACAAACATTTTCTGTACAATTCGAAAAAATTAAGGTTAAGAAACAAACAAAGTCAGAAAAATTATTTCAGGACCGGATTCTCGTCATCTCCTCTTACAGTGGGCCAGGTGAAAATTTATTCATAGAAATTTTTAATAGTTCCTTCTGGCTGCACCACAAATTTAGCAAATTTTTTTATGTTAATAATTTTTTTAGACTTATGGGTACTTTTCCAATTCCAATCTATGTTTTTGGCACTGCACTTCGCAACTTGCCAGATTGCTCTCCGTCCGGGGCTTATTTAGAGCTGGAGCGACCCTTCCAGATAATTTACGCCTTATTCCGGTTTGGAGACGTTATCAGTGGGATGTCCGGATGGCGAGCTCTGAGCTCCCGGTCAACCCGTATATTTCAATATCTTTAAATTTGTCTTTCTTTATAAACCCTTTTAATGCATGTTGGCTTCCACTAGATGCCCCTTGAGAGTACTACTGGTCTCAGAGATGACCTTTTCTTTCAAGCTATGCCGTTACCCCTTCCACTCCCGCCACATAGCGGCCATTACGCTAATATTTTATATGGAACTGCGGCAGACGAACGGGATAGAATGCAAGAACAACTAGGCCTCACACGTTCACAGCGTCTGCTCCATTTCTAGCGGGGTCGTTAGCTTCCACTCTGAGCGGTTAAGTCTCCCGCCTCCCCCCGAAATAAGGCAGTAAAACCGAACACGTGGAACTACTTATGTTAATACACAGAGGTCTGCCTTCGACGAGACGAACCGGAAGAGTGATGGGTACTTTTACTTTTGGATACACCGGAACATCTGGAAAACCTTGAACACCGCTGTAAAGGAGTTTGAACTCGTAATTTGTAATACAATCAATACATTAATTTGCAGCAAGATAATCTCTTCTGTCTTGTGAGTGGGAAAATTGTATGAATTTAGATATGTTTAATGACATTTTTCGAGTTTTGGGTACACCTCTTTCATATGAATCAGTCGATAAGCAATTTTTTGTAGAATCTTGGCCACCACGATTGGTAATCTTTTACGAATAAAGTTTCCTTTCGAACACGAAGTGACGCTCAGCTCAACATATTCTTTAAGTAACAATATTCTGTCATGTTTTCTTTTCACAACTACAAAATCCCTATCACAGGGCATGTATGAATGTCCCCTGATAGGAAAACATTGGTTCACACTTTCAAAACGTCCTAGGTCTACTAGAGCAGTACACATTCTGATAACTAAGTGATTTTTGTTTTGTCCGCCACAACCGTCGGAAAAAATATGAAAGTGTTTAATATGTGGCGGAACCTCACGTGAAATATAACACATTATGAAGGAACATGCATCATTGGACGCATTCTTGTCAATTCCCTCGTGATAGACGTAAAAAAAAACTTATTAGTTTTTAAGTCGTGTATATTAAAGACGTTGACTATCAGTTGATGAAGACCGTTTCCGGAACAATATGCGATTATGCATGTAGTCGACGCAAATGGCCGATAAAGACTCATTATTTTGGCACAATTCTTTAATAAATTCCATTTTGCTAAAAAAAATTTTTGCTGTTCCTTGGTGGATGATTTTTGCTCCTACCACACACTGCACAGCTCTTCGCAAGTGCAGCACGTATCAATTTGTGGTCATCCAAATGATAAAGAAAACCTATCCTTAAAGATTTTGCGGTAGAAACTATATTTCACGTCAGACAGCGAAAATATCCGCTGTATCCTCATACATTTAATACATTTGTTTTATGTCCAATTTCTTGTTCAGATACTCAAATTCTTTGCCGGTGTAATGAGCATTTTTTAGAGGAAATAAGGCGAATAATGTTCTTCTATGAGTTTTATAATAGCTCCAAATTTTGCGTGTTCAGGTGTCTTCTTACCTCTCTTGTCTAGTGGTGATTTTCATTTAGCTGGAAGCTTATTTGAACGGCTAACTCGATATGTAGTAATGCCGTGTAAACTAATAAATGCATTTTTTGCAAACATCAAATTTGCCCGAAATGGATGAAACACAATATTTATACAAAGACTATGGATTTTTTCAACGGTCTGTTTGCTCTTGGTCGCGTTCATTGAATATTTACAATTTCAATTAAACCCTGTACTTACATGCTTATTTTTTGTTTCGTAAAATTCGTAACTTTTCTAAAAATCTCATTTCGATCGCCTTCCGACACTTTCAAAAAACATTTCTTTTTATATCTAGAAAATAAGCGAAAACGTTTAAAAGCACCGCTTGATAAAAAGGTTATAAAATTTACCTGCCTGATTCTCCTATTTTTCTGGATCCAACAACGTTTCCTTTATAATTTGTATGTTCTTTGCCTTTCACTATAGCTTTCGTTATTGTCTCGCACTAATACTCTACTTGTTTTAAGCCCTTTTTCCGTTTTTTTTGGCACATTTCCATTAATAACTTCTTTGTCCATGACATTCTTAAAACAACTGATTCATAACAAAAACAAAAGACCGCAGGAAGCGACATTTATTTTAAAAACCCCACATGTCCTGAACTTGTGGGATTTCTACCTTTTTAAATATTGCGCCTAGTTAAATATTACACATTATCTAAAGGACTTGTGTAGTTTCTTCAGAAAACGTAGATCTTGTCTCTGTATATTTTCGACATAATCTCATAACGGCTGAAACATGGACATATGAGGATTCTAAAATAACCAATTCAATTGAATAAAATGTTCAGTGTATGAATTCGCTACTATTACTTTTTACTATGCAAAATCTCATTTTTTCAATGTAAATTTTCAAAATCAACACGAGAAAAGAAGAGTTTAAAGGAATTATTTCTACAAGAGCTCTAGTAAATTTTTTATTATCTTTTTTTTTAATTTTTATTACGGGGTGATCCAATAAGATATTCAAAAACAAGATTTTTTTTAATTTTTGTATTTTGAATTTTAAATTTCGATCCAAGGTGGCGTCATCTAACTTTTGGATATGTTGATCAAAGGATATTTTGACATAATAATTAATTTGAAGTGAATGAATTTGTGAATGATACTTTTCTAAAGCTATACCAAGTTGTTCAAAAATAACAATAAAATAATTGAACTTAGATGGATAATTGTTTAATAAAGTGCTGTATAATTCGACGTTCTGTTTTTAAAGTATAAATTTATAATAGGTATAATCCGACGATAATTACAAAAAATATAATTATCGTAGATCATTTGTATAAGTCGGTGTTCTTAGGAATATTTATTAAATTACACATGGTTTGTATCTACAAAAAACTAAGGTAAGTCTGCTTCATTAAAATAACAAATAATAAGTAAATGTATATGTACAGAGTTGCACAATAAATAAATTATCTCGTTATTTATAATAATTTGATTTGTTTTATTTCACCCTGTATTATTTTTCTAGAATTTTCCAGATCATTCCGTCCTTTTCTAAAAGCTATATAAACGCGCTGCAAGGCAACTTGATTCAGTTTGAGTGCTAGTAAGCTGACGTTGACAAGTTTAACGTGAACTTAGTTACGATTGTTGGGTATACCCAGTGTTTACCTTTGATACCTGTAAGTTGTGTTCCGAATAAAAGGAATGGATTCAGAAACTACGTGTTTGTGTACCAGCCAATCCGGAACAATATTATCCATGACAGTATATTAAAAAATTAAGAAATCTAGATAATATAGTTATTTTAAAATGACAAATTTTAAAGTTACACGTTACACCGGTCAAATGCGTAAACTTGTCAGTTCCATTTACCAAATGCTAAGGAGAGCTAAATGTCATTTCACAAGAGGAACAGCCACATATTGATATTTTGGAGGTGAGAATCCCACTTGAAAGAATCCCACTTGAATATCGTTGATGAAAAGTATTAAACTGCTTAAAAGCTTTAAAGCAAAAATAGATCCTCTTGCAAAAAATGTAGGTATATCAAAATATTTTAACAAATACAAAAATGTACTAGTGAAAATTAGCCTGGAGGTATTTATACTCACCACTTGAATAAGGTATTATATCCAATTATTAACAACAAACCAGAGTTAACATTAAACTGTAATCGGAAGAATATTTTAAACAGAAAAATATTAAAAATTAATAAATGTGACAATGAAATTATATTAAGACAAAACTTTTATGTGAAATCATTACTAGCTATTTCTAAAATTCAAAATATTTATGAAAATTACTGTCTGCAAAATATTCGCTTAAAAAATAAAGAAAAATCAGCGTTTTAAAAGAAACATTCGGTGGTGCTATCTGTGAGTCGATAGAACGCTCCAATTCTGGCCGGTTATTCTGACGAATACTAAAATTTTAATTTGAAACAGATATTTGTGATTGGTTGAATAAAAAAACAAGAAAGGGAACATTACACAAACTGTTGAGCAGGCACTCTTTTATAGCAGAATGCTTAGTATTTTTTCCATTTGATTATGAGTCAAGTTTCCACAGAAACTGAAGATTTATTCGATATAATTTGAGAGCCATTAAAATGGCCTAGAGGTTTATGTATATATAATTGAGGAAAAAATTAAGTAGTATGATTCGTTCTCGAAATGGTGTGAAGAACGGCATGTAAAAACTATAATAGAAGAGGTACCTTTGGCATAGTTTTTTAAGTTATGTAAGGAATTTAAACCAAATACATTATGATCAAAATATTTGTTATTAATGAAATTAAACGACCAAGTGTAGGATTTAAATTAAACGAGATGAAATAGATCTTTTAATAAAAGAGTTCATTATTTTTTGGCTTCCAATGCCTGCAGAAGAGAAGAACTCTCAAAATTATGGATACATTATTTCGAAGATAAGTGCAATATAATTATCGTAATAATTGAAAAATCAAAAAATTATAGAATATGCACTGCTTTAAGACCATCAGATACACCAAGCCTTAAATACAAAAAAAGAAAATGAGCCTCCGCAGCTGCTACTTATTTAAAGCTCCGAATCCCGATTTCTGCACGGAATATAGTAGTCTTCGACGCTCGTCAGCAACTTTTCTGGCCAATTCAGAAGAACGAATCACCGAAAACGCTTGGGACAAGCGCAGTAGACAAGAGTTACATCGACGAATCAACAACATACAAAAGATGGCTATCCAACAAGATCTTAGATCACAACCCTGAAAAATGAATGGTGAAATTCCAAGTTCCTCAAGTTCTGAGTCCCTCCCATCTCATTTTTTCACACTAATGAGTAATTTTTAAATGTGTTCAGATTATTTGTTGCGTATAGATTACATAATATTATGTATCGAAACATTCCGTAGACAGACTAGTCTACATGTTGAGGTATGTAATTATATTAAATATTTGCTTCAATTAATTTAAAGTTAAATATTTTTATTCAGTTGCGAAAAAGCCAAAAAAGATTTTTGTTTGTCACTAATGAGTAAATGAACAAGTGATTCTAAAATGATTTCCTGCTTTGCGTTAAAATAAAATAATACATATTTAATGGTTTTCATTTGTAATTTGTGAACGCATACTATGTACAATAGTCTCAAATATTTTTGAAAAATTATCTTGTAGTTCTTAATATGGTTTTTGGGTTTATTATGACCCAACACCAAGTTTAACTTAATTTTCCATTGTTCCAGCTAAGATTTATATACCACGGAATCCGATACTTCTTTATTATATTAAGTAAATTGAAAATTAAAAAACGTATTACAATTTTTAGGCGAATCTTTATAGGTTAATATACTTAAAGCAAGTTATGCCTTTTTGGTGTCTGCAAAAACAGGCATAGATATATATATATATATATATATATATATATATATATATATATATATTTATTTCTATTCAATTGTAGTCTTAAAAATCGTTAAAACTGGCCTCACCAATAAAGGTTCGCATGAATAGAACTTGAAAAGCAGAAATAATTTTTTTAGGAAACAAAGTAAAACTGAATTCAAAATTATACATTGAAAAGTAAAAATACTCCATTAACTTAGATGAACTAAGAATAGCATGTTGTACTGTTCTTATTTCATTGGTAACCCACGGATATTTCTGAAGTGGCTTGTTTGCAATAGAGCTATTTTATCAGTTTTTTCTGTACAATATCTATAAAATCAAAATATATAATATAAATATCAGCGTATAATTCCAGTTTCGGCCTATAGGTGCCGCTGTGATAGTTTCTAGATTATTGACTCATGACTAAATTCTACATTCCGTTGCTTTTTTATAATCTTAAACCCCATTTGCACATTCATGATTTCCTGAGCAATAACTGCAGGAAAAGCACTAGTTATTTGTTATTATGTGATCAATCCATCAATATACTTCAATATATCAGTATAAACTGAAATGAATGAAAACTGTTTGTCTAAAACCTTCATATTGTATATTTTTTTTAGATTTCTTGTATCACAATCGTTTTTCAAGAAGTCGATGTTTGGATCTTCCATAAAAATTATTTTTGGTTCATGCATTATAGTAACTCAACTTTTCTTTAAAAAACTTCACAAAAAAATCGAAAACAACTATGTGATCTGAACATAGTTCCCATCAAGATAGCTTCAGATTTTAATTGTATTACTACCGCTAGTTCCCAATACTTGTAGCATTCCACCTAGCTAAGTAAGAGAGCTTGTCTTCCGATCTTTGTTGAGTTGGAGATTTCCCGGGGCTTTTTTTAGTGATCACCATGCCGGCCCTTTCCCAATGTACCTTTAATCACAAATATAGGAAGAAGAAGAAATATCTCAAACTCACAAAGCTCAAAGTTTCTTGTAAGTTATGATTTACTTATATATACAGCCAATGGATTGTGATTATAATTTTAGGCTCTGGCTTAAATAATTTAGGATCTAATTAACCCAAAAAAGACGCCTTCGAATTGCTCTATCTAAAACCCAAATATTCGGTCTAAAAATTGGTAGCAAAAATATTAATTGTTCAATAGTTTATTAGAGTGATGGTAACATATAGCAATATTCTAATTAAATTTTATGAAAAACAAACAAGACCTAAAAATTAAGTCGCGAGAGGATGTTACGCTCTGTAATTTAAACACAACCCAGGAAAGTGAATACAGTGTTTACTATACTAATAATAATTAACTCAATTACAAGTCCGAGACGAAACTAAAAATTAAAGGCAAAAGATTGACTTTAAAATATCGGAGAGGCAGTGAAACCTCGGATATTTTATTATTTTAAACTGACAGGAAAACTATTTCGATGCCGTATAGAAACAATACACTCTAGGGAGTGTAAATAAATGCTTTTCTGTTTTGTTGTATCAATCGTAAAACTAGACTGGAACAAAATAAAAGTAAGTAGAATATAGTATTGTATATTATTATGTAAAACAGTACAAAGAATATTTGTAGTGGCTAATATCAAAACACTAAACTAAAGACATTTGACTAACTGAATATATAAAAGATAAAACTAAATTTTGACAACAAAATATTTGATTTGATTTGATATATATATATATATATATATATATATATATATATATATATATATATATATATATATATATATATATATATATATATATATATATATATATATATATATATATATATATATATATATATATATATATATATATATATATATATATATATATATATATATATATATATATATATATATATATATATATATATATATATATATATATATATATATATATATATACATATATACGAGAGAGTTTATTATTTGTACACCAACGTGATACAAGAATATGAACCTTGTTCGGAACATGTTCTGCATCATAGCAGACACAATAATCCACTTTTAATATCACAAAAACCAGTTAGACTGTCAATTTATGTCAGAACTTGAAACTAAAATCTACATTTCCGTTTAGAGACTACTAAGGTCGTTACTGTAGACATTTTGAAGTGGGAAATATCTTCTTTTTGCCAAATTAAGAGTGCGGGGCCAGACGGAATATTCCCGGTTCTCCTTCAGACGGGTCAGGAACCACTGATTCCACATCTTTTGCGTCTCTTTCAGGAGTGCCTGGCTTTGGGATATATTCCCGAACGATGGAGCGCGTTTATTCCTAAACCGGTTCATAATTTCGTAATTACTATCCCAAGTAGCACTTTTAGTCATGAATAGGTCATTGTTATTACAAGTATTTTCATTGAAGTAACCAGAACTTGGTGTCGCCCCGTTCTCTTTAAGCTGATACTACGTAGTCAGTATCAAAATGGGGAACAATTTTAGGGTAACTATTTCGTGAATAATGTTTAACTGTGACTTTGAGAATAACGTAGATAGTACGGAATTGTGTAGTTCCATTTTAGTAGCCGAGCAGTAATAATTTACCCTATTCGTCACTTCCACGTTTTAATACAAGCAAAACAGTTATGGCGACAACAAACACTCAAATTGGGAATATGATGTAGAGCGTATAGAATACGTTATTGGTATTTATTTATTTACATGCGTTTCACTTAGTTTTCTGGCTATGCTAAACACCGAAAATTAAAACGCAGGCAATTTCTCTGGTGAATATGCTGATCATAGTCATGAAAAAATTACGCGCCTTTAAAATTTGTTAATTTTCAATACATTTTGGTCAAATATATTGACTAATTTAAATCTCAAAAATGTAATTTTGGACTTTGGTTTAAATAGTAATTATCATTAAATTTCTTATTATGAATAGTGATTCTTTTTGTAACGTAATGTTTAATTTGTATGCATTTTTAATCTTTATACTCACAAAAATAAACATCATAGTTAAATATTTATAGGTTAGATGAAAATAAACAGTGGCGTTCTATTGGACTTTTACTTTCAGGTTGGCTGCATTTCTTTACTGAGAAAATCACTTAACATCAAGTGTCTACAACTGCTCCCACACGCATTTATAGTTTTGGATTCTTTAAATACGCAACTGTCACTTATACTCAATTACTTTGAAGTCTACTAGTTATCTACAAAGTTCCCATTAATCCCATACTATATATTATTACCAAGCGGTTACGATTTGCGAACATTCCGCCGGTTCTTCAAAATTTAATGAGTTGTGTCGTAACGTGCGGAGAGTGGCGGTACTTGAGTAACTACTATAATTCTAATTGTAGTAAATCATCCATTATTCACAAAGAGACCTGTTTCTAAATTAAACAATAAACAGACGCTAAGTCTCGGTCTCAGTCAAAGTTTATAATAAAATAAAACTGGTTACACGTGTTTCGCCCGGTCGGGCATCATCAGACCTATCAGAAAAAATATATCCTAATTACTAACTAAGAGCCTTTAAATTAAATAAATAAATAGTACCTTTAAAATAAAACAACACGTCACATATACAACATTAAAACAGTAAACAAACAATCACATTACATAGTTCGACGGATACTGAAAGAGGTTGAAACGAAATGTGGTCAAATGCATGTATAAAAACTCCTTATGCTTAAATTATAAGTAAATAAGATAGTAATACAATAATGAAAAATTAAAAAAGGAGGTATAGCAGTGGTGAGATTTGAACCCGTATCTTCTGGGTGAGAGGCAAGAATAATAGTTTTACTGCTATTCGTGACTATAACAATATTTCGTTTTGGGTTTTTAGTCGTTAGGTAAATTATCAAAGATGAGGTTCGGTTCAAAATTAAAAATATCATTCACGCAACATAAAATAGGGCTCCTTTTAGCTTTGGTTATTTCCATCTTCTCCAAAAGTTCCAATTTTTTACCCTTCTGACATTCATGGATAACTGTTACGTCATCCGATGTAGAAAATCGGTGGCCTGTAGATAGAAGATGGTTAGCGAAAGCTGATTTTGTCTCTGTGATATCTGTACTTTTATGTTTGTTGACCAAATGAACGTGTTCTTGGACCCTGGTTGAGATCTTTCGTCCTGACTGTCCTATGTACGTGGCAGGACACTCTCCACACCTCAAAGCATAAACACCCGACTTTGACAGAAATTCAGGTTTATCTTTTATAGTCAATAAATGTCTTTTCAGTTGGTTGATAGTTTTAAAGGCGATAGAAATATTTAACCCTTTAAAGAATTTAGCCAACTGGGTTGAAATATTTCCAAAATAAGAAATAGTTTTAAACGTTTTGTCATTATTTGAGGCAGCATGTATAACGTTAAAGGACATTTTATATTTGTTAAAGAACTTAAAGTATAATTTGTTGATAGAATTTTGCGAGAAGCCGTTGTTAAATGCTATTTGCTTAATCGTATTTAGTTCTTTTTTAAAAGCGACCTTAGATAGGGGTATTTTAAAAAGTCTATAAAAGAAACAATTAAAAGCTGCAAATTTATGTGTACGTGGGGAATTGGAATGAAACTGTATAATGTTGTCTGTGGAAGATGATTTTCTAAAAATCCCGAACTCTATTCGGCTACCATTTCTTATAAGCAAAAGATCTAGGAAAGGCAGCTTACCAAGACTTTTTTTCTCCAGGGTAAAGGTAATTTTATTATGGAGGGTGTTGATAAAGTTCAGAAAATCGGACAACTCTTGGTCATCTCCATTTCAGACCACGCAAATATCATCCACGTATCTCTTATATGTGATCAGATGGCGCGCAAAATGACTTCTCATGATCTTACTCTCTAAGTGGTTCATAAAGACTTCGCTGAGAAATGGGGACAGGCAAGACCCCATAGCTAAACCCGTTAGTTGTTTAAAAAACAAGCCATTGAATTAAAAAAAAAGTTTTGGTCGAGGACTAAAGAGAGAAGAGTAAAGTAGTTTTTCGTTTTATTGTTTGGTATGTCAAAAATTTCACTTCTCTGAAAAACAAAATTAAATCACATGACCTAATAATAACTAAAGCAGACAAAGGCTCTTGTGTAGTTGTCATGAAAGGTACTGATTACTTACATAAGGTTTTGAACTTCTTGGATTCTGGAGACTTCCAGAAGATTAATAAAGATCCAACTAACTCGTTTTTTGCCAACGTTAAGAACGTTCTCGACCAAACTCTGGTTTTTCAATTCCAACAAGTACAAATTATATCCTATGAACCCGAGGACCCCATTACTATATGGTTTACCGAAGGTGCATAAAGAAAATACTCCTATTACCGGTAGTATCTTACACCAGCTCGCCATGCTATAACTTATCTTCATGGCTTAATAAAATATTAAGGGAGGTGACAGGTTTCCAAAACATCCACTCGATAAAAAACTCAGTGAGCTTGGCAACCCATCTTAAAAACATTAAAATACCAAATGAAGCTATCCTAATATCACTAGATGTCAAAAACTTATTCCCTAGTATACCTCCTGGTGAGTGTATAGATTTAGTTCGAGATCTATTAGTAAAAATGCATCTTCCAGATATAGTTAAAGATAACCTTATCTCTCTTCTCTCTTTAGTCCTCGACCAAAACTTTTTTTTTAATTCAATGGCTTGTTTTTTAAACAACTAACGGGTTTAGCTATGGGGTCTTGCCTGTCCCCAATTCTCAGCGAAGTCTTTATGAACCACTTAGAGAGTAAGATCATGAGAAGTCATTTTGCGCGCCATCTGATCACATATAAGAGATACGTGGGTGATATTTGCGTGGTCTGGAATGGAGATGACCAAGAGTTGTCCGATTTTCTGAACTTTATCAACACCCTCCATAATAAAATTACCTTTACCCTTGAGAAAGAAAGTCTTGGTAAGCTGCCTTTCCTAGATCTTTTGCTTATAAGGAATGGTAGCCGAATAGAGTTCAAGATTTTTAGAAAATCATCTTCCACAGACAACATTAGACAGTTTCATTCCAATTCCCCACATACACATAAATTTGCAGCTTTTAATTGTTTCTTTTATAGACTTTTTAAAATACCCCTATCTAAGGACGCTTTTAAAAAAGAACTAAATACTATTAAGCAAATAGCATTTAACAACGGCTTCTCGCAAAATTCTATCAACAAATTATACTTTAAGTTCTTTAACAAATATAAAATGTCCTTTAACGTTATACATGCTGCCTCAAATAATGACAAAACGTTTAAAACTATTTCTTATTTTGGAAATATTTCAACCCAGTTGGCTAAATTCTTTAAAGGGTTAAATATTTCTATCGCCTTTAAAACTATCAACCAACTGAAAAGACATTTATTGACTATAAAAGATAAACCTGAATTTCTGTCAAAGTCGGGTGTTTATGCTTTGAGGTGTGGAGAGTGTCCTGCCACGTACATAGGACAGTCAGGACGAAAGATCTCAACCAGGGTCCAAGAACACGTTCATTTGGTCAACAAACATAAAAATACAGATATCACAGAGACAAAATCAGCTTTCGCTAACCATCTTCTATCTACAGGTCACCGATTTTCTACATCGGATGACGTAACAGTTATCCATCAATGTCAGAAGGGTAAAAAATTGGAACTTTTGGAGAAGATGGAAATAACCAAAGCTAAAAGGAGCCCTGTTTTATGTTGCGTGAATGATATTTTTAATTTTGAACCGAACCTCATCTTTGATAATTTACCTAACGACTAAAAACCCAAAACGAAATATTGTTATAGTCACGAATAGCAGTAAAACTATTATTCTTGCCTCTCACCCAGAAGATACGGGTTCAAATCTCACCACTGCTATACCTCCTTTTTTAATTTTTCATTATTGTATTACTATCTTATTTACTTATAATTTAAGCATAAGGAGTTTTTATACATGCATTTGACCACATTTCGTTTCAACCTCTTTCAGTATCCGTCGAACTATGTAATGTGATTGTTTGTTTACTGTTTTAATGTTGTATATGTGACGTGTTGTTTTATTTTAAAGGTACTATTTATTTATTTAATTTAAAGGCTCTTAGTTAGTAATTAGGATATATTTTTTCTGATAGGTCTGATGATGCCCGACCGGGCGAAACACGTGTGAGACCGAGACTTAGCGTCTGTTTATTACTATAATTCTGCCTTCTATCATAATTATAACTCTTTGTTTCGTTTTCATTTTATGTTTCCTTAAAATACCTCTTTAGGTTGTTTTGTTTAGGTATCACATAATCGAGGTGTTATATTTATGATTTTCTATAAAACGTGGCTGAGTGACGAAAGCTACTTTTTTTTCTGATGGCATGTGAAGCCATTGTGAAGTATTTTAACTTGTTACTCGTAGACGATAACACAAGACATACACAACAAATTAATGGCTGTAGACCGAATTACAATGACTTTATAAGGAAAAGGACAACACTGGCGATAATAGAAGCCCACCCATCAAATTGATGCACAACTTCTTAAGGTTTAAATGGGGGCACTTATATTTATCATTAATTTTTTCGCAAAATATGACTAAATTAATCTACTTTTATATTGACAACCTCTGTCGGCGTCAGTTGTAAATGTAGGGTTATGTTAATGTTTTACTTTAATCATCTATTATACTTTTTCATTTAGATTTTTAACAAATAACAATGTTTGTGCAAGCGAATAATGAGAGTTGTCTGCCAAGTAAATTTTGTAATGTATTATGTACTGAAGAAGACCTACAAAATAAAGTTTCTTTTATGCTAACCTTAGAGTACTTCTACTACAAATTGAGGTGCTGAATGAAGTAGAACATACACTAAGATATAAAAGAATATTGTCTTTTACAACAAAATAAGACCAAAATATAATAATGTGCAATATTTAATAACTTTTCTTGGAGTAAACTTAAACTTAAGACATTTACGGTCATAGTCATTTACACATTTATCACAAACACTTTATAATTACAAGCAAAAAACAGGTGAACCAGGCTCAAAATACATTTCTCTATATGGCCAATGGCAGAGAACTTCTTGTTTGAATCAATATTTATTTTAATAATCACAAAAACTAATAAAATTTGACATTAAAACAACAAATCTCATAAGAAACCCACGTAGGCAAAAAGTAAAAAAAGCGATTTTAGCAGCAATATGGCCGAAACAATCAAAAATTGGTTACTCTATTCTTGCTACTATCCTTATAAAATCACCGACCGAATCTCGTACTAGCGCCGCCTATCTCCGGAACCTCAAGTACAAGAGGTAATAGTTAACTTGTAGTAAAAAATTACTGTAATTCTTACTTCTAAGTTGCAACAGAAGAATAACGACTGGTAATAGCCAGTTTAAACTAGCAGTAGACAATAACTTTTTCTAGTCTGCAACGACTCGTTTTACTCTATAGGAGTACATTTAAACGTAATGGAATAGTCTCTACAAAGTTCAAGAAGGTACTGATACTTAAACGTTGTAATTTTAGAAATAGTAACTTTGAATAATTACTATTATGTCACGGAAAAGAAATGACGACATTGGAGTCAATTCCTTAAGTAGTTGCTTGGCAGTAGTTACTATATAATTACTTTACATGAAAAATTACTATAAAGTATTATTCGCAGTAACATATACATATATAATACTTAAAAACGTGTAACCCAAAGTGTTTGTTGATATATAGTAGGATTATTAGTAATAAATACGTAAAAACTCTTAAAGAGTAGTAGTGGAAACAGTTGTAGCTACTTTAGTGCTAGCTGGGCATTATAAGGCTCATACAGAGGCTTTGGCATAGATGGAAAAGTAGTGTAAAAAATATGGTCTGTCTGTTAATCCGGATAAGGCAGAAATAATACCATTTACCCACAAGAGGAAGCTGGACCGTGAGAGGCTCACCCTCTTTGGGATAGAGTTGAGACCTTCCAGGTCGGTGAAATATCTGGGTGTCTTAATAGACCCCCAACTCACCTCGAGAGATCATATCGAAAGGATCACAAAAAAGACCACAGCATGTCTGCAGTGCAGATCAACTTGGGATCTAAAACCTCGTATTGTGCATTAGCTTTACACGTCAGTGTACGGCCAATGATCACTTATATCACAATATACTGAAGGGAAGCTTGAGAAGCTCCAGAGACTTGCCTGTCTGGGCATAACTGAAGCCATAAGACCCACACTGACCTCTAGCTATTGAGGCCATTCTGGGACTCTACACTTGCTTGTAGCGGTAGAGGCTCTGGAAGGCTTCTGTTCGTTTAAACGACTGGGGTCGTTGGATACACAGAGACTAGAAATTTTTAACATACGCGAGTCTGGACTAAAATGCCTGAGATCAAACCCTCTGTTAACTAGAAGAGATGATATTATTCTGGTCTTAATAGCCTCTAAGAGGTTTCCTGTAAGTGTTATTGATAGGGAACAATGGAGAAATCCCTACGCGTCCATTCTCACATCGGAGGGCCATGTCTGGTTTACAAACAGCTCTTTAATGAAGGAGGGATCTGGGGCGGGAATCTATTGGGAGAGACATTGGTCCAGAATTAGTCCAGCTCTTGGACGGTATGCGACTGTATATCAGAATAAGTTTACAGCAATCAGGAACTGCGTACAGGAAAACCTTTCTAGAGAATATTACGATAAGCATATCTATATATGCTGTAATAGTGAAGCCGCGATTAAGTCTCTGACCTAGAGCAGGGTCAATTCGCTGCTTACACTTTAATGCAGGAGTGCCCTAGAGAGGCTGTGTTATTCCAATAGGGTTAGTCAACGCTATACTGCTTGTTTTTTTTTTGTTTTTAGTCAACGTCATACTGCTTTGCTTGGATGACAGCTATGTGGAACCCGAGTTTGTGTGACGTACTCCACTGAAAGGGTCCTTTCCTTTCTAAAAAGTCATTTAAAGGACAAATTATTGAGCATCTAAAGAATCTTATAAGGACAGAGATATATTATCTGATTTAAAATGATGCCGAATCGACCGCAGAAGCCATAGAGGCGAAGGACATACGTTAAATGTATCGATACTATTATAATTATTCCATTAATGGTCCAGTGAAATAACTCTACGTTTAATTATAAATATAATTTGATTTTGCTATTATTTTAGTTATCGGTATAACATGTTTTTGCTGATACGTTACTTTATCTATAATAGTTATCAATCATTTATATTTTAATTAATAAAATGTAAGTGAAACAAATAAAATATTTAGGAGCTGTTTCGTTTTCTCTGCTTGCCAAACCGCACCATTAAAGACCTTGAAAAAAATTCCTTCAAAATCTCATTTGAAAGAAGGGGGTCAATAAAAATCACGTCAACTTTCATTTCAAAGACGTGGCACGTTTTTATAATATTTTTTGTTATAAAATCAAGTTGTAAATCTCATGTAAGGAGGAGGGGGATAGAACCCACCACCATTTTGGAGGAAAATATGTCAAGGGATCGAATTATAATAAAACCGTTTGCACTTTGTGGTCTATATTAAAAGACACTGGACACGGATCAAACGGAAAATGTCAAGCCTTCTCCAGTGTCAATATCTCCAAAGCAATTGAAGTAACGTGAATATTTCAAATACAAAATATTTATAGAATTTTTAGTAGAAACCAAAAATGCAATTTTTGGGCGTAAATTCAACTTTTTGCTCCCCCCTGTATATTAATAAAGGTAAGGTTGATTTCTCTGTGTGTGTAAAAACTAGAGTAGTAAGCCTACATACCGATTTTTATTTTTTTTTATCTTGAATAATAAGAACGTTAGAAGGATAACCCTGTACCTACTTTATATTAACTATGATATTGATAATAATAAATAACTTATAATTTAGGTAAGTAATTGCTAAGATCCTGCTTTATATTAGTTTCAGTGTCTTTTAACAAATGAAAACGTCGGTAACTTTGGGCCCCAGTTACTTGTTAACACAGTTGTTAGTTGTTACAGTGTTACAGAAACTAAAGTTAATCCTAGTCCCAACAAGAAGCACCTGATTAATGACTTTTCTAAACCTGTGTTTACTGTGCGTCTATAATGAGTTATAACTATTAATATCTGTATGCATCATATAGATATGGAAAATTAAGGGATTGATGTGGGAATATAGGTGAAAGTTTAGATCTTTGGCTAGCAAGAACACCATTTAATTGCTTCACGAACTTGATCTTCCTTTTCAACAAAATATTACGGCATGAGATTTTAAGAGCATTACGCTGACTTAGCATTACTTAAGTTCAAAAATTTCTAGGCAGTTGAAGCTGTAACGTGTGGGAACAAAAATAAGTAAAGGGGTCGTTGGCTCTAAACTCACCAACTAGAGAAACCCTTACGGGACACATGATTATCAAATATCCGCTAAATCAAGTAGGGCTGTACTTTAGCAAGTACAAATGCAGACTTTGTAGAATGCGACAAGTAACTGAGTATATGATTTTCTACTGCTGGGCTCTTATCTTAAAAGACCCTAACTTTTGGAAACATCTTACATTTAAGTATGTATGCAGCAATGTATTTTTTTAAAGAAGCATCTGAATGCATGGCAATAGGTAATCTTACTTATAGATTGTTCTTAAATATTCAAGTATAATAAACATTACTGTACTTCTGTTGGTAATTAATTAAAAATCTATTATTGCTTTATAACACTAGAAGGGCAGAATTTGTCAAATTTTCCCCGCGAAACAACAAATTTTAAAGAAACTTAAATTATTATTATAATTTAACTGTAAAAATTGACTCCGTTATTAGAGTAAATAATGCATCTGCAACGTCTGTTGACAATTTTCTGATAAAAATTTTGCTTAATAATTATAGTGAGGTTATAAATCTAAATGTCTCGGATCATTATTCCCAATATTTATGCCTTCAAACAGAAAATAATAAATGCAGATCGTAAGGGAAGAGCTTTTTGAAAAGAAACTTTTGCACTGGTAATATAAATACTTTCTTAAAGACTTGCGATTACTTATGCCCTCATTGATACGCCAAGGCTCGGTTCTGATGAGGTTGTCGATATCTTCTTGGGGTATCTGATTCCCGGCTACCTGAACTTCGTGAGTAAGGGCTGCTAAAATCTGTGGAGGGTGTTGTAAAGTCAACAGCCTGCAACCAATCATGTCCTAGATAGGTTCAATAGGAGACAAGATCAGGCAGTCTTGGGGGCCAAGGTAAAAGATGTTGATCCAGGAACACTAACGTTTCTCTGACAATATACAGTCTGGCATTGTCTTGCTAAAATATAGCGTTTCAGATGGTAGCGTTTCAGATGGTGTGAAAGTATGGAATCACATATGGCTGGACTACTTAGATGTAATGCCCGGCTGTCATATTGCCTCTAATGAAAACTAGGGGTGATCTGCTACCATATGCAATAGTACCCCATACCATGATGTCCACGTTGTGATGGACATGACGCTCTTCGTCAAATTGTTGATCACGTCTTTCACCACGTCGCCTATTCACCCTTGCTCGACCATTGTACATTCCCAGACAGAAGCGGGACTCGTTACTAAAGATCACGTGATTCCAGTCCTGGTCCCATTGAATTCTCTCCCTACACCACAGCAGACTGTTACGACTATGTGAGAGGTAACACCTAGTGTGGGCGATAAAAAAAAGACCAAAACTTCGTATTCGGCGATATACTGTACGCATACCAACCACCCAACTATGCTCTTCAAACCGCTGATTTGCGATGGTCCACTGGTTGCTAAATCTGTTTCTAAAAGCCAAAAGTCTCAATCGGCGATCTTGACGCTGTGTTGTTCCTCTGGGACGTCCAGAGCCCCTGGCTCTGTGTCCTAGATCTTCGTGAGTCCACGCCGTTCACATTCCAATATAGTGCGTAAAGATCTGTCGGTTCTTCGGGAAACTTCTCTTATCGACAAACCGGATTCACAATTCGACCCCTCTCGAAGTCAGTAAGCTGGGTAACCCGACGAATCCTATGCACTCGAAGCAAAAATGCTTTGCAACAAGCTACACAGATTTTACAATTTAAATGTGATCGTGCTCTTTCTCGAGAACCAACTATTCCTTTAGCACTAAACGACCTTGCAGCCACTGCAAAAACTTAACAGATAAACTTGAAAATGTAAACACTTTTTGTTTGTTGTCAGATACCTCGATACGTAAAATGATATTGAATACTAAAGAACATATTTGAGGTTTTACCTTTTTGCGTCAGTCAGTATAAAGAGTAATTTGTTGTCTAATGATGAAATTGCTGAGCAGTGTAATACACCTTGCATGCACAATGCCCTTAGATTTAGAGTTTGTAAAACATAATATACCTCTTTCTAACAAATCTCTCTTTTTATCACCTACATGTAAAGAAGATGTTTTAAATGTTATAACTTAGAAACGTAAGAATTCTTGTCTCTGATAATATTTAAAAAAAAATGTAAAGAATGTATTGCTGAAGTTCTTGCTTATTTAATAAATATTTCAATAGAAAACGAATATTACCCTGATAAACTAAAACTTGCTACAGTTATTCCCTTATATAAAAAGGGCGACGAAAATAATTTCGATATTTATCGTGGAATAAGTCTCCTGAATAATAAATTTCAAACATTTGAATTTATAATCAAAGATCAATTTGTTGCATGTTTTTATAATACGTTACTAGAAAAGCACTGAAACACATCATGTGAGTTCCAACGTATAATTGAGGAGACTCTTGACAAAAGATTGGGAATGTTTGTAGATTTTTCACGAGCATTTGATGTAGTAAATCACAGAATTTTGCTTACTAAACTTTAAAGGTATGGTATAGGAGGTAAGCCGCCCAATTTTATTGTCATATTTGTCAAATAGAATAGAAATTGCGCGCAAATCAGTTGCAGGACTATCGAGAAGTGCCTTTCCTTTTTCTGGTCTTTGGAAAGGACCTCATAAATTTTATTAATAAGTCTGCAGAAAATACTTTCGTCATTTCTTACGCTGACAACACAAATGTTTTGATAGTTAAAGAAAATCCCGCATCCTTAAAGATAACTGCTGAAGAAACAACAATTTTAAAATAGTCAGAAAAACTCTCAAATAAAAATAAAATGACAATTATTAAGTTTTCCCTTAAGCCCATCAATGTACATTTAGAATTGTTTAAAGGTACGGATTTACATTTACGTTCAGCAGATCAATCTAAATTGCTGGGGGTCATTCTCGACGAAAACTTAAAATGGTATCCTCATATTGAGGGCCTTTGCAGTAAGTTGAGTAGCTTCTGTTATGCACTTAAGTTTATGTCTATATGCACTGCAGTAAGGAAATACTTGTATCTCTTTTATACGCCAACATCCACTCAAGAATTAGATATGTAATATCAAATCGGGGGATGAGTGCTAATGTCGATAGAGTTTTTATATTGCAAAACTATGCAGTTCGTGTTGTTGCTGGCCTTAAATTCAGAGAATCATGTAGACCTGCTGTTAAAAATTTGGATATGTTCACTGTAGCAGGTTTATATATCAAGGAGGTTTGTAGCTCAACACAGATCTGCTTTTTAGGAAGTAAGGTCAGACCACAATTATAATACCAGATTAAAAATGTTTCTATTGCCTATGAATCATCGATTTTCAAAAATATATTTATTTTACCGGATGAAAATTTTTTAACAAGTTAGTTGCAAATATGAGATGCCGTTAAGTAAAGTTTCCAAAAGAAAACTGAAAACTACCTTCTAAATAAATGTTGTTATAGTTTTGACGAGTTTTATAGATAATGTTATTTTTTTAAATATTGATCACATGACTTTTCTTCAATTTTTGTAATTGTCTATTTGCATTTTAATTAAAGAAATAAATGTTATGAATTTGAATATTATTCTAAAAAGCAAAAGAAAATGTAAACAAAATAGCTATCTGTTATAAACCAGAGACTGAACTGAATAGATTCTTAATTAATTGCAACTTTTATAAATTTCCTGAAAGGCATTGCCTGAGCGCCAGAGCTATGAATTTTCATACCATATTAACCAGCTTTAGACGAACTGCTATAAATAAAGCGTCCTGTAGATTTTTGTTTGCCTTGCCTTACTTTCCGTAATATAAAAATTTGTTACTGTTAATATTACAATTAATGTTAAAACTATTTGGTTTAGTTGATTTATAGTTTATTGATAAATAACAAATCGTTCCTTCCCACAATCTGATAAATTATGACTCTTGTGATTGTATAATGGACTTGTTTGCAAAAAAAAACTATTCCCAGATAAAAATGTTATGTTTCAATTTTAATATTTCTTAAATATGCACCTATAAAAATTAGCAAAAATCAGACCAGTTACGACACTGAATATTCAGGACTTCAAATTAATCATCCCTTATACTATTAACACTAAAAGAAAATATTGGTTTCGTTTTTGCATTTCTTAAAAACAGGTAAGCATTGCATATGTTTTGTTGCTACGCTGTTATATGAATTTTTATTTTACTTCGCAAAAGACAAGTTTAGCACCAAATATTAAGAGCTTGCAGATAGCTTTATTTTGATTCCCTTTGTAGTTCAAATATGTGATCCTTGGGGTAATAAAGCTAAAAAATGTATTTTAGATATAAGTAGCAAGATCAGAAACGAGAATTCATTGCCCATGGGATTAACCTAGCATTTCAAAAAGGAGACGTTTCTTTTCTCTTGGGTACCTTTTCTTTTGATTCTGGTCTTTATGAAATTTTTATAAACAGTAAAGTTTTTTTATATATTATATATTTTATTACGATTGTTATAGTGATCGTTCAATAGCTTATTTTAATTTTCCATCAATTATTGCCAAAATATATGGTTTCCACTATTACAAATAAATTTATATAGTTTATACAATTTTTAAAAACCCTACAAATATTGACGGCGCTTGGTACCAATATTTTCTTTAATTTATGGTTAGCAAAACTAAACAGCTATTTCATAACAAGGTTGTTTTAACCTCGGATTTGATATACGCTTTTAAATAGTATATTTTACGTATGCCCTGCATACCCATTGTTAATTTATCAGTTTATAAATCATTCTACAACAATCCGTATAATAAAATGGCATAGCAAAACCCAACGCAATTTACGTTTTCGTATCATCAAGCCATAAAGTTCTTAATCAAAACATTAATAAAATATAGAGCCAAGCATATATAAATATTTCATAGAGATTTTTAGGGCAACCTGTGTTATATAAACTATCGTCGTAGTTTTTAAATACCACAGGGGCACACAAGAATCTTTATGCATTAAATTACAGAGGGTATATAAAGTGCTTGTTGCAAAGATGTATATAACTATTTTATTAATCTAATGAAGGTACTTTAGACACAGCCAGAATATTTTGCACGTGTTGACAGAATGACAGTCGATATTGCTCCAGTTTATATATATTTCTTCAGAGAGTTTCAGTAGTTATAGCAGCATAAAAATATTTACATGATTATTCCTACTATTTATAGCCTCTTATTATCCTAATATAACTTTTACGGCTGACTTTTGTTACAATAAAATTGATTCTTATCGCACCCATATTAAATAAAAGAAATGGTAGTAAAAAAATACAGGTAATATCACGATTTTTAAATGAAATATTTTTCAAGTTGTGAAGTTTGGTAACCGCGCTACACGTGTTTCGGTCTTATTAGACTTTATAAAGCAGAGCAGTTTAACCAAGTTAAAAGATATAGGAAAGTTGTTGAAAATCCTAGAAAACAAACAAACGTGGAGTCACTGACAGGAGCCAGCCACACATTTGTAGATTCGGACAGAAAAAACTCAAAATTTAAGGTAAATTTCTGACGTCTCCATGGTAGTGACCTTAGCCACCTGCTGTGACATCCAAGCCCATGGTGATAAATCAAAAGAGAACGATGATTGTATATATATATATATATATATATATATATATATATATATATATATGTTGATTTTTACTCCTTCACGGATGGAAAAATACAATGTGTTTTCATTCCGGGTGTACATCCGTTCATCGAGATTTATGATGGGTGTAGGGAGATTGCCAATATAGAACATTATAAGACCAGAATAATTCGAGAAGCCATAGAAATTGAAAAGCAAGGCGATTTAAATAAAAGGGACGAATCATTAAAACTACCAACAGTATGGAAGACAATAATAGACAAATCTAAAATCGCAAAAACTCAAGCGCAATTAGCGCAACAACAACAGCACCATCCGGAAAACATAAATAACGACCAACGCCTGCGCAGATATAACCTTCGGCCCCGAGTGGAGGTATAAAAAGGAAGCGTCGCAGTCACCAACACTTCAGTCTCTATTCGGACGCGAGAAAGAAAGCTTCGAAAATGCCAAATGTGATTTTGGTGAAACGTCAGCAAAACTGTTCTTTTCAGAACGACAGTAGTGAACGGATGTACACCCGGAATGAAAACACAATATATATATATATATATATATATATATATATATATATATATATATATATATATATATATATATATATATATATATATATATATATATATATATATATATATATATATATATATATACATAATAAAATATATATACAGGGTGCCCCAAAACATCCTACCAATAATTTAGGAATACATAGATTTAAATAAAATATCGCGATTTAGCCATACTTGCCTTAATCCAAAAGTTAATATTAAGAAAGGTGAATAATTTAAAATTTTATTTTCGATAATATCCTTGGTTTCTGAGATATTAAAGTGGAAATTGGTGATAACGGATTTATAGCCAGTAATAATAAAACCCCTTCAATTTGGATGTAATTTGTCGAGGGCGCTATGAGCGCTACTTTTTCTATTTAAAAATGTTCTAACTTTTTCGAATACAAAATTAGGAAGTTTTGTATAGAAAAAATATTTTCTATTATCTTTTTTTCACACAAAAGCTATACCTTATAAATCTACCTAAATTTTACCGTTTTCGAGATATTTGCTGTTTTATTACTCGAAACAGCCCCGTGTACTCACCATTTAGGATATGCGAGTTTTATCATTTTTATAAAGTAGGCTTTTGTCAAACAGGAATCAAATGGAATTAACCCATCTGTCGCAAAGAAACATATTAGGTTTATTTCTGAACGATTTATTAAAATTTATAAAAATAATAAAACTTGTAATGCTAAATGATGAATACGGCTGCTCAAAAACCAGGGATATTATTTTAAAAATCGAAAATAAAATTTTAACTTAATCAGCCTGTATCTTTCTTAATATTATCTTTGGACTCCCTGTATATATATATATATATATATATATATATATAAATACATATATATAAATAAATATATATTTCCAACTTCGATGAAATTCTTTTGGGTTATGAGTTTCGCCACAGGTGACTATAGTCCGGCGAACATTTCGGATGATCACTTGGTAACTTGGAGACCTTAAGTCAGAAACACGTGTCTATACTTGGCCAAATTTCAATGCGTTTAGTGATCGTCCCAAAAAAAAAATATATACATACATACATATATATATATATATATATATATATATATATATATATAATATATATTTTTATTCATGTACCCTTCCTACATGATATTTCATCATATCTTTTATGTCGCAAACAATAATGATACACAGCAAAAAGAAAACTTAAATCTCCACATTGTTGTGAGGAACATTTTGAAAATATAACATATCATCCAAATCCCAAAAAACAACAAAACCTTGAGTGAAATGAATTTACATTTAAAAAAGGTAACAGACAACGAAAGCTTGATTGGCCCTTTTTTCCTCTAGATGGAATTGCTGGTTATATAATTATTCGCATTTTAAAGGTTTTGTTTTATAGAATCGTTGGAAATATTGCTGATAATTTGGTATTAAAGTTATAAAATATTTAACTGGAACCAATATATGATTGGCGCCTAAGGTTAGATTTTATTGTTGTTCCAAAAATGTTACAGATACTTAATAGTAAAATCTGTATATAATAAAGTAGGAGAAAAATCGCAGTTACTTCTACAATTCATAAAATGTTTCTATTTATTTCGTGCGTTATTTTGCATTGTAATAAAAGACCTAGTTTGATAATAACGTCACAACATTTTTAAATTGCTCTCTTTTTCCGTAATCGAGTTAACTGAAATTGAACTTTGTTTGTCAAATAGCGGCTGTCTGTGGCAACCGTGTAATTATTTCTGCAAATTAGTTGGATTTTAAAACAATTTTGTGTGAAAAATATGTTGTGTTGTTAAAAGATAATTTGATTGGTCGCCATACAGACAACCTTGCGTTTTTATATGCAGATATTGTTTCAGATGAAGCTCTAAAGAATATTTTAAATCGATGCGATTTTTTTATACTTTTAAATATACGCTACAGCTACATTTATTACTGTTATTGGTAACGTTAATGATTCTAAATGGGGCCTGAGAACAGTATTGAATTGTGGTTTTAAGGAAAATAAAAATGCCAGTAACGTCAACACCGTAATGGTGTATAATTCGCACATAATAGTTTGATTATGTCTCTTTTATTAAAGGGCCTAAGTGTTATGAGTTTAGAGGTGAAGTTTTATTTTTAGTCAGTTTATTTATTTGTTATGTCCTTCTCGAAAAATTAATGTACTCTATAGTCCTCTCAGAAGATACGCCTCAAGACACCTTATATAAATTTTCCAGGACTTTGCGGATAGTTCTGCTCCTGAAATTAGTTTTAAAGATTTTATCTCTTTGAAATAAAACATAGTGATTAAACTTTACTTTACTTACTTACTTAAAAAATGTAAAATCATTAATTATAAATGATCAGGTAATAATTATTACAATTCTACGATAAATTTCTCACCATAGCTATCAGTAGCTGGCGCAACGAGGTGGAGAACCCACGACCTTGTCCATGGCCTTAGACTTCCCGTATTCTAGATATTTCTTCTGGAACTCCGTTCTACTTCATTCACTCCCACAACGGTTCCCGAACCGGTTTTCCGAACTTCTGGGTGGATGGATTTCGTTGAGGCAAAAATTGCTTAACTATCTACACTAGAGTAGATGTGAAATTATGAAGGGAATTCCAGAATTCCGATTTATTATTTAGGCAAGCCTAAATTATAAGTAATGTCAGACTTAGAGGCAATCTAATCTATTTAAAATTTACTTTAGAGCTTTGAGCAGAAAAATTAGAAAAATCGTAAATTTAAAAAAAAATCATAATTTACAAGAAATTCGCAAGTAGCAAGAAAATCGTAGTGATAAGAAATTCATAAGTAACAAGAAAATTGGTGTAGAGCTGTAGTGAAATAGGCGTCAGTACAGCGTGACACGTTGCCGGCGAGATCTCTTTACAAAAAACACATTCAATTAAATTTTGTATAAATTAATCAAAGTAATTCAATGAACCAAAATAACTAATTATGAAAAAAAATTAAAATTTATTACCTGACTGATGTAACTCTAAGAAAAACTAACAGATTTGCTATATGAGTTTAACCCGTCAAAATGGCTACCGACTTGCTCAAATGTCTGAATATAAAATGGCTCGCTTCACGCGAAACCAATATGTTTTAATCAAACAATGTTCCCTTTTTCTTAACATCGTTTAGGCTCAACGCATGTTTCATAGCGGATGACCCAGTTTAGAATACGAAAGTAAACGTATGTATTTAAATATACTAGATAAATCAAATTAGGACAATTAACCAGAGCTATATAAATATTAAAATTGAACAAACCAATCTTAACTAAGAAAAATTAATCATTACGCAAACGTGCTATTTAAATTATTAATAATTAGTATGATATCTCCTTGAATATTATTGATCAACAAAATGCATGCAGAGTGTTTTCCAATGAACTCTGTACCACCATGCCAAGCCGTACTCGTGCGATAAGAACGCACTATTATATCTGCCTGAAGAGGAACAAAAAAAGATTAGACCCCGCTGCAACAAGATACATCACCTATTGGCCAGAGCAATATGCAGAATATCCCCCATATTCTGCATATTGCTCTGGCCAATAGGTGATGTATCTTGTTGCAGCGGGGTCTAATCTTTTTTTGTTTTTGGTATCGTAGAAAACTAAAATGACTTAATAATTTAATACACGTAGAATTTGTGCAGCCTTCGGTAGAAAATAAATGCTTAAATAATCTATGTAAGTTAAATAAATATAATAATTAGCGTATTTACGCACAAACACATGCTTAACTAGATCTAGAAAATTTAATACACGTAATAAAATTTTGTAGGAACACTAAAATATTTAAATTGTTAAATACTCAGTACACCGTTACAGTAGCAACTACAACTGTATAACATTTTCTTTCCAAGTATAAGGGTCCGGTCATTAATTCAGACCCAATCTTCGTGAAGGCAGCGTTAATTTTCAGAGCTCAAGTAATTACAATAATGTCTATTGCTTGTCTCATTGAAAGGAAAACAAACAATTTTGTTGCATTTCAATTTAATGGAATATTCTTTCATAAAAATAGAATTTGCGTTTTAGGTCTTCTTCACTAAGTTTTGGTGGCAAACGGTGAGAAAACGTTTTTTAACTGTTAATTTACCTACACCTATGCCAGCAGTTACCACTCAGTGTAAATACTTCGGTTGAGCACAAATGTTTCTAGAGGACCAACAAACTAAAATATATGTAAAATTAATTTTTTTCAATAATTTTTTTCAAACAAAAAATCTATAAAAACAATAGTTCTCATTTCTTTTTCATTCCTCCAATATTAGTAATCGCTAAAACTTGATATTTTGTTAAATGTCCATTTAAATGTTCAACACCCCAGAAGTAGCAGAAAAAGCTGAAATCAAAAATATTTATTTGGTCGATCTACACGCAACTCTCAAATTTTGATCTTTTTGTTTCGTCAATTCTCAAGATATTAGTCTGAATTAAGTTCTTCAAGCATATTATACAGCAGCATAAAAGCTTGATCAATATTATTGCAGCAAATATATGGAACAAACACAAAAACTGATTAAATCTTAAATTAATTACACGTTTTATACACTATTTTACCGGCAGTTTCTTGCCCATAAATTTTAATATCGTATTAGCATGTTTCCTAAGAACTGAAATAAATAAAGCGTAATGCAAATATTTTTTGCTGTTTTGTATGCACAACTCGCTTTTACTCGAAGTATTAATTTATTTCCTTCCAAAGGGAAAGCTAAACTAGTTATTGATAAGGATTTCAATTAGGGGAGTACGAAAACACGACACATCTTCAATATGTTTATGTAGGAATTAAAACATTGTAATAAGAAAAATTAATTATATGAAAGATGGTTTTAATAAATGTTTTGCTGATTTAAACCAATCGGTTTTATTTTTTATATTTTGAAAGCTAAAATTCAGCCACGATTATTAAAAATATAAAAACTGATGTGTTGTATCCCTTTAGATAGATTTTTAACTTATATATTAATATGATAGAAATAACTGTCAAATCTGAGAATCCGAAAAAATATATCACAAAAAATGCAAAGCATCTGCTAGGGGATGAGTGAGTAAATCTCACTACTTTTCTTTGATATGGAGCTCAGCCTTTGAAAATCTTGACCACCCTCCACCCTATCTCTGAACGATTCTACACAATTGCGTACGCAGATGATCCTACCATAATGAGTTGTGAAAAAGACAAACACAAATACAGCAGAAAGGATAATATCATAGCAACATATTCAAATACATGTCCCAGCAAAGCAATACTGATTCAGACAAAGCCACTTAACTACACACCTCGCACCATACATAATTGATACCTGTAACAAGAAATAAAACACCTAGGCGATATTTTTGGGTCTATGCAGCTAATTTTTGCTGTTTTATTTATTTATTTTAAATACAATATCCAACAGGAAAAAGATATTAATATTAATATACAACAACAATAACAGTACAACACATAAAGATAAAATTTACACTTTTTGGGTAAGAAAAAGTAAGGTTAAAATTAGAATAAATAAATAAAAAAAAGGGTTGAACAATGAAATTTAAAAATGAAGTTAAACAAACATCCTTCTAATCTGTTGAATGCTGCAGTGAAAATACTATTTTCAATTTTATTGTCGTTTTTTGAAATCTGATATACTGGAGAAGATATAAAGATGTTTGTTCATGGAGCTGGGGTTTGAATAAAGCTCAAGCGTCTTGTTTTCCATCTAGGCACTCTAAATCTAATACAATCGAGCAGACGGATACAATTAATTTTATTGTTTAATAATTTATACAAAAATATAACTGAGTTGCATGATCGTCTAGCCGCTAACTCAGTAAGGTCGAACCTAGCAAGTAAAACTTCATGAGGACATCCAACAGCCGGCCACACACCGTCCAATATAAAGCAGCAGTTTTAAGTTACGCTGAATTCTTTCAAGGCTAGAAATATGAGTCTGGTATATTGGATACCATACGATAGAGGCGTAGTCAGAACGAGATCTTACAAAGGTCAACTAAAGAAAAACCAGTGTAGCGAACTGTTGAAACTACCTTGAATTACGCAAAATGAAACTCATTCCTCTTGATTTGTGCTTAACTGTGCCTTCAATTTGGTTAATAAATGTAGTAGTGTAGTTTTGAATCGAAAATTTCTCCAAGGTCCACAACAATATCTATGGCATAATTATGCTCAATTGTTTGTGATTTTCTCGAAAAAGACCTGAAATTACACTTTAAAGGATTTAACGGAAGTTTATTTTTAGTACACCACATACCAACCAAGTCTTAACAGTTTTGTAGTCTACAAGCATCGTCAGGAGAGCGAATCTCACAAAAATTTTTGAAGGTCCGCATACAGCAAACATACGACCTCCAATCCAGAGACAATGTCATTAATGAACATATTAAAGAAACGTGGTCAAAGCACCTTGCGGTACCCCCGATGACTGTATAAATCTCTCAGACCTGTATCCACGGAACTGTACATATTGATATATATATATATATATATATATATATATATATATATATATATATATATTTGATAAATAGGATTTTCTTAATTGAATCAACGGATCTGAAATACCAAATGCTAAGAGTTTCTTTAATAATATTCCATGAACAAGCCTGTCAAAAGCTTTAGAAAATCACATCTACCTGACTTTGTCAAGCTTCTCAAAGATGTATTGCAAATTTTCTTTTATTCGAAGTATTAATTAATTTATTTTATTATTTTCTTCTCAAGAGAAAGCTAAGCTAGTTATTGATAAGGTTTTCAATTAAGGGAGTACGAAAACACGAAACCTCGTTAATTCGTCGTCTTATTATTTACAAATTAAAACAATGTAATAAGGAAAATTAATTACAGGAAGAATGGATTAAAGGTGTCTTAAATAAACGTTTAACTGATTTAAACCAGAGTTATTTTTTATATTTTGAAAGAGCTGCAATTCAACTGCAGTTATTAATAATATATTGATGTATTGTATCCCATTTGATATATTTTAACTTATATATTAACATAATAGAAATAACTGTCAAATCCGAGAACATATATAACAAAAAATACAAACTAGTGAATGAATAAACAAATCTCAATATTTTTCTTTAATATGGAACTCAGTCCTTGACGGCCTTGACTACCGCAACTCTGAAGGATTCTACAGAACTGCATATGCAGATAATACTGCCCTACCGAGTTGTGAAAAACACAGGTAAAAATACAACCACCAACTACAGCTCCATCAGTCTGCTGCCTAGCTTTGACATAATAACAGAACGGATAATAGTACACGAACTACAGGAACATATCCAAATACGTGTCAATCCCGGAACAAAGCAATACAGATTCTGACACCCCACTCAACCTCACACCTCACACACACATAATTGAATCCTGGGGTGCTTTATTTGACATATTGCGCGGACGATATTACCATGATTTCTTTGACTGAAGTGTCAAGAGTGTGACAATATACATTAATATAGTTATGAAGTTTACAATCAGCAACAAAGCACCTAGGCGACATTTTTTGTATATATCTAGAGCATTTGGCAAAGTCTAAGTAGACACTCTGATTCTAAAGTTGGTGGAATTGGGAATCGGCTCACCTATATACCTGTAGAGCAGCAACAGAGAAATCCAAGTAAAGCTGGACATATCAAAATTACTCTTGGAGTAGTTATGAATAACTTGGACGCATTAATTAGCGATTCTGTTATTTTTAGCATTTTCTTAAGTAAACTCTACTTCGATTATTTGCATATAAAAAAACAAGTTTTAACCAACTTAAAACTGACACAAGTAGTCATGTCTATATTGTCCAAAAATATTTAAACGCGAAATGTATAATACTCGCATGAAAATAGCACATTTTGAAGTTCTTTAAATAATAAAGCGTTCACTCAAAAAAGATTAACAAATAAGCATCGGTTCTAAGCAAAAGTTTGAACTGATTAAGCCGTAACCCGATTATGCCTTCTCTATAGCGCCATACCGGCAATTTCTTAGCCACAAATTTAAATACCCTATTAACTTGTTAAGGAAACTAAATAAATCAAGCTGTTGTAGATATTTTTCGTATTTTTATATGCCAATTTTATCCACAGGAGGCTCTAAAATTTGTTCTTAACCGACATAAAGAAATATCAAGGCGAATTCATGTTAGGGATTTCAATTAAAAGAGGGTCACAAGAACTAAAAACAGGTTCATTCACAAGCGAAAGCAGTTCAATGGAGAAAATTAATTGTAGCAACAATAAATTCAATGTGAGTCTAATGAACATTTACTCCTCCCCTCTCTATAATAAATGCATGGAGATTTTATAAATTGCAAAAAATATTGAAATCTTGTTTTCATTCATGATAGCTGCAGCAAATCAGATATGTATCACAGAAAAATGAAATAAGGTTATATATCAACCATAATATATTCCATATAAAGTATAATAATAATTCTAAATACACCGACTTACGATTAGACGACTAACTGGTGTAACTTTTGTCTTTAACTTGAAAAAAATTGTCTAGTTTTACATGCTTTTTCGATTTTGCTTAGTTTTCATAGATTTCTTTCTTTTAGCTGCACCCGGTTGGTAGTGTAATTCGTTTTAGCACAACTAAAATGCTAAATACTTACAAAAGAAAATATATAATCAGTATCACTGCAATTATACGCCCGTTTTAGTCTAGCACCCAACACAGAACATAAAAAATTAGCACCCAAAGCCATTACCACATTTACAACTTTTGGGGCCCTAGACCTACTTGAGAATACGGGCCCCTATCGGCCCTATCCTCTAAAAGCATTGCAGCCAGTGCCGGATTAATTATTTTCGCCCAAACTTATTTACCAGTCCGCGAGAAAAAGTGACCACCAAAAAAAAGTCCTCTCTTTCATATAGCAGACACTTGTCCCCTCCTTTAATATAATAATATATAAAAATTACCTATTTCCTGATAAAATGAAACAAGGAAAATGTGTAAACGATTTTTGTTGCAGCAAGATGGCGGCGGGCTCTCTTTTCGATGGGCCCTAGGCCCGGGCCTATAAGATAATGTGGCCCTGCCCAAAGCAAATAGCAAATAATTTAAAATAAACTATCAGTTCAGTAATTATTTTGCTTATTCCCTCCCTATTCCCCGTAGAAATTTTGTGTGATTAACCTTTAACAACGTACAGCGGTTTTTATCGCCTCTCAATAAAAGTCGCTTAGTTTTGTAAATGTAATTTCCTTACTTAAAGGTGCGCTTTTTTATAGTTTTTAGTTCAATCCATAGTTCTAATACGATAATTTTTTCTGTAGACTTTAACCGGGCCGCCGCGCCCTCAAAGGCCCGGGCCCTAGCTGAACCGCACCACTGTTGTTACGCCACTGCATTTACCCTATTTAAAAAAATCTGCGTGATGTATAATGTTTCATTTGAAATTGCCAACACGCCATTAAGAAACATTCAACCAATGTTTTTAAATCTGAACATATTTAACACGAAATTTTGACATAAAAATTAAACTTATTAGATGTTTTTTTCTGCTATTTTAATTCCCTAATAGATGATTCTTTTCTACTACTTCACCTTGGCTAAAAATGACAAAAATTTTATGTCTGGAAAGCATAGTTCCGAAAACTTAATACATAAGATTTATAATATTCCATTCTTCTTCCCCAAATTTGCATGTTGCACTTAGAAAATCTAGCTTTAACTAACTTAATACTAACACAAGTAATCATTTCTTTTTTATCCTAAAATATTTAACAGCGAAATGTAATATTCTCATGACAAAACTGCATATTTTGAATTTCCTTAAATAATAAAGCCTTCACTCCATAAATAATAAAATAGGTCTGGGCTAAATTGATTAAATTGTAAATTAATTTGTGCATTTTGTATAGGTTTCAATGGCAACTTCTTAGCTATAAATTTTAATAGGGTATTAACCCTTTTCTGAGGAAACTAAATAAATTAGGCTTTTACACGTATTTTAAGTATTTTTGAATGCCAGTTTCTTCCGCAGTGAGCTCTATAATAGGCGAGCTGTTGTTAGGGATTTCAATTAAAATGATGCCACGAGAACTAAAAAACAAGTTCATTCAGAAGTGAAAACAAATCAATCGGGAAAATTAATTGGAACAACAATATACTAAATGCGAGTTTAATGAACATTTTAATAATCTAAATAGATCTGCGTCATTTATTTTAATTTAAAATTTGCATTCATTAATCAGACATTATTAACATACATTTACCGAATGTTTTATATTGTCAACATATTTGACACGAAATTTTTTTAAAAATTCTTCTTTTAACATAGGTATAAAATCTATAACATAACTCTTTTCTAAAGGATTGCTTTTTAATACCCCTCATAGTCTAAAAATAGTCAATATGTTTAAAGACTTCATCCGAAGAATAATTGATTGCATTGGCTTTTCATAAAAATTTTCATTTTGGACTTAGATAATCCAATTTTTTATTAAACTAACTCAAGTAATCATATCTACATTATCCTAAAGTATTCACTCAATAACTATTAACACAATAGGTCTCGATCATAAGCAAAAGGCTGAACTAACTAAACTATACAGGGTGTCCCACGGAAAAGTAACACATTTCGCGGCTTAATATGTCAATGTTGCCAGATTTTCCGCAGAAATACCTATTTTTTGGGACTAAATTACTGTTTTATTTTAAATGGGACACCCTACATATTTTATGGTCTTGGATAGCCTGCTTCTTTTCAAAAATACATAGTTTGGGGATATTTATTTTAAGTTCTTAGATTTTAAAATTAACTTTGTAAATTCTTGCTTTGAACCTAATTTCAAATTTGTTTATTGCTGCAGATACAAGTTAGTAAAATAACAAAAAGTAAAGTTTTATTTTCGAGAAGATAAATAAAAACTATAACAATTGTTGTATGTAACCTCCATTAACTTCCACACACACATCTATAGAGAAAATTTCCATATGTTTTGAAACATTTCCTGTGAAATTAATTCTATAACATTTCTTATGTTAATTTAGGTTCTTCCAAATTTCGTGATAGAGGATTGTGGCACGCTTCCTTAATATAACCCCACATAAAAAAGTCTGGGGTCGTTAAATCTGGGGAATATGGAACCCACGGTATAGGATCTCCCCTGCCTATCCACCTGTCATTAATTGTCATTAATTATCCCTTCTTCTTCAAGTTGCGGATAAAAGAAAAGTTCTAACATATCGGTGTAGGTAGCTCCAAAGACGGTATTCTCCATAAAGAAAAAAGGACCGTACACCTTGGTGAACGACACCGCACACCAAACATTTACTTTTGGCGAATCCCTTTCAAATTCGACAAATTCTCGCGGATTTTACTCTCCCCATATGCGGCAATTACGTTTATTAACCTTTCCGTTTAAATTAAATGTTGCTTCGTCTGACATTATTATTTGCGCATTAGGATATTGTCTCGTTAAATCTAGAATTTTTTCACATGTGTAGTATCTTTGTTCTTAAGCGTGGGGTATAATTCGTTAAAATGTTTGAATTTTGTATGCCTTACATTTAATTATCTTTAAAAGTCGCTCTACTTTACTTTTCGACATCATCAATGCGCTGGCCATTTAACGAATAGATATTTTATAATTATTATCACTTAAAATTTCCCTTACAGCTAAGACTTCGTTCAGTACCACGTCTGCTCGATTGTCACGTCGCTTGATTCTGTCCAAAGACCGTGTGTCTCTAAACCGTTGCACCCATAACAAAATTGAGTTTCTGGATGGGGGACTTTATTGGTGTACTGTACGGAATCTGCGTCTGGATATTGTTATTGATTTCGTTTCTGCATATGTGATTATTTAAAATGCTTTTTCAATTTTATTTAACATTTTAAAAATCGGAAATATTAAAAATCTGACAGCTGCATTTGATCACAAACTTATTTTTAATGGTCGACAAGACGACGCCTACATACTTTTGTTCCGAAGCACACTTGATAGTTATGGTGTCGCATAACTACGAAGAATGGATAGGGATGGATGACGTCGAAAAGTAGAGCGACTTTTAAAGATTATTAAATCTAAGGCATACAAAATTCAAGCATTTCAATGAATTAGTTTCACGCTTACGAACAAAGATACTAGATACACATGCGAAACAATTCTAGATTTAAAGAGACAATTTCCTAATGCGTAATTAATAATGCCAGACGAAGCAACATTTCATGTAAACAGAAAGGTTAATTATTATGCAGGAGTCTACAAAGTTAATTTTAAAATCTAAGAACTTAAAATAAATATCCCCAAACTATGTATTTTTGAAAAGAAGAAGTGTCAGGCTATCCAAGGCCATAAAAATATAAAGGGTGTCCCATTTTAAAATAAAACAGTAATTTGGTACCAAAAAATTGGTATTTGTAGCAATAAAGAAATATGAAAGTAGGTTCAAAGCAAGAATTTACAAAGTTAATTTTAAAATCTAAGAACTTAAAATAAATATTCCATAACTGTGTATTTTTAAAAAGAAGAAGTGTCAGGCTATCCAAGACCACACAAATGTATAGGGTGTCCTATTTAAAATAAAATAATAATTTAGTCCGAAAAAATAGATATTTCTCTGCGATCCTGTGATAAATGGGAAAATTTGGCAATATTAACAAGAAAAAAACTCGGGGCAAATGTAAGGCATTCGGTGAAAACCACATTTCAATATCATTTTTCGTTTTCGAGCAATTAAGTCGCCACATGTGTTACTTTTCCGTGTGACACCCTGTATATTAATTACGGCTTTTTTATACCATAAAATTTAATACCATTTTAACCGTTTTTGAGAAAACTAAATAAATGAATCTTTTACAGATATTTTTCGAATTTTTGTATTTTATTTAAATACTAGTGAAGGTCCTTTAAACATCAATCTAACTGATTTAAATAAATCGGAGTTATGTTTGAAAGCGGTGCTAAAAGTCAACTAAGGTTATTAAAAAATATAAATGTAATGTCTTATGCTCGATTAAAAAATAGTTTTTTATTTATGCACGATAGGAAAAACTTTCAAACCTGGGAACCGGAAAAAATGTATTTGATAAATATTATTACAGTAAATATAAGGAACAAACAACTGAAATAATTAAATCTTAAATTAATTACAGGTTTTATATAATACTGTACTGGCAGCTCCTTGCCCGTACATTTTAATAGCGTATTAGCATGTTCCACAAAAACTGGAATAAATAAAGAGTAATGCAGATATTTTTTGCTGTTGTGTATGCACAACTTGCTTCTCTTCGAATTATTAATATATATCCTTCTAAAGAGAAAGATAAGCCGGTCATTGTTAAGGATTTGAATTAAGAAAACATGAAACGCCATCAGTAAGTTTATTTAGGAATTAAAACAACGTAATAAGGAAAATTAGTTATAGGAAGAAGGGATTAAAGGCGTCTTAGATAAATGTTATTTGAAAAAGTCGTCTATATTTCTCAAAGAGACATGTTATTATTTTATTAAATAAAACACAAAGTCTTGGTCTCAGTCAAAATAAATATTTTAAGAAACTAATGTGACATGTGTTTCGCTCTTGCGAGCATCATTGGAACTAAAATATCGAAAAAACCTAATGTACAGGGTGTTCGCAGTTAAATGGACCCCCCCTTAACTTTTTAATTTGACGTTTGACAAAAAAATGTCAAATATAAAAGTTTTATAATTCAATGTGAATTTTTTTAAAAACCTCTTTCCATATGTACAGGGTGTTTCAGAAAGTCTGGGCGTGGTTCAACTTTCCTATTTTAAATACCTACCCCATTTTTTTATTGGATTTTTAAATTCTCCTAAAAATTCCAGACATATTTTATATAGCATACCCTACACCTAAATTTAACCCATAAAAAGATATTACCGCCAGATTTTTTCTATTCAAACAACAAAGAATTAACAGGTATTAACAGAACTAATCTAATTATTATTATATTAATTATTAATTATTATTATATTAATTATTAATTATTATTATATTAATTATTAATTATTATTATATTAATTATTAATTATTATTATATTAATTATTAATTATTATTATATTAATTATTAATTATTATTATATTATTAACTACTGGAATTCCATAAGGTGCTGGAAATGGCCTCCATTCATCTCGACACATAGGCGGTATCCCTTTTTTAATTTATTCAAAGCTTTTACTAACCAATTTTGATTCATATTTATAGTGTCTATACCATTTTGTATTTGTTCTTTTAATAAATTAACATTGGTAAGGCCCCCCAAGTAAATGTAATTTTTTAAATATCCCCATAAAAATGTGTCTAGCGGAGTTAGATCGGGACTATTTGGAGGCCACTTAATTGTCCCATGTTTTCCAATCCACGTTCCATACTGTCCATTTAAATAGGTTGTTACCATCCTTACGTTGTGGGGTGGTGCCCCATCTTGCTGAAAAATTACCTCTTGTGCTTCATTCAATGGTAATTCATCGATAAGATTCTCAATATCGTTATTAAGCATATCAAAGTATGCATTTCCAGTAAGTGAATGGCCAATAAATATAGGCCCAAGAACTCTATTGTTCTTTATGCCACACCATACATTTACAGATTGGCGACCTGAATGCTTTATTTCAAAAAACCTTTCGGGATTATTAGTGGACCAATGATGTAAATTTTTCTTATTTGGAACACCTGCGGTGCTAAAGTTAGATTCGTCGCTCCACAATACTTTATAAAAAAATGTTGGGTCCCGTTCAAGTTCTTCTAACATTCTTCTGCAGAAATATAAGCGTTCTCGTTGGTTAGCTTCTGTTAAATATTGGACTTTTGTCAGTTTAAATGGGTGCCACTTATATTTTTTTAATGTTTTGTGAATTTTTCCAACACTTTTGTGGAACTCTTTCGCACAATCTCTTATCGAATTAGCAGGGTGTTCTAGACAGAATAAAATAATTTTGATAATAATAATAATAAGCTAGAGCTAAACAGATAAAAATACATACCTTGAAAATATAAAAGGTAATCTAATTCTTCGTCTTCGTTCATATTTACAGTCCTTTTTCGTCTTTTTAAAGACTTGGAAGTCCCAAATAGTTCATAAATACGTTTAAACGTATTTAAAGCCGGCGCGCGTCTATCGCCATGAAGAACTATATATTCTCGTCTTGCCATATATTTGTTTTTATTGTTCTTAATATATAAAGACACAATTTCAAATTTTTCTTCTTCCAAATAAACCATGTTTAAAGTTTAACGTTTTTTGACAAATTGTCTTTTTATTTACTATATTGGTTTCCAAGGATATGAAATGATACCACCATACGCTATTTTTCACGTATAATTTAAAATACGCGTCACAAGTAAATGAGAATTTTCTGACAGTAATATCTTTTTATGGGTTAAATTTAGCTGTAGGGTATGCTATATAAAATATGTCTGGAATTTTTAGGAGAATTTAAAAATCCAATAAAAAAATGGGGTAGGTATTTAAAATAGGAAAGTTGAACCACGCCCAGACTTTCTGAAACACCCTGTACATATGGAAAGAGGTTTTTAAAAAAATTCACATTGAATTATAAAACTTTTATATTTGACATTTTTTTGTCAAACGTCAAATTAAAAAGTTAAGGGGGGGGTCCATTTAACTGCGAACACCCTATACTAATTATAGAATTAAAAAATAATATTAAGTATAGCTACCTTAACACATTTAAAACAACAAATCCAGGTACAAAATAAGGATAAAATACAAAAGAACAAATCACACGTTACATCTTAGACGTACAACAATAATAAGACGAGGCTGAAATTAAATATTGATGGTTGCATATACTCCACAAAACTTAAAACGAGCCCATGTAGTTAAGTGTGGTAAAATAAAACTATAAAAGAAGAATACAAGTCAGTGTCAATTGTCACATGACTGGCCCGTAAATAAAAAAAATTAAATAAACAATGCTAATCATTATTTATGTTATTAAAGATGAGATGGGGTTCGAAATTAAATACGTGAGAACTGGACTTTTCTTGGCTTTAGTTATTTCCATTTTTTTCTAATAAATCTAGTTTCCTGCCCTTGGAACACTCATGTAAGATATTTATATTTTCAGGTACAGCAAAGGTGTGTCCTGAAGCTAATAGCTTCGCAAATGCCAATTTAGTCTCCTCTTATTCCTAATAATGCAATTCTTATTTCACTAGATGTTAAAAATCTTTTTCCCAGTATTCCACCTTATTTTACTTCTATCAACAGTGCTAAATCAACACTTTTTTAAGTTTAATGGGCAGCTTTTTGACAAAAAACAGGTTTGGCTATGGACTCTTGTCTCTCCTTAGCGAAATTTGTATGCAAAACTTAGAGAATAAAATTATGAACAGCCTATTTTCGAATTCTCGACTAATTTACAAGAGGTACGTGGACGAGGTATTTATAATATGGAATAATAGCGAATAGGAACTGATCAATTTTTTAAATTTCGTTAATAGTTACATAATATAATTTATTTTACATTGGAAAAAGAAACACAAAATAAATTACCTTTTAATTTACTTTTAATTAAATTTGTTACTTAATAGAAAAAATAATAAAATACATTTTGAAATTTACAGAAACAGTCAGCTACTGATCATATAATTCAGTTTACTTATAATTCACCTACTCACATAAATTTGCAGCTTTCAATTCTTTGTTTTTTAGGTTATTTAAAACTCCCCTTTCTAAAAATCCTTTTTATAAAGAACTCAACACAATAAAGCAGATAGCACCTAATAACGGTTTTTCTATATGTTCCATCAATAAGCTTTATTTTAAATCTGTCAACAAATATAAATTTTCTTATAATATAATACACCCTAAGTCTGACAAAAATAACAACCGATATAGATGTATAACATTTTTTGGTAATATTTCCTTACAAATGGCAAAATTCTTTAGAAATTTTAACATATCTATTGCATTTAAAACTGTAAACACTCTTAAAATATTTAGTTAAAATTAAGGATAAAACTTATAGATTCTCAAAATCTGGAGTGTGTTCGTTGAGTTGTACCGACTGTCCTGCTGTGTATGTTGGCCAGTCCGGGAGGAGATATCTACCAGAGTACAACGACATGTAAATCTCTTTAATAAATATAAAAATTCGGAAATAACGGAGACTAAATCGGCATTTGCGAATCACTTATTAGCTTCAGAACACACCTTTGCTGTACCTGAAAATATAAATATTTTACATGAGTGTTCCAAGGGAAGAAAACTAGCGCCCGGTTGCAGAAAGCTCAATTAAAGTTTAGAATGTTTAACGGAATGTCAAATTTGACAGCGAGTTCGTAGATTTCTCTAAGCAGCTTGTCAAATCCGAAAGTTCGGTTAAATATTCTAAACAGCAATTAAGTTTTGTGCAACCGGGGGTAAGTCTACTAGAAAAAATAGAAATAACTATAGCCAAGAAAAGTCCAGTTCTCACCTGTGTTAATGACGTATTTAATTTCGAACCCCTCATCTTTAATAACCTAAATAATAATTAGCATTGTTATTTTAATATTAATCTTATTTACGGACCAGTCATGTGACAATTGACACTGACTTGTATTCTTCTCCCTATAGTTTTATTTTAACACACTTAACTACATGGCCTCGTTTTAAGTTTTGTGGAGCATACGCAACCATCAATACTCAAGGATTCAGCCTCGTCTTATTATTGTTGTACGTTTAAGATGTAACGTGTGATTTATTCTTTTCTATTTTATCCTTATTTTGTACCTGGATTTGTTTTGACTAAGACCAAGACTTTGTGCTTTTTTTATTAGATAAATGTTTTGCTGATTTAAACCAATCGGTGTTATTTTTTAGATTTTAAGTTAAAATTCAGCCGCGGTTAATAAAAATATAAAAATGATGTGTCCCTTTAGATATATTTTAAACTTATATAGTAATATGACTGAAATTACTGTCAAATCTGAGAATCCAAAAAAATATATCACAAAGAATTAAAAAAATGCGAAGAATCTTCTAGTGGATGAATAAATAAATCTCAATCTTTTTCGTTGCTATGGAACTTAGACCTTGACCTCTGCAACTCTGGAGGATTCTATGCAATTGCAAACGCCCAGATGATCCTGCCATAATGAGTTGTGAAAAACACAGTCACAAATACCGCAACCAAATACAACCCTCTCACCCTGCTACCTAGCTTCGACATGATAGCACAACGGATAATACTATAGGAAGATATCTAAACACATGTCAATCTTCCAGTAAAGCAATACAGATTCAGACACACCGCTTAACCACACGCCTCGCATGACTCCCTATTTCACAAGTGTAATCAGAAATGAGGAATCTGGGCGGTATTTTTTTTGTCTCTAGAGCATTTGACACGAGACGCTTTGATTCTCAAACTGATAAATGTCAGCACATCTACATACCTATACAACACTAACCGAACAATCTAAGCATACAAATATGAAACTTTACTCTTGGAGTTATTATAAATAACTTCGAAGCATTAATAAAAAATTCTGTCACATTTGCATTTTGTGAAGTAAGCTTCCATTAGTTTTAGCGATATATAAAAATTTTTTATGTTGCATGTAAAAAAATCGGTAAATTTCCTTTACAGGGAACTTCCCCTTTCTTTTTTAGGACTAGTGAAGTATATCCCAATTTAGTTCCGCAAATAGGCATTTAGAAACACATATAAATCACATTTAATTTTTGTGAAAAATTTGAAGTCAATTGAATAAGGAAATCTTTTTACGTTGATTTTTTTAAACATTGTGTTTAATCACCATTTTGAATTCGTGCCACAATTTTACTAGTTAATCTCTATATCACACTTAATTCTTGCAAACATAATAAATAGTTTTTCAGGCGGATTTTTTACTATTTTATTGTGCCGCCATATTGGATTCATACCAAAATGTTACCAGTTCATTTCTAAGTAACACTTGATTTTTATACTAAATTTAAGGTAATTTGGATAATCAGTTTTGTAGTGAATTTGAACTTTTAATTTTTGACCAAAATCGGGTGACTATTTTTTTAGCTATACCTCAAATTGATACATTTCTAGAGATGCTAAAACTTGATGATATGTAATACCTTGAAGCGGGATTTTTTCGCGGTTATAAATATTTTATTTCGGCATAATAATTTTGCCAATTCATCTCTGTATTAATGTTAATTCTTGAAAATTTGAAATCTATCTAATAAGTAGATTTTTCATCTGATTTTTTAAATATTTCTTAAACTGCCAATTTGTTTCGCCATTTTGGATTCGTACTAAAATTTTTCCAGTTGATTTATACGTACTATTGGTTTTTGTGCAAAATTTCAGGTAAATTGGTTAAGTAGTTTTAGTTTTTCTTTAACATTTCACTGGATAGCCATTTTGTTCCGCCATATTGTATTTTTACCAAAATGTAAATATTTCATCCCTTTATGACCCTTGATTTTCCCCCAAAATCAATCGGATAAGTAGTTTTTGAGCTATGCCGCGTACAGACAGACCGACAGAATTGAGAAAACATGTTTTTACATTCTAACGACCCTAAAATGTGAAGATCAACTCTTAAAATTTGGTAGGGTGATTTTTGCTTTATTACTTCCCTTTTACGAGGGAAGTAAAAAAATTAAGTTCCTAAAATATTTAAAAGCGAAATGTATAGCACTCATGAAAAGCTGCATATTTTGAATTTCCTTAAATAATAAAACGTTCACTATATACATATTAACACAATAGGTATCGGTTCTAAGCAAGAGGCTGAATTGATTAAACTGTAAATTAATTATGCCTTCTTTATAGCGCCTTACTGGCAATTTCTTAGCCATAAACTTTAATAACGTATTTTTATATACCAACTTTCTCCACAGGAGGCTCTAAAATGTGTTTTAAACCGACATAAAGAAATCTCTAGGCGACTTTCTTTTAGGGATTTAATTAAAAGAAGGTCACAAGACCACAAAACAAGTTCATTTACAACAGAAAACAATTCATTTGAGGGAATTAATTGGGGCAACAATAGATTCTATGCGGGTCTAGTAAACATTTTACATATTTAAAAAAATCTGCTTCATTTATTATAATTTAAAAGTTGCATTTGAAAGAAGCAACACGCCAGGAACAAGCATTTAACGAATGTTTTTGAAATGTAAACGTATTTAAAAACATTTTTTTTAAATATCTCTCAAAATAATACAACAGCTTGTTTGAACGAAAGGTTGTTTATTATTTTAAATCAAATGCCGACGTTTCGATACTCTCCGTGTCTTAATCAGAGGCTAAAAAGACAAAGAACCCATCAGCTATTGTACACATATATAAATGTCAAATTTACACAAAAAAAACAATAGTTGGCATTAAAATAAATGTACATAGATATATTTTATAGTAAAATAAATGTCACTCAGATTTTAAAATTAAAAGTACATGGATATAAACAGTTTATACTAAAACAAATAGAAATAGACAAAAATAAAAGACTTACTAATGTAATAGTTTTAAAAATTTTACGAATGCAAGTAGAGAGCAATGTAACCTACCTAGATTTGTTTTGATTACAATAAATGACGTAGATATATTTAAATCATTAAAATGTTCATTAAACCAGCATTTAAGCTATTGTTATCCCAACTAATTTTCCCCATTGATTTGTTTTCCGATTCTGAATGAAGTTGTTTTTTAGTTCTCGTGGCTTCTTTTTAATTGAAATCCCTAACAATAACTCGCCTAGATATTTTTTTGTGTCGAACTAGAACAAATTATAGATCTACCTGCCGAGGAAGCTGACATACAAAAATACGCAAAATATCTGTAAAAGCTTAATGTTCTTAATTTCCTCAGAAACAGGTTAATACGGTATTAAAATGTATGGCTAAGAAGTTGCCAGTGAGACCTATACAAAAGGCACAATTAATTTACAGTTTAGTCAACTCAGCCCTTTGCTTAGAACCGATACCTATTGAATTAATATTTATTGAGTAAATACTTTAATTTTTAAGGTACTTCAAAATATGCTGTTTCTCGTGAAAATATTATACATTTTGTTATTAAATTTTAGGTTAATGTAGACGTGATCATTTGTGTTTAAATTAATTAAAACTGGATTTTCCAACATTTAACCTTCAATTATGTTTTTCGAGACACGTCACATTGGAACATTTCTTCTATTTTTAGCCCATAAGAGGTATAAAAAAACCAATCATCCTTTAGGGAAACTAACTAGTAAAAAAAAATCTAATAAGTTTTATTTTTACGTTGTAAGAATTTAAAAAAAAATAACTGTTTTGTTCGTTTCACGTCCTACGTTCCACGTATCCAAGTCTTAAAATAATACAACAGCTTGTTTAGACAAAAGGTTGTTGATCATTTTAAATCAATTGCCGACGTTTTGACACTCTTCGTGTCTTCATCAGGACTAAAAAACATAGAACACATCAGCTGTTGTACACATATATAAATGACAAATTTACGCAAAAAAAACAATAGTTGGTATTAAAATAAATGTACATACATACAGTTTATAGTAAAATACATAGAGATAAAGAAATAAAGATAAAAGAATTACTTATATTACTAAGATTTTAAAATTAAAAGTATATGGATTTTAATGCAGTATACTAGAACAAATAGAAATAGAGTATACTAGAACAAATAGAAATAGAGAAAAATAACAGAAATACTAATGTAACATAGATTTAAAAATTCTACGAATACAAGAAGAGAGCAATGTAACCAACCTAGATTTGTTTTGATTTGGTTTTTTCTCGAGGCACGAGAATTTTGTCAGATAAGGATTAAGATAGCCTATATAAATCTTATCGCAGCTAGCAATTAATACTACCATGACAATGCATGCAAAGATCATGCTGGGCGGTCGTAAAACGGAATCCCCACGTTTTATTGTTTGTTATTTTAATTTATTTTTATTTTATTGTCGTTATTGTTTTGTTTGTAGTTTGTTGACGGTCACATCTTAATGAAGAACCAGATTAGTTGGGAGCTGGTTTAGAATTTTGTTTATGAGGTGGCTAGAAAATCCATTAATTAAAAATGTTTTACGGAACGTTTGCAATTTTTTAGTCCAAAAAACCTCATCACATAACCTGAATATTTTATTTTTAAATTGTGTTATTATATTTATTTTTTGATATTGGGGGTTGCTTGACTGGAAATTAAGGAGCCGACTTGAGCTCGATGGCTTATTATAGAGGTCAATGGACAGCTTTTGTTTATTATTTACAATTAATATATCCAAAAATGCTAGTTTATTATCTTTTTGCACCTCATCAGTAAATTCTAAGTAAGGGTTGATTTCATAGAGAGCGTTTAAGGTTGTGTTTAGTTTATCTGTTGGTACTGATGTTAGCGAATGGTCAACGCACAGTAAAAAAAATGGAGTTACAAAGCCTTTTACTAACACCTAATATCCAGATTTTCTTTTTCAATTACATTACAAGCTTATTCTCCAAAGTAAAGGATCCGGTTAAAATAGAATTACAAACCCACATTGTATATAAAGTCTTCTGTGGCAATTGCGGGACATGTTACATTGGACAAACAAAACAGTACCTTAGAAATAATCTATTTTTAAGGCACATCGTCGTGATTGCCACATAAATAATTTAGCCAATCCTAAAACTGTCTTAGCTAAACATCATTTACAAAATTTATTTAAGAAAAAAACGTTTATTATTGACAAAGAGAAAAACAATAAAAAGAGGCTATTTTTGGAAATGGCCCATATTCACAAAAATCATCATAATGTGAATCTTAATCCGGATGTTCAAGACCTTAGTTTATTTTATCACAATATAATATCTAATTTTCATTACTTTGAACTAATAATAGATTTTTAGACACACGTTCTACCAACCCTGGGGATTCCGTTTTACCGCCGCCCAGTATGGTCTTTGCATGCATCGTCGTGGTAGTACTAATTGCTAGCTGCGATAAGATTTATGTAGGTTGTCTTAATTCTTATCTGACAAAATTCTCGTGCCTCGAGAAAAAACCAAATCAAAACAAATCTATCTCTTCTTGTATTCGTAGAATTTTTAAATCTATGTTATATTAGTAATTCTTTTATTTTCTCTATTTCTATTTGTTCTAGTATAAACTGCATATAAATCCAAATACTTTTAATTTTAAAATCTTAGTGATATAAGTAATTCTTTTATTTTTATTTCTTTATTTCTATGTATTTTACTATAAACTATATATATGTACATTTATTTTATTACCAACTATTATTTTTTTTGCGTATATATGTCATTTATATATGTGTACAACAGCTGATGTGTTCTTTGTTTTTTAGCCCTGATGAAGACACGAAGAGTGTCAAAACGTCGGAAATTGATATAAAATGATAAACAATCTTTCGTCTAAACAAGCTGTTGTATTATTTTAAGAGTTAGATACGCGGACGTAACACGTGAAACGAACAAAACAGTTATTCTTTTCTTAAATTCTTACAACGTAAAAATAAAACTTAATAGATTTTTTTTACTAGTTAGTTTTCCTAAAGAATGATTGGATTTGTATAGCTCTTATGGGCTAAGAATAGAAAAAATGTTCAAATGTGACGTGTCTCGAAAAACATAGTTGAATGTTGAATGTTGCAAGATTCAGTTTTAATTAATTTAAACACAAGTTATCACGTCTACATTAACCTAAAATTTAATAGCAAAATGTATAATATTTTCATGAGAAACTGCATATTTTGAAGTTCCTTAAATATTAAAGTATTCACTCAATAAATATTAATTCAATAGGTATCGGTTCTAAGCAAAAGGCTGAGTTGATTAAACTGTAAATTAATTGTGCCTTTTGTATAGCTCTCACTGGAAACTTCTTAGCCATACATTTTAATACCGTATTAACCTCTTTCTGAGGAAATTAAGTATTTTTTTTGTATGCCAGCTTCCTCGGCAGGTAGATCTATAATTTGTTCTAATTCGACACAAAAAAATATCTAGGCGAGCTATTGTTAGGAATTTCAATTAAAAAGAAGCCACGAGAACTAAAAAACAACTTCATTCAGAATCGAAAACGAATCAATGGGGAAAGTTAATTGGGATAACAATAGCTTAAATGCGGGTTTAATGGACATTTTAATGATTTAAATAGATCTTTGTCATTTATTGTAATTTAATATTTGCATTTGTTAATAGCAACACATCATTAACATACATTTAACGAATGTTTTATAATGTAAACATATTTGGCATGCACATTTTTTAAAAATTCTTCTTTCAACATAAATATAAAATTTATAACAGTTTTTTTCTATAGAATTACTTTTCAGTAACCATCATAGTCTAAAAATAGTCGAAACATTAGAATATGACGTGAAAAATCAATGCTTAGACATAGTTGATAAGTTTAAAGACTCTTCATCCTTAGAATAAATTATTACTATTCATAAAAAAATTTATTATGCACTTAGTCAATTCAGTTTTATCTCATTTAAAACTAACACAACTAATCATATCTACGTTCATTCAATAACTAATAAAACAAATGTATCGATTCTAAGAAAAAGGCTGAATTGATTAAACAGTAGATAAATTATGCCTTTTCTAGAGCGTATCAGTGGCAATTTTTTAGCCATAAATTATAATACCCTATTAACCTGTTTCTGAGGAAACTAAATACATTAAGCTTTACGTATTTTTGAATGCGAGTTTCCTCCTCACGGAGCTCTATAATTTGTTCTAATTCGACATAAAGAAATATCTAGGCGAGTTGTTGTAAGGGTTCAATTAAAAAGAGGCCACAAAAACTAAAAAACAAGTTCATTCAGAACCGAAAACAAATCAATGGGGAAAAGTAATTGAGACAACAAAAGTTGAAATGCGAGTTTAATAAACATTTTAATGATTTAAATAGAGCTGTGTCATTTATTATGAATATTTTTTTTAAATTCTCCTTTTAATTTTTATAACACAGTTTTTTCTAAAGTATTGCTTTTTATTACTCTTCATAGTCTAAAAATAGTCAAAACTTTCAGATATGATGTAAATCGAAAAAGATAGTGCCTTAAACCTTATTGATACATTTAAAGACTTTTCATCCTTAGAATAAATTATTACATTGGCTTTTCACAAAAATTTTTATTTTGCACTTAGACATTCCAGTGTTATCTAATTTAAAACTAACACAAGTAATCCTATCTACATTCATTCAACAACTTATATAACAATAGGTTTCGACTCCAAGGAGAATGCTAAATTGATTTAAACTATATATTAATTATGGCTTTTGCATAGCGCCCTACTGGCAATTTCTTGGCCATAAATTTTAATTATTAACCGGTTTTGAGGAAACCAAATAAATTAATGGTTTACAGATATTTTCCGTATGTTAAATTTCTGTATGCCAACGTAAAGAAATATCTAGGCGAGTGTTGTTAGGGTCTTCAATTAAAAAAGAAGTCACGAAAACAAAAAAAATAAGTTCACATTCAGAAAAAACAATATTCAATATAAAAAAAAAACTTTAAATTCAGATTTTCTTAAAAATTAGTTAAGGAATGAACTAAAGGCGCTTTATATAAAACTTTAGGTGATTTAAATAAACTGGAGTTATATTTTAAAATTTGAAAGTTCCGCTACAAGTCAACTTAGGTTCTTAAAAATATATCAAAGAAAACGCAAAAACAGTATCTGCAGGTGAATAATTCAATAAAGTACAATCTTGTTACCTTTGGGAAACTTAATTCTTGCATCACCTCATTTCTAATGGACAAATAAATACCATATGATGGTTTTGCCATACTGCGTAGTGAAAAACATAAACACAAATGCAGCCCCCAACTACAGCTCTGTCAGTTTGTTACGTAGCTTCGGCACGATAGCATGAACTAAACAAATACATCCAAACATATGACAATATCCTTGCAAACCACACATCTAACTACACGCCACGCATGATGCATAATTAACAACTGTAACAAGAAATAATAAATCTAAACCATATTTTTTGCTGTCCCTAGGGCATTTGGCAAAGTTTGACGAGACACTCTGATCATAAAATTATTAAGGCTCGGCTTACTTACATACCTAAACAGCAGCCAGAAACTAAGCTGGATATATCCTGATTCAGAATCGTGAAGATGACGGGTTGGGAACCCGTTTTTACCCAAGTTTTTCGACTTTTATACATACCTCACACCCAATGCAACAGCACAGACACAAGAAAAATTGCGATCTGGATGAGGGCTGAAAAATCAAAGTTAAAACCCTGAGGACACAGGGTCTCTCCTTCTTCTTCCCTCATACACAAACTGAACGGAGAATTCCACCATACACGCAGATTACATTTAACAAGTAGGGTATTCAATAGCGGCTCTACATCACTTATATAGGATATACGATATCTTTACGAAAAACCACCCTCATTGAGAGAAGACGTTGCACTTACGTTAGTGAACACCGCTATAAAAGTCCACAAGCTCTACCTCAGCTGAAAAGAAATAGTTAAACCTCTACATAAAAACAAAAAACTCCTGTATTTGGCCATAATCGGTCCACTACACAAGTAAGGTTTCCTAATATGGTTAAATACTTTAAAGACGTTCACATTGAGGCTTGCAAGTCTCCTAAAACAAAACATTGCAAATCATACCAAGAGTCTTTTATGCAACACGTTTACAAACACTCAAAAACAAAAAGTTCACAACAGTAAGAAATAACGTCAATCAAACCAACCGTGCCAACCACGCAGTACCCCTTTTAACAGTAGATAGTACCGCACTTCCCGGAGTAGCGCAGCCATTATCTAAGTCGACACAAACTTAATTTAGTGTTGAATGTGGTCTCAATTTAATAGGATTGTCGCAGATTTTCTGCGAGAGGGAATTCATAAGGAGTGCAAACCAGTCTTTGGCAGAACGTGAGGAAAATTCTCTCATAACAAACGTGCAGCAAAAGATTCTAAGATCACGGCTACCCAGAATCTCCTTCCAGACAAGCCGGAACAGGTTCCGCCAAGAAAAAGAAAACATATAATTTAAGTCAGATATAAGTTCAAATATCTTAAACACAATATAGAGAGTTAGTGTTTAAGTTAGGTTTAAGCTTAATGCTCATGAAAATATATCTTTTGCTTTGAGCAAAATGTCTTATGGTTTTGTATATAAACATATTATTGTGATACAAACTGTCTTATTGTGAACTACCTTAAACTAGTGCGGTCAGTCAAGACTTATTCTTGAAGTTGTTATGAATTACTTGGAAGAGTTTATATGTTTTACATAGAAAATCCATTTTAACTACTTTAAAACTAACACAAATAATTACGTTTTCCATTATCTTAAAACAGTTAAAAGCAAAACGTAAATTACTTTCATGACAAACTGCAGTTTCTTAAATGTCAAAGTGTTCATTCTATAAATATTAACACAATATGTATCGGTTCTAAGCTAAAGGCTGAACTGATTAAACAGTAAATTAATTATTATGCCTTTTCTATAGCGCCTCACTAGTAATTTTTTTGCCATAAATTTTAAAACCGTATTTTTCTATGCCAACTTCCTCCGCAGGGAGTTCTATAATTTGTTCTAATTCGACACAAAGAAATATCTAGGCGAACTGTTATTAGGGATTTCAATTAAAAAGAGGCAACGAGAACTAAAAAACAAGTTCATTCAGAAAGGAAAACAATTCAATGGGGAAAATTAATCGGGACAATAGATTACATGCGAGTTTAATAAACATTTTAATGATTTAAATAGATCGGCCTCATTTACTATAATTTAAAATTTGACGAATGTAATATAATGTAAACGTATTTGACGTCAACGTTTTTAAAAATTCTTCTTTCAACGTAAATATAGGGTGTTCTCGAAATTGAGTCATTTATTTTGACTCGTAAAAACAAAAATTTTACAAAAAATCGCTTATATAAAAGTTGCAAAATAAAAAAGTTATAGACACTTAAAATTTAAAAATATTTACCACAAGCCTGATTTTTGATACTATCGACCACTGCAGTGTGTGTTGAAAAATAAAGTTATTATAATTTCAAATATTTAAAACTTTATTATCGCCAAATAAAGTCAATCAAAAATCATTGATATGAAAGTTAGAGTATAACAGAGTTACACATTATAAAAAACAAATAATAAAAATAAAATAAAGTTACAAGTCAAAATGAAAATTGGAAGAACTCTTGCCCATCGGTGAAATATATCTCGTTGTTACAAAAATTGTTTAAAATTGTTACCATTTGTACGGTCAGTGCAAAGTCCTGCTCAGCGTACCTATGAAGCACTACAGGCTTCAAAAATAAAATCCCGGTGTCCACGAAAAACATCACAAGCGTTTTCGATGCCTTCTTGTAGAGTTTCTATTTCTCTATTTTGATAAACGCCCAAAAGCCCAAACATTTACTGAAAATGGATTCTCTTCACAGCATGCGGATTTTCTATGGCCTAAAAATGGCTATTGCGAAAATTATTTACTCCATTTTTTGTAAATGTAGCCTCATCGGTAGCCAAAATAAGTTTGGTAAAATTTTCATTGAAGTTTTGTTGATGTAAAAGCTTCTGGCAAAATGCAATTCTTCTAGGATGATCTTCGGGTTGTAACGCTTGGATCCGTCGATAATAATAGGGGTGAAGTTGTTCTTATCGTATAGTCTTTCATACTTTACTATGAGCAATTAATTCAAACTTGTGCTGCACTAGACCTAGTGCTCGTTGTTGGGTCGTTTTCGACAGTATCTAAGATATCTTCCTCAATATCTACCATTTCGCGTGGAGGAGGTTTTCCAGCATGACCTTCTCGTTGTGGCTTTAAGTACCATGTGTTACGAAGCCTTTTAACTAAATTTACAAACATCCGCGTGGCTGAATGGGTTCCCAAGGGAAATCTTTCCGCGTACAAACGACACACTACAGCTGCATTTTGTTGACATTCCTCGTAAGTTAGGATAAGGTCCACTAGTTCATTGTTGTCGTAAACGTGTGCCATTTTATTCGTACAAACCCACAATCTAAAAGTACCACGCGCTATTTAATGAAATCTGGCAGAATTGAAAATCGAATACAATAAAAAAATTACTTAATATCAGTAATAAACAAAAACTTGTACCTTATCTGTTCACAACGCAGTGGTCGCGAGTATCAAAATTCAGGTCTATGATAAAGTTCTAAATAATTGAAATTTTAATAACTTCTATATTTGCAACACACAACACAGTGCTGGATGGAAAGTTATCAAAAACTAAGTCAGTGATAAATTTTTTAAAATTTAAAGTAACTTCTCTATTTTGCAACTTTTATATAGGTGATTTTTCTACGAGTTCTACAACCTGTCAAAATAAATGACTCAGCTTGGAGAACACCCTGTATAACATGATTTTTTCTAAAAATAACCCTCATGATCTAAAACTAGTCAAAACTTTCAAATGTGTAAATCGAATAGTGGCTTAACCCTATTTAACAAATTTAATGACTCTTCATCCTTAGAATAATTTATTGCATTGGCTTTTCACAAAAATCATATCTACATTCATTCAGTGACAATAGCTTTCGATTCTAAGCAAAGGGTTGAATTGATTATTAAATAAATTATGGCTTTCGTACAGGGCCTCACAGGCAATTTTTTAGATATATATTTTAATACCGTTTTTGAGGAAACTAAATAAATTAATATTTTACAAATTTTCGTATTTTATTATGCCAACTTAATGAAATATTTAGGCTAGTTTTGTTAAAGACTTCAATTAAAAAGAGAACACGAGAACAAAAAAGAAGTTCACATTCAGAAGCCGAAAGAACTTAAAAGGAAAAATTACTTTAATTCTATTTAAAAATTAGTTAAGGAATGGACTAAAGGCGCTTTATATACGACTCAAGCTGATTTAAATAATTTAAAAGTTGCACTCAAGTCAAATGAGGTTCTTAAATATGAAGGAAATCTCTTGTGTCCGATTAATATAGTTTTCTAATTATATACGATAGAAACAACTGTCGAAAAAATGCATAATTGATACCTTTAACAAAAAACAAAGAACCTAGGTCATCATTTGTGATGTCCCTAGAGTATTTTTCAAAGTATAACGAGACACTATGATCCTCAAATTAATAAGAGTCAGTTCACAACAAACCTAGCCGGATATTAATCCAAGTAGAGCTGGATATATCCCGTTCCAGAATCGTGAGAATGACGGTTTGGGTACCGTAAGGTTTTTTGTTTTTATTCACATATTTCAACTTCTATACACATAGGACAAATACAAAGCACCACTCCACACAACATACACACAAACAGAATTGCAATCTGGATGAGAGTTGGACAGTTAAAACCCTAAAGACATAGTTTCTCTCTCGCTCTCTCTCACCCAGGATTTCACCCCAGTCTCACTAGAACAGGTCGCTTCAGAAAAGTGAAGATATATAGGGATACGACAGATATCCTAAGTTCAAATATCTTAAACAATATATTGAGCTTGGTGTTTAAGTTAGATTTTAAAAATATACATTTAGCTTTAGGCAAAATATCTTGAGGCTTTGCATATAAGCATGTTAATGTGATAGTTATTATTATTGTATAAACTAGCTTGGAATAAAGTGCAGTCAAAATTTATTCTTGAAGTTGCCACGAATAACTTTAGTTAGAAATCTGTTTTTTAACTAATTTTAAACTAAATATTCCCTCAATAAATATTATTAACACAATTGGTATCGCTTCTAAGCAAAAGTAAGGTAGTAGTAAGTAAAGAGTAAACTAATTATACCTTTTCTATAGCGTCTCACTGGCAATGCCTTAGCCATAAATTTTAATACCGAGTTAACCTGCTTTTGAGGAAACTAAATAAATGAAACTTTTACAGGAAGTTCTAAAGTTGTTCTAATTAAACATAAAGAAATATCTAGGCGAGGTGTTTTTAGAGATTTCAATTAAAAAGAGGCTACGATTACAAAAAACAAGTTCAGTCAGAAGGGAAAACAAGTCAGTTGGGAAAATTAATTGGGGCAACAACAACTTAAATGCAAGTTTAATGGTACATTTTAATGATTTATATAAATTTGCTCTTTTATTATGATACAAAACTTACATTTATTACTAGCAACACGCTATTAATATACATTTAACGAATATTTTATAATGTAAACACAATAGGTATCGGTTCTAAGCAAAAGGCTAAATTGATTAAACTGTAAATTGATGATGCCTTATATAGAGCGCATCAAAGGCAATTTCTTAGTCATACATTTTAATACCGCATTAAATTATTTCCGAAGAAACTAAATAAATTAAGCTTTCGTAATTTTTTTCGTATTTTTGTATATTAACTTCCCCCGCAGGAAGTTCTAAAATTTGTTCTAAGTCGACATAAAGAAATCTCTAGGCGACTTGCTATAAAGGATTTCAATTAAAAACAGGTCACAAGAGCACAAAACAAGTTCATTCACAAGCGAAAACAATTCAATGGAGAAAATTAATTGGGGCAACAATTGATTAAATGCGAGTTTAATGAACATTTCATCGAATTAAATAAATTTACGGCATTTATTATAATTTAAAAGTTTCATTTGATACTAACAACATGCCACTAACATACATTTAACGAATGTTTTAAAATGTAAACATAATTAACATGATCATTTTTTTAATGCTTTTTCAACATAAATATAAAATTTATTGCATGTTTTTTTCTTCCATGCAGTTTTTCTAAAAGATTGCTTTTTATTACCCCATATGAGCTAAAAAGAGTAAAAACCTTCAAATGTGAATTCTGCCGGAAAACATAATGCTGTAATTAATTAACATTTAGATCATTTTAAGACTTTAGAACAATCCTTTGCATAAGTAATAAAAAATTTAGGAAACATTTTAATATTGTATTAACTGTTTGTTCAATGTTAAGTTAAAATTAAACAAAAAGGCCAACAAGTTTGTAACAAACTATCATATATCGCTAAAGAATTTTGCCACCAAACTCAAAACCAAATATCTGGTTTAAGATAACGCAAAACGAATAGGGGTTTCTTGATTGGATTATTATATTACTTATTGCTTAAACCAGTGGCAAGTGGCTTTGTACAAAAATTATCTCTGCTCGATATAATACTGACCAAATTTTAAATAACTTCAAATCAGGAAATATTTTTTCAAGTATGTTCTACCTTAATATTTGTGTAGTGCATCTTTAGAGACAATTTGCTTTCATAGAAAGCATTTATTAGCTGAAACTTCTCTGTGTTTTTTTTTATTTGTTTGTCTGATTTAAATCTACTAATAGAGTTTTCACCCTCATCCACAATTTTAAATTTAGCATCGGTATACAGAACCCATTTACAAATTTAAAATGACCATAGAAACATGACGGACGAATTTGGTCATTTATGCAGGTTGGAACTGAAATTCGATTTTTTTTGATTTCCACGACCAAAAATTAAAAAATTATTAATATAATAAAAAAATTTTAAACCAAGCTTTCGTAAAGTGAGCAAAAAAGTAAAAAAAAATAAATTTGAACATGGATATACATATTTATGACAATAAATTTTATTTTACCTTTCTACTTTACTCTACATTTTTATGGCCTTAGGCATAGCCCATTTAGCCACGAATACAACCTAAATATTTATCTCAAAATTCGGTATTTAATTACGTGCATGGTCAGAACATACTAAATGCGATCCCTCCCTATTCCGGACTCAGCAAAGGAACAAGACAAGGTCACACTCTTCTCGCCCTGGGACCAATTCAGGACTCTTATTGTACAAAATTACACAGGACAGGTAGGTCCGAGAAAATAGGTTGAAAAACATATAGGGAAAAAACAAAGGAATACTCAAATTAAATCCTATATTCTAACCCTGCACATTCTTAAATATTTTACAAAAACAAGCTTAATATCAATGTTAGAGATAACCTTACGCATAAATTCCAAATGATTAATTGGCAACAAATGGACCACCAAGTTCAGACAAAAGATATTCAACTGCTTGTTTATTATGATTATAATTAAAGAGTTTATGATTTAGATCATCAATTCTTTCGTTGTCAATAGTACATAAAGGACTGTTACTCAGTTTCATTTTATATAAGTGATTTTTAAAATTCCCATGTCCTACCAAAAATCGGAAATATGAGACTAACAAATACCAAGGTAATTTGATTCTGGGAACCAAACGTTTTTTATTAAATTCGGAAAAAATGAATGTATATACACTTGAGTTACCATTACCTTAACTTCTAAACTCCTGCCTCCAAATACCAAGTACCAAGTCCGAATAAGGGATACCGGACAATGAATCTCCCAATATGACAGCCTCTTTTGCCGCTCTATCAACACTTTCATTCCCTGACAATCCTGTATGTCCTTTAATCCATACAAATACAATATGAATCCCTTTTAAATTGAGTAATAGCAAGATTGCTAATATATTTGCAATAATAACATGTTTGGAATAACATGTCCCATTAAGGGCGGCCGGGTAGCTTTTCTCAGAAACTATGAAAGCTACAGCTTCGCGAAAAAAAATTTCATGACTAAAGTGGCTAAGAGAAATTGCTGGAAAATATTTTCAAGTTTGTAGAACTACCGCAAGATGGCGTATCTGCAATGGTAAATAAAAAAACACCTTTTTTGCAAAAATACTTAATATGAGATAACATTTTGATAACAGCAACAAAAACTCCAACCAAATCTGCGTCAGTTTTGTTAAAGGCTTTTTGTCATATTTCCAATAATAAGGGTGGGAGAAGGTGATAAATAAATCAACTTTCAAAGCGCTCTGTCTCCTACATATCCTACATCTTTTATTTAATGTCTCCTTCTGTCAAAGCTTGGTGCAGAATAACGTGATATGGATGTAATTTATTGTCTAACAAAATTCAATGTACCGTCGACTTACTAATTCCGAAGTCCAACGAAATTACTCTGGTGCTTAAATGTGGATTAATTTGAACGTAAGCAAGAATGTTGATAATGTTATCCTCATTTCTAATTGCACGATTTCTTCTAGGTACTGAAATCGGATTCACTTGACCAAATTCGCGCAAATTTTTAGCTAAACGCATAAATACTCTTTTACTGAAATGTCTTCTATCAGGATATTTAGCTGCATATACCCGCGCGGCTATATTCGCATTTTCGAAATTTTGGAAGTATACGGGTAACATGTCATAAGGTTCTTCAATGGAATAAGACATTTTTACCAAGTCATTTTAAGAAAATTATGATAACATAAACTCGCAAATACTAAATAAGCTCCTAACAATAAATATGCATTGTTGCTTATTTGAAGTTTGCCATACGGCCATTTTTAAATTGAGTAACGCGCCAGCCAACCACGTTTAATTTGCCTTTTTTGTTTTACCCAGCCTACTTGCAATATTTTAACGTTGACGCGTAACTAATAGTATTCTTAGTTATTAACGTTATATCTGTGAACATTAACATTAATACAAATAATGATTTACTTTAATATAGAATAAGCTATTTTTAAAATTAGGAATTAGGTTTTAGGATTTACCACTTTTATGAATGCTTCATAGGAAATAACTAAAAAACCAATAAAGATACCAAAACAGGGTTTAGTTAATTTTTTCCTCCTTAAAATCACTGGGTTTATAGAAATGACAACAATTTTGAACATTTGTAAGGGCATTTTGTAATGGTAATTTTTTAGGACTTCAGTTTTACCGTTTTGTTATGGTCATAGCACGTTGGACTTTAAATGCTTCAAATTTTTTATAATAAATAAATTTGGACCAGTAATAAGAAGTATTTGCTTTCAAGTTGTAATAAAGAATACTTTGTCACAGAATAATAACATTTCATTATGATTAAAAGCTAATTTTTTTTTAAGATTAATAAAGATATCAAAGCGCGGTTTTCCCCAGAATTTAGACAATTTTTTCCTCTTTAAAATTACACTGTTAAAAGCATACCGTTCCATTTAATTTTTTCGAGAAAATCTCTAAAAATTGACTTTTGTTTAAACAACGCCCTCTAGTTAGAGTACCAAGAACTATCGAGAGCTAAAAATGACAGTAGTTAAAAGAGCTTTAAATGCTCTTTCTAACAGATGGACATTAAATGAAAGATGTAGGAGACAGAGTGCTTTGAAAGTTGATTTATTTATCACCTTCCCCCACCCTTATTATTGGAAATATGACAAAACGCCTTAAACAAAACTTACAGACTTTCCCCAAAACGTCAAAAAAAATAGATTGATTTCTGTGTCCCAGAACTAAAGACTACAGATAAAAAAATTATAGGTAATTTAGAATAGTTCTTTCTCGTTTTCTATGTTTTGCGGCGTGAAACTCAAAATTGTGGTAATTCTTGCTACTGCTAGAAAAACTTTGAGTGAGAACTCATTGAATTTGGAATGACGTCTAGAAAAACGCGCAAAAGTTGCAAACCCGCACATAAAGAAGAATTTAAAAATTCTTAGAGGAAGAAATTTCCAATAAAAAAACTCTAGACCCTGGAACTCTATTTTAAATATAAATATTTTTAATTTAAATTATGGTATTATCTAAACTCTTGACGGAACAATATCTCGCTGGAAAAAAAATTTTCACACACAATGTTTTTCACAAAATAATGCTATTGTTAATTAACAAAATTTTTTGCAGTTTTGGTTTATATTTCAAGTCAGATAATTGTTAAACAAAAGCCTCTAAAATTATTTCTTTGGCGACTTTAATCACAGTTATACTATATCAAATTATGACATAGCGATGTTTTTAATTGGTATAATCTATTAGAAATGAATTATTGAAGCTAGCAATCATTTTTAGTATTTTTTTTCCCGAATATTTGAAAAAGAAACTAAACTCACTTTTTTAAATCTTAATATGTTATTAAGTTTTGAAATTTTGTATGTGCGGTTTAGAAACTGTCGCACTTTTTTCTATTCTGATTCCAATAATAATAATTTTTCATTTTAATTCCAATACGCCCTCAATCATATTTTTACTAGCTGTAGCCAGACTGAACACAATTTTGAATTTGTGAACTAGAGTACCAAACATTGTAAGTATTTAAGAATTTATAAATATATCAAAAAGACTTTTTCCAGTTAATTATTTTGTAATTTCCACAAGTAAAAATCAAATTCGCATTTTTTCAATATATTGCGAATAAATATTTTTTTGTTTACTGGCATATAGAGCCTAGCAGTCGAAAATGAAAAGTATCATTTACATATTGGAGAAGCTCCGAAATACACCTAGATCCGTTTTCTCTTTAGAGATTTCATTACAAACATATATGCCAATTATCTGAAGTATCACGGTTTTGCTACCGCAGAAGTCTAAATTGGACTCCGAGAAAAGAAATTTGGTGATTTCTCATGCCGAATTCTGACATATTTTTAGTTTTACCCTGTTCATCTTGCCGAACAAATATCGAATTAGAAATTTTTCATTTCATTTTGCAGATTTTATGTTTGTTTGCCACTCTGTCGCTACTTTTAAATTTTAAATTTAATATAGCGTGATCCAAATAAGAATGAAAATGTATATTTCCGTTGTTGTAAGACATTGAAAAACATTTTAAACATAAAAGTAACAGAATTTTATGTAGAATTCAAATTTATTTTCGAAAAAAGAATTAAGCAACGTATGAAAAAGATATATGAAGAAACTATCAAAATGTTTCTGCATAATGATCTACACTTTATAAACTTTTTAAAAATTTATATAAAGTGTTATATGAAAAAATGTAATATTGTTTTCGAGATATATGATGTAAAAATATCCAATTTTTCTTAACTTCAAACACGCTTTAGGAAAATCTATACCTAATAGAAACAAATGAAGCCCTTGCTCCAATCTTACTAGTCTTATATGTCTCCGAAGATAATAAAAATATATGTTAATAAATAAAGAGAAATATAAAACTAATTATTATTTGGATAAATATTTTAAGACCTTCTTAAAATATTTATCCAAATGTTAACATGAATCTTATTTTTTTAATAATAACATTTTTTTTCTTGTGGAGAGATTATAACAATAAACTAAGGAAAATAAAAAAATAAATAATTATTTATTATTTATTTATATTACTCACTTAAAGTTAAATAGATTACCTTAGTTGGATGCTGTTTGATTAGAAAATTAAATATTAATTTATTACAGTGGTTACCACGGCTACTCAGTTACGCTGGTCGGAGGCAATTCGTAGGTTGATTATTATATTGCATTGATTTTCAGACCTTTATGGGCGCTACCAACTTTAGAAGTTAGACATAAAGAAGGAAAGAAAAGATAATAGGTTAATACACTATTCTGTAATAAAGTTCTATGAACCAAAGATAAATAAGGCTTTAATTATAATCCCTAATTAACGTAACCTAAAGATAAACAGAAAAGAAACAAGCTAATTTTAAAATCACTCAGAGACTTATTATCTGGAACTCTACAGAATTTAATATCAACAATGACAAAATGAATCACAAAAAAATGGTTCTAGCTATATCCATTTTAAATTTACCAAATCAAATAATGAAAGTATTCATCTTAAATTTCGATATATATCACACTTTTGACATTATAAATAATGTAATTCAGTTAACCAAAATATCAAAATAACATGTTACGGAAGAGAATAAATGCAAGATATATATATATATATATATATATATATATATATATATATATATATATATATATAGAGAGAGAGAGAGAGAGAGAGAGAAAGAGAGAGAACTAGAGAGAGAGAGAGAGAGAAACTATACGCTGACTTATGGCAAGAGACACATTTTTTAAGTAATATATTAATTGGTTCTCCAGATACTTCTAATAGACCACTGAGTTTGGCATTCCCTATATAAAATATAGGTCATTACAATTAAAATTAGAAAAAATTTAATACTTTTATTAAATATCATATATTATTTTATTATAAATTTTACATTTATTCTACTCTAGATCCGCCATCTTGAAATTCTTAAATACTAAAGTCAAATTATATCGTTCTCCATATTATATCTATAATACTATTTTAGAGCTCAGCATTTTTTTGCAATTTAAATGAAACGTAAAAATAAAACGAATAAAAAACTTATCACTATTTAAATCCGTCGAAAGTTCCGGAACTCACCAAAACGCGGTTTGCCTATAAAACTTCCCTTAAAAACATATTTGCCAATTATCAAAACGTTGAACTTCTTGCTTCCGCAAGTCAAAATTAGACCTCGAGAAAAGAAATTAGAAAATTTATCAGACCGAATTCCGGCATCTTTTTAGTTTTGCCCTATTTATCCTGCCAAACAAAGATCGAATCAGAAATTTTTCGTTCCGCTCTAACCAGCAGAGATTTATGTTTATTTGCCACTCCGTCCCATGTTTAGTCGCGTTTTTATGAATTATTGCCGAGAGTTATTTCACGTTTTTCTCTTTTTGCGCGAAATCAGTCGAACTGTGCAATCGTAAAGATGGAAACTGTAAAAGGCGCGTTTGTATTGCGGAAATCCTGTAATTAAATTTCAGTTAGGTTATTTAATACATTGATTTATATAGGAATAATATGATCTATTGAGATTTTGGCTTTATTATAATTTTAAAAGTTTTAGAACTATTTAGCTAGTAAACTTCCAAAAGTGCTGACCAAGCCAACTTCTAACAAAATTACTTATCGAATGAACTACAAATATAGCACATTTAATTTTGATTTTTTTAAGTTCTTAGACCTTTAGCTCAGTAAAATTAGAAACAAGAGTAAACCTCAAAAAAATGCAGGCCAAGTTTATTTTATGAGGCCTTATTTCCAATATTAAGAAATTACTTAACAAATAAACTAAAAATTTAGCACAAAAATAAGGTCTAATATTTACTGTGGTTACCGCAGGAAAAAGCACTTCTGTATCATTTTAAATAATGCATAATTTCTTAAACTATGATACACATGACATTGTTTACGGCATTACAGAAAAAAACTAAGCTTTATTAAGGATTAAATTTACTCTTCCGCTAGCTGTCTTCCTACAAATAGGAAAAATCAACACAATGTGAATTTCATTAAAAGACACAACGAGGACTCTTACAATTTTCATTAATGAGTAAAATCACGTCAATTGGATCCCCATTTTCAAATTAGTCATTAAATTTAACTTTAGATATGTTAATTGAAAATTAATGTTTACAAAAATTATCAACAAAAAATCAATTTAACAACCATTTTTTTGCAATGATAAATTTTTACACACCTAATTAAAAAATGAATTGCCAAAAAACCGTTAAAAATATATTAATGCAATTTATGACCTATATGTTCACTGAAAGACTATAGAATAGTCTATGTTCCTTATAATTAAAGAAACATTTATAAAACCTAAACTTTTTAATTTTCGATTTAAATAATATTGTTAATAGAAAATAGAATCTTTTTGTAATTACTTGCAATATCAACTGATTCGAAATCATTAATATTTTGATACTGAATTTCACCTAACCTACTCATTTCTTCGGGTTTCTTACATGTATAAACAGTCTTTTCACAAAAATTACACATTCATAGCCATAATTTTTTAAATTTATTAGCCCTATTACCGGTAACTAAAATGAGATGTTTATGTATATTTTTTTTGATTTTTTTATATAACGAATTGCTTACACGGCTTAATTTTATAGCTAAAAATATTATATTTAATAATTAAAACTTTAACATTTAATTGATAACCTATACAAAACACGTTTTATGAAAAAGAAATATCTTTTTTGGTAAAACTGATAACAAATGAAGCTACTGAAAATTATTTGTTACTAATATTTATAAATACAATTTTAAGTATGTCCCTTAATAATAAAAAATTTTATCTTGGGTAATAGAAAAATAATATTGGTTAATCATTTGTTAATAATATTATTTAGAATACAAATAAAAGAGTTTAAGTTTATACATTTTTAAGTAGTTATAAAAAAATGGGCCGACCTTATGTTCCAGAAAACTCAGTGAAACGCGTTAGCGCGCTGAACAGGGTGGTTTTTTTCGTTGATATTATAGGGTATAGACTGAATGGTAAGAGATACAAAAATCTAAGATAAGTGTTCCGTTCTCTTTTTTAGTGTTTAGTTTAATGGCACAGTCAGATCTACGCCAACTGGATTGGTTTAGGAAATACAAGGTGATTCTCTAATTCTCCCATTTCTTATTATCTTCTATTACTCGGTTATGGAGATAAAAAAAAATTAAATATAAAAGTTTTATGATTTTTTTACTTTGAATCCAGCGCTTAAAAAAATATAGACGTTTAATTTTTGAGATATTATCAAAAGTATCATTTTCTTAAATAAGACCCCCTATATCTAAATATCTAAAAAAATTGTATTTTTTGCGATTGAAACGATATAAAATACTTAATATTTTTCTTGGTCCTAAATGGCTAAAATACCAAAAAACATTTATTTTTAGTTGACCATGGACTTAGACTTTAGGAGTTTGTTTTTGTTTGCTTACATGTCATAAAATTAATTGACAATTAAGTATTGATTGTTAAATTTCGTTTTCGATTTTATTTTTTAAAAAAAAGGTGTCCAAAATAAATATTTTTCAAAACTACGAAAAGTTAAACATGTTTGAGTGCTATATTCAGAGTAATAAAAAGAAAAGCTTTAGACCTATATTTTGAGCGTTACCCGGAACGACGACAGCCAGACAAAAAAATATTTTAAAGATTATATGACAATTTAAGTGAATATGGTTAACAGTTAAGAGTTACAATAAGGAAAATATAGAAAGAGACGAAATAAATATATTAGCTTGTCTTGCTGCTGATCGGACAGTATCTAATCGTAATATTGACAAAAACATGGACATAAGTAAATCTAAAGTTCTAAAAACGTTAAAAAACCATAAATACAAACCGTATAAAATAAAGAAAGCTCATAACTTACATCCTGGGGAGCAAGAACGGCGTTTAAAATTTTGTCATTGGTATTTGGAACAGATTAATCTGAATCTCAATTTTTTTTCAAAATGTAATATGGACTGACAAAGCTTTTATATATAGCGAAGGAATTTTTAATCGACATAACAATCGATATTTGTCAAACATTATCAGGCCGCCGTTAGGGTGCAACAAGAACGGTTTGGATTTCATATTTGGGTGCAAGAAATAATGTTTATCTATTACCAGACGATGCCCCAGCCCATAACAGCCATATGGTAAGGCACTTACTGACTGTCAATTTCGGCGAAAAATGGCTTGGTACATATTCCCCCGATCTGACGCCACTAGACTTTTGTTTTTGGAGATTTATCAAGAATGAAGTATATAAAACCTGAAGTAATACTTTAGATGAACTTAGAGCAACTTTTATTAATTGAAAGTGGCAAATATTCATATTTATAACGCCACTCGTTCAGTTATAAGCCGAGTCCAAAAAAGCATCGAGCAGAATGGAAGACATTTTAGTACTTTTCTTGATTAAACAACAATGCTAATCGTTAAGTATTCAAAATAATTGTTGAGTTGCTATTATAATTTTTGCTTGTTTTTTGTAGATGTTTTGGTTTATCAATGTTTTAATATTCCTGGTAATTGAGTTTTTAAGATACCTATTATAAAATAAAAGAATAATGATTCAATCTATGGCCAACTAAAAAAAAAATATTTATCGGCGAAAATCCAGGGTGGCAGTTCACGGGACATGGTGCTTCTTTTTTGTAAAACTGATGAGCCGTAAACAAAATTTTCATAGCCAGCTTCATTTTTTAGATACAGGGCGAGAATAAGTGGGAGTTTTATCTTGGCGATAAGTTGAAGGATAACCGAGATACGCTAAGGGTCTTAAAATGCAAAATCTTTAGATTCGCCCTGTATCTCAAAAACGAAGCTGGCTAAGAAAATTTTGTTCACAGCACGTCAGTTTCACAAAAAAGTATCATGATGTCGCGAGAACCGCAAATCTGTATTTTCACTAATTATGGCGCTACTTCATAAAAACAACGAAAATACTGTACTGTTCATAATAAATATTTTCGATTTATATATTTAAACTTACATTTTATGACCACGTTAAAAATGGAATGTGTAATTGATATGATTTTACTCTAATTTGTTAATATATCGTCCATAATAATTTCTTATTCAGAGCTTTATTGTGTCTGAAATAAAGTTAAAAATAAAACGAAAAAAGTTTATGAGCTGAATTTCATTAAAGCTTTTAGCCTTTTTTACAAATAAAATTGCCAGTTATCAAAACTTAAACTATTTGCTTTTACTGAAGTAGAAAATAGCGTCTTATTCCTGTAATACACACCATACGTTAGTTCGCTAAAGATATTTAGTTCTGAATAGCTAGTGTAAGTCTCCATTGGATTTCTAGCATTTCGGTTACGAAAAGAATCTTTTTAAAGTAGTAAATTACTTGTTCTCTAAATGAGATCGGTTTAGGATTACACTTGCTAAAATATGGTACAGGAAAAGTACTCTCTATAGACGATTTTGTCACAATAATAGTCCATATCATATATTACTTCCATAATCGCAATATTTATTTATGTATAGGGTGTTTAGAATAAACAGTTTTTAAACGAATATTTTATAAATTTTAACCGGTTCAATATTTTTAAGATAAAATTATACAGATACCATCAAAGTGTTAAGGCAAGTTATTTTTAAAAATTTTAGATGTCATTAGCTTTTCTGCCGACCCTTTTTACACCATGAAATTTTTCATCTAATTTGTGACACGAACTCAACCTTAGATTTCCGCTTCCATAACATAAGCAAGTTAACATTTTTTTTGGAATAAATTTAGTGCAAATAGAAATTATTATTGTATGCTCCATATAACAAAATTTTTGATTGAAAAAATATTGAAAACGGCAAATATTTCGGCAAATGTTATATAAGTATAGGTAAAGGATGATTAAAAAAGTCTTAAATAAAAAATCGAGATATTACCACCAGTATATCTTCAGCGACAAAACTAACTTTGTTATCTGAAACAACGAGTCTGTATAACATCTACATTATCCAAATCCAAAATTATAACAAAGCGCTTTCGACTAGCTAGTCATCATCAATGCTACCTATAAAGAAGTACATAGAGTAATAAAACTCTCTAATTATAAAGATGGTGGACAAGGCCAGAAGGCCGAAAAGAATAAACAAATTTGAATCACATGATATATTTAGTTGTCAGTGAACACAGAGAAAGAAACGTGGTTCTAAAATCAATGCACTTAATAGCTCTTCATATATAGCAAAGACAAAGAAAAGCTGACAAACACCAAATTACATTTAAAAAAAATGTATTGCTTAAAAAACATCCACATTTTATGTTTGCATGATGGAAGAAGTAAAACAGTGACAGTCAACGGGTTTGCCAAGTTTACACGTATTTAAAGCAACTATAACTGTTCAAAAATGCATGATAAAATTAAAATTTTGTATAATAGACAAGTTATTGAAATTTGACAAATTATCTTAATTCGTATAACCAAAACCGAAATTTAAATATAGAATAAATTATAAAATTAAAAATAAAAAGATAAGCAACCAATACATATTGTCCACAAATCTGATTGGAAACTCCGGTGTGACGACGTAGCGACAAAAAGACACTGTTTAAAGATAAATACTTTAAGACTGACTTGGCAATCTTAGTTAATAAGTAAATACATTGGAAATAAAAGATACAAAAGGTGCAGAAACCTGTGTAATGTCAATAAACTACACCAACTGTGAGAAGCAATTTAAATTTTTAGATATATACAAAATTAAGACTAATGGATGTCTTTTACTTTTACAAAAACCGACACAAGTAAGGAGTTTATTAAAAAAAATAAAGAGGAACAGAATAATAGAGCCGAGCAAATTAAATCAATAAAAAATAGCTTCCCAAGAATTGGAGAGTAATGACCAAAACAAATGCTAACCATGCATTTGTTTTTGTTATTATTAATCTCACCTAACCTAACCTAACCTTAATATAAATTTTGAGTGAAATTCAAACAAACCTGAACTATGCCAACCCAAAGCAAGTCATTGCGGGTAGGTAGACAAAGAAACTAGCTGACCAGAAATATGTGCCACAATTTAATGTGTGCCTATATAAACTAAATAAAGGTCAATGAAGTACTTTGAAAGAATGTTGCCGAGTAAATTGTAATCAGAAGATCTAAAAATTACTAACATAATGTGTAGTGGTGTGTGAAGTTAACTGACCTTCATACAAGTACAATCTGTGATCAATAACTATAATTAAATATAAGTACCTAATAGAAATATTTTAAATAAAAAAAAGTAATCTTTGTAAAAACTGACAATTATATTATTAACAAAATATTTTTTGACAGTAATGATAAGTTAACACATTGTTATATGTTATAACTTATTTTTTTGCTATGGTTTACCTAAATTACCTCAATGTTATTTCTGGTTAGTTATCTATTTTTGTAACTGTAATTTCAATTTATAGCTCTTACATTTTTATATGTTTTTCAATTCTTCCATGTCGCAATAAATCTTATTTCTGGTGTCACCAGTTCTCAGATTTTCCACGTCCATCAGGCTTGTCTTAAAGTTGTGTTCATTAAAAAAGTATACACCCAAAATGTTTTATAGTACAAATCGTTCATAATTTTTTAAACTACATTTTGAAAGTAGCGTGATGGCAATATCTGATAACAAATTGAATTTAATTAGAATAAATAATTTTTACATATTTGCATAAATATATATCGGGAATCGATGTAATTTTATACCTAATTTAGCATGAAATATTTTACTGTAAGTTCTAAAATCATTATTAAGAAAAATTAATATTATAAAACCCTACCTAACATTTGATTCAACAATAATTGCAATAAAATAAAGCTCAATCTACAATCACGTTAGTTTGAAAATAGTAAACAAAAATCCTATTAATTAAATAAGGTACTGATAATAAATGAGAAAGACATGACCAAATATATGTCTTTGTATATACAAGATTTCGAGTTATTAAATAAAACTATCTAATGTATTTTTTCAAAATTTTAATGTTTAGTCAACTGCGAACCTATTGTATAGAACAGAATATTTTAATATCATTAAAATATTCTGAAGAAGGTTAACTATCCTATATGTGATAGTTAAACTGCTCCTATTATTGTACATGTATATCCTAAAAATGACGGAATTATTGGCATACCAAAATTGTCTTGCTGGTCTCCACAAAAATAGACTCCCTTTAGTAGAAGAAACAATAAATTATTGCAGAAATTAGAACATTAGGGACAATATTTTGATATCCCAATGAAAGTGATAATAAGAGCACAACCATATATTTTCATGAATTAGAAAAAGCCGAGTAAAGCTATCACTAGATAGGCAAACTGGATTAATTCTTGTGGAAAGGAGCAAGACTAGATTTACTGACTAGTTTAGTCGCGCAATCTATGTTCGTAGACCAATGTTTTTGTATCATATAAGGATAAAAACTAACAAATTTAGGGGAATCTCTTGAAAAGGTTGTTTTATATGTCACGACTTTGATACAGAATACATCTTGTGGCATATGATTCGTAAATTTTATAATGGTGAAATTAAAATCAGAACCTTACAAATAATTAAAACTTTCTTAGATATTAAAGTTTCTTTTATCCTAAAATAAAAACAGTGATACGTTTCACCTAAACTTAATGCCTATTAGTAAGTATTAATTAGTTAAGAGCATAAACAACTCTCTGGAAAACAACGAGATTGCAGTAGCTGCTTTCTTGGATATCGATTCAATTACTAAAAGACAGGTAGAACCCCTCATATGTGGCTGGATACAGGCAATGCTTGAAAACAGAAAAATAACAACGTCTCTACAGGCCGAGACAGTGAGCTTTAGAGCTGCTAGAGAGTGTCCACAGGGAGAAGTTTTATTGTCCTTGCTGTGGTCACTACTGGTGGACAACCTGCTGGCTGTGATTCGGCTGTGGGAGGTTGATCAGCAAGCCGATCTAGTCATCATAGTAAAAGGAAAGGCTGAAGAGGAAATCTCAGCAACTCTTCAGGAAGTAATGAACACCACACTAACATGGTGTGAAAGGGAAGACATGTCTATCAACCCTGATAAAATGGTTTTAGTCCCCTTCACAAAGAAAAGGACTCTGGAGAGACTCCGACCACCTTTCTTACGGGAACAGGTGATACCATTTTCAGCTTGTGAAATATTTGGGAATTATCCTGGATAAAACGTTGAACTGAAAGAAAAAAATGCTAAACTATCTCTGTGAACCTACCCTAACATCAGCGGGAGGTTATGGGGTATGAGACCAAAACAGCTATATTGGTTGTACCTAACGGTTATAAGACCAACGATAGCCTAAGGTTCTGTAGCCTGGTGGAGCAAGGGACAACAAAGTGTTGCCCTAGCCCAGCTGAGTGGACTGCAGAGATAGGCTTGCTTGTCAATTACAGGAGCGATTCGCTCCACTCCGACAGCGGCCATGGAAGTCCACCACTTCACCTATTGAAGGAGAAGCAATAAGGATAACATACAGGGTGTTATCCACCATGCTGCTGGTGACTCTACCATGTCACCAGCAGTATGGTGGATAGCACGAGTCACATGGAATCATCCAACATGCTGAAAGTCGTGAAAAACCATTACATGTTAAGAATGCCATCGGACCTGCTTCCAAAAACTGCTAGTGCAAAACAACCCTATTCCATGATCTGAAAGGATAGCTGTGCCTTTTCACAGACGGCTCCAAAACCAATAAAAGTGTAGAAGCTGGAATCCATGGGGTAATGCCGAAGGTTGCTCTGTCAGTAAGGGGAACAATAACACCTCAATACTCCAAGTAAAAATGCATGCTATCGAATTGTGTGCTAGAATGTTGCAGGACCAACAAATAACACATAAAACTATAAAAATATTCTCGGATAGTCAAGCGGCCCTTAAAGCACTTGAAGCGAGTCATTGTAAATCCAAAACAGTTTGAAACTGCCAAAAGGCACTTGTTGGCCTGCGGAGCAACAATAAAATCGCCTTTATCTGGTTGCCAGGACATGCGGGTTTGGAGAGAAATGAGTCTGCAGACCCTCTAGCAAAGAGACAATTTCGTGGAATCTGAACCAGCTCTAGGAGTAGCCCACGAAACGGCCAAGCACGCAAATTTGGACATGGTTGAGGAGAAAGCTAATCTCTATTGGCTTGGACTGCCAGGTCTGTCCCATGCAAAGGCATTTATCACCCTTCCTATGAAGAAAAGGATAACAGAAAGTCTGTCAAATATGAACAGAATTAGGTTCAAAACAGCAACAGGCCTATACACTGGCCATTGTGGTCTAAGACATCACATGCACAAGATGGGGCTTGAAGATGAATCCGAGTGCCGCCTATATATGGAGGATGATGAGACAGCCAGCCATGTGCTGTGTTAATGCCCGGCATCTGTCAGGATCAGGTTCTCCATATTCGGTAGAGATACTCTGCTGCCGAGGACTTGAAGAATACCTCCTCAAATGCAATGATAAGACTCATTGAGGATTTAGAGTTGCTTGGGGAAGTGTAAATATTACCCACAGCTATTGAGGCGGGTGAAGGTTTGGGAAAAATATTTCAATTCAAGATCTCGCGCCTAACGAAGGGTCAAAGATCTTTCAGTATAACATATGAGCATTTGCATATCACATGTTATGTAACAGTTGGCCATTTTTTGAAAATTAACAAAATAATTTAGTATTTAATATTATTAAAGACATTGTGTTTTTTATAATAGCTGTCACAGCGGACTATTCTTTTTTTATATTTGGACTTACCAAGCCCTAAGAATAATGCTCCCCTTACATTAAACCGATTAACAGAGGAATAAATTAATTACATTACAAACTAACAGAAATTATAAAAAATTGGCTAATTTTGATAACTAATCAGTATCTGATAACTAAAAAACTACAATTTCCAATTTTGATTAGAATAAAAATTGCCTGGTAGTGTTTTAGTTGCTATGGTTATATATAGGAAATTTTTATCTGTATTGATACATTAAAAAGCATCAGTGCTTAAAAATGTTTTTGATTGTTAGTTTTTTTTTATTTCTCTTCATAAAATAGTACAGCTGGTGGCTTGTCTTAGCAATATGATTTTTGTTTTCTTTAATCTAAGTAGCATAATAGCAGAATGAACTTTAATGTATGGCACAATATTCTTATTGAAATAAATAATAATATATCTATATTAATATTTTTCCTAAGTATGTAAATAAGAAAGTTTTTCGAAATTATTAATTTACATCCTAAAATGTTTCATAGAAAAATAGGTTTAAAACCAACTTGTGATGTCCAGAGTACGTGTATGCAAAAATTATAAAATTGAAACTTTTCTGCTCTCGATTTCTTCTTTATTGTATAGACAACAACATAATAAAATAATAAGGGAAGCTTCATGGTACCATGTCCTTTAATAGACGTTGGTATGCCGGAATATGGGAAGTCATTTATGGATCTCGGAAAGACTTTGAGCCTGATTTTACGTTATATTTTACATTCGGTACCGAATAGATTGCGCTCAGTAACCGAAAAAAACCTGTTTTTCTATGAACAATTTAGTTTTTTCAATAGTGTTTGTTATTGTATTTATTAATAAATATAAGCCCAGTTCTAAAATACTTCTAGCGTTGTTAAATATTATTTTGATATATTACAACGATATGCTAGTTTATTTTGTAAAGTGCTTTTGTTATGTGTTTTTATTTAACATTATTGAGATTTTACTTGTTACAGCAAAATATTGGTTTAATTTTAAACTGCATTTGTTATATTATTGATGAACAGAAATTGCTGTGACTTTTGTTTAGAGAATAACCAAATATTATTTTAATTTGCGATACTATAACAAAATATTTGTCCCTTTGTAAATTGGTTTTTGCCATCTCCTGATTAAATATTATTTTAATTCTCTTTATACTATTATAAAATAAAAGTATTGCACTCTCGGTCGAAATATCAATGGATTTTGAATTCGCAAAAAAAACATCAAAACAGTCTTTTGTTGAACTATGGCTATACGCGAAATCACCACAAAATTAATTATTCGTTTTTGATTAATTAGAACTCGTTACACCAACGTCACAACAAGGAAACCATGATCCCTTTCTGGAACATATCCTATAATGCCGAAGGGGCAATGATTCATTTGAGTCAAACGCCGATCGCGATTTCGCTCTATTTAAAGTTCATCAGGCCGTCATAGACTAGCGAGCCCCGTGTAGGGCAAAGGCACAAATGGAATTATAGAAACAACTACGCCGCTGGCTAATACCACGACCGGCATTGAATTACACTGTTTTTAAACACAGAAAGAATTGTTTGTCTTTAGACCCAAAACTCATATTTGAGAGAAAATGTGCCGTTATCGCATATACAGCGTGTAACAAAAGTAAGGAAACGGCAAAATATCTCAGGTGCGGCTTACCTGCATTTAATGAAAATATGTACACATAGTTATGAAATTATGCCGGATTCAATGGCATTGCTGCCAAGTTTTCGGTTTTTTTTCTTATAAAAGGATTTTTTAATGGAATACTCTGTAGTGTATTGCTATTTAAAAATCTAAGCAAAATTCTCAATCATTTTTATTAAGAGCACTTTTTATGATAGTCAACAGATTTTGCGAAAATAAGGGTCTAATATTCATAATTTAATGTATTACATTTTATTTAAATACCTGCTCAAAAAGTTACCTAGTATGTTTGACAATATAAGTTTTGTTGATTTACAAAAATGGATCGTTTAACTGAAACTCAAAGAATTGGAATTATAATTATACTGGGTTATAGGGATAGAATGCGAAACCTGCAAAACGTATGTAACATTTGAAATAACAAATATCCTAACAGAAATCCAATGACTTAATCTACCGTAAGCAAAATGAACAAAAAATTTCGTGAAACTGAAAAGGCAAAAGATGCTGTACCTTCTGGCAGACCGGAAAGCACAATCATTTCTCATCCTGCCACTGAAACACTAGCAAGGGAAAACAGTGTCTCAACTATAAAAGTCCGTTCTAAAAATCAACAGAAACAATATAATACAAAAAAGAAATGTGTATTACAACAACCAATAAATCAATGAAACTAAGTAAAGTATTTAAAATGTGGTTCATTAACTTCCTGACAGTAGGCCAAATACTGTAGGAAAATATATAATACATTAAAAAGAAGGCCAGCCTCCTCGATTCGTCTACATTCGATTTCTATTCGCTCCTTTAAATCCTCGAGATCAATGGACTTAGTTTTATATACCACATTTTTAAGGTGTCCCCACAAAAAATACTCGAGTGGTGTCAATTCTGGAGACCGAGCTGGCCACTTTATTGTAACCCTACGTCCAATCCATCTTCCAAGAAAAACATTGTCTAAATATCCCCAAACATTCCAAGCAAAATGCAGCTCCATCCTGCTTAAACCATGTTTCATCATTTGGTGCACCATTACCTAAAAAAATCAAGTTTAGATAGTTAATACTGCAAGTAAATTAAGGAACTTACGGTTATTCGGAAATAGTTCTGCAATAGCTTAAAAGATTCAAATATCTTTCGCCAGTTAATGTGTCTTCCTTAAAGAAGGGATCGATTATTTTTGCACCCTTTATACCACACAAAAGATTTACCTTTTGGGAAATTAGTTATGATTTTCACGTATCCAATGTGAACATTCCTTGGTCTAATATCGACAACTATGCTTATTAACTTTTCCATTTAAAAATAGTAGCTTATATAGCTAGTATGAGACGTCATTTTCTCTTCCTAATGTTCTGGTAGAAAGGTGCGGATTTTCTTCTATGCTGAATAAAACATTCAGAGCCTTATCACCATTTGTTGCCTTTTTAGGTCTGCCAGAACGAATAGCATCTTTTACCTTAATTGAGGTTTGACAAAAAATATTAATCATAATGATTCACAGCTGAAATGTATGCTCGGTAACAATCAATATTTATTTATAACAGTACGTAATAGTGGTAATTATTATTCAATTAACTTCAACTATTCTAAACAGATATGCAACATTCGGCAGCAATATAACCATCTGACAGTGATATGGCTTTGTTTCTATTTCCATTTTTAAGCCGATTTTAAGGACGCCACCTGCGATTGTGAAAATATACTAAAAAAAATTGTCTTAAATTAAGTAACAAATATATTTTCTATATAATCTACAATGCCAGTAAGGAGAAATGACTTTCAAAATTAATGGATACAAAACTTACTTCCTACCAACTGACTACTCGATAAAGATGCACAATATAAATATCAATAAAAGATATTTTCAAAAATATATATTACAAATTCCTAAATAGCACTATTATTTTCACCTTGTTTATATTTTCCACTAGTCCACTAAAGAAACCCAAATTGAAAAATAATGTAAAATTTTTTAAATAGGTATTCGCTGAATACCAGGGTTTTTTTTAGAATTAGACGAGTAGTTATAGTTCTTAACTTCATCTTTAGGTGTAACATAATATATCTGCTGGCTGGACTTGGTACACTTGGCAGTGTTCTTTTGTTTGCCACCCTAGTGAGGCCATTTTAACGCTACGCTGAGTTACATATTGACTATATGAAAACAAGATAAAGTACGAGAATTGTATGAAATCAAGAGAGATAAATCAGAGGACTATAAATATAATGAAAAATCTCATTTTAAAATGTTTAAATTGTCCTAGCGAGACAAAAGCAAAAATCAAAGGAATTAAATGTAAATCTGTGGTACAATCCAGAATTTTACCGACTTCAAGCCCTTGAACGTCTTCTTAGTTTGAGAACGTAGAAGTACACAGTTTCTAAAGTCCAAACAACAATAATTTAAACGGAACTCTTTCAAAATGTGGAATGAAGGAAGAAATAGTGACAAATATTTTGGAATCGTTTATCAAGAGAAAAGATCACGCTTTATCACCAATTAATTTTACTGTGGCGTTACTGGATCCATCGAATGGGTTTCAGTCTTACTCTGGATCAGCAAATAGATGGTATGGAGTTTATACATCAGATAACCACGGAAATAAAAATTGATTTACCCGAAGACCTTATAAACGATTTGGCAAATGACCGTTCCATAAATGAATTATGGACGAAACAGTGTATATGTAGTACTAATCTAGCAGAATGGTGGCGGGGACTGTGTTGTATAAGGTCACTTTAAAAAGTGGCTGCTCGCATACTGACTCCTTCTGTTTCATCCGCTCAAACAGAATATGACTTATAGGGAACTATTGCAAGTAACGCAAGCAAGTCTAACTGGGTCCAAACCAGTCCTTGCGGGTTTGGGTAATAGGAATGAGACTGGCGAGAGGACAATTATTGAAAATGAGAGGCATAGTTCCTGAACCAATAGAAGTTTTAAGTGAAAACGGACCGTCCAATGGAGACGAAAGCGAAGAGGATTCAAGTTATAGTAATAACGGAGGGATAATGGCGAACAGATAATATATATTAGACTGCTTTAATAAGTAGTCCATTCATTATAATGTGATTTTTTTAGTTTAGATTGTGTTGTGTTTGTTTTTAGTTATTTTATATGAATTTCATAATACATTTTATGTTTATATAAAATAAACTTCGTTCGACTTATTTGTATCATAGTGAGAATCTATCGGGAGTAACCCGGGTATATATATATATATATATATATATATATATATATATACACATATATAATATATATATATATATATATATATATATATATATATATATATATATATATATATATATATACATACTGGGTGGTGCAACCAAGATGGGGTGGACGAACGGAGAAAAAATTTGAAAAAAAAAATTGGGATATGACTGATAGTCAAGAACGCTGTGTTTTAAAATTATACCCATTATACAGGGTGGTCTGAAAAGTTCGTGGTGAACCAAACTTGTGTTTTTTTAAATGGGATACCCGGTATATTATTATTTTAGTTGATTCTCCTATTCGTTACGATCATTTTGATATGAGGTTGTTGGGTCTAAAATTTATACCAAGGGAATGGGACGAGGTTAAAGTGGAAAAAAGGGTTATACTCCGGCCATTTTTTGAAAACAGTTGAAGCAGGTATGGAAAAACCAAATATTCTATAAAATGTATTGTATCTAGGACTACAATAATCGCTTGTAAGTCGTTCAAAATTATTCACTGTTATATAGGGTGGTCAAGTTTTGCAAATTTACCTTGGATTGAATTTTTTTAAATGGAATACCCTGTATATTTTACTTTCATGTTAAAGATAACGTTACTAGCTTTCAGAAAATACCATATTTGATACCTTTCTGACCAACAGTTTTTCAGTAAATTAGCTGTGAAATCAAAATTTCTTCATTTTAACACGAATTACTCTGAATTCACGTTGTTAAAATTGACAATTTAATATTAGGAGGCCATGATATCATCATAAATTGAACAAAAGATTGACAGTCCTGTCAAAACAGCAAAGTGTCAGAATATTGTCATCAGTAAATAAATAAATATTGTTCTTTGATGATGCGATGCCGAAATAAAAACAAGATAGAAGCTTTTGCAAGTTTATTATAGAGATTTCAAGAAACAGGAAATGTTGCTTTCAAAAAAACGTAAAGTAATTAATAAACCAGTTACCAATGAAGATAATGCTTTGACAGTATTAATAACGGATCTTTTTTTACAAAAAAAATAAATTTAATATAAATCAACAAAAACAATGTAATTAAAACTTATAAAAGATGTTCAACTAAACCACCGTTTTGCTGAAGGCACATTTCGAGTCTATCCATAAATGAAAGTTTCACTTTTCTCAAAGTCAGGTCTGAAATGTTGCGAAAACTGCTTATTATTCTCAACTTCATATCTTCCACTGTGGTTGGAACCTCTTTATAAACTTCTTCTTTAACATGTCCCCATAAAAAGAAATCCAGTGGCGTTAAATCGGGTATTAACTGGTCCACCTCGCCCAATCCAATGCTCTCCTTTCCAATTATTGAGAAAATGTCTTACGGTCTATGGTAATGCGGGGGTGCTCCATCATGTTGGAACCATAAGGAATTTCTTAACATTAAAGGTAAGTCTTTGGGCAATACGGGCAACTCATTTCTCAAAAAATTTAAATAGACTTCTGCCGTTAAATGCTCTTCAAAGAAATATGGTCCTATAACATGAGAGCCAATTATATAAACATTAATACCATTTATATATATCCAATGTGGATTTTCGGTATATTATGTTTGTTAACCAAGCCGTTGCTTTTAAAAGTTGCTTCATAAAACAGCACCCTATATATTATCCCAAATATATATATATATATACAGTTCTTGGTGTAATTCATATATATATGTTGTTTCATCCGTTTAATACTATGCGTTCAATATCAGTAGCTCTCTCAATTTCCCTGGTATAGTGTGTGGATTTTCTTGCACTAATAACACTGTCAAAGCATTATCTTCATTGGTAACTGGTTTATTAATTACTTTACGTTTCTTAAAAGCAACATTGCCTGTTTCTTGAAACCTTTCTAATAAACTTGCAAAAGCCTCATCTTGGTTTTTTTTCGGCATATATCGTACCGCATAAACCCTGCTTGCTAGTAAAGGGTTTTTTTGACACTCGCCCAACATAAAAGTCAGGTTTATCAACTCTGGAGTACTCAAACTCATTGTTACTTAATATATATATATATATATATATATATACCAAATTTTCATTATACATGATATTTGCCTATCCCTTATGGTACCAATAAATGATTATATTCTTTAAGAAAATTGTATGGCAAATCTCTGCAGGGAATATTTTCCATAGCTCTCAAATGGGGGTGACAGATAACAGAAATTTACCGCTATTGGATAGAGATATTTTTTTAATTTAACTTTTTTTAAATATCATACTCAAATTCCTTAGCAGATTATCCGAAAGAGACTACCTCCGTCAGAGTAACAGAAATTAATTAGATCAAAATTAATAACAATATCGCAACTCATATAGAAAATACCAATTTTCTTTAAAAAAACAACACTACAAAAATAAAAGAAAAAGTGAAAGGATAAGATAAAAGAGCCACAATTAATAATTTTTATATTTAATATAAAAATATTAAATGTTAATTATTACTAGTTGTAATTGTTATTTATTATTGTTAATATCTGTTGTTAATTATTAGTAGCATCATCGTAAGCATTATCATACAAATTATATTTATTTTCGAATTATTCTTTTCTTCAGTGTTTTCATCGCCACTGACAACTTTAAGTTGCCCAGCTTTGACAGTAAACCATAATGGTTTCAATTTATTTATTCTCATTTACTTTAAATACCACTGTACTGAATTTTACTATATAAATATTTGTTCAGTAGTATTTTTACCACATTGTATTAATGAATATAGTTCGTAACTTCATTTACGATAAACATGCCCAATATGGTTTATCATAACTTTGTTAAAATCTCCCGATTTTACAGGAGCAAAGGAAAATCGAAGTTTTTAAAAGAGTATCCATCTACGCTCGAGAGGTTCTTTGAGTATAGAGAAATAATAGATGATTTAATTTTTGAGAAACTTTTCCTCCCAGAAAAAATAAATAATCTAGCGGGTCGGGTCTAAGGTGGGGGATCTTCAAAAACAATATTTGAATGAAAATATGTTAACCACGTTAGCAGCTTTAAAACCATCAGTAAGAAAACGCCACCCAAAATTATCACTTGCAACCGATTAGTAATAAAAAAATCGGTAAATTCATTTACCCGGAACTTCCCTCGTTATAAATTATTACGTTTATTGGGAAGAGTGAAGTTTAATTCAAGTTAGTTCACTACACAGTCACAGTATATATATATATATATATATATATATATATATATATATATATATATATATATATATATATATAACACATAAACATTATCTTCATTTTTATTTTGTTTCATCAGATTGGATTCCTACCAATACGTTACCATTTCCTTTCTGAGCCACACTTGACTTTTGGGCATAATTTAAAGTAAATTGAATAAATTCAAAATCAATTGGACAATATTTTTTTACGTTGATTTTTTAAAAATTTTATTTGGCCGTCATTTGGTTTCGCCATTTTAAATTGAAACCCATATTATCAGTCTTTACCTATTCCGTTGGTCCGCAGATATCCCAGATATTAAGTTTCTGAATGGTTTTTATTAACGATCATCTTGTTGTTATGTTAGAGTGGTGTATTATTTGGGGTTAGGATGGAGTAAAAAAATACAGGTCCTTTTTTAAATTGCCGACGTTTCGCCAATTTACTGTTGCATCCTCAAAACACATAGATTTTATATCCTGCTTGAAACCCTTATTAGTCTTTACCTACTTCATTGGTCCGCAGATATTTCCTAACCCCAAATAATACACCACTCTAAGATAACAACCAGAAGATCGTTAAAGAAAACTATTTTGAGATTGAGATTTTAAGATTTTTGCGAACCAACGGAGTAGGTAAAGACTGATAATATGGGTATCATGCAGGATATAAAATTTATGTGTCCAACAATAAAGTTGCGAAACGTCGACAATTTAAAAAAACTTTTGTTTCTTTTACTGGATCTTAACCCCAAATAATATACCACACTAGCAGAAAAACAAGAGGATGGTTAACAAAATCATTTAGAAACTTAATACTATAATGGAAATATCTGCCGACCAACGTAGTAGGTAAAGACTGATAATATGGGTTCCATGCAGGATATACAATCTATATGTATGTATCATGAGGATCCAACAATAAAGTAGCGAAACGTCGACAATTTAAAAAAAGATATATGTCTTTTTTAAAGGATCCTAACCCCAAATAATACACCACTCTAACATAAAAACAAGAGGATCCTTAACGTAAACCATTTAGAAACTTAATATCTGGGAAATATCTGCGGACAAACGGAATATGTAAAGACTGATAATATGGGTTTCAAGCCGGATATAGAATCTACATATGTCCTGAAGATGCAAGAATAAAGTTGCGAAACGTCGACTATTTAAAAATAGTCTTTTGTTTTTTTTACTGGATCCCACAAACAATATACCACTCTAACATAACAACAAAAGGATTGTTAACGAAAACCATTTAGAAACTTAATATCTGGGTAATATATGCGGAACAACGGACTAAAAGTACATACTGATAATGCAGGATATAAGATCTATATATGTGTCCTGAGGATGCAACAATTAAGTTGCGAAACGTCGACAGTTTTAAAAAAGTGTTTTTTTTTTGGATCTTAACCCCAAATAATGTACCACTCTAACAAACATTTTTTAACATTGTTCCGCCATACTTTTTAAACAAAATATTATCAGGCCATCTCCATATGATTCTTAATTTTTGGTAAAAATTTGAAGTCAATTGGGTATGTAGTATTTAAGCTATGTCGCGAACTGACACACAGCTAAAACGTGAAGATATGTAAATCCTGAGAGGGTGATTTTCTTCAAGATCACAAAAATTTTATTTAGACGCAATTTTGTTCCACCATATCGAATTAATCGCACAGTTTTTCTAGTTGTGCCCTATACCACAATTAGCTATGACACACAATTTGAAATGAATCCATTAAGTAGTTTTTTCGTGCTGAATTTTTAAATAATTTATTAGACCGCCATTTTGTTCCGCCATCTTAGATTCGAACCAAAATTTCACCACTTGATTTCGACATAATATTTGATGTTTTTACATAATTTGAGATAAATTGGATAAGTAGTTTTTTAATAATAATTTTTTTAACTCTTCACTAGGCCGCTATTTTGTTTCCCCATATTAAGTAGTTTTTTTAGCTACGCCGAGAACAGACAGACAGACAGACAGACCGACGGAGTTGAGAAAACACGTTTTTCGTCATCTAGGGACCCTGAAACGTGGAAATCTGAAATCTTTTACGAGGGAAGTAAAAACAAGACTTCTTGTAACGAGTTATTTTAAAAAGAATAACTGTGCTCGAACGTGTAAATGTATTCACAGAAAAATAGAAGAAATTCTGTTCAAATATAATATAAATATTTCAAATAAAAACTTTACTTGGACAATATATGTATTAACAAATATAACCAAAAATCGGTGTCTTAATAAGCCATTTACGTATTAAAATAAAAACTGCTGAATATTTTTGCTAGATATTACCAAAGCACATATAGAAATAAATAAAATATGAAAAGTTTTAATCCCCTTTTTAGTATTCTTGCATTTGCTTGTGCCCCTCCGTAAGAAAAATGCGATCTATAAAAAGGGAACCTTAAAACAAAGACCGCCCGAGTCTCAACTACTCCTAATCCGCCACCAGGGTCGTAATTAGCTACTTACAACCCTTGTTATGCATATACTATTTTGTTGTATTAATTTGTTAAACTTTCTGTTTTTAATCACATATACGCATGGTAATGCTCAGTAAGAATACATATATACTGCTGATTTTTAAGGGTACCGTAAATTATTAAAATTTAAATTTCCAATATTTTATTTTTGGATTCTTTTTGTATCAATGAAATGCTTTCTAAACTTTACGGCGTATCTATAAAACATTAAGTAAACTAGTGTCGAACAAGCTTGCCGTCACGAATATTTTTCATTATTCGTTTGAATTTGAATGGGACATTACACAAACCGAGCTGATGAAATAGAAAAAGACGAAATATTATCTATAATAACTGTAAAAGCATGGAGAAAAATTTTCTTTAAAAAACAATATTAAAAAAAAAGTGGAAGGATAAAATAAAAGTACCACAATTATTAGTTTTTTATATTTAATAAAAAAATATTTATTATTGTTTAGTATTACTTGTTTTTGTTATTTATTATTGTAAATTGTTAGTATTATCATTGCAATCGTACTAATTATGTCTATTTTCGAATTATTCGTCTTTTTTTTTTTTATTATTTCTATCAACACTGACGATTTTCAGTTGCGCAGCTCTGGCAATAAACCATAATGGCTCCAATTTATTTATCTCATTTAGTTTCTTCTATCTTCTACTGTACTGGATTATGCAATACCCATATTTATTCAGTAGCATTTTGCCACATTGTTTAACGAATACAGTTCAAAAATCCTTTCACGATAAACAGGCCCAGTATGAAGAAATATTACAGGAATTAAAGTTTATTAAAACTTTGTTAAAATGTTCAGATATTTCAGGAACAAAGAGAAATGGAAAAGTTTTTAGAAGATTCTTCATCTGCGCTTGAGCTTCTTTAAGCAAATATTAAATTATTAACGAAAACTCCTTCCAAATTTACCACTGCCAACAAATTAGGAACGGTAACTTAAAAAATGAAAAGATTTAATCCTCTTTTTATTATGCTTACATTTGCTTGTTCACCCCTGTAAAAGGCGGCGTTCCTATAAAAGGGGACCCTAAGATGAAAGACTATCCGAACCTAAACTAATCTTAATCTATCACACGGTCTGTAATTAGCTACTTATTATCCTTGTTATGGATATACTATTTTGTCGTATTACAATGTTAAATTTTCTGTTTTATATCAGATATTCACATGGCGATGCTCAGTAAAATACATATATTTTTACTGCTGATTTTTAAGGTTACCATAAATCGTGAAAAGCTTAATTTCTAATATTTTATTTTTGGCTTCATCTTTTCTGAACGAAATGCTTACTAAACCTTACGGCGTATCTATAAAACCTAAATAAACTAGTCGATCAAACTCACCGTCACGAATATTTTTCATTATTCCTTTGAATTTGAATGGGAAATTACACAAACCGAAGTGATGAAATAGAAATAGACAAAATATTATCCACAAAAACTTATACTTGTTTTTGTTATTTATTATTGTTAATTATTATCATCGTTGCAATTGTACAAATTATGTCTATTTTCGGATTATTTGTCTTTTTTTTTTCATTATTTCTATCAACACTGACGACTTTCAGTTGCGCAGCTCTGGCAATAAAACATAATGGCTCCAATTTATTTATCTCATTTAGTTTCTTCTATCATCTACTGTACTGGATTATGCAATACCCATATTTATTCAGTAGCGTTTTGCTACATTGTTTAACGAATATAGTTCAAAAATTCTTTTACGATAAACAGGCCCAGTATGAAGGAGTATTACAGGAATTAAAGTTTATCAGAACTTTGTTAAAATCTTGAAATATTACAGGAGCAAAGGGAAATCGAAAAGTTTTTAAAAGGCTCTACCTCTACGCTTGAGTTGTTAGTTTCTTTGAGTATAGAGAAATAATAGATAATATAGTTTTTGAGAGATTGAATCATTCATTCGCTCTCTGTAATTTTCCTGCCAGAAGAAATAAATAATCTAGCAGATGGGAAAACTTCAAAAATAATATTTGAATGATAATATGTCAACCACGTTAGCAGTTGTGAAGCCATCAGTACGAAAACTCCATCCAGCAACCAGTTAGGGATGGCAACATAATGAAAAATCAAAATCCTTGTAACGAGTTCTTTTAAAGAGAATAACTATACAAGAGGGTGTAAATGTAACCACAGAAATTTAAGAATATAGAAGAAATTTTGTTGTAATATAAAATAATTATTTTAAAGAAAAATTTCTCTACTACCGAAAAAGTGTTTTAATAATTATATATTTATTTTAATTTTGGTGCATTAAAAATGGAAATTACTAAATATTTTTGCTAGATATTACTAAAGCAGTTATAGACATAAATAAATTATAAAAAGTTTTAATTCTCTTTATTTTATTCTTATGTTTGCTTGTTGACCTCCGTAAAAAAATGGCGATTTTATAAAAAAGAGACTCTAAAATGAAAGACCACCCGAACCTGAACTGATCCTAATCCGCCACAGGGTCTGTAATTAGCTACTTATTATCCTTGTTATCTATATATATTTTGTTTTATTACAATGTTAAAATTTCTGTTTTATATCAAAAATTCAAAAAGCGATGCTCAGTAAAAATACATATATTTTTACTGGTGTTTTTAAGGGTACAATAAATTGTCAAAAGTTTTATATTTAATATTTTATTTTAGGCTTCTTCTGCATGGAGTGCTTACTAAACTTTAGGGCGTATCTCTAAAATCCTAAATAAACTATTCGACCAAACTGGCCGTCACGAATATTTTTCATTTTTCGTTTGAATTTGAATGGGAAAGTACACAGACCAAACTGATGAAACAAAAACACTGGACGGGAAATTTTACGCGTGATAAGCGATTGAATTCTAAAGTGCCGATTTTTCTACATGATCGACCCCCTGGAAGTGTTTATTTTGAGAATTAAAGTTTTCAAATTCTCCAACTTTAATTTGGCAAGGACATTATGTCCAGTCCTAATATACACTAATCTAATGAGACATATATACACATACGTATACATTCACTTACCATATTCAAATATATACTAGTGTTAAGGAAATTCCCCATTTATTTTTTAAATACTACCATTTGTTTTATTTTTCGAAATAATTTTCTTAATCTTTCTGCTTTAAGGTTAGTTGAAATGTAGTGTGTGTAGTTTTGGTTTTCAAACAACCAAGCTCTCCGATTTCACTTCTAAAGAGTGGGGATAACGCATCGCCAAAATCGATATAGCACCATCAACGATCGGAGTGTTTGGTGTGAAAACCAAAACTACACTGCATTTCAACTAACCTTGAATGCAACAGAACCAAAGCTTTCACGCCTGTGGTCAATTAAGAATTCACGGTTCTTGGGATTAGACCGTGTCAAGATGAAAGTGATTCCATTCTGAAAAAATTATGTTTGTCTTTCTGCTTTACCTCAAAAGTTGAATATTCTCAATAAGTGAATAAAAAATATCCCTTAAATTTTGCCATGTATCAATATGTTTTAATAACCTTTTTACATTAATTATTACACTTTTACGCGCCATGTAAAACATATCTTAATATAAAATTTAAATGTGAATAAAAATTAAATAATAATATGGCGTCTGCGGCCCACTTTTTAAGCCTGCATAGTGTCGATCTGTGATGTTTTATTGACCTTTTTGCAATCATTTGTATACACCATGTACAATATATCCGATTTTTAATTAATGAAATGTATCAATTTTTAGCTTAACGTAAAAAAAACTCAAATCAAATTGTAGCTGTCACGTCCAATTGCTCATTATTGTAAAATGAATAAATCTCAAATATTATTTGTGACTGGATTATCACCGACAAAATTCAATCCGCATTATCTGTCGCTTTGTCCGCTATCTATTCACTGACAGGGTGTGATACCACATCTTCAATTTATGGTCATGGAAAAAACAGTTATTAAATTTTCCAAAACAGCGTCAGAAATCAATTTACTCCAACTCATCTCGAGCAAAATATGACTGGAGAAGACAATCAGGCCTGCACTTAATTTGTTTCTTATTTGTACAATTCAAAGAAAGAATATAAATGACTTGACGAGTATAGCAGTAAAACTGGCAACACTGACATAATACTTTAGAAAATTTGTCTCCTTTTCCAGCTACATTTGAGTAACTTTGGTGTTATCGGTAATCGTTTATTTGATACAATACTCATTTGCTACTTATCTACCTTCCAGAAATCTCCCATTTTGGCTCGAAAATTTGTATGGCGATAATTTATTCTGAGGGACAACCGATTTGAAAATTTTACAAAAATACATATGCAATTGTACCGCTAAAAAATGTGCATGTTCCTCAGAAGTATGACCATATATCGGTGATCGGGATAACATACAATTTATTAACCTTTGTTAAGTGCAATAGCTGATGTACAAATTCGCAAAAAGACGATGATTTCCATACCACATTTATTCGAAAATACTACTTTTAAAAGACATTTATAGTTCTCATATTTATAAGAAATTTCTTTTTCAGAAGAAATTATAAATAATATACTACATTTACCTTAAACCTGACTAAGTAAAAAAAAAATAGGATAGTTCGTTGATATCAGCAAAAAGAATAAGTACTAAAATTTATCCATCCCTCTTTTTGTCTACATTATGCTTATTGCCTCAGTCGAACGGGCCCCACCACGCTTACGCAAGTTACATCATGAGCCTATAGAGCATTGAAGAGTTACCCTATGTTCCAATCCTGCAATATCAGCAAGGCACTACATAAAGCCAGTTACGGATGCCATTGCCAGCCAGTCAGCTTAAGTAATTCAAGCCATTACAGTTGTTCTAAGTAAATTCAGGTACATTTTTGTTATAGTTTTCTCTTTTTAATAAATAAAATCGTTTGTAAAAAGAGTTTTTCTCGATCACGAAATTTAACTGGCGTAGTCGGTAGGATATCCAAAGTTTACTAAATGAATATCAATAATCGGTCGTTTCAACGATTTAGGTCCTTTTAGAACTTTGATGATGATTTGGGCATAAATGATCTAAATTTTATATCACACTATGTATTTAATTTTATTTTATTAACTATTTACAAAACGCACAAATTTTGTATGCCAAATGCCATATGCCAAACATCAAAGCGACAAGTGAACAAAGAAAAACTGTCAACGCAAAGGAGGGTCCTCCCGAACCGACGGACAGTACAGTTCAACGTAAGTGTTCTTTTGGCTTATTTTGTTCGTCCTTTCTTTAACTCATTTAACCACTATGTTCCAATCCTGCAATGTCAGCAAGGCACTACATAAAACCAGTTACGGATGCCATTGCCAGCCAGTCAGCTTAAGTAATTCAAGCCATTACAGTTGTTCTAAGTAAATTCAGGTACATTTTTGTTATAGTTTTCTCTTTTTAATAAATAAAATCGTTTGTAAAAAGAGTTTTTCTCGATCACGAAATTTAACTGGAGTAGTCGGTAGGATATCCAAAGTTTACTAAATGAATATCAATAATCGGTCTTTTCAACGATTTAGGTCATTTTAGAACTTTGATGATGATTTGGGCATAAATGATGTAAATTTTATATCACACTATGTATTTAATTTTATTTTATTAACTATTTACAAAACGCACAAATTGTGTATGCCAAATGCCATATGCCAAACATCAAAGCGACAAGTGAACAAAGAAAAACTGTCAACGCAAAGGAGGGTCCTCCCGAACCGACGGACAGTACAGTTCAACGTAAGTGTTCTTTTGGCTTATTTTGTTCGTCCTTTCTTTAACTCATTTAACCACGTCCTACACCTCAAATTACAGTCCATTGCTTATATGCATTTCCACGTCAACTAGGGATATATTTGTAAACTACATATATCAAAAAACAATAATTTGTCATTGTATATTGGTGCAAGTGGCCGCCCCAGGGATAGTGAAAAAGTGCACTTTCAAAATTTAAATAATAAACGTGAAGAGTACAGGGGAAAAACGATCAGAGTCTGTTTTTGAAAAAAATTGTGTAAAAGCGCCATCTTTTACTTCTTAACCTAAGCTTTCCGCTGGTGAAATTTGTTTGTGCTAAAAACGATCAGGGTCCTTGTATTTCAAATGTAAAAAAACACTATGCAACGCAAGAACGATCAGAGTCCGACGTAAGCCTAGCGGTCCCGGACAAAAACGATCAGAGTCCATCCTGTCGCTTCGACAAGTGCAAAAACGCGGTGCAGTGTATTATAATGGAATTTAGGAACGATAGTGAGAGTGATGATCCTGGAAGAAATAGTGCTAAGACTAAGAAACGCCCGATTACTGCGCGTATTAGAGATGTATCCAAAAAAATTAAACTTAAAGTATGCTACCAGGGAAAACTGTAAGTGTAAACGTTTTGCTTGTTTTGACATTATTTCTTTAGAAGAGAGGAATCAACTCATTACCAAATTTAATGAGTATGATAGTTTTAATGATCAAAACAGTTATCTAAGTGGTCTAATTTCCGTGATTTCAGTGCAGCGAAGACGAAATAGGAAGGAAGAGAACGAAGCTCGTTTTAATGATAGTTCCTACGCATATCGTCTTCGGGTTATTAGAAATGAAAAAGCTATTGAAATACCAGTTTGTTATAAGGCGTTCCTATCATTGCATGGAGTAACAAATCGAAGAATTCAATCCATAAAAAAGTCCTTACTGACTCTAGGAACCTTTAAACTAGATCAACGTGGAAAACATTCGAACCGGCTATCGAAAATTTCTCTCGAAACAACAAACTGTGTTGTTTCTTTTTTAAAATCATTAAAAGGCCGGAAAGCTCACTATAGCCTTAAAGTTAGCAGCAAAATCTATTTATCAGAGGACCTGAACATCAAAAAGTTACATAATCCTAGAAACATCATTTGGTAGGAAAAATTTCGTGAAATATTTTCCACAAAATTTAATATTTCATTCGGGTATCCTCGAAGTGACACGTGTAGCACATGTGATAAATTTAAGGCTGATGAACAAAAGCTACAAGGGGATCTAGCTGTACCTGCAAATAAAGAAGAAGCGGTAAACAAGATTAAAAAAGAACTTCGCCATGTGCAATTAAATTGGAAGTTGCATAAGTTAAGGGCTGACACTTTTTATAAACGGAAGAGGCAAGCCAGAAAGAAAGCTAAGAAAGATACAACCATAAAAGCTATAACTATGGACTTTCAAAAGAACCTGCTATTGCCAAATATAAGCACAAATGATGTATACTATCGCAGACAGATATCGTTTTACAGTTTTAATGTACATATTCTTTCCGATCAGCGATCATTTTTCTATACCTACAACGAAACCGTTGCTAAAAAAGGTTCGGAAGAGGTATGTTCAATGTTGTATCATTTCACAACAAACATTTTGAGTAGTTCTGTTCAACACCTAATCATCTTTTGTGACTCATGTGCTGGACAGAACAAGAATTACACCGTCTTTCGCTTTTTGCATTATCTTACTGCAGGACTGAAACGATTCAAAACTATGAAGTTTATTTTCCAGTGCGGGGACATCCCTACCTTGAATGCGACCGTAATATAGCGGAAACTCCCGACGACTGGAATGCCATCATACGTAACAGCAGGAAAAACCCTTCACCATTTATTGCAATAGATTGCAAACAAGAGATATTTAAACGATGGGACAAATATCTTAGTTCGTTTTACAAAAAGACATGCCCATTCCCTTCAAGACCAGTGAAAGTGTTTCGAGTAACTCAAGAACATTGTAGTTTAGTGGAAAATAAAGACTCTTATAACGGCTTGTTTAAAAAAAGTGCCTTAAGAAAAGGTAGAAAACAGTGGACCGTTACCTTTAAGTGTTCCAAAACTTAACGATATCAAACATTTGGTACAGTTTTGCTCAGTAAATTCGCGTAAATTCTTTGACGATTTAGTTAGCTCTCCTAAAACCCAATGTGAGGATCCTGAAGAGTTTATTTCCCTCTCCGATCTTGAGACAACTGCTGCAGGAGATGATCCCGACGATCTTATCCCCCTTGCAGAACTCTCCAGAAACATTCAAAACCGCGGATATGAATAGCCTTGTGTTAATCAATATGCACATATTTTTTGACAATTATTTTCTAATATGTTTATTTTGTTATTATTTGTTTATATTCCTTTCTAAGTTTATGTTTTTTTTATAATGAATAATAATAAAAGGAAACTATGCTTTGCTGAAGGTGGCGCCGCAACAAAAAAAAATGCAAAAACGATCAGAGTCCGGGACTATGATCTTTTTTACTTTTTTTGTTTTGTGGTGACGGTGCGTTTTTGTTGGTAGAATAGTGAGTATTGATAAAAAATAGTTCAGGTATGTACTAGGCACAGCAAATTAGTTTGTACTAATGCCTTAATATATATTTTATTAATTAAAAAATTATAGCTATTTAATTCGACTCTGCAAACTTTGTTTTTGTTGTTCTCTAAAAAATGCTCTTTGTGACTATGATCATTTTTCCCCTATACTCTTCATGTGTTTTATTTAAATTGTGTTATAGTCGTAGAAAATTATAATATTTCACTCGCAAATAATGGTTATTGTTCACTTCATTACTTGCTCATTAAATAATATACGATTACTGGATCCGGACTCTTGATCTTCACCAGCTGACTTCTTCCGTAAACTATATAACTCTAACTTAGTTTTCGTCCATCGAGTTATTAATAATTAAGATGCATGCATGCAATACGGGCCTTGAATCAGTAACAAAATGTACGAAATATTTGATTTTTGAAACGTCTGCACTATATAGTCCAGTAATTATAGAATAACCGAAATATGAGATATTAACAGATCTCATCAATAATAGTCCATAATACATATACAATAAACGAGAAAAGAAAAATAATATTTGAGAACAATACTTTGTTTTGAAACAAACTAAAAAAAAATTAAAATATAATTCTTATCTAACTCTAATAAATGGATTGGTGTAAACACTCACACTTGTCAACTTCGTGTAAAAAATATACTTATTTCTACCCACGTTACACTACATCAATAGGTGTATGTTGTCACGTTTTACAAATTGTCAAATATTCTAAGCCAAGTTTTATCAAATTACTTCAATATGTTAATATATTTTCATAACACAATTATATGTATATCAAAAAACTACACACAATAATTAACCTTAATTTTCTAAGTAATTAACTAAGGTCTTAAAAAAAATTACAAAAATATAATAATAAAAATATTACCAAATTGAATTGGTAACGACGCTACGCCAACTTTACGTCCCTTACGAGTAGTTTTACAACTATTTCTTCACAGCAATCATCATAGTACTCTTATTTTATGTCTAATTACAAAACAGACGCTGCATTATTGTCATTTTTGCTACGGCGTTCGATTGTTGTTGTTAATATGTTTTTTCAGTTTTTTAATGATTTTGGAAGTTCTGTGTGTTGTAATGTTTAAATAAACGAAAAACTATGGTGAGAAAGTGTGTTGTTTTTGGAAATACAGATTTTAAGTTTGGAAGTATCATATCATAAGTAAGTCCTGACGTAATTAACGTTAGATATCAGTGGTGTCCGAACCGTAAGGTCTTAGCATTTACAGATATTAATTTGATATTTAAGCCATTCGAGTATGTTAATTGGCATAGAAAACAAGACAGAAATGGGTACTAATTGAACAAAAACAAATATTCTGCCAGTTTTGAGTTGGGTTTTACATAACGTAAACATTAAAATACATACTAGCTCTCAAAATGCTTAAGTGCGTTATTTACAATACAAATATAGTATTTTGAATTGAAAAAGTTCTATATTTCTATAGCTAAATGCTTTTATTTAAAAACAAACGTATTTTTGCGTATTGTTAAAGTGTCTCTTAAACATTTTGTTTAAATCATATTGTGATTTTAATCGTCAGATACCTACGAGGTATTAACTCAAATTATGCCTCCGTATACCAAATGCCAAACTACTTAGTTCCTCGGGTTTTATCCAATATATAATTAAAATATACTACAATTCCTACCTAACCTTTTTAGTATATAAAAGCTTATGAAAGAATTATTTTATGAGTCCTTTAAATTTTGTTATACAACAATATTATTAATATTCAAAAGTTTAAATGTATTTTTGATATATTTTTTGTTTTTTTTAATTACTCAAAATATATACACAATCCAAATTCTGTATAAGTATATGTAAATCAGGTGTTTGGCAATAACGCTTAATGGGCGTAAAGTGGCTATCTTCGGTATACACAGGTCTTGCAATGTTACGCTTGCTAATATATATATTTTTTTCAAAACTGCCCGAAATCTTGCCTTATCTTTTTAAGAATTATGAAATTATCTTACTCTGTGTTGATCTAAACATAAACTATCTGTGTGGTATAAGTACAAGAAAACAACTTAATGATATCTTTGGAAGCTTTGGTATGTTCTCTCGGCTACCATTGGAACCTACAAGAGAGGGTGACGGTGGACATTTAAATGCGCTGTATTATGTGGTATTAAATAAAAAATAGTTTAACGCCAGTAACCACGATCTCCATATAGCCGATCACCGAGCTCAAATAGTTGTGGCAAATATGCCTGATTTGGGTTACTATACTTCACAGTTCGACACTTCAGCAAACATGCTAATAGCCAGAAGACAATTTTCGAAGCAAAATATATTTAATTTAAAAGTTTTTCTCTCCAAGAGTGATTTTTCTGACATTTAAACTGTGGCTGATGTAGATCATGCCTGTGATGGTTTCCTATCGGAAATGTTGTATTTTCTAGATAAATGTCCTATGAAAACAACAAAACAACGTGATAAGCAATACAAATGGAAGATGGTGTAGTGATTAAGAAGAGTACAAGCTAAAAGATATATTCTGACTTGCAAAAACACCAGAGAGGCTAAAGATTACTATAGAACTGCAAAAAAGCATTTTGCTTATATTGTAAAATGCTGTAAAAAAACAGTTTTTCAGAATAAGGTTGCTGAATCTGAAGGCTGTGCAAGGGCAGTGTGGCAGGTGGTGAATTATAATCTTGGTCGCACAAAACATGCTCAACGTCCCTTGAATATTATTGCCAAGAATACCATTCTTACCAAAAAACAGACGTAGCTAATGCTTTCGGTGACTACTATGCAAACGGGTTGGACGATGTGTTGCCATTGCCCAGTAAAACAAATGTTAGATCTATGTATATGGAATAAATATCACCAGAGGAATTATTAACAGCGTTGAAAAGTTTTAAAACAAGAGGACTTGCTGCAGTAGTTGTGATGTTCCGGTCTTTGTCCTTGATTATGTATGGGATCATATAAAATATCACATTTGCTACATTTTTAATTTATCTCTCGAGCAATGCAAATTTCCTTCTAGCTTAAAGTTAGGATATGTAACACCAGTATACAAGAAGCCTATACAGCCCCTATTGCTCTCCAACTATACACTGATTACTGTATTGCCAACTATATCAAAATTGTTCGAAAAGGTAATGTACAATCACCTAAAATCCTTTGTAACAGCGTTTGGGCTTCTCTCAGGTAGTTAACATGGTTTCTGGGAGGGCCTGTCGACCAGCACAGCAGCATACGATCTGGTACAGTTTGTTTAGGGCTCCATGGATGATGGAAACTACACTCTCGCACTCTTCTTTGATCTGACCCAAGCATTTGACACAGTTTCGACTGATTTTCTTTTGATAAAATTAGAAGCTATAGGAAGGCAGAGGGCAAGAGGCAACCTGGCTAAGTGGATGAAGTCCTTTTTGAACCAGAGGAAAATCACAGTACAAATTGGCCAAGCTACTTCCAAGCAGTTTAATCTCCACAGTGGTGTACCTCAGGGTGGTGTACTCTCCCCACTACTCTTTGTACTTTTTATTAACGATATGGAAGACCACATAATAGCTAAAGATCTCAGGTACAAAATCATACTATATGCAGATGACACGACTGTGTGTATTTCATCTGATGATTCGCATGAGAGGTGATTTGTTGAAAAAGTTTGATAGTTGGTGCACGAAGAATAAGTTAATGCTGAATTTAAGGAAAACTCATTACATGGCATTCTACAAACGAAGGGCTCCTCCGCAACTGGTATTAAGCTTAAATAGTGAGACCATTAATCAAGCAAGTTCTTAGGCCTCTTCCTGGATGAACAGCTTAGGTGGTCATACTATGTCGACCATGTTGCAAAAAAATTAAACACAGCATTCTTTGCAATACTAAACTATATAATACCATTATCAACTACACAATTATTGAGTGTCTATTATGCGTTGGCTTATTCTCATTTAAGATACATGGTTCTGTATTGAGGTCAGACCACAGAATTAAAGGGGGTATTCATATTGCAAAAGAGAATTATACGCATGATATTTTCGATGGATCCACTTCAATCCTGTAAACCTGTTTTTAAATATAATGAGATAATGACGGTTCCAAGCATTGAATTGTACCAAGCTTTAATGTTTGTCAAGAAATATCCGGCAAAGTTTGTAATGGTCCAGAAAAGCCATTCACACGCAACTAAATCAAGCATACATAACGTTGAGCACTGTAGATTCAAGTTAAATTTCTTTTCGAAAAGCCCACTATATTTTTGCAGTAAGGCATACAATAAACTTCCTGAGAAAATTAAATTGCTCAAAAGCCTCCTGCAATACAGAAGACAAGTAAGAGGGTTTCTAACTAACCACGGTTTCTACAGTTTGGAAGAATATATTAATGCGAAGGACAATTAAATTCACTGTTCGTATAGTTGTTTTGTCGTTTAACAGTTATATTGTTTGTCGTATTGTATATTATTATGTTTTCGATTTATTCAAATATGTTCTATTTTAAGTGACACTGTCAATATTTACCCTGTAAGTCAACTGACATGAATAAAGAAATAAATAAATAAAACCGAGGCGATAAAATTAATTTTAAAATAGTATTTCAAGATTAAAATACATCATGAAACCATGAAGCATTTAGACCAAGACACATTGATCTAGGAGTATCAATACAAAAACTACCCTATTTAGAAACCAGTAATTATTTCTAAATAGGGAAATTAGTTTCATTTGAGTTAGTAAAAATTATGAGTAGTATGGGTTTAGATGAGGCAGGTATACTTAAAAAAAAAGAAAAAAGAATACATATATATATATATATATATATATATATATATATATATATATATATATATATATATATATATATATATATATATATATATATATATATATATATATATATATATATATATATATATATATATATATATATATATATATATATATTTCTTGGGATTAGACCTGAAACTGAAATTAATATCCGACGTTTAGCCTTCGATAGCACGAGCAATCTTCAGGGATCTTTACTCCACGAAATCTGAACTGGCTTTAAAAAAAACACTAGCCTTGAACATCGAATCGCTTTTTGATTTTTTAGCTACCAAAAACACCTTAATGTATTTTAGGGATGCTTTAGGTTACTAACACTTAAGTTACCTTTAAGTGTTCCAAAACTTAACGATATCAAACATTTGGTACAGTTTTGCTCAGTAAATTCGCGTAAATTCTTTGACGATTTAGTTAGCTCTCCTAAAACCCAATGTGAGGATCCTGAAGAGTTTATTTCCCTCTCCGATCTTGAGACAACTGCTGCAGGAGATGATCCCGACGATCTTATCCCCCTTGCAGAACTCTCCAGAAACATTCAAAACCGCGGATATGAATAGCCTTGTGTTAATCAATATGCACATATTTTTTGACAATTATTTTCTAATATGTTTATTTTGTTATTATTTGTTTATATTCCTTTCTAAGTTTATGTTTTTTTTATAATGAATAATAATAAAAGGAAACTATGCTTTGCTGAAGGTGGCGCCGCAACAAAAAAAAATGCAAAAACGATCAGAGTCCGGGACTATGATCTTTTTTACTTTTTTTGTTTTGTGGTGACGGTGCGTTTTTGTTGGTAGAATAGTGAGTATTGATAAAAAATAGTTCAGGTATGTACTAGGCACAGCAAATTAGTTTGTACTAATGCCTTAATATATATTTTATTAATTAAAAAATTATAGCTATTTAATTCGACTCTGCAAACTTTGTTTTTGTTGTTCTCTAAAAAATGCTCTTTGTGACTATGATCATTTTTCCCCTATACTCTTCATGTGTTTTATTTAAATTGTGTTATAGTCGTAGAAAATTATAATATTTCACTCGCAATTAATGGTTATTGTTCACTTCATTACTTGCTCATTAAATAATATACGATTACTGGATCCGGACTCTTGATCTTCACCAGCTGACTTCTTCCGTAAACTATATAACTCTAACTTAGTTTTCGTCCATCGAGTTATTAGTAATTAAGATGCATGCATGCAATACGGGCCTTGAATCAGTAACAAAATGTACGAAATATTTGATTTTTGAAACGTCTGCACTATATAGTCCAGTAATTATAGAATAACCGAAATATGAGATATTAACAGATCTCATAAATAATAGTCCATAATACATATACAATAAACGAGAAAAGAAAAATAATATTTGAGAACAATACTTTGTTTTGAAACAAACTAAAAAAAAATTAAAATATAATTCTTATCTAACTCTAATAAATGGATTGGTGTAAACACTCACACTTGTCAACTTCGTGTAAAAAATATACTTATTTCTACCCACGTTACACTACATCAATAGGTGTATGTTGTGACGTTTTACAAATTGTCAAATATTCTAAGCCAAGTTTTATCAAATTACTTCAATATGTTAATATATTTTCATAACACAATTATATGTATATCAAAAAACTACACACAATAATTAACCTTAGACTATAAAACATTGTTTTATTTTCTAAGTAATTAACTAAGGTCTTAAAAAAAATTACAAAAATATAATAATAAAAATATTACCAAATTGAATTGGTAACGACGCTACGCCAACTTTACGTCCCTTACGAGTTCTGTATTGAGGTCAGACCACAGAATTAAAGGGGGTAATCGTATTGCAAAAGAGAATCATACGCATGATATTTTCGATGGATCCACTTCAATCCTGTAAACCTGTTTTTAAATATAATGAGATAATGACGGTTCCAAGCATTGAATTGTACCAAGCTTTAATGTTTGTCAAGAAATATCCGGCAAAGTTTGTAATGGTCCAGAAAAGCCATTCACACGCAACTAGATCAAGCATACATAATGTTGAGCAGTGTAGATTCAAGTTAAATTTCTTTTCGAAAAGCCCACTATATTTTTGCAGTAAGGCATACAATAAACTTCCTGAGAAAATTAAATTGCTCAAAAGCCTCCTGCAATACAGAAGACAAGTAAGAGGGTTTCTAATTAACCAGGGTTTCTACAGTTTGGAAGAATATATTAATGCGAAGGACAATTAAATTCACTGTTCGTATAGTTGTTTTGTCGTTAAGCAGTTATATTGTTTGTCGTATTGTATATTATTATGTTTTCGATTTATTTAAATATGTTCTATTTTAAGTGACATTGTCAATATTTACCCTGTAAGTCAACTGACATGAATAAAGAAATAAATAAATAAAACCGAGGCGATAAAATTAATTTTAAAATAGTATTTCAAGATTAAAATACATCATGAAACCATGAAGCATTTAGACCAAGACACATTGATCTAGGAGTATCAATACAAAAACTACCCTATTTAGAAACCAGTATTTATTTCTAAATAGGGAAATTAGTTTCATTTGAGTTAGTAAAAATTATGAGTAGTATGGGTTTAGATGAGGCAGGTATACTTAAAAAAAAAGAAAAAAGAATACATATATATATATATATATATATATATATATATATATATATATATATATTCTTGGGATTAGACCTGAAACTGAAATTAATATCCGACGTTTAGCCTTCGATAGCACGAGCAATCTTCAGGGATCTTTACTCCACGAAATCTGAACTGGCTTTAAAAAAACACTAGCCTTGAACATCGAATCGCTTTTTGATTTTTTAGCTACCAAAAACACAATGTATTTTAGGGGTGCTTTAGGTTACTAACACTTGGTTAGTTTAATTTAAGTCTAAAAAGTGAGCTTAATTGGATAAATAGTTTTTTGACACTGATATTTTAAACATTTAGTTAGACTGCTATTTTGTTTAGTTATAAAAGCTCCTCGCCAAAATTTTACCAGTTTATTCCTAGGTCACACTTGATCTTTGGGCAAAATTTGAGGTAAATTCGATTAGCAGTTTTTTAGTAATATTTTTTTAAACATTTTATTAGGCCGCCATATTGTTCCGTTACATTGGATTTTCACAAAACTGTCATCTCCATATAACTCTTAATTTTTTACTAAAATTTAAAGTCAATCGAATAAGTAGTTTTTTAGCTATGCCGCAAATAGACAGACAGACCGGCAGATTTCAGCATTTCAACATTCTTGAAACGTGAAGATCTGCCAAAACCTCGGAGGGTGATTTCTATACGATTACAATACTTTGTTCTTACAAGGAAAGTGAAAAGGAACAGCAAAATATTTATATCACCTGCTTTCTGATTTTGAACCCCCCAGTCCGAATTTCTGACTACGCGTCTCACAGATATTTAAAATTGGCAAAAACACATTAAATTGCTCGCTATAAACATATATTAAATTAAATAGAAACGAGCAGCTGCTGGATCAGTTTACAGTAAGAGACAACAGGGTTGCCATTTTTGTGACCGGCGAAGCAGAGTGAATGAAAATGTAGAGTCTATCCTTTGTTTTATAGTCTAAGCTCATTATAGTTAATTAATTAATCATTTAGTTTCTGGATTTCAAAAAGCCTAAGGCGCCAATCTACTAATTTACTTTTATTAGAATTTTTATTTGCTAAACTTAATGTACCTCGAGTATAAAGAAATTTAAATTAGAGCAAAAAGAGGAAAATTATTCCTCTACTAGCTATTATCTCTCTAACATTTCGGGAATAGGTTTTCCGTTTCCGTCTTTCATCTTTCTGTTCTGTTCCATATTTCTCTCAAAAATACGAAAACTTAAAATATTTTCCGGCAATGGTTTGTAAAAACACGGGAAAACGGGGCGAATTGGAGTGGCAAATAAATATAAATTTCTTCTGCTATGTGCTAGACGAGAAATTTCTGATTCGATCTTTGTTTGGCAGCACAAACACTGAAGAGCTTATATAAAGCCGGGTTGCTGTTTGATAGATTTACGATTTTATTTCTTTAATGGGAATAAATATTGAACTTTTTACGGCAATTGGCATTATTTTATTTTTAAAGCGTTAAAAGTAATGCACTTTTAAAGGCTGTGGTGATTTGTTAGACGAATATAGCAGACTGTTTAGTGTGTCTGAACCGCAATTAAGTAAATTATAGTTTAAAAAACTAGAAAACATCTACCAGTGACGCTTAAAAGTACAAATTAATATAATTTATTTTAAATGATTTATTCAGAAGAATGCATATGCTTCCCTTAACAATTCAATGGCTATACCAAAAAGCGTGGGATGTTTTGTCGAAATTATTTAAAAGTACATCCTTGTGACGCTCCTCGGTACATCGGTGATCTTCGGTAAACATCGGTTACGGTCAGTTATTTCACTTATAATATCCATCGGCTAAATTTCGGGTGCCACCCTTTGGATTTCTGAGGTAAAGGCCCCACAAACGTACACAGGTAGCTTAAGATACAGTGAAGACGGTTAACTAGAGATCAATGCGCAAGACAGAGATAGTATCACTAAAGGTAGATTGGAAAGAAAAAGAAATAAAAAAAAAACAATGTAGAAAACAAAGAAGTTATACTATGTATTGCCTGTTCATACAATATAATATATCTTAAGCCTAGCCTAGCCCATAAATAAAATCTATGCAATAACCCTAATGAGTACGAGAGAGAAGGAAAATGTATGCCTTAGATAAAAATAGATGGATAAACGCGGTTGTGACGGGCGCGACGGTGCACAGTGCTTCGAGTAGTAGAGATTATTGGACAAAAATAATACCACTTACCTCTGGCGGTCATAATACAATTTCTGACAAAATTGTTATTTTTTTACTTAGGCGAAAACATTTTGCACATAATTTTCTAAGTTAATCACATACAGGGTGTCCAGAAAAACTTACAACTAAGATTTGTAACATTGACATAGAGGGTCAAAAAGAAAAATGTGCGTTTATAAGCCATTGTAACTTGTTTTTATTATAAAACACAAAATTAAAATTTAACAAACACTATTTAAACTACACTAACACTTAATTACTAAAATTTTTAAACATAAAATAAATAACAAACGTTAAACTCAGAGCTAATTATTAGTCCGAATCGCTTTCATTGCTTAATATTTCAGACACATTGAATTCCAAATTTAAATCTTCTGAAACAACTAAATCATTTTTTTAGATATTTATTAATTTCATTGTTATATTTGCTAGTTTTCTATTTCATATTGATATGATAAGTAAGGGCTCTGACGTCAGCAATAATATGTTCATCAAATCTTTGTTACAATTAGTTCGTGATGATTTGCGGGTGTGAGATAATCGGTTTTTCCTAACTTCCTTGTGCCTTGCTTCTAAGGCGTCTTCTGACAGTTGTCCAATAGGTAAGTCGAAAGCACTTATTATCTCACACCCATGAATCAAGACTTTGTGGACAGTTGCAGGCATATAATACCAACTGTAAGAATTTATATACAAATTACGAGTTTCCTGTAACAAACTCCGAAACTTTTCTAATTCAACATGGTACCCGCTAGCCAATATCCTAAGTATCAACGAAAACTTAACAATAAGTTCCTTGTCGATACTTGTTATCTCCGAGCTGAGATCGGGATTAAAAAAAAAACGCCTTGCGGTGTTTCCATCATTTGTGGAGCCATATCCCGGTTTTGGCTTATCCACAATCAGTCCCATCTTCGATTTAAATTCTGACTGGATACGTTTTTTATTATTTTCTACTATTTTTTTATTTTCATTTCCTTCAACCCGCCATACTTTTATTGGGAGTCTATACGCAATATGCAAAAGGCACTCAAAAAAACGTATCCAGCAGTGAAGTGTGGATAAGCCAAAACGAAAGTTTTCCCTATATACAGACCGATTGACAACGTTTTCGTGGTTAATTTGCTTTGGGGTGGCTCAACAAATGATGCACTTGGATGCTGAGTTGGTGCCGGAAAGAATATTAGTTACACTACCGTCCATCATAGTGAAAATTAATTCGAAAGTTATATTATAAGTTTGATTGTGCATATATATTGTCGATACTTTCAGCAAATTGATATTTTTTATCATTTTTTGCTCTTCCAATCGCACTAACTCAGCATTTTCCTTAGCAAAAATAAACTTTATTGGTCGACAAAACAAGGTCGAGGAACTTGTCATATTTACCCATACATCCTCATTTGTGCAAGTATTAATCAATTTTAATGGCACTAGTGCAATTAGAAAGATATATTCATCCGTATGTTGGTCATTACTGAACTTCTGCTTATATGTGCTATGCCCACTACTGCCATCAAAGCCCCACTTACAAATTAATTTTAATTCTTTCCCACTCGGTACGCTTGAAACATTTAGAATACTTTCTGCGGTTTTATCTAGAAGATCTTGTAAATTTACTTCAGAACTGACTTCATCAGTATTAATTTGAGATGGCAAAAGTTTTTTTGCAATGTTTAAAGCGTACAAACTTGGAAAGCAATTCTTGTGCAAAGCATTAACTACTGACCTTAAAGCTAAGTATTTTCTTTCGGATAAGTCTAGGTCCAAGCACAGGGCTAAAGCCTGATGTGGTGTCAAAACCTTATCTAAGGAATCTTGATTATTAGAGCTACCAGCCAAATTAGCAGCAAAGTTAAGCTCAGCTTGAGATCTGCTTTGTATTAAATTTAAGATGCGTCTTTTTTTTGTTTTTGTAGAAGCTTCCTCAAAAGGGATGGTGGGTCTTCCTCGAGATTGACTTGATCGTGGTTGCAACGTCAACGGTTGTAATGGTTGCACTTGAGGTCTTTTAAAAGCCACAAAATCTTTTGATGTGGCTACCGGTTTGCTTAGCCAACTTTTGTTGCGCTTTATAAATCTTTCTCGAGTTCTAGAGCTTTCCTGCCACAATTTAGTCATTTTCATGCAAAAAATTCTACCCATCTTTGAAATTCGTGCCGATAATTCTTCCGAACAATCTGTTAAATCAAGTATTTCACATATTTTGTTAAATGTGTTTTGCTGGCGATGACTATGTGAACTAGTTATCCAAACATCTACCAGATCAGCGTTTTTGATATAAATACACTCTGAAATAAAATATCTGAAATTACCTGTGGTGGCAGGTAGGGGCAGAATATCGATACAAAATTTGAAACCTTATATTTTCTCCTACTTAACTAAAACAGTATCAGAAAGAGATATTTAGAGATATTTTGTAAACCTTTACCAAAGTTTTCAAATATAGTTGTGTTAACAACTAATCTGTTATTGCTAATTGAAATATCAGGTAAAATCGTACATTTGGACTCAACAATTAAATATATAGTTAAAATTTAATAAACCTACCTGGAGCTTGATAATCCATAGCGATTTTCTTTTTAGAGTGAACAGTTTCAACAATAACTCGTTAGTGAAAACTCCGTTCTGAATGCAAGCAAATTATTGTTAAACTGAAAGCTAGGCGTTGATCGAAATTCATTTGTCTCTACAGTGCTAATCAAGGATGACCTGATTTAAATAAACTTTGTAATGCGTGTTTTGGATACTTATACTTATATTGATTTATAAAAATTTAAATAATTATTACTTTGTTTTGTGATTATTGTCCATTGCTCAAAGCACTGTGCGGCGGTCGGTACCGAATCAGGATCGGTCAAAACGGGCGGCTTTCCGAAGAACGGTATTATAGGAGCCAACGCCGGTTGCCACTCTTTAATGCGCGTGCGCGGGTAGATCGGTGTGGTGCGAGATACTTACACTGCGATACCGCACCAGGTTACTCACTAAGGCAATCAGTATAGGAAATCTCTCACTGATTGTGATGTATGGCGTACGTGTATGTGGAAGAAAGACAGGTAGGATAGACCAGTCCAGAAACTCGGACCTAGTAACTGGCCTAAAGGGTCGGATAAATGTATGTGTATGAGAGAGATAGACTAATCTCGAACCAGTAACTAGCCTGTAGGCGTGTGTGTAAGTGCGATAGGAAGGACAGACCAGCCCAGAAACTCGGACCTAGTGACTGGCCTGAGGAATGGGATAAACAGACTAGTTCCGAACTTTGAACCAGTAACTAGCCTGTGTGTGAGTGAGACAGACTAGTCCTGAATTTGGAGACAGAAACTAACTTGTGTATGTAAGAGAGAGATACCTATACCAATATACCACCTGACATTACCTATCCTTTACCTATATATACCCTGGCGGCATGGCAGTGCGTCGCGACGCCTGCGGGCGTCGGCGAAAGGAGGCGGTGCTGGCTGATCCTTCCATCAAGTCCAGGTAATGGTGGCTTATCTTCCTGCTGCTGCTGCTGCCTTGGAGCCGGGTCGTCGACTGGAAGTTTCGAGCCGGTGGAACTCCTCCGACTGGCGAATTTACGCTGCGAACGTGCTTTTAAATGATTTGTAGACCCGACCAAATGTTCGCGCCGGTCAGAGGTGGTGGTCGCGCTGCTTGATTCGACCGCGACGCGACATGATTATCGCCTGATAATTTGCTATGTTGATTAGCGCGATATTTTATATTATTCCCGAGGAAATTCACGCGGTTTTCCGCACGTTGCGCAATGTGTTTTATTTTTAGAGATAACTGGCGTATTTTTTTGAGTATTTTCGTGAAAGAAACGTATTTTTACTACGATTAATAAGAAAGATTTCGTTTTAAAGCGACGTACGATGCATACATTTCCCAAGAAAATTAGTATCCTTCTCAAAGAAATGTAACCAAAAAGTGCCTTAAGCTTTTTAGCATATTCATTGAATTGTCAAGGGGCAGCTTTCATAAATCATAACAAAATATTTTAGGTTAATTACATTACTTTGTACTTTTTAGTGCATAGTTATAAAAGCATGTTTTCTAGTTTTTTTAAAACTATGATTTATGTTTTTATTTTTAGACTTAAAATATCCCTAACATGTTACTGGTAATGCATTGGACTAGTCAAGACAAACCAAATGAGCCTAAACTTGAGGGGTATACTAGCTGGTATCATCGGTACCGTTTGAAACCATCGAGCTGATCCGATCAACTCGATGGTATCAAATTATTATATTGTCAGCCGAATTACATAAACTTGCAAAATTTCAAATGGATGCGATAATTAGAAGTAGGTTAAAATCAGCTTCCTGGATTTGTTTATATACCTAGTTACATACAAGTGAAGCTAATAAACGAGAGTTACATAAGAAAATAATTTGTAACTTGAAATTTGAAATTTGAAAATAAAAAAAATATTACACAGTCTTTAGATACAGAAATATTTACAAAATGAATTATAGAAAATGTCAGTTTTTTTATTCGTAAGAAAGGGTAGTAATACCTTGTTCAATTTTATTTATAACTTGCAACAACGATTCAAAATGAACAACAATAATATATAAAAATAAGTATTTAGCGATTAACAATGAATTATTTTTATTTTTTTATCCATTTAATCAGTTTCATTTCGGTTGAATTGGCTTGAACCTAATTTGGTGGTATTTGTTTAATTTAATAAATAAAAGTTTTGCTGTGTCAAATTTTGTAAGAGAAGAATTTTAAGAACATGTGGCAACAATTTGTTTTTTTTTTTAATTTAATTTATTCAATAAAAAGTTATTTCGGTCTGCTATACATTTTTCAGACATTCTGTATACAAAAATATTAATTTTCTGAATATATTACAGAATAAACCCTACAACCTCTCTCTTTAACAATTTTTTCTATCATTTAAATTGTAACCAATATAGGTGTTGGTGAATTATGAGGAAAGGCCCCATTTATTGAAAATATTGCTTATTGAATTTTGTCCAAAAATTGGGAATACATTTCTTTAGCCCGAACTTCATTGGTTATGAATGTTTGAATATTTTTTATTAGGAATAGTGAACTGTGACTGACATAATCATTTAGTAACAAATATATATACTGCTTTTTTTCAAAAATTTGGGATTGGGCGCCATTTTATTCCACAATATTGGAGTTGATTTTTTTAAATATTTTATTAGATCGCCATTTTGTCTTACCATCTTGGATTTGTGCCAAAATGTTACGAGTTCATTCCTATCTAACACTTGATTTTTCTGTAAAGTTTGAGTGAGGTAACTTTAATAATCATTTTTTTAACAATAATTATTTGCCTCGTAAAAGGGAAATATTGTATCGTGAAAAAATCACCCTCCGAGATCTTTCCAGACCTTCAACGTCTCAGGGTCCCTAGATGCCGTTGCAAGTTTTCTTAATTTCGTCGGTCTGCCTGTTTGTCGGTCTGTCTCCCTATTCGCGACATAGCTAAAAAACTAACTATAATTATCCGAGCTACTATTCAAACTTAGCACAAAATTAAGTTAGTAAAGGTTCATACGAATCCATTATGGTGAAACACAATTGGAGCCTAAAAAATATTTAAAAAATTATTCTGAAAAATCTACTTATTAGAATGATCTCAAATTTTGCACAAGTAAGTATGATATAGAGATAAACTATTAAAATTGTGGTTGACATTCAAGATGGCGAAACAAAATGGCGACCAAATAAAATATTTGTAACCGTGATATAGGCATAAACTCGGTATCAGTACGCGGCATAGCTAAAACTACTAACCCGATTGACTTTTAAGTTTTGGTCAAAAATTAACATTTTGGTGGTATGGCGAAAACAATTTTGTACAAAATTATGTATTAAATAGAGATGAACTTACTTAGCTGACTTAAAATTTTACACAAAAATTAAATATGATATAGAGATAAAGTGGTAAAATCAGTGTAAAAACTGTTTATTCAAATAAAGTATTGCATAGGTAGAAACAGTTTAAGACAAATCCAATATAGTGAAACAAAATGGAGCCGAATAAGCATGTTTGAAAAGCAGTCTTCCGGTTCGTCTCGTCGAAGGCAGACCTCTGTGTTATTAACATAAGTGGTTCCACGTGTTCGGTTTTGCTGCTTTATTTCGGGGGGAAGCGGGAGACTCAAGCGCTCAGAGTGGAAACTAACGACCCCGCTAGAAAGGGAGCAGACGCTGTGAACGTGTGAGGCCTAGTTGTTCCTGTATTCTATCCCGTTCGTCTGCCGCAGTTCTATATAGAATATTAGCGTAATGGCCGCTATGTGGCGGGAGTGGGAGAGGTAAGGGGATAGCTTGAAAGAAAAGGTTATCTCGTGAGACCAGTAGTACTCTCAAGGGGCATCTAGTGGAAGCCAAGATGCATTAGAAAGTTTTTAAATAAAGTCAACTTTAAAGATTTTGAAATACACGGGGTGATCGGGAGCTCAGAGCTCGCCATCCGGACATCCCACCGATAACGTCCCCAAACCGGAATAAAGTGTATCTCGCTCCGAGGGTCGCCGGATAAAGCGAGTAAGCTCCGGACGGGGAGCAATCTGGCAAGTTGCGAAGTGCAGTGCCAAAAACATATATTGGAATTGGAATGTTTGAAAAGACATTATATAAGTGTTGGTAAGTAACTAAATTGGGTTACACTTCACTTTTCTAATTAAAGTAAATACTCATAACGAGTGAATTTTTAACATTTCATTAAGTCGCCATTTTGTTTCACGATATTGGTTTTTCACCAAAATATCAGTCATTCCCATTTATCCCTTAATTTCAGCTATTCTGCGAACTGACAAGCCCAGCGGAGTTGAGAAAACATTGTTTTTTTTGTGACGGGAAAAAAGTATGATATTTAATCCCTGTTGAGAGGTAACAAAATATTTCTTTTTATGATATTTTTCCCCGGATATATATACACATAAGTAAAGGTAGATATTTAATTTTGGAATATTTTATTATACAAGAGGTACATTTCTTTTATATCAAAAGTACAATTATAAAATGTGCACTGCATGAATGACATGTTCCTTGAACTACTCGGTACAACAGTCGAATTTTCTTGTGTCGAAATTAATTATTTTTCTGCCTAGGACACAACTGCCGTTGATATACCTGTTGACAAATCGGGTGTTATTTCAGCACTGCAATACGTTCTAAACACTTTATTATCTATTTTTGTCCTGTGTGCTATCAATTTATCAACATATGTATATGATTTAGCATTTTCAAGTTGAAGTAAATTAGCTATTGTTTCAGGTACCTTATAAAATTGATTTTTACCTATAACCTGGTTGATAAATTTTCCATTGCGATATGCATAAAATAGGCGGCGATCCTTTGCTGCTGCTATACGAAGGACTACGCACAATCGGTAAAATTTAATATATTCTTCAGTAACTACAAATCTCCTGTTTACATCATTCTTTATTTGCTTAAGTTTTACAATTAATAACATTCCCGAATCTTCAATATCATCCTACGTTATCTGGCTGATTTCACAAATTTGACAAGCTTCTGCAAACCCAAATACAACAACAACCTTGGCCATTAAATAAACTTCATCGGGAACATTATTTAAAAAATCACTAATTTGTGTACTCGTAAAAATCGCAGCTTTCTTAAGCGTGTATCCTTTCCCATTTTGTTTCAGAAAAGAATTTAGTTTGAAATGTCTACATTATTATTGGATTGTAACATACTTTTAATCATTGAATAATTCAACCACAGTATTGATGATGGCTTTTGTTGTACCAGTTCAGATATTTTTTAACTTTATATTATTCACAATAACTACTAAACAACCACTAAGTTCGCAATTTTTAAATCAAATCATAGAAATAAGTTGACAGATATTTGATTACTTTTAAGGTTCCCTTAGCAACGCAGGTTTAATTGTCGTATAACAGCCTACCAGTTTAATACTTTAATACAAATTTCACCCTAGAACTGACATTTTTTTAAGTATCTTTCAAACATTTTTGAAAACTTGTCAATATGAATAAATGCTTTGGACTAGTTCAAGAAATTGATGAAAATATAATTGGAAGCGAACCAAGAAACACCGTTAAATCCAAGTTTCTGTTCAATTTGTTACAAAATTCAAATTTCTGAACTTGAAATAGGTATGTATTTGATGTTCAGTTAATAAAGCTTAGTTTCCCTGTATTTGATTCGTGGAATATTCCTCCTAAATACCATTCGTGCTTAAAAATTAACCAGATAATTTTAAGCCCTCGTGGTATTATCCCCGATAATTTTCTGACTTCATTCAACTATTTTCAATTTTAAGTCGTCGTTTTTCCCGTCGCAGAAAAAAAAAGTGTATTATACACGGGAAAAATATTAGATTTCAGCTCTCGGTTTTTTGTCTTCCGACGCAAAATCGACAACACAACCTCGAGCTAAAATCTAATACTTTTTTCCTTTGTATAATAAATAACTATTGTTGGTATCTAGGGACTCTAAAATGTGGAGGTCTTTAAAAACTTGAGATTGATTTTTTCACGATTACAAAAATTTTATTTGGTTATCATTTTGTTCCGCCATCTATATCAGTTCATCGCTATATCATACTTAAATCTTGAGCTAATTTTCAAGTCAATCTATTCAGAAATTTTTTATTCTGACATTTTAACTATTTTATTAAGTTGTCATTTCATTTCGTTATCTTAAATTCCTATCAAAATTGTACCAGTTTATTTCTATGTAATACTCGATATTTGTGAAAATTTTGAGATAAATTGGATTAGCAGTTTTTTAATAATATTTTTTTCATTTCACAACCATCATGTTGTTTCGCCATTTTGGATTTTTACCAAAATGTTATCAGGTCATCCCCATATATCTCTGATTTTTTAACCCAGTCAAATCAATCGGGTATGCAGTTTTTAACTATACGGCGAACAGATAGACCAACAGAATTGAGAAACGTATTTTTGGTCAGCTAGGGTCCTTAAAAAGTAATATTTTACGATTACTTCCTTTTTACGAAGGAAGTAAAACATCGACATTTTAGGCATATGTTTATAAATTTCCTCCATTTATTTTGTAGATAGACTTTTGTAAAATAACAATATTTATATGCACTGAAACAATTTGTGAAGTCAGCTTCATCAGAGGGAAAATGAGACGATTATTTGCAAAACTGTCTTTGTTTTTTGATTTACTTTCCAGGAGCAACAAAAAACGTAATTACTATTATGCAAATTGTATTTTTAAATCATTTTATGTTAATATCAATAGATTACCTGGCACATATAATAAATTTGATGATCCAAGATCTAAATTTCTAACAGATTTTGAGAAAAAAATTTCTTTTTTCGCAAAGAGAAAGCGTTGCAAATAAAAAAAATTGTTTTGCAAAAAATGTTTTAAAGTTTTATCGAAAGGTAATTAAACAAAAGAAAACTTGTTGTTAACATTCAGAAAAGTATTTAACATAAAAACTAACAAATTCATTAAACAACACCGCACCCTTTTAAAAGTAGTTTGGTTATATATATATATATATATATATATATATATATATATATATATATATAAATATATATATATATATATATATATATATATATATATGTATATATAAATATATATATATATATATATATATATATAGATATATATATATATATATATATATATATATATATATATATATATATGTACTAGCGCCGAAATGAATATACAAAACAACACCAGAGTCACCAACAGGACCTATATAGTAATAATTTTTTAAAGATTTTTGGAATTGGTAAAACATATTTTTTAGCATCTGCTAGAGACGCTAAAACTTGAAGTAAGTGGATAAGTAAGTCGAAAAGACTGATTTTTTTTCACGATTACAAACATTTTATTTGGCCCCTATTTTTTTCCTTCTTCTTGAACTAGTACGGAATTAGTAACAGAAATCAAGCCATTATTTAAGTAATTTTTCAAGCCTTTAAACCGTGAAAATCTATTGTTATTTCACCTATTACGGGGTGACTTGGACTACAATTTCTATTCAATTCGCTAAATACATGTTTATATTTTATAAACACACAGTGGTAAAATTTGTAAAATCGCAATTTATAGTTACAGAAACTTTGTTTATAAGGCTGTTTCATGTAGACACGAATCACGAATCCTAGATTTTAAATTTTAGCATCTACATTCCTTCATAATACATTTAAGAGTATTTATTTTTAAATTCGATCAGCGGGTAAAACTTAATAATAATTTCTGTCTATTTAAATAACATTTAAAATTGTAATTGTAAAATGTAACTAACTAACTAACCCCACAATAATATTTCAAATCAGTAAATTTTGCCCACAATAATTATTGTCTATACTTTTTGAAATTATCTGGTATAAAAATATTTCCAACGCGGAGCCAAACTACTTATAAAAGAGTCCGGTAACAGCAGAAAATTTACGACCGGCCGGAAACGCGCCGGTACGCTTTAGACTGCGAATATCAAAGTTTCGACGCCGAGTGAGGCAACTTATATTTAATTCTGTCTTGTAAGTCTGTAAACTTTGGTAGCGTGCTTTTTAAAATATTTACGAATGAAAGACGTAACTTAAAATTGGTCTTGTGGTACCTATATGTGCATGTTTAAAGTGAACGTTTGATTTAACTTTTTTGAATTTCTTTGTGCTATAAATTAGTAGCAACGTTGCCGTTTTGTCAAGGACTTAATTGAAATCTCCTCCAAAATTAAACATTTTAAACTGTAATATCTGACACCATTTAAAATTGATCGATGCTATATAAGAACTCCTTGTTCAAATTCGTCCAGAGTATCACGGGTTAAAATATTTGTAGTTAAATCTCACTCAACACTATATACATACACGACTGTTAAACATATTACCTTCCTTTGCAAGCTCAGTCGAGTAACAATACAAAGAAACTCTTTTTGGCTGTCTTCATATTTACTTGGTCACTGGCGAAAACCTCATTTTAAAAAGTAAATTCTCAAATCAGTCACCAAAAATATATATTTTTCTACCCCTTGTTTTACTTGCAGCAATAATTAAAGCACCATTAGTGTCATAAAATCGTTATGATATTTTGTGTGACACAAACGACAAATAAACAAGGATATAGTGAAATTCGTCGATCCAGGGCACTAGCATTTTTCATCATCCTATGTAAATAAAACGGAAAAGCACATGGTCCATAGCTAATCAAACAGGAACACCGGATCGAAGGAAAAATTTATGCCAAACTATGCGGAATTTAGAGAGGATCGGCTCGGTAAAAACGGAGTGTCAACATCCGTACATATTCCAATATTTCGAATGTGTTTATTCGAAAAATTTTATTTACTTATCCCGCGCAACTCGTTCCGGTAAATTTATTTTTCCTGTTGGTACAATTGTTAGGATAGATTTATAAAATCAGAACCGAAGATAATTTATTGTCAAATTTCTCCAACTAGTACACATAACAATTTTCCAAACTATATCTTCGACTTTTGGTATTATTGATTTGATCATAATGTCATCTATATAAGTATTATGACGTCAAATACATTTTTTAGACAAGTCGATGAGCAAAACACATTTTATTTACCTATCCTGTACCTAAATTCAATTCTTTTTGAGAATGTGACCAGAAAAATAGTGCATATAATCTCCCCTCTGAGGAAGCTGACTTCGTAAATTATTTAAGTGCTTATAAATAATGTTATTTTACAAAAATCTATCTAGAAAATAATTGGAGAAAATATATAAACATATGCCTCAAGTGTCGATTTTTTACTTCCTTCGTAAAAAGGAAGTATTCGTAAAAATATCATCTTCTCCGGGTTCTACAGATCTTCACTTTTCAAGGACTCTAGATGACGTGAAAAAAAATCAGTCATAATCCGATCCGATTAAAACTACCAACACTATGGAAGACAATAATCGACAAATCTAAAATGGCAAAAACTCAAGCGCAATTAGCGCAACAACAACAGCGCCATCCTGAAAACATAAATAATGACCACCGGCCGCGCAGATATAACCTTCGGCCCCGGGTGGGGCTATAAAAAGAAGCGTCGCAGTCACCAACACTTCAGTCTCTATTCGGACGCGAGAAAGAAAGCTTCGAAAATGCCAAATGTGATTTTGGCGAAACGTCAGCAAAACTGTTCTTTTCAGAACGACAGTAGTGAACGGATGTACACCCGAATGAAAACAAATTATATATATATATATATATATATATATATATATATATATATATATATATATATATATAGATATTGTTTGTTACCATCTACAGGACAAATGCCTTTTCCAGTTTTCGTTTATGAGGCATCAAAAGATTTGTCTGTAGCCGTCGTGTGTAATAAATATAAAAGTATGAAAATGGCGAAAGCATTACATCATGCTGTCTAATATAAAAAAAATAAATATTTTTGTAACTTATTGTGATATACAGAGTGAAACGAAAATCAAATAAATATTTTAAGACGTTAATATGTAAATGCTAATCAAACAAGTCTTATTAAACAACCGAGGTTCAAAACTTTTATTGTAATTTAAATAAATTTCTAAACATTTTACACATTTTATTATACAACACTATTAGTCACATCATTATTAGGTTAATAAAGGTTTTCCTCTAAAATGCTATAAATTCATTAATATGGGACACCCTATAACGGATTTTCGTGATCTAAGAAAATTATGTGAAGCTTTTTAGCGTGTATCTTAATATTAGTAAATTTTAATCCAAACGACTTTACTTCTAGCAAAATCTTTTGCACGTTTTTTTTAAGTAAATTATGAAATTCACCAGAATAATGAAAACATTTGCTTTATCGTATTTTACGTAGTTTTGCTAATTTTTAAAAGAATGCTTTCAACTTCGATTTCAACACCTCAATAACAAAATCTTCGACAAATCTGGTGTTATTAAAAATGAAATTGGACATAAAATTAAAAACGTTGTTTACGCAAGCGAGTACAGAGCTCTTCTTGGCTCTTGTCACTTCCAGTTTTTTTGTAAATCAATTTATTATTAAGGACACTCATGTAGACCTTGTACGCTGTCAGTTATAGAAAACTAATGGCCAGAAATTAACAAGTGTGTTAATGTGAAATTTTGTAACAGTTAGGTCGGTCTTTTTATACTTATTAATCTGGCTAACATGCTTTTTTTTACCATCTTTCTAATTAACCTACATAGACAGATGGCAAATCACCACAATGTAAGGAGTATATGCCTGACTGAGAAGAGATCTACTAAGCCTTTAGTATTTGCCAGATTTTTTTTTGCATATTTATGGTTTTAAAGATAATTTATATATTAGCTAACAGATAATTATACCCTTACAATGACTATGCCGGAAAATCGCACCAATCGGTAGACTATGTGGTATAAAAGTACTCGCGCAAGTCTAACAATCCAAACCCGGGGAAAAAGTTCTCTGACAAATGGTTAAACTTGTTAAGGGTGTCTAAAATAATATCACTTACCTGGAGAACCATACACGATAAAAAAATAAGGACACAAAATTGGTAGTTCCTTTAGCAGTTTTTTTTTATTTATATAGAGTCTTGCATTTTTCGTGAGCTGATTTGATTTTTTTTGTTTTAATTAGGACGCCTTATATATCATCATGTTTTAATTATACGTTTATAGATATATCCTAATATGGATAAGTAATGTATTGTTTTGGATTTATTTGCATTTTTTTCAGTTTTTGATCTATAAATATAAAAATTCAAAGTTTTCATTATTTATTGATTCTAGTTAATACAATTTTTGTTAAGATAATGATTAAAATACCAAAATTAACAAAATTTCAAAGCTTTCATATGAAAATTAAGGTACTTTCTGAAGATAATCCCCAACAAGAATGAAATGCATGTGTTATTCTTTTTATTATTGGCTGGATTTTAAAAACAAAATTTTTAATCTTCACACAAATAAAAATCTAAACAGGTCAAATCCGGTGAGCTGCTACTCATAGAAAAATGGTTCCTCTTTCTATCCACCTTCTTGGAGAGGTAGTATCTAGATATTGCTGAACGGTGTGTAATGTGCAGAACATCCATCATGGTGTAAAACCATATCTAATCGATATTCTAAGGGCACATCCTCTAGCGGCGTTCGCGTTGAACTTCCCGCATCCAGTGTTGATTGCTGCCCCACTAGTAAACTGGTACAAAACAACATGGTATGCATGCAGCCTAAAAAAATCAGTGCACTAAAGTGGTAATTTATGCCCGATAGCAATGGCGGTTCGTGGTCAACTTTTCGGGGGGACCAATACATACAAACCACAGTCATCTGAAAAATTCAGATACACGAAACAATAAAATGCCTTTGTTACTTCGCAATCGCATGTCCCAGACACATAAATCGTACATATTTCTACGAAAATAACGATTTACTTCTTTGTTTTTGTCTTTACTTGTTTGCTGAATTTTAAATTTCGGCAAAGGTCGACTACTGGTCTTAAATTCGAGTCGTTTCTCGAAGTTCAGCTCGCCAAAATAATTGAAGACGGATTATAAAGTCTGTGGTTACCTTTCTTTAAAACTTAAACCAGAAAATCAACAGACAAAATGTAAAGTCTTCAAAATAAAATCTAAAAAAATACGCACTCGTAACCATAACCTATCACACGATCCACATTAATTAACACATCAACTGACAAAAATATTTAAGTTTCCTCGGCGCGGCTGTTGACCCAAACTTTGCTAACATAGGCCATATATTACCTATGCGCCCCTATGCGAATTTGATCAGGAAAAACTCGCCGCCGTTTATAACCTCGAGGTCAACGCGGGCCGCCAGCCGTTCGATGGCAACGAAACGAAACCTCCGCAGATCGCGGTGCGAGGCATCGATAGTGTGTCGCGGAACTAAGAGAACGGTCAACGAATTTATACGCTTAGAATAATAGAGGCAAGTTCCAAATTTAAAAAAAATTGAAAAAATATAAATTATGTATTATTTTATTTATTTGCTTCTGTTTGGAAATATTTATTGGGGCGTCATTGACCGTATGACCTTATGGAGGAGCTGCCACTGCCCGATTGTAAACGTTGAAAATAGGTAAATTTTAAGAAGCTTTAAGTTTGCAAGTCGCGTTGAAATAATTTTTTTGACTTTCTTAAGAATATTGATACTTATTTAATGTTTGTCTAATTTTATTTTTTTTTATTACAAATAAAGATGTCAATTTTTTAACATCATATAAATTCATAAATCCATGATATGTTCTTCTGATATAAATCAGGCATTGGCACGATATAAGTTTAATATTCTTGTAAGAAATAGTTCTTAAAAAATAGACTCATTCAATAAAAATTGACTTACTTACATTTTTTTAGAATATGTAAGTCCTCTACCTCGCCATTGAAAAACTGGACGACGGACATTACCAGAGGCTCTAAGTTTTGAACATTCTCCTCTCGTATTGCCGCATTTCAGCATACTTTATTAGAGCATATAACATTTCAACTTATTATTTCAAGTTTTCAAAACTCACAACAAGCATATCAAATGTTCCTTCATTTGTAACAGTTATTTTATGAGCGAATCAATTAAATCAAAACCAATAATAAAGTATACCTAATCAGTTTCACAATTTAAATTCTTTCTTTGTTCAAGGCCTCCTTATATTTGAAAATCCCAAAACTTTCTAATAATTTGGCTGGGATAGCTAATATTTGATTTCGGTTCCGTTCCTTTTGATATGATTCAGTGCTGCCAATAATTCCATTGCAACAGAAAATAATTAGTAGCTTTAAGGGTTGCTGAAGGTATCTTGTAAGGCGATAATAAGAGATTTTTGAAGATTGTCACGCTGTTCAGAAAATGGATTAAGATTTCTTTTTGAGTGAAAATTATAGCCTACCTAATCATACTAAAGATAATAACAATAATTGATTGTTTTAAAAATATAAAATACTGCAATGACATATTTCTTAAAATACAGCGCTGCTACAAGTTTTTTTCAAATTACCGCCCGATTAACCTACATAAGTTTCCTAATAACCGTGCAAACTCTTTTGCTCATATCTCCGTTCAGAGAAAATATAATAACCAACAGTTTTCGTTGTTTCCTTCATTTCTGCATGCCTTTTTTTAATATATTGTTATACATATAAGATTGCATCTGAAATTTCCCATGAAACAAGCAAATACGCGAATTTGTCAGAAAGCGCCATCTGGCGTTCGATTAAAGAACTAAAACAATGGCCTAATAAACGTTCTTTTAATGATATGCAGTTTGTCAAAATCCTTTAACCCAAAATTAGTTACCTACTGCAAACGAAACTTGAGCTTCCTCCCCACCAACCTCTATTTGACGACTTAGTGAAAAAACATTATATGAAAACTATTCACAATATATTTAACATATTTACTTTAGGTTCATATTAATCGGTATTTGTAAGAAAATGAGCTTTTTCTAATTAATGATTGGTGTATGCCCTCTAACGGCCTACTTAGGAGCTTGCAAAATAATTTCTGGAAAATTATCTTGGGCATTTATATTAAAAATATTTTTTCCAAAAAAAATTTGAATAGGATTTATTTGAGATATAGCCTGCGACATCTCATATTCGGACAATCTGTACAAGTTATCTTAAGGTTATGCGTTAAATTTTTCCGAAAGAAAAGCTTATTTTCCTGACGTCACCAACATTTGTTTTTTCTTTTTTCTAAATAAATTTAAATTATGTGTATTTGTAAACAAGACTGGATTAGTTTTATTAATATTTGTAAAATAAAAAGAAATTAGATAGTAAAAGTCGTGACCGAAATGTATAAGACTGGTTGACATCGGTAGATTGAGTTTTGCGTAAACCGGAGATCTTATGCAAACAATTATGTGCAGATATCATAACTAGTTACTGTTTAGAGGTCGTATTATAAGAAATTCAATAAATAATTAACTGTCTTTGATTTTCTCTATAAGTAATTTCAGTGTAAATTAGTTCTGCTAAAGAATGTCCCTTTAATCTTCAAGGTAAAGACACAAAAGAAACACGTCTTACCCTTGCATACCTGAAGTCAAACCCTTATCAATCGCTGCTTTTCCTTTAAAAGCAATTTCCCTTTTGAACGTGACACCAACAGAAGTTGTTTTCACAATATATTTTATTTTCTCTACTAAAAAGAGAAGAATCTATGAAAAACAAATTTAACAGTCACTGTAAGGCTCTTTCTAGTTTTCCATTAATTTAACTAACAGAATATAACTGGAATAATACAAAAGCTTATCTGGACGAATGTATATTCAGTATCTACATGCCTAATGTTTCCAGCTGGAAACATTTGCTTCGATTCCGCATGTCAAATCACGAACAGTGTTAAGGTACTTCAGTGTTATCTTTATTCAGGGCTTCATACTAATTTAGAGCATATGTGAACATCACTAATAAAGTAATATGGGAATCTAGACACTTTTGTATTTCGTGCAAATTTTTTATTTAATTAAAAACGTAGCAGAGCGCTTTCGGCTTTCGCCATCATCAGTGCCACTTCATCATTTATCATTTTTTAAATGGTAAGGATCAAAAGAAGATAGAATTATTATAAATTGAATATTTTAATGGTAAAGAATTTTTTGTTTTTATAAATGCAAAGGAAGTTGAAGGGAGAATTAGATGAATTATTTATATAATTAAGTGGTGAAAATAAAAAAAATGTTGCTAATAGAGCTGAGATATCTAGGTAATGAAATGTATCAAATTTATAACAAAATTGGAAATTGCAACAATTATAGATTTGGGAAAATTGTGTTTTAAATTCTATTCAAAAGATGTATGATGTACTTACTTAGTCAGGTGAGCACAGGAAATCCAAAGAAGAAACATGATGAGACAAAACAGTAAACATTTAAAATTTGTTAACGTCACATCTATAAAATCACATTAAAATATCACACAGGGTGTGTTATTTCACCCCTTTTGGCGATTTAAAGCCTGAGATCTTGAAACATTAACACATAGTCGCTTCAAATGACAAATCTTTTTGTAGGTTAAATCTAAAGGGGAAGTTAACAACATAAGGTTGGCTACATGTAAAAACAATTAAATGTGATAAAATAAAACAATGTCATTAAAATGTGGAAATTTTTAAGCCAGAATCTTAAGAAAATAGATCAAAAGGAGAAAATTAATGTAGAAAATTCAAAAGTTAACATATAATATTAAAAAATTGGAAAATTTACTAAATTTAATTAGTTTACAAACTGTTAGAGGAATTTGTTAATAATGCAGGGTTGGATCTAGTACAATTAAAAACCAAAGGGTATTTAACTATCAACATTGCGAATCCAACAGAGAAAATTCAATTCAATTTTAAATATTTTAAATAAATTTGTTAAAGCAGTGCTTCAAATAAAGTTATCATAAGGAAACCAATTGATGCGTACGAAAAGAAAATGTTATAAATTTAAAAGATAAACAAAAAAACAGATAGAGTCGATTGGCTGAAGGGTCAATATTAGAATGGTTCTCAAGGTATCCGATTCTATGTAAAGAATTTGTATAAAATGGTGAACAATTCTAAACGGAAAATGACATATTTGTTAAGTGGAGGAATTAAATTAAATTGTTAAAAAAGTGTGTGTTAAGACACAAATGCAAGAGGTGTGAGGAATGAGAGAATTGGAATAAGAGAAAGGTGGAAATTAATTAATTCTGAAAGGATTTTTTTTAAGACGACAAATTTTTTTTTAATTTATAGTATTATATATTTTTTTATATTATTTAAAATTTTAAACAATTCATAAGGATGAGCAAACTCGAAGTAGGAGACATATGTGATGCAAAGTTACATTGATTTTAGTGAGAAATTGTACAGTGAAGAAATCTACAATACTA